>JAILYB010000004.1:12400000-14800000 GCA_021437785.1 Rhodomyrtus psidioides | reverse complement strand
TTGAAATATTAAGCATTGTCAATCCAAGTATCGATCAAATAGGTGGTTACTTAATTTCACTTTCTTAAAGTCACTTCTACTCGAAGAACCTTAGGAAAATTCCGACTTTTGTATAGATAAAACTATGTTGATGTATCATCATTTTTTTATTTATTATTACGCTTCAAATAATTGCTAGAGTCAAGTTAAGGATCACTGCAAACGTTTTGCGCGGCCATCAAATAGTTGGTTAGGCATTTTTGTCATATTACGCTCTTTTCTGTTTGACGAATTGCCGAAAACTCCTACCTATTGAATATATAATCCTTTGTTGAAGTACGCTAATTTTTTATTTATTAGTTATCATGAAATATTAAGCATTGTCAATCCATGTATCGATCAAATAGGTAGTTAGTTAATTTCACCTTCTTAAAGTCATTTCTACTCGAAGAACCTTAGGAAAATTGCGACTTTTGTATAGATAACACTATGTTGATGTATCATCATTTTTTTATTTTTTATTACGCTTCAAATAATTGCTAGAGTCAAGTTAAGGATCACTGCAAATGTTTTGCGCGGCCATCAAATAGTTAGTTAGGCATTTTTCACATATTATGCTCTTTTCTGTTTGACGAATTGCCGAAAACTCCTACCTATTGAATATATAATCCTTTGTTGAAGTACCCTAATTTTTTATTTATTAGTTATCTTGAAATATTAAGCATTGTCAATCCAAGTATCGATCAAATAGGTGGTTAGTTAATTTTACCTTCTTAAAGTCATTTCTACTCGAAGAACCTTAGGAAAATTGCGACTTTTGTATAGATAACACTATGTTGATGTATCATCATTTTTTTATTTATTATTACGCTTCAAATAATAGCTAGAGTCAAGTTAAGCATCACTGCAAACGTTTTGCGCGGCCATCAAATAGTTAGTTAGGCATTTTTGTCATATTACGCTCTTTTCTGTTTTACGACTTGCCGAAAACTCCTACCTATTGAATATATAATCCTTTGTTGAAGTACCCTAATTTTTTATTTATTTGTTATCTTGAAATATTAAGCATTGTCAATCCAAGTATCGATCAAATAGGTGGTTACTTAATTTCACCATCTTAAAGTCACTTCTACTCGAAGAACCTTAGGAAAATTGCGACTTTTGTATAGATAAAACTATGTTGATATATCATCATTTTTTTATTTATTATTACGCTTCAAATAAATTCTAGAGTCAAGTTAAGGATCCCTGCAAATGTTTTGCGCGGCGATCAAATAGGTAGTTAAGCATTTTTGTCATATTATGCTCTTTTCTGTTTGACGAATTACCGAAAACTCCTACCTATTGATTATATAATGCTTTGTTGAAGTACCCTAATTTTTTATTTACTAGTTATCTTGAAATATTAAACATTGTCAATCCAAGTATCGATCAAATAGGTGGTTAGTTAATTTCACCTTCTTAAAGTCACTTCTACTCGAAGAACCTTAGGAAAATTGCGACTTTTGTATAGATAAAACTATGTTGATGTATCATCATTTTTTTATTTATTATTACGCTTCAAATAATAGCTAGAGTCAAGTTAAGGATCACTGCAAACGTTTTGCGCGGCCATCAAATAGTTGGTTAGGCATTTTTGTCATATTATGCTATTTTCTGTTTGACGAATTGCCGAAAACTCCTACCTATTGAATATATAATCCTTTGTTGAAGTACGCTAATTTTTTATTTATTAGTTATCATGAAATATTAAGCATTTTCAATCCATGTATCGATCAAATAGGTAGTTAGTTAATTTCACCTTCTTAAAGTCATTTCTACTCGAAGAACCTTTGGAAAATTGCGACTTTTGTATAGATAAAACTATGTTGATGTATCATCATTTTTTTATTTATTATTACGCTTCAAATAATAGCTAGAGTCAAGTTAAGCATCACTGCAAACGTTTTGCGCGGCCATCAAATAGTTAGTTAGGCATTTTTGTCATATTACGCTCTTTTCTGTTTTACTACTTGCCGAAAACTCCTACCTATTGAATATATAATCCTTTGTTGAAGTACCCTAATTTTTTATTTATTTGTTATCTTGAAATATTAAGCATTGTCAATCCAAGTATCGATCAAATAGGTAGTTAGTTAATTTCACCTTCTTAAAGTCATTTCTACTCGAAGAACCTTAGGAAAATTACGACTTTTGTATAGATAACACTATGTTGATGTATCATCGTTTTTTTATTTTTTATTACGCTTCAAATAATTGCTAGAATCAATTTAAGGATCACTGCAAATGTTTTGCGCGGCCATCAAATAGTTAGTTTGGCATTTTTCACATATTATGCTCTTTTCTGTCTGACGAATTGCCGAAAACTCCTACCTATTGAATATATAATCCTTTGTTAAAGTACCCTAATTTTTTATTTATTAGTTATCTTGAAATATTAAGCATTGTCAATCCAAGTATCGATCAAATAGGTGGTTAGTTAATTTTACCTTCTTAAAGTCATTTCTACTCGAAGAACCTTAGGAAAATTGCGACTTTTGTATAGATAACACTATGTTGATGTATCATCATTTTTTTAATTATTATTACGCTTCAAATTATAGCTAGAGTCAAGTAAAGCATCACTGCAAACGTTTTGCGCGGCCATCAAATAGTTAGTTAGGCATTTTTGTCATATTACGCTCTTTTCGGTTTTACGACTTGCCGAAAACTCCTACCTATTGAATATATAATCCTTTGTTGAAGTACCCTAATTTTTTATTTATTTGTTATCTTGAAATATTAAGCATTGTCAATCCAAGTATCGATCAAATAGGTGGTTACTTAATTTCACCTTCTTAAAGTCACTTCTACTCGAAGAACCTTAGGAAAATTGCGACTTTTGTATAGATAAAACTATGTTGATGTATCATCATTTTTTTATTTATTATTACGCTTCAAATAATAGCTAGAGTCAAGTTAAGCATCACTGCAAACGTTTTGCGCGGCCATCAAATAGTTAGTTAGGCATTTTTGTCATATTACGCTCTTTTCTGTTTTACTACTTGCCGAAAACTCCTACCTATTGAATATATAATCCTTTGTTGAAGTACCCTAATTTTTTATTTATTTGTTATCTTGAAATATTAAGCATTGTCAATCCAAGTATCGATCAAATAGGTAGTTAGTTAATTTCACCTTCTTAAAGTCATTTCTACTCGAAGAACCTTAGGAAAATTGCGACTTTTGTATAGATAACACTATGTTGATGTATCATCATTTTTTTATTTTTTATTACGCTTCAAATAATTGCTAGTGTCAAGTTAAGGATCACTGCAAATGTTTTGCGCGGCCATCAAATAGTTAGTTTGGCATTTTTCACATATTATGCTCTTTTCTGTTTGACGAATTGCCGAAAACTCCTACCTATTGAATATATAATCCTTTGTTAAAGTACCCTAATTTTTTATTTATTAGTTATCTTGAAATATTAAGCATTGTCAATCCAAGTATCGATCAAATAGGTGGTTAGTTAATTTTACCTTCTTAAAGTCATTTCTACTCGAAGAACCTTAGGAAAATTGCGACTTTTGTATAGATAACACTATGTTGATGTATCATCATTTTTTTATTTATTATTACGCTTCAAATTATAGCTAGAGTCAAGTTAAGCATCACTGCAAACGTTTTGCGCGGCCATCAAATAGTTAGTTAGGCATTTTTGTCATATTACGCTCTTTTCTGTTTTACGACTTGCCGAAAACTCCTACCTATTGAATATATAATCCTTTGTTGAAGTACCCTAATTTTTTATTTATTTGTTATCTTGAAATATTAAGCATTGTCAATCCAAGTATCGATCAAATAGGTGGTTACTTAATTTCATCTTCTTAAAGTCACTTCTACTCGAAGAACCTTAGGAAAATTGCGACTTTTGTATAGATAAAACTATGTTGATGTATCATCATTTTTTTATTTTTTATTACGCTTCAAATAATTGCTAGAGTCAAGTTAAGGATCCCTGCAAATGTTTTGCGCGGCCATCAAATAGTTAGTTAGGCATTTTTGTCATATTATGCTCTTTTCTGTTTGACGAATTACCGAAAACTCCTACCTATTGAATATATAATCCTTTGTTGAAGTACCCTAATTTTTTATTTATTAGTTATCTTGAAATATTAAGCATTGTCAATCCAAGTATCGATCAAATAGGTGGTTAGTTAATTTTACCTTCTTAAAGTCATTTCTACTCGAAGAACCTTAGGAAAATTGTGACTTTTGTATAGATAACACTATGTTGATGTATCATCATTTTTTTATTTATTATTACACTTCAAATAATAGCTAGAGTCAAGTTAAGCATCACTGCAAACGTTTTGCGCGGCCATCAAATAGTTAGTTAGGCATTTTTGTCATATTACGCTCTTTTCTATTTTACGACTTGCCGAAAACTCCTACCTATTGAATATATAATCCTTTGTCGAAGTACCCTAATTTTTTATTTATTTGTTATCTTGAAATATTAAGCATTGTCAATCCAAGTATCGATCAAATAGGTGGTTACTTAATTTCACTTTCTTAAAGTCACTTCTACTCGAAGAACCTTAGGAAAATTCCGACTTTTGTATAGATAAAACTATGTTGATGTATCATCATTTTTTTATTTATTATTACGCTTCAAATAATTGCTAGAGTCAAGTTAAGGATCACTGCAAACGTTTTGCGCGGCCATCAAATAGTTGGTTAGGCATTTTTGTCATATTACGCTCTTTTCTGTTTGACGAATTGCCGAAAACTCCTACCTATTGAATATATAATCCTTTGTTGAAGTACGCTAATTTTTTATTTATTAGTTATCATGAAATATTAAGCATTGTCAATCCATGTATCGATCAAATAGGTAGTTAGTTAATTTCACCTTCTTAAAGTCATTTCTACTCGAAGAACCTTAGGAAAATTGCGACTTTTGTATAGATAACACTATGTTGATGTATCATCATTTTTTTATTTTTTATTACGCTTCAAATAATTGCTAGAGTCAAGTTAAGGATCACTGCAAATGTTTTGCGCGGCCATCAAATAGTTAGTTAGGCATTTTTCACATATTATGCTCTTTTCTGTTTGACGAATTGCCGAAAACTCCTACCTATTGAATATATAATCCTTTGTTGAAGTACCCTAATTTTTTATTTATTAGTTATCTTGAAATATTAAGCATTGTCAATCCAAGTATCGATCAAATAGGTGGTTAGTTAATTTTACCTTCTTAAAGTCATTTCTACTCGAAGAACCTTAGGAAAATTGCGACTTTTGTATAGATAACACTATGTTGATGTATCATCATTTTTTTATTTATTATTACGCTTCAAATAATAGCTAGAGTCAAGTTAAGCATCACTGCAAACGTTTTGCGCGGCCATCAAATAGTTAGTTAGGCATTTTTGTCATATTACGCTCTTTTCTGTTTTACGACTTGCCGAAAACTCCTACCTATTGAATATATAATCCTTTGTTGAAGTACCCTAATTTTTTATTTATTTGTTATCTTGAAATATTAAGCATTGTCAATCCAAGTATCGATCAAATAGGTGGTTAGTTAATTTCACCTTCTTAAAGTCATTTCTACTCGAAGAACCTTAGGAAAATTGCGACTTTTGTTTAGATAACACTATGTTGATGTATCATCATTTTTTTATTTATTATTACGCTTCCAATAATAGCTAGAGTAAAGTTAAGGATCGCTGCAAATGTTTTGCGCGGCGATCAATTAGGTAGTTAGGCATTTTTGTCATATTATGCTCTTTTATGTTTGAAGAATTGCCGAAAACTCCCACCTATTGATTATATAATGCTTTGTTGAAGTACCCCAATTTTTTATTTACTAGTTATCTTGAAATATTAAACATTGTCAATCCAAGTATCGATCAAATAGGTGGTTAGTTAATTTCACCTTCTTAAAGTCACTTCTACTCGAAGAACCTTAGGAAAATTGCGACTTTTGTATAGATAAAACTATGTTGATGTATCATCATTTTTTTATTTTTTATTACGCTTCAAATAATAGCTAGAGTCAAGTTAAGGATCACTGCAAACGTTTTGCGCGGCCATCAAATAGTTGGTTAGGCATTTTTGTCATATTACGCTCTTTTCTGTTTGACGAATTGCCGAAAACTCCTACCTATTGAATATATAATCCTTTGTTGAAGTACCCTAATTTTTTATTTATTAGTTATCTTGAAATATTAAGCATTGTCAATCCATGTATCTATCAAATAGGTAGTTAGTTAATTTCACCTTCTTAAAGTCATTTCTACTCGAAGAACCTTAGGAAAATTGTGACTTTTGTATAGATAACACTATGTTGATGTGTCATCATTTTTTTATTTATTATTACGCTTCAAATAATTGCTAGAGTCAAGTTAAGGATCCCTGCAAATGTTTTGCGCGGCGATCAAATAGGTAGTTAGTCATTTTTGTCATATTATGCTCTTTTCTATTTGACGAATTACCGAATACTCCTACCTATTGATTATATAATGCTTTGTTGAAGTACCCTAATTTTTTATTTACTAGTTATCTTGAAATATTAAACATTGTCAATCCAAGTATCGATCAAATAGGTGGTTAGTTAATTTCACCTTCTTAAAGTCACTTCTACTCGAAGAACCTTAGGAAAATTGCGACTTTTGTATAGATAAAACTATGTTGATGTATCATCATTTTTTTATTTATTATTACGCTTCAAATAATAGCTAGAGTCAAGTTAAGGATCACTGCAAACGTTTTGCGCGGCCATCAAATAGTTGGTTAGGCATTATTGTCATATTACGCTCTTTTCTGTTTGACGAATTGCCGAAAACTCCTACCTATTGAATATATAATCCTTTGTTGAAGTACGCTAATTTTTTTTTTATTAGTTATCATGAAATATTAAGCATTGTCAATCCATGTATCGATCAAATAGGTAGTTAGTTAATTTCACCTTCTTAAAGTCACATCTACTCGAAAAACCTTGGGAAAATTGCGACTTTTGTATAGATAACACTATGTTGATGTATCATCAATTTTTTATTTACTAGTTATCTTGAAATATTAAACATTGTCAATCCAAGTATCGATCAAATAGGTGGTTAGTTAATTTTACCTTCTTAAAATCATTTCTACTCGAAGAACCTTAGGAAAATTGCGACTTTTGTATAGATAACACTATGTTGATGTATCATCATTTTTTTATTTTTTATTACGCTTCAAATAATTGCTAGAGTCAAGTTGAGGATCACTGCAAATGTTTTGCGCGGCCATCAAATAGTTAGTTAGGCATTTTTCACATATTATGCTCTTTTCTGTTTGACGAATTGCCGAAAACTCCTACCTATTGAATATATAATCCTTTGTTGAAGTACCCTAATTTTTTATTTATTAGTTATCTTGAAATTTTAAGCATTGTCAATCCAAGTATCGATCAAATAGGTGGTTAGTTAATTTTACCTTCTTAAAGTCATTTCTACTCGAAGAACCTTAGGAAAATTGCGACTTTTGTATAGATAACACTATGTTGATGTATCATCATTTTTTTATTTATTATTACGCTTCAAATAATAGCTAGAGTCAAGTTAAGCATCACTGCAAACGTTTTGCGCGGCCATCAAATAGTTAGTTAGGCATTTTTGTCATATTACGCTCTTTTCTGTTTTACGACTTGCCGAAAACTCCTACCTATTGAATATATAATCCTTTGTTGAAGTACCCTAATTTTTTATTTATTTGTTATCTTGAAATATTAAGCATTGTCAATCCAAGTATCGATCAAATAGGTGGTTACTTAATTTCACCTTCTTAAAGTCACTTCTACTCGAAGAACCTTAGGAAAATTGCGACTTTTGTATAGATAAAACTATGTTGATGTATCATCATTTTTTTAATTATTATTACGCTTCAAATAAATTCTAGAGTCAAGTTAAGGATCCCTGCAAATGTTTTGCGCGGCGATCAAATAGGTAGTTAGGCATTTTTGTCATATTATGCTCTTTTCTGTTTGACGAATTACCGAAAACTCCTACCTATTGATTATATAATGCTTTGTTGAAGTACCCTAATTTTTTATTTATTAGTTATCTTGAAATATTAAGCATTGTCAATCCATGTATCTATCCAATAGGTAGTTAGTTAATTTCACCTTCTTAAAGTCATTTCTACTCGAAGAACCTTAGGAAAATTGTGACTTTTGTATAGATAACACTATGTTGATGTGTCATCATTTTTTTATTTATTATTACGCTTCAAATAATTGCTAGAGTCAAGTTAAGGATCCCTGCAAATGTTTTGCGCGGCGATCAAATAGGTAGTTAGTCATTTTTGTCATATTATGCTCTTTTCTGTTTGACGAATTAACGAATACTCCTACCTATTGATTATATAATGCTTTGTTGAAGTACCCTAATTTTTTATTTACTAGTTATCTTGAAATATTAAACATTGTCAATCCAAGTATCGATCAAATAGGTGGTTAGTTAATTTCACCTTCTTAAAGTCACTTCTATTCGAAGAACCTTAGGAAAATTGCGACTTTTGTATAGATAAAACTATGTTGATGTATCATCATTTTTTTATTTATTATTACGCTTCAAATAATAGCTAGAGTCAAGTTAAGGATCACTGCAAACGTTTTGCGCGGCCATCAAATAGTTGGTTAGGCATTATTGTCATATTACGCTCTTTTCTGTTTGACGAATTGCCGAAAACTCCTACCTATTGAATATATAATCCTTTGTTGAAGTACGCTAATTTTTTATTTATTAGTTATCATGAAATATTAAGCATTGTCAATCCATGTATCGATCAAATAGGTAGTTAGTTAATTTCACCTTCTTAAAGTCATTTCTACTCGAAGAACCTTAGGAAAATTGCGACTTTTGTATAGATAACACTATGTTGATGTATCATCATTTTTTTATTTTTTATTACGCTTCAAATAATTGCTAGAGTCAAGTTAAGGATCACTGCAAATGTTTTGCGCGGCCATCAAATAGTTAGTTAGGCATTTTTCACATATTATGCTCTTTTCTGTTTGACGAATTGCCGAAAACTCCTACCTATTGAATATATAATCCTTTGTTGAAGTACCCTAATTTTTTATTTATTAGTTATCTTGAAATATTAAGCATTGTCAATCCAAGTATCGATCAAATAGGTGGTTAGTTAATTTTACCTTCTTAAAGTCATTTCTACTCGAAGAACCTTAGGAAAATTGCGACTTTTGTATAGATAACACAATGTTGATGTATCATCATTTTTTTATTTATTATTACGCTTCAAATAATAGCTAGAGTCAAGTTAAGCATCACTGCAAACGTTTTGCGCGGCCATCAAATAGTTAGTTAGGCATTTTTGTCATATTACGCTCTTTTCTGTTTTACGACTTGCCGAAAACTCCTACCTATTGAATATATAATCCTTTGTTGAAGTACCCTAATTTTTTATTTATTTGTTATCTTGAAATATTAAGCATTGTCAATCCAAGTATCGATCAAATAGGTGGTTACTTAATTTCACCTTCTTAAAGTCACTTCTACTCGAAGAACCTTAGGAAAATTGCGACTTTTGTATAGATAAAACTATGTTGATGTATCATCATTTTTTTATTTATTATTACGCTTCAAATAAATTCTACAGTCAAGTTAAGGATCCCTGCAAATGTTTTGCGCGGCGATCAAATAGGTAGTTAGGCATTTTTGTCATATTATGCTCTTTTCTGTTTGACGAATTACCGAAAACTCCTACCTATTGATTATATAATGCTTTGTTGAAGTACCCTAATTTTTTATTTACTAGTTATCTTGAAATATTAAACATTGTCAATCCAAGTATCGATCAAATATGTGGTTAGTTAATTTCACCTTCTTAAAGTCACTTCTACTCGAAGAACCTTAGGAAAATTGCGACTTTTGTATAGATAAAACTATGTTGATGTATCATCATTTTTTTATTTATTATTACGCTTCAAATAATAGCTAGAGTCAAGTTAAGGATCACTGCAAAGGTTTTGCGCGGCCATCAAATAGTTGGTTAGGCATTTTTGTCATATTATGCTATTTTCTGTTTGACGAATTGCCGAAAACTCCTACCTATTGAATATATAATTCTTTGTTGAAGTACGCTAATTTTTTATTTATTAGTTATCATGAAATATTAAGCATTTTCAATCCATGTATCGATCAAATAGGTAGTTAGTTAATTTCACCTTCTTAAAGTCATTTCTACTCGAAGAACCTTAGGAAAATTGCGACTTTTGTATAGATAAAACTATGTTGATGTATCATCATTTTTTTATTTATTATTACGCTTCAAATAATAGCTAGAGTCAAGTTAAGCATCACTGCAAACGTTTTGCGCGGCCATCAAATAGTTGGTTAGGCATTTTTGTCATATTATGCTATTTTCTGTTTGACGAATTGCCGAAAACTCCTACCTATTGAATATATAATTCTTTGTTGAAGTACGCTAATTTTTTATTTATTAGTTATCATGAAATATTAAGCATTTTCAATCCATGTATCGATCAAATAGGTAGTTAGTTAATTTCACCTTCTTAAAGTCATTTCTACTCGAAGAACCTTTGGAAAATTGCGACTTTTGTATAGATAACACTATGTTGATGTATCATCATTTTTTTATTTTTTATTACGCTTCAAATAATTGCTAGTGTCAAGTTAAGGATCACTGCAAATGTTTTGCGCGGCCATCAAATAGTTAGTTTGGCATTTTTCACATATTATGCTCTTTTCTGTTTGACGAATTGCCGAAAACTCCTACCTATTGAATATATAATCCTTTGTTAAAGTACCCTAATTTTTTATTTATTAGTTATCTTGAAATATTAAGCATTGTCAATCCAAGTATCGATCAAATAGGTGGTTAGTTAATTTTACCTTCTTAAAGTCATTTCTACTCGAAGAACCTTAGGAAAATTGCGACTTTTGTATAGATAACACTATGTTGATGTATCATCATTTTTTTATTTATTATTACGCTTCAAATTATAGCTAGAGTCAAGTTAAGCATCACTGCAAACGTTTTGCGCGGCCATCAAATAGTTAGTTAGGCATTTTTGTCATATTACGCTCTTTTCTGTTTTACGACTTGCCGAAAACTCCTACCTATTGAATATATAATCCTTTGTTGAAGTACCCTAATTTTTTATTTATTTGTTATCTTGAAATATTAAGCATTGTCAATCCAAGTATCGATCAAATAGGTGGTTACTTAATTTCATCTTCTTAAAGTCACTTCTACTCGAAGAACCTTAGGAAAATTGCGACTTTTGTATAGATAAAACTATGTTGATGTATCATCATTTTTTTATTTTTTATTACGCTTCAAATAATTGCTAGAGTCAAGTTAAGGATCCCTGCAAATGTTTTGCGCGGCCATCAAATAGTTAGTTAGGCATTTTTGTCATATTATGCTCTTTTCTGTTTGACGAATTACCGAAAACTCCTACCTATTGAATATATAATCCTTTGTTGAAGTACCCTAATTTTTTATTTATTAGTTATCTTGAAATATTAAGCATTGTCAATCCAAGTATCGATCAAATAGGTGGTTAGTTAATTTTACCTTCTTAAAGTCATTTCTACTCGAAGAACCTTAGGAAAATTGTGACTTTTGTATAGATAACACTATGTTGATGTATCATCATTTTTTTATTTATTATTACACTTCAAATAATAGCTAGAGTCAAGTTAAGCATCCCTGCAAACGTTTTGCGCGGCCATCAAATAGTTAGTTAGGCATTTTTGTCATATTACGCTCTTTTCTATTTTACGACTTGCCGAAAACTCCTACCTATTGAATATATAATCCTTTGTCGAAGTACCCTAATTTTTTATTTATTTGTTATCTTGAAATATTAAGCATTGTCAATCCAAGTATCGATCAAATAGGTGGTTACTTAATTTCACTTTCTTAAAGTCACTTCTACTCGAAGAACCTTAGGAAAATTCCGACTTTTGTATAGATAAAACTATGTTGATGTATCATCATTTTTTTATTTATTATTACGCTTCAAATAATTGCTAGAGTCAAGTTAAGGATCACTGCAAACGTTTTGCGCGGCCATCAAATAGTTGGTTAGGCATTTTTGTCATATTACGCTCTTTTCTGTTTGACGAATTGCCGAAAACTCCTACCTATTGAATATATAATCCTTTGTTGAAGTACGCTAATTTTTTATTTATTAGTTATCATGAAATATTAAGCATTGTCAATCCATGTATCGATCAAATAGGTAGTTAGTTAATTTCACCTTCTTAAAGTCATTTCTACTCGAAGAACCTTAGGAAAATTGCGACTTTTGTATAGATAACACTATGTTGATGTATCATCATTTTTTTATTTTTTATTACGCTTCAAATAATTGCTAGAGTCAAGTTAAGGATCACTGCAAATGTTTTGCGCGGCCATCAAATAGTTAGTTAGGCATTTTTCACATATTATGCTCTTTTCTGTTTGACGAATTGCCGAAAACTCCTACCTATTGAATATATAATCCTTTGTTGAAGTACCCTAATTTTTTATTTATTAGTTATCTTGAAATATTAAGCATTGTCAATCCAAGTATCGATCAAATAGGTGGTTAGTTAATTTTACCTTCTTAAAGTCATTTCTACTCGAAGAACCTTAGGAAAATTGCGACTTTTGTATAGATAACACTATGTTGATGTATCATCATTTTTTTATTTATTATTACGCTTCAAATAATAGCTAGAGTCAAGTTAAGCATCACTGCAAACGTTTTGCGCGGCCATCAAATAGTTAGTTAGGCATTTTTGTCATATTACGCTCTTTTCTGTTTTACGACTTGCCGAAAACTCCTACCTATTGAATATATAATCCTTTGTTGAAGTACCCTAATTTTTTATTTATTTGTTATCTTGAAATATTAAGCATTGTCAATCCAAGTATCGATCAAATAGGTGGTTACTTAATTTCACCATCTTAAAGTCACTTCTACTCGAAGAACCTTAGGAAAATTGCGACTTTTGTATAGATAAAACTATGTTGATATATCATCATTTTTTTATTTATTATTACGCTTCAAATAAATTCTAGAGTCAAGTTAAGGATCCCTGCAAATGTTTTGCGCGGCGATCAAATAGGTAGTTAAGCATTTTTGTCATATTATGCTCTTTTCTGTTTGACGAATTACCGAAAACTCCTACCTATTGATTATATAATGCTTTGTTAAAGTCATTTCTACTCGAAGAACCTTAGGAAAATTGCGACTTTTGTATAGATAACACTATGTTGATGTATCATCATTTTTTTATTTTTTATTACGCTTCAAATAATTGCTAGTGTCAAGTTAAGGATCACTGCAAATGTTTTGCGCGGCCATCAAATAGTTAGTTTGGCATTTTTCACATATTATGCTCTTTTCTGTTTGACGAATTGCCGAAAACTCCTACCTATTGAATATATAATCCTTTGTTAAAGTACCCTAATTTTTTATTTATTAGTTATCTTGAAATATTAAGCATTGTCAATCCAAGTATCGATCAAATAGGTGGTTAGTTAATTTTACCTTCTTAAAGTCATTTCTACTCGAAGAACCTTAGGAAAATTGCGACTTTTGTATAGATAACACTATGTTGATGTATCATCATTTTTTTATTTATTATTACGCTTCAAATTATAGCTAGAGTCAAGTTAAGCATCACTGCAAACGTTTTGCGCGGCCATCAAATAGTTAGTTAGGCATTTTTGTCATATTACGCTCTTTTCTGTTTTACGACTTGCCGAAAACTCCTACCTATTGAATATATAATCCTTTGTTGAAGTACCCTAATTTTTTATTTATTTGTTATCTTGAAATATTAAGCATTGTCAATCCAAGTATCGATCAAATAGGTGGTTACTTAATTTCATCTTCTTAAAGTCACTTCTACTCGAAGAACCTTAGGAAAATTGCGACTTTTGTATAGATAAAACTATGTTGATGTATCATCATTTTTTTATTTTTTATTACGCTTCAAATAATTGCTAGAGTCAAGTTAAGGATCCCTGCAAATGTTTTGCGCGGCCATCAAATAGTTAGTTAGGCATTTTTGTCATATTATGCTCTTTTCTGTTTGACGAATTACCGAAAACTCCTACCTATTGAATATATAATCCTTTGTTGAAGTACCCTAATTTTTTATTTATTAGTTATCTTGAAATATTAAGCATTGTCGATCCAAGTATCGATCAAATAGGTGGTTAGTTAATTTTACCTTCTTAAAGTCATTTCTACTCGAAGAACCTTAGGAAAATTGTGACTTTTGTATAGATAACACTATGTTGATGTATCATCATTTTTTTATTTATTATTACACTTCAAATAATAGCTAGAGTCAAGTTAAGCATCACTGCAAACGTTTTGCGCGGCCATCAAATAGTTAGTTAGGCATTTTTGTCATATTACGCTCTTTTCTATTTTACGACTTGCCGAAAACTCCTACCTATTGAATATATAATCCTTTGTCGAAGTACCCTAATTTTTTATTTATTTGTTATCTTGAAATATTAAGCATTGTCAATCCAAGTATCGATCAAATAGGTGGTTACTTAATTTCACTTTCTTAAAGTCACTTCTACTCGAAGAACCTTAGGAAAATTCCGACTTTTGTATAGATAAAACTATGTTGATGTATCATCATTTTTTTATTTATTATTACGCTTCAAATTATAGCTAGAGTCAAGTTAAGCATCACTGCAAACGTTTTGCGCGGCCATCAAATAGTTAGTTAGGCATTTTTGTCATATTACGCTCTTTTCTGTTTTACGACTTGCCGAAAACTCCTACCTATTGAATATATAATCCTTTGTTGAAGTACCCTAATTTTTTATTTATTTGTTATCTTGAAATATTAAGCATTGTCAATCCAAGTATCGATCAAATAGGTGGTTACTTAATTTCATCTTCTTAAAGTCACTTCTACTCGAAGAACCTTAGGAAAATTGCGACTTTTGTATAGATAAAACTATGTTGATGTATCATCATTTTTTTATTTTTTATTACGCTTCAAATAATTGCTAGAGTCAAGTTAAGGATCCCTGCAAATGTTTTGCGCGGCCATCAAATAGTTAGTTAGGCATTTTTGTCATATTATGCTCTTTTCTGTTTGACGAATTACCGAAAACTCCTACCTATTGAATATATAATCCTTTGTTGAAGTACCCTAATTTTTTATTTATTAGTTATCTTGAAATATTAAGCATTGTCAATCCAAGTATCGATCAAATAGGTGGTTAGTTAATTTTACCTTCTTAAAGTCATTTCTACTCGAAGAACCTTAGGAAAATTGCGACTTTTGTATAGATAACACTATGTTGATGTATCATCATTTTTTTATTTATTATTACGCTTCAAATAATTGCTAGTGTCAAGTTAAGGATCACTGCAAACGTTTTGCGCGGCCATCAAATAGTTAGTTTGGCATTTTTCACATATTATGCTCTTTTCTGTTTGACGAATTGCCGAAAACTCCTACCTATTGAATATATAATCCTTTGTTAAAGTACCCTAATTTTTTATTTATTAGTTATCTTGAAATATTAAGCATTGTCAATCCAAGTATCGATCAAATAGGTGGTTAGTTAATTTTACCTTCTTAAAGTCATTTCTACTCGAAGAACCTTAGGAAAATTGCGACTTTTGTATAGATAACACTATGTTGATGTATCATCATTTTTTTATTTATTATTACGCTTCAAATTATAGCTAGAGTCAAGTTAAGCATCACTGCAAACGTTTTGCGCGGCCATCAAATAGTTAGTTAGGCATTTTTGTCATATTACGCTCTTTTCTGTTTTACGACTTGCCGAAAACTCCTACCTATTGAATATATAATCCTTTGTTGAAGTACCCTAATTTTTTATTTATTTGTTATCTTGAAATATTAAGCATTGTCAATCCAAGTATCGATCAAATAGGTGGTTAGTTAATTTTACCTTCTTAAAGTCACTTCTACTCGAAGAACCTTAGGAAAATTGCGACTTTTGTATAGATAAAACTATGTTGATGTATCATCATTTTTTTATTTTTTATTACGCTTCAAATAATTGCTAGAGTCAAGTTAAGGATCCCTGCAAATGTTTTGCGCGGCCATCAAATAGTTAGTTAGGCATTTTTGTCATATTATGCTCTTTTCTGTTTGACGAATTACCGAAAACTCCTACCTATTGAATATATAATCCTTTGTTGAAGTACCCTAATTTTTTATTTATTAGTTATCTTGAAATATTAAGCATTGTCAATCCAAGTATCGATCAAATAGGTGGTTAGTTAATTTTACCTTCTTAAAGTCATTTCTACTCGAAGAACCTTAGGAAAATTGTGACTTTTGTATAGATAACACTATGTTGATGTATCATCATTTTTTTATTTATTATTACACTTCAAATAATAGCTAGAGTCAAGTTAAGCATCACTGCAAACGTTTTGCGCGGCCATCAAATAGTTAGTTAGGCATTTTTGTCATATTACGCTCTTTTCTATTTTACGACTTGCCGAAAACTCCTACCTATTGAATATATAATCCTTTGTCGAAGTACCCTAATTTTTTATTTATTTGTTATCTTGAAATATTAAGCATTGTCAATCCAAGTATCGATCAAATAGGTGGTTACTTAATTTCACTTTCTTAAAGTCACTTCTACTCGAAGAACCTTAGGAAAATTGCGACTTTTGTATAGATAAAACTATGTTGATGTATCATCATTTTTTTATTTATTATTACGCTTCAAATAATTGCTAGAGTCAAGTTAAGGATCACTGCAAACGTTTTGCGCGGCCATCAAATAGTTGGTTAGGCATTTTTGTCATATTACGCTCTTTTCTGTTTGACGAATTGCCGAAAACTCCTACCTATTGAATATATAATCCTTTGTTGAAGTACGCTAATTTTTTATTTATTAGTTATCATGAAATATTAAGCATTGTCAATCCATGTATCGATCAAATAGGTAGTTAGTTAATTTCACCTTCTTAAAGTCATTTCTACTCGAAGAACCTTAGGAAAATTGCGACTTTTGTATAGATAACACTATGTTGATGTATCATCATTTTTTTATTTTTTATTACGCTTCAAATAATTGCTAGAGTCAAGTTAAGGATCACTGCAAATGTTTTGCGCGGCCATCAAATAGTTAGTTAGGCATTTTTCACATATTATGCTCTTTTCTGTTTGACGAATTGCCGAAAACTCCTACCTATTGAATATATAATCCTTTGTTGAAGTACCCTAATTTTTTATTTATTAGTTATCTTGAAATATTAAGCATTGTCAATCCAAGTATCGATCAAATAGGTGGTTAGTTAATTTTACCTTCTTAAAGTCATTTCTACTCGAAGAACCTTAGGAAAATTGCGACTTTTGTATAGATAACACTATGTTGATGTATCATCATTTTTTTATTTATTATTACGCTTCAAATAATAGCTAGAGTCAAGTTAAGCATCACTGCAAACGTTTTGCGCGGCCATCAAATAGTTAGTTAGGCATTTTTGTCATATTACGCTCTTTTCTGTTTTACGCTTTGCCGAAAACTCCTACCTATTGAATATATAATCCTTTGTTGAAGTACCCTAATTTTTTATTTATTTGTTATCTTGAAATATTAAGCATTGTCAATCCAAGTATCGATCAAATAGGTGGTTACTTAATTTCACCATCTTAAAGTCACTTCTACTCGAAGAACCTTAGGAAAATTGCGACTTTTGTATAGATAAAACTATGTTGATATATCATCATTTTTTTATTTATTATTACGCTTCAAATAAATTCTAGAGTCAAGTTAAGGATCCCTGCAAATGTTTTGCGCGGCGATCAAATAGGTAGTTAAGCATTTTTGTCATATTATGCTCTTTTCTGTTTGACGAATTACCGAAAACTCCTACCTATTGATTATATAATGCTTTGTTGAAGTACCCTAATTTTTTATTTACTAGTTATCTTGAAATATTAAACATTGTCAATCCAAGTATCGATCAAATAGGTGGTTAGTTAATTTCACCTTCTTAAAGTCACTTCTACTCGAAGAACCTTAGGAAAATTGCGACTTTTGTATAGATAAAACTATGTTGATGTATCATCATTTTTTTATTTATTATTACGCTTCAAATAATAGCTAGAGTCAAGTTAAGGATCACTGCAAACGTTTTGCGCGGCCATCAAATAGTTGGTTAGGCATTTTTGTCATATTATGCTATTTTCTGTTTGACGAATTGCCGAAAACTCCTACCTATTGAATATATAATCCTTTGTTGAAGTACGCTAATTTTTTATTTATTAGTTATCATGAAATATTAAGCATTTTCAATCCATGTATCGATCAAATAGGTTGTTAGTTAATTTCACCTTCTTAAAGTCATTTCTACTCGAAGAACCTTTGGAAAATTGCGACTTTTGTATAGATAAAACTATGTTGATGTATCATCATTTTTTTATTTTTTATTACGCTTCAAATAATTGCTAGAATCAATTTAAGGATCACTGCAAATGTTTTGCGCGGCCATCAAATAGTTAGTTTGGCATTTTTCACATATTATGCTCTTTTCTGTCTGACGAATTGCCGAAAACTCCTACCTATTGAATATATAATCCTTTGTTAAAGTACCCTAATTTTTTATTTATTAGTTATCTTGAAATATTAAGCATTGTCAATCCAAGTATCGATCAAATAGGTGGTTAGTTAATTTTACCTTCTTAAAGTCATTTCTACTCGAAGAACCTTAGGAAAATTGCGACTTTTGTATAGATAACACTATGTTGATGTATCATCATTTTTTTATTTATTATTACGCTTCAAATAATAGCTAGAGTCAAGTTAAGCATCACTGCAAACGTTTTGCGCGGCCATCAAATAGTTAGTTAGGCATTTTTGTCATATTACGCTCTTTTCTGTTTTACTACTTGCCGAAAACTCCTACCTATTGAATATATAATCCTTTGTTGAAGTACCCTAATTTTTTATTTATTTGTTATCTTGAAATATTAAGCATTGTCAATCCAAGTATCGATCAAATAGGTAGTTAGTTAATTTCACCTTCTTAAAGTCATTTCTACTCGAAGAACCTTAGGAAAATTACGACTTTTGTATAGATAACACTATGTTGATGTATCATCATTTTTTTATTTTTTATTACGCTTCAAATAATTGCTAGAATCAATTTAAGGATCACTGCAAATGTTTTGCGCGGCCATCAAATAGTTAGTTTGGCATTTTTCACATATTATGCTCTTTTCTGTCTGACGAATTGCCGAAAACTCCTACCTATTGAATATATAATCCTTTGTTAAAGTACCCTAATTTTTTATTTATTAGTTATCTTGAAATATTAAGCATTGTCAATCCAAGTATCGATCAAATAGGTGGTTAGTTAATTTTACCTTCTTAAAGTCATTTCTACTCGAAGAACCTTAGGAAAATTGCGACTTTTGTATAGATAACACTATGTTGATGTATCATCATTTTTTTAAGTATTATTACGCTTCAAATTATAGCTAGAGTCAAGTAAAGCATCACTGCAAACGTTTTGCGCGGCCATCAAATAGTTAGTTAGGCATTTTTGTCATATTACGCTCTTTTCGGTTTTACGACTTGCCGAAAACTCCTACCTATTGAATATATAATCCTTTGTTGAAGTACCCTAATTTTTTATTTATTTGTTATCTTGAAATATTAAGCATTGTCAATCCAAGTATCGATCAAATAGGTGGTTACTTAATTTCACCTTCTTAAAGTCACTTCTACTCGAAGAACCTTAGGAAAATTGTGACTTTTGTATAGATAAAACTATGTTGATGTATCATCATTTTTTTATTTATTATTACGCTTCAAATAAATTCTAGAGTCAAGTTAAGGATCCCTGCAAATGTTTTGCGCGGCGATCAAATAGGTAGTTAGGCATTTTTGTCATATTATGCTCTTTTCTGTTTGACGAATTACCGAAAACTCCTACCTATTGATTATATAATGCTTTGTTGAAGTACCCTAATTTTTTATTTACTAGTTATCTTGAAATATTAAACATCTTCAATCCAAGTATCGATCAAATAGGTGGTTAGTTAATTTCACCTTCTTAAAGTCACTTCTACTCGAAGAACCTTAGGAAAATTGCGACTTTTGTATAGATAAAACAATGTTGATGTATCATCATTTTTTTAATTATTATTACGCTTCAAATAATAGATAGAGTCAAGTTAAGGATCACTGCAAACGTTTTGCGCGGCCATCAAATAGTTGGTTAGGCATTTTTGTCATATTATGCTATTTTCTGTTTGACGAATTGCCGAAAACTCCTACCTATTGAATATATAATCCTTTGTTGAAGTACGCTAATTTTTTATTTATTAGTTATCATGAAATATTAAGCATTTTCAATCCATGTATCGATCAAATAGGTAGTTAGTTAATTTCACCTTCTTAAAGTCATTTCTACTCGAAGAACCTTAGGAAAATTGCGAGTTTTGTATAGATAAAACTATGTTGATGTATCATCATTTTTTTATTTATTATTACGCTTCAAATAATAGCTAGAGTCAAGTTAAGCATCACTGCAAACGTTTTGCGCGGCCATCAAATAGTTAGTTAGGCATTTTTGTCATATTACGCTCTTTTCTGTTTGACGAATTGCCGAAAACTCCTACCTATTGAATATATAATCCTTTGTTGAAGTACCCTAATTTTTTATTTATTTGTTATCTTGAAATATTAAGCATTGTCAATCCAAGTATCGATCAAATAGGTAGTTAGTTAATTTCACCTTCTTAAAGTAATTTCTACTCGAAGAACCTTAGGAAAATTACGACTTTTGTATAGATAACACTATGTTGATGTATCATCATTTTTTTATTTTTTATTACGCTTCAAATAATTTCTAGAGTCAAGTTAAGGATCACTGCAAACGTTTTGCGCGGCCATCAAATAGTTAGTTTGGCATTTTTCACATATTATGCTCTTTTCTGTTTGACGAATTGCCGAAAACTCCTACCTATTGAATATATAATCCTTTGTTAAAGTACCCTAATTTTTTATTTATTAGTTATCTTGAAATATTAAGGATTGTCAATCCAAGTATCGATCAAATAGGTGGTTAGTTAATTTTACCTTCTTAAAGTCATTTCTACTCGAAGAACCTTAGGAAAATTGCGACTTTTGTATAGATAACACTATGTTGATGTATCATCATTTTTTTATTTATTATTACGCTTCAAATTATAGCTAGAGTCAAGTAAAGCATCACTGCAAACGTTTTGCGCGGCCATCAAATAGTTGGTTAGGCATTTTTGTCATATTACGCTCTTTTCTGTTTTACGACTTGCCGAAAACTCCTACCTATTGAATATATAATCCTTTGTTGAAGTACCCTAATTTTTTATTTATTTTTTATCTTGAAATATTAAGCATTGTCAATCCAAGTATCGATCAAATAGGTGGTTAGTTAATTTTACCTTCTTAAAGTCATTTCTACTCGAAGAACCTTAGGAAAATTGCGACTTTTGTATAGATAACACTATGTTGATGTATCATCATTTTTTTATTTCTTATTACGCTTCAAATAATTGCTAGAGTCAAGTTAAGGATCACTGCAAATGTTTTGCGCGGCCATCAAATAGTTAGTTAGGCATTTTTGTCATATTATGCTCTTTTCTGTTTGATGAATTGCCGAAAACTCCTACCTATTGAATATATAATCCTTTGTTGAAGTACCCTAATTTGTTATCTTCAAATATTAAGCATTGTCAATCCAAGTATCGATCAAATAGGTGGTTACTTAATTTCACCTTCTTAAAGTCACTTCTACTCGAAGAACCTTAGGAAAATTGCGACTTTTGTATAGATAAAACTATGTTGATGTATCATCATTTTTTTATTTATTATTACGCTTCAAATAATAGCTAGAGTCAAGTTAAGGATCACTGCAAATGTTTTGCGCGGCCATCAAATAGTTGGTTAGGCATTTTTGTCATATTATGCTCTTTTCTGTTTGGCGAATTGCCGAAAACTCCTACCTATTGAATATATAATCCTTTGTTGAAGTACCCTAATTTTTTATTTATTAGTTATCTTGAAATATTAAGCATTGTCAATCCAAGTATCGATCAAATATGTGGTTAGTTAATTTTACCTTCTTAAAGTCATTTCTACTCGAAGAACCTTAGGAAAATTGCGACTTTTGTATAGATAAAACTATGTTGATGTATCATCATTTTTTTATTTATTATTACGCTTCAAATAATAGGTAGAGTCAAGTTAAGGATCACTGCAAATGTTTTGCGCGGCCATCAAATAGTTGGTTAGGCATTTTTGTCATATTATGCTCTTTTCTGTTTGACGAATTGCCGAAAACTCCTTCCTATTGAATATATAATCCTTTGTTGAAGTACCCTAATTTTTTATTTATTAGTTATCTTGAAATATTAAGCATTGTCAATCCATGTATCGATCAAATAGGTAGTTAGTTAATTTCACCTTCTTAAAGTCATTTCTACTCGAAGAACCTTAGGAAAATTACGACTTTTGTATAGATAACACTATGTTGATGTAACATCATTTTTTTATTTTTTATTACGCTTCAAATAATTGCTAGAGTCAAGTTAAGGATCACTGCAAATGTTTTGCGCGGCCATCAAATAGTTAGTTTGGAATTTTTCACATATTATGCTCTTTTCTGTTTGACGAATTGCTGAAAACACCTACCTATTGAATATATAATCCTTTGTTGAAGTACCCTAATTTTTTATTTATTAGTTATCTTGATATATTAAGCATTGTCAATCCAAGTATCGATCAAATAGGTGGTTAGTTAATTTTACCTTCTTAAAGTCATTTCTACTCGAAGAACCTTAGGAAAATTGCGACTTTTGTATAGATAACACTATGTTGATGTATCATCATTTTTTTATTTATTATTACGCTTCAAATTATAGCTAGAGTCAAGTTAAGCATCACTGCAAACGTTTTGCGCGGCCATCAAATAGTTAGTTAGGCATTTTTGTCATATTACGCTCTTTTCTGTTTTACGACTTGCCGAAAACTCCTACCTATTGAATATATAATCCTTTGTTGAAGTACCCTAATTTTTTATTTATTTGTTATCTTGAAATATTAAGCATTGTCAATCCAAGTGTCGATCAAATAGGTGGTTAGTTAATTTTACCTTCTTAAAGTCATTTCTACACGAAGAACCTTAGGAAAATTGCGACTTTTGTATAGATAACACTATGTTGATGTATCATCATTTTTTTATTTATTATTACGCTTCAAATAATAGCTAGAGTCAAGTTAAGCATCACTGCAAACGTTTTGCGCGGCCATCAAATAGTTAGTTAGGCATTTTTGTCATATTACGCTCTTTTCTGTTTTACTACTTGCCGAAAACTCCTACCTATTGAATATATAATCCTATGTTGAAGTACCCTAATTTTTTATTTATTTGTTATCTTGAAATATTAAGCATTGTCAATCCAAGTATCGATCAAATAGGTGGTTAGTTAATTTTACCTTCTTAAAGTCATTTCTACTCGAAGAACCTTAGGAAAATTACGACTTTTGTATAGATAACACTATGTTGATGTATCATCATTTTTTTATTTTTTATTACGCTTCAAATAATTGCTAGAGTCAATTTAGGGATCACTGCAAATGTTTTGCGCGGCCATCAAATAGTTAGTTTGGCATTTTTCACATATTATGCTCTTTTCTGTTTGACGAATTGCCGAAAACTCCTACCTATTGAATATATAATCCTTTGTTGAAGTACCCTAATTTTTTATTTATTAGTTATCTTGAAATATTAAGCATTGTCAATCCAAGTATCGATCAAATAGGTGGTTAGTTAATTTTACCTTCTTAAAGTCATTTCTACTCGAAGAACCTTAGGAAAATTGCGACTTTTGTATAGATAACACTATGTTGATGTATCATCATTTTTTTATTTATTATTACGCTTCAAATTATAGCTAGAGTCAAGTTAAGCATCACTGCAAACGTTTTGCGCGGCCATCAAATAGTTAGTTAGGCATTTTTGTCATATTACGCTCTTTTCTGTTTTACGACTTGCCGAAAACTCCTACCTATTGAATATATAATCCTTTGTTGAAGTACCCTAATTTTTTATTTATTTGTTATCTTGAAATATTAAGCATTGTCAATCCAAGTATCGATCAAATAGGTGGTTACTTAATTTCACCTTCTTAAAGTCACTTCTACTCGAAGAACCTTAGGAAAATTGCGACTTTTGTATAGATAAAACTATGTTGATGTATCATCATTTTTTTATTTATTATTACGCTTCAAATAATTGCTAGAGTCAAGTTAAGGATCCCTGCAAATGTTTTGCGCGGCCATCAAATAGTTAGTTAGGCATTTTTGTCATATTATGCTCTTTTCTGTTTGACGAATTACCGAAAACTCCTACCTATTGAATATATAATCCTTTGTTGAAGTACCCTAATTTTTTTTTTATTAGTTATCTTGAAATATTAAGCATTGTCAATCCAAGTATCGATCAAATAGGTGGTTAGTTAATTTTACCTTCTTAAAGTCATTTCTACTCGAAGAACCTTAGGAAAATTGCGACTTTTGTATAGATAACACTATGTTGATGTATCATCATTTTTTTATTTATTATTACGCTTCAAATTATAGCTAGAGTCAAGTTAAGCATCACTGCAAACGTTTTGCGCGGCCATCAAATAGTTAGTTAGGCATTTTTGTCATATTACACTCTTTTCTGTTTTACGACTTGCCGAAAACTCCTACCTATTGAATATATAATCCTTTGTTGAAGTACCCTAATTTTTTATTTATTTGTTATCTTGAAATATTAAGCATTGTCAATCCAAGTATCGATCAAATAGGTGGTTACTTAATTTCACCTTCTTAAAGTCACTTCTACTCGAAGAACCTTAGGAAAATTGCGACTTTTGTATAGATAAAACTATGTTGATGTATCATCATTTTTTTATTTATTATTACGCTTCAAATAATTGCTAGAGTCAAGTTAAGGATCCCTGCAAATGTTTTGCGCGGCCATCAAATAGTTAGTTAGGCATTTTTGTCATATTATGCTCTTTTCTGTTTGACGAATTACCGAAAACTCCTACCTATTGAATATATAATCCTTTGTTGAAGTACCCTAATTTTTTTTTTATTAGTTATCTTGAAATATTAAGCATTGTCAATCCAAGTATCGATCAAATAGGTGGTTAGTTAATTTTACCTTCTTAAAGTCATTTCTACTCGAAGAACCTTAGGAAAATTGCGACTTTTGTATAGATAACACTATGTTGATGTATCATCATTTTTTTATTTATTATTACGCTTCAAATTATAGCTAGAGTCAAGTTAAGCATCACTGCAAACGTTTTGCGCGGCCATCAAATAGTTAGTTAGGCATTTTTGTCATATTACACTCTTTTCTGTTTTACGACTTGCCGAAAACTCCTACCTATTGAATATATAATCCTTTGTTGAAGTACCCTAATTTTTTATTTATTTGTTATCTTGAAATATTAAGCATTGTCAATCCAAGTATCGATCAAATAGGTGGTTACTTAATTTCACCTTCTTAAAGTCACTTCTACTCGAAGAACCTTAGGAAAATTGCGACTTTTGTATAGATAAAACTATGTTGATGTATCATCATTTTTTTATTTATTATTACGCTTCAAATAATTGCTAGAGTCAAGTTAAGGATCCCTGCAAATGTTTTGCGCGGCCATCAAATAGTTAGTTAGGCATTTTTGTCATATTATGCTCTTTTCTGTTTGACGAATTACCGAAAACTCCTACCTATTGAATATATAATCCTTTGTTGAAGTACCCTAATTTTTTATTTATTAGTTATCTTGAAATATTAAGCATTGTCAATCCAAGTATCGATCAAATAGGTGGTTAGTTAATTTTACCTTCTTAAAGTCATTTCTACTCGAAGAACCTTAGGAAAATTGCGACTTTTGTATAGATAACACTATGTTGATGTATCATCATTTTCTTATTTATTATTACACTTCAAATAATAGCTAGAGTCAAGTTAAGCATCACTGCAAACGTTTTGCGCGGCCATCAAATAGTTAGTTAGGCATTTTTGTCATATTATGCTCTTTTCTGTTTGATGAATTGCCGAAAACTCCTACCTATTGAATATATAATCCTTTGTTGAAGTACCCTAATTTGTTATCTTCAAATATTAAGCATTGTCAATCCAAGTATCGATCAAATAGGTGGTTACTTAATTTCACCTTCTTAAAGTCACTTCTACTCGAAGAACCTTAGGAAAATTGCGACTTTTGTATAGATAACACTATGTTGATGTATCATCATTTTTTTATTTATTATTACGCTTCAAATAATAGGTAGAGTCAAGTTAAGGATCACTGCAAATGTTTTGCGCGGCCATCAAATAGTTGGTTAGGCATTTTTGTCATATTATGCTCTTTTCTGTTTGACGAATTGCCGAAAACTCCTACCTATTGAATATATAATCCTTTGTTGAAGTACCCTAATTTTTTATTTATTAGTTATCTTGAAATATTAAGCATTGTCAATCCATGTATCGATCAAATAGGTAGTTAGTTAATTTCACCTTCTTAAAGTCATTTCTACTCGAAGAACCTTAGGAAAATTACGACTTTTGTATAGATAACACTATGTTGATGTATCATCATTTTTTTATTTTTTATTACGCTTCAAATAATTGCTAGAGTCAAGTTAAGGATCACTGCAAATGTTTTGCGCGGCCATCAAATAGTTAGTTTGGCATTTTTCACATATTATGCTCTTTTCTGTTTGACGAATTGCCGAAAACACCTACCTATTGAATATATAATCCTTTGTTGAAGTACCCTAATTTTTTATTTATTAGTTATCTTGAAATATTAAGCATTGTCAATCCAAGTATCGATCAAATAGGTGGTTAGTTAATTTTACCTTCTTAAAGTCATTTCTACTCGAAGAACCTTAGGAAAATTGCGACTTTTGTATAGATAACACTATGTTGATGTATCATCATTTTTTTATTTATTATTACGCTTCAAATTATAGCTAGAGTCAAGTTAAGCATCACTGCAAACGTTTTGCGCGGCCATCAAATAGTTAGTTAGGCATTTTTGTCATATTACGCTCTTTTCTGTTTTACGACTTGCCGAAAACTCCAACCTATTGAATATATAATCCTTTGTTGAAGTACCCTAATTTTTTATTTATTTGTTATCTTGAAATATTAAGCATTGTCAATCCAAGTATCGATCAAATAGGTGGTTAGTTAATTTTACCTTCTTAAAGTCATTTCTACACGAAGAACCTTAGGAAAATTGCGACTTTTGTATAGATAACACTATGTTGATGTATCATCATTTTTTTATTTATTATTACGCTTCAAATAATAGCTAGAGTCAAGTTAAGCATCACTGCAAACGTTTTGCGCGGCCATCAAATAGTTAGTTAGGCATTTTTGTCATATTACGCTCTTTTCTGTTTTACTACTTGCCGAAAACTCCTACCTATTGAATATATAATCCTATGTTGAAGTACCCTAATTTTTTATTTATTTGTTATCTTGAAATATTAAGCATTGTCAATCCAAGTATCGATCAAATAGGTGGTTAGTTAATTTCACCTTCTTAAAGTCATTTCTACTCGAAGAACCTTAGGAAAATTACGACTTTTGTATAGATAACACTATGTTGATGTATCATCATTTTTTTATTTATTATTACGCTTCAAATAATTGCTAGAGTCAAGTTAAGGATCCCTGCAAATGTTTTGCGCGGCCATCAAATAGTTAGTTAGGCATTTTTGTCATATTATGCTCTTTTCTGTTTGACGAATTACCGAAAACTCCTACCTATTGAATATATAATCCTTTGTTGAAGTACCCTAATTTTTTATTTATTAGTTATCTTGAAATATTAAGCATTGTCAATCCAAGTATCGATCAAATAGGTGGTTAGTTAATTTTACCTTCTTAAAGTCATTTCTACTCGAAGAACCTTAGGAAAATTGCGACTTTTGTATAGATAACACTATGTTGATGTATCATCATTTTCTTATTTATTATTACACTTCAAATAATAGCTAGAGTCAAGTTAAGCATCACTGCAAACGTTTTGCGCGGCCATCAAATAGTTAGTTAGGCATTTTTGTCATATTATGCTCTTTTCTGTTTGATGAATTGCCGAAAACTCCT
Organism: Rhodomyrtus psidioides; assembly: GCA_021437785.1. NCBI lineage: Eukaryota > Viridiplantae > Streptophyta > Magnoliopsida > Myrtales > Myrtaceae > Rhodomyrtus > Rhodomyrtus psidioides. The sequence goes on along the minus strand of JAILYB010000004.1, from coordinate 14,771,808 downwards.
ACCTATTGAATATATAATCCTTTGTTGAAGTACCCTAATTTGTTATCTTCAAATATTAAGCATTGTCAATCCAAGTATCGATCAAATAGGTGGTTACTTAATTTCACCTTCTTAAAGTCACTTCTACTCGAAGAACCTTAGGAAAATTGCGACTTTTGTATAGATAACACTATGTTGATGTATCATCATTTTTTTATTTATTATTACGCTTCAAATAATAGGTAGAGTCAAGTTAAGGATCACTGCAAATGTTTTGCGCGGCCATCAAGTAGTTGGTTAGGCATTTTTGTCATATTATGCTCTTTTCTGTTTGACGAATTGCCGAAAACTCCTACCTAATGAATATATAATCCTTTGTTGAAGTACCCTAATTTTTTATTTATTAGTTATCTTGAAATATTAAGCATTGTCAATCCACGTATCGATCAAATAGGTAGTTAGTTAATTTCACCTTCTTAAAGTCATTTCTACTCGAAGAACCTTAGGAAAATTACGACTTTTGTATAGATAACACTATGTTGATGTATCATCATTTTTTTTATTTTTTATTACGCTTCAAATAATTGCTAGAGTCAAGTTAAGGATCACTGCAAATGTTTTGCGCGGCCATCAAATAGTTAGTTTGGCATTTTTCACATATTATGCTCTTTTCTGTTTGACGAATTGCCGAAAACACCTACCTATTGAATATATAATCCTTTGTTGAAGTACCCTAATTTTTTATTTATTAGTTATCTTGAAATATTAAGCATTGTCAATCCAAGTATCGATCAAATAGGTGGTTAGTTAATTTTACCTTCTTAAAGTCATTTCTACTCGAAGAACCTTAGGAAAATTGCGACTTTTGTATAGATAACACTATGTTGATGTATCATCATTTTTTTATTTATTATTACGCTTCAAATTATAGCTAGAGTCAAGTTAAGCATCACTGCAAACGTTTTGCGCGGCCATCAAATAGTTAGTTAGGCATTTTTGTCATATTACGCTCTTTTCTGTTTTACGACTTGCCGAAAACTCCTACCTATTGAATATATAATCCTTTGTTGAAGTACCCTAATTTTTTATTTATTTGTTATCTTGAAATATTAAGCATTGTCAATCCAAGTATCGATCAAATAGGTGGTTAGTTAATTTTACCTTCTTAAAGTCATTTCTACACGAAGAACCTTAGGAAAATTGCGACTTTTGTATAGATAACACTATGTTGATGTATCATCATTTTTTTATTTATTATTACGCTTCAAATAATAGCTAGAGTCAAGTTAAGCATCACTGCAAACGTTTTGCGCGGCCATCAAATAGTTAGTTAGGCATTTTTGTCATATTACGCTCTTTTCTGTTTTACTACTTGCCGAAAACTCCTACCTATTGAATATATAATCCTATGTTGAAGTACCCTAATTTTTTATTTATTTGTTATCTTGAAATATTAAGCATTGTCAATCCAAGTATCGATCAAATAGGTGGTTAGTTAATTTCACCTTCTTAAAGTCATTTCTACTCGAAGAACCTTAGGAAAATTACGACTTTTGTATAGATAACACTATGTTGATGTATCATCATTTTTTTATTTTTTATTACGCTTCAAATAATTGCTAGAGTCAAGTTAGGGATCACTGCAAATGTTTTGCGCGGCCATCAAATAGTTAGTTTGGCATTTTTCACATATTATGCTCTTTTCTGTCTGACGAATTGCCGAAAACTCCTACCTATTGAATATATAATCCTTTGTTGAAGTACCCTAATTTTTTATTTATTAGTTATCTTGAAATATTAAGCATTGTCAATCCAAGTATCGATCAAATAGGTGGTTAGTTAATTTTACCTTCTTAAAGTCATTTCTACTCGAAGAACCTTAGGAAAATTGCGACTTTTGTATAGATAACACTATGTTGATGTATCATCATTTTTTTATTTATTATTACGCTTCAAATTATAGCTAGAGTCAAGTTAAGCATCACTGCAAACGTTTTGCGCGGCCATCAAATAGTTAGTTAGGCATTTTTGTCATATTACGCTCTTTTCTGTTTTACGACTTGCCGAAAACTCCTACCTATTGAATATATAATCCTTTGTTGAAGTACCCTAATTTTTTATTTATTTGTTATCTTGAAATATTAAGCATTGTCAATCCAAGTATCGATCAAATAGGTGGTTAGTTAATTTTACCTTCTTAAAGTCATTTCTACACGAAGAACCTTAGGAAAATTGCGACTTTTGTATAGATAACACTATGTTGATGTATCATCATTTTTTTATTTATTATTACGCTTCAAATAATAGCTAGAGTCAAGTTAAGCATCACTGCAAACGTTTTGCGCGGCCATCAAATAGTTAGTTAGGCATTTTTGTCATATTACGCTCTTTTCTGTTTTACTACTTGCCGAAAACTCCTACCTATTGAATATATAATCCTATGTTGAAGTACCCTAATTTTTTATTTATTTTTTTATCTTGAAATATTAAGCATTGTCAATCCAAGTATCGATCAAATAGGTGGTTAGTTAATTTCACCTTCTTAAAGTCATTTCTACTCGAAGAACCTTAGGAAAATTACGACTTTTGTATAGATAACACTATGTTGATGTATCATCATTTTTTTATTTTTTATTACGCTTCAAATAATTGCTAGAGTCAAGTTAGGGATCACTGCAAATGTTTTGCGCGGCCATCAAATAGTTAGTTTGGCATTTTTCACATATTATGCTCTTTTCTGTCTGACGAATTGCCGAAAACTCCTACCTATTGAATATATAATCCTTTGTTGAAGTACCCTAATTTTTTATTTATTAGTTATCTTGAAATATTAAGCATTGTCAATCCAAGTATCGATCAAATAGGTGGTTAGTTAATTTTACCTTCTTAAAGTCATTTCTACTCGAAGAACCTTAGGAAAATTGCGACTTTTGTATAGATAACACTATGTTGATGTATCATCATTTTTTTTATTTATTATTACGCTTCAAATTATAGCTAGAGTCAAGTTAAGCATCACTGCAAACGTTTTGCGCGGCCATCAAATAGTTAGTTAGGCATTTTTGTCATATTACGCTCTTTTCTGTTTTACGACTTGCCGAAAACTCCTACCTATTGAATATATAATCCTTTGTTGAAGTACCCTAATTTTTTATTTATTTGTTATCTTGAAATATTAAGCATTGTCAATCCAAGTATCGATCAAATAGGTGGTTACTTAATTTCACATTCTTAAAGTCACTTCTACTCGAAGAACCTTAGGAAAATTGCGACTTTTGTATAGATAAAACTATGTTGATGTATCATCATTTTTTTATTTATTATTACGCTTCAAATAATTGCTAGAGTCAAGTTAAGGATCCCTGCAAATGTTTTGCGCGGCCATCAAATAGTTAGTTAGGCATTTTTGTCATATTATGCTCTTTTCTGTTTGACGAATTACCGAAAACTCCTACCTATTGAATATATAATCCTTTGTTGAAGTACCCTAATTTTTTATTTATTAGTTATCTTGAAATATTAAGCATTGTCAATCCAAGTATCGATCAAATAGGTGGTTAGTTAATTTTACCTTCTTAAAGTCATTTCTACTCGAAGAACCTTAGGAAAATTGCGACTTTTGTATAGATAACACTATGTTGATGTATCATCATTTTTTTATTTATTATTACACTTCAAATAATAGCTAGAGTCAAGTTAAGCATCACTGCAAACGTTTTGCGCGGCCATCAAATAGTTAGTTAGGCATTTTTGTCATATTATGCTCTTTTCTGTTTGACGAATTGCCGAAAACTCCTACCTATTGAATATATAATCCGTTGTTGAAGTACCCTAATTTTTTATTTTTTAGTTATCTTGAAATATTAAGCATTGTCAATCCAAGTATCGATCAAATAGGTGGTTAGTTAATTTCACCTTCTTAAAGTCATTTCAACTCGAAGAAACTTAGGAAAATTGCGACTTTTGTATAGATAACACTATGTTGATGTATCATCATTTTTTTATTTTTTATTACGCTTCAAATAATTGCTAGAGTCAAGTTAAGGATCACTGCAAATGTTTTGCGCGGCCATCAAATAGTTAGTTTGGCATTTTTCACATATTATGCTCTTTTCTGTTTGACGAATTGCCGAAAACACCTACCTATTGAATATATAATCCTTTGTTGAAGTACCCTAATTTTTTATTTATTAGTTATCTTGAAATATTAAGCATTGTCAATCCAAGTATCGATCAAATAGGTGGTTAGTTAATTTTACCTTCTTAAAGTCATTTCTACTCGAAGAACCTTAGGAAAATTGCGACTTTTGTATAGATAACACTATGTTGATGTATCATCATATTTTTATTTATTATTACGCTTCAAATTATAGCTAGAGTCAAGTTAAGCATCACTGCAAACGTTTTGCGCGGCCATCAAATAGTTAGTTAGGCATTTTTGTCATATTACGCTCTTTTCTGTTTTACGACTTGCCGAAAACTCCTACCTATTGAATATATAATCCTTTGTTGAAGTACCCTAATTTTTTATTTATTTGTTATCTTGAAATATTAAGCATTGTCAATCCAAGTATCGATCAAATAGGTGGTTAGTTAATTTTACCTTCTTAAAGTCATTTCTACTCGAAGAACCTTAGGAAAATTGCGACTTTTGTATAGATAACACTATGTTGATGTATCATCATTTTTTTATTTATTATTACGCTTCAAATAATAGCTAGAGTCAAGTTAAGCATCACTGCAAACGTTTTGCGCGGCCATCAAATAGTTAGTTAGGCATTTTTGTCATATTACGCTCTTTTCTGTTTTACTACTTGCCGAAAACTCCTACCTATTGAATATATAATCCTTTGTTGAAGTACCCTAATTTTTTATTTATTTGTTATCTTGAAATATTAAGCATTGTCAATCCAAGTATCGATCAAATAGGTAGTTAGTTAATTTCACCTTCTTAAAGTCATTTCTACTCGAAGAACCTTAGGAAAATTACGACTTTTGTATAGATAACACTATGTTGATGTATCATCATTTTTTTATTTTTTATTACGCTTCAAATAATTGCTAGAGTCAAGTTAAGGATCACTGCAAATGTTTTGCGCGGCCATCAAATAGTTAGTTTGTCATTTTTCACATATTATGCTCTTTTCTGTTTGACGAATTGCCGAAAACTCCTACCTATTGAATATATAATCCTTTGTTGAAGTACCCTAATTTTTTATTTATTAGTTATCTTGAAATATTAAGCATTGTCAATCCAAGTATCGATCAAATAGGTGGTTAGTTAATTTTACCTTCTTAAAGTCATTTCTACTCGAAGAACCTTAGGAAAATTGCGACTTTTGTATAGATAACACTATGTTGATGTATCATCATTTTTTTATTTATTATTACGCTTCAAATTATAGCTAGAGTCAAGTTAAGCATCACTGCAAACGTTTTGCGCGGCCATCAAATAGTTAGTTAGGCATTTTTGTCATATTACGCTCTTTTCTGTTTTACGACTTGCCGAAAACTCCTACCTATTGAATATATAATCCTTTGTTGAAGTACCCTAATTTTTTATTTATTTGTTATCTTGAAATATTAAGCATTGTCAATCCAAGTATCGATCAAATAGGTGGTTACTTAATTTCACCTTCTTAAAGTCACTTCTACTCGAAGAACCTTAGGAAAATTGCGACTTTTGTATAGATAAAACTATGTTGATGTATCATCATTTTTTTATTTATTATTACGCTTCAAATAATTGCTAGAGTCAAGTTAAGGATCCCTGCAAATGTTTTGCGCGGCCATCAAATAGTTAGTTAGGCATTTTTGTCATATTATGCTCTTTTCTGTTTGACGAATTACCGAAAACTCCTACCTATTGAATATATAATCCTTTGTTGAAGTACCCTAATTTTTTATTTATTAGTTATCTTGAAATATTAAGCATTGTCAATCCAAGTATCGATCAAATAGGTGGTTAGTTAATTTTACCTTCTTAAAGTCATTTCTACTCGAAGAACCTTAGGAAAATTGCGACTTTTGTATAGATAACACTATGTTGATGTATCATCATTTTTTTATTTATTATTACACTTCAAATAATAGCTAGAGTCAAGTTAAGCATCACTGCAAACGTTTTGCGCGGCCATCAAATAGTTAGTTAGGCATTTTTGTCATATTATGCTCTTTTCTGTTTGACGAATTGCCGAAAACTCCTACCTATTGAATATATAATCCGTTGTTGAAGTACCCTAATTTTTTATTTATTAGTTATCTTGAAATATTAAGCATTGTCAATCCAAGTATCGATCAAATAGGTGGTTAGTTAATTTCACCTTATTAAAGTCATTTCAACTCGAAGAAACTTAGGAAAATTGCGACTTTTGTATAGATAACACTATGTTGATGTATCATCATTTTTTTATTTATTATTACGCTTCCAATAATAGCTAGAGTAAAGTTAAGGATCGCTGCCAATGTTTTGCGCGGCGATCAAATAGGTAGTTAGGCATTTTTGTCATATTATGCTCTTTTATGTTTGAAGAATTGCCGAAAACTCCCACCTATTGATTATATAATGCTTTGTTGAAGTACCCCAATTTTTTATATACTAGTTATCTTGAAATATTAAACATTGTCAATCCAAGTATCGATCAAATAGGTGGTTAGTTAATTTCACCTTCTTAAAGTCACTTCTACTCGAAGAACCTTAGGAAAATTGCGACTTTTGTATAGATAACACTATGTTGATGTATCATCATATTTTTATTTATTATTACGCTTCAAATTATAGCTAGAGTCAAGTTAAGCATCACTGCAAACGTTTTGCGCGGCCATCAAATAGTTAGTTAGGCATTTTTGTCATATTACGCTCTTTTCTGTTTTACGACTTGCCGAAAACTCCTACCTATTGAATATATAATCCTTTGTTGAAGTACCCTAATTTTTTATTTATTTGTTATCTTGAAATATTAAGCATTGTCAATCCAAGTATCGATCAAATAGGTGGTTAGTTAATTTTACCTTCTTAAAGTCATTTCTACTCGAAGAACCTTAGGAAAATTGCGACTTTTGTATAGATAACACTATGTTGATGTATCATCATTTTTTTATTTATTATTACGCTTCAAATAATAGCTAGAGTCAAGTTAAGCATCACTGCAAACGTTTTGCGCGGCCATCAAATAGTTAGTTAGGCATTTTTGTCATATTACGCTCTTTTCTGTTTTACTACTTGCCGAAAACTCCTACCTATTGAATATATAATCCTTTGTTGAAGTACCCTAATTTTTTATTTATTTGTTATCTTGAAATATTAAGCATTGTCAATCCAAGTATCGATCAAATAGGTAGTTAGTTAATTTCACCTTCTTAAAGTCATTTCTACTCGAAGAACCTTAGGAAAATTACGACTTTTGTATAGATAACACTATGTTGATGTATCATCATTTTTTTATTTTTTATTACGCTTCAAATAATTGCTAGAGTCAAGTTAAGGATCACTGCAAATGTTTTGCGCGGCCATCAAATAGTTAGTTAGGCATTTTTCACATATTATGCTCTTTTCTGTTTGACGAATTGCCGAAAACTCCTACCTATTGAATATATAATCCTTTGTTGAAGTACCCTAATTTTTTATTTATTAGTTATCTTGAAATATTAAGCATTGTCAATCCAAGTATCGATCAAATAGGTGGTTAGTTAATTTTACCTTCTTAAAGTCATTTCTACTCGAAGAACCTTAGGAAAATTGCGACTTTTGTATAGATAACACTATGTTGATGTATCATCATTTTTTTATTTATTATTACGCTTCAAATAATTGCTAGAGTCAAGTTAAGCATCACTGCAAACGTTTTGCGCGGCCATCAAATAGTTAGTTAGGCATTTTTGTCATATTACGCTCTTTTCTGTTTTACGACTTGCCGAAAACTCCTACCTATTGAATATATAATCCATTGTTGAAGTACCCTAATTTTTTATTTATTTGTTATCTTGAAATATTAAGCATTGTCAATCCAAGTATCGATCAAATAGGTGGTTACTTAATTTCACCATCTTAAAGTCACTTCTACTCGAAGAACCTTAGGAAAATTGCGACTTTTGTATAGATAAAACTATGTTGATATATCATCATTTTTTTATTTATTATTACGCTTCAAATAAATTCTAGAGTCAAGTTAAGGATCCCTGCAAATGTTTTGCGCGGCGATCAAATAGGTAGTTAAGCATTTTTGTCATATTATGCTCTTTTCTGTTTGACGAATTACCGAAAACTCCTACCTATTGATTATATAATGCTTTGTTGAAGTACCCTAATTTTTTATTTACTAGTTATCTTGAAATATTAAACATTGTCAATCCAAGTATCGATCAAATAGGTGGTTAGTTAATTTCACCTTCTTAAAGTCACTTCTACTCGAAGAACCTTAGGAAAATTGCGACTTTTGTATAGATAAAACTATGTTGATGTATCATCATTTTTTTATTTATTATTACGCTTCAAATAATAGCTAGAGTCAAGTTAAGGATCACTGCAAACGTTTTGCGCGGCAATCAAATAGTTGGTTAGGCATTTTTGTCATATTATGCTATTTTCTGTTTGACGAATTGCCGAAAACTCCTACCTATTGAATATATAATCCTTTGTTGAAGTACGCTAATTTTTTATTTATTAGTTATCATGAAATATTAAGCATTTTCAATCCATGTATCGATCAAATAGGTAGTTAGTTAATTTCACCTTCTTAAAGTCATTTCTACTCGAAGAACCTTTGGAAAATTGCGACTTTTGTATAGATAAAACTATGTTGATGTATCATCGTTTTTTTATTTATTATTACGCTTCAAATAATAGCTAGAGTCAAGTTAAGCATCACTGCAAACGTTTTGCGCGGCCATCAAATAGTTAGTTAGGCATTTTTGTCATATTACGCTCTTTTCTGTTTTACTACTTGCCGAAAACTCCTACCTATTGAATATATAATCCTTTGTTGAAGTACCCTAATTTTTTATTTATTTGTTATCTTGAAATATTAAGCATTGTCAATCCAAGTATCGATCAAATAGGTAGTTAGTTAATTTCACCTTCTTAAAGTCATTTCTACTCGAAGAACCTTAGGAAAATTACGACTTTTGTATAGATAACACTATGTTGATGTATCATCATTTTTTTATTTTTTATTACGCTTCAAATAATTGCTAGAATCAATTTAAGGATCACTGCAAATGTTTTGCGCGGCCATCAAATAGTTAGTTTGGCATTTTTCACATATTATGCTCTTTTCTGTCTGACGAATTGCCGAAAACTCCTACCTATTGAATATATAATCCTTTGTTAAAGTACCCTAATTTTTTATTTATTAGTTATCTTGAAATATTAAGCATTGTCAATCCAAGTATCGATCAAATAGGTGGTTAGTTAATTTTACCTTCTTAAAGTCATTTCTACTCGAAGAACCTTAGGAAAATTGCGACTTTTGTATAGATAACACTATGTTGATGTATCATCATTTTTTTAATTATTATTACGCTTCAAATTATAGCTAGAGTCAAGTAAAGCATCACTGCAAACGTTTTGCGCGGCCATCAAATAGTTAGTTAGGCATTTTTGTCATATTACGCTCTTTTCGGTTTTACAACTTGCCGAAAACTCCTACCTATTGAATATATAATCCTTTGTTGAAGTACCCTAATTTTTTATTTATTTGTTATCTTGAAATATTAAGCATTGTCAATCCAAGTATCGATCAAATAGGTGGTTACTTAATTTCACCTTCTTAAAGTCACTTCTACTCGAAGAACCTTAGGAAAATTGCGACTTTTGTATAGATAAAACTATGTTGATGTATCATCATTTTTTTATTTATTATTACGCTTCAAATAATAGCTAGAGTCAAGTTAAGCATCACTGCAAACGTTTTGCGCGGCCATCAAATAGTTAGTTAGGCATTTTTGTCATATTACGCTCTTTTCTGTTTTACTACTTGCCGAAAACTCCTACCTATTGAATATATAATCCTTTGTTGAAGTACCCTAATTTTTTATTTATTTGTTATCTTGAAATATTAAGCATTGTCAATCCAAGTATCGATCAAATAGGTAGTTAGTTAATTTCACCTTCTTAAAGTCATTTCTACTCGAAGAACCTTAGGAAAATTGCGACTTTTGTATAGATAACACTATGTTGATGTATCATCATTTTTTTATTTTTTATTACGCTTCAAATAATTGCTAGTGTCAAGTTAAGGATCACTGCAAATGTTTTGCGCGGCCATCAAATAGTTAGTTTGGCATTTTTCACATATTATGCTCTTTTCTGTTTGACGAATTGCCGAAAACTCCTACCTATTGAATATATAATCCTTTGTTAAAGTACCCTAATTTTTTATTTATTAGTTATCTTGAAATATTAAGCATTGTCAATCCAAGTATCGATCAAATAGGTGGTTAGTTAATTTTACCTTCTTAAAGTCATTTCTACTCGAAGAACCTTAGGAAAATTGCGACTTTTGTATAGATAACACTATGTTGATGTATCATCATTTTTTTATTTATTATTACGCTTCAAATTATAGCTAGAGTCAAGTTAAGCATCACTGCAAACGTTTTGCGCGGCCATCAAATAGTTAGTTAGGCATTTTTGTCATATTACGCTCTTTTCTGTTTTACGACTTGCCGAAAACTCCTACCTATTGAATATATAATCCTTTGTTGAAGTACCCTAATTTTTTATTTATTTGTTATCTTGAAATATTAAGCATTGTCAATCCAAGTATCGATCAAATAGGTGGTTACTTAATTTCATCTTCTTAAAGTCACTTCTACTCGAAGAACCTTAGGAAAATTGCGACTTTTGTATAGATAAAACTATGTTGATGTATCATCATTTTTTTATTTTTTATTACGCTTCAAATAATTGCTAGAGTCAAGTTAAGGATCCCTGCAAATGTTTTGCGCGGCCATCAAATAGTTAGTTAGGCATTTTTCTCATATTATGCTCTTTTCTGTTTGACGAATTACCGAAAACTCCTACCTATTGAATATATAATCCTTTGTTGAAGTACCCTAATTTTTTATTTATTAGTTATCTTGAAATATTAAGCATTGTCAATCCAAGTATCGATCAAATAGGTGGTTAGTTAATTTTACCTTCTTAAAGTCATTTCTACTCGAAGAACCTTAGGAAAATTGTGACTTTTGTATAGATAACACTATGTTGATGTATCATCATTTTTTTATTTATTATTACACTTCAAATAATAGCTAGAGTCAAGTTAAGCATCACTGCAAACGTTTTGCGCGGCCATCAAATAGTTAGTTAGGCATTTTTGTCATATTACGCTCCTTTCTATTTTACGACTTGCCGAAAACTCGTACCTATTGAATATATAATCCTTTGTCGAAGTACCCTAATTTTTTATTTATTTGTTATCTTGAAATATTAAGCATTGTCAATCCAAGTATCGATCAAATAGGTGGTTACTTAATTTCACTTTCTTAAAGTCACTTCTACTCGAAGAACCTTAGGAAAATTGCGACTTTTGTATAGATAAAACTATGTTGATGTATCATCATTTTTTTATTTATTATTACGCTTCAAATAATTGCTAGAGTCAAGTTAAGGATCACTGCAAACGTTTTGCGCGGCCATCAAATAGTTGGTTAGGCATTTTTGTCATATTACGCTCTTTTCTGTTTGACGAATTGCCGAAAACTCCTACCTATTGAATATATAATCCTTTGTTGAAGTACGCTAATTTTTTATTTATTAGTTATCATGAAATATTAAGCATTGTCAATCCATGTATCGATCAAATAGGTAGTTAGTTAATTTCACCTTCTTAAAGTCATTTCTACTCGAAGAACCTTAGGAAAATTGCGACTTTTGTATAGATAACACTATGTTGATGTATCATCATTTTTTTATTTTTTATTACGCTTCAAATAATTGCTAGAGTCAAGTTAAGGATCACTGCAAATGTTTTGCGCGGCCATCAAATAGTTAGTTAGGCATTTTTCACATATTATGCTCTTTTCTGTTTGACGAATTGCCGAAAACTCCTACCTATTGAATATATAATCCTTTGTTGAAGTACCCTAATTTTTTATTTATTAGTTATCTTGAAATATTAAGCATTGTCAATCCAAGTATCGATCAAATAGGTGGTTAGTTAATTTTACCTTCTTAAAGTCATTTCTACTCGAAGAACCTTAGGAAAATTGCGACTTTTGTATAGATAACACTATGTTGATGTATCATCATTTTTTTATTTATTATTACGCTTCAAATAATAGCTAGAGTCAAGTTAAGCATCACTGCAAACGTTTTGCGCGGCCATCAAATAGTTAGTTAGGCATTTTTGTCATATTACGCTCTTTTCTGTTTTACGACTTGCCGAAAACTCCTACCTATTGAATATATAATCCTTTGTTGAAGTACCCTAATTTTTTATTTATTTGTTATCTTGAAATATTAAGCATTGTCAATCCAAGTATCGATCAAATAGGTGGTTACTTAATTTCACCATCTTAAAGTCACTTCTACTCGAAGAACCTTAGGAAAATTGCGACTTTTGTATAGATAAAACTATGTTGATATATCATCATTTTTTTATTTAAGATTACGCTTCAAATAAATTCTAGAGTCAAGTTAAGGATCCCTGCAAATGTTTTGCGCGGCGATCAAATAGGTAGTTAAGCATTTTTGTCATATTATGCTCTTTTCTGTTTGACGAATTACCGAAAACTCCTACCTATTGATTATATAATGCTTTGTTGAAGTACCCTAATTTTTTATTTACTAGTTATCTTGAAATATTAAACATTGTCAATCCAAGTATCGATCAAATAGGTGGTTAGTTAATTTCACCTTCTTAAAGTCACTTCTACTCGAAGAACCTTAGGAAAATTGCGACTTTTGTATAGATAAAACTATGTTGATGTATCATCATTTTTTTATTTATTATTACGCTTCAAATAATAGCTAGAGTCAAGTTAAGGATCACTGCAAACGTTTTGCGCGGCCATCAAATAGTTGGTTAGGCATTTTTGTCATATTATGCTATTTTCTGTTTGACGAATTGCCGAAAACTCCTACCTATTGAATATATAATCCTTTGTTGAAGTACGCTAATTTTTTATTTATTAGTTATCATGAAATATTAAGCATTTTCAATCCATGTATCGATCAAATAGGTAGTTAGTTAATTTCACCTTCTTAAAGTCATTTCTACTCGAAGAACCTTTGGAAAATTGCGACTTTTGTATAGATAAAACTATGTTGATGTATCATCATTTTTTTATTTTTTATTACGCTTCAAATAATTGCTAGAATCAATTTAAGGATCACTGCAAATGTTTTGCGCGGCCATCAAATAGTTAGTTTGGCATTTTTCACATATTATGCTCTTTTCTGTCTGACGAATTGCCGAAAACTCCTACCTATTGAATATATAATCCTTTGTTAAAGTACCCTAATTTTTTATTTATTAGTTATCTTGAAATATTAAGCATTGTCAATCCAAGTATCGATCAAATAGGTGGTTAGTTAATTTTACCTTCTTAAAGTCATTTCTACTCGAAGAACCTTAGGAAAATTGCGACTTTTGTATAGATAACACTATGTTGATGTATCATCATTTTTTTATTTATTATTACGCTTCAAATAATAGCTAGAGTCAAGTTAAGCATCAATGCAAATGTTTTGCGCGGCCATCAAATAGTTAGTTAGGCATTTTTGTCATATTACGCTCTTTTCTGTTTTACTACTTGCCGAAAACTCCTACCTATTGAATATATAATCCTTTGTTGAAGTACCCTAATTTTTTATTTATTTGTTATCTTGAAATATTAAGCATTGTCAATCCAAGTATCGATCAAATAGGTAGTTAGTTAATTTCACCTTCTTAAAGTCATTTCTACTCGAAGAACCTTAGGAAAATTACGACTTTTGTATAGATAACACTATGTTGATGTATCATCATTTTTTTATTTTTTATTATGCTTCAAATAATTGCTAGAATCAATTTAAGGATCACTGCAAATGTTTTGCGCGGCCATCAAATAGTTAGTTTGGCATTTTTCACATATTATGCTCTTTTCTGTCTGACGAATTGCCGAAAACTCCTACCAATTGAATATATAATCCTTTGTTAAAGTACCCTAATTTTTTATTTATTAGTTATCTTGAAATATTAAGCATTGTCAATCCAAGTATCGATCAAATAGGTGGTTAGTTAATTTTACCTTCTTAAAGTCATTTCTACTCGAAGAACCTTAGGAAAATTGCGACTTTTGTATAGATAACACTATGTTGATGTATCATCATTTTTTTAAGTATTATTACGCTTCAAATTATAGCTAGAGTCAAGTAAAGCATCACTGCAAACGTTTTGCGCGGCCATCAAATAGTTAGTTAGGCATTTTTGTCATATTACGCTCTTTTCGGTTTTACGACTTGCCGAAAACTCCTACCTATTGAATATATAATCCTTTGTTGAAGTACCCTAATTTTTTATTTATTTGTTATCTTGAAATATTAAGCATTGTCAATCCAAGTATCGATCAAATAGGTGGTTACTTAATTTCACCTTCTTAAAGTCACTTCTACTCGAAGAACCTTAGGAAAATTGTGACTTTTGTATAGATAAAACTATGTTGATGTATCATCATTTTTTTATTTATTATTACGCTTCAAATAAATTCTAGAGTCAAGTTAAGGATCCCTGCAAATGTTTTGCGCGGCGATCAAATAGGTAGTTAGGCATTTTTGTCATATTATGCTCTTTTCTGTTTGACGAATTACCGAAAACTCCTACCTATTGATTATATAATGCTTTGTTGAAGTACCCTAATTTTTTATTTACTAGTTATCTTGAAATATTAAACATCTTCAATCCAAGTATCGATCAAATAGGTGGTTAGTTAATTTCACCTTCTTAAAGTCACTTCTACTCGAAGAACCTTAGGAAAATTGCGACTTTTGTATAGATAAAACAATGTTGATGTATCATCATTTTTTTAATTATTATTACGCTTCAAATAATAGCTAGAGTCAAGTTAAGGATCACTGCAAACGTTTTGCGCGGCCATCAAATAGTTGGTTAGGCATTTTTGTCATATTATGCTATTTTCTGTTTGACGAATTGCCGAAAACTCCTACCTATTGAATATATAATCCTTTGTTGAAGTACGCTAATTTTTTATTTATTAGTTATCATGAAATATTAAGCATTTTCAATCCATGTATCGATCAAATAGGTAGTTAGTTAATTTCACCTTCTTAAAGTCATTTCTACTCGAAGAACCTTAGGAAAATTGCGAGTTTTGTATAGATAAAACTATGTTGATGTATCATCATTTTTTTATTTATTATTACGCTTCAAATAATAGCTAGAGTCAAGTTAAGCATCACTGCAAACGTTTTGCGCGGCCATCAAATAGTTAGTTAGGCATTTTTGTCATATTACGCTCTTTTCTGTTTGACGAATTGCCGAAAACTCCTACCTATTGAATATATAATCCTTTGTTGAAGTACCCTAATTTTTTATTTATTTGTTATCTTGAAATATTAAGCATTGTCAATCCAAGTATCGATTAAATAGGTAGTTAGTTAATTTCACCTTCTTAAAGTAATTTCTACTCGAAGAACCTTAGGAAAATTACGACTTTTGTATAGATAACACTATGTTGATGTATCATCATTTTTTTATTTTTTATTACGCTTCAAATAATTTCTAGAGTCAAGTTAAGGATCACTGCAAACGTTTTGCGCGGCCATCAAATAGTTAGTTTGGCATTTTTCACATATTATGCTCTTTTCTGTTTGACGAATTGCCGAAAACTCCTACCTATTGAATATATAATCCTTTGTTAAAGTACCCTAATTTTTTATTTATTAGTTATCTTGAAATATTAAGCATTGTCAATCCAAGTATCGATCAAATAGGTGGTTAGTTAATTTTACCTTCTTAAAGTCATTTCTACTCGAAGAACCTTAGGAAAATTGCGACTTTTGTATAGATAACACTATGTTGATGTATCATCATTTTTTTATTTATTATTACGCTTCAAATTATAGCTAGAGTCAAGTAAAGCATCACTGCAAACGTTTTGCGCGGCCATCAAATAGTTGGTTAGGCATTTTTGTCATATTACGCTCTTTTCTGTTTTACGACTTGCCGAAAACTCCTACCTATTGAATATATAATCCCTTGTTGAAGTACCCTAATTTTTTATTTATTTGTTATCTTGAAATATTAAGCATTGTCAATCCAAGTATCGATCAAATAGGTGGTTAGTTAATTTTACCTTCTTAAAGTCATTTCTACTCGAAGAACCTTAGGAAAATTGCGACTTTTGTATAGATAACACTATGTTGATGTATCATCATTTTTTTATTTCTTATTACGCTTCAAATAATTGCTAGAGTCAAGTTAAGGATCACTGCAAATGTTTTGCGCGGCCATCAAATAGTTAGTTAGGCATTTTTGTCATATTATGCTCTTTTCTGTTTGATGAATTGCCGAAAACTCCTACCTATTGAATATATAATCCTTTGTTGAAGTACCCTAATTTGTTATCTTCAAATATTAAGCATTGTCAATCCAAGTATCGATCAAATAGGTGGTTACTTAATTTCACCTTCTTAAAGTCACTTCTACTCGAAGAACCTTAGGAAAATTGCGACTTTTGTATAGATAAAACTATGTTGATGTATCATCATTTTTTTATTTATTATTACGCTTCAAATAATAGCTAGAGTCAAGTTAAGGATCACTGCAAATGTTTTGCGCGGCCATCAAATAGTTGGTTAGGCATTTTTGTCATATTATGCTCTTTTCTGTTTGGCGAATTGCCGAAAACTCCTACCTATTGAATATATAATCCTTTGTTGAAGTACCCTAATTTTTTATTTATTAGTTATCTTGAAATATTAAGCATTGTCAATCCAAGTATCGATCAAATATGTGGTTAGTTAATTTTACCTTCTTAAAGTCATTTCTACTCGAAGAACCTTAGGAAAATTGAGACTTTTGTATAGATAAAACTATGTTGATGTATCATCATTTTTTTATTTATTATTACGCTTCAAATAATAGGTAGAGTCAAGTTAAGGATCACTGCAAATGTTTTGCGCGGCCATCAAATAGTTGGTTAGGCATTTTTGTCATATTATGCTCTTTTCTGTTTGACGAATTGCCGAAAACTCCTACCTATTGAATATATAATCCTTTGTTGAAGTACCCTAATTTTTTATTTATTAGTTATCTTGAAATATTAAGCATTGTCAATCCATGTATCGATCAAATAGGTAGTTAGTTAATTTCACCTTCTTAAAGTCATTTCTACTCGAAGAACCTTAGGAAAATTACGACTTTTGTATAGATAACACTATGTTGATGTAACATCATTTTTTTATTTTTTATTACCCTTCAAATAATTGCTAGAGTCAAGTTAAGGATCACTGCAAATGTTTTGCGCGGCCATCAAATAGTTAGTTTGGAATTTTTCACATATTATGCTCTTTTCTGTTTGACGAATTGCCGAAAACACCTACCTATTGAATATATAATCCTTTGTTGAAGTACCCTAATTTTTTATTTATTAGTTATCTTGATATATTAAGCATTGTCAATCCAAGTATCGATCAAATAGGTGGTTAGTTAATTTTACCTTCTTAAAGTCATTTCTACACGAAGAACCTTAGGAAAATTGTGACTTTTGTATAGATAACACTATGTTGATGTATCATCATTTTTTTATTTATTATTACGCTTCAAATAATAGCTAGAGTCAAGTTAAGCATCACTGCAAACGTTTTGCGCGGCCATCAAATAGTTAGTTAGGCATTTTTGTCATATTACGCTCTTTTCTGTTTTACTACTTGCCGAAAACTCCTACCTATTGAATATATAATCCTATGTTGAAGTACCCTAATTTTTTATTTATTTGTTATCTTGAAATATTAAGCATTGTCAATCCAAGTATCGATCAAATAGGTGGTTAGTTAATTTCACCTTCTTAAAGTCATTTCTACTCGAAGAACCTTAGGAAAATTACGACTTTTGTATAGATAACACTATGTTGATGTATCATCATTTTTTTATTTTTTATTACGCTTCAAATAATTGCTAGAGTCAAGTTAGGGATCACTGCAAATGTTTTGCGCGGCCATCAAATAGTTAGTTTGGCATTTTTCACATATTATGCTCTTTTCTGTTTGACGAATTGCCGAAAACTCCTACCTATTGAATATATAATCCTTTGTTGAAGTACCCTAATTTTTTATTTATTAGTTATCTTGAAATATTAAGCATTGTCAATCCAAGTATCGATCAAATAGGTGGTTAGTTAATTTTACCTTCTTAAAGTCATTTCTACTCGAAGAACCTTAGGAAAATTGCGACTTTTGTATAGATAACACTATGTTGATGTATCATCATTTTTTTATTTATTATTACGCTTCAAATTATAGCTAGAGTCAAGTTAAGCATCACTGCAAACGTTTTGCGCGGCCATCAAATAGTTAGTTAGGCATTTTTGTCATATTACGCTCTTTTCTGTTTTACGACTTGCCGAAAACTCCTACCTATTGAATATATAATCCTTTGTTGAAGTACCCTAATTTTTTATTTATTTGTTATCTTGAAATATTAAGCATTGTCAATCCAAGTATCGATCAAATAGGTGGTTACTTAATTTCACCTTCTTAAAGTCACTTCTACTCGAAGAACCTTAGGAAAATTGCGACTTTTGTATAGATAAAACTATGTTGATGTATCATCATTTTTTTATTTATTATTACGCTTCAAATAATTGCTAGAGTCAAGTTAAGGATCCCTGCAAATGTTTTGCGCGGCCATCAAATAGTTAGTTAGGCATTTTTGTCATATTATGCTCTTTTCTGTTTGACGAATTACCGAAAACTCCTACCTATTGAATATATAATCCTTTGTTGAAGTACCCTAATTTTTTATTTATTAGTTATCTTGAAATATTAAGCATTGTCAATCCAAGTATCGATCAAATAGGTGGTTAGTTAATTTTACCTTCTTAAAGTCATTTCTACTCGAAGAACCTTAGGAAAATTGCGACTTTTGTATAGATAACACTATGTTGATGTATCATCATTTTCTTATTTATTATTACACTTCAAATAATAGCTAGAGTCAAGTTAAGCATCACTGCAAACGTTTTGCGCGGCCATCAAATAGTTAGTTAGGCATTTTTGTCATATTACACTCTTTTCTGTTTTACGACTTGCCGAAAACTCCTACCTATTGAATATATAATCCTTTGTTGAAGTACCCTAATTTTTTATTTATTTGTTATCTTGAAATATTAAGCATTGTCAATCCAAGTATCGATCAAATAGGTGGTTACTTAATTTCACCTTCTTAAAGTCACTTCTACTCGAAGAACCTTAGGAAAATTGCGACTTTTGTATAGATAAAACTATGTTGATGTATCATCATTTTTTTATTTATTATTACGCTTCAAATAATTGCTAGAGTCAAGTTAAGGATCCCTGCAAATGTTTTGCGCGGCCATCAAATAGTTAGTTAGGCATTTTTGTCATATTATGCTCTTTTCTGTTTGACGAATTACCGAAAACTCCTACCTATTGAATATATAATCCTTTGTTGAAGTACCCTAATTTTTTTTTTATTAGTTATCTTGAAATATTAAGCATTGTCAATCCAAGTATCGATCAAATAGGTGGTTAGTTAATTTTACCTTCTTAAAGTCATTTCTACTCGAAGAACCTTAGGAAAATTGCGACTTTTGTATAGATAACACTATGTTGATGTATCATCATTTTTTTATTTATTATTACGCTTCAAATTATAGCTAGAGTCAAGTTAAGCATCACTGCAAACGTTTTGCGCGGCCATCAAATAGTTAGTTAGGCATTTTTGTCATATTACACTCTTTTCTGTTTTACGACTTGCCGAAAACTCCTACCTATTGAATATATAATCCTTTGTTGAAGTACCCTAATTTTTTATTTATTTGTTATCTTGAAATATTAAGCATTGTCAATCCAAGTATCGATCAAATAGGTGGTTACTTAATTTCACCTTCTTAAAGTCACTTCTACTCGAAGAACCTTAGGAAAATTGCGACTTTTGTATAGATAAAACTATGTTGATGTATCATCATTTTTTTATTTATTATTACGCTTCAAATAATTGCTAGAGTCAAGTTAAGGATCCCTGCAAATGTTTTGCGCGGCCATCAAATAGTTAGTTAGGCATTTTTGTCATATTATGCTCTTTTCTGTTTGACGAATTACCGAAAACTCCTACCTATTGAATATATAATCCTTTGTTGAAGTACCCTAATTTTTTATTTATTAGTTATCTTGAAATATTAAGCATTGTCAATCCAAGTATCGATCAAATAGGTGGTTAGTTAATTTTACCTTCTTAAAGTCATTTCTACTCGAAGAACCTTAGGAAAATTGCGACTTTTGTATAGATAACACTATGTTGATGTATCATCATTTTCTTATTTATTATTACACTTCAAATAATAGCTAGAGTCAAGTTAAGCATCACTGCAAACGTTTTGCGCGGCCATCAAATAGTTAGTTAGGCATTTTTGTCATATTATGCTCTTTTCTGTTTGATGAATTGCCGAAAACTCCTACCTATTGAATATATAATCCTTTGTTGAAGTACCCTAATTTGTTATCTTCAAATATTAAGCATTGTCAATCCAAGTATCGATCAAATAGGTGGTTACTTAATTTCACCTTCTTAAAGTCACTTCTACTCGAAGAACCTTAGGAAAATTGCGACTTTTGTATAGATAACACTATGTTGATGTATCATCATTTTTTTATTTATTATTACGCTTCAAATAATAGGTAGAGTCAAGTTAAGGATCACTGCAAATGTTTTGCGCGGCCATCAAATAGTTGGTTAGGCATTTTTGTCATATTATGCTCTTTTCTGTTTGACGAATTGCCGAAAACTCCTACCTATTGAATATATAATCCTTTGTTGAAGTACCCTAATTTTTTATTTATTAGTTATCTTGAAATATTAAGCATTGTCAATCCATGTATCGATCAAATAGGTAGTTAGTTAATTTCACCTTCTTAAAGTCATTTCTACTCGAAGAACCTTAGGAAAATTACGACTTTTGTATAGATAACACTATGTTGATGTATCATCATTTTTTTATTTTTTATTACGCTTCAAATAATTGCTAGAGTCAAGTTAAGGATCACTGCAAATGTTTTGCGCGGCCATCAAATAGTTAGTTTGGCATTTTTCACATATTATGCTCTTTTCTGTTTGACGAATTGCCGAAAACACCTACCTATTGAATATATAATCCTTTGTTGAAGTACCCTAATTTTTTATTTATTAGTTATCTTGAAATATTAAGCATTGTCAATCCAAGTATCGATCAAATAGGTGGTTAGTTAATTTTACCTTCTTAAAGTCATTTCTACTCGAAGAACCTTAGGAAAATTGCGACTTTTGTATAGATAACACTATGTTGATGTATCATCATTTTTTTATTTATTATTACGCTTCAAATTATAGCTAGAGTCAAGTTAAGCATCACTGCAAACGTTTTGCGCGGCCATCAAATAGTTAGTTAGGCATTTTTGTCATATTACGCTCTTTTCTGTTTTACGACTTGCCGAAAACTCCTACCTATTGAATATATAATCCTTTGTTGAAGTACCCTAATTTTTTATTTATTTGTTATCTTGAAATATTAAGCATTGTCAATCCAAGTATCGATCAAATAGGTGGTTAGTTAATTTTACCTTCTTAAAGTCATTTCTACACGAAGAACCTTAGGAAAATTGCGACTTTTGTATAGATAACACTATGTTGATGTATCATCATTTTTTTATTTATTATTACGCTTCAAATAATAGCTAGAGTCAAGTTAAGCATCACTGCAAACGTTTTGCGCGGCCATCAAATAGTTAGTTAGGCATTTTTGTCATATTACGCTCTTTTCTGTTTTACTACTTGCCGAAAACTCCTACCTATTGAATGTATAATCCTATGTTGAAGTACCCTAATTTTTTATTTATTTGTTATCTTGAAATGTTAAGCATTGTCAATCCAAGTATCGATCAAATAGGTGGTTAGTTAATTTCACCTTCTTAAAGTCATTTCTACTCGAAGAACCTTAGGAAAATTACGACTTTTGTATAGATAACACTATGTTGATGTATCATCATTTTTTTATTTTTTATTACGCTTCAAATAATTGCTAGAGTCAAGTTAGGGATCACTGCAAATGTTTTGCGCGGCCATCAAATAGTTAGTTTGGCATTTTTCACATATTATGCTCTTTTCTGTCTGACGAATTGCCGAAAACTCCTACCTATTGAATATATAATCCTTTGTTGAAGTACCCTAATTTTTTATTTATTAGTTATCTTGAAATATTAAGCATTGTCAATCCAAGTATCGATCAAATAGGTGGTTAGTTAATTTTACCTTCTTAAAGTCATTTCTACTCGAAGAACCTTAGGAAAATTGCGACTTTTGTATAGATAACACTATGTTGATGTATCATCATTTTTTTTATTTATTATTACGCTTCAAATTATAGCTAGAGTCAAGTTAAGCATCACTGCAAACGTTTTGCGCGGCCATCAAATAGTTAGTTAGGCATTTTTGTCATATTACGCTCTTTTCTGTTTTACGACTTGCCGAAAACTCCTACCTATTGAATATATAATCCTTTGTTGAAGTACCCTAATTTTTTATTTATTTGTTATCTTGAAATATTAAGCATTGTCAATCCAAGTATCGATCAAATAGGTGGTTACTTAATTTCACATTCTTAAAGTCACTTCTACTCGAAGAACCTTAGGAAAATTGCGACTTTTGTATAGATAAAACTATGTTGATGTATCATCATTTTTTTATTTATTATTACGCTTCAAATAATTGCTAGAGTCAAGTTAAGGATCCCTGCAAATGTTTTGCGCGGCCATCAAATAGTTAGTTAGGCATTTTTGTCATATTATGCTCTTTTCTGTTTGACGAATTACCGAAAACTCCTACCTATTGAATATATAATCCTTTGTTGAAGTACCCTAATTTTTTATTTATTAGTTATCTTGAAATATTAAGCATTGTCAATCCAAGTATCGATCAAATAGGTGGTTAGTTAATTTTACCTTCTTAAAGTCATTTCTACTCGAAGAACCTTAGGAAAATTGCGACTTTTGTATAGATAACACTATGTTGATGTATCATCATTTTTTTATTTATTATTACACTTCAAATAATAGCTAGAGTCAAGTTAAGCATCACTGCAAACGTTTTGCGCGGCCATCAAATAGTTAGTTAGGCATTTTTGTCATATTATGCTCTTTTCTGTTTGACGAATTGCCGAAAACTCCTACCTATTGAATATATAATCCGTTGTTGAAGTACCCTAATTTTTTATTTATTAGTTATCTTGAAATATTAAGCATTGTCAATCCAAGTATCGATCAAATAGGTGGTTAGTTAATTTCACCTTCTTAAAGTCATTTCAACTCGAAGAAACTTAGGAAAATTGCGACTTTTGTATAGATAACACTATGTTGATGTATCATCATTTTTTTATTTTTTATTACGCTTCAAATAATTGCTAGAGTCAAGTTAAGGATCACTGCAAATGTTTTGCGCGGCCATCAAATAGTTAGTTTGGCATTTTTCACATATTATGCTCTTTTCTGTTTGACGAATTGCCGAAAACACCTACCTATTGAATATATAATCCTTTGTTGAAGTACCCTAATTTTTTATTTATTAGTTATCTTGAAATATTAAGCATTGTCAATCCAAGTATCGATCAAATAGGTGGTTAGTTAATTTTACCTTCTTAAAGTCATTTCTACTCGAAGAACCTTAGGAAAATTGCGACTTTTGTATAGATAACACTATGTTGATGTATCATCATATTTTTATTTATTATTACGCTTCAAATTATAGCTAGAGTCAAGTTAAGCATCACTGCAAACGTTTTGCGCGGCCATCAAATAGTTAGTTAGGCATTTTTGTCATATTACGCTCTTTTCTGTTTTACGACTTGCCGAAAACTCCTACCTATTGAATATATAATCCTTTGTTGAAGTACCCTAATTTTTTATTTATTTGTTATCTTGAAATATTAAGCATTGTCAATCCAAGTATCGATCAAATAGGTGGTTAGTTAATTTTACCTTCTTAAAGTCATTTCTACTCGAAGAACCTTAGGAAAATTGCGACTTTTGTATAGATAACACTATGTTGATGTATCATCATTTTTTTATTTATTATTACGCTTCAAATAATAGCTAGAGTCAAGTTAAGCATCACTGCAAACGTTTTGCGCGGCCATCAAATAGTTAGTTAGGCATTTTTGTCATATTACGCTCTTTTCTGTTTTACTACTTGCCGAAAACTCCTACCTATTGAATATATAATCCTTTGTTGAAGTACCCTAATTTTTTATTTATTTGTTATCTTGAAATATTAAGCATTGTCAATCCAAGTATCGATCAAATAGGTAGTTAGTTAATTTCACCTTCTTAAAGTCATTTCTACTCGAAGAACCTTAGGAAAATTACGACTTTTGTATAGATAACACTATGTTGATGTATCATCATTTTTTTATTTTTTATTACGCTTCAAATAATTGCTAGAGTCAAGTTAAGGATCACTGCAAATGTTTTGCGCGGCCATCAAATAGTTAGTTTGGCATTTTTCACATATTATGCTCTTTTCTGTTTGACGAATTGCCGAAAACTCCTACCTATTGAATATATAATCCTTTGTTGAAGTACCCTAATTTTTTATTTATTAGTTATCTTGAAATATTAAGCATTGTCAATCCAAGTATCGATCAAATAGGTGGTTAGTTAATTTTACCTTCTTAAAGTCATTTCTACTCGAAGAACCTTAGGAAAATTGCGACTTTTGTATAGATAACACTATGTTGATGTATCATCATTTTTTTATTTATTATTACGCTTCAAATTATAGCTAGAGTCAAGTTAAGCATCACTGCAAACGTTTTGCGCGGCCATCAAATAGTTAGTTAGGCATTTTTGTCATATTACGCTCTTTTCTGTTTTACGACTTGCCGAAAACTCCTACCTATTGAATATATAATCCTTTGTTGAAGTACCCTAATTTTTTATTTATTTGTTATCTTGAAATATTAAGCATTGTCAATCCAAGTATCGATCAAATAGGTGGTTACTTAATTTCACCTTCTTAAAGTCACTTCTACTCGAAGAACCTTAGGAAAATTGCGACTTTTGTATAGATAAAACTATGTTGATGTATCATCATTTTTTTATTTATTATTACGCTTCAAATAATTGCTAGAGTCAAGTTAAGGATCCCTGCAAATGTTTTGCGCGGCCATCAAATAGTTAGTTAGGCATTTTTGTCATATTATGCTCTTTTCTGTTTGACGAATTACCGAAAACTCCTACCTATTGAATATATAATCCTTTGTTGAAGTACCCTAATTTTTTATTTATTAGTTATCTTGAAATATTAAGCATTGTCAATCCAAGTATCGATCAAATAGGTGGTTAGTTAATTTCACCTTCTTAAAGTCATTTCAACTAGAAGAAACTTAGGAAAATTGCGACTTCTGTATAGATAACACTATGTTGATGTATCATCATTTTTTTATTTATTATTACGCTTCCAATAATAGCTAGAGTAAAGTTAAGGATCGCTGCAAATGTTTTGCGCGGCGATCAAATAGGTAGTTAGGCATTTTTGTCATATTATGCTCTTTTATGTTTGAAGAATTGCCGAAAACTCCCACCTATTGATTATATAATGCTTTGTTGAAGTACCCCAATTTTTTATATACTAGTTATCTTGAAATATTAAACATTGTCAATCCAAGTATCGATCAAATAGGTGGTTAGTTAATTTCACCTTCTTAAAGTCACTTCTACTCGAAGAACCTTAGGAAAATTGCGACTTTTGTATAGATAACACTATGTTGATGTATCATCATATTTTTATTTATTATTACGCTTCAAATTATAGCTAGAGTCAAGTTAAGCATCACTGCAAACGTTTTGCGCGGCCATCAAATAGTTAGTTAGGCATTTTTGTCATATTACGCTCTTTTCTGTTTTACGACTTGCCGAAAACTCCTACCTATTGAATATATAATCCTTTGTTGAAGTACCCTAATTTTTTATTTATTTGTTATCTTGAAATATTAAGCATTGTCAATCCAAGTATCGATCAAATAGGTGGTTAGTTAATTTTACCTTCTTAAAGTCATTTCTACTCGAAGAACCTTAGGAAAATTGCGACTTTTGTATAGATAACACTATGTTGATGTATCATCATTTTTTTATTTATTATTACGCTTCAAATAATAGCTAGAGTCAAGTTAAGCATCACTGCAAACGTTTTGCGCGGCCATCAAATAGTTAGTTAGGCATTTTTGTCATATTACGCTCTTTTCTGTTTTACTACTTGCCGAAAACTCCTACCTATTGAATATATAATCCTTTGTTGAAGTACCCTAATTTTTTATTTATTTGTTATCTTGAAATATTAAGCATTGTCAATCCAAGTATCGATCAAATAGGTAGTTAGTTAATTTCACCTTCTTAAAGTCATTTCTACTCGAAGAACCTTAGGAAAATTACGACTTTTGTATAGATAACACTATGTTGATGTATCATCATTTTTTTATTTTTTATTACGCTTCAAATAATTGCTAGAGTCAAGTTAAGGATCACTGCAAATGTTTTGCGCGGCCATCAAATAGTTAGTTTGGCATTTTTCACATATTATGCTCTTTTCTGTTTGACGAATTGCCGAAAACTCCTACCTATTGAATATATAATCCTTTGTTGAAGTACCCTAATTTTTTATTTATTAGTTATCTTGAAATATTAAGCATTGTCAATCCAAGTATCGATCAAATAGGTGGTTAGTTAATTTTACCTTCTTAAAGTCATTTCTACTCGAAGAACCTTAGGAAAATTGCGACTTTTGTATAGATAACACTATGTTGATGTATCATCATTTTTTTATTTATTATTACGCTTCAAATTATAGCTAGAGTCAAGTTAAGCATCACTGCAAACGTTTTGCGCGGCCATCAAATAGTTAGTTAGGCATTTTTGTCATATTACGCTCTTTTCTGTTTTACGACTTGCCGAAAACTCCTACCTATTGAATATATAATCCTTTGTTGAAGTACCCTAATTTTTTATTTATTTGTTATCTTGAAATATTAAGCATTGTCAATCCAAGTATCGATCAAATAGGTGGTTACTTAATTTCACCTTCTTAAAGTCACTTCTACTCGAAGAACCTTAGGAAAATTGCGACTTTTGTATAGATAAAACTATGTTGATGTATCATCATTTTTTTATTTATTATTACGCTTCAAATAATTGCTAGAGTCAAGTTAAGGATCCCTGCAAATGTTTTGCGCGGCCATCAAATAGTTAGTTAGGCATTTTTGTCATATTATGCTCTTTTCTGTTTGACGAATTACCGAAAACTCCTACCTATTGAATATATAATCCTTTGTTGAAGTACCCTAATTTTTTATTTATTAGTTATCTTGAAATATTAAGCATTGTCAATCCAAGTATCGATCAAATAGGTGGTTAGTTAATTTTACCTTCTTAAAGTCATTTCTACTCGAAGAACCTTAGGAAAATTGCGACTTTTGTATAGATAACACTATGTTGATGTATCATCATTTTTTTATTTATTATTACACTTCAAATAATAGCTAGAGTCAAGTTAAGCATCACTGCAAACGTTTTGCGCGGCCATCAAATAGTTAGTTAGGCATTTTTGTCATATTATGCTCTTTTCTGTTTGACGAATTGCCGAAAACTCCTACCTATTGAATATATAATCCGTTGTTGAAGTACCCTAATTTTTTATTTATTAGTTATCTTGAAATATTAAGCATTGTCAATCCAAGTATCGATCAAATAGGTGGTTAGTTAATTTCACCTTCTTAAAGTCATTTCAACTCGAAGAAACTTAGGAAAATTGCGACTTTTGTATAGATAACACTATGTTGATGTATCATCATTTTTTTATTTATTATTACGCTTCCAATAATAGCTAGAGTAAAGTTAAGGATCGCTGCAAATGTTTTGCGCGGCGATCAAATAGGTAGTTAGGCATTTTTGTCATATTATGCTCTTTTCTGTTTGACGAATTGCCGAAAACTCCTACCTATTGAATATATAATCCTTTGTTGAAGTACCCTAATTTTTTATTTATTAGTTATATTGAAATATTAAGCATTGTCAATCCAAGTATCGATCAAATAGGTGGTTAGTTAATTTCACCTTCTTAAAGTCACTTCTACTCGAAGAACCTTAGGAAAATTGCGACTTTTGTATAGATAACACTATGTTGATGTATCATCATTTTTTTATTTATTATTACGCTTCCAATAATAGCTAGAGTAAATTAAGGATCGCTGCAAATGTTTTGCGCGGCGATCAAATAGTTGGTTAGGCATTTTTGTCATATTATGCTCTTTTATGTTTGAAGAATTGCCGAAAACTCCCACCTATTGATTATATAATGCTTTGTTGAAGTACCCCAATTTTTTATATACTAGTTATCTTGAAATATTAAACATTGTCAATCCAAGTATCGATCAAATAGGTGGTTAGTTAATTTCACCTTCTTAAAGTCACTTCTACTCGAAGAACCTTAGGAAAATTGCGACTTTTGTATAGATAAAACTATGTTGATGTATCATCATTTTTTTATTTTTTATTACGCTTCAAATAATAGCTAGAGTCAAGTTAAGGATCACTGCAAATGTTTTGCGCGGCCATCAAATAGTTAGTTAGGCATTTTTGTCATATTATGCTCTTTTCTGTTTGACGAATTGCCGAAAAATCCTACCTATTGAATATATAATCCTTTGTTGAAGTACCCTAATTTTTTATTTATTAGTTATCTTGAAATATTAAGCATTGTCAATCCAAGTATCGATCAAATAGGTGGTTAGTTAATTTCACCTTCTTAAAGTCATTTCTACTCGAAGAACCTTAGGAAAATTGCGACTTTTGTATAGATAACACTATGTTGATGTATCATCATTTTTTTATTTATTATTACGCTTCCAATAATAGCTAGAGTAAAGTTAAGGATCGCTGCAAATGTTTTGCGCGGCGATCAATTAGGTAGTTAGGCATTTTTGTCATATTATGCTCTTTTATGTTTGAAGAATTGCCGAAAACTCCCACCTATTGATTATATAATGCTTTGTTGAAGTACCCCAATTTTTTATTTACTAGTTATCTTGAAATATTAAACATTGTCAATCCAAGTATCGATCAAATAGGTGGTTAGTTAATTTCACCTTCTTAAAGTCACTTCTACTCGAAGAACCTTAGGAAAATTGCGACTTTTGTATAGATAAAACTATGTTGATGTATCATCATTTTTTTATTTATTATTACCCTTCAAATAATAGCTAGAGTCAAGTTAAGGATCACTGCAAATGTTTTGCGCGGCCATCAAATAGATGGTTAGGCATTTTTGTCATATTATGCTCTTTTCTGTTTGACGAATTGCCGAAAACTCCTACCTATTGAATATATAATCCTTTGTTGAAGTACCCTAATTTTTTATTTATTAGTTATCTTGAAATATTAAGCATTGTCAATCCATGTATCTATCAAATAGGTAGTTAGTTAATTTCACCTTCTTAAAGTCATTTCTACTCGAAGAACCTTAGGAAAATTGTGACTTTTGTATAGATAACACTATGTTGATGTGTCATCATTTTTTTTTATTTTTTATTACGCTTCAAATAATTGCTAGAGTCAAGTTAAGGATCACTGCAAATGTTTTGCGCGGCCATCAAATAGTCACTTAGGCATTTTTGTCATATTATGCTCTTTTCTGTTTGACGAATTGCCGAAAACTCCTACCTATTGAATATATAATCCTTTGTTGAAGTACCCTAATTTTTTATTTATTAGTTATCTTGAAATATTAAGCATTGTCAATCCAAGTATCGATCATATAGGTGGTTAGTTAATTTCACATTCTTAAAATCATTTCTACTCGAAGAACCTTAGGAAAATTGCGACTTTTGTATAGATAACACAATGTTGATGTATCATCATTTTTTTATTTATGATTACGCTTCCAATAATAGCTAGAGTAAAGTTAAGGATCGCTGCAAATGTTTTGCGCGGCGATCAAATAGGTAGTTAGGCATTTTTGTCATATTATGCTCTTTTATGTTTGAAGAATTGCCGAAAACTCCCACCTATTGATTATATAATGCTTTGTTGAAGTACCCCAATTTTTTATTTACTAGTTATCTTGAAATATTAAACATTGTCAATCCAAGTATCGATCAAATAGGTGGTTAGTTAATTTCACCTTCTTAAAGTCACTTCTACTCGAAGAACCTTAGGAAAATTGCGACTTTTGTATAGATAAAACTATGTTGATGTATCATCATTTTTTTATTTATTATTACCCTTCAAATAATAGCTAGAGTCAAGTTAAGGATCACTGCAAATGTTTTGCGCGGCCATCAAATAGATGGTTAGGCATTTTTGTCATATTATGCTCTTTTCTGTTTGACGAATTGCCGAAAACTCCTACCTATTGAATATATAATCCTTTGTTGAAGTACCCTAATTTTTTATTTATTAGTTATCTTGAAATATTAAGCATTGTCAATCCATGTATCTATCAAATAGGTAGTTAGTTAATTTCACCTTCTTAAAGTCATTTCTACTCGAAGAACCTTAGGAAAATTGTGACTTTTGTATAGATAACACTATGTTGATGTGTCATCATTTTTTTTTATTTTTTATTACGCTTCAAATAATTGCTAGAGTCAAGTTAAGGATCACTGCAAATGTTTTGCGCGGCCATCAAATAGTCACTTAGGCATTTTTGTCATATTATGCTCTTTTCTGTTTGACGAATTGCCGAAAACTCCTACCTATTGAATATATAATCCTTTGTTGAAGTACCCTAATTTTTTATTTATTAGTTATCTTGAAATATTAAGCATTGTCAATCCAAGTATCGATCATATAGGTGGTTAGTTAATTTCACATTCTTAAAATCATTTCTACTCGAAGAACCTTAGGAAAATTGCGACTTTTGTATAGATAACACAATGTTGATGTATCATCATTTTTTTATTTATGATTACGCTTCCAATAATAGCTAGAGTAAAGTTAAGGATCGCTGCAAATGTTTTGCGCGGCGATCAAATAGGTAGTTAGGCATTTTTGTCATATTATGCTCTTTTATGTTTGAAGAATTGCCGAAAACTCCCACCTATTGATTATATAATCCTTTGTTGAAGTACCCTAATTTTTTATTTATTTGTTATCTTGAATTATTAAGCATTGCCAATCCAAGTATCGATCAAATAGGTGGTTACTTAATTTCACCTTCTTAAAGTCACTTCTACTCGAAGAACCTTAGGAAAATTGCGACTTTTGTATAGATAAAACTATGTTGATGTATCATCATTTTTTTATTTATTATTACGCTTCAAATAATAGCTAGAGTCAAGTTAAGGATCACTGCAAATGTTTTGCGCGGCCATCAAATAGTTGGTTAGGCATTTTTGTCATATTATGCTCTTTTCTGTTTGACGAATTGCCGAAAACTCCTACCTATTGAATATATAATCCTTTATTGAAGTACCCTAATTTTTTATTTATTAGTTATCTTGAAATATTAAACATTGTTAATCCATGTATCGATCAAATAGGTAGTTAGTTAATTTCACCTTCTTAAAGTCATTTCTACTCGAAGAAGCTTAGGAAAATTGCGACTTTTGTATAGATAACACTATGTTGATGTATCATCATTTTTTTATTTTTTATTACGCTTCAAATAATTGCTCGAGTCAAGTTAAGGATCACTGCAAATGTTTTGCGCGGCCATCAAATAGTTAGTTAGGCATTTTTGTCATATTATGCTCTTTTCTGTTTGACGAATTGCCGAAAACTCCTACCTATTGAATATATAATCCTTTGTTGAAGTACCCTAATTTTTTATTTATTAGTTATCTTGAAATATTAAGCATTGTCAATCCAAGTATCGATCAAATAGGTGGTTAGTTAATTTCACCTTCTTAAAGTCATTTCAACTCGAAGAAACTTAGGAAAATTGCGACTTTTGTATAGATAACACTATGTTGATGTATCATCATTTTTTTATTTATTATTACGCTTCCAATATTAGCTAGAGTAAATTAAGGATCGCTGCAAATGTTTTGCGCGGCGATCAAATAGTTGGTTAGGCATTTTTGTCATATTATGCTCTTTTCTGTTTGACGAATTGCCGAAAACTCCTACCTATTGAATATATAATCCTTTGTTGAAGTACCCTAATTTTTTATTTATTAGTTATCTTGAAATATTAAGCATTGTCAATCCATGTATCGATCAAATAGGTAGTTAGTTAATTTCACCTTCTTAAAGTCATTTCTACTCGAAGAACCATAGGAAAATTGCGACTTTTGTATAGATAACACTATGTTGATGTATCATCATTTTTTTATTTTTTATTACGCTTCAAATAATTGCTCGAGTCAAGTTAAGGATCACTGCAAATATTTTGCGCGGCCATCAAATAGTTAGTTAGGCATTTTTGTCATATTATGCTCTTTTCTGTTTGACGAATTGCCGAAAACTCCTACCTATTGAATATATAATCCTTTGTTGAAGTACCCTAATTTTTTATTTATTAGTTATCTTGAAATATTAAGCATTGTCAATCCATGTATCGATCAAATAGGTAGTTAGTTAATTTCACCTTCTTAAAGTCATTTCTACTCGAAGAACCTTAGGAAAATTGCGACTTTTGTATAGATAACACTATGTTGATGTATCATCATTTTTTTATTTTTTATTACGCTTCAAATAATTGCTCGAGTCAAGTTAAGGATCACTGCAAATGTTTTGCGCGGCCATCAAATAGTTAGTTAGGCATTTTTGTCATATTATGCTCTTTTCTGTTTGACGAATTGCCGAAAACTCCCACCTATTGATTATATAATGCTTTGTTGAAGTACCCCAATTTTTTATTTACTAGTTATCTTGAAATATTAAACATTGTCAATCCAAGTATCGATCAAATAGGTGGTTAGTTAATTTCACCTTCTTAAAGTCACTTCTACTCGAAGAACCTTAGGAAAATTGTGACTTTTGTATAGATAAAACTATGTTGATGTATCTTCATTTATTTATTTGTTATTACCCTTCAAATAATAGCTAGAGTCAAGTTAAGGATCACTGCAAATGTTTTGCGCGGCCATCAAATAGTTGGTTAGGCATTTTTGTCATATTATGCTCTTTTCTGTTTGACGAATTGCCGAAAACTCCTACCTATTGAATATATAATCCTTTGTTGAAGTACCCTAATTTTTTATTTATTAGTTATCTTGAAATATTAAGCATTGTCAATCCATGTATCTATCAAATAGGTAGTTAGTTAATTTCACCTTCTTAAAGTCATTTCTACTCGAAGAACCTTAGGAAAATTGTGACTTTTTTATAGATAACACTATGTTGATGTGTCATCATTTTTTTATTTTTTATTACGCTTCAAATAATTGCTAGAGTCAAGTTAAGGATCACTGCAAATGTTTTGCGCGGCCATCAAATAGTCACTTAGGCATTTTGTCATATTATGCTCTTTTCTGTTTGACGAATTGCCGAAAACTCCTACCTATTGAATATATAATCCTTTGTTGAAGTACCCTAATTTTTTATTTATTAGTTATATTGAAATATTAAGCATTGTCAATCCAAGTATCGATCAAATAGGTGGTTAGTTAATTTCACCTTCTTAAAGTCACTTCTACTCGAAGAACCTTAGGAAAATTGCGACTTTTGTATAGATAACACTATGTTGATGTATCATCATTTTTTTATTTATTATTACGCTTCCAATAATAGCTAGAGTAAATTAAGGATCGCTGCAAATGTTTTGCGCGGCGATCAAATAGTTGGTTAGGCATTTTTGTCATATTATGCTCTTTTATGTTTGAAGAATTGCCGAAAACTCCCACCTATTGATTATATAATGCTTTGTTGAAGTACCCCAATTTTTTATATACTAGTTATCTTGAAATATTAAACATTGTCAATCCAAGTATCGATCAAATAGGTGGTTAGTTAATTTCACCTTCTTAAAGTCACTTCTACTCGAAGAACCTTAGGAAAATTGCGACTTTTGTATAGATAAAACTATGTTGATGTATCATCATTTTTTTATTTTTTATTACGCTTCAAATAATAGCTAGAGTCAAGTTAAGGATCACTGCAAATGTTTTGCGCGGCCATCAAATAGTTAGTTAGGCATTTTTGTCATATTATGCTCTTTTCTGTTTGACGAATTGCCGAAAAATCCTACCTATTGAATATATAATCCTTTGTTGAAGTACCCTAATTTTTTATTTATTAGTTATCTTGAAATATTAAGCATTGTCAATCCAAGTATCGATCAAATAGGTGGTTAGTTAATTTCACCTTCTTAAAGTCATTTCTACTCGAAGAACCTTAGGAAAATTGCGACTTTTGTATAGATAACACTATGTTGATGTATCATCATTTTTTTATTTATTATTACGCTTCCAATAATAGCTAGAGTAAAGTTAAGGATCGCTGCAAATGTTTTGCGCGGCGATCAATTAGGTAGTTAGGCATTTTTGTCATATTATGCTCTTTTATGTTTGAAGAATTGCCGAAAACTCCCACCTATTGATTATATAATGCTTTGTTGAAGTACCCCAATTTTTTATTTACTAGTTATCTTGAAATATTAAACATTGTCAATCCAAGTATCGATCAAATAGGTGGTTAGTTAATTTCACCTTCTTAAAGTCACTTCTACTCGAAGAACCTTAGGAAAATTGCGACTTTTGTATAGATAAAACTATGTTGATGTATCATCATTTTTTTATTTATTATTACCCTTCAAATAATAGCTAGAGTCAAGTTAAGGATCACTGCAAATGTTTTGCGCGGCCATCAAATAGATGGTTAGGCATTTTTGTCATATTATGCTCTTTTCTGTTTGACGAATTGCCGAAAACTCCTACCTATTGAATATATAATCCTTTGTTGAAGTACCCTAATTTTTTATTTATTAGTTATCTTGAAATATTAAGCATTGTCAATCCATGTATCTATCAAATAGGTAGTTAGTTAATTTCACCTTCTTAAAGTCATTTCTACTCGAAGAACCTTAGGAAAATTGTGACTTTTGTATAGATAACACTATGTTGATGTGTCATCATTTTTTTTTATTTTTTATTACGCTTCAAATAATTGCTAGAGTCAAGTTAAGGATCACTGCAAATGTTTTGCGCGGCCATCAAATAGTCACTTAGGCATTTTTGTCATATTATGCTCTTTTCTGTTTGACGAATTGCCGAAAACTGCTACCTATTGAATATATAATCCTTTGTTGAAGTACCCTAATTTTTTATTTATTAGTTATCTTGAAATATTAAGCATTGTCAATCCAAGTATCGATCATATAGGTGGTTAGTTAATTTCACATTCTTAAAGTCATTTCTACTCGAAGAACCTTAGGAAAATTGCGACTTTTGTATAGATAACACAATGTTGATGTATCATCATTTTTTTATTTATGATTACGCTTCCAATAATAGCTAGAGTAAAGTTAAGGATCGCTGCAAATGTTTTGCGCGGCGATCAAATAGGTAGTTAGGCATTTTTGTCATATTATGCTCTTTTATGTTTGAAGAATTGCCGAAAACTCCCACCTATTGATTATATAATCCTTTGTTGAAGTACCCTAATTTTTTATTTATTTGTTATCTTGAATTATTAAGCATTGCCAATCCAAGTATCGATCAAATAGGTGGTTACTTAATTTCACCTTCTTAAAGTCACTTCTACTCGAAGAACCTTAGGAAAATTGCGACTTTTGTATAGATAAAACTATGTTGATGTATCATCATTTTTTTATTTATTATTACGCTTCAAATAATAGCTAGAGTCAAGTTAAGGATCACTGCAAATGTTTTGCGCGGCCATCAAATAGTTGGTTAGGCATTTTTGTCATATTATGCTCTTTTCTGTTTGACGAATTGCCGAAAACTCCTACCTATTGAATATATAATCGTTTATTGAAGTACCCTAATTTTTTATTTATTAGTTATCTTGAAATATTAAACATTGTTAATCCATGTATCGATCAAATAGGTAGTTAGTTAATTTCACCTTCTTAAAGTCATTTCTACTCGAAGAAGCTTAGGAAAATTGCGACTTTTGTATAGATAACACTATGTTGATGTATCATCATTTTTTTATTTTTTATTACGCTTCAAATAATTGCTCGAGTCAAGTTAAGGATCACTGCAAATGTTTTGCGCGGCCATCAAATAGTTAGTTAGGCATTTTTGTCATATTATGCTCTTTTCTGTTTGACGAATTGCCGAAAACTCCTACCTATTGAATATATAATCCTTTGTTGAAGTACCCTAATTTTTTATTTATTAGTTATCTTGAAATATTAAGCATTGTCAATCCAAGTATCGATCAAATAGGTGGTTAGTTAATTTCACCTTCTTAAAGTCATTTCAACTCGAAGAAACTTAGGAAAATTGCGACTTTTGTATAGATAACACTATGTTGATGTATCATCATTTTTTTATTTATTATTACGCTTCCAATAATAGCTAGAGTAAATTAAGGATCGCTGCAAATGTTTTGCGCGGCGATCAAATAGTTGGTTAGGCATTTTTGTCATATTATGCTCTTTTCTGTTTGACGAATTGCCGAAAACTCCTACCTATTGAATATATAATCCTTTGTTGAAGTACCCTAATTTTTTATTTATTAGTTATCTTGAAATATTAAGCATTGTCAATCCATGTATCGATCAAATAGGTAGTTAGTTAATTTCACCTTCTTAAAGTCATTTCTACTCGAAGAACCATAGGAAAATTGCGACTTTTGTATAGATAACACTATGTTGATGTATCATCATTTTTTTATTTTTTATTACGCTTCAAATAATTGCTCGAGTCAAGTTAAGGATCACTGCAAATATTTTGCGCGGACATCAAATAGTTAGTTAGGCATTTTTGTCATATTATGCTCTTTTCTGTTTGACGAATTGCCGAAAACTCCTATCTATTGAATATATAATCCTTTGTTGAAGTACCCTAATTTTTTATTTATTAGTTATCTTGAAATATTAAGCATTGTCAATCCATGTATCGATCAAATAGGTAGTTAGTTAATTTCACCTTCTTAAAGTCATTTCTACTCGAAGAACCTTAGGAAAATTGCGACTTTTGTATAGATAGCACTATGTTGATGTATCATCATTTTTTTATTTTTTATTACGCTTCAAATAATTGCTCGAGTCAAGTTAAGGATCACTGCAAATGTTTTGCGCGGCCATCAAATAGTTAGTTAGGCATTTTTGTCATATTATGCTCTTTTCTGTTTGACGAATTGCCGAAAACTCCTACCTATTGAATATATAATCCTTTGTTGAAGTACCCTAATTTTTTATTTATTAGTTATCTTGAAATATTAAGCATTGTCAATCCAAGTATCGATCAAATAGGTGGTTAGTTAATTTCACCTTCTTAAAGTCATTTCTACTCGAAGAACCTTAGGAAAATTGCGACTTTTGTATAGATAACACTATGTTGATGTATCATCATTTTTTTATTTATTATTACGCTTCCAATAATAGCTAGAGTAAAGTTAAGGATCGCTGCAAATGTTTTGCGCGGCGATCAATTAGGTAGTTAGGCATTTTTGTCATATTATGCTCTTTTTTTGTTTGAAGAATTGCCGAAAACTCCCACCTATTGATTATATAATGCTTTGTTGAAGTACCCCCAATTTTTTATTTACTAGTTATCTTGAAATATTAAACATTGTCAATCCAAGTATCGATCAAATAGGTGGTTAGTTAATTTCACCTTCTTAAAGTCACTTCTACTCGAAGAACCTTAGGAAAATTGTGACTTTTGTATAGATAAAACTATGTTGATGTATCTTCATTTTTTTATTTGTTATTACCCTTCAAATAATAGCTAGAGTCAAGTTAAGGATCACTGCAAATGTTTTGCGCGGCCATCAAATAGTTGGTTAGGCATTTTTGTCATATTATGCTCTTTTCTGTTTGACGAATTGCCGAAAACTCCTACCTATTGAATATATAATCCTTTGTTGAAGTACCCTAATTTTTTATTTATTAGTTATCTTGAAATATTAAGCATTGTCAATCCATGTATCTATCAAATAGGTAGTTAGTTAATTTCACCTTCTTAAAGTCATTTCTACTCGAAGAACCTTAGGAAAATTGTGACTTTTTTATAGATAACACTATGTTGATGTGTCATCATTTTTTTATTTTTTATTACGCTTCAAATAATTGCTAGAGTCAAGTTAAGGATCACTGCAAATGTTTTGCGCGGCCATCAAATAGTCACTTAGGCATTTTGTCATATTATGCTCTTTTCTGTTTGACGAATTGCCGAAAACTCCTACCTATTGAATATATAATCCTTTGTTGAAGTACCCTAATTTTTTATTTATTAGTTATATTGAAATATTAAGCATTGTCAATCCAAGTATCGATCAAATAGGTGGTTAGTTTAATTTCACCTTCTTAAAGTCACTTCTACTCGAAGAACCTTAGGAAAATTGCGACTTTTGTATAGATAAAACTATGTTGATGTATCTTCATTTTTTTATTTGTTAATTTACCCTTCAAATAATAGCTAGAGTCAAGTTAAGGATCACTGCAAATGTTTTGCGCGGCCATCAAATAGTTGGTTAGGCATTTTTGTCATATTATGCTCTTTTCTGTTTGACGAATTGCCGAAAACTCCTACCTATTGAATATATAATCCTTTGTTGAAGTACCCTAATTTTTTATTTATTAGTTATCTTGAAATATTAAGCATTGTCAATCCATGTATCTATCAAATAGGTAGTTAGTTAATTTCACCTTCTTAAAGTCATTTCTACTCGAAGAACCTTAGGAAAATTGTGACTTTTTTATAGATAACACTATGTTGATGTGTCATCATTTTTTTATTTTTTATTACACTTCAAATAATTGCTAGAGTCAAGTTAAGGATCACTGCAAATGTTTTGCGCGGCCATCAAATAGTCACTTAGGCATTTTGTCATATTATGCTCTTTTCTGTTTGACGAATTGCCGAAAACTCCTACCTATTGAATATATAATCCTTTGTTGAAGTACCCTAATTTTTTTATTTATTAGTTATATTGAAATATTAAGCATTGTCAATCCAAGTATCGATCAAATAGGTGGTTAGTTAATTTCACCTTCTTAAAGTCATTTCTACTCGAAGAACCTTAGGAAAATTGCGACTTTTGTATAGATAACACAATGTTGATGTATCATCATTTTTTTATTTATGATTACGCTTCCAATAATAGCTAGAGTAAAGTTAAGGATCGCTGCAAATGTTTTGCGCGGCGATCAAATAGGTAGTTAGGCATTTTTGTCATATTATGCTCTTTTATGTTTGAAGAATTGCCGAAAACTCCCACCTATTGATTATATAATCCTTTGTTGAAGTACCCTAATTTTTTATTTATTTGTTATCTTGAATTATTAAGCATTGCCAATCCAAGTATCGATCAAATAGGTGGTTACTTAATTTCACCTTCTTAAAGTCACTTCTACTCGAAGAACCTTAGGAAAATTGCGACTTTTGTATAGATAAAACTATGTTGATGTATCATCATTTTTTTATTTATTATTACGCTTCAAATAATAGCTAGAGTCAAGTTAAGGATCACTGCAAATGTTTTGCGCGGCCATCAAATAGTTGGTTAGGCATTTTTGTCATATTATGCTCTTTTATGTTTGAAGAATTGCCGAAAACTCCCACCTATTGATTATATAATGCTTTGTTGAAGTACCCCCCAATTTTTTATTTACTAGTTATCTTGAAATATTAAACATTGTCAATCCAAGTATCGATCAAATAGGTGGTTAGTTAATTTCACCTTCTTAAAGTCACTTCTACTCGAAGAACCTTAGGAAAATTGCGACTTTTGTATAGAAAAGACTATGTTGATGTATCATCATTTTTTTATTTATTATTACGCTTCAAATAATAGCTAGAGTCAAGTTAAGGATCACTGCAAATGTTTTGCGCGGCCATCAAATAGTTGGTTAGGCATTTTTGTCATATTATGCTCTTTTCTGTTTGACGAATTGCCGAAAACTTCTACCTATTGAATATATAATCCTTTGTTGAAGTACCCTAATTTTTTATTTATTAGTTATCTTGAAATATTAAGCATTGTCAATCCATGTATCGATCAAATAGGTAGTTAGTTAATTTCACCTTCTTAAAGTCATTTCTACTCGAAGAACCTTAGGAAAATTGCGACTTTTGTATAGATAACACTATGTTGATGTATCATCATTTTTTTATTTTTTATTACGCTTCAAATAATTGCTCGAGTCAAGTTAAGGATCACTGCAAATGTTTTGCGCGGCCATCAAATAGTTAGTTAGGCATTTTTGTCATATTATGCTCTTTTCTGTTTGACGAATTGCCGAAAACTCCTACCTATTGAATATATAATCCTTTGTTGAAGTACCCTAATTTTTTATTTATTAGTTATCTTGAAATATTAAGCATTGTCAATCCAAGTATCGATCAAATAGGTGGTTAGTTAATTTCACCTTCTTAAAGTCATTTCTACTCGAAGAACCTTAGGAAAATTGCAACTTTTGTATAGATAACACTATGTTGATGTATCATCATTTTTTTATTTATTATTACGCTTCCAATAATAGCTAGAGTAAAGTTAAGGATCGCTGCAAATGTTTTGCGCGGCGATCAATTAGGTAGTTAGGCATTTTTGTCATATTATGCTCTTTTTTGTTTGAAGAATTGCCGAAAACTCCCACCTATTGATTATATAATGCTTTGTTGAAGTACCCCCAATTTTTTACTTACTAGTTATCTTGAAATATTAAACATTGTCAATCCAAGTATCGATCAAATAGGTGGTTAGTTAATTTCACCTTCTTAAAGTCACTTCTACTCGAAGAACCTTAGGAAAATTGCGACTTTTGTATAGATAAAACAATGTTGATGTATCATCATTTTTTTATTTATTATTTCCCTTCAAATAATAGCTAGAGTCAAGTTAAGGATCACTGCAAATGTTTTGCGCGGCCATCAAATAGTTGGTTAGGCATTTTTGTCATATTATGCTCTTTTCTGTTTGACGAATTGCCGAAGACTCCTACCTATTGAATATATAATCCTTTGTTGAAGTACCCTAATTTTTTATTTATTAGTTATCTTGAAATATTAAGCATTGTCAATCCATGTATCGATCAAATAGGTAGTTAGTTAATTTCACCTTCTTAAAGTCATTTCTACTCGAAGAACCTTAGGAAAATTGTGACTTTTGTATAGATAACACTATGTTGATGTGTCATCATTTTTTTATTTTTTATTACCCTTCAAATAATTGCTAGAGTCAAGTTAAGGATCACTGCAAATGTTTTGCGCGGCCATCAAATAGTCACTTAGGCATTTTTGTCATATTATGCTCTTTTCTGTTTGACGAATTGCCGAAAACTCCTACCTATTGAATATATAATCCTTTGTTGAAGTACCCTAATTTTTTATTTATTAGTTATCTTGAAATATTAAGCATTGTCAATCCAAGCATCGATCAAATAGGTGGTTAGTTAATTTAAAGTCATTTCTACTCGAAGA
This sequence comes from Rhodomyrtus psidioides, assembly GCA_021437785.1. NCBI lineage: Eukaryota > Viridiplantae > Streptophyta > Magnoliopsida > Myrtales > Myrtaceae > Rhodomyrtus > Rhodomyrtus psidioides. The sequence goes on along the minus strand of JAILYB010000004.1, from coordinate 14,730,069 downwards.
ACCTTAGGAAAATTGCGACTTTTGTATAGATAAAACAATGTTGATGTATCATCATTTTTTTATTTATTATTTCCCTTCAAATAATAGCTAGAGTCAAGTTAAGGATCACTGCAAATGTTTTGCGCGGCCATCAAATAGTTGGTTAGGCATTTTTGTCATATTATGCTCTTTTCTGTTTGACGAATTGCCGAAAACTCCTACCTATTGAATATATAATCCTTTGTTGAAGTACCCTAATTTTTTATTTATTAGTTATCTTGAAATATTAAGCATTGTCAATCCATGTATCGATCAAATAGGTAGTTAGTTAATTTCACCTTCTTAAAGTCATTTCTACTCGAAGAACCTTAGGAAAATTGTGACTTTTGTATAGATAACACTATGTTGATGTGTCATCATTTTTTTATTTTTTATTACCCTTCAAATAATTGCTAGAGTCAAGTTAAGGATCACTGCAAATGTTTTGCGCGGCCATCAAATAGTCACTTAGGCATTTTTGTCATATTATGCTCTTTTCTGTTTGACGAATTGCCGAAAACTCCTACCTATTGAATATATAATCCTTTGTTGAAGTACCCTAATTTTTTATTTATTAGTTATCTTGAAATATTAAGCATTGTCAATCCAAGCATCGATCAAATAGGTGGTTAGTTAATTTCACCTTCTTAAAGTCATTTCTACTCGAAGAACCTTAGGAAAATTGCGACTTTTGTATAGATAACACAATGTTGATGTATCATCATTTTTTTATTTATGATTACGCTTCCAATAATAGCTAGAGTAAAGTTAAGGATCGCTGCAAATGTTTTGCGCGGCGATCAAATAGGTAGTTAGGCATTTTTGTCATATTATGCTCTTTTATGTTTGAAGAATTGCCGAAAACTCCCACCTATTGATTATATAATCCTTTGTTGAAGTACCCTAATTTTTTATTTATTTGTTATCTTGAATTATTAAGCATTGCCAATCCAAGTATCGATCAAATAGGTGGTTACTTAATTTCACCTTCTTAAAGTCACTTCTACTCGAAGAACCTTAGGAAAATTGCGACTTTTGCATAGATAAAACTATGTTGATGTATCATCATTTTTTTTATTTATTATTATGCTTCAAATAATAGCTAGAGTCAAGTTAAGGATCACTGCAAATGTTTTGCGCGGCCATCAAATAGTTGGTTAGGCATTTTTGTCATATTATGCTCTTTTCTGTTTGACGAATTGCCGAAAACTCCTACCTATTGAATATATAATCCTTTGTTGAAGTACCCTAATTTTTTATTTACTTGTTATCTTGAAATATTAAGCATTGTCAATCCATGTATCGATCAAATAGGTAGGTAGTTAATTTCACCTTCTTAAAGTCATTTCTACTCGAAAAACCTTAGGAAAATTGCGACTTTTGTATAGATAACACTATGTTGATGTATCATCATTTTTTTATTTTTTATTACGCTTCAAATAATTGCTAGAGTCAAGTTAAGGATCACTGTAAATGTTTTGCGCGGGGATCAAATAGGTAGTTAGGCATTTTTGTCATATTATGCTCTTTTATGTTTGAAGAATTGCCGAAAACTCCCACCTATTGATTATATAATGCTTTGTTGAAGTACCCCAATTTTTTATTTACTAGTTATCTTGAAATATTAAACATTGTCAATCCAAGTATCGATCAAATAGGTGGTTAGTTAATTTCACCTTCTTAAAGTCACTTCTACTCGAAGAACCTTAGGAAAATTGCGACTTTTGTATAGATAAAACTATGTTGATGTATCATCATTTTTTTTTATTTATTATTACGCTTCAAATAACAGCTAGAGTCAAATTAAGGATCACTGCAAATGTTTTGCGCGGCCATCAAATAGATGGTTAGGCATTTTTGTCATATTATGCTCTTTTCTGTTTGACGAATTGCCGAAAACTCCTACCTATTGAATATATAATCCTTTGTTGAAGTTCCCTAATTTTTTATTTATTAGTTATCTTGAAATATTAAGCATTGTCAATCCATGTATCGATCAAATAGGTAGTTAGTTAATTTCACCTTCTTAAAGTCATTTCTACTCGAAAAACCTTAGGAAAATTGCGACTTTTGTATAGATAACACTATGTTGATGTATCATCATTTTTTTATTTTTTATTACGCTTCAAATAATTGCTAGAGTCAAGTTAAGGATCACTGCAAATGTTTTGCGCGGCGATCAAATAGGTAGTTAGGCATTTTTGTCATATTATGCTCTTTTATGTTTGAAGAATTGCCGAAAATTCCCACCTATTGATTATATAATGCTTTGTTGAAGTACCCCCAATTTTTTATTTACTAGTTATCTTGAAATATTAAACATTGCCAATCCAAGTATCGATCAAATAGGTGGTTAGTTAATTTCACCTTCTTAAAGTCACTTCTACTCGAAGAAACTTAGGAAAATTGCGACTTTTGTATAGATAACACTATGTTGATGTATCATCATTTTTTTATTTATTATTACGCTTCAAATAACAGCTAGAGTCAAGTTAAGGATCACTGCAAATGTTTTGCGTGGCCATCAAATAGTTGGTTAGGTATTTTTGTCATATTATGCTCTTTTCTGTTTGAAGAATTGCCGAAAACTCCCACCTATTGATTATATAATGCTTTGTTGAAGTACCCCAATTTTTTATTTACTAGTTATCTTGAAATATTAAACATTGTCAATCCAAGTATCGATCAAATAGGTGGTTAGTAAATTTCACCTTCTTAAAGTCACTTCTACTCGAAGAACCTTAGGAAAATTGCTATTTTTGTATAGATAACACTATGTTGATGTATCATCATTTTTTTATTTATTATTACGCTTCAAATAATAGCTAGAGTCAAGTTAAGGATCACTGCAAATGTTTTGCGCGGCCATCAAATAGTTAGTTAGGCATTTTTGTCATATTATGCTCTTTTCTGTTTGACGAATTGCCGAAAACTCCTACCTATTGAATATATAATCCTTTGTTGAAGTACCCTAATTTTTTATTTACTAGTTATCTTTAAATATTAAGGATTGTCAATCCAAGTATCGTTCAAATAGGTGGTTAGTTAATTTCACCTTCTTAAAGTCATTTCTACTCGAAGAACCTTAGGAAAATTGCGACTTTTGTATAGATAAGACTATGTTGATGTTTCATCATTTTTTTATTTATTATTACGCTTCAAATAATAGCTAGAGTCAAGTTAAGGATCATTGCAAACGTTTTGCGCGGCCATCAAATAGTTAGTTAGGCATTTTTGTCATATTACGCTCTTTTCTTTTTACGACTTGCCGAAAACTCCTACCTATTGAATATATAATCCTTTGTTGAAGTACCTTAATTTTTTATTTATTTGTTATCTTGAAATATTAAGCATTGTCAATCCAAGTATCCATCAAATAGGTGGTTAGTTAATTTCACCTTCTTAAAGTCACTTCTACTCGAAGAACCTTAGGAAAATTGCGACTTTTCTATAGATAACACTATGTTGATGTATCATCATTTTTTTATTTATTATTACGCTTCAAATAATAGCTAGAGTCAAGTTAAGGATCACTGCAAATGTTTTGTGCGGCCATCAAATAGTTGGTTAGGCATTTTTGTCATATTATGCTCTTTTCTGTTTGACGAATTGCCGAAAACTCTTACCTAATGAATATATAATCCTTTGTTGAAGTACCCTAATTTTTTATTTATTAGTTATCTTGAAATATTAAGCATTGTCAATCCAAGTATAGATCAAATAGGTGGTTAGTTAATTTCACCTTCTTAAAGTCATTTCTACTCGAAGAACCTTAGGAAAATTGCGACTTTTGTATAGATAACACTACGTTGATGTATCATCATTTTTTTATTTATTGTTACGCTTCCAATAATAATAGCTAGAGTAAAGTTAAGGATTGGTGCAAATGTTTTTGCCCGGCGATCAAATAGGTAGTTATGCATTTTTGTCATATTATGCTCTTTTATGTTTGAAGAATTGCCGAAAACTCCCACCTATTGATTATATAATGCTTTGTTGAAGTACCCCAATTTTTTATTTACTAGTTATCTTGAAATATTAAACATTGTCAATCCAAGTATCGATCAAATAGGTGGTTAGTTAATTTCACCTTCTTAAAGTCACTTCTACTCGAAGAACCTTAGGAAAATTGCGACTTTTGTATAGATAACACTATGTTGTTGTATCATCATTTTTTATTTATTATTACAGTTCAAATAATAGCTAGAGTAAAGTTAAGGATCACTGCAAATGTTTTGTGCGGCGATCAAATATGTAGTTAGGAATTTTTTGTCATATTATGCGCATTTCTGTTTGACGAATAGCCGAAAACTCCTACCAATTGAATATATAATCCTTTGTTGAAGTACCCTAATTTTTTATTTATTAGTTATCTTGAAATTTTAAGCATTGTCAATCCATGTATCGATCAATAGGTAGTTAGTTAATTTTACCTTCTTAAAGTCATTTCTACTCGAAGAACCTTAGGAAAATTGCGACTTTTCTATAGATAACACTATGTTGAGGTATCATCATTTTTTTATTTGTTATTACGCTTCAAATAATAGCTAGAGTCAAGTTATGGATCACTGCACATGTTTTGCGCGGCGATAAAATAGGTAGTTAGGCATTTTTTGTCATATTATGCTCTTTTCTGTTTGAAGAATTGCCGAAAACTCCCACCTATTGATTATATAATCCTTTGTTGAAGTACCCTAATTTTTTATTTATTTGTTATCTTGAATTATTAAGCATTGCCAATCCAAAGATCGATCAAATATGTGGTTACTTAATTTCACCGTCTTAAAGTCACTTCTACTCGAAGAACCTTAGGAAAATTGCGACTTTTGTATAGATAAAACTATGTTGATGTATCATCATTTTTTTATTTATTATTACGCTTCAAATAATAGCTAGAGTCAAGTTAAGGATCACTGCAAATGTTTTGCGCGGCCATCAAATAGTTGGTTAGGCATTTTTGTCATATTATGCTCTTTTCTGTTTGACGAATTGCCGAAAACTCCTACCTATTGAATATATAATCCTTTGTTGAAGTACCCTAATTTTTTATTTATTAGTTATCTTGAAATATTAAGCATTGTCAATCCATGTATCGATCAAATAGGTAGTTAGTTAATTTCACCTTCTTAAAGTCATTTCTACTCGAAGAACCTTAGGAAAATTGCGACTTTTGTATAGATAACACTATGTTGATGTATCATCATTTTTTTTATTTTTTATTACGCTTCAAATAATTGGTAGAGTCAAGTTAGGGATCACTGCAAATGTTTTGCGCGGGCCATCAAATAGTTGGTTAGGCATTTTTGTCATATTATGCTCTTTTATGTTTGAAGAATTGCCGAAAACTCCCACCTATTGATTATATAATGCTTTGTTGAAGTACCCCAATTTTTTATTTACTAGTTATCTTGAAATATTAAACATTGTCAATCCAAGTATCGATCAAATAGGTGGTTAGTTAATTTCACCTTCTTAAAGTCACTTCTACTCGAAGAACCTTAGGAAAATTGCGACTTTTGTATAGATAACACTATGTTGTTGTATCATCATTTTTTATTTATCATTACAGTTCAAATAATAGCTAGAGTAAAGTTAAGGATCACTGCAAATGTTTTGTGCGGCGATCAAATATGTAGTTAGGAATTTTTTGTCATATTATGCGCATTTCTGTTTGACGAATAGCCGAAAACTCCTACCAATTGAATATATAATCCTTTGTTGAAGTACCCTAATTTTTTATTTATTAGTTATCTTGAAATTTTAAGCATTGTCAATCCATGTATCGATCAAATAGGTAGTTAGTTAATTTTACCTTCTTAAAGTCATTTCTACTCGAAGAACCTTAGGAAAATTGCGACTTTTCTATAGATAACACTATGTTGAGGTATCATCATTTTTTTATTTGTTATTACGCTTCAAATAATAGCTAGAGTCAAGTTTATGGATCACTGCACATGTTTTGCGCGGCGATCAAATAGGTAGTTAGGCATTTTTGTCATATTATGCTCTTTTCTGTTTGAAGAATTGCCGAAAACTCCCACCTATTGAATATATAATCCTTTGTTGAAGTACCCTAATTTTTTTATTTATTAGTTATCTTGAAATATTAAGCATTGTCAATCCAAGTATCGATCAAATAGGTGGTTAGTTAATTTCACCTTCTTAAATTCATTTCTACTCGAAAAACATTAGGAAAATTGCGACTTTTGTATAGATAACACAATGTTGATGTATCATCATTTTTTTATTTATGATTACGCTTCCAATAATAGCTAGAGTAAAGTTAAGGATCGCTGCAAATGTTTTGCGCGGCGATCAAATAGGTAGTTAGGCATTTTTGTCATATTATGCTCTTTTATGTTTGAAGAATTGCCGAAAACTCCCACCTATTGATTATATAATCCTTTGTTGAAGTACCCTAATTTTTTATTTATTTGTTATCTTGAATTATTAAGCATTGCCAATCCAAAGATCGATCAAATAGGTGGTTACTTAATTTCACCGTCTTAAAGTCACTTCTACTCGAAGAACCTTAGGAAAATTGCGACTTTTGTATAGATAAAACTATGTTGATGTATCATCATTTTTTTATTTATTATTACGCTTCAAATAATAGCTAGAGTCAAGTTAAGGATCACTGCAAATGTTTTGCGCGGCCATCAAATAGTTGGTTAGGCATTTTTGTCATATTATGCTCTTTTCTGTTTGACGAATTGCCGAAAACTCCTACCTATTGAATATATAATCCTTTGTTGAAGTACCCTAATTTTTTATTTATTAGTTATCTTGAAATATTAAGCATTGTCAATCCATGTATCGATCAAATAGGTAGTTAGTTAATTTCACCTTCTTAAAGTCATTTCTACTCGAAGAACCTTAGGAAAATTGCGACTTTTGTATAGATAACACAATGTTGATGTATCATCATTTTTTTTATTTTTTATTACGCTTCAAATAATTGGTAGAGTCAAGTTAGGGATCACTGCAAATGTTTTGCGTGGCCATCAAATAGTTGGTTAGGCATTTTTGTCATATTATACTCTTTTCTGTTTGACGAATTGCCGAAAACTCCTACCTATTGAATATATAATCCTTTGTTGAAGTACCCTAATTTTTTATTTACTTGTTATCTTGAAATATTAAGCATTGTCAATCCATGTATCGATCAAATAGGTAGTTAGTTAATTTCACCTTCTTAAAGTCATTTCTACTCGAAAAACCTTAGGAAAATTGCGACTTTTGTATAGATAACACTATGTTGATGTATCATCATTTTTTTATTTTTTATTACGCTTTATAATTGCTAGAGTCAAGTTAAGGATCACTGCAAATGTTTTGCGCGGGGATCAAATAGGTAGTTAAGCATTTTTGTCATATTATGCTCTTTTATGTTTGAAGAATTGCCGAAAACTCCCACCTATTGATTATATAATGCTTTGTTGAAGTACCCCAATTTTTTATTTACTAGTTATCTTGAAATATTAAACATTGTCAATCCAAGTATCGATCAAATAGGTGGTTAGTTAATTTCACCTTCTTAAAGTCATTTCTACTCGAAGAACCTTAGGAAAATTGCGACTTTTGTATAGATAACACTATGTTGATGTATCATCATTTTTTTATTTTTTATTACGCTTCAAATAATTGCTAGAGTCAAGTTAAGGATCACTGCAAATGTTTTGCGTGGCCATCAAATAGTTAGTTAGGCATTTTTGTCATATTATGCTCTTTTCTGTTTGACGAATTGCCGAAAACTCTTACCTAATGAATATATAATCCTTTGTTGAAGTACCCTAATTTTTTATTTATTAGTAATCTTGAAATATTAAGCATTGTCAATCCAAGTATAGATCAAATAGGTGGTTAGTTAATTTCACCTTCTTAAAGTCATTTCTACTCGAAGAACCTTAGGAAAATTGCGACTTTTGTATAGATAACAGTACGTTGATGTATCATCATTTTTTTATTTATTGTTACGCTTCCAATAATAGCTAGAGTAAAGTTAAGGATTGCTGCAAATGTTTTGCCCGGCGATCAAATAGGTAGTTATGCATTTTTGTCATATTATGCTCTTTTATGTTTGAAGAATTGCCGAAAACTCCCACCTATTGATTATATAATGCTTTGTTGAAGTACCCCAATTTTTTATTTACTAGTTATCTTGAAATATTAAACATTGTCAATCCAAGTATCGATCAAATAGGTGGTTAGTTAATTTCACCTTCTTAAAGTCACTTCTACTCGAAGAACCTTAGGAAAATTGCGACTTTTGTATAGATAACACTATGTTGTTGTATCATCATTTTTTATTTATTATTACAGTTCAAATAATAGCTAGAGTAAAGTTAAGGATCACTGCAAATGTTTTGTGCGGCGATCAAATATGTAGTTAGGAATTTTTTGTCATATTATGCGCATTTCTGTTTGACGAATAGCCGAAAACTCCTACCAATTGAATATATAATCCTTTGTTGAAGTACCCTAATTTTTTATTTATTAGTTATCTTGAAATTTTAAGCATTGTCAATCCATGTATCGATCAAATAGGTAGTTAGTTAATTTTACCTTCTTAAAGTCATTTCTACTCGAAGAACCTTAGGAAAATTGCGACTTTTCTATAGATAACACTATGTTGAGGTATCATCATTTTTTTATTTGTTATTACGCTTCAAATAATAGCTAGAGTCAAGTTATGGATCACTGCACATGTTTTGCGCGGCGATAAAATAGGTAGTTAGGCATTTTTGTCATATTATGCTCTTTTCTGTTTGAAGAATTGCCGAAAACTCCCACCTATTGATTATATAATGCTTTGTTGAAGTACCCCAATTTTTTATTTACTAGTTATCTTGAAATATTAAACATTGTCAATCCAAGTATCGATCAAATAGGTGGTTAGTTAATTTCACCTTCTTAAAGTCACTTCTACTCGAAGAACCTTAGGAAAATTGCGACTTTTGTATAGATAACACTATGTTGTTGTATCATCATTTTTTATTTATTATTACAGTTCAAATAATAGCTAGAGTAAAGTTAAGGATCACTGCAAATGTTTTGTGCGGCGATCAAATATGTAGTTAGGAATTTTTTGTCATATTATGCGCATTTCTGTTTGACGAATAGCCGAAAACTCCTACCAATTGAATATATAATCCTTTGTTGAAGTACCCTAATTTTTTATTTATTAGTTATCTTGAAATTTTAAGCATTGTCAATCCATGTATCGATCAAATAGGTAGTTAGTTAATTTTACCTTCTTAAAGTCATTTCTACTCGAAGAACCTTAGGAAAATTGCGACTTTTCTATAGATAACACTATGTTGAGGTATCATCATTTTTTTATTTGTTATTACGCTTCAAATAATAGCTAGAGTCAAGTTATGGATCACTGCACATGTTTTGCGCGGCGATAAAATAGGTAGTTAGGCATTTTTGTCATATTATGCTCTTTTCTGTTTGAAGAATTGCCGAAAACTCCCACCTATTGAATATATAATCCTTTGTTGAAGTACCCTAATTTTTTATTTATTAGTTATCTTGAAATATTAAGCATTGTCAATCCAAGTATCGATCAAATAGGTGGTTAGTTAATTTCACCTTCTTAAAGTCATTTCTACTCGAAGAACCTTAGGAAAATTGCGACTTTTGTATAGATAACACAATGTTGATGTATCATCAATTTTTTATTTATGATTACGCTTCCAATAATAGCTAGAGTAAAGTTAAGGATCGCTGCAAATGTTTTGCGCGGCGATCAAATAGGTAGTTAGGCATTTTTGTCATATTATGCTCTTTTATGTTTGAAGAATTGCCGAAAACTCCCACCTATTGATTATATAATCCTTTGTTGAAGTACCCTAATTTTTTATTTATTTGTTATCTTGAATTATTAAGCATTGCCAATCCAAGTATCGATCAAATAGGTGGTTACTTAATTTCACCGTCTTAAAGTCACTTCTACTCGAAGAACCTTAGGAAAATTGCGACTTTTGTATAGATAAAACTATGTTGATGTATCATCATTTTTTTATTTATTATTATGCTTCAAATAATAGCTAGAGTCAAGTTAAGGATCACTGCAAATGTTTTGCGCGGCCATCAAATAGTTGGTTAGGCATTTTTGTCATATTATGCTCTTTTCTGTTTGACGAATTGCCGAAAACTCCTACCTATTGAATATATAATCCTTTGTTGAAGTACCCTAATTTTTTATTTATTAGTTATCTTGAAATTTTAAGCATTGTCAATCCATGTATCGATCAAATAGGTAGTTAGTTAATTTTACCTTCTTAAAGTCATTTCTACTCGAAGAACCTTAGGAAAATTGCGACTTTTATATAGATAACACTATGTTGAGGTATCATCATTTTTTTATTTGTTATTACGCTTCAAATAATAGCTAGAGTCAAGTTATGGATCACTGCACATGTTTTGCGTGGCGATAAAATAGGTAGTTAGGCATTTTTGTCATATTATGCTCTTTTCTGTTTGACGAATTGCCGAAAACTCCTACCTATTGAATATATAATCCATTGTTGAAGTACCATAATTTTTTATTTGTTAGTTATCTTGAAATATTAAGCATTGTCAATCCATGTATCGATCAAATAGGTAGTTAGTTAATTTCACCTTCTTAAAGTCATTTCTACTCGAAGAACCTTAGAAAAATTGCGACTTTTGTATAGATAACACTATGTTGATGTATCATCATTTTTTTATTTTTTATTACGCTTCAAATAATTGGTAGAGTCAAGTTAGGGATCACTGCAAATGTTTTGCGCGGCCATCAAATAGTTGGTTAGGCATTTTTGTCATATTATACTCTTTTCTGTTTGACGAATTGCCGAAAACTCCTACCTATTGAATATATAATCCTTTGTTGAAGTACCCTAATTTTTTATTTACTTGTTATCTTGAAATATTAAGCATTGTCAATCCATGTATCGATCAAATAGGTAGTTAGTTAATTTCACCTTCTTAAAGTCATTTCTACTCGAAAAACCTTAGGAAAATTGCGACTTTTGTATAGATAACACTATGTTGATGTATCATCATTTTTTTATTTTTTATTACGCTTCAAATAATTGCTAGAGTCAAGTTAAGGATCACTGCAAATGTTTTGCGCGGAGATCAAATAGGTAGTTAGGCATTTTTGTCATATTATGCTGTTTTATGTTTGAAGAATTGCCGAAAACTCCCACCTATTGATTATATAATGCTTTGTTGAAGTACCCCAATTTTTTATTTACTAGTTATCTTGAAATATTAAACATTGTCAATCCAAGTATCGATCAAATAGGTGGTTAGTTAATTTCACCTTCTTAAAGTCATTTCTACTCGAAGAACCTTAGGAAAATTGCGACTTTTGTATAGATAACACTATGTTGATGTATCATCATTTTTTTATTTTTTATTACGCTTCAAATAATTGCTAGAGTCAAGTTAAGGATCACTGCAAATGTTTTGCGTGGCCATCAAATAGTTAGTTAGGCATTTTTGTCATATTATGCTCTTTTCTGTTTGACGAATTGCCGAAAACTCTTACCTAATGAATATATAATCCTTTGTTGAAGTACCCTAATTTTTTATTTATTAGTTATCTTGAAATATTAAGCATTGTCAATCCAAGTATAGATCAAATAGGTGGTTAGTTAATTTCACCTTCTTAAAGTCATTTCTACTCGAAGAACCTTAGGAAAATTGCGACTTTTGTATAGATAACACTACGTTGATGTATCATCATTTTTTTATTTATTGTTACGCTTCCAATAATAGCTAGAGTAAAGTTAAGGATTGCTGCAAATGTTTTGCCCGGCGATCAAATAGGTAGTTATGCATTTTTGTCATATTATGCTCTTTTATGTTTGAAGAATTGCCGAAAACTCCCACCTATTGATTATATAATGCTTTGTTGAAGTACCCCAATTTTTTATTTACTAGTTATCTTGAAATATTAAACATTGTCAATCCAAGTATCGATCAAATAGGTGGTTAGTTAATTTCACCTTCTTAAAGTCACTTCTACTCGAAGAACCTTAGGAAAATTGCGACTTTTGTATAGATAACACTATGTTGTTGTATCATCATTTTTTATTTATTATTACAGTTCAAATAATAGCTAGAGTAAAGTTAAGGATCACTGCAAATGTTTTGTGCGGCGATCAAATATGTAGTTTGGAATTTTTTGTCATATTATGCGCATTTCTGTTTGACGAATAGCCGAAAACTCCTACCAATTGAATATATAATCCTTTGTTGAAGTACCCTAATTTTTTATTTATTAGTTATTTTGAAATTTTAAGCATTGTCAATCCATGTATCGATCAAATAGGTAGTTAGTTAATTTTACCTTCTTAAAGTCATTTCTACTCGAAGAACCTTAGGAAAATTGCGACTTTTCTATAGATAACACTATGTTGAGGTATCATCATTTTTTTATTTGTTATTACGCTTCAAATAATAGCTAGAGTCAAGTTATGGATCACTGCACATGTTTTGCGCGGCGATAAAATAGGTAGTTAGGCATTTTTGTCATATTATGCTCTTTTCTGTTTGACGAATTGCCGAAAACTCCTACCTATTGAATATATAATCCATTGTTGAAGTACCATAATTTTTTATTTGTTAGTTATCTTGAAATATTAAGCATTGTCAATCCAAGTATCGTTCAAATTGGTGGTTAGTTAATTTCACCTTCTTAAAGTCATTTCTACTCGAAGAACATTAGGAAAATTGCGACTTTTGTATAGATAACACTATGTTGATGTATCATCATTTTTTTATTTATTATTACGCTTCAAATAATAGCTAGAGTCAAGTTAAGGATCATTGCAAATGTTTTGCGCGGCCATCAAATAGTTAGTTCGGCATTTTTGTCATATTATGCTCTTTTCTGTTTGACGAATTGCCGAAAACTCCTACCTATTGAATATATAATCCTTTGTTGAAGTACCCTAATTTTTTATTTACTAGTTATCTTTAAATATTAAGGATTGTCAATCCAAGTATCGTTCAAATAGGTGGTTAGTTAATTTCACCTTCTTAAAGTCATTTCTACTCGAAGAACCTTAGGAAAATTGCGACTTTTGTATAGATAACACTATGTTGATGTATCATCATTTTTTTATTTATTATTACGCTTCAAATAATAGCTAGAGTCAAGTTAAGGATCATTGCAAACGTTTTGCGCGGCCATCAAATAGTTAGTTAGGCATTTTTGTCATATTACGCTCTTTTCTTTTTACGACTTGCCGAAAACTCCTACCTATTGAATATATAATCCTTTGTTGAAGTACCTTAATTTTTTATTTATTTGTTATCTTGAAATATTAAGCATTGTCAATCCAAGTATCCATCAAATAGGTGGTTAGTTAATTTCACCTTCTTAAAGTCACTTCTACTCGAAGAACCTTAGGAAAATTGCGACTTTTGTATAGATAACACTATGTTGATGTATCATCATTTTTTTATTTATTATTACGCTTCAAATAATAGCTAGAGTCAAGTTAAGGATCACTGCAAATGTTTTGTGCGGCCATCAAATAGTTGGTTAGGCATTTTTGTCATATTATGCTCTTTTCTATTTGACGAATTGCCGAAAACTCCTACCTATTGAATATATAATTCTTTGTTGAAGTACACTAATTTTTTATTTATTAGTTATCTTGGAATATTAAGCATTGTCAATCCATGTATCGATCAAATAGGTAGTTAGTTAATTTCCCCTTCTTAAAGTCATTTCTACTCGAAGAACCTTAGGAAAATTGCGACTTTTGTATAGATAACACTATGTTGATGTATCATCATTTTTTTATTTTTTATTACGCTTCAAATAATTGCTAGAGTCAAGTTAAGGATCACTGCAAATGTTTTGCGTGGCCATCAAATAGTTAGTTAGGCATTTTTGTCATATTATGCTCTTTTCTGTTTGACGAATTGCCGAAAACTCTTACCTAATGAATATATAATCCTTTGTTGAAGTACCCTAATTTTTTATTTATTAGTTATCTTGAAATATTAAGCATTGTCAATCCAAGTATAGATCAAATAGGTGGTTAGTTAATTTCACCTTCTTAAAGTCATTTCTACTCGAAGAACCTTAGGAAAATTGCGACTTTTGTATAGATAACACTACGTTGATGTATCATCATTTTTTTATTTATTGTTACGCTTCCAATAATAGCTAGAGTAAAGTTAAGGATTGCTGCAAATGTTTTGCCCGGCGATCAAATAGGTTGTTATGCATTTTTGTCATATTATGCTCTTTTATGTTTGAAGAATTGCCGAAAACTCCCACCTATTGATTATATAATGCTTTGTTGAAGTACCACAATTTTTTATTTACTAGTTATCTTGAAATATTAAACTTTGTCAATCCAAGTATCGATCAAATAGGTGGTTAGTTAATTTCACCTTCTTAAAGTCACTTCTACTCGAAGAACCTTAGGAAAATTGCGACTTTTGTATAGATAACACTATGTTGTTGTATCATCATTTCTTATTTATTATTACAGTTCAAATAATAGCTAGAGTAAAGTTAAGGATCACTGCAAATGTTTTGTGCGGCGATCAAATATGTAGTTAGGAATTTGTTGTCCTATTATGCGCATTTCTGTTTGACGAATAGCCGAAAACTCCTACCAATTGAATATATAATCCTTTGTTGAAGTACCCTAATTTTTTATTTATTAGTTATCTTGAAATTTTAAGCATTGTCAATCCATGTATCGATCAAATAGGTAGTTAGTTAATTTTACCTTCTTAAAGTCATTTCTACTCGAAGAACCTTAGGAAAATTGCGACTTTTCTATAGATAACACTATGTTGAGGTATCATCATTTTTTTATTTGTTATTACGCTTCAAATAATAGCTAGAGTCAAGTTATGGATCACTGTACATGTTTTGCGCGGCGATAAAATAGGTAGTTAGGCATTTTTGTCATATTATGCTCTTTTCTGTTTGAAGAATTGCCGAAAACTCCCACCTATTGAATATATATTCCTTTGTTGATGTACCCTAATTTTTTATTTGCTAGTTATCTTGAAATTTTAAGCATTGTCAATCCATGTATCGATCAAATAGGTAGTTAGTTAATTTTACCTTCTTAAAGTCAATTCTACTCGAAGAACCTTAGGAAAATTGCGACTTTTCTATAGATAACACTATGTTGAGGTATCATCATTTTTTTATTTGTTATTAACCTTCAAATAATAGCTAGATTAATTTTATGGATCACTGCAAATGTTTTGCGCGGCGATCAAATAGGTAGTTAGGCATTTTTGTCATATTATGCTTACTTCTGTTTGACGACTTGCTGAAAACTCCTACCAATTGAATATATAATCCTTTGTTGAAGTACCCTAATTTTTTATTGATTTGTTATCTTGAAATATTAAGCATTGTCAATCCAAGTATCGATCAAATAGGTGGTTAGTCAATTTCACCTTCTTAAAATCATTTCTACTCGAAGAACCTTAGGAAAATTGCGACTTTTGTATAGATAACACTATGTTGATGTATCATCATTTTTTTATTTATTATTACGCTTCAAATAATAGCTAGAGTCAAGTTAAGGATCACTGCAAATGTTTTGCGCGGCCATCAAATAGTTAGTTAGGCATTTTTGTCATATTATGCTCTTTTCTGTTTGACGAATTGATGAAAACTCCTACCTATTGAATATATAATCCTTTGTTGAAGTACCCTAATTTTTTATCTATTAGTTATCTTGAAATATTAAGCATTGTCAATCCAAGTTTCGATCAAATAGGTAGTTATTTAATTTCACCTTCTTAAAGTCATTTCTACCCGAAGAACCTTAGGAAAATTGCGACTTTTGTATAGATAACACTAGTTTGATGTATGATCATTTTTTTATTTGTTTTTACGCTTCAAAAAGTAGCTAGAGTCAAGTTAAGGATCGTTGCAAATGTTTTGCGCGGCGATCAAATAGGTAGTTAGGCATTTTTGTCATATTATGCTCACTTCTGTTTGACGACTTGCTGAAAACTCCTACCAATTGAATATATAATCCTTTGTTGAAGTACCCTAATTTTTTATTGATTTGTTATCTTGAAATATTAAGCATTGTCAATCCAAGTATCGATCAAATAGGTGGTTAGTCAATTTCACCTTCTTAAAATCATTTCTACTCGAAGAACCTTAGGAAAATTGCGACTTTTGTATAGATAACACTATGTTGATGTATCATCATTTTTTTATTTATTATTACGCTTCAAATAATAGCTAGAGTCAAGTTAAGGATCACTGCAAATGTTTTGCGCGGCCATCAAATAGTTAGTTAGGCATTTTTGTCATATTATGCTCTTTTCTGTTTGACGAATTGATGAAAACTCCTACCTATTGAATATATAATCCTTTGTTGAAGTACCCTAATTTTTTATCTATTAGTTATCTTGAAATATTAAGCATTGTCAATCCAAGTTTCGATCAAATAGGTAGTTATTTAATTTCACCTTCTTAAAGTCATTTCTACTCGAAGAACCTTAGGAAAATTGCGACTTTTGTATAGATAACACTAGTTTGATGTATGATCATTTTTTATTTGTTTTTACGCTTCAAAAAGTAGCTAGAGTCAAGTTAAGGATCGTTGCAAATGTTTTGCGCGGCGATCAAATAGGTAGTTAGGCATTTTTGTCATATTATGCTCACTTCTGTTTGACGACTTGCTGAAAACTCCTACCAATTGAATATATAATCCTTTGTTGAAGTACCCTAATTTTTTATTGATTTGTTATCTTGAAATATTAAGCATTGTCAATCCAAGTATCGATCAAATAGGTGGTTAGTCAATTTCACCTTCTTAAAATCATTTCTACTCGAAGAACCTTAGGAAAATTGCGACTTTTGTATAGATAACACTATGTTGATGTATCATCATTTTTTTATTTATTATTACGCTTCAAATAATAGCTAGAGTCAAGTTAAGGATCACTGCAAATGTTTTGCGCGGCCATCAAATAGTTATTTAGGCATTTTTGTCATATTATGCTCTTTTCTGTTTGACGAATTGATGAAAACTCCTACCTATTGAATATATAATCCTTTGTTGAAGTACCCCAATTTTTTATTTATTAGTTATCTTGAAATATTAAGCATTGTCAATCCAAGTATCGATCAAATAGGTAGTTAGTTAATTTCACCTTCTTAAAGTCATTTCTACTCGAAAAACCTTAGGAAAAATGCAACTTTTGTACAGATAACACTATGTTGATGTATCACCATTTTTTTATTTAATATTACGCTTCAAATAATAGCTAGAGTCAAGTTAAGAATCACTGCAAATGTTTTGCGCGACCATCAAATAGTTAGTTAGATATTTTTGTCATATTATGCACTTTTCTGTTTGACGACCTGCCGAAACCTCCTACCAATTGAATATATAATCCTTTGTTGAAGTACCCTAATTTTGTATTTATTTGTTATCTTGAAATATTAACTGTTGTCAATCCAAGTATCGATCAAATAGGTGGTTAGTTAATTTCACCTTCTTAAAGTCATTTCTACTCGAAGAACCTTAGGAAAATTGCGACTTTTGTATAGATAACACTATGTTGATGTATCATCTTTTTTTTATTTATTATTACGCTTCAAATAATAGCTAGAGTCAAGTTAAGGATCACTGCAAATGTTTTGCCCGGCCATCAAATTGTTAGTTAGGCATTTTTGTCATATTATGCTATTTTCTGTTTGACAAATTGCCGAAAACTCCTACCTATTGAATGTATAATCCTTTGTTGAAGTACCCTAATTTTTTATTTATTAGTTGTCTTGAAATATTAAGCATTGTCAATCCAAGTATCGATCAAATAGGTGGTTAGTTAATTTTACCTTCTTAAAGTCATTTCTACTCAAAGAACCTTAGGAAAATTGCGACTTTTGTATAGATAACACTATGTTGATGTATCACCATTTTTTTATTTATTATTACGCTTCCAACAATAGCTAGAGTCAAGTTAAGGATCACTGCAAATGTTTTGCGTGTCCATCAAATAGTTATATAGGCATTTTTGTCATATTATGCTATTTTCTGTTTGCCGAATTGCCGAAAACTCCTACCTATTGAATATATAATCCTTTGTTGAAGTACCCTAATTTTTTATTTATTAGTTATCTTGAAATATTAAGCATTGTCAATCCAAGTTTCGATCAAATAGGAAGTTATTTAATTTCACCTTCTTAAAGTCATTTCTACTCGAAGAACCTTAGTAAAATTGCGACTTTTGTAAAGATAACACTAGTTTGATGTATGATCATTTTTTTATTTGTTTTTACACTTCAAAAAGTAGCTAGAGTCAAGTTAAGGATCGTTGCCAATGTTTTGCGCGGCGATCAAATAGGTAGTTAGGCATTTTTGTCATATTATGCTCATTTCTGTTTGACGAATTGCCGAAAACTCCGACCTATTGAATATATAATCCTTTGTTGAAGTACCCTAATTTTTTTTCTATTAGTTATCTTAAAATTTTAAGCATTTTCAATCCATGTATCGATCAAACGGGTGGTTAGTTAATTTTATCTTCTTGAAGTAATTTCTACTCGAAGAACCTTAGGAAAATTGCGATTTTTGTATAGATAACACTATGTTGGTGTACGATCATTTTTTTATTTATTATTACGCTTCAAATAATAGCTAGAGTCAAGTTAAGGATCACTGCAAATGTTTTGCGCGGCGATCTAATAGGTAGTTAGGCATTTTTGTCATATTCTCCTCATTTCTATTTGACGAATTGCCGACGACTCCTACCTATTGAATATATAATCCTTTGTTGAAGTACCCTAATTTTTTATTTATTAGTTATCTTGAAATTTTAACCATTGTGAATCCAAGTATCGATCAAATAGGTAGTTAGTTAATTTCACCTTCTTAAAGTCATTTATACTCAAAGAACCTTAGGAAAATTACGTTTTTGTATAGATAACACTATTTTGATGTATGATCATTTTTTTATTTGTTATTACACTTCAAAAAGTAGGTAGAGTCAAGTTAAGGATCGTTACAAATGTTTTGCGCGGCGATCAAATAGGTAGTTAGGCATTTTTGTCATATTATGCTCATTTCTGTTTGACGAATTGCCGAAAACTCCTACCTATTGAATATATAATCCTTTGTTGAAGTACCCTAATTTTTTATCTATTAGTTATCTTAAATTTTTAAGCATTTTCAATCCATGTATCGATCAAACAGGTGGTCAGTTAATTTTACCTTCTTAAAGTAATTTCTTCTCGAAGAACCTTAGGAAAATTGCGACTTTTGTATAGATAACACTATGTTGGTGTACGATCATTTTTTTATTTATTATTACGCTTCAAATAATAGCTAGAGTCAAGTTAAGGATCACTGCAAATGTTTTGCGCGGCGATCAAATTGTTTGTTAAGCATTTTTTGTCGTATTCTACTCATTTCTATTTGACGAATTGCCGAAGACTCCTACCTATTGAATATATAATCCTTTGTTGAAGTAGCCTAATTTTTTATTTATTGGTTATCTTGAAATTTTAAGCATTTTCAATCCATGTATCGATCAAATAGGTAGTTAGTTAATTTTACATTCTTAAAGTCATTTCTACTCGAAGAACCTTAGGAAAATTGCGACTTTTCTATTGATAACACTATGTTGAGGAATCGTCATTTTTTTTATTTATTATTACGCTTCAAATAATAGCTAGAGTCAAGTTAAGGATCACTGCAAATGTTTTGCGCGGCGATCAAATAGGTAGTTAGGAATTTTTTGTCATATTCTGCTCATTTCTGTTTGACGAATTGCCGAAAACTCCGACCTATTGAATATATAATCCTTTGTTGAAGTACCCTAATTTTTTATCTATTAGTTATCTTAAAATTTTAAGCATTTTCATTCCATGTATCGATCAAACGGGTGGTTAGTTAATTTTATCTTCTTAAAGTGATTTCTACTCGAAGAACCTTAGGAAAATTGCGATTTTTGTATAGATAACACTATGTTGGTGTACGATCATTTTTTTATTTATTATTACGCTTCAAATAATAGCTAGAGTCAAGTTAAGGATCACAGAAAATGTTTTGCGCGGCGATCTAATAGGTAGTTAGGCATTTTTTGTCATATTCTCCTCATTTCTATTTGACGAATTGCCGACGACTCCTACCTATTGAATATATAATCCTTTGTTGAAGTACCCTAATTTTTTGATTTATTAGTTATCTTGAAATTTTAAGCATTGTGAATCCAAGTATCGATCAAATAGGTAGTTAGTTAATTTCACCTTCTTAAAGTTATTTAGACTCAAAGAACCTTAGGAAAATTACGACTTTTGTATAGATAACACTATTTTGATGTATGATCATTTTTTTATTTGTTATTACACTTCAAAAAGTAGCTAGAGTCAAGTTAAGGATCGTTACAAATGTTTTGCGCGGCGATCAAATAGGTAGTTAGGCATTTTTGTCATATTATGCTCATTTCTGTTTGACGAATTGCCGAAAACTCCTACCTATTGAATATATAATCCTTTGTTGAAGTACCCTAATTTTTTATCTTTTAGTTATCTTAAAATTTTAAGCATTTTGAATCCATGTATCGATAAAACAGGTGGTTAGTTAATTTTACCTTCTTAAAGTAGTTTCTTCTCGAAGAACCTTAGGAAAATTGCGAATTTTGTATAGATAACACTATGTTGGTGTACGATCATTTTTTTATTTATTATTACGCTTCAAATAATAGCTAGAGTCAAGTTAAGGATCACTGCAAATGTTTTGCGCGGCGATCAAATTGTTAGTTAGGCATTTTTTGTCGTATTCTGCTCATTTCTATTTGACGAATTGCCGAAGACTCCTACCTATTGAATATATAATCCTTTGTTGAAGTACCCTAATTTTTTATTTATTGGTTATCTTGAAATTTTAAGCATTTTCAATCCTTGTATCGATTAAATAGGTAGTTAGTTAATTTTACCTTCTTAAAGTCATTTCTACTCGAAGAACCTTAGGAAAATTGTGACTTTTCTATTGATAACACTATGTTGAGGAATCGTCATTTTTTTTATTTATTATTACGCTTCAAATAATAGCTAGGGTCAAGTTAAGGATCACTGCAAATGTTTTGCGCGGCGATCAAATAGGTAGTTAGGAATTTTTTGTCATATTCTGCTCATTTCTATTTGACGAATTGCCGAAGACTCCTACCTATTGAATGTATAATCCTTTGTTGAAGTACCCTAATTTTTTATTCATTAGTTATCTTGAAATTTTAAGCATTGTCAATCCATGTATCGATCAAATAGGTAGTTAGTTAAATTTACCTTCTTAAAGTCATTTCTACTCGAAGAACCTTAGGAAAATTGCGACTTTTCTATTGATAACACTATGTTGAGGTATCGTCATTTTTATTTATTTATTATTACGCTTCAAATAATAGCTAGAGTCAAGTTAAGGATCACTGCAAATGTTTCGCGCGGCGATCAAATAGGTAGTTAGGCATTTTTGTCATATTATGCTCTTTTCTGTTTGAAGAATTGCCAAAAACTCATACCTATTGAATAAATAATCCTTTGTTGAAGTACTCTAATTTTTTATTTATTAGTTATCTTGAAATATTAAGTATTGTCAATCCAAGTATCGATCAAATAGGTGGTTAGTTAATTTTACCTTCTTAAAGTCATTTCTACTCGACGAACCTTAGGAAAATTGCGACTTTTGTATAGATAACACTATGTTGATATATCATCATTTTTTAATTTATTATTACGCTTCAAATAATAGCTAGAGTCAAGTTAAGGATCACTGCAAATGTTTTGCGCGGCGATCAAATATGTAGTTAGGCATTTTTTGTCATATTATGCTCATTTCTGTTTGACGAATTGCTGAAAACTCTTACCTATTGAATATAGAATCCTTTGTTGAAGTACCCTAATTTTTTAATTATTATTAATCTTGAAATATTAAGCTTTGTCAATCCAAGTATCGAACAAATATGTAGTTAGTTAATTTCACCTTCTTAAATTCAGTTCTACTCGAAAAACCTTAGGAAAATTGCGACTTTTGTATAGATAACACTATATTGATGTATGATCATTTTTTTATTTGTTATTACGCTTCAACAAATAGCTAGAGTCAAGTTAGGGATCATTGCAAATGTTTTGCTTGGGGATCAAATAGGTTGTTAGGCATTTTTGTCATATTATGCTCATTTCTGTTGGACGAATTGCCGAAAACTCCTACCTATTGAATATATAATCCTTTGTTGAAGTACCCTAATTTTTTATTTATTAGTTTTCTTGAAATTTTAAGCATTGTCAATCCATGTATCGATCAAATAGGTAGTTAGTTAATTTTACCTTCTTAAAGTCATTTCTACTCGAAGAACCTTAGGAAAATTGCAACTTTTCTATTGATAACACTATGTGAGGTATCATCAATTTTTTTATTTATTATTACGCTTCAAATAATAACTAGAGTCAAGTTAAGGATCACTGCAAATGTTTTGCGCGGCGATCAAATAGGTAGTTAGGCATTTTTATCATATTATGCTCTTTTCTGTTTGAAGAATTGCCGAAAACTCCTACCTATTGATTATATAATCGTTTGTTGAAGTACCCTATTTTTTTATTTTCTTGTTATCTTGAAATATTAAGCATTGTCAATCCAAGTATCGATCAAATAGGTGGTTAGTTAATTTCACCTTCTTAAAGTCACTTCTACTCGAAGAACCTTAGGAAAATTGCGACTTTTGTATAGATAACACTATGTTGATATATTATCATTTTTTTATTTATTATTACGCTTCAAATAATAGCTAGAGTCAAGTTAAGGATCACTGCAAATGTTTTGCGCGGCGATCAAAAATGTAGTTAGGCATTGTTTGTCGTATTATGCTTATTTCTGTTTGACGAATTGCCGAAAACTCCTACCTATTGAATATATAATCCTTTGTTGAGGTACCCTAATTTTTTAATTACTAGTTATCTTAAAATATTAAGTATTGTCAATCCAAGTATCGATCAAATAGGTGGTTAGTTAATTTCACCTTCTTAAAGTCATTTCTACTCGAATAACCTTAGGAAAATTGCTACTTTTGTATAGATAAGACTATGTTGATGTATCATCATTTTTTTATTTATTATTACGCTTCAAATAATAGCTAGAGTCAAGTTAAGGATCACAGCAAATGTTTTGCGCGGCCATCAAATAGTTAGATTGTCATTTTTGTCAAATTATGCTCTTTTCTGTTTGACGATTTCCGAAAACTCCTACATATTGAATATATAATCCTTTGTTGAAGTACCCTAATTTTTTAATTATTAGTTATCTTGAAATATTAATCATTGTCAATCCAAGTATCGAACAAATAGGTAGTTAGTTAATTTCACCTTCTTAGTGTCAGTTCTACTCGAAGAACCTTAGGAAAATTGTGACTTTTGTATAGATAACACTATATTGGTGTATGATCATTTTTTTATTTGTTATTACGCTTCAAAAAATAGCTAGAGTCAAGTTAGGGATCATTGTAAATGTTTTTCGCGGCGATCAAATAGGTAGTTAGGCATTTTTGTCATATTATGCTCATTTCTGTTGGTCGAATTGCCGAAAACTCCAACCTATTGAATATATAATCCTTTGTTGAAGTACCCTAATTTTTTTATCTACTAGTTATCTTAAAATTTTAAGCATTGTCAATCCATGTATCGATCAAACAGGTGGTTAGTTAATTTTTCCTTCTTAAAGTTATTTCTACTCGAACAACCTAGGGAAAATTGCGACTTTTGTATAGATAACACTATGTTGATGTACGATCATTTTTATATTTATTATTACGCTTCAAATAATAGCTAGAGTTAAGTTAAGGATCACTGCAAATGTTTTACGCGGCGATCAAAT
This sequence comes from Rhodomyrtus psidioides, assembly GCA_021437785.1. Lineage (NCBI taxonomy): Eukaryota > Viridiplantae > Streptophyta > Magnoliopsida > Myrtales > Myrtaceae > Rhodomyrtus > Rhodomyrtus psidioides. The sequence continues at coordinate 14,706,178 of JAILYB010000004.1, read as the reverse complement.
AGGTAGTTAGGCATTTTTTGTCTTATTATGCCCATTTCTATTTGACGAATTGCCGAAAACTCCTACCTATTGAATATATAATCCTTTGTTGAAGTGCCCTAATTTTTTATTTATTAGTTATCTTGAAATTTTAAGCATTGTCAATCCATGTATCGATCAAATAGGTAGTTAGTTAATTTTACCTTCTTAAAGTCATTTCTACTCGAAGAACCTTAGGAAAATTGCGACTTTTCTATTGATAGCACTATGTTGAGGTATCATCAATTTTTTATTTATTATTACGCTTCAAATAATAACTAGAGTCAAGTTAAGGTTTACTGTAAATGTTTTGCACGGCGATCAAATAGGTAGTTAGGCATTTTTGTCATATTATGCTCTTTTCTGTTTGAAGAATTGCCGAAAACTCCTACCTATTGATTATATAATCCTTTGTCGAAGTACCCTAATTTTTTATTTACCTCTTATCTTGAAATATTAAGCATTTTCAATCCAAGTATCGATCAAATAGGTGGTTAGTTAATTTCACCTTCTTAAAGTCACTTCTACTCGAAGAACCTTAGGAAAATTGAGACTTTTGTATAGATAACACTATGTTGATGTATCATCATTTTTTTATTTATTATTACGCTTCAAATAATAGCTAGAGTCAAGTTAAGGATCACTGCAAATGTTTTGCGCGGCGATAAAAAATGTAGTGAGGCATTGTTTGTCATGTTTTGCTCATTTCTGTTTCACGAATTGCCGAAAACTCCTACCTATTGAATATATAATCCTTTGTTGAAGTACCCTAATTTTTTATTTATTAGTTATCATGAAATTTTAAGCATTGTCAAGCCATGTATTGATCAAATAGGTAGTTAGTTAATTTTACCTTCTTAAAGTCATTTCTAGTCGAAGAACCTTAGGAAAATTGCGACTTTTCTATTGATAACACTATGTTGAGGTATCATCATTTTTTTATTTATTATTATGCTTCAAATAATAACTAGAGTCAAGTTAAGGATCACTGCAAATGTTTTGCGCGGCGATCAAATAGGAAGATAGGCATTTTTGTCATATTATGCTCTTTTCTGTTTGAAGAATTGCCGAAAACTCCTACCTATTGATTATATAATCCTTTGTTGAAGTACCCTAATTTTTTATTTACTTGTTATCTTGAAATATTAAGCATTGTCAATCCAAGTATCGATCAAATAGGGGATTAGTTAATTTCACCTTCTTAAAGTCACTTCTACTCGAAGAACCTTAGGAAAATTGCGACTTTTGTATAGATAACACTTTGTAGATGTATCATCATTTTTTATTTATTATTACGCTTCAAATAATAGCTAGAGTCAAGTTAAGGATCACTGCAAATGTTTTGCGCGGCGATCAAAAATGTAGTTAGGCATTGTTTGTCATATTAAGCTCATTTCTGTTTGACGAATTGCCGAAAAATCCTACCTATTGAATATATAATCCTTTGTTGAGGTACCCTAATTTTTTAATTACTAGTTATCTTGAAATATTAAGTATTGTCAATCCAAGTATCGATCAAATAGGTGGTTAGCTAATTTCACCTTCTTAAATTCATTTCTACTCGAAGAATCTTAGGAAAATTGCAACTTTTGGATAGATAACACTATGTTGATGTATCATCATTTTTTTATTTGTTATTACGCTTCAAATAATAGCTAGAGTCAAGTTAAGGATCACTGCAAATGTTTTGCGCGGCCATCAAATAGTTAGTTAGGCATTTTTGTCAAATTATGCTCTTTTCTGTTTGACAACTTTCTGAAAACTCCTACCTATTGAATATATAGTCCTTTGTTGAAGTACCCTAATTTTTTAATTATTAGTTATCTTGAAATATTAAGCATTGTCAATCCAAGTATCGAACAAATGCGTAGTTAGTTAATTTCACCTTCTTAAAGTCAGTTCTACTCGAAGAACCTTAGGAAAATTGTGACTTTTGTATAGATAACACTATGTTGATGTACGATCATTTTTTTATTTATTATTACGCTTCAAATAATAGCTAGAGTCAAGTTAAGGATCACTGAAAATGTTTTGTGCGGCGATCAAATAGGTAGTTAGGCATTTTTTGTCTTATTATGCTCATTTCTATTTGACGAATTGCCGAAAACTCCTACCTATTGAATATATAATCCTTTGTTGAAGTGCCCTAATTTTTTATTCATTAGTTATCTTGAAATGTTAAGCATTATCAATCCATGTATCGATCAAATAGGTAGTTAGTTAATTTTACCTTCTTAAAGTCATTTCTACTCGAAGAACCTTAGGAAAATTGCGACTTTTCTATTGATAACACAATGTTGAGGTATCATCATTTTTTTATTTATTATTACGCTTCAAATAATAACTAGAGTCAAGTTAAGGATCACTGCAAATGTTTATCGCGGCAATCAAATAGGTAGTTAGGCATTTTTGTCATATTATGCTCTTTTCTGTTTGAAGAATTGCCGAAAACTCCTACCTATTGATTATAGAATCCTTTGTCGAAGTACCCTAATTTTTTTTTTACTTGTTATCTTGAAATATTAAGCATTTTCAATCCAAGTATCGATCAAATAGGTGGTTAGTTAATTTCACCTTCTTAAAGTCACTTCTACTCGAAAAACCTTAGGAAAATTGAGACTTTTGTATAGATAACACTATGTTGATGTATCATCATTTTTTTTATTTATTATTACGCTTCAAATAATAGCTAGAGTCAAGTTAAGGATCACTGCAAATGTTTTGCGCGGCGATAAAAAATTTAGTTAGGCATTTTTTGTCATATTATGCTCATTTCTGTTTGACGAATTGCCGAAAACTGCTACTTATTGAATATATAATCCTTCCTTGAAGTACCCTAATTTTTTATTTATTAGTTATCATGAAATTTTGAGCATTCTCAATCCATGTATCGATCAAATAGGTAGTTAGTTAATTTTACCTTCTTAAAGTCATTTCTACTCGAAGAACCTTAGGAAAATTGCGACTTTTCTATAGATAACACTATGTTGAGGTATCATCATTTTTTTCTTTGTTATTACGCATCAAATAATTGCTAGAGTCAAGTTAAGGATCACTGCAAATGTTTTGCGCGGCGATCAAATAGGTACTTATGCATTTTTGTCATATTATGCTCTTTTCTGTTTGAAGAATTGCCGAAAACTCCTACCTATTGAATATATAATCCTTTGTTGAGGTACCCTAATTTTTTAATTACTAGTTATCTTGAAATATTAAGTATTGTCAATCCAAGTATCGATCAAATAGGTGGTTAGTTAATTTCACCTTTTTAAAGTCATTTCTACTCGAAGAACCATAGGAAAATGGCAACTTTTGTATAGATAACACTATGTTGATGTATCATCATTTTTTTATTTGTTATTACGCTTCAAATAATAGCTAGAGTCAAGTTAAGGATCACTGCAAATGTTTTGCGCGGCCATCAAATAGTTAGTTAGGCATTTTTGTCAAATTATGCTATTTTCTGTTTGACGACTTTCTGAAAACTCCTCCCTATTGAATATATAGTCCTTTGTTGAAGTACCCTAATTTTTTAATTATTAGTTATCTTGAAATATTAAGCATTGTCAATCCAAGTATCGAACAAATAGGTAGTTAGTTAATTTCACCTTCTTAAAGTCAGTTCTACTCGAAGAACCTTAGGAAAATTGTGACTTTTGTATAGATAACACTATGTTGATGTACGATCATTTTTTTATTTATTATTACGCTTCAAAAAATAGCTAGAGTCAAGTTAGGGATCATCGTAAATGTTTTGCGCGGCGATCAAATAGGTAGTTAGGCATTTTTGTCATATTATGCTCATTTCGGTTGGTCGAATTGCCGAAAACTCCTACTTATTGAATATATAATCCTTTGTTGAAGTACCCTAATTTTTTTATCTACTAGTTATCTTAAAATATTAAGCATTGCCAATCCAAGTATCGATCAAATAGGGGGTTAGTTAATTTCACCTTCTTAAAGTCACTTCTACTCGAAGAACCTTAGGAAAATTGCGACTTTTGTATAGATAACACTATGTTGATGTATCATCATTTTTTTATTTATTATTACGCTTCAAATAATAGCTAGAGTCAAGTTAAGGATCGCTGCAAATGTTTTGCGCGGCGATCAAAAATGTAGTTAGGCATTGTTTGTCATATTATGCTCATTTCTGTTTGACGAATTGCCGAAAACTCCTACCTATTGAATATATAATCCTTTGTTGAGGTACCCTAATTTTTTAATTACTAGTTATCTTGAAATATTATGTATTGTCAATCCAAGTATCGATCAAATAGGTGGTTAGCTAATTTCACCTTCTTAAAGTCATTTCTACTCGAAGAATATTAGGAAAATTGCAACTTTTGTATAGATAACACTATGTTGATGTATCATCATTTTTGTATTTGTTATTACGCTTCAAATAATAGCTAGAGTCAAGTTAAGGATCACTGCAAATGTTTTGCGCGGCCATCAAATAATTAGTTAGGCATTTTTGTCAAATTATGCTCTTTTCTGTTTGACGACTTTCCGAAAACTCCTACCTATTGAATATATAATCCTTTGTTGAAGTACCATAATTTTTTAATTATTAGTTATCTTGAAATATTAAGCATTGTCAATCCAAGTATCGAACAAATAGGTAGTTAGTTAATTTCACCTTCTTAAAGTCAGTTCTACTCAAAGAACCGTAGGAAAATTGTGACTTTTGTATAGATAACACTATGTTGATGTACGATCATTTTTTTATTTATTATTACGCTTCAAATAATAGCTAGAGTCAAGTTAAGGATCACTGCAAATGTTTTGCGCGGCGATAAAAAATTTAGTTAGGCATTGTTTGTCATATTATGCTCATTTCTGTTTGACGAATTGCCGAAAACTCCTACCTATTGAATATATAATCCTTCCTTGAAGTACCCTAATTTTTTATTTATTAGTTATCATGAAATTTTAAGCATTCTCAATCCATGTATCGATCAAATAGGTAGTTAGTTAATTTTACCTTCTTAAAGTCATTTCTACTCGAAGAACCTTAGGAAAATTGCGACTTTTCTGTTGATAACACTATGTTGAGGAATCGTCATTTTTTTTATTTATTATTACGCTTCAAATAATAGCTAGAGTGAAGTTAAGGATCACTGCAAATGTTTTGCGCGGCGATCAAATAGGTAGTTAGGAATTTTTTGTCATACTCTGCTCATTTCTATTTGACGAATTGCCGAAGACTCCTACCTATTGAATGTATAATCCTTTGTTGAAGTACCCTAATTTTTTATTCATTAGTTATCTTGAAATTTTAAGCATTGTCAATCCATGTATCGATCAAATAGGTAGTTAGTTAATTTTACCTTCTTAAAGTCATTTCTACTCGAAGAACCTTAGGAAAATTGCGACTTTTCTATTGATAACACTATGTTGAGGTATCGTCATTTTTTTTATTTATTATTACGCTTCAAATAATAGCTAGAGTCAAGTTAAGGATCACTGCAAATGTTTTGCGCGGCGATCAAATAGGTAGTAAGGCATTTTTGTCATATTATGCTCTTTTCTGTTTGAAGAATTGCCGAAAACTCCTACCTATTGAATATATAATCCTTTGTTGAAGTACCCTAATTTTTTATTTATTAGTTATCTTGAAATATTAAGTATTGTCAATCCAAGTATCGATCAAATAGGTGGTTAGTTAATTTTTCCTTCTTGAAGTCATTTCTACTCGAAGAACCTTAGGAAAATTGCGACTTTTGTATAGATAACACTATGTTGATATATCATCATTTTTTAATTTATTATTACGCTTCAAATAATAGCTAGAGTCAAGTTAAGGATCACTGCAAATGTTTTGCGCGGCGATCAAATATGTAGTTAGGCATTTTTTGTCATATTATGCTCATTTCTGTTTGACGAATTGCTGAAAACTCTTACCTATTGAATATAGAATCCTTTGTTGAAGTACCCTAATTTTTTAATTATCAGTTATCTTGAAATATTAAGCTTTGTCAATCCAAGTATCGAACAAATAGGTAGTTAGTTAATTTCACCTTCTTAAATTCAGTTCTACTCGAAGAACCTTAGGAAAATTGCGACTTTTGTATAGATAACACTATATTGATGTATGATCATTTTTTTATTTGTTATTACACTTCAACAAATAGCTAGAGTCAACTTAGGGATCATTGCAAATGTTTTGATTGGGGATCAAATAGGTTGTTAGGCATTTTTGTCATATTATGCTCATTTCTGTTGGACGAATTGCCGAAAACTCCTACCTATTGAATATATAATCCTTTGTTGAAGTACCCTAATTTTTTATTTATTAGTTATCTTGAAATTTTAAGCATTGTCAATCCATGTATCGATCAAATAGGTAGTTAGTTAATTTTACCTTCTTAAAGTCACTTCTACTCGAAGAACCTTAGGAAAATTGCGACTTTTGTATAGATAACACTATGTTGATAACACTATGTCAGGTATCATCATTTTTTTTATTTATTACTACGCTTCAAATAATAACTAGAGTCAAGTTAAGGATCACTGCAAATGTTTTGCGCGGCGATCAAATAGTTAGTTAGGCATTTTTGTCATATTATGCTCTTTTCTGTTTGAAGAATTGCCGAAAACTCCTACCTATTGATTATATAATCGTTTGTTGAAGTACCCTAATTTTTTATTTTCTTGTTATCTTGAAATATTAAGCATTGTCAATCCAAGTATCGATCAAATAGGTGGTTAGTTAATTTCACCTTCTTAAAGTCACTTCTACTCGAAGAACCTTAGGAAAATTGCGACTTTTGTATAGATAACACTATGTTGATATATTATCATTTTTTTTATTTATTATTACGCTTCAAATAATAGCTAGAGTCAAGTTAAGGATCACTGCAAATGTTTTGCGCGGCCATCAAAAATGTAGTTAGGCATTGTTTGTCATATTATGCGCATTTCTGTTTGACGATTTCCGAAAACTCCTACCTATTGAATATATAATCCTTTGTTGAGGTACCCTAATTTTTTAATTACTAGTTATCTTGAAATAATAAGTATTGTCAATCCAAGTATCGATCAAATAGGTGGTTAGTTAATTTCACCTTCTTAAAGTCATTTCTACTCGAAGAACCTTAGGAAAATTGCAACTTTTGTATAGATAACACTACGTTGATGTATCATCATTTTTTTATTTATTATTACGCTTCAAATAATAGCTAGAGTCAAGTTAAGGATCACAGCAAATGTTTTGCGTGGCCATCAAATAGTTAGTTTGGCATTTTTGTCAAATTATGCTCTTTTCTGTTTGACGATTTTCGAAAACTCCTACCTATTGAATACATAATCCTTTGTTGAAGTACCCTAATTTTTTAATTATTAGTTATCTTGAAATATTAAGCATTGTCAATCCAAGTATTAAACAAATAGGTAGTTAGTTAATTTCACCTTCTTAGTGTCAGTTCTACTCGAAGAACCTTAGGAAAATTGTGACTTTTGTATAGATAACACTATATTGGTGTGTGATCATTTTTTTATTTGTTATTACTCTTTAAAAAATAGCTAGAGTCAAGTTAGGGATCATTGTAAATGTTTTGCGCGGCGATCAAATAGGTAGTTAGGCATTTTTGTCATATTATGCTCATTTCGGTTGGTCGAATTGCCGAAAACTCCTACTTATTGAATATATAATCCTTTGTTGAAGTACCCTAATTTTTTTATCTACTAGTTATCTTAAAATTTTAAGCATTGTCAATCCATGTATCGATCAAACAGGTGGTTAGTTAATTTTACCTTCTTAAAGTCATTTCTACTCGAAGAACCTTGGGAAAATTGCGACTTTTGTATAGATAACACTATGTTGATGTACGATCATTTTTATATTTATTATTACGCTTCAAATAATAGCTAGAGTTAAGTTAAGGATCATTGCAAATGTTTTACGCGGCGATCAAATAGGTAGTTAGGCATTTTTTGTCTTCTTATGCCCATTTCTATTTGACGAATTGCCGAAAACTCCTCCCTATTGAATATATAATCCTTTGTTGAAGTGCCCTAATTTTTTATTTATTAGTTATCTTGAAATTTTAAGCATTGTTAATCCATGTATCGATCAAATAGGTGGTTAGTTAATTTTACCTTCTTAAAGTCATTTCTACTCGAAGAACCTTAGACAATTTCGACTTTTCTATTGATAGCACTATGTTGAGGTATCATCATTTTTTTATTTATTATTACGCTTCAAATAATAACTAGAGCCAAGTTAAGGATCACTGCAAATGTTTTGCGCGGCGATCAAATAGGTAGTTAGGCATTTTTGTCATATTATGCTCTTTTCTGTTTGAAGAATTGCCGAAAACTCCTACCTATTGATTATATAATCCTTTGTCGAAGTACCCTAATTTTTTATTTACCTCTTATATTGAAATATTAAGCATTTTCAATCCAAGTATCGATCAAATAGGTGGTTAGTTAATTTCACATTCTTAAAGTCACTTCTACTCGAAGAACCTTAGGAAAATTGAGACTTTTGTATAGATAACACTATGTTGATGTATCATCATTTTTTTATTTATTATTACGCTTCAAATAATAGCTAGAGTCAAGTTAAGGATCACTGCAAATGTTTTGCGCGGCGATAAAAAATGTAGTTAGGCATTGTTTGTCATGTTATGCTCATTTCTGTTTCACGAATTGCCGAAAACTCCTACCTATTGAATATATAATCCTTTGTTGAAGTACCCTAATTTTTTATTTATTAGTTATCATGAAATTTTAAGCATTCTCAATCCATGTATCGATCAAATAGGTAGTTAGTTAATTTTACCTTCTTAAAGTCATTTCTACTCGAAGAACCTTAGGAAAATTGCGACTTTTCTATTGATAACACTATGTTGTGGTATCATCATTTTTTTATTTATTATTACGCTTCAAATAATAACTAGAGTCAAGTTAAGGATCACTGCAAATGTTTTGCGCGGCGATCAAATATGTAGTTAGGCATTTTTTGTCATATTATGCTCATTTCTGTTTGACGAATTGCTGAAAACTCTTACCTATTGAATATAGAATCCTTTGTTGAAGTACCCTAATTTTTTAATTATCAGTTATCTTGAAATATTAAGCTTTGTCAATCCAAGTATCGAACAAATAGGTAGTTAGTTAATTTCACCTTCTTAAATTCAGTTCTACTCGAAGAACCTTAGGAAAATTGCGACTTTTGTATGGATAACACTATATTGATGTATGATCATTTTTTTATTTGTTATTACACTTCAACAAATAGCTAGAGTCAACTTAGGGATCATTGCAAATGTTTTGATTGGGGATCAAATAGGTTGTTAGGCATTTTTGTCATATTATGCTCATTTCTGTTGGACGAATTGCCGAAAACTCCTACCTATTGAATATATAATCCTTTGTTGAAGTACCCTAATTTTTTATTTATTAGTTATCTTGAAATTTTAAGCATTGTCAATCCATGTATCGATCAAATAGGTAGTTAGTTAATTTTACCTTCTTAAAGTCACTTCTACTCGAAGAACCATAGGAAAATTGCGACTTTTGTATAGATAACACTATGTTGATAACACTATGTCAGGTATCATCATTTTTTTTATTTATTACTACGCTTCAAATAATAACTAGAGTCAAGTTAAGGATCACTGCAAATGTTTTGCGCGGCGATCAAATAGTTAGTTAGGCATTTTTGTCATATTATGCTCTTTTCTGTTTGAAGAATTGCCGAAAACTCCTACCTATTGATTATATAATCGTTTGTTGAAGTACCCTAATTTTTTATTTTCTTGTTATCTTGAAATATTAAGCATTGTCAATCCAAGTATCGATCAAATAGGTGGTTAGTTAATTTCACCTTCTTAAAGTCACTTCTACTCGAAGAACCTTAGGAAAATTGCGACTTTTGTATAGATAACACTATGTTGATATATTATCATTTTTTTTATTTATTATTACGCTTCAAATAATAGCTAGAGTCAAGTTAAGGATCACTGCAAATGTTTTGCGCGGCCATCAAAAATGTAGTTAGGCATTGTTTGTCATATTATGCGCATTTCTGTTTGACGATTTCCGAAAACTCCTACCTATTGAATATATAATCCTTTGTTGAGGTACCCTAATTTTTTAATTACTAGTTATCTTGAAATAATAAGTATTGTCAATCCAAGTATCGATCAAATAGGTGGTTAGTTAATTTCACCTTCTTAAAGTCATTTCTACTCGAAGAACCTTTAGGAAAATTGCAACTTTTGTATAGATAACACTACGTTGATGTATCATCATTTTTTTATTTATTATTACGCTTCAAATAATAGCTAGAGTCAAGTTAAGGATCACAGCAAATGTTTTGCGTGGCCATCAAATAGTTAGTTTGGCATTTTTGTCAAATTATGCTCTTTTCTGTTTGACGATTTTCGAAAACTCCTACCTATTGAATACATAATCCTTTGTTGAAGTACCCTAATTTTTTAATTATTAGTTATCTTGAAATATTAAGCATTGTCAATCCAAGTATTAAACAAATAGGTAGTTAGTTAATTTCACCTTCTTAGTGTCAGTTCTACTCGAAGAACCTTAGGAAAATTGTGACTTTTGTATAGATAACACTATATTGGTGTGTGATCATTTTTTTATTTGTTATTACTCTTCAAAAAATAGCTAGAGTCAAGTTAGGGATCATTGTAAATGTTTTGCGCGGCGATCAAATAGGTAGTTAGGCATTTTTGTCATATTATGCTCATTTCGGTTGGTCGAATTGCCGAAAACTCCTACTTATTGAATATATAATCCTTTGTTGAAGTACCCTAATTTTTTTATCTACTAGTTATCTTAAAATTTTAAGCATTGTCAATCCATGTATCGATCAAACAGGTGGTTAGTTAATTTTACCTTCTTAAAGTCATTTCTACTCGAAGAACCTTGGGAAAATTGCGACTTTTGTATAGATAACACTATGTTGATGTACGATCATTTTTATATTTATTATTACGCTTCAAATAATAGCTAGAGTTAAGTTAAGGATCATTGCAAATGTTTTACGCGGCGATCAAATAGGTAGTTAGGCATTTTTTGTCTTCTTATGCCCATTTCTATTTGACGAATTGCCGAAAACTCCTCCCTATTGAATATATAATCCTTTGTTGAAGTGCCCTAATTTTTTATTTATTAGTTATCTTGAAATTTTAAGCATTGTTAATCCATGTATCGATCAAATAGGTGGTTAGTTAATTTTACCTTCTTAAAGTCATTTCTACTCGAAGAACCTTAGACAATTTCGACTTTTCTATTGATAGCACTATGTTGAGGTATCATCATTTTTTTATTTATTATTACGCTTCAAATAATAACTAGAGCCAAGTTAAGGATCACTGCAAATGTTTTGCGCGGCGATCAAATAGGTAGTTAGGCATTTTTGTCATATTATGCTCTTTTCTGTTTGAAGAATTGCCGAAAACTCCTACCTATTGATTATATAATCCTTTGTCGAAGTACCCTAATTTTTTATTTACCTCTTATATTGAAATATTAAGCATTTTCAATCCAAGTATCGATCAAATAGGTGGTTAGTTAATTTCACATTCTTAAAGTCACTTCTACTCGAAGAACCTTAGGAAAATTGAGACTTTTGTATAGATAACACTATGTTGATGTATCATCATTTTTTTATTTATTATTACGCTTCAAATAATAGCTAGAGTCAAGTTAAGGATCACTGCAAATGTTTTGCGCGGCGATAAAAAATGTAGTTAGGCATTGTTTGTCATGTTATGCTCATTTCTGTTTCACGAATTGCCGAAAACTCCTACCTATTGAATATATAATCCTTTGTTGAAGTACCCTAATTTTTTATTTATTAGTTATCATGAAATTTTAAGCATTCTCAATCCATGTATCGATCAAATAGGTAGTTAGTTAATTTTACCTTCTTAAAGTCATTTCTACTCGAAGAACCTTAGGAAAATTGCGACTTTTCTATTGATAACACTATGTTGTGGTATCATCATTTTTTTATTTATTATTACGCTTCAAATAATAACTAGAGTCAAGTTAAGGATCACTGCAAATGTTTTGCGCGGTGATCAAATAGGTAGTTAGGCTTTTTGGTCATATTATGCTCTTTTCTGTTTGAAGAATTGCCGAAAACTCCTACCTATTGATTATATAATCCTTTGTTGAAGTACCCTAATTTTTTATTTACTTGTTATCTTGAAATATTAAGCATTGCCAATCCAAGTATCGATCAAATAGGGGGTTAGTTAATTTCACCTTCTTAAAGTCACTTCTACTCGAAGAACCTTAGGAAAATTGCGACTTTTGTATAGATAACACTATGTTGATGTATCATCATTTTTTTATTTATTATTACACTTCAAATAATAGCTAGAGTCAAGTTAAGGATCGCTGCAAATGTTTTGCGCGGCGATCAAAAATGTAGTTAGGCATTGTTTGTCATATTATGCTCATTTCTGTTTGACGAATTGCCGAAAACTCCTACCTATTGAATATATAATCCTTTGTTGAGGTACCCTAATTTTTTAATTACTAGTTATCTTGAAATATTATGTATTGTCAATCCAAGTATCGATCAAATAGGTGGTTAGCTAATTTCACCTTCTTAAAGTCATTTCTACTCGAAGAATATTAGGAAAATTGCAACTTTTGTATAGATAACACTATGTTTATGTATCATCATTTTTGTATTTGTTATTACGCTTCAAATAATAGCTAGAGTCAAGTTAAGGATCACTGCAAATGTTTTGCGCGGCCATCAAATAGTTAGTTAGGCATTTTTGTCAAATTATGCTCTTTTCTGTTTGACGACTTTTCGAAAACTCCTACCTATTGAATATATAATCCTTTGTTGAAGTACCATAATTTTTTAATTATTAGTTATCTTGAAATATTAAGCATTGTCAATCCAAGTATCAAACAAATAGGTAGTTAGTTAATTTCACCTTCTTAAAGTCAGTTCTACTCAAAGAACCGTAGGAAAATTGTGACTTTTGTATAGATAACACTATGTTGATGTACGATCATTTTTTTATTTATTATTACGCTTCAAAAAATAGCTAGAGTCAAGTTAGGGATCATTGTAATTGTTTTGCGCGGCGATCAAATAGGTAGTTAGGCATTTTTGTCATATTATGCTCATTTCGGTTGGTCGAATTGCCGAAAACTCCTACTTATTGAATATATAATCCTTTGTTGAAGTACCCTAATTTTTTTATCTACTAGTTATCTTAAAATTTTAAGCATTGTCAATCCATGTATCGATCAAACAGGTGGTTAGTTAATTTTACCTTCTTAAAGTCATTTCTACTCGAAGAACCTTGGGAAAATTGCGACTTTTGTATAGATAACACTATGTTGATGTACGATCATTTTTATATTTATTATTACGCTTCAAATAATAGCTAGAGTTAAGTTAAGGATCATTGCAAATGTTTTACGCGGCGATCAAATAGGTAGTTAGGCATTTTTTGTCTTCTTATGCCCATTTCTATTTGACGAATTGCCGAAAACTCCTCCCTATTGAATATATAATCCTTTGTTGAAGTGCCCTAATTTTTTATTTATTAGTTATCTTGAAATTTTAAGCATTGTTAATCCATGTATCGATCAAATAGGTGGTTAGTTAATTTTACCTTCTTAAAGTCATTTCTACTCGAAGAACCTTAGACAATTTCGACTTTTCTATTGATAGCACTATGTTGAGGTATCATCATTTTTTTATTTATTATTACGCTTCAAATAATAACTAGAGTCAAGTTAAGGATCACTGGAAATGTTTTGCGCGGCGATCAAATAGGTAGTTAGGCATTTTTGTCATATTATGCTCTTTTCTGTTTGAAGAATTGCCGAAAACTCCTACCTATTGATTATATAATCCTTTGTCGAAGTACCCTAATTTTTTATTTACCTCTTATATTGAAATATTAAGCATTTTCAATCCAAGTATCGATCAAATAGGTGGTTAGTTAATTTCACATTCTTAAAGTCACTTCTACTCGAAAAACCTTAGGAAAATTGAGACTTTTGTATAGATAACACTATGTTGATGTATCATCATTTTTTTATTTATAATTACGCTTCAAATAATAGCTAGAGTCAAGTTAAGGATCACTGCAAATGTTTTGCGCGGCGATAAAAAATGTAGTTAGGCATTGTTTGTCATGTTATGCTCATTTCTGTTTCACGAATTGCCGAAAACTCCTACCTATTGAATATATAATCCTTTGTTGAAGTACCCTAATTTTTTATTTATTAGTTATCATGAAATTTTAAGCATTCTCAATCCATGTATCGATCAAATAGGTAGTTAGTTAATTTTACCTTCTTAAAGTCATTTCTACTCGAAGAACCTTAGGAAAATTGCGACTTTTCTATTGATAACACTATGTTGTGGTATCATCATTTTTTTATTTATTATTACGCTTCAAATAATAACTAGAGTCAAGTTAAGGATCACTGCAAATGTTTTGCGCGGTGATCAAATAGGTAGTTAGGCTTTTTGGTCATATTATGCTCTTTTCTATTTGAAGAATTGCCGAAAACTCCTACCTATTGATTATATAATCCTTTGTTGAAGTACCCTAATTTTTTATTTACTTGTTATCTTGAAATATTAAGCATTGCCAATCCAAGTATCGATCAAATAGGGGGTTAGTTAATTTCACCTTCTTAAAGTCACTTCTACTCGAAGAACCTTAGGAAAATTGCGACTTTTGTATAGATAACACTATGTTGATGTATCATCATTTTTTTATTTATTATTACGCTTCAAATAATAGCTAGAGTCAAGTTAAGGATCGCTGCAAATGTTTTGCGCGGCGATCAAAAATGTAGTTAGGCATTGTTTGTCATATTATGCTCATTTCTGTTTGACGAATTGCCGAAAACTCCTACCTATTGAATATATAATCCTTTGTTGAGGTACCCTAATTTTTTAATTACTAGTTATCTTGAAATATTATGTATTGTCAATCCAAGTATCGATCAAATAGGTGGTTAGCTAATTTCACCTTCTTAAAGTCATTTCTACTCGAAGAATATTAGGAAAATTGCAACTTTTGTATAGATAACACTATGTTTATGTATCATCATTTTTGTATTTGTTATTACGCTTCAAATAATAGCTAGAGTCAAGTTAAGGATCACTGCAAATGTTTTGCGCGGCCATCAAAAAGTTAGTTAGGCATTTTTGTCAGATTATGCTCTTTTCTGTTTGACGACTTTCCGAAAACTCCTACCTATTGAATATATAATCCTTTGTTGAAGTACCATAATTTTTTAATTATTAGTTATCTTGAAATATTAAGCATTGTCAATCCAAGTATCAAACAAATAGGTAGTTAGTTAATTTCACCTTCTTAAAGTCAGTTCTACTCAAAGAACCGTAGGAAAATTGTGACTTTTGTATAGATAACACTATGTTGATGTACGATCATTTTTTTATTTATTATTACGCTTCAAATAATAGCTAGAGTCAAGTTAAGGATCACTGCAAATGTTTTGCGCGGCGATAAAAAATTTAGTTAGGCATTGTTTGCCATATTATGCTCTTTTCTGTTTGACGAATTGCCGAAAACTCCTACCTATTGAATATATAATCCTTCCTTGAAGTACCCTAATTTTTTATTTATTAGTTATCATGAAATTTTAAGCATTGTCAATCCATGTATCGATCAAATAGGTAGTTAGTTAATTTTACCTTCTTAAAGTCATTTCTACTCGAAGAACCTTAGGAAAATTGCGACTTTTCTATAGATAACACTATGTTGAGGTATCATCATTTTTTTCTTTGTTATTACGAATCAAATAAAGCCTAGAGTCAAGTTAAGGATCACTGCAAATGTTTTGCGCGGCGATCAAATAGGTACTTATGCATTTTTGTCATATTATGCTCTTTTCTATTTGAAGAATTGCCGAAAACTCCTACCTACTGAATATATATTCCTTTGTTGAGGTACCCTAATTTTTTATTTACTAGTTATCTTGAAATATTAAGTATTGTCAATCCAAGTATCGATCAAATAGGTGGTTAGTTAATTTCACCTTTATAAAGTCATTTATACTCGAAGAACCTTAGGAAAATGGCAACTTTTGTATAGATAACACTATGTTGATGTATCATCATTTTTTTATTTATTATTACGCTTCAAATAATAGCTAGAGTCAAGTTAAGGATCACTGCAAATGTTTTGCGCGGCCATCAAATAGTTAGTTAGGCATTTTTGTCAAATTATGCTCTTTTCTATTTGACGACTTTCCGAAAACTCCTACCTATTGAATATATAATCCTTTGTTGAAGTACCGTAATTTTTTTGTTTATTAGTTATGTTGAAATATTAAGCATTGTCAATCCAAGTATCGATCAAATAGGTGGTTAGTTAATTTCACCTTCTTAAAGTCACTTCTATTCGAAGAACCTTAGGAAAATTGCATGTTTTCTATAGATAACACTATGTTGAGGTATCATAATTTTTTTATTTATTATTACGCTTCAAATAATAGCTAGAGTCAAGTTAAGGATCACTGCAAATGTTTTGCGCGGCAATCAAATAGGTAGTTATGCATTTTTGTCATATTATGCTCTTTTCTGTTTGAAGAATTGCCGAAAACTCCTACCTATTGAATATATAATCCTTTGTTGAGGTACCCTAATTTTTTATTTACTAGTTTTCTTGAAATATTAAGTATTGTCAATCCAAGTATCGATCAAATAGGTGGTTAGTTAATTTCACATTCTTAAAGTCATTTCTACTCGAAGAACCTTAGGAAAATGGCAACTTTTGTATAGATAACACTATGTTGATGTATCATCATTTTTTTATTTATTATTACGCTTCAAATAATAGCTAGAGTCAAGTTAAGGATCACTGCAAATGTTTTGCGCGGCCATCAAATAGTTAGTTAGGCATTTTTCTCAAATTATGCTCTTTTCTGTATGACGACTTTCTGAAAACTCCTACCTATTGAATGTATAATCCTTTGTTGAAGTACCCAAATTTTTTAGTTTATTAGTTATGTTGAAATATTAAGCATTGTCAATCCAAGTATCGATCAAATTGGTGGTTAGTTAATTTCACCTTCTTAAAGTCACTTCTACTCGAAGAACCTTAGGAAAATTGCGACTTTTGTATAGATAACACTATGTTGATGTATCATCATTTTTTTATTTATTATTACGCTTCAAATAATAGCTAGAGTCAAGTTTAGGATCACTGCAAATGTTTTGCGCGGCCATCAAATAGTTAGTTAGGCATTTTTGTCAAATTATGCTCTTTTCTATTTGACGACTTTCCGAAAACTCCTACCTATTGAATATATAATCCTTTGTTGAAGTACCGTAATTTTTTTGTTTATTAGTAATGTTGAAATATTAAGCATTGTCAATCCAAGTATCGATCAAATAGGTGGTTAGTTAATTTCACCTTCTTAAAGTCACTTCTACTCGAAGAACCTTAGGAAAATTGCATGTTTTCTATAGATAACACTATGTAAAGGTATCATAATTTTTTTATTTATTATTACGCTTCAAATAATAGCTAGAGTCAAGTTAAGGATCACTGCAAATGTTTTGCGCGGCAATCGAATAGGTAGTTATGCATTTTTGTCATATTATGCTCTTTTCTGTTTGAAGAATTGCCGAAAACTCCTACCTATTGAATATATAATCCGTTGTTGAGGTACCCTAATTTTGTATTTACTAGTTATCTTGAAATATTAAGTATTGTCAATCCAAGTATCGATCAAATAGATGGTTAGCTAATTTCACTTTCTTAAAGTCATTTCCACTCGAAGAACCTTAGGAAAATGGCAACTTTTGTTTAGATAACACTATGTTGATGTATCATCATTTTTTTATTTATTATTACGCTTCAAATAATAGCTAGAGTCAAGTTAAGGATCACTGCAAATGTTTTGCGCGGCCATCAAATAGTTGGTTAGGCATTTTTGTCAAATTATGCTCTTTTCTTTTTGACGACTTTCCGAAAACTCCTACCTATTGAATATATAATCCATTGTTGAAGTACCCAATTTTTTTAGTTTATTAGTTATGTTGCAATATTAAGCATTGCCAATCCAAGTATCGATCAAATAGGTGGTTAGTTAATTTCACCTTCTTAAAGTCATTTCTACTCGAAGAACCTTAGGAAAATTGTGACTCTTGTATAGATAATACTTTGTTGATGTATCATCATTTTTTTATTTATTATAACGCTTCAAATAATAGCTAGGGTCAAGTTAAGGATCACTGCAAATGTTTTGCGCGGCGATCAAAAATGTAGTTAGGCATTGTTTGTCATATTATGCTCATTTCTGATTGACGAATTGCCGAAAACTCCTACCTATTGAATATATAAACCTTCGTTGAAGTACCCTAATTTTTTATTTATTAGTTATCTTGAAATTTTAAGCATTGTCAATCCATGTATCGATCAAATAGGTAGTTAGATAATTTTACCTTCTTAAAGTCATTTCTACTCGAAGAACCATAGGAAAATTGCGACTTTTCTATAGATAACACTATGTTGAGGTATCATCATTTTTTTCTTTGTTATGACGCTTCAAATAATAGCTAGAGTCAAGTTAAGGATCACCGTAAATGTTTTGCGCGGCGATCAAATAGGTAGTTATGCATTTTTGTCATATTATGCTCTTTTCTGTTTGAAGAATTGCCGAAAACTCCTACCTATTGAATATATAATCCTTTGTTGAGGTACCCTAATTTTTTATCGACTAGTTTTCTTGAAATATTAAGTATTGTCAATCCAAGTATCGATCAAATAGGTGGTTAGTTAATTTCACCTTCTTAAAGTCATTTCTACTCGAAGAACCTTAGGAAAATGGCAACTTTTGTATAGATAACACTATGTTGATGTATCATCATTTTTTTATTTATTATTACGCTTCAAATAATAGCTAGAGTCAAGTTAAGGATCACTGCAAATGTTTTGCGCGGCCATCAAATAGTTAGTTAGGCATTTTTCTCAAATTATGCTCTTTTCTGTTTGACGACTTTCTGAAAACTCCTACCTATTGAATATATAATCCTTTGTTGAAGTACCCTAATTTTTTAGTTTATTAGTTATGTTGAAATATTAAGCATTGTCAATCCAAGTATCGATCAAATAGGTGGTTAGTTAATTTCACCTTCTTAAAGTCACTTCTACTCGAAGAACCTTAGGAAAATTGCGACTTTTCAATAGATAACACTATGTTGATGTATCATCATTTTTTTATTTATTATTACGCTTCAAATAAAAGCTAGAGTCAAGTTAAGGATCACTGCAAATGTTTTGCGCGGCCATCAAATAGTTAGTTAGGCATTTTTCTCAAATTATGCTCTTTTCTATTTGACGACTTTCCGAAAACTCCTACCTATTGAATATATAATCCTTTGTTGAGGTACCCTAATTTTTTATTTACTAGTTATCTTGAAATATTAAGTATTGTCAATCCAAGTATCGATCAAATAGGTGGTTAGTTAATTTCACCTTCTTAAATTCATTTCTACTCGAAGAACCTTAGGAAAATTGCAACTTTTGTATCGATAACACTATGTTGATGTATCATCATTTTTTTATTTATTATTACGCTTCAAATAATAGCTAGAGTCAAGTTAAGGATCACTGCAAATGTTTTGCGCGGCCCTCAAATAGTTAGTTAGGCATTTTTTGTCTTATTATGCTCATTTCTATTTGACGAATTGCCGAAAACTCCTACCTATTGAATATATAATCCTTTGTTGAAGTTCCCTAATTTTTTATTCATTAGTTATCTGGACATTTTAAGCATTGTCAATCCATGTATCGATCAAATAGGTAGTTAGTTAATTTTACCTTCTTAAAGTCATTTCTACTCGAAGAACCTTAGGAATATTGCGACTTTTCTATTGATAACACTATGTTGAGGTATCATCATTTTTTTATTTATTATTACGCTTCAAATAATAACTAGAGTCAACTTAAGGATCACTGAAATTGTTTTGCGCGGCGATCAAATTGGTAGTTAGGCATTTTTGTCATATTATGCTCTTTTCTGTTTGAAGAATTGCCGAAAACTCCTACCTTGATTATATAATCCTTTGTCGAGGTACCCTAATTTTTTATTTACTTGTTATCTTGAAATATTAAGCATTTTCAATCCAAGTATCGATCAAATAGGTGGTTAGTTAATTTCACCTTCTTAAAGTCACTTCTACTCGAAGAACCTTAGGAAAATTGAGACTTTTGTATAGACGACACTATGTTGATGTATCATCATTTTTTTATTTATTATTACACTTCAAATAATAGCTAGAGTCAAGTTAAGGATCACTGCAAATGTTTTGCGCGGCGATCAAAAATGTAGTTAGGCATTGTTTGTCATATTATGCTCATTTCTGTTTGACGAATTGCCGAAAACTCATACCTATTGAATATATAATCCTTCGTTGAAGTACCTTAATTTTTTATTTATTAGTTATCTTGAAATCTTAAGCATTGTTAATCCATGTATCGATCAAATAGGTAGTTAGTTAATTTTACATTCTTAAAGTCATTTCGACTCGAAGAACCTTAGGAAAATTGCGACTTTTCTATAGATAACACTATGTTGAGGTATCATCATTTTTTTCTTTCTATTTCCCTTCAAATAATAGTTAGAGTCAAGTTAAGGATCACTGCAAATGTTTTGCGCGACGATCAAATAGGTAGTTAGGCATTTTTTGTCTTATTATGCTCATTTCTATTTGACGAATTGCCGAAAACTCCTACCTATTGAATATATAATCCTTTGTTGAAGTTCCCTAATTTTTTATTCATTAGTTATCAGGAAATTTTAAGCATTGTCAATCCATGTATCGGTCAAATAGGTAGTTAGTTAATTTCACCTTCTTAAAGTCATTTATACTCGAAGAACCTTAGGAAAATGGCAACTTTTGTATAGATAACACTATGTTGATGTATCATCATTTTTTTATTTACTATTACGCTTCAAATAATAGCTAGAGTCAAGTTAAGGATCACTGCAAATGTTTTACGCGGCCATCAAATAGTTAGTTAGGCATTTTTGTCATATTATGCTCTTTTCTGTTTGAAGAATTGCCGAAAACTCCTACCTATTGTTTATATAATCCTTTGTCGAGGTACCCTAATTTTTTATTTACTTGTTATCTTGAAATATTAAGCATTTTCAATCCAAGTATCGATCAAATAGGTAGTTAGTTAATTTCACCTTCTTAAAGTCACTTCTACTCGAAGAACCTTAGGAAAATTGAGACTTTTGTATAGACGTCACTATGTTGATGTATCATCATTTTTTTATTTATTATTACGCTTCAAATAATAGCTATTGTCAAGCTAAGGATCACTGCAAATGTTTTGCGCGGCGATCAAAAATGTAGTTAGGCATTGTTTGTCATATTTTGCTCTTTTCTGTTTGACGAATTGCCGAAAACTCATGCCTATTGAATATATAATCCTTCGTTGAAGTACCCTAATTTTTTATTTATTAGTTATCTTGAAATCTTAACCATTGTTAATCCATGTATCGATCAAATAGGTAGTTAGTTAATTTTACCTTCTTAAAGTCATTTCTACTCGAAGAACCTTAGGAAAATTGCGACTTTTCTATAGATAACACTATGTTGAGGTATCATCATTTTTTTCTTTCTATTACCCTTCAAATAATAGTTAGAGTCAAGTTAAGGGTCACTGCAAATGTTTTGTGCGGCGATCAAATAGGTAGTTATGCATTTTTGTCATATTCTACTCTTTTCTGTTTGATGAATTGCCGAAAACTCCTAACTATTGAATATATAATCCTTTGTTGAGGTACCCTAATTTTTTATTTACTAGTTATCTTGAAATATTAAGTATTGTCAATCCAAGTATCGATCAAATAGGTGGTTAGTTAATTTCACCTTCTTAAATTCATTTCTACTCGAAGAACCTTAGGAAATTGGCCACTTTTGTATAGATAACACAATGTTGATGTATCATCATTTTTTTATTTATTATTACGCTTCAAATAATAGCTAGAGTCAAGTTAAGGATCACTGCAAATGTTTTGCGCGGCCATCAAATAGTTAGTTAGGCATTTTTGTCAAATTATGCTCTTTTCTGTTTGACGACTTTCCGAAAACTCCAACCTATTGAATATATAATCCTTTGTTGAAGTACCCTAATTTTTTTTATTTATTAGTTATGTTGAAATATTAAGCATTGTCAATCCAAGTATCGATCAAATAGGTGGTTAGTTAATTTCACTTTCTTAAAGTCACTTCCACTCGAAGAACCTTAGGAAAATTGCGACTTTTGTATAGATAACAATATGTTGATGTGCGATCATTTTTTTATTTATTATTATGCTTCAAATAATAGCTAGAGTCAAGTTAAGGATCACTGCAAATGATTTGCGCGACGATCAAATATGTAGTTAGGCATTTTTTGTCTTATTATGCTCATTTCTATTTGACGAATTGCTGAAAACTCCTACCTATTGAATATATAATCCTTTGTTGAAGTTCCCTAATTTTTTATTCATTAGTTATCTGGAAATTTTAAGCATTGTCAATCAATGTATCGATCAAATAGGTAGTTTGTTAATTTTACCTTCTTAAAGTCATTTCTACTCGAAGAACCTTAGGAAAATTGCGACTTTTCTATTGATAACACTATGTTGAGGTATCATCATTTTTTTATTTATTATTACGCTTCAAATAATAACTAGAGTCAACTTAAGGATCACTGCAAATGTTTTGCGCGGCGATCAAATTGGTAGTTAGGCATTTTTGTCATATTATGCTCTTTTCTGTTTGAAGAATTGCCGAAAACTCCTACCTATTGATTATATAATCCTTTGTCGAGGTACCCTAATTTTTTATTTACTTGTTATCTTGAAATATTAAGCATTTTCAATCCAAGTATCGATCAAATAGGTGGTTAGTTAATTTCACCTTCTTAAAGTCACTTCTACTCGAAGAACCTTAGGAAAATTAAGACTTTTGTATAGACGACACTATGTTGATGTACCATCATTTTTTTATTTATTATTACGCTTCAAATAATAGCTAGAGTCAAGTTAAGGATCACTGCAAATGTTTTGCGCGGCCATCAAATAGTTAGTTAGGCATTTTTGTCAAATTATGCTCTTTTCTGTTTGACGACTTTCCGAAAACTCCTACCTACTGAATATATAATCCTTTGTTGAAGTACCCTAATTTTTTTATTTATTAGTTATGTTGAAATATTAAGCATTGTCAATCCAAGTATCGATCAAATAGGTGGTTAGTTAATTTCACCTTCTTAAAGTCACTTCCACTCGAAGAACCTTAGGAAAATTGCGACTTTTATATAGATAACACTATGTTGATGTATCATCATTTTTTTATTTATTATTAAGCTTCAAATAATAGCTAGAGTCAAGTTAAGGATCGCTGCAAATGTTTTGCGCGGAGATCAAAAATGTAGTTAGGCATTGTTTGTCATATTATGCTCATTTCTGTTTGACGAATTGCCGAAAACTCCTACCTATTGAATATATAATCCTTTGTTGAGGTACCCTAATTTTTTAATTACTAGTTATCTTGAAATATTAAGTATTGTCAATCCAAGTATCGATCAAATAGGTGGTTGGTTAATTTCACCCTCTTAAAGTCATTTCTACTAGAAGAACCTTAGAAAAATTGCAACTTTTGTATAGATAAAACTATGTTGATGTATCATCATTTTTTTATTTATTATTACGCTTCAAATAATAGCGAGAGTCAAGTTAAGGATCACTGCAAATGTTTTGCGCAGCCATCAAATAGTTAGTTAGGCATTTTTGTCAAATTATGCTCTTTTCTGTTTGACGACTTTCCGAAAACTCCTACCTAATGAATATATAATCCTTTGTTGAAGTACCCTAATTTTTTAATTATTAGTTATCTTGAAATATAATGCATTGTCAATCCAAGTATCGAACAAATAGGTAGTTAGTTAATTTCACCTTCTTAAAGTCAGTTCTACTCGAAGAACCTTAGGAAAATTGTGACTTTTGTATAGATAACACTATATTGGTGTATGATCATTTTTTTATTTCTTATTACGCTTCAAAAAATAGCTAGAGTCAAGTTAGGGATCATTGCAAATGTTTTGCGCGGCGATCAAATAGGTAGTTAGCCATTTTTGTCAATCCATGTATCGATCAAATATGTAGTTAGTTAATTTTACCTTCTTAAAGTCATTTCTACTCGAAGAACCTTAGGAAAATTGCGACATTTCTATAGATAACACTATGTTGAGGTATCATCATTTTTTTCTTTGTTATTACGCTTCAAATAATAGCTAGAGTCAAGTTAATGATCACTGCAAATGTTTTGCGCGGCGATCATATAGGTAGTTATGCATTTTTGTCATATTATGCTCTTTTCTGTTTGAAGAATTGCCGAAAACTCCTACCTATTGAATAAATAATCCTTTGTTGAGGTACCCTAATTTTTTATTCACTAGTTATCTTGAAATATTAAGTATTGTCAATCCAAGTATCGATCAAATAGGTGGTTAGTTAATTTCACCTTCTTAAAGTCATTTCTACTCGAAGAACCTTAGGAAAATGGCAACTTTTGTATAGATAACACTATGTTGATGTATCATCATTTTTTTATTTACTATTACGCTTCAAATAATAGCTAGAGTCAAGTTAAGGATCACTGCAAATGTTTTACGCGGCCATCAAAGAGTTAGTTAGGCATTTTTGTCAAATTACGCTCTTTTCTGTTTGACGACTTTCCGAAAACTCGTACCTATTGAATATATAATCCTTTGTTGAAGTACCTTAATTTTTTATTTATTAGTTATCTTGAAATATTAAGCATTGTCAATCCAAGTATCGATCAAATAGGTAGTTAGTTAATTTCACCTTCTTAAATTCATTTCTACTCGAAGAACATTAGGAAAATTGAGACTTTTGTATAGATAACACTATGTTGATGTATCATCATTTTTTTATTTATTAATACGTTTCAAATAATAGCTAGAGTCAAGTTAAGGATCACTGCAAATGTTTTGCGCGGCAATCAAAAATGTAGTTAGGCATTATTTGTCATATTATGCTCATTTCTGTTTGACGAATTGCCGAAAACTCCTACCTATTGAATATATAATCCTTCGTTGAAGTACCCTAATTTTTGATTTATTAGTTAACTTGAAATTTTAAGCATTGTCAATCCATGTATCGATCAAATAGGTAGTTAGTTAATTTTACCTTCTTAAAGTCATTTCTACTCGAAGAACCTTAGGAAAATTGCGACTTTTCTATAGATAACACTATGTTGAGGTATCATCATTGTTTTCTTTCTTATTACGCTTGAAATAATTACTAGAGTCAAGTTAAGGATCACTGTAAATGTTTTGCGCGGCGATCAAATAGGTAGTTATGCATTTTTGTCATATTATGCTCTTTTCTGTTTGAAGAATTGCCGAAAACTCCTACCTATTGAATATATAATCCTTTGTTGAGGTACCCTAATTTTTTATTTACTAGTTATCTTGAAATATTAAGTATTGTCAATCCAAGTATCGATCAAATAGGTGGTTAGTTAATTTCACCTTCTTAAAGTCATTTCTACTCGAAGAACCTTAGGAAAATGGCAACTTTTGTATAGATAACACTATGTTGATGTATCATCATTTTTTTATTTACTATTACGCTTCAAATAATAGCTAGAGTCAAGTTAAGGATCACTGCAAATGTTTTACGCGGCCATCAAATAGTTAGTTAGGCATTTTTGTCAAATTACGCTCTTTTCTGTTTGACGATTTCCGAAAACTCCTACCTATTGAATATATAATCCTTTGTTGAAGTACCCTAATTATTTTGTTAATTAGTTATGTTGAAATATTAAGCATTGTCAATCCAAGTATCGATCAAATAGGTGGTTAGTTAATTTCACCTTCTTAAAGTCACTTCTACTCGAAGAACGTTAGGAAAATTGCGAGTTTTCTATAGATAACACTATGTTGATGT
Source organism: Rhodomyrtus psidioides (assembly GCA_021437785.1). Classification (NCBI taxonomy): domain Eukaryota; kingdom Viridiplantae; phylum Streptophyta; class Magnoliopsida; order Myrtales; family Myrtaceae; genus Rhodomyrtus; species Rhodomyrtus psidioides. The sequence goes on along the minus strand of JAILYB010000004.1, from coordinate 14,680,180 downwards.
ATCATCATTTTTTTAGTTATTATTACGCTTCAAATAATAGCTAGAGTCAAGTTAAGGATCAATGTAAATGTTTTGCGCGGCGATAAAAAATGTAGTTAGGCATTGTTTGTCATATTATCCTCATTTCTGTTTGACGAATTACCGAAAACTCCTACCTATTGAATATATAATCCTTTGTTGAGGTAGCCTAATTTTTTTCTTACTAGTTATCTTGAAATATTAAGTATTGTCGAACCAAGTATCGATCAAATAGGTGGTTAGTTAATTTCACCCTCTTAAAGTCATTTCTACTCGAAGAACCTTAGGAAAATTGTAACTTTTTTATAGATAACACAATTTTGATGTATCATCATTTTTTTATTTATTATTACGCTTCAAATAATAGCTAGTGGCAAGTTAAGGATCACTGCAAATGTTTTGCGCGGCCATCAAATAGTTAGTTAGGCATTTTTGTCAAATTATGCTCTTTTCTGTTTGACGACTTTCCGAAAACTCCTACCTAATGAATATATAATCCTTTGTTGAAGTACCCTAATTTTTTAATTAGTAGTTATCTTGAAATATTAAGCATTGTCAATCCAAGTATCGAACAAATATGTAGTTAGTTAATTTCACCTTCTTAAAGTCTGTTCTACTCGAAGAACCTTAGGAAAATTGTGACTTTTGTATAGATAACACTATATTGGTGTATGATCATTTTTTTATTTGTTATTACACTTCAAAAAATAGCTAGAGTCAAGTTAGGGATCATTGCAAATGTTTTGCGCGGCGATCAAATAGGTAGTTAGGAATTTTTGTCATATTATGGAAATTTCTGTTGGTCGAATTGCCGAAAACTCCTACCTATTGAATATATAATCCTTTGTTGAAGTTCCCTAATTTTTTATCTTTTAGTTATCTTAAAATTTTAAGCATTGTCAATCCATGTATCGATCAAACAGGTGGTTAGTTAATTTTGCCTTCTTAAAGTCATTTCTACTCGAAGAACCTTGGGAAAATTGCGACTTTTGTCTAGATAACACTATGTTGATGTACGATCATTTTTTTATTTATTATTACGCTTCAAATAATAGCTAGAGTCAAGTTAAGGATCACTGCAAATGTTTTGCGCGGCGATCAAATAGGTAGTTAGGCATTTTTGTCATATTATGCTCTTTTCTGTTTGAAGAATTGCCGAAAACTCCTACCTATTGAATATATAATCCTTTGTTGAGGTACCCTAATTTTTTATTTACTAGTTATCTTGAAATATTAAGTATTGTCAAACCAAGTATCGATCAAATAGGTGGTTAGTTAATTTCACCTTCTTAAAGTCATTTCTACTCGAAGAACCTTAGGAAAATGGCAACTTTTGTATAGATAACACTATGTTGATGTATCATCATTTTCTTATTTACTATTACGCTTCAAATAATAGATAGAGCCAAGTTAAGGATCACTGCAAATGTTTTACGCGGCCATCAAATAGTTAGTTAGGCATTTTTGTCAAATTACGCTCTTTTCTGTTTGACGACTTTCCGAAAACTCCTACCTATTGAATATATAATCCTTTGTTGAAGTACCCTAATTTTTTTGTTTATTAGTTATGTTGCAATATTAAGCATTGTCAATCCAAGTATCGATCAAATAGGTAGTTAGTTAATTTCACCTTCTTAAATTCATTTCTACTTGAAGAACATTAGGAAAATTGAGACTTTTGTATAGATAACACTATGTTGATGTATCATCATTTTTTTATTTATTATTACGTTTCAAATAATAGCTAGAGTCAAGTTAAGGATCACTGCAAATGTTTTGCGCGGCGATCAAAAATGTAGTTAGGCATTATTTGTCATATTATGCTCATTTCTGTTTGACGAATTGCCGAAAACTCCTACCTATTGAATATATAATCCTTCTTTGAAGTACCCTAATTTTTTATTTATTAGTTAACTTGAAATTTTAAAAATTGTCAATCCATGTATCGATCAAATAGGTAGTTAGTTAATTTTACCTTCTTAAAGTCATTTCTACTCGAAGAATCTTAGGAAAATTGCGACTTTTCTATAGATAACACTATGTTGAGGTATCATCATTTTTTTCTTTCTTATTACGCTTCAAATAATTGCTAGAGTCAAGTTAAGGATCACTGTAAATGTTTTGCGCGGCGATCAAATAGGTAGTTATGCATTTTTGTCATATTATGCTCTTTTCTGTTTGAAGAATTGCCGAAAACTCCTACCTATTGAATATATAATCCTTTGTTGAGGTACCCTAATTTTTTATTTACTAGTTATCTTGAAATATTAAGTATTGTCAATCCAAGTATCGATCAAATAGGTGGTTAGTTAATTTCACCTTCTTAAAGTAATTTCTACTCGAAGAACATTAGGAAAATGGCAACTTTTGTATAGATAACACTATGTTGATGTATCATCATTTTTTTATTTACTATTACGCTTCAAATAATAGCTAGAGTCAAGTTAAGGATCACTGCAAATGTTTTACGCGGCCATCAACTAGTTAGTTGGGCATTTTTGTCAAATTACGCTCTTTTCTGTTTGACGACTTTCCGAAAACTCCAACCTATTGAATATATAATCCTTTGTTGAAGTACCCTAATTTTTTTGTTTATTAGTTATGTTGAAATATTAAGCATTGTCAATCCAAGTATCGATCAAATAGGTGGTTAGTTAATTTCACCTTCTTAAAGTCACTTCTACTCGAAGAACCTTAGGAAAATTGCGAGTTTTCTATAGATAACACTATGTTGATGTATCATCATTTTTTTAGTTATTATTACGCTTCAAATAATAGCTAGAGTCAAGTTAAGGATCACTGTAAATGTTTTGCGCGGCGATAAAAAATGTAGTTAGGCATTGTTTGTCATATTATCCTCATTTCTGTTTGACGAATTACCGAAAACTCCTACCTATTGAATATATAATCCTTTGTTGAGGTAGCCTAATTTTTTAATTACTAGTTATCTTGAAATATTAAGTATTTTCAATCCAAGTATCGATCAAATAGGTGGTTAGTTAATTTCACCCTCTTAAAGTCATTTCTACTCGAAGAACCTTAGGAAAATTGTAACTTTTTTTACAGGTAACACAATTTTGATATATCATCATTTTTTTATTTATTATTACGCTTCAAATAATAGCTAGTGGCAAGTTAAGGATCACTGCAAATGTTTTGCGCGGCCATCAAATAGTTAGTTAGGCATTTTTGTCAAATTATGCTCTTTTCTGTTTGACGACTTTCCGAAAACTCCTACCTAATGAATATATAATCCTTTGTTGAAGTACCCTAATTTTTTAATTATTAGTTATCTTGAAATATTAAGCATTGTCAATCCAAGTATCGAACAAATAGGTAGTTAGTTAATTTCACCTTCTTAAAGTCTGTTGTACTCGAAGAACCTTAGGAAAATTGTGACTTTTGTATAGATAACACTATATTGGTGTATGATCATTTTTTTATTTGTTATTATGCTTCAAAAAATAGCTAGAGTCAAGTTAGGGATCATTGCAAATGTTTTACGCCGCGATCAAATAGGTAGTTAGGCATTTTTGTCATATTATGCTCATTTCTGTTGGTCGAATTTCCGAAAACTCCTACCTATTGAATATATAATCCTTTGTTGAAGTGCCCTAATTTTTTATTCATTAGTTATCTTGAAATTTTAAGCATTGTCAATCCATGTATCGATCAAATAGGTAGTTAGTTTATTTTACCTTCTTAAAGTCATTTCTACTCGAAGAACCTTAGGAAAATTGCGACTTTTCTATTGATAACAATATGTTAAGGTATCATCATTTTTTTATTTATTATTACGCTTCAAATAATAACTAGAGTCAAGTTAAGGATCACTGCAAATGTTTTGCGCGGCGATCAAATAGGTAGTTCGGCATTTTTGTCATATTATGCTCTTTTCTATTTGAAGAATTCCCGAAAACTCCTACCTATTGATTATATAATCCTTTGTCGAAGTACCCTAATTTTTTATTTACTTGTTATCTTGAAATATTAAGCATTTTCAATCCAAGTATCGATCAAATAGGTAGTTAGTTAATTTTACCTTCTTAAAGTAATTTCAACTCGAAGAACCTTAGCAAAATTGCAACTTTTCTATTGATAACTCTATGTCGAGGTATCATCATTTTTTTATTTATTATTACGCTTCAAATAATAACTAGAGTCAAGTTAAGGATCACTGCAAATGTTTTGCGCGGCGATCAAATAGGTAGTTAGGCATTTTTGTCATATTATGCTCTTTTCTATTTGAAGAATTGCCGAAAACACCTACCTATTGATTATATAATCTTTTGTTGAAGTACCCTAATTTTTTATCTATTAGTTATCTTAAAATTTTAAGCATTGTCAATCCATGTATCGATCAAACAGGTGGTTAGTTAATTTTACCTTCTTAAAGTCATTTCTACTCGAAGAACCTTGGGAAAATTGCGACTTTTGTATAGATAACACTATGTTGATGTACGATCATTTTTTTATTTATTATTACGCTTCAAATAATAGCTAGAGTCAAGTTAAGGATCACTGCAAATGTTTTGCGCGGCGATCAAATAGGTAGTTAGGCATTTTTTGTCTTATTATGCTCATTACTATTTGACGAATTGCCGAAAACTCCTACCTATTGAATATATAATCCTTTGTTGAAGTGCCCTAATTTTTTATTCATTAGTTATCTTGAAATTTTAAGCATTGTCAATCCATGTATCGATCAAATAGGTAGTTAGTTAATTTTACCTTCTTAAAGTCATTTCTACTCGAAGAACCTTAGGAAAATTGCGACTTTTCTATTGATAACAATATGTTAAGGTATCATCATTTTTTTTATTTATTATTACGCTTCAATTAATAACTAGAGTCAAGTTAAGGATCACTGCAAATGTTTTGCGCGGCCATCAAATAGTTAGTTAGGCATTTTTGTCAAATTATGCTCTTTTCTGTTTGACGACTTTCCGAAAACTCCTACCTAATGAATATATAATCCTTTGTTGAAGTACCCTAATTTTTTAATTATTAGTTATCTTGAAATATTAAGCATTGTCAATCCAAGTATCGAACAAATAGGTAGTTAGTTAATTTCACCTTCTTAAAGTCTGTTCTACTCGAAGAACCTTAGGAAAATTGTGACTTTTGTAAAGATAACACTATATTGGTGTATGATCATTTTTTTATTTGTTATTATGCTTCAAAAAATAGCTAGAGTCAAGTTAGGGATCATTGCAAATGTTTTACGCCGCGATCAAATAGGTAGTTAGGCATTTTTGTCATATTATGCTCATTTCTGTTGGTCGAATTTCCGAAAACTCCTACCTATTGAATATATAATCCTTTATTGAAGTACCCTAATTTTTTATTCATTAGTTATCTAGAAATTTTAAGCATTGTCAATCCATGTATCGATCAAACAGGTGGTTAGTTAATTTTACCTTCTTAAAGTCATTTCTACTCGAAGAACCTTGGGAAAATTGCGACTTTTGTATAGATAACACTATGTTGATGTACGATCATTTTTTTATTTATTATTACGCTTCAAATATTAGCTAGAGTCAAGTTAAGGATCACTGCAAATGTTTTGCGCGGCGATCAAATAGGTAGTTAGGCATTTTTTGTCTTATTATACTCATTACTATTTGACGAATTGCCGAAAACTCCTACCTATTGAATATATAATCCTTTGTTGAAGTGCCCTAATTTTTTATTCATTAGTTATCTTGAAATTTTAAGCATTGTCAATCCATGTATCGATCAAATAGGTAGTTAGTTTATTTTACCTTCTTAAAGTCATTTCTACTCGAAGAACCTTAGGAAAATTGCGACTTTTCTATTGATAACAATATGTTAAGGTATCATCATTTTTTTATTTATTATTACGCTTCAAATAATAACTAGAGTCAAGTTAAGGATCACTGCAAATGTTTTGCGCGTCGATCAAATAGGTAGTTCGGCATTTTTGTCATATTATGCTCTTTTCTATTTGAAGAATTCCCGAAAACTCCTACCTATTGATTATATAATCCTTTGTCGAAGTACCCTAATTTTTTATTTACTTGTTATCTTGAAATATTAAGCATTTTCAATCCAAGTATCGATCAAATAGGTAGTTAGTTAATTTTACCTTCTTAAAGTAATTTCAACTCGAAGAACCTTAGCAAAATTGCAACTTTTCTATTGATAACTCTATGTCGAGGTATCATCATTTTTTTATTTATTATTACGCTTCAAATAATAACTAGAGTCAAGTTAAGGATCACTGCAAATGTTTTGCGCGGCGATCAAATAGGTAGTTAGGCATTTTTGTCATATTATGCTCTTTTCTATTTGAAGAATTGCCGAAAACACCTACCTATTGATTATATAATCTTTTGTTGAAGTACCCTAATTTTTTATCTATTAGTTATCTTAAAATTTTAAGCATTGTCAATCCATGTATCGATCAAACAGGTGGTTAGTTAATTTTACCTTCTTAAAGTCATTTCTACTCGAAGAACCTTGGGAAAATTGCGACTTTTGTATAGATAACACTATGTTGATGTACGATCATTTTTTTATTTATTATTACGCTTCAAATAATAGCTAGAGTCAAGTTAAGGATCACTGCAAATGTTTTGCGCGGCGATCAAATAGGTAGTTAGGCATTTTTTGTCTTATTATGCTCATTACTATTTGACGAATTGCCGAAAACTCCTACCTATTGAATATATAATCCTTTGTTGAAGTGCCCTAATTTTTTATTCATTAGTTATCTTGAAATTTTAAGCATTGTCAATCCATGTATCGATCAAATAGGTAGTTAGTTAATTTTACCTTCTTAAAGTCATTTCTACTCGAAGAACCTTAGGAAAATTGCGACTTTTCTATTGATAACAATATGTTAAGGTATCATCATTTTTTTTATTTATTATTACGCTTCAATTAATAACTAGAGTCAAGTTAAGGATCACTGCAAATGTTTTGCGCGGCCATCAAATAGTTAGTTAGGCATTTTTGTCAAATTATGCTCTTTTCTGTTTGACGACTTTCCGAAAACTCCTACCTAATGAATATATAATCCTTTGTTGAAGTACCCTAATTTTTTAATTATTAGTTATCTTGAAATATTAAGCATTGTCAATCCAAGTATCGAACAAATAGGTAGTTAGTTAATTTCACCTTCTTAAAGTCTGTTCTACTCGAAGAACCTTAGGAAAATTGTGACTTTTGTAAAGATAACACTATATTGGTGTATGATCATTTTTTTATTTGTTATTATGCTTCAAAAAATAGCTAGAGTCAAGTTAGGGATCATTGCAAATGTTTTACGCCGCGATCAAATAGGTAGTTAGGCATTTTTGTCATATTATGCTCATTTCTGTTGGTCGAATTTCCGAAAACTCCTACCTATTGAATATATAATCCTTTATTGAAGTACCCTAATTTTTTATTCATTAGTTATCTAGAAATTTTAAGCATTGTCAATCCATGTATCGATCAAACAGGTGGTTAGTTAATTTTACCTTCTTAAAGTCATTTCTACTCGAAGAACCTTGGGAAAATTGCGACTTTTGTATAGATAACACTATGTTGATGTACGATCATTTTTTTATTTATTATTACGCTTCAAATATTAGCTAGAGTCAAGTTAAGGATCACTGCAAATGTTTTGCGCGGCGATCAAATAGGTAGTTAGGCATTTTTTGTCTTATTATACTCATTACTATTTGACGAATTGCCGAAAACTCCTACCTATTGAATATATAATCCTTTGTTGAAGTGCCCTAATTTTTTATTCATTAGTTATCTTGAAATTTTAAGCATTGTCAATCCATGTATCGATCAAATAGGTAGTTAGTTTATTTTACCTTCTTAAAGTCATTTCTACTCGAAGAACCTTAGGAAAATTGCGACTTTTCTATTGATAACAATATGTTAAGGTATCATCATTTTTTTATTTATTATTACGCTTCAAATAATAACTAGAGTCAAGTTAAGGATCACTGCAAATGTTTTGCGCGGCGATCAAATAGGTAGTTCGGCATTTTTGTCATATTATGCTCTTTTCTATTTGAAGAATTCCCGAAAACTCCTACCTATTGATTATATAATGCTTTGTCGAAGTACCCTAATTTTTTATTTACTTGTTATCTTGAAATATTAAGCATTTTCAATCCAAGTATCGATCAAATAGGTAGTTAGTTAATTTTACCTTCTTAAAGTAATTTCAACTCGAAGAACCTTAGCAAAATTGCAACTTTTCTATTGATAACTCTATGTCGAGGTATCATCATTTTTTTATTTATTATTACGCTTCAAATAATAACTAGAGTCAAGTTAAGGATCACTGCAAATGTTTTGCGCGGCGATCAAATAGGTAGTTAGGCATTTTTGTCATATTATGCTCTTTTCTATTTGAAGAATTGCCGAAAACACCTACCTATTGATTATATAATCTTTTGTTGAAGTACCCTAATTTTTTATCTATTAGTTATCTTAAAATTTTAAGCATTGTCAATCCATGTATCGATCAAACAGGTGGTTAGTTAATTTTACCTTCTTAAAGTCATTTCTACTCGAAGAACCTTGGGAAAATTGCGACTTTTGTATAGATAACACTATGTTGATGTACGATCATTTTTTTATTTATTATTACGCTTCAAATAATAGCTAGAGTCAAGTTAAGGATCACTGCAAATGTTTTGCGCGGCGATCAAATAGGTAGTTAGGCATTTTTTGTCTTATTATGCTCATTACTATTTGACGAATTGCCGAAAACTCCTACCTATTGAATATATAATCCTTTGTTGAAGTGCCCTAATTTTTTATTCATTAGTTATCTTGAAATTTTAAGCATTGTCAATCCATGTATCGATCAAATAGGTAGTTAGTTAATTTTACCTTCTTAAAGTCATTTCTACTCGAAGAACCTTAGGAAAATTGCGACTTTTCTATTGATAACAATATGTTAAGGTATCATCATTTTTTTTATTTATTATTACGCTTCAATTAATAACTAGAGTCAAGTTAAGGATCACTGCAAATGTTTTGCGCGGCCATCAAATAGTTAGTTAGGCATTTTTGTCAAATTATGCTCTTTTCTGTTTGACGACTTTCCGAAAACTCCTACCTAATGAATATATAATCCTTTGTTGAAGTACCCTAATTTTTTAATTATTAGTTATCTTGAAATATTAAGCATTGTCAATCCAAGTATCGAACAAATAGGTAGTTAGTTAATTTCACCTTCTTAAAGTCTGTTCTACTCGAAGAACCTTAGGAAAATTGTGACTTTTGTAAAGATAACACTATATTGGTGTATGATCATTTTTTTATTTGTTATTATGCTTCAAAAAATAGCTAGAGTCAAGTTAGGGATCATTGCAAATGTTTTACGCCGCGATCAAATAGGTAGTTAGGCATTTTTGTCATATTATGCTCATTTCTGTTGGTCGAATTTCCGAAAACTCCTACCTATTGAATATATAATCCTTTATTGAAGTACCCTAATTTTTTATTCATTAGTTATCTAGAAATTTTAAGCATTGTCAATCCATGTATCGATCAAACAGGTGGTTAGTTAATTTTACCTTCTTAAAGTCATTTCTACTCGAAGAACCTTGGGAAAATTGCGACTTTTGTATAGATAACACTATGTTGATGTACGATCATTTTTTTATTTATTATTACGCTTCAAATATTAGCTAGAGTCAAGTTAAGGATCACTGCAAATGTTTTGCGCGGCGATCAAATAGGTAGTTAGGCATTTTTTGTCTTATTATACTCATTACTATTTGACGAATTGCCGAAAACTCCTACCTATTGAATATATAATCCTTTGTTGAAGTGCCCTAATTTTTTATTCATTAGTTATCTTGAAATTTTAAGCATTGTCAATCCATGTATCGATCAAATAGGTAGTTAGTTTATTTTACCTTCTTAAAGTCATTTCTACTCGAAGAACCTTAGGAAAATTGCGACTTTTCTATTGATAACAATATGTTAAGGTATCATCATTTTTTTATTTATTATTACGCTTCAAATAATAACTAGAGTCAAGTTAAGGATCACTGCAAATGTTTTGCGCGGCGATCAAATAGGTAGTTCGGCATTTTTGTCATATTATGCTCTTTTCTATTTGAAGAATTCCCGAAAACTCCTACCTATTGATTATATAATGCTTTGTCGAAGTACCCTAATTTTTTATTTACTTGTTATCTTGAAATATTAAGCATTTTCAATCCAAGTATCGATCAAATAGGTAGTTAGTTAATTTTACCTTCTTAAAGTAATTTCTACTCGAAGAACCTTAGTAAAATTGCAACTTTTCTATTGATAACTCTATGTCGAGGTATCATCATTTTTTTATTTATTATTACGCTTCAAATAATAACTAGAGTCAAGTTAAGGATCACTGCAAATGTTTTGCGCGGCGATCAAATAGGTAGTTAGGCATTTTTGTCATATTATGCTCTTTTCTATTTGAAGAATTGCCGAAAACACCTACCTATTGATTATATAATCTTTTGTTGAAGTAGCATAATTTTTTATCTATTAGTTATCTTAAAATTTTAAGCATTGTCAATCCATGTATCGATCAAACAGGTGGTTAGTTAATTTTACCTTCTTAAAGTCATTTCTACTCGAAGAACCTTGGGAAAATTGCGACTTTTGTATAGATAACACTATGTTGATGTATGATCATTTTTTTATTTATTATTACGCTTCAAATAATAGCTAGAGTCAAGTTAAGGATCACTGCAAATGTTTTGCGCGGCGATCAAATAGGTAGTTAGGCATTTTTTGTCTTATTATGCTCATTACTATTTGACGAATTGCCGAAAACTCCTACCTATTGAATATATAATCCTTTGTTGAAGTGCCCTAATTTTTTATTCATTAGTTATCTTGAAATTTTAAGCATTGTCAATCCATGTATCGATCAAATAGGTAGTTAGTTAATTTTACCTTCTTAAAGTCATTTCTACTCGAAGAACCTTAGGAAAATTGCGACTTTTCTATTGATAACAATATGTTAAGGTATCATCATTTTTTTATTTATTATTACGCTTCAATTAATAACTAGAGTCAAGTTAAGGATCACTGCAAAATGTTTTGCGCGGCGATCAAATAGGTAGTTCGGCATTTTTGTCATATTATACTCTTTTCTGTTTGAAGAATTCCCGAAAACTCCTACCTATTGATTATATAATCCTTTGTCGAAGTACCCTAATTTTTAATTTACTTGTTATCTTGAAATATTAAGCATTTTCAATCCAAGTATCGATCAAATAGTTGGTTAGTTAATTTCACCTTCTTAAAGTCACTTCTACTCGAAGAACCTTAGGAAAATTTAGACTTTTGTATAGATAACACTATGTTGATGTATAGTCATTTTTTATTTATTATTACGCTTCAAATAATAGCTAGAGTCAAGTTAAGGATCACTGCAAATGTTTTGCGCGGCGATCAAAAATGTAGTTAGGCATTGTTTGTCATATTATGCTCATTTCTGTTTGACGAATTGCCGAAAACACCTACCTATTGAATATATAATCCTTCGTTGTAGTACCCTAATTTTTTATTTATTAGTTATCTTGAAATTTTAAGCATTGTCAATCCATGTATCGATCAAATAGGTAGTTAGTTAATTTTACGTTCTTAAAGTCATTTCTACTCGAAGAACCTTAGGGAAATTGCGACTTTTCTATAGATAACACTATGTTGAGGTATCATCATTTTTTTCTTTGTTATTACGATTCAAATAATAGCTAGTGTCAAGTTAAGGATCACTGCAAATGTTTTGCGCGGCGATCAAATAGGTAGTTATGCATTTTTGTCATATTATGCTCTTTTCTGTTTGAAGAATTGCCGAAAACTCCTACCTATTGAATATACAATCCTTTGTTGAGGTATCCTAATTTTTTATTTATTAGTTATCTGGAAATATTAAGTATTGTCAATCCAAGTATCAATCAAATAGGTGGTTAGTTAAGTTCACATTCTTAAAGTCATTTCTACTCGAAGAACCTTAGGAAAATGGTAACTTTTGTATAGATAACACTATGTTGATGTATCATTATTTTTTTATTTATTATTACGCTTCAAATAATAGCTAGAGTCAAGTTAAGGATCACTGCAAATATTTTTCGCGGAGATCAAAAATGTAGTTAGGCATTGTTTGTCATATTATGCTCATTTCTGTTTGACGAATTGCCGAAAACTCCTACCTATTGAATATATAATCCTTTGTTGAGGTACCCTAATTTTTTAATTACTAGTTATCTTGAAATATTAAGTATTGTCAATCCAAGTATCGATCAAATAGGTGGTTAGTTAATGTCACCCTCTTAAAGTCATTTCTACTAGAAGAACCTTAGGAAAATTGCAACTTTTGTATAGATAAAACTATGTTGATGTATCATCATTTTTTTATTTATTATTACGCTTCAAATAATAGCGAGAGTCAAGTTAAGGATCACTGCAAATGTTTTGCGAAGCCATCAAATAGTTAGTTAGGCATTTTTGTCAAATTATGCTCTTTTCTGTTTGACGACTTTCCGAAAACTCCTACCTAATGAATATATAATCCTTTGTTGAAGTACCCTATTTTTTTAATTATTAGTTATCTTGAAATATTATGCATTGTAAATCCAAGTATCGAACAAATAGGTAGTTAGTTAATTTCACCTTCTTAAAGTCAGTTCTACTCGAAGAACCTTAGGAAAATTGTGACTTTTGTATAGATAACACTATATTGGTGTGTGATCATTTTTTTATTTCTTATTACGCTTCAAAAAATAGCTAGAGTCAAGTTAGGGATCATTGCAAATGTTTTGCGCGGCGATCAAATAGGTAGTTAGGCATTTTTGTCATATTATGCTCATTTCTGTTGGTCGAATTGCCGAAAACTCCTACCTATTGAATATATAATCCTTTGTTGAAGTACCCTAATTTTTTATCTATTAGTTATCTTAAAATTTTAAGCATTGTCAATCCATGTATCGATCAAACAGGTGGTTAGTCAATTTTACCTTTTTAAAGTCATTTCTACTCGAAGAACCTTGGGAAAATTGCGACTTTTGTATAGATAACACTATGTTGATTTACAATCATTTTTTTATTTATTATTACGCTTCAAATAATAGCTAGAGTCAAGTTAAGGATCACTGCAAATGTTTAGCGCGGCGATCAGATAGGTAGTTAGGCATTATTTGTCATATTATGCTCATTTCTGTTTGACGAATTGCCGAAAACTCCTACCTATTGAATATATAATCCTTCGTTGAAGTACCCTAATTTTTTATTTATTAGTTAACATGAAATTTTAAGCATTGTCAATCCATGTATCGATCAAATAGGTAGTTAGTTAATTTTACCTTCTTAAAGTCATTTCTATTCGAAGAACCTTAGGAAAATTGCGACTTTTCTATAGATAACACTATGTTGAGGTATTATCATTTTTTATATGTTATAACGATTCAAATAATAGCTAGAGTGAAGTTAAGGATCACTGCAATTGTTTTGCGCGGCCATCAAATAGTTAGTTAGGCATTTTTGTCATATTGTGCTCTTTTCTGTTTGACGAATTGCTGAAAACTCCTACCTATTGAATATATAATCCTTTGTTGAAGTACCCTAATTTTTTATCTATTAGTTATCTTAAAATTTTAAGCATTGTCAATCCATGTATCGATCAAACAGGTGGTTAGTCAATTTTACCTTTTTAAAGTCATTTCTACTCGAAGAACCTTGGGAAAATTGCGACTTTTGTATAGATAACACTATGTTGATGTACAATCATTTTTTTATTTATTATTACGCTTCAAATAATAGCTAGAGTCAATTTAAGGATCACTGCAAATGTTTAGCGCGGCGATCAGATAGGTAGTTAGGCATTATTTGTCATATTATGCTCATTTCTGTTTGACGAATTGCCGAAAACTCCTACCTATTGAATATATAATCCTTCGTTGAAGTACCCTAATTTTTTATTTATTAGTTAACTTGAAATTTTAAGCATTGTCAATCCATGTATCGATCAAATAGGTAGTTAGTTAATTTTACCTTCTTAAAGTCATTTCTACTCGAAGAACCTTAGGAAAATTGCGACTTTTCTATAGATAACACTATGTTGAGGTATCATCATTTTTTTCTTTCTTATTACGCTTCAAATAATTGCTAGAGTCAAGTTAAGGATCACTGTAAATGTTTTGCGCGGCGATCAAATAGGTAGTTATGCATTTTTGTCATATTATGCTCTTTTCTGTTTGAAGAATTGCCGAAAACTCCTACCTATTGAATATATAATCCTTTGTTGAGGTACCCTAATTTTTTATTTACTAGTTATCTTGAAATATTAAGTATTGTCAATCCAAGTATCGATCAAATAGGTGGTTAGTTAATTTCACCTTCTTAAAGTAATTTCTACTCGAAGAACCTTAGGAAAATGGCAACTTTTGTATAGATAACACTATGTTGATGTATCATCATTTTTTTATTTACTATTACGCTTCAAATAATAGCTAGAGTCAATTTAAGGATCACTGCAAATGTTTTACGCGGCCATCAAATAGTTAGTTAGGCATTTTTGTCAAATTACGCTCTTTTCTATTTCACGACTTTCCGAGAACTCCTACCTATTGAATATATAATCCTTTGTTGAAGTACCCTAATTTTTTTGTTTATTAGTTATGTGGAAATATTAAGCATTGTCAATCCAAGTATCGATCAAATAGGTGGTTAGTTAATTTCACCTTCTTAAAGTCACTTCTACTCGAAGAACCTTAGGAAAATTGCGAGTTTTCTATAGATAACACTATGTTGATGTATCATCATTTTTTTAGTTATTATTACGCTTCAAATAATAGCTAGAGTCAAGTTAAGGATCACTGTAAATGTTTTGCGTGGCGATAAAAAATGTAGTTAGTTATTGTTTGTCATATTATCCTCATTTCTGTTTGACGAATTACCGAAAACTCCTACCTATTGAATATATAATCCTTTGTTGAGGTAGCCTATTTTTTTAATTACTAGTTATCTTGAAATATTAAGTATTGTCAATCCAAGTATCGATCAAATAGGTGGTTAGTTAATTTCACCCTCTTAAAGTCATTTCTACTCGAAGAACCTTAGGAAAATTGTAACTTTTTTTATATATAACACAATTTTGATGTATCATCATTTTTTTATTTATTATTACGCTTCAAATAATAGCTAGAGGCAAGTCAAGGATCACTGCAAATGTTTTGCGCGGCCATCAAATAGTTAGTTAGGCATTTTTGTCAAATTATGCTCTTTTTTGTTTGATGACTTTCCGAAAACTCCTACCTAATGAATATATAATCCTTTGTTGAAGTACCCTAATTTTTTAATTACTAGTTATCTTGAAATATTAAGTATTGTCAATCCAAGTATCGATCAAATAGGTGGTTAGTTAATTTCACCCTCTTAAAGTCATTTCTACTAGAAGAACCTTAGGAAAATTGCAACTTTTGTATAGATAAAACTATGTTGATGTATCATCATTTTTTTATTTATTATTACGCTTCAAATAATAGCTAGAGTCAAGTTAGGGATCATTGCAAAGGTTTTGCGCCGCGATCAAATAGGTAGTTAGGCATTTTTGTCATATTATGCTCATTTCTTTTGGTCGAATTGCCGAAAACTCCTACCTATTGAATATATAATCCTTTGTTGAAGTACCCTAATTTTTTATCTATTAGTTCTCTTAAAATTTTAAGCATTGTCAATCCATGTATCGATCAAACAGGTGGTTAGATAATTTTACCTTCTTAAAGTCATTTCTACTCGAAGAACCTTGGGAAAATTGCGACTTTTGTATAGATAACAATATGTTGATGTACGATCATTTTTTAATTTATTATTATGCTTCAAATAATAGCTAGAGTAAAGTTAAGGATCACTGCAAATGTTTTACGCGGCGATCAAATAGGTAGTTAGGCATTTTTTGTCTTATTATGCTCATTTCCATTTGACGAATTGCCGAAAACTCCTACCTATTGAATATATAATCCTTTGTTGAAGTACCCTAATTTTTTATTCATTAGTTATCTAGAAATTTTAAGCATTGTCAATCCATGTATCGATCAAATAGGTAGTTTGTTAATTTTACCTTCTTAAAGTCATTTCTACTCGAAGAACCTTAGGAAAATTGTGACTTTTCTATTGATAACTCTATGTTGAGGTATCATCATTTTTTTATTTATTATTACGTTTCAAATAATAACTAGAGTCAAGTTAAGGATCACTGCAAATGTTTTGCGCGGCGATCAAATAGGTAGTTTGGCATTTTTGTCATATTATGCTCTTTTCTGTTTGAAGAATTGCCGAAAACTCCTACCTATTGAATATATAATCTTTTGTTGAGGAACCCTAATTTTTTATTTACTAGTTATCTTGAAATATTATGTATTGTCAATCCAAGTATCGATCAAATAGGTGGTTAATTAATTTCACCTTCTTAAAGTCATTTCTACTCGAAGAACCTTAGGAAAATGGCAACTTTTGTATAGATAACACTATGTTGATGTATCATGATTTTTTTATTTACTATTACGCTTCAAATAATAGCTAGAGTCAATTTAAGGATCACTGCAAATGTTTTACGCGGCCATCAAATAGTTAGTTAGGCATTTTTGTCAAATTACGCTCTTTTCTGTTTGACGACTTTCCGAAAACTCCTACCTATTGAATATATAATCCTTTGTTGAAGTACCCTAATTTTTTTGTTTATTAGTTATGTTGAAATATTAAGCATTGTCAATCCAAGTATCGATCAAATAGGTGGTTAGTTAATTTCACTTTCTTAAAGTCACTTCTACTCGAAGAACCTTAGGAAAATTGCGACTTTTCTATAGATAACACTATGTTGATGTATCATCATTTTTTTTGTTATTATTACGCTTCAAATAATAGCTAGAGTCAAGTTAAGGATCACCGCAAATGTTTTACGCGGCCATCAAATAGTTAGTTAGGCATTTTTGTCAAATTACGCTCTTTTCTGTTTGACGACTTTCCGAAAACTCCTACCTATTGAATATATAATCCTTTGTTGAAGTACCCTAATTTTTTTGTTTATTAGTTATGTTGAAATATTAAGCATTGTCAATCCAAGTATCGATCAAATAGGTGGTTAGTTAATTTCACTTTCTTAAAGTCACTTCTACTCGAAGAACCTTAGGAAAATTGCGAGTTTTCTATAGATAACACTATGTTGATGTATCATCATTTTTTTAGTTATTATTACGCTTCAAATAATAGCTAGAGTCAAGTTAAGGATCACTGTAAATGTTTTGCGCGGCGATAAAAAATGTAGTTAGGCATTGTTTGTCATATTATCCTCATTTCTGTTTGACGAATTACCGAAAACTCCTACCTATTGAATATATAATCCTTTGTTGAGGTAGCCTAATTTTTTAATTACTAGTTATCTTGAAATATTAAGTATTGTCAATCCAAGTATCGATCAAATAGGTGGTTAGTTAATTTCACCCTCTTAAAGTCATTTCTACTCGAAGAACCTTAGGAAAATTGTAACTTTTTTATGGATAACACAATTTTGATGTATCATCATTTTTTTATTTATTATTACGTTTCAAATAATAGCTAGAGTCAAGTTAAGGATCACTGCAAATGTTTTGCGCGGCGATCAAATAGGTAGATAGGTATTTTTTGTCTTATTATGCTCATTTCTATTTGATAAATTGCCGAAAACTCCTACCTATTGAATATATAATCCTTCGTTGAAGTACCCTAATTTTTTATTTATTAGTTAACTTGAAATTTTAAGCATTGTCAATCCATGTATCGATCAAATAGGTAGTTAGTTAATTTTACCTTATTAAAGTCATTTCTACTCGAAGAACCTTAGGAAAATTGTGACTTTTCTATAGATAACACTATGTTGAGGTATCATCATTTTTTTCTTTCTTATTACGCTTCAAATAATTTCTAGAGTCAAGTTAAGGATCACTGTAAATGTTTTGCGCGGCGATCAAATAGGTAGTTATGCATTTTGTCATATTATGCTCTTTTCTGTTTGAAGAATTGCCGAAAACTCCTACCTATTGATTATATAATCTTTTGTTGAGGAACCCTAATTTTTTATTTACTAGTTATCTTGAAATATTAAGTATAGTCAATCCAAGTATCGATCAAATAGGTGGTTAGTTAATTTCACCTTCTTAAAGTCATTTCTACTCGAAGAACCTTAGGAAAATGGCAACTTTTGTATAGATAACACTATGTTGATGTATCATCATTTTTTTATTTACTATTACTCTTCAAATAATAGTTAGAGTCAAGTTAAGGATCACTGCAATTGTTTTACGCGTCTATCAAATAGTTAGTTAGGCATTTTTGTCAAATTACGCTCTTTTCTGTTTGACGACTTTCCGAAAACTCCTACCTATTGAATATATAATCCTTTGTTGAAGTACCCTAATTTTTTTGTTTATTAGTTATGTTGAAATATTAAGCATTGTCAATCTAAGTATCGATCAAATAGGTGGTTAGTTAATTTCACCTTCTTAAAGTCACTTATACTCGAAGAACCTTAGGAAAATTGCGAGTTTTCTATAGATAACACTATGTTGATGTATCATCATTTTTTTAGTTATTATTACGCTTCAAATAATAGCTAGAGTCAAGTTAAGGATCACTGTAAATGTTTTGCGCGGCGAAAAAAAATGTAGTTAGGCATTGTTTGTCATATTATCCTCATTTCTGTTTGACGAATTACCGAAAACTCCTACCTATTGAATATATAATCCTTTATTGAGGTAGCCTAATTTTTTAATTACTAGTTATCTTGAAATATTAAGTATTGTCAATCCAAGTATCGATCAAATAGGTGGTTAGTTAATTTCACCCTCTTAAAGTCATTTCTACTCGAAGAACCTTAGGAAAATTGTAACTTTTTTTATAGATAACACAATTTTGATGTATCATCATTTTTTTATTTATTATTACCCTTCAAATAATAGCTAGAGGCAAGTTAAGGATCACTGCAAATGTTTTGCGCGGCCATCAAATAGTTAGTTAGGCATTTTTGTCAAATTATGCTCTTTTCTGTTTGACGACTTTCCGAAAACTCCTACCTAATGAATATATAATCCTTTGTTGAAGTACCCTAATTTTTTAATTATTAGTTATCTTGAAATATTAAGCATTGTCAATCCAAGTATCGAACAAATAGGTAGTTAGTTAATTTCACCTTCTTAAAGTCTGTTCTACTCGAAGAACCTTAGGAAAATTGTGACTTTTGTATAGATAACACTATATTGGTGTGTGATCATTTTTTTATTTGTTATTACGCTTCAAAAAATAGCTAGAGTCATGTTAGGGATCATTGCAAATGTTTTCCGCCGCGATCAAATAGGTAGTTAGGCATTTTTGTCATATTATGCTTATTTCTGTTGGTTGAATTGCCGAAAACTCCTACCTATTGAATATATAATCCTTTGTTGATGTACCCTAATTTTTTATCTATTAGTTATCTTAAAATTTTAAGCATTGTCAATCCATGTATCGATCAAACATGTGGTTAGATAATTTTACCTTCTTAAAGTCATTTCTACTCGAAGAACCTTAGGAAAATTGTGACTTTTCTATAGATAACACTATGTTGAGGTATCATCATTTTTTTCTTTCTTATTACGCTTCAAATAATTGCTAGAGTCAAGTTAAGGATCACTGTAAATGTTTTGCGCGGCGATCAAATAGGTAGTTATGCATTTTGTCATATTATGCTCTTTTCTGTTTGAAGAATTGCCGAAAACTCCTACCTATTGATTATATAATCTTTTGTTGAGGAACCCTAATTTTTTATTTACTAGTTATCTTGAAATATTAAGTATTGTCAATCCAAGTATCGATCAAATAGGTGGTTAGTTAATTTCACCTTCTTAAAGTCATTTCTACTCGAAGAACCTTAGGAAAATGGCAACTTTTGTATAGATAACACTATGTTGATGTATCATCATTTTTTTATTTACTATTACTCTTCAAATAATAGTTAGAGTCAAGTTAAGGATCACTGCAAATGTTTTTCGCATCCATCAAATAGTTAGTT
This sequence comes from Rhodomyrtus psidioides, assembly GCA_021437785.1. Classification (NCBI taxonomy): domain Eukaryota; kingdom Viridiplantae; phylum Streptophyta; class Magnoliopsida; order Myrtales; family Myrtaceae; genus Rhodomyrtus; species Rhodomyrtus psidioides. The sequence goes on along the minus strand of JAILYB010000004.1, from coordinate 14,660,103 downwards.
AGGCATTTTTGTCAAATTACGCTCTTTTCTGTTTGACGACTTTCCGAAAACTCCTACCTATTGAATATATAATCCTTTGTTGAAGTACCCTAATTTTTTTGTTTATTAGTTATGTTGAAATATTAAGCATTGTCAATCCAAGTATCGATCAAATAGGTGGTTAGTTAATTTTACCTTCTTAAAGTCATTTCTATTCGAAGAACCTTAGGAAAATTGCGACTTTTCTATAGATAACACTATGTTGAGGTATTATCATTTTTTATATGTTATAACGATTCAAATAATAGCTAGAGTGAAGTTAAGGATCACTGCAATTGTTTTGCGCGGCCATCAAATAGTTAGTTAGGCATTTTTGTCATATTGTGCTCTTTTCTGTTTGACGAATTGCTGAAAACTCCTACCTATTGAATATATAATCCTTTGTTGAAGTACCCTAATTTTTTATCTATTAGTTATCTTAAAATTTTAAGCATTGTCAATCCATGTATCGATCAAACAGGTGGTTAGTCAATTTTACCTTTTTAAAGTCATTTCTACTCGAAGAACCTTGGGAAAATTGCGACTTTTGTATAGATAACACTATGTTGATGTACAATCATTTTTTTATTTATTATTACGCTTCAAATAATAGCTAGAGTCAATTTAAGGATCACTGCAAATGTTTAGCGCGGCGATCAGATAGGTAGTTAGGCATTATTTGTCATATTATGCTCATTTCTGTTTGACGAATTGCCGAAAACTCCTACCTATTGAATATATAATCCTTCGTTGAAGTACCCTAATTTTTTATTTATTAGTTAACTTGAAATTTTAAGCATTGTCAATCCATGTATCGATCAAATAGGTAGTTAGTTAATTTTACCTTCTTAAAGTCATTTCTACTCGAAGAACCTTAGGAAAATTGCGACTTTTCTATAGATAACACTATGTTGAGGTATCATCATTTTTTTCTTTCTTATTACGCTTCAAATAATTGCTAGAGTCAAGTTAAGGATCACTGTAAATGTTTTGCGCGGCGATCAAATAGGTAGTTATGCATTTTTGTCATATTATGCTCTTTTCTGTTTGAAGAATTGCCGAAAACTCCTACCTATTGAATATATAATCCTTTGTTGAGGTACCCTAATTTTTTATTTACTAGTTATCTTGAAATATTAAGTATTGTCAATCCAAGTATCGATCAAATAGGTGGTTAGTTAATTTCACCTTCTTAAAGTAATTTCTACTCGAAGAACCTTAGGAAAATGGCAACTTTTGTATAGATAACACTATGTTGATGTATCATCATTTTTTTATTTACTATTACGCTTCAAATAATAGCTAGAGTCAATTTAAGGATCACTGCAAATGTTTTACGCGGCCATCAAATAGTTAGTTAGGCATTTTTGTCAAATTACGCTCTTTTCTATTTCACGACTTTCCGAGAACTCCTACCTATTGAATATATAATCCTTTGTTGAAGTACCCTAATTTTTTTGTTTATTAGTTATGTGGAAATATTAAGCATTGTCAATCCAAGTATCGATCAAATAGGTGGTTAGTTAATTTCACCTTCTTAAAGTCACTTCTACTCGAAGAACCTTAGGAAAATTGCGAGTTTTCTATAGATAACACTATGTTGATGTATCATCATTTTTTTAGTTATTATTACGCTTCAAATAATAGCTAGAGTCAAGTTAAGGATCACTGTAAATGTTTTGCGTGGCGATAAAAAATGTAGTTAGTTATTGTTTGTCATATTATCCTCATTTCTGTTTGACGAATTACCGAAAACTCCTACCTATTGAATATATAATCCTTTGTTGAGGTAGCCTATTTTTTTAATTACTAGTTATCTTGAAATATTAAGTATTGTCAATCCAAGTATCGATCAAATAGGTGGTTAGTTAATTTCACCCTCTTAAAGTCATTTCTACTCGAAGAACCTTAGGAAAATTGTAACTTTTTTTATATATAACACAATTTTGATGTATCATCATTTTTTTATTTATTATTACGCTTCAAATAATAGCTAGAGGCAAGTCAAGGATCACTGCAAATGTTTTGCGCGGCCATCAAATAGTTAGTTAGGCATTTTTGTCAAATTATGCTCTTTTTTGTTTGATGACTTTCCGAAAACTCCTACCTAATGAATATATAATCCTTTGTTGAAGTACCCTAATTTTTTAATTACTAGTTATCTTGAAATATTAAGTATTGTCAATCCAAGTATCGATCAAATAGGTGGTTAGTTAATTTCACCCTCTTAAAGTCATTTCTACTAGAAGAACCTTAGGAAAATTGCAACTTTTGTATAGATAAAACTATGTTGATGTATCATCATTTTTTTATTTATTATTACGCTTCAAATAATAGCTAGAGTCAAGTTAGGGATCATTGCAAAGGTTTTGCGCCGCGATCAAATAGGTAGTTAGGCATTTTTGTCATATTATGCTCATTTCTTTTGGTCGAATTGCCGAAAACTCCTACCTATTGAATATATAATCCTTTGTTGAAGTACCCTAATTTTTTATCTATTAGTTCTCTTAAAATTTTAAGCATTGTCAATCCATGTATCGATCAAACAGGTGGTTAGATAATTTTACCTTCTTAAAGTCATTTCTACTCGAAGAACCTTGGGAAAATTGCGACTTTTGTATAGATAACAATATGTTGATGTACGATCATTTTTTAATTTATTATTATGCTTCAAATAATAGCTAGAGTAAAGTTAAGGATCACTGCAAATGTTTTACGCGGCGATCAAATAGGTAGTTAGGCATTTTTTGTCTTATTATGCTCATTTCCATTTGACGAATTGCCGAAAACTCCTACCTATTGAATATATAATCCTTTGTTGAAGTACCCTAATTTTTTATTCATTAGTTATCTAGAAATTTTAAGCATTGTCAATCCATGTATCGATCAAATAGGTAGTTTGTTAATTTTACCTTCTTAAAGTCATTTCTACTCGAAGAACCTTAGGAAAATTGTGACTTTTCTATTGATAACTCTATGTTGAGGTATCATCATTTTTTTATTTATTATTACGTTTCAAATAATAACTAGAGTCAAGTTAAGGATCACTGCAAATGTTTTGCGCGGCGATCAAATAGGTAGTTTGGCATTTTTGTCATATTATGCTCTTTTCTGTTTGAAGAATTGCCGAAAACTCCTACCTATTGAATATATAATCTTTTGTTGAGGAACCCTAATTTTTTATTTACTAGTTATCTTGAAATATTATGTATTGTCAATCCAAGTATCGATCAAATAGGTGGTTAATTAATTTCACCTTCTTAAAGTCATTTCTACTCGAAGAACCTTAGGAAAATGGCAACTTTTGTATAGATAACACTATGTTGATGTATCATCATTTTTTTATTTACTATTACGCTTCAAATAATAGCTAGAGTCAATTTAAGGATCACTGCAAATGTTTTACGCGGCCATCAAATAGTTAGTTAGGCATTTTTGTCAAATTACGCTCTTTTCTGTTTGACGACTTTCCGAAAACTCCTACCTATTGAATATATAATCCTTTGTTGAAGTACCCTAATTTTTTTGTTTATTAGTTATGTTGAAATATTAAGCATTGTCAATCCAAGTATCGATCAAATAGGTGGTTAGTTAATTTCACTTTCTTAAAGTCACTTCTACTCGAAGAACCTTAGGAAAATTGCGACTTTTCTATAGATAACACTATGTTGATGTATCATCATTTTTTTTGTTATTATTACGCTTCAAATAATAGCTAGAGTCAAGTTAAGGATCACCGCAAATGTTTTACGCGGCCATCAAATAGTTAGTTAGGCATTTTTGTCAAATTACGCTCTTTTCTGTTTGACGACTTTCCGAAAACTCCTACCTATTGAATATATAATCCTTTGTTGAAGTACCCTAATTTTTTTGTTTATTAGTTATGTTGAAATATTAAGCATTGTCAATCCAAGTATCGATCAAATAGGTGGTTAGTTAATTTCACTTTCTTAAAGTCACTTCTACTCGAAGAACCTTAGGAAAATTGCGAGTTTTCTATAGATAACACTATGTTGATGTATCATCATTTTTTTAGTTATTATTACGCTTCAAATAATAGCTAGAGTCAAGTTAAGGATCACTGTAAATGTTTTGCGCGGCGATAAAAAATGTAGTTAGGCATTGTTTGTCATATTATCCTCATTTCTGTTTGACGAATTACCGAAAACTCCTACCTATTGAATATATAATCCTTTGTTGAGGTAGCCTAATTTTTTAATTACTAGTTATCTTGAAATATTAAGTATTGTCAATCCAAGTATCGATCAAATAGGTGGTTAGTTAATTTCACCCTCTTAAAGTCATTTCTACTCGAAGAACCTTAGGAAAATTGTAACTTTTTTATGGATAACACAATTTTGATGTATCATCATTTTTTTATTTATTATTACGTTTCAAATAATAGCTAGAGTCAAGTTAAGGATCACTGCAAATGTTTTGCGCGGCGATCAAATAGGTAGATAGGTATTTTTTGTCTTATTATGCTCATTTCTATTTGATAAATTGCCGAAAACTCCTACCTATTGAATATATAATCCTTCGTTGAAGTACCCTAATTTTTTATTTATTAGTTAACTTGAAATTTTAAGCATTGTCAATCCATGTATCGATCAAATAGGTAGTTAGTTAATTTTACCTTATTAAAGTCATTTCTACTCGAAGAACCTTAGGAAAATTGTGACTTTTCTATAGATAACACTATGTTGAGGTATCATCATTTTTTTCTTTCTTATTACGCTTCAAATAATTTCTAGAGTCAAGTTAAGGATCACTGTAAATGTTTTGCGCGGCGATCAAATAGGTAGTTATGCATTTTGTCATATTATGCTCTTTTCTGTTTGAAGAATTGCCGAAAACTCCTACCTATTGATTATATAATCTTTTGTTGAGGAACCCTAATTTTTTATTTACTAGTTATCTTGAAATATTAAGTATAGTCAATCCAAGTATCGATCAAATAGGTGGTTAGTTAATTTCACCTTCTTAAAGTCATTTCTACTCGAAGAACCTTAGGAAAATGGCAACTTTTGTATAGATAACACTATGTTGATGTATCATCATTTTTTTATTTACTATTACTCTTCAAATAATAGTTAGAGTCAAGTTAAGGATCACTGCAATTGTTTTACGCGTCTATCAAATAGTTAGTTAGGCATTTTTGTCAAATTACGCTCTTTTCTGTTTGACGACTTTCCGAAAACTCCTACCTATTGAATATATAATCCTTTGTTGAAGTACCCTAATTTTTTTGTTTATTAGTTATGTTGAAATATTAAGCATTGTCAATCTAAGTATCGATCAAATAGGTGGTTAGTTAATTTCACCTTCTTAAAGTCACTTATACTCGAAGAACCTTAGGAAAATTGCGAGTTTTCTATAGATAACACTATGTTGATGTATCATCATTTTTTTAGTTATTATTACGCTTCAAATAATAGCTAGAGTCAAGTTAAGGATCACTGTAAATGTTTTGCGCGGCGAAAAAAAATGTAGTTAGGCATTGTTTGTCATATTATCCTCATTTCTGTTTGACGAATTACCGAAAACTCCTACCTATTGAATATATAATCCTTTATTGAGGTAGCCTAATTTTTTAATTACTAGTTATCTTGAAATATTAAGTATTGTCAATCCAAGTATCGATCAAATAGGTGGTTAGTTAATTTCACCCTCTTAAAGTCATTTCTACTCGAAGAACCTTAGGAAAATTGTAACTTTTTTTATAGATAACACAATTTTGATGTATCATCATTTTTTTATTTATTATTACCCTTCAAATAATAGCTAGAGGCAAGTTAAGGATCACTGCAAATGTTTTGCGCGGCCATCAAATAGTTAGTTAGGCATTTTTGTCAAATTATGCTCTTTTCTGTTTGACGACTTTCCGAAAACTCCTACCTAATGAATATATAATCCTTTGTTGAAGTACCCTAATTTTTTAATTATTAGTTATCTTGAAATATTAAGCATTGTCAATCCAAGTATCGAACAAATAGGTAGTTAGTTAATTTCACCTTCTTAAAGTCTGTTCTACTCGAAGAACCTTAGGAAAATTGTGACTTTTGTATAGATAACACTATATTGGTGTGTGATCATTTTTTTATTTGTTATTACGCTTCAAAAAATAGCTAGAGTCATGTTAGGGATCATTGCAAATGTTTTCCGCCGCGATCAAATAGGTAGTTAGGCATTTTTGTCATATTATGCTTATTTCTGTTGGTTGAATTGCCGAAAACTCCTACCTATTGAATATATAATCCTTTGTTGATGTACCCTAATTTTTTATCTATTAGTTATCTTAAAATTTTAAGCATTGTCAATCCATGTATCGATCAAACATGTGGTTAGATAATTTTACCTTCTTAAAGTCATTTCTACTCGAAGAACCTTAGGAAAATTGTGACTTTTCTATAGATAACACTATGTTGAGGTATCATCATTTTTTTCTTTCTTATTACGCTTCAAATAATTGCTAGAGTCAAGTTAAGGATCACTGTAAATGTTTTGCGCGGCGATCAAATAGGTAGTTATGCATTTTGTCATATTATGCTCTTTTCTGTTTGAAGAATTGCCGAAAACTCCTACCTATTGATTATATAATCTTTTGTTGAGGAACCCTAATTTTTTATTTACTAGTTATCTTGAAATATTAAGTATTGTCAATCCAAGTATCGATCAAATAGGTGGTTAGTTAATTTCACCTTCTTAAAGTCATTTCTACTCGAAGAACCTTAGGAAAATGGCAACTTTTGTATAGATAACACTATGTTGATGTATCATCATTTTTTTATTTACTATTACTCTTCAAATAATAGTTAGAGTCAAGTTAAGGATCACTGCAAATGTTTTTCGCATCCATCAAATAGTTAGTTAGGCATTTTTGTCAAATTACGCTCTTTTCTGTTTGACGACTTTCCGAAAACTCCTACCTATTGAATATATAATCCTTTGTTGAAGTACCCTAATTTTTTTGTTTATTAGTTATGTTGAAATATTAAGCATTGTCAATCCAAGTATCGATCAAATAGGTGGTTAGTTAATTTCACCTTCTTAAAGTCACTTCTACTCTAAGAACCTTAGGAAAATTGCGAGTTTTCTATAGATAACACTATGTTGATGTATCATCATTTTTTTAGTTATTATTACGCTTCAAATAATAGCTAGAGTCAAGTTAAGGATCACTGTAAATGTTTTGCGCGGCGATAAAAAATGTAGTTAGGCATTGTTTGTCATATTATCCTCATTTCTGTTTGACGAATTACCGAAAACTCCTACCTATTGAATATATAATCATTTGTTGAGGTAGCCTAATTTTTTAATTACTAGTTATCTTGAAATATTAAGTATTGTCAATCCAAGTATCGATCAAATAGGTGGTTAGTTAATTTCACCATCTTAAAGTCATTTCTACTCGAAGAACCTTAGGAAAATTGTAACTTTTTTTATAGATAGCACAATTTTGATGTATCATCATTTTTTTATTTATTATTACTCTTCAAATAATAGCTAGAGGCAAGTTAAGGATCACTGCAAATGTTTTTCGCGTCCATCAAATAGTTAGTTAGGCATTTTTGTCAAATTACGCTCTTTTCTGTTTGACGACTTTCCGAAAACTTCTACCTATTGAATATATAATCCTTTGTTGAAGTACCCTAATTTTTTAATTATTAGTTATCTTGAAATATTAAGCATTGTCAATCCAAGTATCGAACAAATAGGTAGTTAGTTAATTTCACCTTCTTAAAGTCTGTTCTACTCGAAGAACCTTAGGAAAATTGTGACATTTGTATAGATAACACTATATTGGTGTGTGATCATTTTTTTATTTGTTATTACGCTTCAAAAAATAGCTAGAGTCATGTTAGGGATCATTGCAAATGTTTTCCGCCGCGATCAAATAGGTAGTTAGGCATTTTTGTCATATTATGCTTATTTCTGTTGGTCGAATTGCCGAAAACTCCTACCTATTGAATATATAATCCTTTGTTGATGTACCCTAATTTTTTATCTATTAGTTATCTTAAAATTTTAAGCATTGTCAATCCATGTATCGATCAAACAGGTGGTTAGTTAATTTCACCTTCTTAAAGTCATTTCTACTCGAAGAACCTTAGGAAAATGGCACTTTTGTATAGATAACACTATGTTGATGTATCATCATTTTTTTATTTACTATTACTCTTCAAATAATAGTTAGAGTCAAGTTAAGGATCACTGCAAATGTTTTTCGCGTCCATCAAATAGTTAGTTAGGCATTTTTGTCAAATTACGCTCTTTTCTGTTTGACGACTTTCCGAAAACTCCTACCTATTGAATATATAATCCTTTGTTGAAGTACCCTAATTTTTTTGTTTATTAGTTATGTTGAAATATTAAGCATTGTCAATCCAAGTATCGATCAAATAGGTGGTTAGTTAATTTCACCTTCTTAAAGTCACTTCTACTCGAAGAACCTTAGGAAAATTGCGAGTTTTCTATAGATAACACTATGTTGATGTATCATCATTTTTTTAGTTATTATTACGCTTCAAATAATAGCTAGAGTCAAGTTAAGGATCACTGTAAATGTTTTGCGCGGCGATAAAAAATGTAGTTAGGCATTGTTTGTCATATTATCCTCATTTCTGTTTGACGAATTACCGAAAACTCCTACCTATTGAATATATAATCCTTTGTTGAGGTAGCCTAATTTTTTAATTACTAGTTATCTTGAAATATTAAGTATTGTCAATCCAAGTATCGATCAAATAGGTGGTTAGTTAATTTCACCCTCTTAAAGTCATTTCTACTCGAAGAACCTTAGGAAAATTGTAACTTTTTTTATAGATAACACAATTTTGATGTATCATCATTTTTTTATTTATTATTACTCTTCAAATAATAGCTAGAGGCAAGTTAAGGATCACTGCAAATGTTTTTCGCGTCCATCAAATAGTTAGTTAGGCATTTTTGTCAAATTACGCTCTTTTCTGTTTGACGACTTTCCGAAAACTTCTACCTATTGAATATATAATCCTTTGTTGAAGTACCCTAATTTTTTAATTATTAGTTATCTTGAAATATTAAGCATTGTCAATCCAAGTATCGAACAAATAGGTAGTTAGTTAATTTCACCTTCTTAAAGTCTGTTCTACTCGAAGAACCTTAGGAAAATTGTGACATTTGTATAGATAACACTATATTGGTGTGTGATCAATTTTTTATTTGTTATTACGCTTCAAAAAATAGCTAGAGTCATGTTAGGGATCATTGCAAATGTTTTCCGCCGCGATCAAATAGGTAGTTAGACATTTTTGTCATATTATGCTTATTTCTGTTGGTCGAATTGCCGAAAACTCCTACCTATTGAATATATAATCCTTTGTTGATGTACCCTAATTTTTTATCTATTAGTTATCTTAAAATTTTAAGCATTGTCAATCCATGTATCGATCAAACAGGTGGTTAGTTAATTTCACCTTCTTAAAGTCATTTCTACTCGAAGAACCTTAGGAAAATGGCACTTTTGTATAGATAACACTATGTTGATGTATCATCATTTTTTTATTTACTATTACTCTTCAAATAATAGTTAGAGTCAAGTTAAGGATCACTGCAAATGTTTTTCGCGTCCATCAAATAGTTAGTTAGGCATTTTTGTCAAATTACGCTCTTTTCTGTTTGACGACTTTCCGAAAACTCCTACCTATTGAATATATAATCCTTTGTTGAAGTACCCTAATTTTTTTGTTTATTAGTTATGTTGAAATATTAAGCATTGTCAATCCAAGTATCGATCAAATAGGTGGTTAGTTAATTTCACCTTCTTAAAGTCACTTCTACTCGAAGAACCTTAGGAAAATTGCGAGTTTTCTATAGATAACACTATGTTGATGTATCATCATTTTTTTAGTTATTATTACGCTTCAAATAATAGCTAGAGTCAAGTTAAGGATCACTGTAAATGTTTTGCGCGGCGATAAAAAATGTAGTTAGGCATTGTTTGTCATATTATACTCATTTCTGTTTGACGAATTACCGAAAACTCCTACCTATTGAATATATAATCCTTTGTTGAGGTAGCCTAATTTTTTAATTACTAGTTATCATGAAATATTAAGTATTGTCAATCCAAGTATCGATCAAATAGGTGGTTAGTTAATTTCACCCTCTTAAAGTCATTTCTACTCGAAGAACCTTAGGAAAATTGTAACTTTTTTTATAGATAACACAATTTTGATGTATCATCATTTTTTTATTTATTATTACTCTTCAAATAATAGCTAGAGGCAAGTTAAGGATCACTGCAAATGTTTTGCGCGGCCATCAAATAGTTAGTTAGGCATTTTTGTCAAATTATGCTCTTTTCTGTTTGACGACTTTCCGAAAACTCCTACCTAATGAATATATAATCCTTTGTTGAAGTACCCTAATTTTTTAATTATTAGTTATCTTGAAATATTAAGCATTGTCAATCCAAGTATCGAACAAATAGGTAGTTAGTTAATTTCACCTTCTTAAAGTCTGTTCTACTCGAAGAACCTTAGGAAAATTGTGACTTTTGTATAGATAACACTATATTGGTGTGTGATCATTTTTTTATTTGTTATTACGCTTCAAAAAATAGCTAGAGTCATGTTAGGAATCATTGCAAATGTTTTCCGCCGCGATCAAATAGGTAGTTAGGCATTTTTGTCATATTATGCTTATTTCTGTTGGTCGAATTGCCGAAAACTCCTACCTATTGAATATATAATCCTTTGTTGATGTACCCTAATTTTTTATCTATTAGTTATCTTAAAATTTTAAGCATTGTCAATCCATGTATCGATCAAACAGGTGGTTAGATAATTTTACCTTCTTAAAGTCATTTCTACTCGAAGAACCTTGGGAAAATTGCGGCTTTTGTATAGATAACAATATGTTGATGTACGATCATTTTTTTATTTATTATTACGCTTCAAATAATAGCTAGAGTCAAGTTAAGGATCACTGCAAATGTTTTACGCGGCCATCAAATAGTTAGTTAGGCATTTTTGTCAAATTACGCTCTTTTCTGTTTGACGACTTTCCGAAAACTCGTACCTATTGAATATTAATCCTTTGTTGAAGTACCCTAATTTTTTATTTATTAGTTATCTTGAAATATTAAGCATTGTCAATCCAAGTATCGATCAAATAGGTAGTTAGTTAATTTCACATTCTTAAATTCATTTCTACTCGAAGAACATTAGGAAAATTGAGACTTTTGTATAGATAACACTATGTTGATGTATCATCATTTTTTTTATTTATTATTACGTTTCAAATAATAGCTAGAGTCAAGTTAAGGATCACTGCAAATGTTTAGCGCGGCGATCAAATAGGTAGTTAGGCATTATTTGTCATATTATGCTCTTTTCTGTTTGAAGAATTGCCGAAAACTCCTACCTATTGAATATATAATCCTTTGTTGAGGTACCCTAATTTTTTATTTACTAGTTATCTTGAAATATTAAGTATTGTCAATCCAAGTATCGATCAAATAGGTGGTTAGTTAATTTCACCTTCTTAAAGTAATTTCTACTCGAAGAACCTTAGGAAAATGGCAACTTTTGTATAGATAACACTATGTTGATGTATCATCATTTTTTTATTTACTATTACGCTTCAAATAATAGCTAGAGTCAAGTTAAGGATCACTGCAAATGTTTAGCGCGGCGATCAAATAGGTAGTTAGGCATTATTTGTCATATTATGCTCATTTCTGTTTGACGAATTGCCGAAAACTCCTACCTATTGAATATATAATCCTTTGTTGAAGTACCCTAATTTTTTTGTTTATTAGATATGTTGAAATATTAAGCATTGTCAATCCAAGTATCGATCAAATAGGTGGTTAGTTAATTTCACCTTCTTAAAGTCACTTCTACTCGAAGAACCTTAGGAAAATTGCGAGTTTTCTATAGATAATACTATGTTGATGTATCATCATTTTTTTAGTTATTATTACGCTTCAAATAATAGCTAGAGTCAAGTTAAGGATCACTGTAAATGTTTTGCGCGGCGATAAAAAATGTAGTTAGGCATTCTATGTCATATTATCCTCATTTCTGTTTGATGAATTACCGAAAACTCCTACCTATTGAATATATAATCCTTTGTTGAGGTAGCCTGATTTTTTAATTACTAGTTATCTTGAAATATTAAGTATTGTCAATCCAAGTATCGATCAAATAGGTGGTTAGTTAATTTCACCCTCTTAAAGTCATTTCTACTCGAAGAACCTTAGGAAAATTGTAACTTTTTTTATAGATAACACAATTTTGATGTATCATCATTTTTTTATTTATTATTACGCTTCAAATAATAGCTAGAGGCAAGTTAAGGATCACTGCAAATGTTTTGCGCGCCCATCAAATAGTTAGTTAGGCATTTTTGTCAAATTATGCTCTTTTCTGTTTGAAGACTTTCCGAAAACTCCTACCTAATGAATATATAATCCTTTGTTGAAGTATCCTAATTTTTTAATTATTAGTTATCTTGAAATATTAAGCAATGTCAATCCAAGTATCGAACAAATAGGTAGTTAGTTAATTTCACCTTCTTAAAGTCTGTTCTACTCGAAGAACCTTAGGAAAATTGTGACTTTTGTATAGATAACACTATATTGGTGTATGATCATTTTTTTATTTGTTATTACGCTTCAAAAAAAAGCTAGAGTCAAGTTAGGGATCATTGCAATGGTTTTGCGCCGCGATCAAATAGGTAGTTAGGCATTTTTGTCATATTATGCTCATTTCTTTTGGTCGAATTGCCGAAAACTCCTACCTATTGAATATATAATCCTTTGTTGAAGTACCCTAATTTTTTATCTATTAGTTATCTTAAAATTTTGAGCATTGTCAATCCATATATCGATCAAACAGGTGGTTAGATAATTTTACCTTCTTAAAGTCATTTCTACTCGAAGAACCTTGGGAAAATTGCGACTTTTCTATTGATAACTCTATGTTGAGGTATCATCGTTTTTTTATTTATTATTACGCTGCAAATAATAACTAGAGTCAAGTTAAGGATCACTGCAAATGTTTTGCGCGGCGATCAAATAGGTAGTTAGGCATTTTCGTCATATTATGCTCTTTTCTGTTTGAAGAATTGCCGAAAACTCCTACCTATTGAATATATAATCCTTTGTTGAAGTACCCTAATTTTTTATTCATTAGTTATCTAGAAATTTTAAGCATTGTCAATCCATGTATCGATCAAATAGGTAGTTAGTTAATTTTACCTTCTTAAAGTCATTTCTACTCGAAGAACCTTAGGAAAATTGTGACTTTTCTATTGATAACTCTATGTTGAAGTATCATCATTTTTTTATTTATTATTACGCTTCAAATAATAACTAGAGTCAAGTTAAGGATCACTGCAAATGTTTTGCGCGGCGATCAAATAGGTAGTTAGGCATTTTCGTCATATTATACTCTTTTCTATTTCACAAATTGCCGAAAACTCCTACCTATTGAATATATAATCCTTTGTTGAAGTACCCTAATTTTTTATTCATTAGTTATCTAGAAATTTTAAGCATTGTCAATCCATGTATCGATCAAATAGGTAGTTAGTTAATTTTACCTTCTTAAAGTCATTTCTACTCGAAGAACCTTAGGAAAATTGTGACTTTTCTATTGATAACTCTATGTTGAGGTATCATCATTTTTTTATTTATTATTACGCTTCAAATAATAACTAGAGTCAAGTTAAGGATCACTGCAAATGTTTTACGCGGCCATCAAATAGTTAGTTAGGCATTTTTGTCAAATTACGCTCTTTTTTGTTTGACGACTTTCCGAAAACTCCTACCTATTGAATATATAATCCTTTGTTGAAGTACCCTAATTTTTTTGTTTATTAGTTATGTTGAAATATTAAGCATTGTCAATCCAAGTATCGATCAAATAGGTGGTTAGTTAATTTCACCTTCTTAAAGTCACTTCTACTCGAAGAACCTTAGGAAAATTGCGAGTTTCCAATAGATAACACTATGTTGATGTATCTTCATTTTTTTAGTTATTATTATACTTCAAATAATAGCTAGAGTCAAGTTAAGGATCACTGTAAATGTTTTGCGCGGCGATAAAAAATGTAGTTAGGCATTGTTTGTCATATTATCCTCATTTCTGTTTGACGAATTACCGAAAACTCCTACCTATTGAATATATAATCCTTTGTTGAGGTAGCCTAATTTTTTAATTACTAGTTATCTTGAAATATTAAGTATTGTCAATCCAAGTATCGATCAAATAGGTGGTTAGTTAATTTCACCCTCTTAAAGTCATTTCTACTCGAAAAACCTTAGGAAAATTGCGACTTTTCTAATGATTACTCTATGTTGAGGTATCATCATTTTTTTATTTATTATTACGCTTCAAATAATAACTATGGTCAAGTTAAGGATCACTGCAAATGTTTTGCGCGGCGATAAAAAAGGTAGTTAGGCATTTTTGTCATATTATGCTCTTTTCTGTTTGAAGAATTGCCGAAAACTCCTACCTATTGATTATATAATCTTTTGTTGAAGTACCCTAATTTTTTATCTATTAGTTATCTTAAAATTTTAAGCATTGTCAATCCATGTATCGATCAAACAGGTGGTTAGTTAATTTTACCTTCTTAAAGTCATTTCTACTCGAAGAACCTTGGGAAAATTGCGACTTTTGTATAGATAACACTATGTTGATGTACGATCATTTTTTTATTTATTATTACGCTTCAAATAATAGCTAGAGTCAAGTTAAGGATCACTGCAAATGTTTTGCGCGGCGATCAAATAGGTAGTTAGGCATTTTTTGTCTTATTATGCTCATTTCTATTTCACAAATTGCCGAAAACTCCTACCTATTGAATATATAATCCTTTGTTGAAGTACCCTAATTTTTTATTCATTAGTTATCTTGAAATTTTAAGCATTGTCAATCCATGTATCGATCAAATAGGTAGTTAGTTAATTTTACCTTCTTAAAGTCATTTCTACTCGAAGAACCTTAGGAAAATTGCGACTTTTCTAATGATTACTCTATGTTGAGGTATCATCATTTTTTTATTTATTATTACGCTTCAAATAATAACTAGAGTCAAGTTAAGGATCACTGCAAATATTTTGCGCGGCGATCAAATAGGTACTTAGGCATTTTTGTCATATTATGCTCTTTTCTGTTTGAAGAATTGCCGAAAACTCCTACCTATTGATTATATAATCCTTTGTCGAAGTACCCTAATTTTTTATTTACTTGTTATCTTGAAATATTAAGCATTTTCAATCCAAGTACCAATCAAATAGGTGGTTAGTTAATTTCACCTTCTTAAAGTCACTTCTACTCGAAGAACCTTAGGAAAATTGAGACTTTTGTATAGATAACACTATGTTGATGTATCATCATTTTTTTATTTATTATTACGCTTCAAATAATAGCTAGAGTCAAGTTAAGGATCACTGCAAATGTTTTGCGCGGCGATAAAAAATGTAGTTAGGCATTCTATGTCATATTATCCTCATTTCTGTTTGATGAATTAACGAAAACTCCTACCTATTGAATATATAATCCTTTGTTGAAGTACCCTAATTTTTTATTCATTAGTTATCTAGAAATTTTAAGCATTGTCAATCCATGTATCGATCAAATAGGTAGTTAGTTAATTTTACCTTCTTAAAGTCATTTCTACTCGAAGAACCTTAGGAAAATTGTGACTTTTCTATTGATAACTCTATGTTGAAGTATCATCATTTTTTTATTTATTATTACGCTTCAAATAATAACTAGAGTCAAGTTAAGGATCACTGCAAATGTTTTGCGCGGCGATCAAATAGGTAGTTAGGCATTTTCGTCATATTATGCTCTTTTCTGTTTGAAGAATTGCCGAAAACTCCTACCTATTGATTATATAATCCTTTGTTGAAGTACCCTAATTTTTTATCTATTAGTTATCTTAAAATTTTGAGCATTGTCAATCCATGTATCGATCAAACAGGTGGTTAGATAATTTTAGCTTCTTAAAGTCATTTCTACTCGAAGAACCTTGGGAAAATTGCGACTTTTCTATTGATAACTCTATGTTGAGGTATCATCATTTTTTTATTTATTATTACGCTTCAAATAATAACTAGAGTCAAGTTAAGAATCACTGCAAATGTTTTGCGCGGCGATCAAATAGGTAGTTAGGCATTTTCGTCATATTATGCTCTTTTCTGTTTGAAGAATTGCCGAAAACTCCTACCTATTGAATATATAATCCTTTGTTGAAGTACCCTAATTTTTTATTCATTAGTTATCTAGAAATTTTAAGCATTGTCAATCCATGTATCGATCAAATAGGTAGTTAGTTAATTTTACTTTCTTAAAGTCATTTCTACTCGAAGAACCTTAGGAAAATTGTGACTTTTCTATTGATAACTCTATGTTGAGGTATCATCATTTTTTTATTTATTATTACGCTTCAAATAATAACTAGAGTCAAGTTAAGGATCACTGCAAATGTTTTACGCGGCCATCAAATAGTTAGTTAGGCATTTTTGTCAAATTACACTCTTTTCTGTTTGACGACTTTCCGAAAACTCCTACCTATTGAATATATAATCCTTTGTTGAAGTACCCTAATTTTTTTGTTTATTAGTTATGTTGAAATATTAAGCTTTGTCAATCCAAGTATCGATCAAATAGGTGGTTAGTTAATTTCACCTTCTTAAAGTCACTCCTACTCGAAGAACCTTAGGAAAATTGCGAGTTTTCTATAGATAACACTATGTTGATGTATCTTCATTTTTTTAGTTATTATTATACTTCAAATAATAGCTAGAGTCAAGTTAAGGATCACTGTAAATGTTTTGCGCGGCGATAAAAAATGTAGTTAGGCATTGTTTGTCATATTATCCTCATTTCTGTTTGACGAATTACCGAAAACTCCTACCTATTGAATATATAATCCTTTGTTGAGGTAGCCTAATTTTTTAATTACTAATTATCTTGAAATATTAAGTATTGTCAATCCAAGTATCGATCAAATAGGTGGTTAGTTAATTTCACCCTCTTAAAGTCATTTCTACTCGAAAAACCTTGGGAAAATTGCGACTTTTGTATAGATAACACTATGTTGATGTACGATCATTTTTTTATTTATTATTACGCTTCAAATAATAGCTAGAGTCAAGTTAAGGATCACTGCAAATGTTTTGCGCGGCGATCAAATAGGTAGTTAGGCATTTTTTGTCTTATTATGCTCATTTCTATTTCACGAATTGCCGAAAACTCCTACCTATTGAATATATAATCCTTTGTTGAAGTACCCTAATTTTTTATTCATTAGTTATCTTGAAATTTTAAGCATTGTCAATCCATGTATCGATCAAATAGGTAGTTTGTTAATTTTACCTTCTTAAAGTCATTTCTACTCGAAGAACCTTAGGAAAATTGCGACTTTTCTAATGATTACTCTATGTTGAGGTATCATCATTTTTTTATTTATTATTACGCTTCAAATAATAACTAGAGTCAAGTTAAGGATCACTGCAAATATTTTGCGCGGCGATCAAATAGGTACTTAGGCATTTTTGTCATATTATGCTCTTTTCTGTTTGAAGAATTGCCGAAAACTCCTACCTATTGATTATATAATCCTTTGTCGAAGTACCCTAATTTTTTATTTACTTGTTATCTTGAAATATTAAGCATTTTCAATCCAAGTACCAATCAAATAGGTGGTTAGTTAATTTCACCTTCTTAAAGTCACTTCTACTAGAATAACCTTAGGAAAATTGAGACTTTTGTATAGATAACACTATGTTGATGTATCATCATTTTTTTATTTATTATTACGCTTCAAATAATAGCTATAGTCAAGTTAAGGATCACTGCAAATGTTTTGCGCGGCGATCAAAAATGTAGTTAGGCATTGTTTGTCATATTATGCTCATTTCTGTTTGACGAATTGCCGAAAACTCCTACCTATTGAATATATAATCCTTCGTTGTAGTACCCTAATTTTTTATTTATTAGTTATCTTGAAATTTTAGGCATTGTCAATCCATGTATCGATCAAATAGGTAGTTAGTTAATTTTACGTTCTTAAAGTCATTTCTACTCGAAGAACCTTAGGAAAATTGCGACTTTTCTATAGATAACACTATGTTCAGGTATCATGATTTTTTTCTTTGTTATTACGCTTCAAATAATAGCTAGAGTCAAGTTAAGGATCACTGCAAATATTTTGCGCGGCGATCAAAAATGTAGTTAGGCATTGTTTGTCATATTATGCTCATTTCTGTTTGACGAATTGCCGAAAACTCCTACCTATTGAATATATAATCCTTCGTTGTAGTACCCTAATTTTTTATTTATTAGTTATCTTGAAATTTTAGGCATTGTCAATCCATGTATCGATCAAATAGGTAGTTAGTTAATTTTACGTTCTTAAAGTCATTTCTACTCGAAGAACCTTAGGAAAATTGCGACTTTTCTATAGATAACACTATGTTCAGGTATCATCATTTTTTTCTTTGTTATTACGCCTCAAATAATAGCTAGAGTCAAGTTAAGGATCACTGCAAATGTTTTGCGCGGCGATCAAAAATGTAGTTAGGCATTGTTTGTCATATTATGCTCATTTCTATTTGACGAATTGCCGAAAACTCCTACCTATTGAATATATAATCCTTCGTTGTAGTACCCTAATTTTTTATTTATTAGTTATCTTGAAATTTTAGGCATTGTCAATCCATGTATCGATCAAATAGGTAGTTAGTTAATTTTACGTTCTTAAAGTCATTTCTACTCGAAGAACCTTAGGAAAATTGCGACTTTTCTATAGATAACACTATGTTCAGGTATCATCATTTTTTTCTTTGTTATTACGCTTCAAATAATAGCTAGAGTCAAGTTAAGGATCACTGCAAATGTTTTGCGCGGCGATCAAATAGGTAGTTATGCATTTTTGTCATATTATGCTCTTTTCTGTTTGAAGAATTGCCGAAAACTCCTACCTATTGAATATATAATCCTTTGTTGAGGTACCCTAATTTTTTATTTACTTGTTATCTTGAAATATTAAGCATTTTCAATCCAAGTGCCAATCAAATAGGTGGTTAGTTAATTTCACCTTCTTAAAGTCACTTCTACTCGAAGAACCTTAGGAAAATTGAGACTTTTGTATAGATAACACTATGTTGATGTATCATCATTTTTTTATTTATTATTACGCTTCAAATAATAGCTATAGTCAAGTTAAGGATCACTGCAAATGTTTTGCGCGGCGATCAAAAATGTAGTTAGGCATTGTTTGTCATATTATGCTCATTTCTGTCTGACGAATTGCCGAAAACTCCTACCTATTGAATATATAATCCTTCGTTGTAGTACCCTAATTTTTTATTTATTAGTTATCTTGAAATTTTAGGCATTGTCAATCCATGTATCGATCAAATAGGTAGTTAGTTAATTTTACGTTCTTAAAGTCATTTCTACTCGAAGAACCTTAGGAAATTTGCGACTTTTCTATAGATAACACTATGTTCAGGTATCATCATTTTTTTCTTTGTTATTACGCTTCAAATAATAGCTAGAGTCAAGTTATGGATCACTGCAAATGTTTTGCGCGGCGATCAAAAATGTAGTTAGGCATTGTTTGTCATATTATGCTCATTTCTGTTTGACGAATTGCCGAAAACTCCTACCTATTGAATATATAATCCTTCGTTGTAGTACCCTAATTTTTTATTTATTAGTTATCTTGAAATTTTAGGCATTGTCAATCCATGTATCGATCAAATAGGTAGTTAGTTAATTTTACGTTCTTAAAGCCATTTATACTCGAAGAACCTTAGGAAAATTGCGACTTTTCTATAGATAACACTATGTTCAGGTATCATCATTTTTTTCTTTGTTATTACGCTTCAAATAATAGCTAGAGTCAAGTTAAGGATCACTGCAAATGTTTTGCGCGGCGATCAAATAGGTAGTTATGCATTTTTGTCATATTATGCTCTTTTCTGTTTGAAGAATTGCCGAAAACTCCTACCTATTGAATATATAATCCTTTGTTGAGGTACCCTAATTTTTTATTTACTAGTTATCTTGAAATATTAAGTATTGTCAATCCAAGTATCAATCAAATAGGTGGTTAGTTAATTTCACCTTCTTAAAGTCATTTCTACTCGAATAACCTTAGGAAAATGGCAACTTTTGTATAGATAACACTATGTTGATGTATCATCATTTTTTTATTTATTATTACGGTTCAAATAATAGCTAGAGTCAAGTTAAGGATCACTGCAAATGTTTTGCGCGGCGATCAAATAGGTAGTTCGGCATTTTTTGTCTTATTATGCTCATTTCTATTTCACGAATTGCCGAAAACTCCTACCTATTGAATATATAATCCTTTGTTGAAGTACCCTAATTTTTTATTCATTAGTTATCTTGAAATTTTAAGCATTGTCAATCCATGTATCGATCAAATAGGTAGTTAGTTAATTTTACCTTCTTAAAGTCATTTCTACTCGAAGAACCTTAGGAAAATTGTGACTTTTCTATTCATAACTCTATGTTGAGGTATCATCATTTTTTTATCTATTATTACGCTTCAAATAATAACTAGAGTCAAGTTAAGGATCACTGCAAATATTTTGCGCGGCGATCAAATAGGTAGTTAGGCATTTTTGTCATATTATGCTCTTTTCTGTTTGAAGAATTGCCGAAAACTCCTACCTATTGATTATATAATCTTTTGTTGAAGTACCCTAATTTTTTAACTATTAGTTACCTTAAAATTTTAAGCATTGTCAATCCATGTATCGATCAAACAGGTGGTTAGTTAATTTTACCTTCTTAAAGTCATTTCTACTCGAAGAACCTTGGGAAAATTGCGACTTTTGTATAGATAACACTATGTTGATGTACGATCATTTTTTTATTTATTATTACGCTTCAAATGATAGCTAGAGTCAAGTTAAGGATCACTGCAAATGTTTTGCGCGGCGATCAAATAGGTAGTTAGGCATTTTTTGTCTTATTATGCTCATTTCTATTTCACGAATTGCCGAAAACTCCTACCTATTGAATATATAATCCTTTGTTGAAGTACCCTAATTTTTTATTCATTAGTTATCTTGAAATTTTAAGCATTGTCAATCCATGTATCGATCAAATAGGTAGTTAGTTAATTTTACCTTCTTAAAGTCATTTCTACTCGAAGAACCTTAGGAAAATTGCGACTTTTCTAATGATTACTCTATGTTGAGGTATCATCATTTTTTTATTTATTATTACGCTTCAAATAATAACTAGAGTCAAGTTAAGGATCACTGCCAATATTTTGCGCGGCGATCAAATTGGTACTTAGGCATTTTTGTCATATTATGCTCTTTTCTGTTTGAAGAATTGCCGAAAACTCCTACCTATTGATTATATAATCCTTTGTCGAAGTACCCTAATTTTTTATTTACTTGTTATCTTGAAATATTATGCATTTTCAATCCAAGTACCAATCAAATAGGTGGTTAGTTAATTTCACCTTCTTAAAGTCACTTCTACTCGAAGAACCTTAGGAAAATTGAGACTTTTGTATAGATAACACTATGTTGATGTATCATCTTTTTTTTATTTATTATTACGCTTCAAATAATAGCTATAGTCAAGTTAAGGATCACTGCAAATGTTTTGCGCGGCGATCAAAAATGTAGTTAGGCATTGTTTGTCATATTATGCTCATTTCTGTTTGACGAATTGCCGAAAACTCCTACCTATTGAATATATAATCCTTCGTTGTAGTACCCTAATTTTTTATTTATTAGTTATCTTGAAATTTTAGGCATTGTCAATCCATGTATCGATCAAATAGGTAGTTAGTTAATTTTACGTTCTTAAAGTCATTTCTACTCGAAGAACCTTAGGAAAATTGCGACTTTTCTATAGATAACACTATGTTCAGGTATCATCATTTTTTTCTTTGTTATTACGCTTCAAATAATAGCTAGAGTCAAGTTAAGGATCACTGCAAATGTTTTACGCGGCGATCAAATAGGTAGTTATGCATTTTTGTCATATTATGCTCTTTTCTGTTTGAAGAATTGCCGAAAACTCCTACCTATTGAATATATAATCCTTTGTTGAGGTACCCTAATTTTTTATTTACTAGTTATCTTGAAATATTAAGTATTGTCAATCCAAGTATAAATCAAATAGGTGGTTAGTTAATTTAACCTTCTTAAAGTCATTTCTACTCGAATAACCTTTGGAAAATGGCAACTTTTGTATAGATAACACTATGTTGATGTATCATCATTTTTTTATTTATTATTACGCTTCAAATAATAGCTAGAGTCAAGTTAAGGATCACTGCAAATGTTTTGCGCGGCGATCAAATAGGTAGTTCGGCATTTTTTGTCTTATTATGCTCATTTCTATTTCACGAATTGCCGAAAACTCCTACCTATTGAATATATAATCCTTTGTTGAAGTACCCTAATTTTTTATTCATTAGTTATCTTGAAATTTTAAGGATTGTCAATCCATGTATCGATCAAATAGGTAGTTAGTTAATTTTACCTTCTTAAAGTCATTTCTACTCGAAGAACCTTAGGAAAATTGCGACTTTTCTAATGATTACTCTATGTTGAGGTATCATCATTTTTTTATTTATTATTACGCTTCAAATAATAACTAGAGTCAAGTTAAGGATCACTGCAAATATTTTGCGCGGCGATCAAATAGGTAGTTAGGCATTTTTGTCATATTATGCTCTTTTCTGTTTGAAGAATTGCCGAAAACTCCAACCTATTGATTATATAATCTTTTGTTGAAGTACCCTAATTTTTTATCTATTAGTTATCTTAAAATTTTAAGCATTGTCAATCCATGTATCGATCAAACAGGTGGTTAGTTAATTTTACCTTCTTAAAGTCATTTCTACTCGAAGAACCTTGGGAAAATTGCGACTTTTGTATAGATAACACTATGTTGATGTACGATCATTTTTTTATTTATTATTACGCTTCAAATAATAGCTAGAGTCAAGTTAAGGATCACTGCAAATGTTTTGCGCGGCGATCAAATAGGTAGTTAGGCATTTTTTGTCTTATTATGCTCATTTCTATTTGACGAATTGCCGAAAACTCCTACCTATTGAATATATAATCCTTTGTTGAAGTGCCCTAATTTTTTATTCATTAGTTATCTTGAAATTTTAAGCATTGTCAATCCATGTATCGATCAAATAGGTAGTTAGTTAATTTTACCTTCTTAAAGTCATTTCTACTCGAAGAACCTTAGGAAAATTGCGACTTTTCTATTGATAAAAATATGTTAAGGTATCATCATTTTTTTATTTATTATTACGCTTCAAATAATAACTAGAGTCAAGTTAAGGATCACTGCAAATGTTTTGCGCGGCGATCAAATAGGTAGTTCGGCATTTTTGTCATATTATGCTCTTTTCTGTTGGAAGAATTCCCGAAAACTCCTACCTATTGATTATATAATCCTTTGTCGAAGTACTCTAATTTTTTATTTACTTGTTATCTTGAAATATTAAGCATTTTCAATCCAAGTATCGATCAAATAGGTGGTTAGTTAATTTCACCTTCTTAAAGTCACTTCTACTCGAAGAACCTTAGGAAAATTGAGACTTTTGTATAGATAACACTATGTTGATGTATCATCATTTTTTTATTTATTATTACGCTTCAAATAATAGCTAGAGTCAAGTTAAGGATCACTGCAAATGTTTTGCGCGGCGATCAAAATTGTAGTTAGGCATTGTTTGTCATATTATGCTCATTTCTGTTTGACGAATTGCCGAAAACTCCTACCTATTGAATATATAATCCTTCGTTGTAGTACCCTAATTTTTTATTTATTAGTTATCTTGAAATTTTAGGCATTGTCAATCCATGTATCGATCAAATAGGTAGTTAGTTAATTTTACGTTCTTAAAGTCATTTCTACTCGATGAACCTTAGGAAAATTGCGACTTTTCTATAGATAACACTATGTTCAGGTATCATCATTTTTTTCTTTGTTATTACGCTTCAAATAATAGCTAGAGTCAAGTTAAGGATCACTGCAAATGTTTTGCGCGGCGATCAAATAGGTAGTTATGCATTTTTGTCATATTATGCTCTTTTCTGTTTGAAGAATTGCCGAAAACTCCTACCTATTGAATATATAATCCTTTGTTGAGGTACCCTAATTTTTTATTTACTAGTTATCTTGAAATATTAAGTATTGTCAATCCAAGTATCAATCAAATATGTGGTTAGTTAATTTCACCTTCTTAAAGTCATTTCTACTCGAATAACCTTAGGAAAATGGCAACTTTTGTATAGATAACACTATGTTGATGTATCATCATTTTTTTATTTATTATTACGCTTCAAATAATAGCTAGAGTCAAGTTAAGGATCGCTGCAAATGTTTTGCGCGGCCATCAAATAGTTAGTTAGGCATTTTTGTCAAATTATGCTCTTTTCTGTTTGACGACTTTCCGAAAACTCCTACCTATTGAATATATAATCCTTTGTTGAAGTACCCTAATTTTTTTGTTTATTAGTTATGTTGGAATATTAAGCATTGTCAATCCAAGTATCGATCAAATAGGTGGTTAGTTAATTTCACCTTCTTAAAGTCACTTCTACTCGAAGAACCTTAGGAAAATTGCGACTTTTCTATAGATAACACTATGTTGATGTATCATCATTTTTTTATTTATTATTACGCTTCAAATAATAGGTAGAGTCAAGTTAAGGATCACTGCAAATGTTTTGCGCGGCGATCAAAAATGTAGTTAGGCATTGTTTGTCATATTATCCTCATTTTTGTTTGACGAATTGCCGAAAACTCCTACCTATTGAATATATAATCCTTTGTTGAGGTAGCCTAATTTTTTATTCATTACTTATCTAGAAATTTTAAGCATTGTCAATCCAAGTATCGATCAAATAGGTGGTTAGTTAATTTCACCCTCTTAAAGTCATTTCTACTCGTAGAACCTTAGGAAAATTGCAACTTTTGTATAGATAACACTATGTTGATGTATCATCATTTTTTTATTTATTATTACGCTTCAAATAATAGCTAGAGGCAAGTTAAGAATCACTGCAAATGTTTTGCGCGGCCATCAAATAGTTAGTTAGGCATTTTTGTCAAATTATGCTCTTTTCTGTTTGACGAATTTCCGAAAACTCCTACCTAATGAATATATAATCCTTTGTTGAAGTACCCTAATTTTTTAACAATTAGTTATCCAGAAATATTAAGCATTGTCAATCCAAGTATCGAACAAATAGGTAGTTAGTTAATTTCACATTCTTAAAGTCAGTTCTACTCGAAGAACCTTAGGAAAATTCTGACTTTTGTATAGATAACACTATATTGGTGTATGATCATTTTTTTATTTGTTATTACGCTTCAAAAAATAGCTAGACTCAAGTTAAGGATCACTGCAAATGTTTTGCGCGGCGATCAAATAGGTAGTTAGGCATTTTCGTCATATTATGCTCTTTTCTGTTTGAAGAATTGCCGAAAACTCCTACCTATTGATTATATAATCCTTTGTTGAAGTACCCTAATTTTTTATCTATTAGTTATCTTAAAATTTTGAGCATTGTCAATCCATGTATCGATCAAACAGGTGGTTAGATAATTTTAGCTTCTTAAAGTCATTTCTACTCGAAGAACCTTGGGAAAATTGCGACTTTTCTATTGATAACTCTATGTTGAGGTATCATCATTTTTTTATTTATTATTACGCTTCAAATAATAACTAGAGTCAAGTTAAGAATCACTGCAAATGTTTTGCGCGGCGATCAAATAGGTAGTTAGGCATTTTCGTCATATTATGCTCTTTTCTGTTTGAAGAATTGCCGAAAACTCCTACCTATTGAATATATAATCCTTTGTTGAAGTACCCTAATTTTTTATTCATTAGTTATCTAGAAATTTTAAGCATTGTCAATCCATGTATCGATCAAATAGGTAGTTAGTTAATTTTACTTTCTTAAAGTCATTTCTACTCGAAGAACCTTAGGAAAATTGTGACTTTTCTATTGATAACTCTATGTTGAGGTATCATCATTTTTTTATTTATTATTACGCTTCAAATAATAACTAGAGTCAAGTTAAGGATCACTGCAAATGTTTTACGCGGCCATCAAATAGTTAGTTAGGCATTTTTGTCAAATTACACTCTTTTCTGTTTGACGACTTTCCGAAAACTCCTACCTATTGAATATATAATCCTTTGTTGAAGTACCCTAATTTTTTTGTTTATTAGTTATGTTGAAATATTAAGCATTGTCAATCCAAGTATCGATCAAATAGGTGGTTAGTTAATTTCACCTTCTTAAAGTCACTCCTACTCGAAGAACCTTAGGAAAATTGCGAGTTTTCTATAGATAACACTATGTTGATGTATCTTCATTTTTTTAGTTATTATTATACTTCAAATAATAGCTAGAGTCAAGTTAAGGATCACTGTAAATGTTTTGCGCGGCGATAAAAAATGTAGTTAGGCATTGTTTGTCATATTATCCTCATTTCTGTTTGACGAATTACCGAAAACTCCTACCTATTGAATATATAATTCTTTGTTGAGGTAGCCTAATTTTTTAATTACTAGTTATCTTGAAATATTAAGTATTGTCAATCCAAGTATCGATCAAATAGGTGGTTAGTTAATTTCACCCTCTTAAAGTCATTTCTACTCGAAAAACCTTGGGAAAATTGCGACTTTTGTATAGATAACACTATGTTGATGTACGATCATTTTTTATTTATTATTACGCTTCAAATAATAGCTAGAGTCAAGTTAAGGATCACTGCAAATGTTTTGCGCGGCGATCAAATAGGTAGTTAGGCATTTTTTGTCTTATTATGCTCATTTCTATTTCACGAATTGCCGAAAACTCCTACCTATTGAATATATAATCCTTTGTTGAAGTACCCTAATTTTTTATTCATTAGTTATCTTGAAATTTTAAGCATTGTCAATCCATGTATCGATCAAATAGGTAGTTAGTTAATTTTACCTTCTTAAAGTCATTTCTACTCGAAGAACCTTAGGAAAATTGCGACTTTTCTAATGATTACTCTATGTTGAGGTATCATCATTTTTTTATTTATTATTACGCTTCAAATAATAACTAGAGTCAAGTTAAGGATCACTGCAAATATTTTGCGCGGCGATCAAATAGGTACTTAGGCATTTTTGTCATATTATGCTCTTTTCTGTTTGAAGAATTGCCGAAAACTCCTACCTATTGATTATATAATCCTTTGTCGAAGTACCCTAATTTTTTATTTACTTGTTATCTTGAAATATTAAGCATTTTCAATCCAAGTACCAATCAAATAGGTGGTTAGTTAATTTCACCTTCTTAAAGTCACTTCTACTAGAATAACCTTAGGAAAATTGAGACTTTTGTATAGATAACACTATGTTGATGTATCATCATTTTTTTATTTATTATTACGCTTCAAATAATAGCTATAGTCAAGTTAAGGATCACTGCAAATGTTTTGCGCGGCGATCAAAAATGTAGTTAGGCATTGTTTGTCATATTATGCTCATTTCTGTTTGACGAATTGCCGAAAACTCCTACCTATTGAATATATAATCCTTCGTTGTAGTACCCTAATTTTTTATTTATTAGTTATCTTGAAATTTTAGGCATTGTCAATCCATGTATCGATCAAATAGGTAGTTAGTTAATTTTACGTTCTTAAAGTCATTTCTACTCGAAGAACCTTAGGAAAATTGCGACTTTTCTATAGATAACACTATGTTCAGGTATCATCATTTTTTTCTTTGTTATTACGCTTCAAATAATAGCTAGAGTCAAGTTAAGGATCACTGCAAATATTTTGCGCGGCGATCAAAAATGTAGTTAGGCATTGTTTGTCATATTATGCTCATTTCTGTTTGACGAATTGCCGAAAACTCCTACCTATTGAATATATAATCCTTCGTTGTAGTACCCTAATTTTTTATTTATTAGTTATCTTGAAATTTTAGGCATTGTCAATCCATGTATCGATCAAATAGGTAGTTAGTTAATTTTACGTTCTTAAAGTCATTTCTACTCGAAGAACCTTAGGAAAATTGCGACTTTTCTATAGATAACACTATGTTCAGGTATCATCATTTTTTTCTTTGTTATTACGCCTCAAATAATAGCTAGAGTCAAGTTAAGGATCACTGCAAATGTTTTGCGCGGCGATCAAAAATGTAGTTAGGCATTGTTTGTCATATTATGCTCATTTCTATTTGACGAATTGCCGAAAACTCCTACCTATTGAATATATAATCCTTCGTTGTAGTACCCTAATTTTTTATTTATTAGTTATCTTGAAATTTTAGGCATTGTCAATCCATGTATCGATCAAATAGGTAGTTAGTTAATTTTACGTTCTTAAAGTCATTTCTACTCGAAGAACCTTAGGAAAATTGCGACTTTTCTATAGATAACACTATGTTCAGGTATCATCATTTTTTTCTTTGTTATTACGCTTCAAATAATAGCTAGAGTCAAGTTAAGGATCACTGCAAATGTTTTGCGCGGCGATCAAATAGGTAGTTATGCATTTTTGTCATATTATGCTCTTTTCTGTTTGAAGAATTGCCGAAAACTCCTACCTATTGAATATATAATCCTTTGTTGAGGTACCCTAATTTTTTATTTACTTGTTATCTTGAAATATTAAGCATTTTCAATCCAAGTGCCAATCAAATAGGTGGTTAGTTAATTTCACCTTCTTAAAGTCACTTCTACTCGAAGAACCTTAGGAAAATTGAGACTTTTGTATAGATAACACTATGTTGATGTATCATCATTTTTTTATTTATTATTACGCTTCAAATAATAGCTATAGTCAAGTTAAGGATCACTGCAAATGTTTTGCGCGGCGATCAAAAATGTAGTTAGGCATTGTTTGTCATATTATGCTCATTTCTGTTTGACGAATTGCCGAAAACTCCTACCTATTGAATATATAATCCTTCGTTGTAGTACCCTAATTTTTTATTTATTAGTTATCTTGAAATTTTAGGCATTGTCAATCCATGTATCGATCAAATAGGTAGTTAGTTAATTTTACGTTCTTAAAGTCATTTCTACTCGAAGAACCTTAGGAAATTTGCGACTTTTCTATAGATAACACTATGTTCAGGTATCATCATTTTTTTCTTTGTTATTACGCTTCAAATAATAGCTAGAGTCAAGTTATGGATCACTGCAAATGTTTTGCGCGGCGATCAAAAATGTAGTTTGGCATTGTTTGTCATATTATGCTCATTTCTGTTTGACGAATTGCCGAAAACTCCTACCTATTGAATATATAATCCTTCGTTGTAGTACCCTAATTTTTTATTTATTAGTTATCTTGAAATTTTAGGCATTGTCAATCCATGTATCGATCAAATAGGTAGTTAGTTAATTTTACGTTCTTAAAGTCATTTCTACTCGAAGAACCTTAGGAAAATTGCGACTTTTCTATAGATAACACTATGTTCAGGTATCATCATTTTTTTCTTTGTTATTACGCTTCAAATAATAGCTAGAGTCAAGTTAAGGATCACTGCAAATGTTTTGCGCGGCGATCAAATAGGTAGTTATGCATTTTTGTCATATTATGCTCTTTTCTGTTTGAAGAATTGCGAAAACTCCTACCTATTGAATATATAATCCTTTGTTGAGGTACCCTAATTTTTTATTTACTAGTTATCTTGAAATATTAAGTATTGTCAATCCAAGTATCAATCAAATAGGTGGTTAGTTAATTTCACCTTCTTAAAGTCATTTCTACTCGAATAACCTTAGGAAAATGGCAACTTTTGTATAGATAACACTATGTTGATGTATCATCATTTTTTTATTTATTATTACGCTTCAAATAATAGCTAGAGTCAAGTTAAGGATCACTGCAAATGTTTTGCGCGGCGATCAAATAGGTAGTTCGGCATTTTTTGTCTTATTATGCTCATTTCTATTTCACGAATTGCCGAAAACTCCTACCTATTGAATATATAATCCTTTGTTGAAGTACCCTAATTTTTTATTCATTAGTTATCTTGAAATTTTAAGCATTGTCAATCCATGTATCGATCAAATAGGTAGTTAGTTAATTTTACCTTCTTAAAGTCATTTCTACTCGAAGAACCTTAGGAAAATTGTGACTTTTCTATTCATAACTCTATGTTGAGGTATCATCATTTTTTTATCTATTATTACGCTTCAAATAATAACTAGAGTCAAGTTAAGGATCACTGCAAATATTTTGCGCGGCGATCAAATAGGTAGTTAGGCATTTTTGTCATATTATGCTCTTTTCTGTTTGAAGAATTGCCGAAAACTCCTACCTATTGATTATATAATCTTTTGTTGAAGTACCCTAATTTTTTAACTATTAGTTACCTTAAAATTTTAAGCATTGTCAATCCATGTATCGATCAAACAGGTGGTTAGTTAATTTTACCTTCTTAAAGTCATTTCTACTCGAAGAACCTTGGGAAAATTGCGACTTTTGTATAGATAACACTATGTTGATGTACGATCATTTTTTTATTTATTATTACGCTTCAAATGATAGCTAGAGTCAAGTTAAGGATCACTGCAAATATTTTGCGCGGCGATCAAATAGGTACTTAGGCATTTTTGTCATATTATGCTCTTTTCTGTTTGAAGAATTGCCGAAAACTCCTACCTATTGATTATATAATCCTTTGTCGAAGTACCCTAATTTTTTATTTACTTGTTATCTTGAAATATTATGCATTTTCAATCCAAGTACCAATCAAATAGGTGGTTAGTTAATTTCACCTTCTTAAAGTCACTTCTACTCGAAGAACCTTAGGAAAATTGAGACTTTTGTATAGATAACACTATGTTGATGTATCATCTTTTTTTTATTTATTATTACGCTTCAAATAATAGCTATAGTCAAGTTAAGGATCACTGCAAATGTTTTGCGCGGCGATCAAAAATGTAGTTAGGCATTGTTTGTCATATTATGCTCATTTCTGTTTGACGAATTGCCGAAAACTCCTACCTATTGAATATATAATCCTTCGTTGTAGTACCCTAATTTTTTATTTATTAGTTATCTTGAAATTTTAGGCATTGTCAATCCATGTATCGATCAAATAGGTAGTTAGTTAATTTTACGTTCTTAAAGTCATTTCTACTCGAAGAACCTTAGGAAAATTGCGACTTTTCTATAGATAACACTATGTTCAGGTATCATCATTTTTTTCTTTGTTATTACGCTTCAAATAATAGCTAGAGTCAAGTTAAGGATCACTGCAAATGTTTTGCGCGGCGATCAAATAGGTAGTTATGCATTTTTGTCATATTATGCTCTTTTCTGTTTGAAGAATTGCCGAAAACTCCTACCTATTGAATATATAATCCTTTGTTGAGGTACCCTAATTTTTTATTTACTAGTTATCTTGAAATATTAAGTATTGTCAATCCAAGTATAAATCAAATAGGTGGTTAGTTAATTTAACCTTCTTAAAGTCATTTCTACTCGAATAACCTTTGGAAAATGGCAACTTTTGTATAGATAACACTATGTTGATGTATCATCATTTTTTTATTTATTATTACGCTTCAAATAATAGCTAGAGTCAAGTTAAGGATGACTGCAAATGTTTTGCGCGGCGATCAAATAGGTAGTTCGGCATTTTTTGTCTTATTATGCTCATTTCTATTTCACGAATTGCCGAAAACTCCTACCTATTGAATATATAATCCTTTGTTGAAGTACCCTAATTTTTTATTCATTAGTTATCTTGAAATTTTAAGCATTGTCAATCCATGTATCGATCAAATAGGTGGTTAGTTAATTTCACCTTCTTAAAGTCACTTCTACTAGAATAACCTTAGGAAAATTGAGACTTTTGTATAGATAACACTATGTTGAGGTATCATCATTTTTTTATTTATTATTACGCTTCAAATAATAACTAGAGTCAAGTTAAGGATCACTGCAAATATTTTGCGCGGCGATCAAATAGGTAGTTAGGCATTTTTGTCATATTATGCTCTTTTCTGTTTGAAGAATTGCCGAAAACTCCAACCTATTGATTATATAATCTTTTGTTGAAGTACCCTAATTTTTTATCTATTAGTTATCTTAAAATTTTAAGCATTGTCAATCCATGTATCGATCAAACAGGTGGTTAGTTAATTTTACCTTCTTAAAGTCATTTCTACTCGAAGAACCTTGGGAAAATTGCGACTTTTGTATAGATAACACTATGTTGATGTACGATCATTTTTTTATTTATTATTACGCTTCAAATAATAGCTAGAGTCAAGTTAAGGATCACTGCAAATGTTTTGCGCGGCGATCAAATAGGTAGTTAGGCATTTTTTGTCTTATTATGCTCATTTCTATTTGACGAATTGCCGAAAACTCCTACCTATTGAATATATAATCCTTTGTTGAAGTGCCCTAATTTTTTATTCATTAGTTATCTTGAAATTTTAAGCATTGTCAATCCATGTATCGATCAAATAGGTAGTTAGTTAATTTTACCTTCTTAAAGTCATTTCTACTCGAAGAACCTTAGGAAAATTGCGACTTTTCTATTGATAACAATATGTTAAGGTATCATCATTTTTTTATTTATTATTACGCTTCAAATAATAACTAGAGTCAAGTTAAGGATCACTGCAAATGTTTTGCGCGGCGATCAAATAGGTAGTTCGGCATTTTTGTCATATTATGCTCTTTTCTGTTGGAAGAATTCCCGAAAACTCCTACCTATTGATTATATAATCCTTTGTCGAAGTACTCTAATTTTTTATTTACTTGTTATCTTGAAATATTAAGCATTTTCAATCCAAGTATCGATCAAATAGGTGGTTAGTTAATTTCACCTTCTTAAAGTCACTTCTACTCGAAGAACCTTAGGAAAATTGAGACTTTTGTATAGATAACACTATGTTGATGTATCATCATTTTTTTATTTATTATTACGCTTCAAATAATAGCTAGAGTCAAGTTAAGGATCACTGCAAATGTTTTGCGCGGCGATCAAAATTGTAGTTAGGCATTGTTTGTCATATTATGCTCATTTCTGTTTGACGAATTGCCGAAAACTCCTACCTATTGAATATATAATCCTTCGTTGTAGTACCCTAATTTTTTATTTATTAGTTATCTTGAAATTTTAGGCATTGTCAATCCATGTATCGATCAAATAGGTAGTTAGTTAATTTTACGTTCTTAAAGTCATTTCTACTCGATGAACCTTAGGAAAATGGCAACTTTTGTATAGATAACACTATGTTGATGTATCATCATTTTTTTATTTATTATTACGCTTCAAATAATAGCTAGAGTCAAGTTAAGGATCGCTGCAAATGTTTTGCGCGGCCATCAAATAGTTAGTTAGGCATTTTTGTCATATTATGCTCTTTTCTGTTTGAAGAATTGCCGAAAACTCCTACCTATTGAATATATAATCCTTTGTTGAGGTACCCTAATTTTTTATTTACTAGTTATCTTGAAATATTAAGTATTGTCAATCCAAGTATCAATCAAATATGTGGTTAGTTAATTTCACCTTCTTAAAGTCACTTCTACTCGAATAACCTTAGGAAAATTGCGACTTTTCTATAGATAACACTATGTTGATGTATCATCATTTTTTTATTTATTATTACGCTTCAAATAATAGGTAGAGTCAAGTTAAGGATCACTGCAAATGTTTTGCGCGGCGATCAAAAATGTAGTTAGGCATTGTTTGTCATATTATCCTCATTTTTGTTTGACGAATTGCCGAAAACTCCTACCTATTGAATATATAATCCTTTGTTGAGGTAGCCTAATTTTTTATTCATTAGTTATCTAGAAATTTTAAGCATTGTCAATCCAAGTATCGATCAAATAGGTGGTTAGTTAATTTCACCCTCTTAAAGTCATTTCTACTCGTAGAACCTTAGGAAAATTGCAACTTTTGTATAGATAACACTATGTTGATGTATCATCATTTTTTTATTTATTATTACGCTTCAAATAATAGCTAGAGGCAAGTTAAGAATCACTGCAAATGTTTTGCGCGGCCATCAAATAGTTAGTTAGGCATTTTTGTCAAATTATGCTCTTTTCTGTTTGACGAATTTCCGAAAACTCCTACCTAATGAATATATAATCCTTTGTTGAAGTACCCTAATTTTTTAACAATTAGTTATCCAGAAATATTAAGCATTGTCAATCCAAGTATCGAACAAATAGGTAGTTAGTTAATTTCACATTCTTAAAGTCAGTTCTACTCGAAGAACCTTAGGAAAATTCTGACTTTTGTATAGATAACACTATATTGGTGTATGATCATTTTTTTATTTGTTATTACGCTTCAAAAAATAGCTAGAGTCAAGTTAGGGATCATTGCAAATGTTTTGCGCCGCGATCAAATAGGTAGTTAGGCATTTTGTCATATTATGCTCCTTTCTGTTGGTCGAATTGCGGAAAACTCCAACCTATTGAATATATAATCCTTCGTTGAAGTACCCTAATTTTTTATCTATTAGTTATCTTAAAATTTTAAGCATTGTCAATCCATGTATCGATCAAACAGGTGGTTAGTTAATTTTACCTTCTTAAAGTCATTTCTACTCGAAGAACTTTGGGAAAATTGTGACTTTTGTATAGATAACACTATGTTGATGTACGATCATTTTTTTATTTATTATTACGCTTCAAATAATAGCTAGAGTCAAGTTAAGGATCACTGCAAATGTTTTGCGCGGCGATCAAAATTGTAGTTAGGCATTGTTTGTCATATTATGCTCATTTCTGTTTGACGAATTGCCGAAAACTCCTACCTATTGAATATATAATCCTTCGTTGTAGTACCCTAATTTTTTATTTATTAGTTATCTTGAAATTTTAGGCATTGTCAATCCATGTATCGATCAAATAGGTAGTTAGTTAATTTTACGTTCTTAAAGTCATTTCTACTCGAAGAACGTTAGGAAAATTGCGACTTTTCTATAGATAACACTATGTTCAGGTATCATCATTTTTTTCTTTGTTATTACGCTTCAAATAATAGCTAGAGTCAAGTTAAGGATCACTGCAAATGTTTTGCGCGGCGATCAAATAGGTAGTTATGCATTTTTGTCATATTATGCTCTTTTCTTTTTGAAGAGTTGCCGAAAACTCCTACCTATTGAATATATAATCCTTTGTTGAGGTACCCTAATTTTTTATTTACTAGTTATCTTGAAATATTAAGTATTGTCAATCCAAGTATCAATCAAATAGGTGGTTAGTTAATTTCACCTTCTTAAAGTCATTTCTACTCGAATAACCTTAGGAAAATGGCAACTTTTGTATAGATAACACTATGTTGATGTATCATCATTTTTTTATTTATTATTACGCTTCAAATAATAGCTAGAGTCAAGTTAAGGATCGCTGCAAATGTTTTGCGCGGCCATCAAATAGTTAGTTAGGCATTTTTGTCAAATTATGCTCTTTTCTGTTTGACGACTTTCCGAAAACTCCTACCTATTGAATATATAATCCTTTGTTGAAGTACCCTAATTTTTTTGTTTATTAGTTATCTTGGAATATTAAGCATTGTCAATCCAAGTATCGATCAAATAGGTGGTTAGTTAATTTCACCTTCTTAAAGTCACTTCTACTCGAAGAACCTTAGGAAAATTGCGACTTTTCTATAAATAACACTATGTTGATGTATCATCATTTTTTTATTTATTATTACGCTTCAAATAATAGGTAGAGTCAAGTTAAGGATCACTGCAAATGTTTTGCGCGGCGATCAAAAATGTAGTTAGGCATTGTTTGTCATATTATCCTCATTTTTGTTTGACGAATTGCCGAAAACTCCTACCTATTGAATATATAATCCTTTGTTGAGGTAGCCTAATTTTTTATTCATTAGTTATCTAGAAATTTTGAGCATTGTCAATCCAAGTATCGATCAAATAGGTGGTTAGTTAATTTCACCCTCTTAAAGTCATTTCTACTCGTAGAACCTTAGGAAAATTGCAACTTTTGTATAGATAACACTATGTTGATGTATCATCATTTTTTTATTTATTATTACGCTTCAAATAATAGCTAGAGGCAAGTTAAGAATCACTGCAAATGTTTTGCGCGGCCATCAAATAGTTAGTTAGGCATTTTTGTCAAATTATGCTCTTTTCTGTTTGACGAATTTCCGAAAACTCCTACCTAATGAATATATAATCCTTTGTTGAAGTACCCTAATTTTTTAACAATTAGTTATCCTGAAATATTAAGCATTGTCAATCCAAGTATCGAACAAATAGGTAGTTAGTTAATTTCACATTCTTAAAGTCAGTTCTACTCGAAGAACCTTAGGAAAATTCTGACTTTTGTATAGATAACACTATATTGGTGTATGATCAGTTTTTTATTTGTTATTACGCTTCAAAAAATAGCTAGAGTCAAGTTAAGGATCACTGCAAATGTTTTGCGCGGCGATCAAATAGGTAGTTCGGCATTTTTGTCATATTATGCTCTTTTCTGTTGGAAGAATTCCCGAAAACTCCTACCTATTGATTATATAATCCTTTGTCGAAGTACTCTAATTTTTTATTTACTTGTTATCTTGAAATATTAAGCATTTTCAATCCAAGTATCGATCAAATAGGTGGTTAGTTAATTTCACCTTCTTAAAGTCACTTCTACTCGAAGAACCTTAGGAAAATTGAGACTTTTGTATAGATAACACTATGTTGATGTATCATCATTTTTTTATTTATTATTACGCTTCAAATAATAGCTAGAGTCAAGTTAAGGATCACAGCAAATGTTTTGCGCGGCGATCAAAATTGTAGTTAGGCATTGTTTGTCATATTATGCTCATTTCTGTTTGACGAATTGCCGAAAACTCCTACCTATTGAATATATAATCCTTCGTTGTAGTACCCTAATTTTTTATTTATTAGTTATCTTGAAATTTTAGGCATTGTCAATCCATGTATCGATCAAATAGGTAGTTAGTTAATTTTACGTTCTTAAAGTCATTTCTACTCGATGAACCTTAGGAAAATTGCGACTTTTCTATAGATAACACTATGTTCAGGTATCATCATTTTTTTCTTTGTTATTACGCTTCAAATAATAGCTAGAGTCAAGTTAAGGATCACTGCAAATGTTTTGCGCGGCGATCAAATAGGTAGTTATGCATTTTTGTCATATTATGCTCTTTTCTGTTTGAAGAATTGCCGAAAACTCCTACCTATTGAATATATAATCCTTTGTTGAGGTACCCTAATTTTTTATTTACTAGTTATCTTGAAATATTAAGTATTGTCAATCCAAGTATCAATCAAATAGGTGGTTAGTTAATTTCACCTTCTTAAAGTCATTTCTACTCGAATAACCTTAGGAAAATGGCAACTTTTGTATAGATAACACTATGTTGATGTATCATCATTTTTTTATTTATTATTACGCTTCAAATAATAGCTAGAGTCAAGTTAAGGATCGCTGCAAATGTTTTGCGCGGCCATCAAATAGTTAGTTAGGCATTTTTGTCAAATTATGCTCTTTTCTGTTTGACGACTTTCCGAAAACTCCTACCTATTGAATATATAATCCTTTGTTGAAGTACCCTAATTTTTTTGTTTATTAGTTATGTTGGAATATTAAGCATTGTCAATCCAAGTATCGATCAAATAGGTGGTTAGTTAATTTCACCTTCTTAAAGTCACTTCTACTCGAAGAACCTTAGGAAAATTGCGACTTTTCTATAGATAACACTATGTTGATGTATCATCATTTTTTTATTTATTATTACGCTTCAAATAATAGGTAGAGTCAAGTTAAGGATCACTGCAAATGTTTTACGCGGCGATCAAATAGGTAGTTAGGCATTTTTTGTCTTATTATGCTCATTTCTATTTGACGATTTGCCGAAAACTCCTACCTATTCTATATATAATCCTTTGTTGAAGTACCCTAATTTTTTATTCATTAGTTATCTAGAAATTTTAAGCATTGTCAATCCAAGTATCGATCAAATAGGTGGTTAGTTAATTTCACCCTCTTAAAGTCATTTCTACTCGTAGAACCTTAGGAAAATTGCAACTTTTGTATAGATAACACTATGTTGATGTATCATCATTTTTTTATTTATTATTACGCTTCAAATAATAGCTAGAGGCAAGTTAAGAATCACTGCAAATGTTTTGCGCGGCCATCAAATAGTTAGTTAGGCATTTTTGTCAAATTATGCTCTTTTCTGTTTGACGAATTTCTGAAAACTCCTACCTAATGAATATATAATCCTTTGTTGAAGTACCCTAATTTTTTAACAATTAGTTATCCTGAAATATTAAGCATTGTCAATCCAAGTATCGAACAAATAGGTAGTTAGTTAATTTCACATTCTTAAAGTCACTTCTACTCGAAGAACCTTAGGAAAATTCTGACTTTTGTATAGA
The DNA here is from genome assembly GCA_021437785.1 of Rhodomyrtus psidioides. Classification (NCBI taxonomy): domain Eukaryota; kingdom Viridiplantae; phylum Streptophyta; class Magnoliopsida; order Myrtales; family Myrtaceae; genus Rhodomyrtus; species Rhodomyrtus psidioides. The sequence goes on along the minus strand of JAILYB010000004.1, from coordinate 14,621,630 downwards.
TAACACTATATTGGTGTATGATCATTTTTTTATTTGTTATTACGCTTCAAAAAATAGCTAGAGTCAAGTTAGGGATCATTGCAAATGTTTTGCGCCGCGATCAAATTGGTAGTTAGGCATTTTGTCATATTATGCTCCTTTCTATTGGTCGAATTGCGGAAAACTCCAACCTATTGAATATATAATCCTTTGTTGAAGTACCCTAATTTTTTATCTATTAGTTATCTTAAAATTTTAAGCATTGTCAATCCATGTATCGATCAAACAGGTGGTTAGTTAATTTTACCTTCTTAAAGTCATTTCTACTCGAAGAACTTTGGGAAAATTGTGACTTTTGTATAGATAACACTATGTTGATGTACGATCATTTTTTTATTTATTATTACGCTTCAAATAATAGCTAGAGTCAAGTTAAGGATCACTGCAAATGTTTTGCGCGGCGATCAAATAGGTAGTTCGGCATTTTTTGTCTTATTATGCTCATTTCTATTTGACGAATTGCCGAAAACTCCTACCTATTGAATATATAATCCGTTGTTGAAGTGCCCTAATTTTTTATCTATTAGTTATCATAAAATTTTAAGCATTGTCAATCCATGAATCGATCAAACAGGTGGTTAGTTAATTTTACCTTCTTAAAGTCATTTCTACTCGAAGAACCTTGGGAAAATTGCGACTTTTGTATAGATAACACTATGTTGATGTACGATCATTTTTTTATTTATTATTACGCTTCAAATAATAGCTAGAGTCAAGTTAAGGATCACTGCAAATGTTTTGCGCGGCGATCAAATAGGTAGTTCGGCATTTTTTGTCTTATTATGCTCATTTCTATTTGACGAATTGCCGAAAACTCCTACCTATTGAAAATATAATCCTTTGTTGAAGTGCCCTAATTTTTTATTCATTAGTTATCTTGAAATTTTAAGCATTGTCAATCCATGTATCGATCAAATAGGTAGTTAGTTAATTTTACCTTCTTAAAGTCATTTCTACTCGAAGAACCTTAGGAAAATTGCGACTTTTCTATTGATAACAATATGTTGAGGTATAATCATTTTTATATTTATTATTGCGCTTCAAATAATAACTAGAGTCAAGTTAAGGATCACTGCAAATGTTTTGCCCGGCGATCAAATAGGTAGTCAGGCATTTTTGTCATATTATGCTCTTTTCTGTTTAAAGAATTGCCGAAAACTCCTACCTATTGATTATATAATCCATTTTCGAAGTACCCTAATTTTTTATTTACTTGTTATCTTGAAATTTTAAGCATTGTCAATCCATCTATCGATCAAATAGGTGGTTAGTTAATTTCACCTTCTTAAAGTCACTTCTACTCGAAGAACCTTAGGAAAATTGAGACTTTTGTATAGATAACACTATGTTGATGTATCATCATTTTTTTATTTATTATTACGCTTCAAATAATAGCTAGAGTCAAGTTAAGGATCACTGCAAATGTTTTGCGCGGCGATCAAATAGGTAGTTTGGCATTTTTGTCATATTATGCTCTTTTCTGTTTGACGAATTGCCGAAAACTCCTACCTATTGAATATATAATCCTTGGTTCAACTACCCTAATTTTTTATTTATTAGTTACCTTGAAATATTAAGAATTGTTAATCCAAGTATCGATCAAATAAGTGGTTAGTTAATTTCACCTTCTTAAAGTCATTTCTACTCGAAGAAGCTTAGGAAAATTACGACTTTTGTATAGATAACACTATGTTGATGTATCATTATTTTTTTATTTATTATTACGCTTCAAATAATAACTAGAGTCAAGTTAAGGATCACTGCAAATGTTTTACGCGGCGATCAAATAGGTAGTTTGGCATTTTTGTCTTATTATGCTCATTTCTATTTGACGAATTTCCGAAAACTCCTACCTATTGAATATATAATCCTTTGTTGAAGTACCCTAATTTTTTATTCATTAGTTATCTAGAAATTTTAAGCATTGTCAATCCATGTATCCATCAAATAGGTAGTTAGTTAATTTTACCTTCTTAAAGTCATTTCTACTCGAAGAACATTAGGAAAATTGCGACTTTTCTATTGATAACTCTATGTTGAGGTATCATCATTTTTTTATTTATTATTACGCTTCAAATAATAACTAGAGTCAAGTTAAGGATCACTGCAAATGTTTTGCGCGGCGATCAAATAGGTAGTTAGGCATTTTTGTCATATTATGCTCTTTTCTGTTTCACGAATTGCCGAAAACTCCTACCTATTGATTATATAATCCTTTGTTGAAGTACCCTAATTTTTTATTCATTAGTTATCTTGAAGTTTTAAGCATTGTCAATCCATCTATCGATCAAATAGGTAGTTAGCTAATTTTACCTTCTTAAAGTCATTTGTACTCGAAGAACCTTAGGAAAATTGCGACTTTTCTATTGATAACTCTATGTTGGGGTATCATCATTTTTTTATTTATTATTACGCTTCAAATAATAACTAGAGTCAAGTTAAGGATCACTGCAAATGTTTTGCGCGGCGATCAAATAGGTAGTTCGGCATTTTTTGTCTTATTATGCTCATTTCTATTTGACGAATTCCGAAAACTCCTACCTATTGATTATATAATCCTTTGTTGAAGTATCCTAATTTTTTATCTATTAGTTATCTTAAAATTTTGAGCATTGTCAATCCATGTATCGATCAAATAGGTAGTTAGTTAATTTTACCTTCTTAAAGTCATTTGTACTCGAAGAACCTTAGGAAAATAGCGACTTTTCTATTGAGAACTCTATGTTGAGGTATGATCATTTTTTTATTTATTATTACGCTTCAAATAATAGCTAGAGTCAAGTTAAGGATCACTGCAAATGTTTTGCGCGGCGATCAAATAGGTAATTCGGCATTTTTTGTCTTATTATGCTCATTTCTATTTGACGAATTGCCGAAAACTCCTACCTATTGAATATATAATCCTTTGTTGAAGTGCCCTAATTTTTTATTCATTAGTTATCTTGAAATTTTAAGCATTGTCAATCCATGTATCGATCAAATAGGTAGTTAGTTAATTTTACCTTCTTAAAGTCATTTCTACTCGAAGAACCTTAGGAAAATTGCGACTTTTCTATTGATAACAATATGTTGAGGTATAATCATTTTTATATTTATTATTGCGCTTCAAATAATAACTAGAGTCAAGTTAAGGATCACTGCAAATGTTTTGCCCGGCGATCAAATAGGTAGTCAGGCATTTTTGTCATATTATGCTCTTTTCTGTTTAAAGAATTGCCGAAAACTCCTACCTATTGATTATATAATCCATTTTCGAAGTACCCTAATTTTTTATTTACTTGTTATCTTGAAATTTTAAGCATTGTCAATCCATCTATCGATCAAATAGGTGGTTAGTTAATTTCACCTTCTTAAAGTCACTTCTACTCGAAGAACCTTAGGAAAATTGAGACTTTTGTATAGATAACACTATGTTGATGTATCATCATTTTTTTATTTATTATTACGCTTCAAATAATAGCTAGAGTCAAGTTAAGGATCACTGCAAATGTTTTGCGCGGCGATCAAATAGGTAGTTTGGCATTTTTGTCATATTATGCTCTTTTCTGTTTGACGAATTGCCGAAAACTCCTACCTATTGAATATATAATCCTTGGTTGAACTACCCTAATTTTTTATTTATTAGTTACCTTGAAATATTAAGAATTGTTAATCCAAGTATCGATCAAATAAGTGGTTAGTTAATTTCACCTTCTTAAAGTCATTTCTACTCGAAGAAGGTTAGGAAAATTACGACTTTTGTATAGATAACACTATGTTGATGTATCATTATTTTTTTATTTATTATTACGCTTCAAATAATAACTAGAGTCAAGTTAAGGATCACTGCAAATGTTTTACGCGGCGATCAAATAGGTAGTTTGGCATTTTTGTCTTATTATGCTCATTTCTATTTGACGAATTTCCGAAAACTCCTACCTATTGAATATATAATCCTTTGTTGAAGTACCCTAATTTTTTATTCATTAGTTATCTAGAAATTTTAAGCATTGTCAATCCATGTATCCATCAAATAGGTAGTTAGTTAATTTTACCTTCTTAAAGTCATTTCTACTCGAAGAACATTAGGAAAATTGCGACTTTTCTATTGATAACTCTATGTTGAGGTATCATCATTTTTTTATTTATTATTACGCTTCAAATAATAACTAGAGTCAAGTTAAGGATCACTGCAAATGTTTTACGCGGCGATCAAATAGGTAGTTAGGCATTTTTGTCATATTATGCTCTTTTCTGTTTCACGAATTGCCGAAAACTCCTACCTATTGATTATATAATCCTTTGTTGAAGTACCCTAATTTTTTATTCATTAGTTATCTTGAAGTTTTAAGCATTGTCAATCCATCTATCGATCAAATAGGTAGTTAGCTAATTTTACCTTCTTAAAGTCATTTGTACTCGAAGAACATTAGGAAAATTGCGACTTTTCTATTGATAACTCTATGTTGGGGTATCATCATTTTTTTATTTATTATTACGCTTCAAATAATAACTAGAGTCAAGTTAAGGATCACTGCAAATGTTTTGCGCGGCGATCAAATAGGTAGTTCGGCATTTTTTGTCTTATTATGCTCATTTCTATTTGACGAATTCCGAAAACTCCTACCTATTGATTATATAATCCTTTGTTGAAGTATCCTAATTTTTTATCTATTAGTTATCTTAAAATTTTGAGCATTGTCAATCCATGTATCGATCAAATAGGTAGTTAGTTAATTTTACCTTCTTAAAGTCATTTGTACTCGAAGAACCTTAGGAAAATAGCGACTTTTCTATTGAGAACTCTATGTTGAGGTATGATCATTTTTTTATTTATTATTACGCTTCAAATAATAGCTAGAGTCAAGTTAAGGATCACTGCAAATGTTTTGCGCGGCGATCAAATAGGTAATTCGGCATTTTTTGTCTTATTATGCTCATTTCTATTTGACGAATTGCCGAAAACTCCTACCTATTGAATATATAATCCTTTGTTGAAGTGCCCTAATTTTTTATTCATTAGTTATCTTGAAATTTTAAGCATTGTCAATCCATCTATCGATCAAATAGGTAGTTAGTTAATTTTACCTTCTTAAAGTCATTTGTACTCGAAGAACCTTAGGAAAATTGCGACTTTTCTATTGAGAACTCTACGTTGAGGTATGATCATTTTTTTATTTATTATTACGCTTCAAATAATAACTAGAGTCAAGTTAAGGATCACTGCAAATGTTTTGCGCGGCGATCAAATAGGTAGTTCGGCATTTTTTGTCTTATTATGCTCATTTCTATTTGACGAATTCCGAAAACTCCTACCTATTGAATATATAATCCTTTGTTGAAGTGCCCTAATTTTTTAATCATTAGTTATCTTGAAGTTTTAAGCATTGTCAATCCATGTATCGATCAAATAGGTAGTTAGTTAATTTCACCTTCTTAAAGTCATTTCTACTCGAAGAACCTTAGGAAAATTGCGACTTTTCTATTGATAACAATATGTTGAGGTACCATCATTTTTTTATTTATTATTGCGCTTCAAATAATAACTAGAGTCAAGTTAAGGATCTCTGCAAATGTTTTGCGCGGCGATCAAATAGGTAGTTAGGCATTTTTGTCATATTATGCTCTTTTCTGTTTGAAGAATTGCCGAAAACTCCTACCAATTGATTATATAATCCTTTGTCGAAGTACCCTAAATTTTTATTTACTTGTTATCTTGAAATTTTAAGCGTTGTCAATCCATGTATCGATCAAATAGGTGGTTAGTTAATTTCACCTTCTTAAAGTCACTTCTACTCGAAGAACCTTAGGAAAATTGAGACTTTTGTATAGATAACACTATGTTGATGTATCATCATTTTTTTATTTATTATAACTCTTCAAATAATAGCTAGCGTCAAGTTAAGGATCACTGCAAATGTTTTGCGCGGCGATCAAATAGGTAGTTAGGCATTTTTGTCATATTATGCTCTTTTCTGTTTGAAGAATTGCCGAAAACTCCTACCAATTGATTATATAATCCTTTGTCGAAGTACCCTAAATTTTTATTTACTTGTTATCTTGAAATTTTAAGCGTTGTCAATCCATGTATCGATCAAATAGGTGGTTAGTTAATTTCACCTTCTTAAAGTCACTTCTACTCGAAGAACCTTAGGAAAATTGAGACTTTTGTATAGATAACACTATGTTGATGTATCATCATTTTTTTATGTATTATTACGCTTCAAATAATAGCTAGAGTCAAGTTAAGGATCACTGCAAATGTTTTGCGCGGCGATCAAATAGGTCGTTTGGCATTTTTGTCATATTATGCTCTTTTCTGTTTGAAGAATTGCCGAAAACTCCTACCAATTGATTATATAATCCTTTGTCGAAGTACCCTAAATTTTTATTTACTTGTTATCTTGAAATTTTAAGCGTTGTCAATCCATGTATCGATCAAATAGGTGGTTAGTTAATTTCACCTTCTTAAAGTCACTTCTACTCGAAGAACCTTAGGAAAATTGAGACTTTTGTATAGATAACACTATGTTGATGTATCATCATTTTTTTATTTATTATAACTCTTCAAATAATAGCTAGCGTCAAGTTAAGGATGACTGCAAATGTTTTGCGCGGCGATCAAATATGTAGTTAGGCATTTTTTGTCATATTATGCTCATTTCTGTTTGACGAATTGCCGAAAACTCCAACCTATTGAATATATAATCCTTGGTTGAACTACCCTAATTTTTTATTTATTAGTTACCTTGAAATATTAAGAATTGTTAATTCAAGTATCGATCAAATAAGTGATTAGTTAATTTCACCTTCTTAAAGTCATTTCTACTCGAAGAAGCTTAGGAAAATTACGACTTTTGTATAGATAACACTATGTTGATGTATCATCATTTTTTTATTTATTATTACGCTTCAAATAATAACTAGAGTCAAGTTAAGGATCACTGTAAATGTTTTACGCGGCGATCAAATAGGTAGTTAGGCATTTTTTGTCTTATTATGCTCATTTCTATTTGACGAATTTCCGAAAACTCCTACCTATTGAATATATAATCCTTTGTTGAAGTACCCTAATTTTTTATTCATTAGTTATCTAGAAATTTTAAGCATTGTCAATCCATGTATATATCAAATAGGTAGTTAGTTAATTTTACCTTCTTAAAGTCATTTCTACTCGAAGAACCTTGGGAAAATTGCGACTTTTGTATAGATAACACTATGTTGATGTACGATCATTTTTTTATTTATTATTACGCTTCAAATAATAGCTAGAGTCAAGTTAAGGATCACTGCAAATGTTTTGCGCGGCGATCAAATAGGTAGTTAGGCATTTTTTGTCTTATTATGCTCATTTCTATTTGACGAATTGCCGAAAAATCCTACCTATTGAATATATAATCCTTTGTTGAAGTGCCCTAATTTTTTATTCATTAGTTATCTTGAAATTTTAAGCATTGTCAATCCTTGTATCGATCAAATATGTAGTTAGTTAATTTTACCTTCTTAAAGTCATTTCTACTCGAAGAACCTTAGGAAAATTGCGACTTTTCTATTGATAACAATATGTTAAGGTATCATCATTTTTTTATTTATTATTACGCTTCAAATAATAACTAGAGTCAAGTTAAGGATCACTGCAAATGTTTTGCGCGGCGATCAAATAGGTAGTTCGGCATTTTTGTCATATTATGCTCTTTTCTGTTGGAAGAATTCCCGAAAACTCCTACCTATTGATTATATAATCCTTTGTCGAAGTACTCTAATTTTTTATTTACTTGTTATCTTGAAATATTAAGCATTTTCAATCCAAGTATCGATCAAATAGGTGGTTAGTTAATTTAACTTTCTTAAAGTCACTTCTACTCGAAGAACCTTAGGAAAATTGAGACTTTTGTATAGATAACACTATGTTGATGTATCATCATTTTTTTATTTATTATTACGCTTCAAATAATAGCTAGAGTCAAGTTAAGGATCACTGCAAATGTTTTGCGCGGCGATCAAAATTGTAGTTAGGCATTGTTTGTCATATTATGTTCATTTCTGTTTGACGAATTGCCGAAAACTCCTACCTATTGAATATATAATCCTTCGTTGTAGTACCCTAATTTTTTATTTATTAGTTATCTTGAAATTTTAGGCATTGTCAATCCATGTATCGATCAAATAGGTAGTTAGTTAATTTTACGTTCTTAAAGTCATTTCTACTCGATGAACCTTAGGAAAATTGCGACTTTTCTATAGATAACACTATGTTCAGGTATCATCATTTTTTTCTTTGTTATTACGCTTCAAATAATAGCTAGAGTCAAGTTAAGGATCACTGCAAATGTTTTGCGCGGCGATCAAATAGGTAGTTATGCATTTTTGTCATATTATGCTCTTTTCTGTTTGAAGAATTGCCGAAAACTCCTACCTATTGAATATATAATCCTTTGTTGAGGTACCCTAATTTTTTATTTACTAGTTATCTTGAAATATTAAGTATTGTCAATCCAAGTATCAATCAAATAGGTGGTTAGTTAATTTCACCTTCTTAAAGTCATTTCTACTCGAATAACCTTAGGAAAATGGCAACTTTTGTATAGATAACACTATGTTGATGTATCATCATTTTTTTATTTATTATTACGCTTCAAATAATAGCTAGAGTCAAGTTAAGGATCGCTGCAAATGTTTTGCGCGGCCATCAAATAGTTAGTTAGGCATTTTTGTCAAATTATGCTTTTTTCTGTTTGACGACTTTCCGAAAACTCCTACCTATTGAATATATAATCCTTTGTTGAAGTACCCTAATTTTTTTGTTTATTAGTTATGTTGGAATATTAAGCATTGTCAATCCAAGTATCGATCAAATAGGTGGTTAGTTAATTTCACCTTCTTAAAGTCACTTCTACTCGAAGAACCTTAGGAAAATTGCGACTTTTCTATAGATAACACTATGTTGATGTATCATCATTTTTTTATTTATTATTACGCTTCAAATAATAGGTAGAGTCAAGTTAAGGATCACTGCAAATGTTTTGCGCGGCGATCAAAAATGTAGTTAGGCATTGTTTGTCATATTATCCTCATTTTTGTTTGACGAATTGCCGAAAACTCCTACCTATTGAATATATAATCCTTTGTTGAGGTAGCCTAATTTTTTAATTACTAGTTATCTTGAAATATTAAGTATTGTCAATCCAAGTATCGATCAAATAGGTGGTTAGTTAATTTCACCCTGTTAAAGTCATTTCTACACGTAGAACCTTAGGAAAATTGCAACTTTTGTATAGATTACACTATGTTGATGTATCATCATTTTTTTATTTATTATTACGCTTCAAATAATAGCTAGAGGCAAGTTAAGGATCACTGCAAATGTTTTGCGCGGCCATCAAATAGTTAGTTAGGCATTTTTGTCAAATTATGCTCTTTTCTGTTTGACGAATTTCCGAAAACTCCTACCTAATGAATATATAATCCTTTGTTGAAGTACCCTAATTTTTTAACAATTAGTTATCCTGAAATATTAAGCATTGTCAATCCAAGTATCGAACAAATAGGTAGTTAGTTAATTTCACATTCTTAAAGTCAGTTCTACTCGAAGAACCTTAGGAAAATTCTGACTTTTGTATAGATAACACTATATTGGTGTATGATCATTTTTTTATTTGTTATTACGCTTCAAAAAATAGCTAGAGTCAAGTTAGGGATCATTGCAAATGTTTTGCGCCGCGATCAAATAGGTAGTTAGGCATTTTGTCATATTATGCTCCTTTCTGTTGGTCGAATTGCGGAAAACTCCAACCTATTGAATATATAATCCTTTGTTGAAGTACCATAATTTTTTATCTATTAGTCATCTTAAAATTTTAAGCATTGTCAATCCATGTATCGATCAAACAGGTGGTTAGTTAATTTTACCTTCTTAAAGTCATTTCTACTCGAAGAACTTTGGGAAAATTGTGACTTTTGTATAGATAACACTATGTTGATGTACGATCATTTTTTTATTTATTATTACGCTTCAAATAATAGCTAGAGTCAAGTTAAGGATCACTGCAAATGTTTTGCGCGGCGATCAAATAGGTAGTTCGGCATTCTTTGTCTTATTATGCTCATTTCTATTTGACGAATTGCCGAAAACTCCTACCTATTGAATATATAATCCTTTGTTGAAGTGCCCTAATTTTTTATCTATTAGTTATCATAAAATGTTAAGCATTGTCAATCCATGAATCGATCAAACAGGTGGTTAGTTAATTTTACCTTCTTAAAGTCATTTCTACTCGAAGAACCTTGGGAAAATTGCGACTTTTGTATAGATAACACTATGTTGATGTACGATCATTTTTTTATTTATTATTACGCTTCAAATAATAGCTAGAGTCAAGTTAAGGATCACTGCAAATGTTTTGCGCGGCGATCAAATAGGTAGTTCGGCATTTTTTGTCTTATTATGCTCATTTCTATTTGACGAATTGCCGAAAACTCCTACCTATTGAAAATATAATCCTTTGTTGAAGTGCCCTAATTTTTTATTCATTAGTTATCTTGAAATTTTAAGCATTGTCAATCCATGTATCGATCAAATAGGTAGTTAGTTAATTTTACCTTCTTAAAGTCATTTCTACTCGAAGAACCTTAGGAAAATTGCGACTTTTCTATTGATAACAATATGTTGAGGTATAATCATTTTTATATTTATTATTGCCCTTCAAATAATAACTAGAGTCAAGTTAAGGATCACTGCAAATGTTTTGCCCGGCTATCAAATAGGTAGTCAGGCATTTTTGTCATATTATGCTCTTTTCTGTTTGAAGAATTGCCGAAAACTCCTACCTATTGATTATATAATCCATTTTCGAAGTACCCTAATTTTTTATTTACTTGTTATCTTGAAATTTTAAGCATTGTCAATCCATGTATCGATCAAATAGGTGGTTAGTTAATTTCACCTTCTTAAAGTCACTTCTACTTATTTGTATAGATAACACTATGTTGATGTATCATCATTTTTTTATTTATTATTACGCTTCAAATAATAGCTAGAGTCAAGTTAAGGATCACTGCAAATGTTTTGCGCGGCGATCAAATAGGTAGTTTGGCATTTTTGTCATATTATGCTCTTTTCTGTTTGACGAATTGCCGAAAACTCCTACCTATTGAATATATAATCCTTGGTTGAACTACCCTAATTTTTTATTTATTAGTTACCTTGAAATATTAAGAATTGTTAATCCAAGTATCGATCAAATAAGTGGTTAGTTAATTTCACCTTCTTAAAGTCATTTCTACTCGAAGAAGCTTAGGAAAATTACGACTTTTGTATAGATAACACTATGTTGATGTATCATTATTTTTTTATTTATTATTACGCTTCAAATAATAACTAGAGTCAAGTTAAGGATCACTGCAAATGTTTTACGCGGCGATCAAATAGGTAGTTTGGCATTTTTGTCTTATTATGCTCATTTCTATTTGACGAATTTCCGAAAACTCCTACCTATTGAATATATAATCCTTTGTTGAAGTACCCTAATTTTTTATTCATTAGTTATCTAGAAATTTTAAGCATTGTCAATCCATGTATCCATCAAATAGGTAGTTAGTTAATTTTACCTTCTTAAAGTCATTTCTACTCGAAGAACTTTAGGAAAATTGCGACTTTTCTATTGATAACTCTATGTTGAGGTATCATCATTTTTTTATTTATTATTACGCTTCAAATAATAACTAGAGTCAAGTTAAGGATCACTGCAAATGTTTTGCGCGGCGATCAAATAGGTAGTTAGGCATTTTTGTCATATTATGCTCTTTTCTGTTTCACGAATTGCCGAAAACTCCTACCTATTGATTATATAATCCTTTGTTGAAGTACCCTAATTTTTTATTCATTAGTTATCTTGAAGTTTTAAGCATTGTCAATCCATCTATCGATCAAATAGGTAGTTAGTTAATTTTACCTTCTTAAAGTCATTTGTACTCGAAGAACCTTAGGAAAATTGCGACTTTTCTATTGATAACTCTATGTTGGGGTATCTGTCGCGACCCGTCCGAAGGCGGACGCGGCTAATAGATTACCGATCACGGGTCTTGGATCGGCGCGAGCCCTCCCAGGCCCATACCAAATCGCGGCGGGAGTATTTTTCAGAAGGATTCGACGATAACAGTCGATCGCTTTCGACCTTAGTGTGGTCGTGGTGGCATGTGCAACTTGTGCATGCATTTGGAGTCGCCACCGGTCTTTCTTGGAGGGTAGACCGGAAACCTTATTGACCGATTGGGAGAGATCGATCAATTCTGCGGAACCAGAGATTTTGGGTTCGGGGACTTGGTTACGTTGATGTCATTACCAACGCCCTTTCGGTACCTAACGCGAGTGATTTTCCTAACTAGGATTTCATGCAGGCGCAATTTTGGGTGAGGTAAGTCTGACTTTACATATTAACCAGTTTAACATGCTCACGTAATCATAACAAATAAATAGATGTCAATCACATAAACATCTATCCTACGTGGTGATCATGGAATTATGATTTAATGGGTCTCGAGCCAATGAGACCACATTTAATCATTTTAATATTTTAATAACGGAGAGCCGCTCTTCACTTCTTCTTGGTTTCTTGAACTCTTCAAGAATTGGGCCCCAAAGAGCTCGCCGACTTAAAAGGCTCATCCACGTAATCCTCGTAGCATTTACATTAACAATTGACTATGCTAAAAATAAAGATTACATGAAAAATAAAAGGAGTACGCAGCCTCCATTTAATAATTACAACCCCAAATATATAAATAATCACCATACATTCATATATACATCAATCACATTGATTAGGCATTTTTCCATGATCACCGCCCTTCCACGTAAGTAATAAATTCACAATTTAAAACTTAGGAAGGCACAATAAAAATTCTACGTTGAATCATATTCAGAATTTTTACATAAAATAAGATAGCCATAAATTTTCGATTCAAAATTGATTTAGTCTCAATTTTTGCTACGTTGATTAATTTATCATATAAAATAATCAACCTCCATTAGCCATGTAAGACGAACAATTCGTTAATACATATTGGCCATAGTATTGCAAAAATTGCAAAAAATCAATTAAATGCACGAAAACACCTAAGGATCGGCTCTGATACCACTGTTGGGATCCACGTAACACGTAGCGGAAATAAATAACAACCCATACATGTATCTCCAGAGGCGTACTTCGTGCATTTCAATCGAAAAAAAAAAATCACAAAGCCTCAAAGGGAGTAAATGGATTACCTCTCGTAGCGTGCTTGAACGGAGGTGTCGGTTCGATGTTCTTCGATCTCAGCCTCCACAAGTGTTAGGCATCTAGTTCGGACGCACCACCAATTGACGAACGGGGAGACGACTAATAACTCCACAACAATTGTGCTAGCAATATGCGGAATCAATATTCCGAACTTAGTATATTTTGCTCACTCAAGATTATGAGAATATAGAGAGTGTTTGTGTTCTTCTCTCTAAGCTCTCAAAAATTTGCATACTCTACAAAATGTCTCCCCCTTCAACCTCAAATCTCTTGCCATCCTTTTATAGCCAAAAATACCTTCCAATAAATTGTATTTAAAAATAGCACTAACAATTATAAATTCTATCTAAAAATAGCACTCACAAATAAATGACATTTAAAAATAGCACTAACAATAGCACTCACAATTTATAATACAAAAATGCTATTTAAAAATAGCACTAACAATAGCACTCACAATTTATAATACAAAAATGTTATTTAAAAATAGCACTAACAATTATAAATTCTATCTAATAATAGCACTCACAATTTATGAAAAATAAATGACATTTAAAAATAGCACTAACAATAGCACTCACAATTTATAATACAAAAATTCTATTTAAAAATAGCACTAACAATAGCACTCACAATTTATAATACAAAAATATTATTTAAAAATAGCACTAACAATAGCACTCACAATACAAAAATGCTATTAAAAAAGCATTAACAAAGGTGTTAAAAATAATAACCATTATTATTATTACAAGAGTTAAAGAGGTTACCAAACTGTACAAATACGTATAATGTATAAATACGTATGACGTATAAATACGTAGAGCATACGTATACATCCGTGAAACCGGGGACTAATTGAAACAAAAATGTGCAATTAAGCCCTTTTGGTAAAAATTGATTAAATTAGAGGGCAAATTGACCCAATTGCACTTCGAGACTTTAGAATCCAATGTCATAGCTTAGAAAAGTGAGAATTGAAAATTAAAAGACTCGAAAAGGAATTTTTTAGGCACGGTTCGGGTTTATGTTTGTGAAGGAACATAGTGATCCGAGCCGAATTTTTGAGATTTAAAGTGACACACTTGAAGAGGAAATTAAAAAAAATTATTGAATATTTTTGTGTATTTTTCTGACCACGGATGGTATTTTTCTGATTTTTTTTGGTATTTTTAATAATTAAATAAATTCGAAAAACTATTAAAAATTACGAAACATATTTTTTGTTCAAAATTGGTTCTTGAGGCTAGGCCAAGGCTTCCAAAGTTGATTTTGCAATTTTATGATTTTGTTTGCTATTTTTAATTAATTTTTAAAAAAATGAAAATCACAATAATAGATTGGTCAAAAATCAGGTGTCAACAGCTGCCCCTCTTTGAGAGGAATCTCGTTAGAGGTTTCTCTCAAAGATAAGATTGCACCTGATTCCTAACCGACTCAACCGGGAAAATGAAAGAAGAAATGCTATGGCATCGGATCCTTAAGACTCTTGATAAAGCTCGAATTAATCCTCGGTTTGCTCTAACAATTTGAACATGGGCCGGAGTGAGAGAGGCTTACTTGAAGCTCACTTGTCGGATGCTGCCGGTTGCGAAGACTTTCAAGAAGATGCCTAGGACTCGTCATTTAGAATATCCTAGGGAGATTAAGCTCTGACCTGTATGGTAGGTCATACCATGATGGGATTCCTAACTGGTAGGAACCTAAGGAAGGCGTATCCCACTCTTTGGGATTTGCCAAGAAGTTTGATCTGTATGGTGGATCGGACATTTGTGTTGATCCTTACGGCGGTATTTACCAATGAGTTGACCCTTATGGCGGTTTCTACCTTATTTGACCCTTATGGCGGTATCTACCGTCAAGTTTAGTTTAACCTTTATGGCGGCTTCTACCTTTGGCTGACCCTTCAGGCGGTTTCTACCTTGAGTTGACCCTTCAGGCGGTTTCTACCTTTGGTTGACCCTTCAGGCGGTTTCTACCTTGAGTTGACCCTTCAGGCGGTTTCTACCATTGGTTGACCCTTCAGGCGGTTTCTACCTTGAGTTGACCCTTCAGGCGGTTTCTACCATGAATTGACCCTTCAGGCGGTTTCTACCTTGGTTTGACCCTTCAGGCGGTATCTACCTTGTGTTGACCCTTCAGGCGGTATCTACCATTGGTTGACCCTTCAGGCGGTTTCTACCTTGAGTTGACCCTTCAGGCGGTATCTACCATAGTTTTGACCCTTCAGGCGGTTTCTACCTTGGTTTTGACCCTTCAGGCGGTATCTACCCTTGATTGACCCTTCAGGCGGTTTCTACCTTGAGTTGACCCTTCAGGCGGTATCTACCTTGTGTTTGACCCTTCAGGCGGTTTCTACCTTGGTTTGACCCTTCAGGCGGTATCTACCTTGGTTTGACCCTTCAGGCGGTATCTACCTTGAGTTTGCTTTGAAAATGGGTCTCATGACGAGGGTTCTCCACGTCCAATGAGATTGCCTAAATTAAGAAAAGGGGTCTCATGACGAGGATTCTCCACGTCCGATGAGACTGCCTAAATTTTTTTAAGGGATCTCATGACGAGGGTTCTCCACGCCCGATGAGATTGCTTGATTTTTGAAAATGGATCTCATGACGAGGGTTCTCCACGTCCGATGAGACTGTTTGATATTTTGAAAAAATGGGTCCTGGGACGAGGGTTCTCCACGTCTGATAGGACTTTTTCTTTTAAAATGGTTTTTCTTCCCCTCTTTTTTTTTTGGAGACCCCGAAGTTTGTCGGGAATTCAGTTTTTTGAAGCAGTGAAAGATTTTATTTTGACAACGCTTCATTTGATTCTGCTGAGGCGACATTCTGGGAGCTGGGTTCTCCAGGTATCCTGCAGCAATTTTGAGCCTGAAAGATTTTTCTTCACCAAGAAAACGTTAGTAATCTTTGGGAAGATCACGGCTGTCCATTTGACAAAACCGTATGATTTAAATTTTAATCATGAAATGTGCATTTTGATGCTGGAGGTTATCCAAAGCATTCTTGCAACATGCAAATGTGATTCACAAATTCCTTGCATGGAAAATCTGGATCAATAGTTTGAAAATTCCAAAACGAGTCTGTTCGAAACATCAATCGGAATATTTCTCGACAATGAGGTCTTCTCACCTGTTTTGAGATAATGGTTTTTATAGGGGATGCGCTCAATTCCCTACTAACCTGTGCCTAAGTTTTAGGCTCATTCGCAGCGCATACATTTTGATCGGTCGGGAGGTCTTCCACGGGACCGTAATGTTGGGCTTGGTTATTGATCTTCAAGGGGGACTCACTTTTGAGTCAAGGTCATTGAATGAAAATTTTCACCATCTGCTTCGGGTTTACAAGTCAAGAATCCTGCAAAATGAGAAAGAAATAGTCTTGCTCGTACTTCTTCGAGCTAAGCTATATGTTAACCCAAGTGTCTTAGTCAGAGAAGACTGTTTCAGGGTTATGATGTTGGTACGATTGGGGACCGAAACAGGCTTGTTTTTGGCCTAGAATTCATGAGGGGTTTGACATTGGTGATCATTGCAAATTTACCACCTGCCATTTCCTCTCTGCACCTTCTGTTTTTGAGGTGTGCAACCGCTCTTGAGGTGTGCACAAATTCTTTAGCGGGTGTCTCTTGTTGCGTTCATAGAGCGACTCTCTCTATGTCTTTGTTCTGTGCTTGGCACCATTTGGGGAGCAGCCCTTTTGGATTTGGCTCCTTCAGAGATTTCCTCATTTTTTTCCCTACCAGGTTTCTTTAGGGATCGATCAAATTGTTCACCCGAGCATCGGCCTCGCTTTTACCAGGCACTTTGCTTTTTCTTGATGCTGGGGATTTCTTTAATCCCTTGTCGCAAGTGGGATGCTTGGCAATTGTGCTAGATATATGACTTGGCTCTTAGCACGCTTGAGTATCAACTTAGTAGTTTCTTCGTAAACCCTAAGTCTTGAACTTCTCCGTTCTTGAAGTGATTTGCCTTTGTTTTGGAACTTGCAATGATCACCAATGGGTTTATGAAATGAATTTGCAGGCTCAACTTGGCTATGCAAAGGATATGGTGTGTGGGATAGAGAAATGAATGCTTCTCATCATCCTATGGCATTTGGATTACCATATAAACAACACACAAAGATTGATGTTAGTCCGAGCAAGAAAATTTCTAACCATTTTCTCCTGATGTTGCTGGACTCACCTCCATTTTGCCCCAATGTGGGGTGGTTCTTGACAGGGTTGGGAATGAAAACCGCCGTTCGAAGGGGTTGTCAATGGTCACCTGTAGTGTTTGGGGATAAGAAACGAATGCCTCCGTCGTCCCAATCCATGTAATCGCTGCGGATGGTCCCTACTTCCGTAGGTCCAGATTTTGCTATCTGATCCGCTCCACTTCTCTCTCAAGTGTGTATAGGACGTATTTGGATTAGGCTTTGCCTTTCGTCTTTTGAGAAAACGTCCTTTTGAAAGTTTTGAACTTTTGATTGGAAAAAATCTCTTTCATTTTCTCCAAAAATTTTACCCGTCAAGGGGATTTTATGATGCACCATGCATGTTCTTATTCATGTTCAGACAACCTCCTGTTTTAAAACATGAATGCCAATGAAGTTTGAATTCTATGTCTTTTCTAGACATTAGATTCTGAAAGCTTTTCTTTTTTTCTCTGTTTTTTATTTAACATCTTCAATGGATTGGGGAAATGGATACTTACCTGTCCCCCGCGGCTGGAGGTCCCTGAAAATGCGGAAGAAACATGTTATTGTACGTTCACGAATTTTTCAAAAAATTAGAACGATACAATTTACCCTTGGTCATGTATTCCAACGGGTAATACATGGGATGTGAAAACCCGTTTTGCCTTGATGGCGAGCCCCTGTAAAAAACAAACAATAAGTGTCAGTTTGCGTTCCAAAATTCAAGACAAATTGGGACGATACCGCCTTGTTCTTGCTTGGCGTTTTCATTTGAACACAAACGCGCAGCTTGCAGAAATTGGCCATCTATATTGTGGCCATGATCCCTCCGTTTGGTTGGCGATGAATCATTCTCGAGGATTTGCGGAGATCCATTTGTGTTTTTGGGCGCATTCCAGCGCCATTCTTCAAAGTTCCTTTTATTCAAGGAAAAATGAAATTGTTATCGGAATGCATGTCAAAGCATGAAGTGTGGAAGCGATACTTTTTACCCTCCACTCGATCTTATAATGAAAGATCATTTCTAGGAGTGCTGACTCCCAAGGTCAATAATTTTATTCGCCTCCTCGTTGGCGAGTTCTTTTCTTTTGAGGCTTTCGGTGCCAACGACTTCCTGTTAAGTGAGTAAAAACTCATGTTAGGCATGTGGTCTTCGAAGACCAAATCGGAACGATACAATGTTACCGTTCACCCCATATTCGTATCTTGGGGTTGATTATGATGCGGACGACTCTGTTATTGCGTCCATTGACTTTGCCAGAGGAGAAACGTCATTCTTTGTCCGGTGCACAAATGATTCACTTGCCCC
Source organism: Rhodomyrtus psidioides (assembly GCA_021437785.1). NCBI lineage: Eukaryota > Viridiplantae > Streptophyta > Magnoliopsida > Myrtales > Myrtaceae > Rhodomyrtus > Rhodomyrtus psidioides. The sequence goes on along the minus strand of JAILYB010000004.1, from coordinate 14,602,845 downwards.
AGTTGGGTGTGATTTGTCGTAGCTAGTGGCGCTTGCCCCAGCTAACTTCATTCCTGCATTTTGTTGCAATCCCCATCCTCTTTGGGGGTGTCTTTTCTCTTGGGATTCATGATGGACGTCTTACTGATGTATTCCCTTCTTTCGCCGATTATTGACGCTTCTCATTTGATGGAGGTCGTTTTAATATCGTATATTGATGTGGATGATGAGTATTGCTTCATCTCGTTTGCATTTGTGGGTGTTGTTCGTGAGATGATTCCTGATTACTTCCAACACTGCTTTGCCCCAGTTGGGCGGTGTTCGTCTTGGCAACAGCCTTAGCACTTTCCGTGTTTGTTGGCAATTTTCAATTCAATTTTGACAACGTCCATGCACTCCATGGGGTTTCGTCGATTCTGATCTTCTATCTCAATTGTCAGAATCTTCAATTATTTTTATCCGTCTCTAGGTGGCTTGACGGGCCTTGGGATTTGTCGTGTGCGGTTTTGTGATTCTCTCGATCATCGTCGCCATTTGAAGTATTTGATGTTTGCCTGTTGAAGAGAAGAGACCTCATGAGTAAAGGGCATGTATAATTGACTATTGGAGTCGATACAATTTACCCTTGAAAATTATCCTGCGGAACCGCATTTCTCCCTTTGGGTTCTCTGTATGCAGGATTTGTGCATGATATACATGATGCATGTTAGGTATGCTTGCAACGAAAAATGAGTTCAGAGCTTTTCACTCTATTCAGAGAAAGCATTTTATCAGATGTGTCAATCTGCAAAACTTGAATTTTTCTTTTCAAGTGTTCTTTTCACGGAGATTTCTAAATGATGAGAAACTTCTTTAGGTTTTCTCAAAGGTTTTGTTCACAAATTGAGCCATTAGAATGCTCTTGAAAATATTTAGCCACAGTGCATGTCTGAGATGCCATGAAAAGGGGTACTCCCTGTTTGTCATTGGAAAGCACTGCATCCTGAGTCCTATGCTTTTGATCATCATCTGAGAGGAAAAGGAAGGAAGCATTATTCCCATATAGAAAAAACAATCATTTTGGAACGATACGTCCTTTTAACCAAATGGATGGCTCCGCTTTAATTGAAACGACTACGGATTTACTATCCCTGCTCTGGTCACTTTTGGCATCCAAGATGCTGGAAATTTTTCAGTGGTCCCATTCATTTTTGTCATCACCTGCAAGAATGGAAAACCATATCAACTCGTGAACCGGTCATCCGATTGTGGAACGGATACAACTTTTTCCGACTTAGGGAGAGTCGATCCAAATTAGGTTGCCCCAGCTTCACGTTGTCTACTTAAGGCTCATCACAATAAATCCATCTTGTTTTTGCAAACCCAATGGGTGATGCCCGATGAAGGTGCACTCCTTTCCATTTTGTAGGGAAGGCAAGCTCCCTTTGTTGGTCTTTAACCATCTTATCCTGAGAGGAAGAGATATGAAATATTATGTCATTATCTGATTGAAAATCAATTAGGAATGACACGTCCTTATCCTTAATTCGGTTGCCCGGTCAAGAGGCATTTGCCCTCGTCAGTTGACTCTCCAAGGTGGTCCAGCGCTTTTCCATGTCATCCTGGTTCGTTTCAACTCGCGACTGATTCTTCACACAAGTTTTTGGATTTTGATTCATAAGCGGCGCTAAATGACCTTTTGGTTTCGAGGTGTACCAATCATTCACATACATACGCATGAGACCAGTGAGGTTTGACTCTAAGAATCAAGATAGGGGTTTGGAACCTAAGGCCAAGGCTCCCACCTCGAGTTCTGGAAAGGTAGATTCCATTGCACAACTATCGTTGCATTGGGACCCAATCCATAATTCGAAATGAGCGGAATTGAAAAGTGGATTACCCCGTGTTTTTCCTCACGGAGATTCCATTTTCAATCCCTTCTATTGTTTTTCCTATAGGCGGCGCCCGGGGTTTTAGGCGCGATTGTGTGTGTTCATGTGTTGTGAGTATCACAATGCAAGTCATGCACAACAGTTTATCAATCGGCGCTTCAAATCATCCATACAACATACATTCCTACGCCAACCTGCATAAGACAATGTTAATCACGGACTACACCCCTTATCTCTCCAATCTGCAAAAACATATAACACCTACCATGAGCGGACTTACCTCACCTTCAAGAGCGCCTGCAGGGTTAGAAAAATCACTCAGCGTTTTAAATACGGCCTAAGTCCACTTGAGGTCTAGAACCATAGGTTCTAGAACAAGGTCCCCAGCGGAGTCGCCAGCTGTCGCGACCCGTCCGAAGGCGGACGCGGCTAATGGATTACCGATCACGGGTCTTGGATCGGCGCGAGCCCTCCCAGGCCCATACCAAATCGCGGCGGGAGTATTTTTCAGAAGGATTCGACGATAACAGTCGATCGCTTACGACCTTAGTGTGGTCGTGTGGCATGTGCAACTTGTGCATGCATTTGGAGTCGCCACCCGGTCTTTCTTGGAGGGTAGACCGGAAACCTTATTGACCGATTGGGAGAGATCGATCAATTCTGCGGAACCAGAGATTTTGGGTTCGGGGACTTGGTTACGTTGATGTCATTACCAACGCCCTTTCGGTACCTAACGCGAGTGATTTTCCTAACTAGGATTTCATGCAGGCGCAATTTTGGGTGAGGTAAGTCTGACTTTACATATTAACCAGTTAACATGCTCACGTAATCATAACAAATAAATAGATGTCAATCACATAAACATCTATCCTACGTGGTGATCATGGAATTATGATTTAATGGGTCTCGAGCCAATGAGACCACATTTAATCATTTTAATATTTTAATAACGGAGAGCCGCTCTTCGCTTCTTCTTGGTTTCTTGAACTCTTCAAGAATTGGGCCCCAAAGAGCTCGCCGACTTAAAAGGCTCATCCACGTAATCCTCGTAGCATTTACATTAACAATTGACTATGCTAAAAATAAAGATTACATGAAAAATAAAAGGAGTACGCAGCCTCCATTTAATAATTACAACCCCAAATATATAAATAATCACCATACATTCATATATACATCAATCACATTGATAGGCATTTTTCCATGATCACCGCCCTTCCACGTAAGTAATAAATTCACAATTTAAAACTTAGGAAGGCACAATAAAAATTCTACGTTGAATCATATCAGAATTTTTACATAAAATAAGATAGCCATAAATTTTCGATTCAAAATTGATTTAGTCTCAATTTTTGCTACGTTGATTAATTTATCATATAAAATAATCACCTCCATTAGCCATGTAAGACGAACAATTCGTTAATACATATTGGCCATAGTATTGCAAAAATTGCAAAAAATCAATTAATGCACGAAAACACCTAAGGATCGGCTCTGATACCACTGTTGGGATCCACGTAACACGTAGCGGAAATAAATAACAACCCATACATGTATCTCCAGAGGCGTACTTCGTGCATTCAATCGAAAAAAAAATCACAAAGCCTCAAAGGGAGTAAATGGATTACCTCTCGTAGCGTGCTTGAACGGAGGTGTCGGTTCGATATTCTTCGATCTCAGCCTCCACAAGTGTTAGGCATCTAGTTCGGACGCACCACCAATTGACGAACGGGGAGACGACTAATAACTCCACAACAATTGTGCTAGCAATATGCGGAATCAATATTCCGAACTTAGTATATTTTGCTCACTCAAGATTATGAGAATATAGAGAGTGTTTGTGTTCTTCTCTCTAAGCTCTCAAAAATTTGCATACTCTACAAAATGTCTCCCCCTTCAACCTCAAAACTCTTGCCATCCTTTTATAGCCAAAAATACCTTCCAATAAATTGTATTTAAAAATAGCACTAACAATTATAAATTCTATCTAAAAATAGCACTCACAAATAAATGACATTTAAAAATAGCACTAACAATAGCACTCACAATTTATAATACAAAAATGCTATTTAAAAATAGCACTAACAATAGCACTCACAATTTATAATACAAAAATGTTATTTAAAAATAGCACTAACAATATAAATTCTATCTAATAATAGCACTCACAATTTATGATAAATAAATGACATTTAAAATAGCACTAACAGTAGCACTCACAATTTTATAATACAAAAATTCTATTTAAAAATAGCACTAACAATAGCACTCACAATTTATAATACAAAAATATTATTTAAAAATAGCACTAACAATAGCACTCACAATACAAAAATGCTATTAAAAAAGCATTAACAAATGTGTTAAAAATAATAACCCATTATTATTATTACAAGAGTTAAAGAGGTTACCAAACAGTACAAATACGTATAACGTATAAATACGTAGAGCATACGTATACATCCGTGAAACCCGGGGACTAATTGAAACAAAAATGTGCAATTAAGCCCTTTTGGTAAAAATTGATTAAATTAGAGGGCAAATTGACCCAATTGCACTTCGAGACTTTAGAATCCAATGTCATAGCTTAGAAAAGTGAGAATTGAAAATTAAAAGACTTGAAAAGGAATTTTTTAGGCACGGTCGGGTTTATGTTTGTGAAGGAACATAGTGATCCGAGCCGAATTTTTGAGATTTAAAGTGACACACTTGAAGAGGAAATTAAAAAAAATTATTGAATATTTTTGTGTATTTTTCTGACCACGGGATGGTATTTTTCTGATTTTTTTTTGGTATTTTTAATAATTAAATAAATTCGAAAAACTATTAAAAATTACGAAACATATTTTTTGTTCAAAATTGGTTCTTGAGGCTAGGCCAAGGCTTCCAAAGTTGATTTTGCAATTTTATGATTTTGTTTGCTATTTTTAATTAATTTTTAAAAAATGAAAATCACAATAATAGATTGGTCAAAAATCAGGTGTCAACAATCCTCAACCGTAAGGGAATGATCTGACGGATGAAAATCTCCTACCCTTTAAAAAAAAAAAAAAAAAAAAAAAAAAAAAAAAACGAAAACAACGAATCCAGATCCTCTCCGTCCCGTCTTTTCTTTTTTGTCCTTTGTCTTTTTACGCTGATGTCGCTTGACGTCGGATGATTTGTCTTGGCGTAGAGAAGAGAAAATGTCGGGAGTTCCGACGGAGGTCGATTCATGTGATGTTCTTCTCTCCCTTTGCCGAAGGGATAAATTACATAAATAGTCCCTGGATTTTGACAAAATATGCAATCTGATCCCTGAATTTTTAATTTGTTCAATTTAGTCCCTGAACTTTGGCAAAATGTGCAATTTGATCCCTAAACTTTTGACTTGTTCAATTTAGTCCCTAAACTTTTAGTGCATGTTCAATCTAGTCCCTGAATTATAGGAAAATGTTCAATATAGTCATTTTGTTAATTTAAAATCATAGATAACATTGAACATTTTCATATAGTCCATGAACTAAATTGAACAAATTAAAAGTTTAGGGACCAGATTACACATTCCTGCCAAAGTTCATGGTCTAAATTGAACAAATTAAAAGTTCAAGGACCATATTGCACATTCTGCAAAGTTATGGACTATTTGTGTCATTTTTGCCTTTGCCGAAAGAGTATTTGAAGTTAAGTCTTTGGAATGTACGAGGAGTCAGTTATTGTTCCGGATAGCTTTTAGGGGAAGGGCCACAAAAATGAACCGATTGCCGTTATTATTATTGGGAGAAGTGTAAAAAAAAAATCCTAAATCTATTGCACGAGTATCAATTTAGTCTCAAACCTTTTTTAGTATCAATTCAGTCCTAAATCTTTTGCATTGATGCCAATTCAATTCTAAATCTTTTATATTTATGCTAATTGAGTTAATCCGACTAATTTTGACAGAAAATAGCTGACGTGGACATCGATTGTCCTACGTGGCACGACAAATGCAGACTTGGATATTTTTAAAATATTATTCTGTAATTTTAAATAATTCTAAATAATTTTTTTTGGTTTTTTTAAATATCAAAAAAATATTAAAAAATATCCACGTTAGCGCAAGCCGTGCCACGTAGGACGATTGATGTTTACGCCGATGATTTTCGTCAGAATTGGCCGAATTGACTCAATTAGTATAAATGCAAAATATTTAGGACTAAAGGTTTAGGACTGAATTTGCACCAATAAAGGTTTAAGACTAAATCGGCACAAATGCAAAAGGTTTAGGATTGAATTGTCACCAAAAAAATGTTTAGTATTGAATTGGCACTAATGCAACAGGTTCATGACTTTTTTGACACTTTTCCCTATTATTATTAGGCGGAAAAATCCAAAAAGGTGGTGCACCTGCGACAAATTTACCAAAAACTATTTTTTTGACTACCGAAAACCCAAGCTGCTATACCTGTGACAAATTTACCCTAGACCATTATTTTATCACGAAAAATCCCAAACGGGTACGCTTGTAACAAATTTACCATCCGTTAAATTGGTTTAGTACCATAAACCTCCCCTCTTCCCCCCCCCCCCCCCCCCCCAAATTGATACATATGTGAAGTACAGCCGTGAACTAGCACGTGTCATCCAACTCAACAATTTGACGGTTAAAATTGATCAATATTAAATTTATCATGGATGTACCAGTTTGAGGTAAATTTGTTACAAATAACCCGTTTACAATTTTTTTATGATCAACAAAATAATTTTGGATAAATTTATCACATATGCACCAATTTGAAGCTTTCCGCAACCCTTATTATTAGGGAAAAGTGTCAAAAAAGTCCTAAACCTATTGTTCTAGTGCCAATTCAGTCCTAACTTTTTTTGTGCCAATTCAGTCATAAACCTTTTGCATTAGTGCCAATTTAGTCCTAAACCTTTTTTTGGTGCCAATTCAGTCCTAAACCTATGTATTAGTGCCAATTTAGTCCTAAACCTTTTTTTGGTGTCAATTCAGTCATAAACCTTTTGCATTAGTGCCAATTTAGTCCTAATAATTTGTATTTATGCCAATTGAGTCAATTCGATCAATTTTGGTCGAAAATCATTGGCACAAATATCAATTGTCATACGTGGCATGGTTTGCGCTAACGTGGATACTTTTTTAAATATTTTTTGATATTTTAAATAATTTTTAAAAAATATTTTAAAAAAATGCGTAAAAATTATTTAAAATTATAGAAAAATATTGGAAAAATATCCAAATCAGCGTTTGGTCATGCCACGTAGGACAATCGATGTCCATATCAGTCATTTTTTTATCAAAATTAGTTGGATTAACTCAATTAATATAAATTATCAAAGATTTAGGACTGAATTGGCACTAATGCAAAAGGTTTAGGACTGAATTGCCAACAAATGCAAAGTATTTAGGGACTAAATTGGTATTAATGCAAAAGGTTTACGATTGAATTGACACAAATAAAAGGTTTAAGACTAAATTGGCATAAATGCAAAAGGTTTAGGACTGAATTGTCACAAAAAAGGTTTAGGACTAAATTAGCACTAATGCAATAGTTTTAGGACTTTTTTGACACTTTTTATTATTATTATTAGGTGGAAAAATCCCAAAAAACTAGTGCACCTGCGACAAATTTACCAAAAATTATTTTTTTGACCACCGAAAACCCCAAGCCGCTACACCTGTGAAATTTACCCTAGAACAATTATTTTTATCAGGAAAAATCCCAAACTGGTACACCAGTAACAAATTTACCCTCCGTTAAATTTGGTTAGTACCATAAAAACCTCCCAATTTGATACATATGTGACAAAGATAGGATAAAAATCTTAAACTAGTACATCCGTGAACTGGCACGTGTCATCCAACTCAGCAATTTGACAGTCAAAATTGATCGATGTTAAATTTATCACGGATGTACCAGTTCGAGGTAAATTTGTTACAAATATACCCGTTTACAATTTTTTTATGGTCAAAAAAATAATTTTGGATAAATTTATCACATGTGCATTAATTTGAAGCCTTTCGCAACCCTTATTATTAATATTATGGAAAAAGACGGTGATATACCCAATTATTTAGGACAGAGACTTGCATCCATGACGTACTCACTCCGTATCAACGCATGGAAGTGTCCTTCGCGTGACGTAAGAAAGGCCAGATTCGCATTGCTCGCTCCCGTGGATAATGACTCCTATGTGACTATATTATCGAGCTTTCCATATCCTCTTATCTTTTTTGGGGGTAAAACGCGTCATAAATCATTATCCACTCTTGATGCAAAGTTTTTTTTTTTTTTTTTCAGATTTTCCAATCAGTTATAAACATTCATATACTCGGTCTCGATAATATATAAATACGTGGATCGAAACGGTGAGCATTATGCTTCACGATCCTGATTCAGAGTCCATTTTTTTTTTTTGGGGGGACTCATCGAGGTCCGAACGGCCCCGATCGAACCGCCGCGTGTCCAATATAGCGCCTTCTATTTGATTTTCCTTTTGCTGATGGGGCGATATGACCGGTTCAGGCCGATGACGGCGACGACGCCTTTGGCGGAACCCGTGCTCCGCTCCGGGCATAGCCCAAAAGGGTTTGGTATTGGGCCACAAGCCCAAGTGTTTCTTTTGTCTTCCTCTCTACAAGAAGCCAGCCCAACCAGTAACCACGTCGGATTGCCCGGCCCACGACCATGTAAGGACGTTGACCCGACAGTGTTTCCACTTCTACGTGCTTTTGGATCGATGCGTCAAAATTTCCAGATGCACAACATTCCACTTTGTTCACGATTAACTGGATGTTCTGCTCTGAAAGTGAATATACTTGCAGTTAGCTATGGTTTTTAATAAGTTAATTCGGTGAATAATGATTGGGAAAATTGTCCTAAAGATCCTAAACTTATTGTGCTTTTGCCAATTCAGTTATAAATTTTTTTATTTTACCAATTGAGTCTCAAACCTTTTGACGTTTTATCAACTGAGTCCATCCAGTCAATTTTGACTAGAAATCGCTAACGTAGACAATTTCAATAATATTCTAATATACTTTTTTCAATTTTTTTAGCTTTTCAATTTTTTTTCCCTTGAAGTCGCCGACAAGGGTAGTTGGGTCCTCGCTGGCTACAGTAAGCAAAAAAATAAAGAAAAAAGGGAAACAAAAAATTTAAAATAAAAGTTAATATAGTATACAATTCATCCACTTAAGCAATTTCCTTACAAAATTGACCGGATAGGCTTAATTGAAAAAACGTGAAAAGATTTAGTAATCAATTGACAAAATTAAAAGGTTTAATGTCGAATTGGAAAAAATGGAATAGATTACGACTTTTCCCAATAATAATTACACTCAACGGTCAGTTGAGTTCTTCATTGGCTGAAACATCTCAAATTTTGACTTTTGTATGGCCTTTATGTCCATTATGGCATTCTAATAGGATACAATTGAGCTATAGTTGTACGTGTAAAATGGGTGTTGCAATTTGTCCAAAGCGTTCGATAAATTGCAGCACCTCCATAGTAAATCAACGTAGATCTTTATCATTTTCTAGAAATTTTTGTGTTTTTCATCTCGAAAAGTTGTGCAAAATCGAAAAATATATCGCCCAAAAAAAAAAGAGTTTGGAGCAACGAGACACGCACTCCGGAAATTTTGACCTCTCAAACTTCTTACAAGAGGCATACTCTAATAGCTTGATCTCTCATAATTTCTCGAGAATCTGTATTTTCCACGAGATGCCTCTCCAAAAATTGTGCGGAATCAAAATAAATATTCGCCCAAAAAAAAAATTGAATGATGAGTAAAATGATTTTTTTTTTTCAAAGTTCAAGGTTCAACATGCACCAACCCCAAAAGTTGAGAGGGCTAAAATGAAATTTTTCCCTCAAGTTTCTTACATAAGTTTCATCTGATTTGGACAAACTCGGACACAAACCGGTCCAAGAAGAAAATGGCTTGCCCTGACAGGCTCATTTTGCCCTTCGGATCAATCCGGCTTAAAAGGGCGTAAGGCAGTACCTAAAACGCAAGATGTAGCAGCGTTTTACAGTATTCTCAGACGAAGTAGTAGAACAGGAATTTTTTTACTTTTTTTTTTACAGGAAAAGTTTATATCAAACAAATTTAAATTTTTTAAAATTACTTATTCCCTCGCTATAATTTTTCTTCACGGAATCTTCCGGCAATCATTCTATTGAGAGGAGAGCATAATCCAAAGTGGTGTCGCCACTAACAATTTGTGATGTCAAAACTGATAATCTGAGCCATAGTTGCAACTTGCAACAACAACAAGGCAGCGAAAGTCAGAACCATAACAGTTGCTGATTCCAGAAATTTCAACCCTGGACACCAACTTCCTCTCTTGAAAAACTCGTCAGGGCATGATCAGAACGTAATCTAGCGTAAAAACGAAAACGAAAAAGAAAAAATAAAAATCGAGACATAAAGTTTACTTTGATTCACTCTTAAACGAGAGATTTTTCACTATAATTAACTCAATTGTAAGCGAAATCGATAATACATGACAATAGCTATTCGTGGGTTCAAATTCAAACTATTAATAAAATGCGGGTTAAAAAATCCTAGAAAAGCGAAATCGATAATACATGACAATAGCTATTCGTGGGTCCAAGAGGCACTATCCCCGTCGGGGCGGCACCCCAGACCTCCCTTGCTTTTCTATCGATGAAGGGTGTGAATCACATGATCATGAGCCGTCCAAAGAGACCCAATAACGCATCGCTTTGATCCACGAATAGACATGAAATCTGCTAATGAAAGCAGCAGTTTGACAATGTCCAGAGCACTAAATTTCAACTTCGATGTTGAAATGATGTTGAAGCAAGAATAGATTATTGTCGGTACAACGAACGCCACGGTTTGGTTTTGAAAAAAAAAGAACGCCTTGGGAGGATCATAGGATCCGATGCTAGCTGAAAGACAGTGGGGATTTTCTTCAGAAGCTTCTCGGCAATACAGCTCTCCGATTGGCCAGACCAAAACCAAAGTCAACCCTTTTTTTTTCGCACGCTTGGCATCGTGTGAGAGCTCCTCCCCAGAGCTTCAATGGCGATCGCCACTCGGCTTCCTTCCTAAATTTCTGCATCTCTTGAAACGCCGTGCCCTCTCAACTACGTACATTTTTTTTTTCATTATTTTCATTTTGTTTTGTTTTGTTTTATTTTATTTTTATTGCAAGATGCATGTTAGGGTGTGCATATGAATCAGTGAGGCATGAAGCAAGTTGCAGGGACCGAAGCTGGTTAGTAGGCAAAAAGGGCAAAAAAGAAAAAAAAACTCAAGACGTGCTGATGATGGCCAACTAGAAAATGATGATTTCTATTATGATATTCGAGCAGATATTTCTAATGTTGTGACAAGAAAGGGCTAAAGAATTAGGGTTTGCTGGACATGTTGCTTTTTCTTTCATAGAAATTCCGTTGGTCAAGAATGAACCGAGATGACTAGAATTGATTACACAACAAAGCGTTGATGGTACATATGGAAAAGAACCTCTGTCAATGGTGCAACGGGTTCGGACCGGAGGGGACGAGGCGCTTGTCCGACCCGTATAGAGGGTCGGGCGGCCCGGGCACCGCAGGCGCGTGCCCTCTCTGCTGTGATGGTGACGCTGATGTCGTTGATGATGCCGTTGACGGTGGCGGTGACGGAGGTAGGGCGCGAAGTCGTACTTGCTGGCCAGCGCTCGCCGGTTGCTCCAGCTCAACTGGTCGTGGGGCCGGGCGCTGTCGCCGTGGCGGGAGAGGAAACCGCACCAACCATGGAAGAAGAGGGAGAGGGAGAGGAGGGAGAGGCAAAGAATGGCTTTATGCCTGGGGAGCTTCATGGTGGGAGAGGGAGAAAGGGAGGAGCGTGCATGGAGATTGGGGGAGGGGAGAGGAAATGGAATGGTGGAGAACTAGAGAGAGATAAAGACAATGTTGGAGCTGAAGAAGAAGTAGTAGTTTGTGTGTAGAGATAGAGAGAGAGAGATGTATGTGGAAGCTAAAAATGACAGCTTGAATGAGCTAGACTGTCGCTTAAGAAATGGCGGAGGAGGGTCGACATGGAAGTGTGCTTGCTTGCTTCCATGAGACTCACAGAGAGAGAGAGAGAGAGAGAGAGAGTAACGAGGGGTCCAAATGATGCGGAGAGGGGGCAAAGAATTGTCGACAATCCTTCCGATGAATCTTGCTTTACGTTCAAGGAATTCCAGAGGGGGGGGGGGGGAAGCGCATTTAATCGGTGGTAGAATGTCAAACCTTGATTTTTATATTGGGGACGACCGACAATATAATAATAATAATTATTATTATTATATATATATGTATTTGTGGAAAAGGGTTAAAAATATAGATATAGTTTTGAGTGCTAAGTAGGTGACATTGCTGTGCCAAAGCTAGCTTTTTGAACCCTATCATGGTCAAATGTCGCAGAATGGAAACAAAAGTACCCAAGATTCAGCAATTTGATCAGTCTTTCTTCCCCTCCCCCAATTTATTATGAAAAAAGAGGGATTCAAAAAGGAGAAATTTGAGGGAAAAGCAACGTAGAAATCTCCCATAAGTTTTCATTTATGCCGAAGGATTTTTAGTGCATATTATAGGCTAATAGTGATGCCAACTCATCAGAAGCAAAAGGGAAGAGTAACATTGAAGAGAGGAGAGGCAGGATCCTAATACCAGACTTCTGCTGTCTCGAATTGGAAAAACAAGAGGATCCGAGCCAGCTCTTGATCTTAGGTTAGGTCCGGTGTGCCTACTACGCACAGAAAGCTTATTTGCTCTCGGAAGCGGGCACGAGTTTCACGGGCCGACGGACAGCTCGGATCCAGCGATTCCCCCCGTCTTCTTGCTCGACGCCGATTCGAAAGTTTAAACCATAGTACAACTTCACAGATCGGAATTCCCGGTAGGAGTCGGCGAGAGAGTCCCGGGTACAAGAGCATTGGCACGAGATTGATTAAAAGAAAAAAGAAAAAAGAGGGGGGTGTTCGTGACGCGGCCTTGACCATGTCTATTAATTTATTATAATAGCTGCAAGGGTTCTTCGCCTAAGAAAGTGTTGGGGGTCTCGGGACACGTGATTTTGCATGGGAGGTATCAGTAATCACTTGCTTCCTTCACACTCTTCCTCCTTTCGCACCACTTTTTCCCCCTGTTTAAGCTAACACGGTTGAAATCGGGACTCCCCCGCCCCTCTCGCTCTCTCTCTCTCTCTTCTCTCTCGGATGGCCGTGTCGTGCAGATACGAAAGGCAGATTAGCAAGCATCGAGAAGCTCTAGATGGGTTAGATTTCCACACGGCGTACAAGAAATGATTGTTAATCGGAGAGTCGGCAATGGACTTGCTTGGAGCCACGCCATCCCCTTCCTTCGAAGGGCGAGCGCGATCGCATCAAAGACAAACCCACCACGACGGGGAAGGCTTTTAACATGAAATTGTCAAATGGAGTAGTTGGCCTTGGCCACATCGAGGGACTTGCTGTGTTGAATCATTGCGTGACCAACTTTGGAAGAAAAGTTTCCGACCAAAAAAAAAAAGCTTCGGAAGTAAAGTCAACCACCCACTACTCTCGCACGCACAAGCGCACCCATCTCTGCGTGTGCTTGATTCACCACCACACTTGCAACAGCCCGGATTGAATTTGAGCTGGAAGAGCCAGGACTTAAAGCACAGTTCATTGATAATGACTCCATTCTATCTGTGTCGGTCTTAAAATGTCTACACTTGTATAATCTAGGTGTATGGAGACTCCGATATGACAGAAAAGGGGATCAAAATCAAGATCATACATTTCTCCAGTGTGTTCTTCATACTGTGAGTCGAGCACGATTCAAGACCCCCGAGCAGAATGATGAATGCAATGACTGTATAACGTCTCCACCAAACGAATCTTTGTCAGATCTTCAGAAAAACAATGTGGGTACAAGAGATGCAACACTTCATGGAATCGTGCGCCACGTTGAGCTTTAAATCTTCAGCAGACGACGGGAGTTCACCGGCCAAGAAAAGGAGGGATGCCCTTCAGCCTTCCTCCCAATCCACATCTTCATCGTCCTCGCCCGACTCATCCGCTTGAACATTCAAGTCACCGACCTTATAACTGTCACTTGTATTTCCTGTGTCGACCCAAAATAGAAGCACATTCATAGGTTGAAACAAATGAAACCTGAGTCAGCTATATATAGGTGGGACCTTAATTAAAGTTAACCACCAAAAAACATATAAAGCGCTTAGCACAAGGAAAAAATCATCACATATATCAATATTCATGCAATTGAGAGGTAATTTCAGCAGAAGAAATAACAACAAAGAATCCACAATAGACACCTCATATTTCTAGTGAATCCACCTGGTTAAAAGACACAGTAGGTCTAGATTTGGAAACAGCAATACTACAGAAGAGTAATACAGTGCATCACTGCAACAGGATCTCCATACATGACTCCATGATGATGCTACAGCTCAAACCGCAGCTATCTGACCATTTTATATTATATCTTGCTAACTCCGTGTTTACTTCATTTAAATTCACCACACATAGCTTTTTCAACATGTAACTGGAAGAATGCTACATTAAAAGAGCTAAAGAAAGTATGGTGGGTGTCCAATACGAAAGTTTGCAAGCACTGAAAACTAGTTGAACCACTACAATCTCATTTGATAACAACTAGAGAAGGACATAGAGATAGCATCAACAAAATTCAGATTGTGTAAAGTTCGCTCACAATCACTTGACACAAAACTATGGAAAACCAGCAAGTGAAGACATTCTCCATAAAGCATGCAGGTCTACCAATCATACTTATGAACTGGAACTAAAGCACGATTTGCATGGAACAATTACTTGGCTTTTCAGAAGGTATCAACTCAACCTGATATCAGTTTAACCTAAATTAGTCTTCCTGTGTGGCTCAAAAGAAGTAGCTATCTTGTTCCGCTTGACCCCAGCAGTAGCTATGAAGGTAGGGAAACTGAAAAAATTATAGGCCAACCACTCACCTGCATATTGAGCCTCTTCCCAAACATCATCCTCGGGATCCCGTTTAGCCTTCACGCCACTTGACGGGACGAAGATGTATTCAGAATGACCATCGGTGATATTTGAATCAGATGGCTGCTGTTGCTTCTTTGCAGATTCTTCCTGTTCCTGCTGTTTCTTGAGGAGAGCAGCATAGTATGCTTTTACATACTCATCCTGGATACAGATAGTTAAGCTCAACAGTGTCTTAAGTACGATGACGACTAATGTAATGTACTGTAAAACGTAACGGGCACTTCAAAAACGCACAAACCTGTATGCTCTTCTTATCATCACTCTGGACAGTCGATTTCTTGTCATCTGACAACTGAGAGGACATCGAAGTACTCTCCATCTTTGATTCCTCCCCAACCTCTCCACGCTGTTCTTTTGTAAGGTTCATTCCTTCCTTAATCAGCCAAGGTGGTAAAACTTTCAAAGGTGTGGCAGCCACTTCAGATTTGACATCCTCTTCCTTCCCCTCAAGACCAGCAAAGGAAACTTCAACCTGCCAAGTTCATAAGTCGCAAGATGAATAACTGCATTGAACTAGTGAAGTACAAAAAACAAAAGCACACTTGTTTAATCTTCTACATTATCACCAGAATATTGTTGCATGCAGATCCAGATAAAAAGTAGGCAATACTGAGAAGTCATGATGAATTCCGCAAGTAAACTAAGAACCAAATTGCTTATACATCAACATCAACATCAACAACACCGTTGGGGTCGGCGGTCGATGAACCCCAAAGATTATAAAATAAAAGCAAGACCAATCGAAGGAAAAGAGATAAATATGTACAAATGAATAAACAAAGATAAATACACATACACACACACACACATGGGGAAATAACTAAAAAGTAAAAAGGACAGTCAGAAACATGAGAATTATGCCCCTCCACAATACTAATAACCTTCCTCCACTTCGGCCTAAGACAAACCGTACGCCAATCTATTTCCCACTCCATCAAATTTTGTTTTACTACTTTCCCCCAAGTAAGTTTCAGCCGACCTCTTCCTTTCCTCATGTTATGCTCTCGGTAGCAAACTTCTGTTCTTATCAGAACATCTAGGGGTCTTCGGAGAATATGCCCAAACCATCTTAATCTATATTCTCTCATCTTTTCTGCCACTGGTTTCTACTCCAACTTTTCGTCGAATATCTTCATTCCTTATCTTATCCATCTTTGTATGACCACACATCTACCTTAACATCCTTAGTTTTGCTACTCCCATTTTATGCTTATGTTGCCTCTGTGCTGACCAACATTCAGCTCCGTATAGCATGGCAGGTCTTACTGATATTCTATAAAATTTCCCTTTTAACCTAAGAGGAATTTTGCAATCACAAAAAAATCTTGATGCATTGCGCTATTTCATCCAACCTGCTCTGATTTTATGGCTTACATCCTCATCAACCAGATTACTTATACATAGAGAAAAACAACTTGATGAGCTACACAGGCATTATCAGAAGTTTACACCAAAAACAGTGACCAAAAATTAGATTCCACAAGAGATGTAGCAAAAGAAAAGGCAAAAGGTGCTCACGTGGTGAGTTAACTCATACAACGAAAATCTATCCTCAGTCATACTTTTAAGCAGGCCAAGTTCCGAATTACACAATTAGGTTGGTAAATGAGGTCCTACTTTAGGCCAAGCACTGAATATCAATTATTTGTCAAAGATAGACTAGTGTAACAATTTCCGGCCAAAGACATGTGACTAAGATAGCTGAGAGTCGCAGCATAAAAAAGACAAATACGTGCTCTGAGAGCCCATTTTGAATATCGAAAAAGGAAAAAAGCACCAAGAAGTAAACAACCTTTGTGTCACCAAGAAACGGCATTGGTGTTCCACCATATCCTTGGGAGGATTTAGAGCCATCATTAGCACCAGCATCACCGCTTCCTCCACGACCAGCAGCGTGTGCACGAGCTTCCCATGCTTGAAGACTTCCAAATTCTGGAACTGGCAGATCTTTGACTCTGCTGAGTTGCTCCATCAGCGGCTTCAACTGCACCTGGAGTCACCTCAGTGACTTCAATATGAGGAAGGGTCCAAGAGGATTTATACTTAAGTACAAAAAACAAGAAACAATGAGTACTAACTATCACTCTTCGACCACAGAAATCAACTTGGTTACCCAAAATTTAACCAAAATCATGTAAACAAAAAACTGTAAGAAGTTTCTAGTTTGCTTTACTGTACTAAGCGCGAGTCTAAATGCTTGCATATTTAAAGCATGCACTGATATAGATAAGTGTGCAAAAATTTGCCACAACAAGGAAGAGCTTCGCTCCAATTAGTTCTCATCAAATATAATTTCATGGAAAACTGTTTATATGTCCCTCTGGCATTTTTTTCGCCTTCAGAAGACATATTTTGTGGACTACAACTCCACTAACAAGATACTGGCTAAATAGGATCCAGTTAGATAAGCATAAAAGTAATTGGACTCACATTCAATAATTAGATCCAAACACATAATGACGCAAAAACATTCAACTCCTAACCTCTTACGACTTTGATTTAGCTTATGATAGTAGTTATCCCCCAAACAGTCAAGACATGCCATTTCTCAAAGCTGTTTCAAAAATATACAAAAACAGTGTTTTCAGTAGTATATCGAAATGCGAATCAATTGGAAGAGTATACCAGTTTCGGGTTTAGCCTTATAATCACAGTAAATACACGAAGTTCAACACCTGAAGGACAATCAAGCACATGACAAAGATAATTCAATTTAGCAGGATCTGTGTTTCTCTAAAGTTTACAAATAAAAAAGAACTAGTAATGCAGTCTAATCGTAATTCTTCATAGAAGGCACTGCAAAACAGTTAATCTTTACAGCTCAACATCAACATCAACACCACCTTTATTCCAAACTAGTTGGGGTCGGCGGTCGATGAACCCCAAAGATACATAAAATAAAAGCAGTTAATCTTTACAGCTGAGACATGAAAAAGTCAGCCACTAATTTGCCATTGAAAATTATTAGCCATAAAAGTTGCCTCAGAACTTGCAAGTAATCCAATCATTCAAAGTAATCGAGCACTGGCACTAGTACTATAAACAAGAATATCGAGATAACAACCTCCATTTTCTGAAGTGTGTCCTTTAATTTTTCACGCCTACGCCTTCTTGCATTATCATCCCCATCCCCAACTTCTTGGGCAGCTAGCTTGTCACTCTCTGCCACAAGCTCCCCATTGCAACTTTCACAATGGAAGTATTCATCCTCCAAAGATACCAAACGCAATGCATCCAATGCTGTATATCTGGACAGATAATGTGGTAAGTTGAGACTTCTAAAATACTACCATCCCCAATGTTCACAATAACTCCCCCATAACTTGAAAAATTAAAAGATGCAGCAGTGACAACCTTCTGCTACAATTAGGGCATATGTACTCCTGAACTGTGTTCTTGTTCTCTAGCTCATCCTTCAACTTCTTCTTCAATCGATGCAATCTGTATCTAACAACATCATGAATCTGTAGAACGTTTTTTTTTTTCATTAGGCAATTGCAAAGGACGATTGAAAAAAAAAATCTCTTAAGGGAAATAAATTAAGCCATCAAGCAGGGAAAATAAACATCTGTTCTTTCTCCCATCCTATTTTGGCACTCAGGTTAATGAAATCAAGTTTGATGAACAAGACCTGTGAATAATCTAGACAGCAGTATGAGTGTGTGTGAAGCTTTATCTTCTCCTCTCCCTCCTTACCCATACCATCACCTGTGGCAGCTATGGCAGCGCTAAATATCTTTGCACCCTTAGCTGTCTGTGAAACAATGAGGATCGATCATAAATCCTGAAGATAATGATTTCCATTCTATAAGATCACTCATAGATATCGGTAAACAAAATAAATGATATTTCATGCCGCTAAACCAGAATACTCAAGAATCAAACTTCAACTGTAAAACGTCAGCATGACCGTTGTACTCAGATGAGTAGCCCAATGTATCAGAAGAAGCCTTTACATTAAGGAAAATAAGAACAAAAAAAAAATGTCAAATCTTCAGTAACCAATACACAGATAGCTAGGCTGGCTAGACAGGTGTTAGCAAATAGCCGTCAATAGCACAGGATAGCATAAAATAAGAACCAGTTCCAAAAGGCAAAATTTCAGAAAATTATGAATACGCCTATCACAGGATTAGTCAAACACGGATTATTCAATTCAGAACCAACTTCCCCTCCAGAAAATTGCCAATGGATGCAATAGATTTTCAGATAAAATAGACACCTCCATCAATCTTATAGGCAAATGAGAGATGTGTTAAGAATCGTCAATTGAAAATTGGAGTGAGATGAACTATATACTATACTTAAGTGCAGAGTGATTTTAGATTCCGAAACTGTCTCAGGTTAGCATTGGGTAGTTTTTCATTCGAGATGCCGGAGGTGACAGCAACTGGCAAGCGACTGCATACAACAACGACAACCACCAATCCTATCCCACTAAGTGGCAAGTGACTGCATAGTTGGGGAAAAGAGAGATGCTATTTACAGGAAAATATGACAACCACATTGTTCATCAAGAAAGATAGTGAACATTTCATGTGGAGGAGAATCTATGATTAAATTAGCATTTAGAGACATATTAGTGCGGTAATTCGGGCAGCTGTTATCTCATAGAATTAATTACATGCTACAACCAGACAAAAGCATATTATAAAGAACACACCAACAAAAAATGAAAGGAAATGATCTTTTACATATCTCCTCTTTTTCTTTTTCTTTCAGTTTTGTGTAGCAAGAATTGTAATAATCATTAATTATGTAACTAGGAAAGAAAATAAGAGGCAAATGACTTCAGATGAAGTAATGCTATCTGGCCTCACTCTATCAGTTCGGTAGCTGTTGAATTGAAGGATAGGGGAGAGAAAATTAACTGTTGCAAAAACAACTATCCAAATAAGGTATACATGCCAGAGACTACAGCATAACAAGCATGCACTCGAAGCCAGTTTGTAATCTATTCCTTCGCAATAGATTACAAACTTCAGTGACAAGTAAAGCATATCTAGAAAATAATGGACCAACAAAGATTCACAAGAACATTCCGATATACCAAGATTAGAGGCTTGAGAAAAGGAAAAGTTCAATAAAATCCATACCTCTCTTCTATGATCTCGCGTAACTAGTTTTTCTTCTTCCAAGAATCGAAGGGTCCGTCTTAGTTGCTTGGAATGCAAACTTAAAGCCTTTGCCAAGTCCTCCTCTCTAACCCATTGTCGTCTATAACAAGAAGCAGAGTAACACTTGTCAGCGCTTGTAAAAGAAAAACACCAACCAGCCTACTATAGGTTACACCGCTCAGCAAAGACGAAGACAAGATCCAACCAAATCAGAATCAGAAAAACCATTTCATTTCACTAAGCCCTTTTGCATGCAACAAGCTATCTGTGAGTTACCAGAGTCTGACGACAATTTACGGAATCCGACTTACTGACTTCACGGATAAATACTGTGCTACAGCAGGTCATTAAAAGCCGCACCATAACTTCACTCTACACTTCTAGTCCTTATTATTAACAGAAGTTATCGACTGGACAACAATATCATATCCGCGAATTGAGATTGCCAATACAGTATTGCGCTCAATCTGAGCTCACCCGTTATTATGTCGAAAATTAACTCAACCCTGCTCTCTCAAACTTAACTTGACTTCAGTTGACCTCAAATTCTCCTATAATCGATCAAAAGAGACTCCACCAACCCCAATTTCATTTACTTCCCCGGAGCGAAGGCAACGTTCTATCTTCACCATCTCGCCAAAATTGAAGAAACAAATACATGAATAACCAAAGCCAACCTTGTGAGAGCATCAAGCACCACAACCACGATGCCACGGTTGTCGCTGCGTCCCGTCTTGGGCTGATTCTCCCCCTTTGTGGTGAAATCATCATAAAACGCTCTCGCCACGAGCTTCACCAGCCTAATCCACAGCACCATGAGGAACAAAAACAATCCAATAAACAAGAACTAATCGACAATTAAATGAGCCCCAATTCGATGAAGTGAAAATTCTCCAACTGATTCAGGGTGAGTATTTCGAAGTTGAAACCCAAAAAAAAAAAAAAAATCATCACTTTGAAGCCCTGAGTAATCGCTTTCGCTTACTTGTTGAATGGCTCGATGCTCATCTCTTTCGCAGGCGATCACACAGCGAACCGCGAGGCTTGTTCGCCGAATCCGATCAGGGATGACGAAGGGGTTTGGTTATGGATTCGTTAACTTCCGGTTCAGACTGCTTCTCCTCACGTGGTTGTTCTCTGTTTAGCTCACGCTGTGTGACGTTCTCCTCTCGGGGAGGAGATCTGCGACTGGATGCTTCCGGCTGTGCTCTTCTCAACATTATAAAGCGGGGGGAAAGATTGCAAGGAAGCCCCTGAAATTCTTGGATATTGCGGAAAAGTCGGTGTAAGAATAAATTTTTGCTTCTTTTGCCCGTGGATTGACCAATGCTCTGTTAATTTTGCCCCTGCGTTTGTTAGATTAGACGAATTTCCGGATTGATTAAAATTCACACACATTTAAAAGGACTCTATGCAAGCAAAGTTTGCGCAATTTGACTGGTTAAGTCACTAAGATGGGTCAAAATAATTGATTAGATTTACATATCATTTAGATATAATCGCATGTTTAACATAAATTGCATTCTTAGGATAAGATCATTGAGATAAATTGTATATTTAATTGGTTTCTAGAATAGTTTAGTTTAGATTGCATTCTAGGATAGGATGCGCATATTTAGATATGTCATATTTTGAGTAATTGTTAAATTCGAAAATAATAAAGACATGTCATCCATGATACACCATCATGCATCGCATGTCACGTTTGCCATGTCATTTAAAGTCGCGTGATTGGGTTAATTAATTCATCATGTAGATTGCATGTTAGGATTAGTTTTATTTTAATCGAATGTCATTAAGATAGTCGTGTAACTTAATTAAATTCATATGCATTCTTAGCATAGTTTGTATTTATTTATGTCGTTGCATTTAGATTCAAATTCATGCACTGCATATAGTTTACTTTTCATTTAAAAAGTGAAAACCACAAAAGAGAAAAATAATCTGTTCGGTGCGTGCTCCCTATAATTATCTTGTGTTTTGGATGTTCATTTAAGTGATTGCGCACCCGCATGATAACCTATCTCAGTGACTTTGGTTAAAATAAATTAAAATTGCTTGATTAGATTTTTTTCATGTGAAACGGTATCAAAAGGGCATTAGAGTAATCTAGCGTAATCAAGTCCCTGGCCTCATAATCTCTTGTTCATAAAAGTAAAATAGTTCTCTCTCTATTTTACTTAGGTGTCTAATTGATCTACCTTAAATTGATTAATTGCTACTCCAAGTTAAATCATTTGCATGTTAAATATTGAACCTAAGTTACAATTCGATAGAGTTAGAGAGACTAAGTTAGTTTATTTTATTAACCAAGTAACCCATTAGCCTAATTTTAGGTCGCGATAATAATGAACATGTATTTCATTGACTAATTATTTCAAGCAATCATTTTTAGAAAAATGTTGTCGAAATCACTCATCTCGACTCATTTTTCGAGAAATAAACGGAGCTTTGTGTCATCTCATTAATGACTATTTATTTATTTAATTGGTCGCGCGTTTGTGCAGAATACATTACGTCTGATTATCTATCTGAACCAATGAAACTTTTCTAATATATGCTTATCCGTTAAATTAGCAGCAAAAGGAAAGAAAAGCAAATGAAAAGGGAAGGGAAAATGAGAACGATAATAATTTTCCAATCTTTATGAATTTGCTATTGTGTTTACGAGCATTCAAAATCGCCCTCAAATTTACATTTCCTTGTAAAGTAACGTCGGTTCAAATTCGACACTACGACGCCAAATGCACCTAGATCCTTTTGAACTCTTTCAAATGGTTTCGAAATATTTTATAAATAATTTTTCACAGAAACATTTTTTAAAATTTCCTATTTTTTTTGTCAAATTTTTTCCCTAATTAGAAATGACAATTCAAGACTAATGTCTTTATGTCACTTAAATTGGTCACCAAAGATAATTAGGGTGCGTATGGTAACACTGCATAAACGCTTTAGGGAGAGTGTTTCTATTCCAGAGGTGTTCCCGGAACACTTTTGGAACAGAAATGCGTATGGTTAAAAAATGTTCCAAAAGTGTTCCGCGGAACACGTTTGAAGAAACAAAAAAAAAATTAATTTTGGGTTTTAGAACACTTTTGGAACCATCACCCACCGCCGCCAACGCGGCCACCACCCATCGGCCACCGTCACCGTCACCGCCGGTCGCCTGCCGCTGCCACTGGTCGTCGGTCGCCGCCACCGCCGCTGCCTCCGATCAACGGCGACGGCGGAAAAAATTATTTATTTTTTTAACTTCCCAAACGCGTTTCTGTTTCCAAAAAACGTAGCCAGGAACAGAAACACAAAAAAATGCTTATGTTTAAAAACAACGCGCGGGAACAGAAACGTTCCCATACGCACCCTTATAGACCAATGGAATAAGCACAGTTAGTTATTAATGCTCCGTTCTTCACATAGAAAATTTGATTTTTTTAGAAAAAAAAATGACAGTATTTTTTATTGTCTAGTTGAAACCTGAAAATGAATTGAAAAAATATTTTATGTCATTTGATTTTTTGCACCATGTTTGGTTGAAAATTGTAACTTCTTAATAATTTTTGAATTTTTATCTTCTTTTTATTTTTTCCTTATTTTTTTCTTTTCGTGCAGGTCGTTGGCCATAGCTAGAGCCTCGCCTTGGCATATCTAGCAATGCTATCAAGGTGAGGCAAGGCTCGAGCTCATCAGCCACGGGCAAGCTTGTCTCTTGCCAGCGGCCGTCGAACGACACAAGAAGAAAGAAAAGAATTAAATACAAAATAAAAAAAGAAATGTGAAGTTGTGTAGGGAAGAAAGAGAAGGGAAAATCATTTCCTCTTTTCAAAAAAGGAAATCATTGTCCCATCCTTTGAAGGTATTTTGTTCATTGACGGAATATTTTTCCTTCACCAATTTATTTTTCATGAATGGAACGCCAAAAAAATTGAAAAATATTTGTTTGAAAATATTTTTCTTCAAACAAACAGTACATTTTTGTTGAAAATGAGGTGTTTCTAAAAAATATTTCCCGGAAAGTCATTTTTTTTTAGGAAAATGACAATATTTTTCGGTGTTTATTGAAATCTCAAAATAAACAAAAAAATATTTTTCGCAATTCGGTATGAAAATTGGATTTGGTATTCCTCCATGCACTTCCTTTAATATTTTTTTAAATGTTATTCATTTTCTAAAAAAAATTATTTATTTATTTATTTATTTTCTTTTATTTATATATTTTTTTTCTTTCTTTTCCCTTCTTCTTCAACAGCAGGAGAGGCTCGAACTTGCTTGCCTGCGGCCGATCGTCGGCCAGAGAGAAAGGGAAAAGAAAGAGACATCAGAGAAAAATCAACTTTTTTAAAAAGAAAAAGAAAAGCAAAATAAAAACAACTAAAAGGAAAAGTCATGTGGAGGAGTGGAGGAAAAAAAGATGAGGAAAGATATTTCCCTCTCTTAAAAAAGAAAAATCTTTTTTTTTTCACTTTTGAAGGTGTTTTTAAATATTTTCTTTTATTCATTTATTTTTCATGAATCGAATGGCAAAAAATTCGAAAAATATTTTCCTAAAATTTATTTTCCTCAAAACAGACAGATGTCGCGACCTAAAAAATTAAATTTTTATTTTCTAGGTTAATGGATTATTAGGTTAATTTTGACGACTAACCTAATACGGACTCTCCCAAGCCCTACCAAATCGCAACTTAAATTAATTAGAAATGATTTAGAATTTGGAGTCGCCACTAATCATTTTTGGTAGGTTGATTAGAAACCTAAGTAAAATAGCGGGAGAGCCATTTTACTTCTACAAACCAGAGATTGTGGATTCGGGGACTTGGTTACATTAACTAATTAAAGCTAATGCCCTTTCGGTACCTTAATTCCATGAGATGTCCAAGTTTGGCAAATCGATTGAATTCAATTTAAGCTCAAATGAGGTATTTTTGTGTTTTCACTTTTTAGATGCAGTGATATGCAAACTAACTATATGACATGTGACATGTAATGACGTAAAAGGATGACATGGCAACTATGCATGGATGACGTGGCATAATGATGTGCCAGATATGACATGCAATTATGTAATATGCAATGCAAATGATATTTTTTTTGGTACTTTCGGATTTATATTGCATGAGATGCATGATCACATGTAATTTTCGAAAATGTGATATGGTGAGCAGTTTTTTTGTCTTTTTCTCCCAAATTTTCGACAATGATATATACATGATAATAATTTAAAGATATGCATGGATATTTTAAAAAGGGAATGCAATGGATGATATTCGAAAACATGATATGCAAGATAGATACAAAATTCATGAATGTGCATGGGATATGCGAAGATATGCTATCCTAATTTGGGTGAGATGTGACAAGATATGCATGAATGTAATTTTGTTTCTTTCATTCAAATTTTCGAAAATATGGGAGAAAAAGACAAAAAAACTGCTCACCATATCACATTTTCGAAAATTACATGTGATCATGCATCTCATGCAATATAAATCCGAAAGTACCAAAAAAAATATCATTTGCATTGCATATTACATAATTGCATGTCATATCTGCCACATCATTATGCCACGTCATCCATGCATAGTTGCCATGTCATCCTTTTACGTCATTACATGTCACATGTCATATAGTTAGTTTGCATATCACTGCATCTAAAAAGTGAAAACACAAAAACACCTCATTTGAGCTTAAATTGAATTCAATCGATTTGCCAAACTTGGACATCTCATGGAATTAAGGTACCGAAAGGGCATTAGCTTTAATTAGTTAATGTAACCAAGTCCCCGAATCCACAATCTCTGGTTCGTAGAAGTAAAATGGCTCTCCCGCTATTTTACTTAGGTTTCTAATCAACCTACAAAAAATGATTAGTGGCGACTCCAAATTCTAAATCATTTCTAATTAATTTAAGTTGCGATTTGGTAGGGCTTGGGAGAGTCCGTATTAGGTTAGTCGTCAAAATTAACCTAATAATCCATTAACCTAGAAAATAAAAATTTAATTTTTTAGGTCGCGACAGCTTGGCGACCTAAAAAATTTAATTTTTTAGGTCGCGACAGCTTGGCGACTCCGCTGGGGAATACACTTTAATTTTTCGAAAAAATTAAGACTTAACTGGTTCACATGAATTTTTCGAAAAATTAAAAGTTTTAGTGGATTTAGGCCTAAAAAAATTTCCATTGATGTCTCGCTTTTGGCGATCTTGGTTGAATCTCACCATTAAGGTGTTACATGTTTTTGCAGATTTGGAGTGGTAAGGGGCGAAGTGTTTGCTAACCCCTTTTCTGCAGGTTGGAGTAGGAATGTATGTTTGATGGTTATATTGAAGCGTTATTTTGATATAAACTCTTGTGCATGCTTCTACTGCTTTTACATTTTCGCATACCACACACAACCCGCCATTGGACCTGAATGGCTAGGCTTAGGATGGTATTTGATTAGGGACACTCTGGCCATCACCATCTGGCCTGAGTCTCCCTTTTCGAGTCCCGAACTCTTTCAAATCGGTGCCATGATTCATCACCCCTGTCATATGCCATGTGATACGGGTCGATACTTGGCTGAGCCGGATGTCTACGGGGGATCCTGATACAATCACAAACCAGGGTGGTTCAATTTGAGTATCCTTGGGGCTCCACCTTTGTTAAGCCTTACTAGATAGAGATCGAACCTCACGTCGCATTTTCATGCGCATGTCTATGTGTTTGTTTATTTCACCTGTCTAAAAGTGGTATTCTCTTCAACCCTTTACTCATGCTTTCCTGTTTACTTATATTTTCAGGCCGGTCCATGGCTATTAGTTGTGTCACTTTTAGACAGTAATTCAATTCTGTTTTCATTCTGACCTCTCAGTGTTAATTGAATTTTCGTACCATTTTTCATTTAAATCTCAAGATTGATTCCAACTGAAAAATGGTACGAAAATTCAATTAACACTGAGAGGTCAGAATGAAAACAGAATTGAATTACTGTCTAAAAGTGACACAACTAATAGCCATGGACCGGCCTGAAAATATAAGTAAACAGGAAAGCATGAGTAAAGGGTTGAAGAGAATACCACTTTTAGACAGGTGAAATAAACAAACACATAGACATGCGCATGAAAATGCGACGTGAGGTTCGATCTCTATCTAGTAAGGCTTAACAAAGGTGGAGCCCCAAGGATACCCAAATTGAACCACCCTGGTTTGTGATTGTATCAGGATCCCCCGTAGACATCCGGCTCAGCCAAGTATCGACCCGTATCACATGGCATATGACAGGGGTGATGAATCATGGCACCGATTTGAAAGAGTTCGGGACTCGAAAAGGGAGACTCAGGCCAGATGGTGATGGCCAGAGTTGGTGATGGCCAGAGTGTCCCTAATCAAATACCATCCTAAGCCTAGCCATTCAGGTCCAATGGCGGGTTGTGTGTGGTATGCGAAAATGTAAAAGCAGTAGAAGCATGCACAAGAGTTTATATCAAAACAACGCTTCAATATAACCATCAAACATACATTCCTACTCTAACCTGCAGAAAAGGGGTTAGCAAACACTTCGCCCCTTACCACTCCAAATCTGCAAAAACATTTAACACCTTAATGGTGAGATTCAACCAAGATCGCCAAAAGCGAGACATCAATGGAAATTTTTTTAGGCCTAAATCCACTAAAACTTTTAATTTTTCAAAAAATTCATGTGAACCAGTTAAGTCTTAATTTTTTCGAAAAATTAAAGTGTATTCCCCAGTGGAGTCGCCAAGCTGTCGCGACCTAAAAATTTAGAAAAATTCTAGGCTAATGGATTATCAAGTTAATTTTAATGACTAACCTAATACGGACTCTCCCAAGCCCTACCAAATTGCAACTTAAATTAATTAGAAATGATTTAAAATTCGGAGTCGCCACTAACCATTTTGGGTAGGTTGATTAGAAACCTAAATAAAATAGCGGGAGAACCATTTTATTTCTACGAACCAGAGATTGTGGATTCGGGGACTTGATTACACTAGTTGATTAAAACTAATGCCCTTTCGGTACCTTAATTCCATGAGATGTCCTAAATGGACGATTTGAATTTACTTTTGATTTGAATCCAAATGAGGTGTTTTTTTTTTAGGATTTTCTCTTTTAGATACACTACATGAATGACATGGAATGCATGGGCACACAAAAATAAATGTGATGCTAATGAAACCTAACTATATGACATGTGAAATGATATGACATGGCAACGATGCATGCCATGGCATAATGGCATAGCGAGATGACATGGAATGCATGGGCACACAAAAATAAATGTGATGCTAATGAAACCTAACTATATGACATGTGAAATGATATGACATGGCAACGATGCATGCCATGGCATAATGGCATAGCGAGATGACATGGAAAATGACGTGGCAAAACGACGTGGAAGAATGACGTGGCAAAAATGACATGGCAACATGACATGGCAAAATTACATGGCAAATGACATGGCAAAAATGACATGGCAACATGACATGGCAAAATTACATGGCAAATGACATGGCAAAATGACGGGGCAAAAATGTGACATGAAAAATATGACGTAGTAGATAATTTTTTGGATTTTTATGCATTTTTTATTTATAAAAAAAAGAATGAACTAAGATGTTATCTTATTTAACCTAATATGCAGACATGATATACGCACGGGATTGAATATATGCTATCTAATTAATGCAAAATATGCCATGTATGCTTGAATGTGATTTTTCGCTCTTTCCTTTTTTTACAATAAATTCGACCACTAAGGGATAGCTCGAGAATTTCATTATCTTGATGTTTAATGAGATAAGATTTCTAAGAAACCTTACCTTCCTAAAAAAGAATCAATTAGATGGGGTTTTTAGGAAACCACATCTTATTAAAAACCTTCAGGAAATTTCAAAAACATGGTAAGTCCAATCAAGATAACGCATTCACCCGAATATTCACCACGAGATAAGGAAAGAAATCATGATCGTGTCGTCATCCCTTTCAATTTCCGAAAATTTAACCAACTTTCCATTAGAGATCGATTCTCTGAAGATGGCGAATCAGACCTAAACGGTGATAGGTCAGATTAACCAAATCCAAAATTTTTATTGAAAATTAATGTTCGAAGGTTTAGATAAACAAAAAAAATCATTCATAAACTTCCAGAAAAAGGGTTCGATCTTCACCTCAATTATAGCACCAAAATATGCGACACGGTCATCATAGATGTCAAGGATTCACCCGTTAAGTTCCCACAAAAATTTGCACGAGTTAACGACATGAAACATGCAAAAACGAAGTATTTTTCGAACAAAAACAGCATACTTAGGCGCAGAAATAGGGAGCAAGCAGCAGCGAAGAAACATAAACAATCATCTAGAGAACATGCTCAAATTAACCCCTAAATGTGTTCGACATTACCTTGATCCGCTGGGTGAAAACGGGGCTGATTTGAAGAGACAAACAAGCTGGACAGCAGCAAAATAAATCCAGACCAGCAGTATATTATTTTGGAACTGCAGCAGAGATTTTCGGATCAAACCACAATTGAAACCAGTGTATGTAGCTTGTCAATGACAAAATTTCAATACGTGCAAGCTGCGAACCCCGCCCAGGACACCCCTTTTTGAGCTAAAAAATCCTGCACTCGCACAAGCACAAACTAAGATTGCACAGTGGCTCAAATAACTGGACAGCGGCTTGTGGATGGACTCCTCGGCGATAGCTCGTTAGATTAGTGCTAGTGGTGATAATGAAACGTGAGCACTCACAACCTGCAAAAGGAATATTATTCAAAGTATTTTGTGGCAATAATGCAGCACGTTGCCCATGAGACCACGTAGAAGTGCTACTGGAAGTCTTGGACACTAGGACTCCCTGATGATTGCTAGCATCGGATCAATGGCGCGGCTGGACGTCACTTTGGGGGAAGGTCTCAGTATTGTGGTAGCCAACAATGATGCAAAGAATAGTGCTTGATGAACCACCAGGAAACTTTGAATTGTTGACTGGCCAATCAATGCAACAAACTTGCAAACCAATAGGAGCAAAGACAAGCCAACGTGATGCAGCAACAGCAGGAGTGAAGATGAAAGAAAATTTGCTAGAGCACTTCGGCCCAACTTCTCTCTTTTGCCCTCTCTCTATTTTCTCTCAAAATTCTGAACGTGTATCAATGTCTGTGGCTCTCTTTTTTTGGACGTGAACTGTGAAATCCCCCCCTAACCCTAAGCACAATGATGTATATATAGAGAAGATTAGGGTAATGCCTAGATATTTAATCCTAGCCGTTGACTCTAAAGATTTCAAACTAGATATTAACCGTAGGATCGTAATTTCTGATTTTTGAGTAATCCTATCGGGCCAGGATATCAAAAATTCGGCCACCATGGGGGAGTAAGGCTTATGGCCTAATTGGGCTTTAATTAATTAAGCAGATAATTAATTAAAAGCCTTGTTCTCAAAAAATTAAAATAGACCGAAAGGAATTTTAAATTGAGGCCATTATAATTTTCGGTAATACCCCCTTTCATGATCAAAAACCCCCCAAATTGATTTTGGTTCCGCCGCCTGTTAAATTAAGCTCAATTGATTCGCCTTCGACTGACTGCTAATGCATGACAGACAAATAAAAATATGTAATGCATGAGAATTTCTTTTTGCGAGAATTAGGATTAACTCTCATTTTGTGAAATAAATGAATTTCCTAAAAATCAAAATTTAGGTGTCAACAGCAGAGCCTAAGACTCCGTTTTTACGCGAAGAATGAAGGATTTAAATTTGAAAAACGATCTTTTTTATCGCTTACAAAAATCAATGAACGAAACACATTTTAATTATTAACGAAAATTATTTAGATATATTTATTATCGACAACGGAAATATCTTTATTGATCAGTGATTTCAAGTAACACAAATAGTGTTTTTAGGAAAAACGTTTCTCAAATCTTTCATATATATTTTTTCTCGCGAAAACAACGAAAATTAATGCAATCATTGATCGTTTTTACAGTTGATGTGTACGATTAGGGATTTGATTAGGGTCAATTGGTCGCGAGCGTGTTTCCGCAGTGCATTGCCCCTGGACTCATTCCCGCGCTCTCTCTCTCTCTCTCTCTCTCTCTCTCTCTTTCTCTCTCTCGTTCCTCGCGCGTGCTGTTTCTTATCACGCTTTCTTCCTGTCGCGTCTGTTCACCCATTCGAAATGCCTCTCCTTCTCGCACTCCCCTCCTCTTCACTGCCAGTCCCGGCCTCCTCCGTCTTCCGATCCTCGAGCTCGCTTCGGTCGAGGAATCAGTCTCTCGATCGGCGGCGGCGCGCGCTCATCGTCCTCCTCCGGACGCTTCGTCAACCTCTGGATGCTGGACAGCCTCCGAGTTAGCTCCGCGCGGACCCCATCGGAAGCTTAGCTTGAATCCGCGGCTCGAGGCGGTGTTCGCGCTCGGATCCCGTTTCTCTCGGTTCATTGCTTCGTTTTCCTCTCTCCTCTCTCTTAATTACGAACGAGCTCCGTGTTAAATGGTGGCATCTGTTGTCCGGTACGTCCATCGCGTCTGTGAATGGGCGATCGTGTGTTTTCGAGTCCGCGTGTCGATTTTTGATTCCGCACAGTCTCCGTTTGATCTTATCGCGTCCCTATTTAATGCAGCTCTTAGGATGGATCGCTTCGAAGCTCGGATCAAAGATTTAAGGCGCCTCGCGTTTGAG
This sequence comes from Rhodomyrtus psidioides, assembly GCA_021437785.1. Lineage (NCBI taxonomy): Eukaryota > Viridiplantae > Streptophyta > Magnoliopsida > Myrtales > Myrtaceae > Rhodomyrtus > Rhodomyrtus psidioides. The sequence continues at coordinate 14,571,157 of JAILYB010000004.1, read as the reverse complement.
GTTATATTCATCTCGGTGACTGCTTCTTCCTGCCTCCATGTCTTTTCGATTTGATTCATCTACTGTTCTGCCGCAATCTGGTGATCCGTTAACGTATGCGGCCTTCGCTCGTCGCCTTTTGGCTCTTCCTAGAGACTGATCAGTTGAAGGGATCGTCGTCTTCTAGTAACAACGAAACCATGTCAATCGCTTGCTAGAAACTTAGATAGAGTTCTACGTAACCTGCATTTCTGCAGGGAGGTCAGCCTCCGGTTGTTTGAGATTTCCACATCAGAACGAAATTCTAGTCGTTTGATCTAGAAAGCGGCTTCACGCCTCAAGTCATTGCGCATTTTGTGGTTTGTTTCTTCCCTGATTTTATGACTTGGGAATTTGGTAGATTGTTAACGCAACTGTCGAACTCTCTGTGATTTCTAGTATTCTGCAGAGCAGTGAAAAATCTGCTTAGTCTATACTGATTCACATGCCTCTAGTTTTCTTAAATTTACGTTTCTCTGTTTTCCTTCAATTGTTTGTGAGGACAACTAGTGAATTAGCAGAACACTTAAGCTCGCTCTCGGGTTTCTTCGGGAGGTTTTTAATGTTTTTGGCGAGCAGGTTTTAGAGTCCTTCTAAATATAATCATGGGTAACTCCCTGTGCAATTCTTTCCTTGGTTTTATGATGATGACGCCAAAAAGTAAAAGCTCGAAGGAGGTCTTAAGTTTTTTATATTGATGGATTCTTCTGGACTTCGTATGTATATCCAAGAGCATCTTGATCAAACTTCCATGATTTCAGTCTTGAAAACGAATTGGAGGAGCCCAAGGGCAATAGATTGTACAGCATTGTCTCGTTTATGCACTAGCATTGAGCATAGTTATACTACATTATAGTATACCTCGAATCTTATAGTCGTGTTCTTCCTATCTATAGTTAGCTGCCTACAATTGCTGGCTTTCATTTAGGCCAATTTAAAAAATTGACTTTGAATTCAGAATTTGACAGTGTACAACTAATCTATTTTTGCAACATTATCTTTCTTCAGCTCTTGCCATCTAACTTTGATGGGGCTCCATTAGACGTCTTGCACAATCTGCTCAAAAATATGGTGTGCAGTCAGGCATCTTGACTCACTTAGCTGTTGCGAACCGATGTTTCAGTGGCTCCTGCTGGCAACATGCTATTTGTGTTATGCACATTTCAGAACAAGATAAGGTACACCCACTAGTAACTAGCAGGAAGTTACCTTGTCAAGATTAATGACAGCCTCAGGTGGATAATTTTGCCAATTTTTCCATTCACTGGAGAAATTTAACATCAACCTTTCATAAATAGAGATGGCATTAACTGTGAGGGCAACCTGCTGAAATCAGACGGGCAAAATTTGCTTACAGATGGCGTGACGCGATGATCTTCTCTCCATACTTTCAAATTTGCATGACATATTTAGTTCCAGAACAGAAACTTGCTCTATGTGGTCATCTCTGGGACCTTTTGCTTTGTGTCCCGGGTTTGGTTGCTCTCCGCTCTTGAAGCGGACTACATGAGGATGGATAAACGAACTGTATCTTGTTTGCCAGGGGCTGGCCGCTCTCAGCCTGGAGCATGATGTACCCGATGAGGTGAAGTAAAGGTACTGTCATGTAATGTTGAGTAGGGGACTGATTCTTCTATGCCCGAGTGAGATTAATAGTTTTTTTCTCATAGTTGAGAAGTGGCATGCACCATTGTCTTGAAGTATGAAGTTGCCTGTTGAGTCACGATTGCATTGTTGCATTGAATGACGCTGACATATCCTGATGATGCCTGAGAGATAGGAACAGTCTTCTTGATTTCTTAGATATATGCGTTTAATTGGTTACTGATTTTTTTTTTTCACTTTTTTTGATGCAATGCACCATATGTATTTGGAACAAACAATTCTTCTCTTTCCAAGTTAGATGGATGTATACCAAAGTAAGAGGCATCCTGAGTTCTTCTAGAATGTTATGTTCTCCGAGTTTGGCCAAGAGCTTTCTTCCTTGATGATATACATTCCGGTAAGAATTGTTCTAGCGGACGGAAAAAAAAAAAAAACTGCCTTACGAATTGCCTTGCAATTTTCTGAGAATAATGGGTTTGTCAATCTCTTTTCAAGCTTAGATGATGCCTTCTGGTCTAGCAGCTGCAATGGCATGTGCGATAAAGGAGGCTTTACCATTGTTCTATGCGCATGCCGTTATTCTCAGAAATTTTACGTATGCATGACATTTTTGCCGACATAACAGAGTGGGGTTTGTTTTATTGACAGTCAGACTGTGCATGCTTATATTATTACTTAGTATCCGGTGATGTGCATGCGGCCTGACGTGCATCATTCTTGGTGAGCTCTGAGTTCTCACCGCGGAACAATTCCTTGCCTATTGTCTTCTTTTAGGTTCCTGTTGGACGGCTGTGTAGTCTTTTATTAATCATCTTCCTGTATTTGTGGTGTGCACCATGCCAGGACGCGACAGATTTACGGCTCGAGATCTACGAAATATAGCGATATGTCTCCCGCAGTAATTGCTGGAGATTTTTGCTAAGGAGGCTTGGAGATTGTTTCTCGAAGTGTTCTTTGGAGGAGGATGCAGTTAGTCAAAAATAGCTGCTCCTCTCTACTTCCCTCGACAGTCCAAGGCAGTCCTTTTCTCGTACATCGGACCGACTTCCAGGACACGCGCTTGCTAGGTATGTACATTCTATACATCCACTGAGTCTCGTGTACATGATTCGTAAGTTGAAGAAATTAAATATAACTCGCACAACTCCAAAGAGTCGGAAAATTTGATTGATTTAAGATAAATATTAGAGGATTAGATCGTATGAACGCTGAAACTTGAAAAACTAAATATGCATTTCACCCACTATGAAATCAATTGCGATATTGCTTATGTGATAAAAAGAGAGACACGTACTACTATGTTGCCACCAAATGAGCAAAAAACCAAATTGGACAAAATAAAAAAAATCATAATTTAAGAGTTTACTTATAGTGTTTAAATCAGACAATCGATTGTACAAATCAAAGATGGTTAAAGGATTTGTTGTGCGAACTAAAATTCAAAATACCAAGTTAGATAAATCCCAAACATGGGAGGACTTGATTGCCCAAAGTAAAAATATAGAATTAAAATATACGAACCCTAAAACTTAAAGAACTAAGTTGGTTTGTAAACCCATCTTTGAATATGTTTTCCCTAGTAAGGCTTATGTCAAAAATACAAGCTTACTTGTAGAGGAGGGCAACTTTTGTATCATCACATTTTCTTGGAACAGGGTAAAATTGGGTAAAAGCCATCAAAAGCATAAAATTATGCCCATTGTGAAACATTTATCTTTTTTTTTTTTATGATGCCTCAAACTTGTACCGGTGTGACATACTATTAATCGTGTGACATATTTGCGCCAAACATTTTTTTGACACAAAAACCCCATACTTGTATTCATGTGAATCATATACCCTAAATTTCTTCTATTTATGACACCTAAAATCCCGAGCACCACACATTTATCCTTTGTCTAGATTTTATTTTATTTTTTCTTTTTTTGCTTCCTCCTTCGTCTTCACCGTCGCTGCCGTCACCCTTACCATTGCCATTGCCACCGTTGTCAAACCAAAGGGGGAAGTTAAATAACGATGTAAAAGAAAACGAGAAAAGAAAAATAAAATAAGTTGATATATTTTTGTTACATTAATATCGTTTGCTTTCCATCGTTCATATAAGCTGCCAAATGAGATTTTTAGTGGTGTTTTTTAACGAATTTTGATGGAGAGTAAATGTGTCACAAATATGATTTTGGGGTAAATGTGTCGTACGAGTAAAATTTGAAGATATTTGGTGTCAAATGGGTAAATATGTCATACATATACAAGTTTGAGGTTTTTGGTATAAAAAAAATTGGGTTAAATGTGTCATAGACGAGGTTGGATTTCATGGTGTCAAAAAAAAAATAAGATAAATGTGTCGTGGATGAACATAATTTAGAATTTTTTATGGCTTCTTTTCCTTTGTTATAGGTGTACAAGTTGGTTTTTTTATCCGTTTTCTTGCTTCTTACTTTACCGTTTCTTTAATTTGAACAAACGGTTTCCGTGCTCCTATGTTTTTTTTTTTTTTTTTTAAATCTCTAGCAGATTTTGCTGATTAGATGGAATAGGGGGAAAAATAATAAAAAAATTGACAACAAAGAGTGAGTGAGACTGGAGCGACTCCCCCGAGTAAAGTATTGCAGCGGGTATTGTGTACGGACCTGTCTACAAACACCTAACCGTGCAAATAGGTCATGAAAGCCTGGGTTTTGCGCTTTCCCAGGTAACAACCATCAGAAGGAAAAAAGCTGTGTCCTAGGGATCCTGTGCACGTCGGTGTTACTGTTCCACGTACACCTAGCTGCGTACTCATTTTGGACACGATTCATCTCTCCACGACGATAATGTGGGGGTCGTGCGCTATGGCATCGTGTTCCTTCGCGTCAATATTTTTTCGATGGGTCGCGGTCTACTTCTATAATTAGCTAGCTCTCATCTTTTGCCAGATGGTGCATGGAGCTTCTCCACTTTCTTGAGAGTGATTCTTGACAGAGTTTCACTGGAGCGGTCATTTCCTGCATTCAACATAGAAGAAGGTTTAGAAAGCCTAGAGGTATTCTCGCTCTCTCTCTCTCTCTCTCATACCGACACCCACCCAACACTTGCGCCTTGGCCCAGTAAATATCTAGAGGTGGAATTGGTCTCTTGGTCGTCGTTAATGGGGACTTATGGTTTGTGTGCACTGTCTAGGATGAAGATCTTTCAGTATCTCTCACACTTCGTTTCCCAATGCTAAAGGGTTTCGACATTATTAGCGACTATCAAAAGATAAGCATGGTGAGGATGTGCGGCAGGATCAGGTGTACGTGGTATCTATGAGATAAATATGGAGGTGGAGAATCAAATTCTGCACATGCTGCACAACGTATGCATGTACAGTTTTGTCTTAAATCTTGAAGTAAGTCTCCCGCGAGCTAGGCCTTGCAGAAAGTAGCTAATATCTTATCTGGACTTACTGCACCATATTTTTAGTCATCACAAACACCAACTCGAGAGGGTTGAAGGTTGAGTTTTTACTAATGTCCATTCTAATACAGGTGTCAAGGATGAAAATCCCACCCAAAATCGAGAGACGATATGTACCTGTTCACCTTGAAAGATCTCTAAAAGCTTTGAAGGGGATGGCAGAGAGGCGATGGTTAGTGAAGTCATTCCATACCGCTCTTATCACAATTTCAATATGAGTTCCACAATAACATCTCATCAATCAGATTTGTCACGAAACTTCTTTTTACCAGTGTTACCGGGTAATATTAAGTTTTCACTAATGACTTAGTGATGGCAAAACTGAGTTTCATCTGATTTCTTTGTACTGGCGTCTAATCTCAGTTTTTTTTCCCCCCGCAATTATTGAATTTTGATTATGATTTTTCTTATTGACTATACTTTATACTTCTCGTGTGTTGGGCTAGTTACTCATGCTTCAAGTATTGTACCTTTGCGTCTTCCCGGGGTTTGTATATGTTGCTGCTAAACATATCACACTATTGCGCGCTATCAATCGTATTAGAATACACTGGTGAATTTATGAAACTTGAATTCTTAATAATAAGGGCTGCTGTGGTAAAATATGTTTATTTAGTTTGAATAGCCTCATAGAATAGGGGCTTAATGTTGAGAGACTGCTGTCCATTGTTGTTTGTCCATGGAGGATACTTATAATAATTAATAGGTCAAAATCAGAAAAACTTGAGAGGAGTTATCACTGCTCCATAATTCTGGAAAAGAGATTGAAGGTGAAAATTTGGTCTAAAGTTCAAACATGCCCTCGTGAATTTAAATAAATAAAAAAAAAAACTTTGCTTGAGGATCTTGAAACGTAACCCTCCCGCTACTGATTACATCGAATGAAAGGAGAAATAACATTTCTTCATAGACACATTGAAAATTTAGACTACCAATTGTAAACAAATAAGTGTCTTGCTTCAAACGAAAAGAGTTACATTACCAAAGACATTTTTAATAAGACTAGGTAGGGCACCATTTTTTATTATACATTTTTCCTTTGCCAATTGAGTATCTCAGAACACTTTTAGCATCAAAGATGACTTTAATTCACCGACTTTTCTTGTATTAACAATCGATGCTTACGAAATTTGGAATTTACTTTATTAATATGTTCGACAAGTTCCTAAAGTCGGTCGTTGACAAGACATAAATACTACTATTAGTCTCGAGTAAATTCGCACCGTGCCGATAGCTCTCTTCAATTATGAATAATACACGATTTGGTGTTATCTTCGGGGAAAACAAAGATGCTATTGGTAGGATTTGATTTTGATTTTGATTTTTGTTTACCATGAAGATTCTTTTTATCTTTGTTAAAAAAGATGTGGGTCTTGATGTTTATGGTTGCTGTCGGGCCCCTACCCGATACTAAAGTCCAAAATGTACGGTCATGACGGAAACCCCTTTTTGCCTCGACGAGTGGGTCTTCTGATCAGTACTTGAACGGCCTTAGGCCCATTCCTCTATGACTACCATATCTATACCCAGCCTAGACTAGTTCCACGGACGGCTGAAATCGGCGAAGGCCAGCTCCCCGGCGGTGGGGGCCCGCACGAGTTTTTCATTTAATATGGGCCCCCACCACTACTTTGTAGGCTTCTGGGGCCTGGTTCTGAATAGGCCCAATAATAATTGGGCCTCATCTGTCTATTTGCCTAGCCGGCCCAATGATAACGTTTTCAAGGTAACTCGTTACATGAACTTGCCCATCTTCATATGTGCGACTCGCCAAATTTTCTCTTCCATCAAGTTACCAGCTGGTTCCTGATTCCCCAGGTCTCGGAGTTGCTTACCATGGTTTATTTCATTTTTTCTTTTTTGACAAATTTACCAACTTTTTAATGACTTTACCGACTTTCTATTTACCTTGCTTGCCAACCCGTCAAAATTTACCAACTGCTCTTAGAAATCACCAACCTTAGTTAGAGCAATTACCAATGCTTACGTCACCAACTACTGTTTGAGTCAGTTACCAACATTTATTTTGATTCTTGAAAATTTATCAATTTCTCCTATATCTTGTGAAATGATTAGAAACTTTTACTTGCTTTTCCTTATGACCACCTTAAAATTTCCAACTATTATATGAGATCATCAACTTTTATACAGTTTGTCACTTTTCTCCGATTAAGTTATCAACTAGTTTTGGATTTCCAACTCTCATTTGAGTTGCTTTTAACCAGCCTTTATTTGTTTCTTCTTTAATTTGCTGATGTTTCTATTGATTTACCAGCTTCATTTGCCTTGTTTGTCAAATTAAATTTACCAACTCTATTTAACTAGAGTGATTGCCAGTTTTCACTCGATTAAATTGGAAACACTGTTTTTCCCCCCTTCCCAGCTCCTACTGGAGATTTTTTTTAATGGATGTTTATATGATTTTGTTATATATACAAACTTTTATTCGAGTTAGTTACAAAAGTTTGTTTGATTTCTTATTTTTCAATCTTGTCATCGACACCTTAAATTATTTAATTTATTTGGTGATTTACCAATTCCCAATCAAGCAACAAATACAAAAGCTGATAATAAACAAATGACTAAATAAATATTCGTGACTAGCTAAAATGAAACCGGCAGCCTAGTAACTAGTTGATAACTTAATCATAGAGTAATTGCTACATCAATTAATTTTATTTTGTCATAAATCAATTAGATTAGAGTTGTACTTTGATAAAAGAGTTGGTAAAATTTAGGAGTAATTAAGAAGATTAATAATAGTTGATAAAAGACAAGAAAAATTGATAATTAAAAGAAAACTAAACCTGGTAAACAATTCGAATGAGAGTTTATATTCTAAAATGAGTGGGTGACTAAATAAGAGAAGATGGTAAGTAATTCTAATCAATTATTGGTAAGTCTAAAAAAAAGTTGGTAAATTTAAGATACGATTAAGAAATGTAAACAAAAGTTTGTAAATGATAGGAAAATTTGGAAAAATTAGAAATATTCTAAAAGTGTTGGTAAGTATATAAAATCAGAGTTGGTAGCCCAATAATAGTTAGTAATTCATTGAGCAAAAAGTTGGCGAGTTACGCAAATTTAGATTAATAAACTGTAAAAAAGTTAGTAAATGATCTAGAGCTGCTAAACAAGGCAAATAAAATTGACAACTCAAATGGAAAGTTAATATATTTAAAAAATAACTAAATGGTTGTAAGTAACCGAAATGATAGTTATTAATCTAGAACTAGTTGGTTTTTGATTCGTGAATTCAAAATGTTGGTAAAAATTCTGCAAATAAATATTGGTAATTACATTCTAATTCATAGAATATTAAAAAAACTGGTGATTTCAGAAGAAGTGGTGACAATTAACCAACAAGTTACCCGAAAAGTAAAGTCACGGTTTTTTTTTTTTTTTTTTTGCTAATAATGTTTTGGCGCTTACCGACACTAATTGAAAATTTACCAATTCTGCGTGGGTGAATAAAATTCTCTTGCGAGGAAACATCACAAACTTAACAATCTTGTCGCAGAATTTTTAGTTTTCTACCATAAAGTTGATTGAGAGCCCAATAAAACTCAGAACCCAAAGGAACATCCTGTAAATTTTGAACCTTTGAGGAAACTGTTGCTTCTGATAAGTTGGTATCAACTGGAAGCTCCTTTAACTCATGGATCTTACTGGATGATTGTGATGAAAACTTCTTTCAGAAGAACCCGGGAACTCGATTCACATGTCTTTGAACCTACATCTCTTATCTATGCGTCCTATATTTGGTTTGGGCATAGGGTCGGCGCCTCGTTCGATTAATCGGGTCAGTAAATCTCTTCTCCACAGCGAGAAACATGTATAATCTTTTCGAATGATTATTTTTAGATGAAGAATGTTATGGTAATCAAGTACTTTTAGTCAACCCGGTAATTAGATGTTTACCAGCCAGTTTTTTCTTTTCTTTTCTTTTCTTTTCGGGAACTCATCCGCTGTCTCATTTTTGCCATCCTCCTCTCTTGTTTAGGAATCAGTCCCTCCGCTGGCTCTCAACTTGTTCATCTGTTCGTTCATGCCCACTAGTACGACTATACGCCGAGCAAATCCTACGGTACAGTACTGAGCAACTACAATCAAAATTAGGATTTTGCTAAAAATTGCCCTGTGATACTCGCAGAGCAACAAAATAACCGACAAATTTTGCGCAAACTTTCAATAAAGCACATATCGGTGTGAGCTTAACCACTGTAACATATATGTAATTAATATGAGCAAAATGGTAATTAAAATGGTCTACACAGCTTGTTATAATGTCCCATACGTCTCTCATTCATTCTAAATTCAAACCTAAGCATTTCTCAAAGTAACACATCATGGAAAATTATTTCCTTAACCATGTGCCCTGTTTTGCTTTTAGTCTATTAAGGGCATTAGAGAAAACTTCTTCAATTAGAGACCCGTGTGCTAGATAATTAGATTTGAGGGCGTTAGTCGCGAGGTGAGGCTAACTGTGATTATACTTAATTGAATATGAACATTTACTGGACAATTTGTCAAATAACTTTTATACTATACCTAGTAACAACATTCATACCCCCGACATTGCTCCAAACATTCTTTTAATCTAATGAAAGATTCCTAAGGATGCTGAAAACATTCTTAAATACAATTAAGGTCAGGAGGGTTCTCTTGTATTGGGAAAACTAATCGTCGTAGCTGTTGATGATTCATGAAAGAATGACTAAATTGTCCATTTTACTCGTGAAAAAGGAAAATAGAACAAATGAAGTGCCCCCAATTCAATCTGAAGCGATCCTCTTTTCCTTTCTGTTTAGTCCTCCAGATTCCCTCGGTACTTAGGGCAGACAGGGGGGGGTGCTGGTATAAGGTGCGAACAGGACAAAAGTTCCTCCAGAGTCCAAACAATGCACGACACCCAGTTTTACAAAAGTAAGAGTCATATCGGCTTTTCATGGCAGCCGTTCAATAAATCTGGGCGTGATGATTGTAGTATTGCTTTTTCGATCCAACGGTGTAAATCGGTGGAGGGACAATATTTATGAGGGATCATAGGCTGGCTTTTGATTATTCTCATGGGTCACTTTTTCTTTGGCTACCATTGCCTTGCACAGTTCACCTTCTTCCAATTGGTCCTGGTCCAACTACCCTCACATTCTTGGAGTTTTCTGGGAGTCTTTCAAATGGAATCCCTATCCCTGTTTTTCTCTCTCTAGGGTTTCTCACTGCTCTCTCTCTCTCTGTCTCTCTCTCTCTCCGTATCTGCTGCTGGAGTCTGGACGGTCGAGCTGCAGTTCCGAGATGCGCATCTTTTCCGGAGCCTGTGCTAAGTGCAAAGAAACGTCTTGTTTCCTTTCCTGTTTTCCTCTGGAATTGAATTGTTCTTCTGCTTCCGGCCTTCCTTCTCCGAGGGCTTTCCTTAGGGTTTTCGATAGTGACCATGATTCTCCATCTTTGGAGTGTTTATCCAAAGGCAGCTTCAGCTTCGTTTGCGTTTGGTGGTGGGTCGTATATATTATATTCTCTATGGGTCTTGTCTCTTTTCTTGTAGGCGTCAACGGTGAAGTATTCTCACCTCTCAGGAGGAGGACTGCTATGGCATCTAGCTTCTTCCTTTTCTTTCTTGCCAATTGGTTGGTAGCAGCATCCTCCTTTTCTAGGGTTTAAAAGACAATTTTGCAATCTTCTCAATTTTTTCACCCCACAGCTTGTAGCTAATTTTGTCTGAAAAGGTTTTCCTAGAAAAAAAGAAAGAAAGTTGTCTTTGAGGAGCTGGAGAAGATCTTTCTACCATTTTAGGGCACCGTTTGGTGGGTTTTGGTCTTCATACTATATTGTCTATGGGTCTTGTCTCTTTTCCTGTTGGCATCAACGGTGAAGTATTCTCACATCTCCAGAGAGGGACAGCTAATGGCATCTTCTTCCTTTCCCCCCCCCCCCCCTTTTTTTTTTGCCAATGTGTTGTAGCAGCATCCTCTTATTCTAGGGTTTAAAAAATATTTTTGCCATCTTCTCAATTTTCTTAGGGGTGGTTCATGACCCCCACAGCCTGTGGCTAATTTTGTCTGAAAAGGTTTTCCTAGAAAATAATTGTCTTTGAGGAGCTGGAGAAGATCTTTTTACCATTTTTAGGGTACCGCTTAGTCCGGTTTGGTGAGACCTGCGCTTTGGTGTTATTCTCCATCAAAGTTCCAGATCCCAAGCTGCAAAGCTCTCTCTCTCTCTCTCTCTCTCTCTCTCTATCTCTCATTGAGGTCCTGGTGTGCCTGATCTTTGGTTATTCCTTCTGAATAAACTTGGTAAATTCGAGGAGATCTAATGGAAAATTCGGTGGCTGAGCATGCTTGAGGCCATTTGGATTTACATACACACCAAAAGAAGAAACTCTGATGAAGGATCTTTGTTTTGTTATCTCCTCCTTCCCTCTGCGGCCCTTTTTTTTTTTTATTTATATATATATTTTTTCCATTGTAGTAAACTCTTTCTAGATCTTCATGCGAATAATGGTAAGGAAGAGCAAGATGGATTTAGATGTTTCTTTCTAGACATTTGCTGGCCGAAACTTTATTCTGCATTTTCTTTCTTTTACTCTACCTTTTTTTTTTCCATGGGGTCTTCGTTGTCGTTTAAGTTACTAACATCGATTCGAATTCTTCTCTACTGAATTCTGTTGACTACCGGTATGCCTTTATCATGCCATCTATTTTTTTTTCCTTTAGTTATTATTCTTTTTTTTTAAGAATTTTTTCCATAAATTAATCACGAGTCGCGCCATCCTACAAACGTCTAAATGCCAATTTCTCTTTCATTTCCGTAAAGTCCGGCTTAGTATATAACTATAACTAAGCTTAAGCTTATACTATGTTTTAATTGCGCTATGAAGGCGACCGAAATTCTCTTTTGTTTCTTGATTGAGAGCCTATCTGGGATTAGCTGTAACTGAACTATAGTGTGTTGTAGCTATGTTGGGAAGCATTGTGACTTCAGTGAGGCAGCTTCCTGAAGGCCACCGAAGCTTAGAAGCAGTCGCAGCTGTGAGATACTTGTCGAATTTCCTATAAAAGCTTCAACGCCTCTTTTAACAGCTAAAGCTACACAGGAAAGCTGTACCAAATGACAAATGACTAATGACTTGTTGCCTTGCCGAGGATAGAATTTAGTACTAAAATGTACTCTGATCTGGTGTGGGTGAAAATGATCTTATTCTTGAAGATAGATTGGGAAGCACCGATAAAATTTGCGAGTCCCATTTAATGAATGGCTGAACGTGGTGTTTAGGTTCTAGATTCAGATAACAAAAGCCTAAGCGAGCAATTTCCTTGTCAGACTAATTATATATCCATCTTGAGTGGATGGAGGGGTGTTCAGAAATTTGATGAAAAACTTTAATACTGATGAGCTGATGGGGTTCGAAACCGTAAATTTCACCTAATTGCAAAATTCTTGCCTACTGCACTCGTTCTCTTACTACAGATATCGTTCACCCTTTGACTCATAAAGCTATACTGATCATATGTCCAAGAGAATTATCAAAACCCTATTGCCAATTAATTAGCTGCCAGGACTTTATTGTCCTGACCATATACAATGTTAGTACTGATAGAATTTTCTGCTGTTCCTTGCTTCACTTTTGTGTTGGCCGTCTTACAATTGCCTGATCAACTCCATGCTAACATTGCCTAAGCCCTACAGCTCCTTTTGTCCTTCCATGCTTTCTGATAAGGTATGGTCTGGAATTGGGGGTAACCATTCGGATCGTTGATACTGTCTAACATGCTAATCTTGATATGACCAGTAAATGCGTATCATCTGGTTGTATTCACATATTCCTTGACGAGGTATACAAAGTAATGCCCAGGGTCTTATGTACCAGTGATCCAAAGGGTAAAATGGTGGAAAAAGAGTGCTCCTGCGTAAAAAGTGAATTATCTGGAGTGACTTGGTACCAGTGTCCCAATGGAACAACAGAGAAGGACAAGAAGTTGAAGTGAAATTAACATGTCTCCTTAAGAATCTTCTTAGAAACGTTAATGGAACGTGATCTTCAAATGGATCTAGATCCTGTGGAGAAGACCAGTCCGAGAAAGATCACGCAGCAGAGTTTCTTGAAACACCACAAGTCAGCCTTACTGCACTACACATGAGCCTCCCCTTTATTATGTCCTTCACTTCTTTAGCTATTGTTCCAAAGACCAACTATGATATTTGCAAGCCCTTAAATAGTATCAAAGGACTTCAGCAAGTGATGCCAAGCCCTATAAGCAGATTGCAAAGATGCCGCTTATGTTTTTCCGGTAAAAATCTTCTAAAAGTGAAAGCAAATAAGATAACAAATAAGGCTCAAAAGGCAAAATCAAGGGGCGGGGCTGAAAAAGCATCAAACAACGTTATCATGAGAGCATCAAAACATGTCAAAATGCAGAGCACAACATAAAGATGGTGGACCTCAGCTTGCTAAATTCGTTTCTCATCATAATTGTTTGAGGACAAAATCTTTATGTAGTCTTATGCCTTGAACTAAATGTCGTCCACTGATGCTTCAGTAAGCACTGTACAAAGTCACTCCTTTTCCACATGTTCCACCTAGCCCAAGAACAGCAACAGTAGCACCAGCTCTACGAAGTCAGAATCGAATCTTTCTGTTGGCTTTTCAAGTTCATTCGTGAATAAAAATTTAAGGGCGTCGCTAGTTGCGAGCCATATTGTTTCCCTTCCTGAGGAAGACATTGAAATTGCTTTGAGTCCTTAAAAAGGATGAATAATGGACAAAGTGGCTTTGTTTCTTAGTGGTACCGACAATATTGAGATCTAATTGGAAATGCCAGACATTTGACCATCATGAGGTCGATCCCCCTAGACGCATGATGCCACTGAAAGATAAACCTTATTTACATTGATCGTCCTTACTTAAGAAGTCGACTTGGTTGTATAAGATCAATATTCTGAATTAGTAACATAATATGGATGAAAAGCGATCCAAATCCTATGCAATTGATATTTAAAATGTTTCTTAGTTCTAGCGATTCATGATGTCATGGCTAAGATGCTTAATTTATTAGAGAATGCATGGTAGAGTCCTATATGTTCATGTATCTTGTAGGTCGTTTTACAACACGAGTTTCATTTATTTGCCATGCCTCACATTTAAACCCATTGCTTCTCAATTTTGTCAGGGTCTAAATGCAACGACGGGATAAAATGTCTCCTGAATGGCATATGGGAAATAAAAGAGAAACAAAGGTAAATATAATTGCTGATCCCTGTTGTGAATGAAGTTTATGAATATTCTCAACTGATTGTTTGTGTTGATTGGTTGGCTATTAAGTCACAAACCCCCAATTCCACTCAAGCTTCCATTAATTAGGTAACCCGAAATATGATGAATGCAACTTAAGTATATGCTTAAACACTGTCTGATGTTTGTGAAAAGCTGACCAATGCTAATTTATCATTTCGAACTCCTGCTTATTTTACTTTGTTTTGGTATCACCGTTCTCTCAGAGCAGTAGCTACGAATTGCAAGTTAAATTGGTGCCCTCGTGCGCTCTTTCGAATATGTAGTTTCTGAAATGCACGCGGAAGTCTTTCATCTCTAAAGATGTGACAAACATCTTTTCTTCGTTGGAAACACCTGGTTTACATTATGCAGGAGTATCGTGTGCTAGTATCTTGATGGTTCACACATATCTACATTTGAGGGGAAGTAGCTAATAAGAGATACAAACTAAAATTCTGGATATTGAGTCTACAGCATTTGGTATTTGGAAAAGAAAGCCACAAGATATGTATATTGATCTTATCGAATTGTGGCACATGGACGGTAATTCCTTGATTCCTTGCCAAACAATCATTATCAAGGCTAAAGCATGTTTGATCGTGCACTCTTTAGTTGAAAGACATTCTTAGGATAAAACAAACTTATAAATGATGTCATTCTTTGCATACTCTAGCCAATTAAACTTGCTACTAGGATCCAATCCTAACCACTTAAAGTGCTGAGGTGCATAAAGGTGCTGAGGATCAGTAGGAGCTCATCTCTTTCAAAGCAGAATCAATAACAAGTAACGATAATATTCTTTTCTGGTCGACCGTGACAATGCTTTAAGAGATCACTAGATCATCTTAGCTTTACATTTTCTGACATCCGTGTGCATTTGATCATCAGCAGTTGAGTGTATTAATCATGTGTTTCTTGTGTTGACAAACCACCACATGAAGTAACACACTGCTCATACTTTTCTGGATGTACTGAAATCATGTTTTTGGAAGAGATCTTTCTATCAGAGATTTGCAATTATCACTCTAATTTTCTTAGTTTCTGTTTTATTCTCCTGGTTCTATAATAAGATCACATGTACAGATTAAATGATGTGAATTCCTTCCGCTACAATATGTTTTCTATACTGAAACTTTCTTTTGATCGTCATAGCAACATCATTCTGAGAATGAGAAGATGAATAGATTTCTATTTGAGTGGCATAATACTCTTCGATTCGTCTCAAATTATATTGACCATTGGAAAATTTTCATGGAGAAGCATCTAGGGTACTTACCGAGGTGTTAGAATGTGTACGGGTGAGTTGTGTTAGAATAGTCCCATATTGGATAATTAATGTGGTGTTGAGTACTTAATATATCCAAGTTGGTCCATAACTCATTAGCTTAAGCTTTTAAGTTAAGGTGGATTTAACTGGATATGTTAACGGGCTCGGACATGGGCTCCCTCTTGGATATCTCCCCGAAAGAAGGTATCAGACTTCTGCTGCGCACTCCCATCAAATGGTATCAGAGCCGATGGTTGATGTCCCCCATGCGGTTACTGAGCGGGCCCAAAGGTATACTTCATGGTTATGAAGTTGGGCTATTCAACTTAAGATAAGTTGATGCAGAAAGATATCTGAATTAAGGGGGAGCAAACCTAACACTGGAGCTCACACGTGAGGGGGGATTGTTAGAATGTGTACGTGTGAGTTGTGTTAGAAGAGTCCCATATTGGAGAATTATCTTGGATATCTCCCTGAAAGAAGGAATCAGACTTTTGCTGCGCACTCCCATCACGAGGTATATTATTTCATCTCCATTTTATGTTCTTCTATTGCATCTCTTTCATGGGGTTTGCAATTGTATGTGCTTTGATTCAAACAATCATGATATTTCTCTCCGTATGTGGACTCTGGTGAAACACAAGTTCATTGGATAGTGGACAAAACTTGAGTGCCCTTTGTCTAGTCAATCACTTCCTTAAAGCTATGTTCTTCCATGAAATGGATACACCAGATTGTTTTATTTCGAAATTCTACGGAGTAGACAACGATAAAATAAGGGTTTTCAACTAGCGAAGCATTAGATAAATTGTGGAAATATATCTTGACCTGAGAATTAGCCTTCCATATCTGACCTTTCTGGATCAAATTGTATGCATCTAGATTCTTCATTTCCAGTCAGACATAGGAGAAGCACATATTATTGCAGACAATTCACTGAAGGAACACCCTGGTCCACACATAAGTTGTACAATTGCGACACACGTGCCTATAATACATTCCAAGCACAAAGGAAGAAGCCTCATCAATTTCTACCAGCATGTATTTATTCAGCTGCCATCAGAGGTTCGAGAATATACCCATAATTCCGTTAGCACTGATACGGATTGTTGTAGGTCTCCCACGTCTTGACGAAGAGATGAAACTCTCTGAACTCATGCTGCAAATAAGATCAATTGGAAGTAAATTCGATCAAATAGTTTGGAATCGCATGTAAGTGCACTTATTACAACACCATAAAAGCTAGAGCTTATACATAATTTGGTATTCCATCAGTATTTTGTGGATGAAAATAAATGTGTTTCAAAACTGACCTCTTGGGAGAAACCGGTGCTTGCAACATTGTTGAAACTGAAAGGTGAGCTCCAACTGCCCGCCAAAGAATCATCAACAGTCTGTCCTGTTGTTCCTACGTTGTTCTCCTCCTGTGGCTCTTCAGATTGAGCTAGAAAGTCGGAGGCAGCTCTCACGTTGTTGCTACCTCGGATACCAGATTCTTCGCAAGCTTCATACAGACTACTTCTCTTGTTCGAGTCGGTCTTCATTGCTTCACTACATGGTTTCGGTCCATCGAGTCTTCGCATCCACAGCTTCTCTGTCCTCTCCCTTGCCCTCGCCCTCGCCTTTGTCCTCGATTCTCTTGCAAGCAGGTAAAACGAATTCCTGCGGGATATCCTGGTCTTTTTCTCCTTAATCTGCGGCGGCTTTTCTTGAGTGACACTGGCCGAGTGATCCCCATTAGCGTTCGCCTCATCAATTCCGGATGCCACGTCGCACTCTGACATAGAAGATGCGCTACCGGCAGTGCAACTGTTGTTCATCTTTGCAAAGTTTCTCGAAAGCTCCTTGATTGCAGACTTGGAGTGTAACAGCAGCCACTCGACAGTTTTGCTTGCCTTATCGAATCCCAGCATGTCTTGAAGATCGAAAAAATCACGGGCAACCTCGAGGGACAATCTCATTCTTCGATCTCGTGGACCCCGAGCAGTATAAATCTTGCTGTGCCTATCCTTTTTCGAGGTTCTCTTTCTAGGAACCGGGTCAGGCGTGGAATGGTTCTTCTTCAAACTGCCTCCTCCTCCTGATGCTTCATTTGCACTGACGTTGTTGTCCAGATCCACCATGTCCGTGAGTGTATCAGCTACCACTGCAGCATCATCACTACTTACTGGTTGTTGTGGCTGCGGAAGTAACAGGTCAAGGTCAAGAAAGGAGCTGTCATCTTCATAGTAGTGTGGGAAAGGAGAGGGAAAGTTGAAGAGAGAAACAAGGTGGTCTTCTTGTTTGGAGCTTGGGATGGCATCACTTGAAAGGGGCTGCTGCTTGTGGCCATCCCAAATAGAGATGGGGTCAATGCCATTGCTGTCTGAGGGGAACATTTTTGGGTCTTAAGCTGAGATTTTGCACGAAGCACAACCCTAGACTTGGCAGCTGGCTCTCGGTTACAGTTGGAAAGTGACATAAAAAGAAAGAAAGTACTATATCTATAGGAACAGCTCCATCCCTTTCAACCTAATTCAAATATCTGCACGAAAACAACAAATGGATTGAGAGAGAGAGAGAGAGAGACTCCCAAGAACTACAGCTCCTTTCCTGTCTTTCTTCCTCCTTTGGTTTCTTTTAGCTAGAGCTCTAGGGAGAATTTTACTAAGTACATGTAGTAGAGAGCTTCAAGCTACATTTTCGTGGATTGAGAGTGTTTTGCCTACTTTAGCTTTGAAGGCAAAAGGGCGAAAAGCTAGAGAAAGACGGCGGGTGATGAAGAAGAGAGGCAATATCCATTGTGTCCATGAGAGAGAGAAATGAAGAATTCAGAGACGAGGGGAATATATTTGGAGACGAAGAGTCATCTTTTTCAAACTCTGTTGACTGGAGCAAAAAAAGTTGGCACTTTGAGCTTTGGAGCATGAAAAGGAAAGCTGGGGAAAAACACAGACAGTCTTAATTGTGGAGGAGAGTTGAGTGGATAGGAAAGACTTAGTATTTGTGCCACTTCACGCGTTAGCTGGTGGGATAGATTGACATTGAAACTCCCTCAACTCATGCTTTCAAGCCCCCTCAAATCAACAAGAGAGTTTGCATGGAATCCACCATGGAGAGAGAGAGAGAGAGAGAGAGAGAGAGAGAGAGAGAGAATATGACCCTTGTGCTCCCAATTTTGTACTTGACATCCTTCTAGTGTATTAGGGTTGCTTTTTTTTGTGACAAGTACTTTTTTTACTAGGACCTTATGGAAATATTGATTTATTGCCATACAAATTAGAGTAGATATTGTTGTTTGATCTAGTTTCATATCCGACTGATAATAATTAACAGGCATGAAGAGGTTTGACGAACTTTCCCTAGTAAAATCATGTGCACTGCGTTGTCTTACAAATCAAGTTAAGCAGAATATATTGTTTTGTCACCTAAAATGCATGTGCATTTTCAGAGAAATTGCATATGTTATCTAAAACTATTTTTAGTATAGAGCGTCTCTAGAATACTTGCTAAGTAATCAAATCAAGAGATTTACAGTTTTCAATCACTAACTTTCTTCACAATATTCGTGGTCCATATTGCACAATGTTTTATAAGATACTATGAGGAGTGGTCTCAAAACACTTGTTAAGCATATTTTTACAAAGAACCAATCAACATTCTAGCATAGAATACACATGATACGAGACAAGCCAATTCACAAACAGATATAGAATGCCTTCAGTTAATTACTTAACACGTGCCCTAGAGTATGTTTACAGAATCGATTTCATCGAGTATGCTATAATTCGTGGGCTATGTTACATGACCCAGTAAAATATCGCGATAGGTGTCATCGGGTACCTATTACTCAATAAGGAAATTCTCATACTATACTCTTTGTACACACGAGAAACATAATATTTAAAAATGACCAACTTTACCTATCGAGATATTCGTTAAGGAAATCCTTGGCAGCTGCTTATCAAGCAATTGCTGAAGCCTTTTTCCCCATTGGTGTTGGTATTGGGATAAAAATTTTGCGCTTCAAAATTCTGTCCACAATTTCCGCGTCCACGTGGCGAGATCTAGCCGAAGACGAGGACAATTATTTGAAGGGCTGAGCCTGCCGGGAGGGAAGGCATTCTTCTTTGACTATAGTCTACGCAAGTCGCTTTCACTAAAAAGAGAAACTTTCCCCTCCCTCTCTCTCTCCTCCCTCTCACATCCATCAATTCTTATGGAGCATGCTGTTGGGTTATCTTCCATGCGTGCTTATCTTTTACTCTCTGTCTCTCTCTCTAGTTTCTCTTTCTCTCTCTAGTTAGTACTTGATCTGGTGAGGGTATTTGAGACTTTTGAGGACTTAATTAACTGGCATCACGTAGGTACAAGTTCCTTAATCATGTCTTCTTTGATATTTTATTATTATTATTTTTTTTTTGCTTTCATGCTGCTTTTCACCATTTGGGTTGAACTCTGGACTACCCTTATAAGAAATGAGTATTCTTGTTGTAAAGTTGGCAACGCAGGAATGATTCTTGCTCTGGTCTTTTTGTATTTATGGCTGAGGCATTACGAAACCCTAGCCAGTCAATCCTCCTTGCCTTAACTACTGTTTGCCCCAACTCATCTCTCTTCCAAAATGGCAATAGTCCTGCCCACAATTGAAGCAAAGCCCCCTCTCTTTTGCCAGACTACTGCTATCCCTTTCTTAGGTGTTCCTTTCTTGCCATTTATACATGCCGTCCTTGCCACTAAGCAAAAAGAAACTCCCTCTCTCTCTCTCTCTCTCTCTCTCTCTCTCTAGCTGAGACAGACCTTTTTAGGCTGGCATAATAACCCAGGACCACATGAAATGGGGGGGGAAACAAACTGGGGTGGTTCTCAGGTTGCTATCAATAGAAGACGATAACCATGGAAAAAGATGGGTTGAATGTACCACATTGGAGTGATGATGGTGAATGCATATGAACCCTAAAAGATGTCTTTGCCCTTTAAGTGCTTTCATTTCCATGTGGTGCTGCCCTGTACTGTAACCCCCCAACCCAAAAGGAAAAAAGAAAGAAAAGAAAGAAAGAAATGGTGGTTGAGCTAATGAGAACGCTTCTGTCATCATACCATTCTACTGATGTCTTCTTCGTATCAGCAGCAACATACTCTTTTATCTGTCACAGGGTTTGGTCTCTGAAGGGATTTTTTATTTAAGGCCTAAACAAGAAAATTCAAGGATCAGAAAGAGAAAGAACTTAGCTAGTAGTACTAACTTCTAGGGTCATGGTGTAGGTAGAATTTTGACAGTTGGGATGAGAAAGAAAGTCTAATTGTTCGTTTATCTCCTTATGCTGTCAAGGAAAAATATCTTGTGGATGGTGATCTCAGTCAGGCATTGATGTGGGTTGTCATCATCCATTGGGGGAGATGAGTGGTCTGAGCTCAGTTTGTGTTGATATGGCCCTAAAGCTGAGCACCAACTGGAACATTTCCCATCTTTATTTCTCATTTTTCCCCCCTTTTTCCAATACAGAACAGAACATGATGTACATCTTCCACTCTGCGTTTGACATGACCCGAGTTTGCTTAGGTTTCGCACTCTGGATGCCCCCATGGCTCTGCAACGTTTTTCCACTCTGCGTGACATGACACGGGCTTGCTTAGGTTTCGCTCTCTGGATGACTCCACGGCTCCTGCAACAGTAACCCTTGTTCAGTTGATTTGCAGGGATGATTCTTTCTCTGTGTGGTTTGCTATTATTGAAGCAGCAGTTCTGATGGAATCTGAAAAAGCCAAAACGTGGCTGTGTTGAGAGAGAGAGAGAGAGAGAGAGAGGGGAGATGGATGTGTCTCCTTATCCCAATGGGAGAAAAGAAAAAGGAATAGGATAAATGCCGCGTTGTAAGTCCTAATTCGTGAAATCAAGTCATTTAGTTGATTGCACTAATTAAAAATTTTAGGACTCGATTGCATTTTCGCAATAAGTTTCAATATCTAATTGTACTTTTTGAAAGTTTTAGAACTCGATTCCACTTTCGTATTAAGATATAGGACTTCCCGTGTAATTATCCCAAAAGAAAAAGAGAAAACATAGGTGGGTGGTTTCATCTCATTGGAAGCCCATGTTTTCAATATGATGAGATTGCTCATAAAGTTTTTCCATTATATCAACCATCTCCCCCTCTGTTGACTGTGATTTCTGCAAGGGACCCCATGATTTGATGATTCAAACCCACATGATTTGTGCAAAAAGTGGATGCTTCCACGAGGATAACTCACAAACCAATCAATTAGTGAAACAAATTTCCCTTTGTTGGGTTCTGAAGACCTTAAAATCAAACCAACATTATCTTATCCAGTAGCTGGAACTGAGTTTGGGATTTGTTGAAAGGGTTCAAGACGGTGGAAGACAATGATGGACTAAGGGTTGGTGGAAGTTGCTTCCTTGCCTCCATGTCTCTATCCCGACTTATCATGTATTGAGGAAAAAAAATTAAGTCTCGCTCGCCTTCCCGAACCGTTCGGACCGAGAAAAAGACGGGATCAGATCATCCCAAATTTCACATATTAAAGCATGGTTCATTATCTGTATTTTGATACCGTACTCATGGAGGACGTAGTAGTATGGATTGGGTCGTGACGATAGTGCAGAAGTTGGCTTTTAAGGAGGTAAATGAGAGTTCAGAAATTTCAATGCGATATGTATATATTTTTATGTCATCTCAATTTATGCAGGTTTACTGTCTAGCCGCTATAATAGCACATACTCTGCATATGGTGGTGTAAAAATGTATGGATGAAACTTCAGAAAGGCAGAACTATAGTATGAAAGGCACAAATTATCATAAATGCAATACATATCAAAGATATCCCTCCACATTGCTAGTTCTCTAAATAAAGTGTCCGTGGGACGAAGACGGCCATTGCTTTTTCGCTTTGGAGACGGACGGTCTAAGAGATACTCTTCGCTCAACCTAAACATCATAGAGAGAAACTCGACTCAGAAAACTGTTTTGTTGTACAGGCTTGGTGCGGTTAGACCATTTTCGAAATGGGGACTAGTACTGATGTATCTCATGCCCAAGACAGTTGCGATCAATGTTTCTTCAATTTCCTTCATTGTAGACCACGCGGTCGTGTGCACCTGGTTCATGTGAATCCCGTAATTCAGCAGGCCTCACGAGCGTGCACATTCGATCCTAGGGGTGACGTTGATGATGATTTGAGCGCGCACATGCCTCCCGGTGCATCTGCTCTAGTCGAGGTCATTGGAACAGTTATCAGCGACTGCAGCATAATTGCAAGTCTCTTTCCCTGCAAGAGGATGGGCAGGAGAGCCCAAACAGATAGGGCACATAATGGTCTCGCACTAAACTTTGCTGAAGAACAGAACACCAAACGGTACTGTTGCCTGCCATGAACCCATTTAATCATTTATGATCCTCCTCAGGAATGCAACAATTCATGACCTTATCTTGTCCTTTCCTTTGTTCTCTTGTGGGTGTAGCGTGGTGCCAAGAAGAGGACAAGTTCTAAGATGTGGGTACAGCTGAAAGTAAATGTAAGAAGAAACCTGTTAAGTCAAGATTGACGTATTCTTTTCTCTTCTCTCTCTTGAGAAGAAAAGAAATTGCGGCAAGATTCATGGTCTTTGATCATGATCAAGTAATAGTATGTGGACCACTACAAAGCACATCTTTTACTATGACGTTTTTAGCATGATCCGAAATGCTTCTATCTGTCGAAGTGAAAGACTTGAAGTGTAACAACTGTATCATCAAACTCCGGCCCGAGTCATGCCTAGAAGGAGAAGGACCTGCACTGTGCACTGTTATAACTCAGATGAACGTTTCGATTTAGCGAGGCATTGTTGTCAGTTATGTCTAAACGTGCAAATGATTCAAAAGTTTAGAGACTTGAAAAATTGTTCGCGATACCGTGCCTCGTACAATGCCACAATGATCTAGGTCGAGTGAATGAAGGATGAGGATGCACCCCCATAGACACAGCGGTCATGTCGCCCGAGTTTTCGATCCCGATGATCTTCCAAACCCGTGCGGATGTTTCAGGTTACCAAATCGTCTCGCACATGGATTCAGCAACAACTTAAAAGTTGACTCGTTTTAGAAACTAAAAACATCTGAGAGTAGACAATTCACATCTAGATTATGAATGCTGGACTCTGTAAGTATCGAATTGAAGGTACAGCATCGTCATTTGAAAGAGCTAGTCCAACAGATGGAAAAGAAGTCATAAACATGTGTCATTGAAAAAAACTGATCAGCGCGCGCACTGTATTGATACCTATATGAGGGAAAATTACTAAGAAAAGGACGCTGATTTTGCTCGACACGAGTACTATTAACTCGAAAAAATGCGATACGATCGAATTGCGATACTATTAACAACGCCATGAACTTGCAGTATGAATTGCCAGCCCCTTGGTTAGTGCATCTGGCATATCTTCTGATATTCGCCTGGATTTAAAGCCTGAGTATGAAAAGTGTTGAGAAAATTAATTTGATTTCTGAAGAAGATAAGAGCAGTGGTTTATAGTTGTTTTATGCATGATGCGTTATGACAATCTGTGTCTTTGAGGTATAATTTCCCCTCACTATTGTTGCTGTTGGGTTTGGAAAAAAAATTATACCGCCAAGATATTCAACAAAGGCATATAGAACAAGTCAGTAATTACTCAATTTCTCTCCTTAGAATAGTGTTGTCAAACTTACGTGCAAAAAAGAAAAGTAATAGAAAATTTGTCAAGAGACGAAAGTCATGAAAAGGAGAATGTTGCTATTCTTGAACATGTGTCTTGAATAATGTACGATCCGGTCGCCTATGTTACACGGACACAAGACACGACATGACACGACACGATACGCCGACACGGCAGTTCTAAAAAAATAGAGAAATCCAACACGCTAGGATACGTTGTATATTATATGTATATTTTTTTTTTGGTAAGGTAAGTTTGTATATACTTTTCAAATAACTAGGTACAAAAACCGGACACAAATTATATGTATATTTTTATATATACACGATTTTAGAACCATAAAACTTCAATTATTACCAACCACAATATCCATGAAGTCGAGGAAAATGGAAAAACAAAGGTCGCCAGATGGAGGAGTTAGAAATTAGGTAAACAAATTGGGTTTTTTTTTTCACTATTTTTAGTGTCTGAAGCAAAAAAAAAAAAAAAAAAAAAGGGACAGCCGTATCCAGCCGTGTCGGACACGTGTCCGTGTCCGACACGGCACAAAAATTTGAAAGTGCGTGTCGGTGTAATAGAGCCGGTCGCATTTACAAACAACCAATTAACATATCTCTTGAAAATAGGTACATTATCCCCACTATTACCACTTTTCATGATCAACCATCACTTCTCTTCACATCAATAATAACTTCTTTTCTTATTCAATAATTAACTTTTTTCATGTTACACCAAACAAAAAAAAAAACTTTTTTCATGTTACACCAAACAAAAAAAAAACTTTTTTCATATCGAACAATCACCTCTTTCATGATAACAAACTATTTCAACAATCCGCCACTTAGTTTGTTTTTTTTGGTAAAAGTAAGATAGTATTAACAGAGCGCAAAAACATACAAACCTTCGCCGCACACCACCAAAGTGTCGCCTAAAGTGTAAGGGCAGCTTGGGTAAACCAAGGAAACAAAAGGCCATGAAATGTGGCATCTAAAACACAAAAGCTAGCCTGCATAACCTATACAAGGAGCTGTAAAAACCCAAAAGCCTACAAATGGCCAAACAACAAGAGGAAGAAACATCTTCACACAATATCAATCAAAAACCGTTGGAGAGATACCCCAAGAAGCTTGCATCCTACGGTTTCTGGGATTGTCATCTACATGATTAAAAGTGAGAGCCTTGTCCTTGACAACCTTCCGAAGATGCTCTTTAAGGGAAGACATGTTGAGTTGCTTATTGCGGAAGAGAATAAGGTTCCGCTCCGTCCAAATCAAGTAGCACAAGGCACCAAAAGAGAATCTAGCAATGCATTGATGAAAAGAATGGCCACGAAAGTGTGTCATCGTCCACCGAAGGTTGTCCTGCCAAGACGTGTTATACCAAGCCAGATTGCACTTGGACAACCAAAACAATGCAAGAGTATTCGTGACACGGCAACCAAAAAAAAGTGATCAACAGAGTTAGGACGGAAATTACAAAATGCACAAGTACCTTCCGCAACACGACGATAGGTAAGTAGGACGATCTGAGTCGGTAATCTTTTAAGAGTTATAAGCCACAAAAGAAATGAGTGATGAGGAGAATGGTGATGATCCCAAATGAAAGAGTGCCAAGGGATCGCCTGCCTCCTAATGCGAAAATGCTCCCAAGCCAAGGCTGAGGAGAAAGCTCCTAATGGGTGGCCTAGCCAAAGCAACTTATCACAGATCTCAGGGGTGATGGACGGCATGGGATCAGGCCAAATTCCCATGATGGTGTTCACCCTGGAGGGAGAGTGAGATGTAGTTAGGAAATCTCGCACTGTAGCCATACGAGAAATATCATATCTGTATATTTCTGAGTCTGAAAATTTTTTGTAAAGAGGACCCCGCGAAATCAGTTTGTTAATATGTACTAATTTACATAAATTCATACAACAAGAAGATATCTGTTAAGATTTGACTTTCAATTAGTGTAAACAATTCCTCTAACGAAATCAGTGGTAGATAAAACTTTGAATCATTGTTAAACGTATTATCACAATATAAGTTTACCCACATTAGGTTAGAAATTTTCTATGTCTTAGCACTTTTATGGCCTTGTGTTCCCTCCTAGATTCATGAATATTTACAAAAGTTCATCCGACTTTTGTTAAAAGCTGTTGCAATTTTCAGGCTCTTATTTGCCTCCCCAAATAAATTTGTCCACGCTTAGTACTAGGAAAAAAATCAGACTAAGCATGAGAGAGAGTGTTACAATACATAAATATTAAATCATGCCTTCTTCTAATAACTTAAGCTTTTAAAGCAATTGACAAGTGGTCTCACAAAATCTTTTAAAAACAACACCAATTTTTATGTTCATATGCGTGAAGTCTCTAACTTTTTACTTTGGCATTGACTTGCTAAAACCTCGGACTTCATTAAGAATGTTTCATACACTCGTCCTCCTAACTTTTCACAAGTACTAACCTTGTGCCTCCGTACTCAGTCACTATCAAGGTACAATAGCTCGTTGTTGCCCATTGAACTTTGAGATTTTTAGAAATTGTAAAGTTGGATTTCCACTATGGTTCACTGTTATCAGTTGGTCTAAGATCATTCTTATGACAATACTGCTAATTAAACATCTCAAGAGTTCCTCAGTGAAGTCATCTTTAGCTGGTCATTGCCATAATAAAGGCAAGGCAAGGGAAGGGTTGCAAGCCAACGTCTAGATTTGTCACAGGTGTACACCCGCAACAAATGATGGGTCAAGCTCAAAATTGGTGCACCCATCAATTGCTACGTACCATCCAACTCAGCAATTTGACGGTAAAATTTAACGAAAACTAATGAAGGGTAACTATGTATGCCACATATGTACCAGTTTGGGATTTTTGGTGTCCAAAAAATTAGTTCGGAATAAATTTGTTATATGTGTACTAGTTTAGGGTTTTTGTGGAAAAAATTAGTTTGTGATAAATTTGTCACAAGTGTACTGATTTAGAGTTTTGTTGTGATATTAACCCTTTTATCAAATTATCCACGATCACGTCCTCAATCGTGTGGAGAAGTTTCTTTCAATAAAAAAATCCAAGTTGAATGCAATTTTGAAATAATTGTAGCAACTTGAAGAGTTTCCGAAACTTCAAACACAAGGTATTTGAGTTTGTCAACGTATATTTGGAGTTGTTCCACTTACTTAAGGATAGTTTTTTCTAATTAATCATGATATCCCAAAGCAATAATTCTATATGTACCTCGTTTGTCAATATTGTAGTTGGTCTCCAAGGCATTCCAATGCCAGTGGGATTTGTGTAAGATCGAGAAATTTTATTTAAACGATCTAACATAGCATTAAAAATTCTTCTTTGATCCCCTTTTCAATGTTTTCATCATTAACTGGTTCTTTCAAAATGATGCATATCTAAAAGTCATTGCCTCACTGGATGTTCTTGGATCTTCATCCAAATGAAAAAATATGGGCAATTCATTCATAACATTTTCACTATATCTTTATGGCGAAACTAGAACTGAAATCTTTCGTTTTCTTCATTAGTTGACTTCTCATCGGCTCACGTCGAGAATCAAACAGTTTTATTTTTCTTGACGAAGGATTGCTTGCATCAATTGTTGTTTGTGAATATGTTATCACTTGAATCTTTAGGGAATTTGTGAAATTCAACATCTCTTAATTCCACAATACTATTGGATTCAACATTTATAATCGATAAGTTTTAGAATTATCAGCATATTCAAGAAACACACTACTTAATGTCCTTGGTCCTAAATTAATTCGTTTTGGTTGAAGAATTCCTAGAATATGCAAAGCATCCACATACTTCAAACTATTGAATATCCGTACTATTCCTTTCCATAGTTCATATGGAGATATCCTGAAGGAAATTTAGCATGAATATGACATGAAGTAACAAGTGCTTCTCCCCACAAAATTGTTGGCAGTTTTGCTTTGTAAGATCACGGAGTTGATGATATCTACCAAAATTTGATTCTTTTATTCTTGCTAATCTATCTTGTTGTGTTGTATAAGGTGCAATTGCTTGATGCACAATGTCTCTTTTCTTCACAAAATGCAGAAAAATCGAATGAGAAGTATTCTCCACACCGATCACTTCTAAGAACTTCGATTTTTGCATCCCTTAGATTTGCAACTACAGCATTATATATCTCCCCCCCCCCCCCCCCCCAAAAAAAAAACAAAAAAACAAAAAACTGCTGTCTTGTATATCTTGAACGCATCAAAAGCTTGATCTTTTGATTTCATAAGATAAACATGAATATAGATCTAACCTCGTAATAACGTAATGGTTTCCACCTATAGATTATTCTACTTATGAGAACGATTTTGTTAAATTATGTCTTGAATTTGAAATTTATGGAAATATAAAATCTTGAGATATGCAAGATTTTGATGGAGTTGTCATCGTGAATCTGTCGGTTTTTTCTTGTGCGGAGCTTCTGGCCGAATGAGAACAGGAAAAATTTGGGGGACTCATATATATATATATATAAGTCAATTATATATATTATATTGTGGGCCCAAAATAAAAGAATGGTTTGCCTTTGTTTCTTTCTCTGCACCAGCCG
Source organism: Rhodomyrtus psidioides (assembly GCA_021437785.1). Taxonomy (NCBI): domain Eukaryota; kingdom Viridiplantae; phylum Streptophyta; class Magnoliopsida; order Myrtales; family Myrtaceae; genus Rhodomyrtus; species Rhodomyrtus psidioides. The sequence continues at coordinate 14,542,322 of JAILYB010000004.1, read as the reverse complement.
TATAAAAGGGGGTAGACTTTCGAGAGGTAGGTTCATATAATCAAGCCTGCCGTAATAGCCAAAAGAAAAGGGGGAGCCAACGAAACAGAAGAAAACCGCACAATAGAGGCCGCAGCCACACAGTCTCTCACAAGGACGAACAACGAAGAGGTCAGAGGCTCTATTGGTGGCGTTTTCTTTTCTGTCGCACGAGGAGCTCAAAACACGGTGATTGATTTGTGCTGGATGAGTTTATAATATCCAATTGTGAGTTGTTTGATTTGTAAACAGCTAGGGATTTGGGTATAATTTAGGTGCGGGAAACAAGAGCGTATTGAGCGATTGTAAATCCGATTCTCCGATATAGTGGATTGTTCTTGCTGGCTCTCCCCGTGGATGTAGGTACCGACATTCGGACCGAACCACGTTATATCTGGTGTCCTTTATCGTTCCTCGTTATTTTCTCTGGGCTTTCGCATTGACGTATTTGCAAGATCCTAATTAATTTTTCGCATTAGTATTACAACAATTGGTATCAGAGCTTGGATCAGATTTTCTGGATTGTAATTTGGGACTTTTGCTTGTCTGGTTATTATCTGGAATTCTGTTGCTGCAATTGTCACGCCCCGATCCCCGGGAACGTAACAACCCTACCAAATCGCCTGAGGTCATAATGATAACGTCCCAGGCACGCTATCGACCCATGATAACATATCGCACATGCGGAAACGATTAAACTCCCATACATACAAAACATCAGGGATAGTCAAATATAAATATCTGCAGCAGTAGGATATCACCATACATGATCGCCTATATAGAATACAGCAGATGATCACTAACCCTACGGAGCTACAGTCGACTCACTAGGATCCACTATAGAATAAAAATGGATCTGGTAGGGTTAGGTCCTCATCTACTCCAAAACAGAACCAAAAATCTCCAAAAGTCCAGGTGACGAGTAGGTCATAACTGGAAGCCAAGGAACGCTCGCCAGGGGCTCAGCATCACTTCGGACCTGAAAAGTGTTCCCACTACGGGGTGAGATAAAATCCCAGTGAAGTCAACGCCTAAGCCTCGAGTAGGGCGATGACTCGTCCAGACATCCTATTAGACAAACACATGCAATTTACCAAATGACATCTCATGCATTATACGCCATGAATGAAACATGCGGCCGTGTCAACTCAACTATCATCAAGTCATTCAATGATCATAATGCATCTAGGCAAATAGCATGTATTAGACATCACACTATGTCCAATTTTACAATAATGATCCGCGACGTTTCAAAATAGCTACACTACCCCATGCCTATAGCACTCCAGGTAATGTCATCTGTAAACAGGCTCCGTCCCATATCCTATCAGCGACGGCATCTACAAGTTGTGACCCCATGCCCACGGCACTCCAAGCACAACAAGTAGGCTTCCCAAAATGGGGTCTGATCCGTCACAAGCTGCGATCGGCTACCGACAGTCTCTCCATGCTCCATGCCAGCTTCGCACCACACCAAGACTGTCGGGCATCCAACAAGTCGTATAGTTATAGTCCCCAGTGCCATTGGCACCTCCAGGACATCGAACATGTTAGGGTCGCCTCATCGTTACTTATGTGACCACTCAATCCATTCCTCAATCCATAATTTCACGTTTTGATTATAGCCAATAATCAAGCACAATCTCAATATGAGCAATCATCCAAGCAACGATAAGAAATTCAATCCTCGCCATGCTTTAACATTAGACAATTTAATTCACACATCGAACAGGCGCCCGCTTAAAACAACCACTCGCTCGCAACCAATTCACATCAGTCATAGACCAAGCAATTAACATTCAGGGATTTCTAAATCGACTAACACAACCAAATAGGCTATTTAACTTAACTCGAGTTTCTAGCCTATTCGACCCTAATGAAATCAACCCCTATTGATCTAAGCAAACTAATCCAGACATAATTAACGACCTAATCGAGAATTAGATGTCAACTCACAGTAAATTCCTTGAAGTAAAACCTTCGATCCAAACTTCGAACGCAACCGTAACGCGAACCGTAATTATCGTCCAACGGGCCCAAAACTCCAATTTCCCTTGTCCACGGGCCCACCACAAGGCCCAAAATACTTGACCCAGCACCCTAACTTCGGCCCAACTCAGAATGGGCTTCGGCCCAACACAGCAGCTCTAAAATCCAAGCCCACAGAACCTGCCCAGCCCAACAACAGAATAAGCAGCAACGCAGGGTAAAACAGGGGCTATACGGCACTATTTTGGGCGACTTTGAGTGGGGGCTGAACCTAGGATAGAGGGTGAAGGTCCACGGAGGTCGGGGGTGGTCGACGGCGGCCGGTGGTGGCCGGAGAAGTCGCCGGCAACACCAAAATAGCAGCAACACAGCAGCTGCAGCAGAGAAACCAGAGTACGCACAGCCCGGATACAAGGCTGGTTCGGGTATCTAACGGTCACGAAACCTCTTGCAACTGAAAGGGAACGTCCCTAGGGGTGTCCGGGTGTGTGTAGTGGCCGGAGGTCAGCAAAGAAACGAACCAGAGCAGCTAACTAACTCCAAAACAGAAACTGAACCAAAACCGGCAGAAACAGGGGCATGTTCGGTTTTCTGCTCACCTGAGCCCTTCCGGCGGCTGGTGGCTGCTTGCGACAGCAGAGGGGTGTCGGAGGGAGAGTGAGGAAGCTCCGTGAGGTGGTGGTGATGACCGGAAACCACCGTGCAGTAAGGAAGAGCTGCTGCAACACCCTGCTCGAGCAGAGGAGCAGGGCTGCCCGAGCAGCTTCCAGCCGGCTTTCCGGCTGCCCTGGACGGCGGCGACGGTGCTGGGGGGCGGCGAAGGACAGAGGGGAAGGTGGTGGTCGGTTGGTGATGGCCTGATAGCGGTCTGGTGGGAGACGGTCGCGCAAAATAGGAGAGGAAGAGAGGAGAGTCAGTCGGTGCAGCAGAAAATGAAAAAGAAGGAAAACGTGTCTGCAGGGAAGGTTGTCGTGGAAAATAAATGGAGGAGAGAGAAATTGCAGCTGTCCACCTTTGACCATCTTGAGTGTTCTAAAGATAAGGTGGGGGCCACTTCTATTATTAAACTTGTCCTTTTGTCCATGAAAATCTGAGGGCATTCTAGTAGTTTCCAGTCTTGGCCGGGGCAATTCCATAATTTTGCTTGCGAGGGTAATTCGGACATTGGCCATCCAATCGGGATAATAAATCCTTCGAGGTCGGCTTGGCTACGGCGAGACTTCGACTCAAAAATTCAAATCCTAAGGCGAATCGACAAACCGATCAAAATCCAACTCGATTCGAACATCGATTACGGAAATCATCCAATTTCAAATTCTAAATCTTCGAAGTACACTTTGCGCGACCAAAATGAAATTCTTATTCATATTGTCGTCTGGATTACACTATTCACAGGAGTCGAGATTTCGGGCGTTACAGCAATTATGACTGGGGTGAAAGCTGAAATTGAGAAGTTTAACGGGAGGAACAACTTTGGATTGTGGAGCCTCAAGATGGAGGCATTATTGACAACCCTAGGTTTGGCAGAAGCATTGGAGGGCAAAGCTAAGTTGCCTGAATTAATGAAAGATGCTGATAAGGATGTGTTGATGAGGAAAGCTAGGAGTCAAATCCTGTTGAATTTATCGGATGAAGTGCTAATAGAGGTAGGCGAGGAGAAGGATACCGCAGCATTGTGGGAAAAGCTTCAGTCACTCTATGTAAAGAAGGGTTTGAACAATCGCTTGTACATGTTGAAGAGGATGTTCTAGTTCAGATATATTGAAGGTACGTCTATCAGAACCCACCTAGATGAATTTAATAAACTCATGATGGATTTGAAGAATGTCGGTAAGATTCTTGAAGATGAAGAGCAAGGCATGATGTTGTTGGCTTCTTTACCAGAGTCATGGGAGCACTTTACTGACTCTTTACTACAGGGGCGTACTTCGATTACCTTAGAGGAGGTAAAGTCCGCTTTGTTTTCTAAAGAGTGGCAGAGAAAGTTGCGAGATGACAGTCTGGCGCAGGATGTAGCGCATGGACTAATGATTCGGGGTAGAGAGCAACAGCGAGGGTCCAGTAGCAGCAGAGGTAAAAGCATGTCTAAATCACGCCATAGAAAATCCAAGGGGCGCATGAAGTGCTTTGAATGTCATGAGGAAGGGAACATCAGGAGAGATTGTCCTAAGTTGAGAAATAGAGGTGATAAGCAGAAAGCCACAGTTAGTGTGGCGAATATTGCTGAGGAGAGCACTAGTGATGCAGAGGCTGTTTTATGTGTGACTACAGGTTCGTCAGGAGACGAATGGGTGCTAGATTCGGGGTGTTCTTATCATATGACGCCTCATAGGAACTGGTTTACTACTTACCAGACTGCAGATGGTGGTAGAGTTCTATTGGGAAATAACGCAGCTTGCAAGGTTGTGGGGATAGGGACAGTTCGAATTCAGATGCACGATGGTGTAGTTCACACATTGACAGACGTGAGGCATGTACCGGAGCTCAAGAAGAACCTTATTTCTCTGGGGACACTCGATGATATCGGGTGTAAGTACACCGCTGAAGGTGGAGTGCTGAAGATCTCTCGAGGTGCCATGACAGTGATGAAAGGGAAGAAAACAAATTCTCTATATCATCTACTGGGAGAGACCGTGACAGGAGCTGCTGCAGTTTCATCAGGTGAGTCAGATTCCGACTTGACTCGTTTATGGCATATGCGTTTAGGGCACATGAGTGAGGCATGTATGGCAATGCTGAGTGATAGGGGGTTGTTAAAGGGTCAGAAGACAAGTAAGTTAGACTTATGTGAACACTGCATCTTTGGGAAGCAGCGCAGGATTAAGTTTACTACAGGTATTCATTCGACCAAGCAACCGGTTGAGTATATTCATTCAGATGTCTGGGGCGTCTCCGGTTCCTTCGAAAGGAGGTGCCCGTTATATGCTGACTTTTATCGACGATTATTCCAGGAAGGTATGGGTATACTTTCTAAAGCACAAATCTGATGTGTTTGATCGGTTCAAGAAATTTAAGGCATTGATTGAGAAGCAGTCAGATAAACAGATCAAGTGCCTGAGAACCGATAACGGCATGGAGTTCTGTGGTACAGATTTTACCGAGTTCTGCGAGAGAGAAGGTATTGTTAGACACCGCACAGTACCTGGGACACCACAGCAGAATGGCGTGGCAGAACGGAAGAACAGAACTCTACTTGAGCGGGCTCGGAGCATGTTATCACATGCTGGAATTGGCAAGGAATTTTGGGCCAAAGCAGTGAACATGACATGTTACCTGATTAATAGATCTCCATCATCTGCTATTGAGTGGAAGACTCCAGAGGAAGTATGGTCGGGGAAAATTGTTGATTACTCCGGATTACGAGTATTCGGATGTCCTGCGTATGCTCATGCTAGTGATGGTAAGCTTGAGCCGAGGTCGAAGAAGTGCATATTTCTGGGTTATGCACATGGGGTGAAAGGCTACCGGCTGTGGTGCACTGATCCTAGATCACTCGGTTTTCTAATCAGCAGAGACGTGATCTTCGACGAGACTGCAATGCTTCGACAGAGGAGTCCTGAGACACTACCAGCAGAGCAGACAGATCATGGTGTCAGTAGTGAGGTGGAGTTTCAGGTGGAGACTCCGGAGACCTCGGAGGTAACATATGTTGAGACTGCAGATGAGGCCACAATTCCTGAAGTCGGTGATAGTAAACAATCAGTACAGCCGCAGCAGACACTAGTTGAGGGTAGACAGCGAAGGCAAATAAAACCACCGGTACGTTATGGTTATACAGATATTGCTTATGCTTTGACTGTAGGTGACGAGGTGGAGACAGATGAGCCTTCGTCTTACTCTGAAGCGATGGCTAGTTCTGAGTCGTCGCAGTGGCTAGGGGCTATGAGTGAAGAGATGGAATCACTCCATCGGAATCAGACATGGGAACTAGTTAAAGTACCCAAGAGCCAGAAGATTGTTGGAAGCAAATGGGTCTACAAACGGAAAGAGGGCATTCCCGGTGTCGAGGCAGCGAGATATAAGGCGAGACTTGTGGCGAAGGGGTTTACACAACGGGAGGGCATTGACTACAATGAAGTGTTTTCTCCTGTGGTAAGGCATACTTCTATTCATATTTTACTTGCCTTAGTTGCTGCACAGGATCTCGAGTTGGAGCAGCTTGATGTAAAGACGGCGTTTCTTCATGGTGAGTTGGAGGAGCAGATTTACATGAGGCAGCCAGAGGGATTTGCTATTCCGGGTAAGGAAGATCATGTTTGCTTGTTAAAGAAATCTTTGTATGGGCTGAAACAGTCTCCTAGGCAATGGTATAAGCGCTTTGATGCTTTCATAGCTAGTCAGGACTATTCTAAGAGTCAGATGGATAGCTGTGTTTATTTTAGGAGACTGGATGATGGGTCTTTGATATATCTGCTGTTATACGTTGATGATATGTTGATAGCAGCGAAAAATATGTCTGATATTGATGTGCTGAAAAGGCAGTTGAGTGCTGAGTTTGAGATGAAAGATTTAGGTGCTGCAAAGAAAATTTTGGGTATGGAGATTTTGCGTGACAGGACTGCTGGATTATTACGTCTGTCTTAAAAGAAATATATTGAGAAGATTGTAGCACGTTTTAATATGCAGTCAGCGAAGTCTGTAAGTACACCATTAGCGAAGCACTTTAAACTTTCAGTTAAGTCATCGCCACAGACTAAGGAGGAGGAGGAGCATATGTCCCGTGTTCTGCATTCTAGTGTCGTGGGTAGTATTATGTATGCTATGGTATGCACTAGGCCTGATATTTCACAAGCTGTCAGTGTAGTTAGTCGTTTTATGAAGCGTCCTGGTAAAACTCATTGGGAAGCTGTGAAATAGATCCTCAGATATTTGAAGGGGACAACAGACGTAGGCATAGTGTACCGGAGGAACAGTAATGGCAGTGAAACCACAGGTTATGTGGATTCTGATCATGCAGGTGACTTGGATGAGTGCAGATCTTTAGCAGGGTACTTGTTTAAGCTTGCAGGTGGTGCAGTTAGTTGGAAGGCGTCCTTACAGGACCACGTGGCCTTGTCGTTGACTGAGGCAGAGTACATGGCACTGACCTTTGTAGCAAAGGAAGCGATATGGTTACAAGGTTTGCTCCTGGACTTTGGGTTTGATCAGAAAAGTGTTGATATACACTGTGATAACCAAGGTGCGATATTTCTGGCGTATAATCCAGTTTATCACGAGCGGACGAAACATATCAATATCAGGTACCACTTCATCCGAGATATATTAGCTAAGGGTAAAGTTGTTGTGAAGAAGATAGCGACAGCAAAGAACCCGGCGGACATGATGACTAAGCATGTTCCTTTAGCGAAGCCCAAGCTCTGCTTGGGCACTATTGGCGTCTGTAGAGAGTGATAGCCTTTCGGGGCGATGGGAGAGCAGCATGGATGATGAGCACTATTGATTTGGTTTTCAAACGTCGAGCCAAGGTGGAGAATTATTAAATTATGTCTCGAATTTGAAATTTATGGAAATATAAAATCTTGAGATATGCAAGATTTTGATGGAGTTGTCATCGTGAATCTGTCGGTTTTTTCTTGTGCGGAGCTTCTGGCCGAATGAGAACAGGAAAAATTTGGGGGACTCATATATATATATATATATATAGGTCAATTATATATATTATATTGTGGGCCCAAAATAAAAGAATGGTTTGCCTTTGTTTCTTTCTCTGCACCAGCCGTATAAAAGGGGGTAGACTTTCAAGAGGTAGGTTCATATAATCAAGCCTGCCGTAATAGCCAAAAGAAAAAGGGGAGCCAACGAAACAGAAGAAAACCGCACAATAGAGGCCGCAGCCACACAGTCTCTCGCAAGGACGAACAACGAAGAGGTCAGAGGCTCTATTGGTGGCGTTTTCTTTTCTGTCGCACGAGGAGCTCAAAACACGGTGATTGATTTGTGCTGCATGAGTTTATAATATCCAATTGTGAGTTGTTTGATTTGTAAACAGCTAGGGATTTGGGTATAATTTAGGTGCGGGAAACACGAGCGTATTGAGCGATTGTAAATCCGATTCTCCGATATAGTGGATTGTTCTTGCTGGCTCTCCCCGTGGATGTAGGTATCGACATTCGGACCGAACCACGTTATATCTGGTGTCCTTTATCGTTCCTCGTTATTTTATCTGGGCTTTCGCATCGACGTATTTGCAAGATCCTAATTAATTTTCCGCATTAGTATTACAACAGATTTCTTAGTCATCTTGTGAACATACTTCACATTCTTTTTTTATCCAGATTCTCACAAAATATCATACCACTTTTATTTACAAATTTTGAAGTAGTAAAGTAACATAAAATAAGCTATTATACCACAAGAAAGATGACTGAAGCATATAAACATAAACAAAAGTTTCAATAATAATTATGTGTCAAGATCCACTTGTGCAGCCACTGTCTCCAATCTTCATGAAATTGATATCTCAAGGTTTATGTTTGGTAGCCAGGATAAGATAAAATTTAACATGTCCAGCGTTTCGTTCCTGCCCAAGATATGATAAAGTCGGATATAAGAGGGATATAACATTAATAAAATATGCCATGGGAAGATGTGATAAATGTGGATATGATTTCTTATATTCATGACATAAAAAGCTATTTCTCTAGAATACCATACTCCTTATATTAAGAAAATTAAAAAAATATATAAAATAGCATTTGGGATTCTGATATAAATAGTAAAATTCAAATACCAAATTAAATTGGACAATTTCATTTTCTTATTCATGTATTTGAAATTCATTTCTATTCTATAATAATAGTCTGTGTATTTATAAATTGTATAGTAGCTTTATTTATTACATACTTCAAGTTATTAGTATAGTTTATTATTTAATAAAGGGCAGAAGGACAGCAGGAGTGTCAATATTTGTGTACGACGCTCACTTTGGTGCCAATATTTTTTTTTGGATCACTTCAGTGCCAATTTTTGTAAAAAAAAAAATGATCATTTCAGTGTCAAATCCGACGTGGCTTGGCGGAAATCATGATACGTGTCACAATGTGATATGACGTGGCTTGCCGGAAATCATGACACTTGTACTGTTGGCACTGAAATGATCATTTTTGACAAAAAAAAAAAAACTGACACCGAAATGACCATTTTTGACAAAAATTGGCACTGAAGTAATCCAAAAAAAATATTGACACTAAAGTGAGCGTCGTACACAAATATTGGCACTTCTAGTGTTCTTCTGCCTTTAATAAAGTATTTATTGAGGAATGATGGAAGGGACAAGAAAAAAAGAGACATCAAATAATTGGAAAATAAGTAGATGAAACGAAGTAGAAGAATCCCGATTGTAATTGAACGAAGTCAAACTTGAAATATGTCTTTCTAATTCACTCTATCTCCTTTTCTTCGTATCTCTAGTTTATGTTGAAGCTTCATGACTCATTTGTAATTTTTTGTTCATGTCAAAGCTCCACGAAAACGACTAGAAAGTCGAAATTGCCGCTCGTCCATAGTTCTCTAGTTCATGTAAAAGGTCCACGAAAGTAGCAAAAGAGTCGAAACTCTTTTTTATATAGTTTTTTTGTTCAGCACGAAAGTGGCGAGAGAGTAAAAGAATTATACTTTTTGAAATCGTGAAGGTGAATAATCACATTTTCTTTCTTTTACTAGATTCGTTCGCTAGCTGACATCGATGTTGTTGTAACTGTTTATATTTCTTGTGATTGTCGAACCTGTTCAAGATGTAGATCATACACTAATCATGAATATATCGATGTGGGTTATCTTTGTTTGTGCATTTGTGATTTCTTTAGCAATAAATCATACAGAAATTCTCACATTGCATATTTTCACGTTCTTTTACTTCAAAATGTTATTCACATTAAATAATGGATATGATATGATAAGAAATCATCCGGTTTTATTATTATGATTTACGAAATAATGGATAGAATATAGTAAAATTCTTGACTTGTATATCATATCCTGACTGGAAATTCAGATAGCCAAACGCATTAGTAGGCAAATTTGATTGCTGATGAGGATAGAACACTAATTTATTGTTCTTTGATATGCATTGGTCCACGACGACGAGCATTTTTCTTAATTAATCATTACTTCCTTTTATCTCAACAACAATTGCTCCTTCTCTCCTCTCCCATAAGTATTGGATAATATGGTGGGGCCTACGGAGTTACGGTGTGCGCCCATGCGAGCAACCACACCCCCCTTGGCGGTTATCCAAGTTTAAACGTGAAGGACCACGTTGGTTGAGAAGATGAAAAAGAACGACATCTTCTTCACAGTTATTGTTGTCGATGTATTTTGTCTGTCACTCCCAAAAACAAAAACACAGAACGTTCCTCACTACCGACTCATCGTTGATTCGACATTGACGACAGAGAATTCGACGCAATCGCAAAGGGCTCTTAACCTGTGATCAATAAGGTACGTTCTGGTAATGTGCTTTTATCGATCAGTGAATCAAGTGGTCCATATGGCATGTTTCCGCAAATTATAAATTGAATATAGAATATGGTTTAGTACCCAACATTGGTATCAGAGCCGTGATTGCTTGTTTCCTGATTGAATGTGTTAATTGCGATCAAATTAGCCCTAATTACGTCTACTGTTCATGCATGAAATTCTGAGTTTGGTTTATCAAAAATGTGTTTTGAATATATAATTGGAACGGGCTCGTCGAGAAGATGATTTTGAGTGGTCGCCGGCCCCGAGGAGATGCCGAAAATGGCCGTACGCGGGACACGCGCCGGGCGGGCGGAGTCACCCCAAGGCTGTGTCTATTCATCCCATTTTAAGCCATTTTTGTATGTCAAAATTGAAGTGTGAATATACCATCGTGTTCGTCTCGAAGAGACGAAAATTTTGAGGGGTGGATGATCGCCGAAGGAGGCCGGACGGCCTCACACGCGCTGGCGGGGTCGCAAACGTTGCGACCCACGCGCCACGTGTCGGGCACGTGACAGGCCGCTGGCCGCGCCACGTGCGACGTACGTGTCGCTCGACCCGCGCGAATTTTGGGCCTGGACTGGCTCATTCGTAGCCCATTTAAAAAAAATAGAAAAGGCCTGGCCCGTTTAATAATCAAGCCCAAACCCTGAACCGGATTAGTTCGGGATCTGACCCGACCCGATTTGACCCGTTGACCTGTTGACTGTTGACCGTTGATCGAGAGTTGACCGTTGACGAGAGAGAGAGAGAGAGAGAGAGAGAGAGAGAGAGAGAGAGAGAGAGAGAGAGAGAGAGAGAAGTCTTTCAATCTTGGGATTTGTATAATGTCTTCTATTTGTTTGTCCTTAATTACGATATGTTCGTAAATTTTACATAATTGATGAATTTTAGTAATTCACTTTGTACTGCATTCGTTGCAGGAACAATGCCTTCAAGAAAAGCACCTCTGGATAAATGGAGGGTGCTAAAAGACAAGAAACCTCCAAAACTAAGGAGACAAAGGGAGATACAAGCCCTTAATGAAAAGATTGAAATATTGAACAATTATGAATGTGATAATGTATGTGACATTATAACCCATGTAACAAAGGTCAACAATATGATCCAAGAGATCATTTGGGGTAAACGTATAGTGGAAGATCGAGAAGCGTTTAACGCACTTAAAAATTCAATGCCTGAGGATTGGCATGATCAGCTCGACCGCACTTGGGATGAACAATGGTCATATAAGACGTTTGTACTGTATTTTTTACAAAAGGTTGTAAGAATTGGGGCGGCAAAGACGTCGTCGCTTGGGATGACTGGATCGCGCAAGCATAGTGCACCCTGGCTAAAGACCAAGGGTCCTCAGAGGAGTTTTGCTAAGGCAGCGATATGGGCTCCTGATTTTGTCAAAAATCCCCCTAGAGAACTTGCGTATTCCCTACCTTATATAAGGGAAATCACCTGGGTCAATCGTCAAACCTCAGAAAGGGTTACAACGCTTGATTATCTTTAGTTATTTTTTTTAATTCATGATTATCTGTTGTTGATAATGTGAGATATATGTTGTTGTATATATATTTTTAGTGGGAGTGTTCATAAGTTTTAGTAACTGTTTGATGAACACGTTTGAATGATTGTATTGATATATGTTTTAGATTAGAATATCTAGATGATGATGGGGAACTTGGTGAACCGTTGATTTTGGAATCTTTTCTGAAATAATATATCAATATAATCTAAATGCATAAATAGAGTTGCATTTGTTGCATACATATAGACTTAAAATCCGTGCCAAATGTCTAATATTCAGATACTATGGCAATGGCTTCAAAGAACATTGTTGCTGAACTCAACAAGGGTGAGAAGTTGAATGGAGAGAATTATGAAATCTGGAGTATGAAAATCCAGTATGTGCTAGAGGAGCTTGAGGCATTGGAAGATCTTAACCTGATCATGGCTGAACCAGAGGATGGTAACACTGTACAGCATAGAAGGGACAAGGAAGTCTTCGCTGCCTGGAAGAAAAAGAACTCAACTGCTCGCATTACATTGTTGAGCAGTATGGATAATGACATTATGCGAGAGTTCAGGCAGTATGAGAATGCTAAAGGCATGTGGGACGCCTTGAAGGCTCGTTTCAGACAAACTTCTGTCACTAAGCTGAGGCAGCTTACAATCAGGTTCGATACATATAAGATGCCACATGGGCAGAATATGAGACAACATCTGAGGAAGATGTCGAACATGATTAGCGAGCTGAAGGATGCTGGTCACATATTGTCTGATGAACAACAAGTGCAGGCTGTGATCCGCTCTTTGCCTAACAATTGGGAACATATGAATGTTAACTTGACTCACAATATGAATGTCACAACCTTCGAGGATGCTATGCGCCATCTGGAGTTGGAAGAGGACCGCATTCTGGCGGCTAAAACACAAACTGATGTGTATTGTCGCGACCCTCTCGAGGTTCGCCGTGGGCTCTCGAGGGCTAATGGGCCGTCCAGTCTGGTCGGACGCAGGCCTCTCCCAAGGCCCGTTACCCAAATCGCAACGGAGGTATGCGTAGTCGACCTTCAATGTGGTCTAGTGACATGTGCTAAGTGTGCATGCCATGGAGTCGCCACCAATCATTTTTTTGGAGGGTATGATTGGACCACCCTATTGAATAGTCGGGAGTTTCTATTCAATTCTACGATAACCAGAGAAATGGGTTCGGGGACTTAGTTACGTCAACTGTTAGAGTTGACGCCCTTTCGGTACCTAAGTTGATTGAATTTTCTGCAATTTTTCTCAAATTTTTTTTGAAATTTTCCTTAGTATTCACTTTTTTTGAATTTTTTTTTATTTGATTTTTTTTATTATAAATTTCCTGAAAATAAGTCCCAACTGAACGGTCCCTAACTCGCCACGTGGCGTCTCGGTGACAATCGAATCATTTTAATTGTTGTAAAATTCGAAATTTATTTCTTTTAATGTTAAAAATATTTTTTTTATTCTGAAAATCATCGGATCACGACACGTGGTTCATCTGCAACCATCCAATCTAGCATTTTTTGTTTTTATAGGACGCAACACAATGCAAAAAAAAAAAAAATAATAATAATAAAGAAGATATTAAGTCATTATACAACATAAACATAAGCAAAGGAGATGGGATCCGGTGAATTTTACGACGTCGGAGTCCGTCGGTGCTCGTGCAACAATGTGTGGGGGGTATAAACCACCAGCAGGAGGCTCGGCCTTCCGATTCTGGGGTAGCACAATATAATTTACAGAAAATAAATAAATAAAACACCTTGGACACCAATAGGAGGCTTAGCCTTCCGATTCTGGGTCTTTATTCGAAATATAGAAATGTTATGACATAAAGTAAATACACAGCAAATATTTAGACACCAACAGGAGGCTCGGCCTTCCGATTCTGGGTCTTTTATGCGAAATATAGAAATGTTATGACATAAAGTAAATACACAGCAAATATTTAGACACCAACAGGAGGCTCGGCCTTCCGATTCTGGGTCTTTTATGCGAAATATAGAAATGCTATGACATAAAGTAAATACACAGCAAATATTCAGCAACCTTAAAATTCCAGAACATAGCCTATCATCTTAGGAAGCCATCACCGAAAATGTCACCTTAAAAGGAGTCCAAATGAGTGAGATATGACCACAATACCTCAATTCGCTCGATTTTCGTCGACTGTTTTTCAAAAAATCACCATAATTTAACCAGACCTCGAAAATTCACGAAACCAACGGGAAATTGTTAAGGACATCTTAACTTAACCTGTGATGGTCAGAGGGAGGCGCAAAGGTCGCCGGAAGGGCTGATCGTGGAGGACGACGGCGGCGGCAGAAACTGGTCGTTACAGGGTCAGCAGCGACCTTTGCTCATTCAAACGGCTCCATCGGACGAATGGCTGGGCCAAATGAGCCTTATAATATATCCCTGGAAAGATAAGACGATAAGCTTTCTATTGGAGGTGGTTTTGCCTCGATCTGATATTGGACGATGGAGTTATGACCGGAACAGTGAGATGGTTCGGGAAAGGGAGATGAGAGAGGAAGAAGAAGAAGAAGAAGAAGAAGAAGAAGAAGAAGAAGAAGGAGGAGGAGAAGAGGAAGAAGAGGAAGAAGAGAGAGCCACGGATGATGGGGGGGAGGTGCCTTAAATACTAAAAATAAAATAATAAAATAATAAAAATAATAAAATAATAATAAAATAAAATACTAAAAAGTAAAAATAATTATAAAATAATCAAAAGCGAAGACAAAATGATTAGTCCCCTTTTCTTTTGAATGATGATGTTTTCACTCCTTTTCCTTTTAATCATTACTAATATTTTTGCCAAATTCAATTTTATGATGATCAAAGAACACCTAAAATCAAACCTGAATTTTACTATTTATGAGGTCGGAAAATGGATAAAATAAAAATACCGAATATTTTTATATATTTTTGTGACCTCAAATATTATTTTTCTTGATTTTCTTGATTTTCTTTTTCTTTTTTTCTTTTTTTTGTATTTTTCGAAAATATATTAAAAAAATGAAAATTATGAAAATTATTTTTTTGGTCAAAATGGTTCATTTAGCTTGGCTAAGGTCACCAAAATTGATTTTTCAATTTTTCAACTTTTTATGGATTTTCTATGAATTTTCAAAAATAAAAATAAAAATAAAAATAAAAATAAAAATAAAAATAAAAATGTTGATCAAAATTTAGGTGTCAACAGCTGCCCCTCTTTGAGAGGAATCTCGTTAGAGGTTTCTCTCAAAGATAAGGTGACACCTGAGTCCTGATCGACTCGACTCGGGAAACTAAAGGAAAAGGAGTCATGACATCCAATCTTCATGCTTGTCCATGTATGCTCTTTCTTGAAGGGGGAAACATTCATTTGACATGAGAGTGAGATAATAGAGAGACATACCTGCCACTTACCTGTTCGATGTTTGTGCGATTTTCGCGGTGTTTGATGGATTCAAGAGAATTTCTAGAAACTCGTTACTAGAGTATCCTAGAGAGGTTAAGCTCTGACCCGTATGGTAGGTCAAACCATAATGGGATTCCTAACTGATAGGAATCTAAGGAAGACGCGTCCCATTTGGGATTTGCCAAGGATTTTGATCCGTATGGTGGATCGGACCATTGAGTTGGCCATTTAAGTGATTTTTACTATTGGGTTGACCCTTCAGACGGTTTCTACCGTTGTGTTGACCCTTCAGGCGGTTTCTACCATGAGTTTGACCCTTCAGGCGGTTTCTACCGGAAGATGACCCTTCAGGCGGTATCTACCTTTGTTTGCTTTGAAAAGGGGTCTCATGACGAGGGTTCTCCACGTCATGCTAGGACTGTTTGATATTTTTGAGAAGGGATCCTAGGACGAGGGTTCTCCACGTCATGCTAGGACTGCTTGATTTTTGAAAATGGGGTCTAACCTCACCCCTTCTTTTGAAAGATCCCGAAATTTGCCGGGAATTCAGTTTTGAAGCAGTGAAAAATTTTATTTTGACAAAACTTCACTTGAGTTTGTTGAGGCGACATTCTGGGAGCTGGGTTCTCCAGGTATCCTGCAGAAGTTTGAGCCTGAAAGATTTTTCTTCACCAAGAAAACATTAGTAATCTTTGGGAAGACCACGGCTGTCCATTTGACAAAAACCGTATGACTTAAGTTTTAATCGTGAAATGTGCATTTTGATGCTAGAGGTTATCCAAAGCATTCTTGCAACATGCAAATGTGATCACAAATCTCTTGCACGGAAAATCTGGACCAACAGTTTGAAAATTCCAAAAAGAGTTTGTTCAAAACACCAATTGGAATATTTCTCGACAAGGAGGTCTTCTCACCTGTTTTGCGATAGTGGTTTTTTTATAGGGAACGCATTCAATTCCCTACTAACCTGTGCCTTGGTTTTAGGCTCATTCGCAGCGCATACATTTTGATCGGTCGGGAGGTCTTCCACGGGACCGTAATGTGGGGCTTGGATATTGGTTTTCAAGGGGGGGACTCACTTTTGAGTCTGGGCCATTGAATGAAAGTCTTCACCATCTGCTCCGGGTTTACAAGTCAAGAACCCTGCAAAATGAGAAAGAAATAGTCTTGCTCGTACTTCTTCGAGTTAAGCAATATGTTAACCCAAGTGTCTTAGTCAGAGAAGACTGTTTCAAGGTTGTAATATTGGTAGGATTGGGGATCGAAAAAGGCTTGTTTTTGGCCCAGAATTCGTGACGGGTTTGACATTGGTGATCATTGCTGATTTGTCTCATGTCATTTCCTTTTTGCATCTTTAGTCTTTGAGGTGCACAACCGATTTTGAGGTGTGCACCAGCTCTTTAGAGAGCGTCTCTTGTTGCATTCAGAGACCGACTCTCTCTATGTCTTTGTTCTGTGTTTGGCAGCATTTGGGGAGCAGCCCTTTTGGGTTTGGCTCATTAAAGGATTTCCTCTTTTCCCATCCGGCTTCATTGGGGATCAATCAAACAACTTGCACGAGCATCGGCCTTGCTTTTACCAGGCACTTTGCTTTTTCTTAATGCCGTGGATTTTTCTCATTCATTTTTGAAATCCCATTTTTTTTCTCCTCTTCATGGGATCGTGTTAAACCTATGATCAAAGGTCTAACAAGGTTAAGCATTAACTTAGGAATTTTTTGCAAACCCTAAGTCTTGAACTCCTTCGTTTCTGAAGTGATGCTGCATCCGTCTTGGAATGTGCAATGATCACCAACAGGTTTATGAAATGATTTTGCAGGCTCAACTTGGCTATGCAAAGGATTCGGTGTGTGGGATAGAGAAATGAATGCTTCTCATCATCCTATGGCACTTGGATTACCATAACACACAAAGATTAATGTTAGTCCGAGCAAGAAAATTTCTAACCATTTTCTCCTGATGCTGCTGGACTCACCTCCATTTTGCCCCGATGTGGGGTGGTTCTTGACAGGGTTAAGAATGAAAAACGCCGTTCAAAGGGGTTTATCAACGGCCACCTGTAGTGTTTGGGGATATGAAACGAATGCCTCTGTCGTCCCAACCCATGTAATCGCTGCAAATGGTCCCTACCATCGTAGACCCAGATTTTGTTATCTGTCCACTCCACTCATCTCTCAAGTGTGTGTTGGACATGTTTGGATTAGACTCGCCTCTCTTTTGAGTAAACTTTCTTTTGAATGATTTGACAAATAATGATATTTGGAAAAATTCACTCCCTTCTTTCCCAAAATTTATCCATTGAGGGGATTTTGTGATGTATCGTGCATGTTTTATTCATGCTTTGGGCAACCTCCCGATTTAAATCATGAACATCGATGCATTGGATAATTTTCATGACGACTGAAAGGATTTTAACATTCTTTATCTCCAGCTAACTGGGAAAGGGATACTTACCTACCTGTTGCGGCTGCAGACCCCCTAACAAGTAGTACGTGGGATGTAAAAACTTGTTCGTCTCCAAGGCGACTCCCTTGTCAAAAACAAACAATAAGTGTCAGTTTGCGTTCCAAAATTAAAGACAAATTGGAACGATACCGCCTTGTTCTTGCTTGGTGTTTTCATTTGAACATAAACGCGCGGCTTGCAGAAATTGGCCTTCTATATTGTGGCCACGATTCCTCCGTTTGGTTGGCGATGAATCATTCTCGAGGATTTGCCCCAGAGGAAATCCATTTGTGTTTTTGGGCGCATTTCAGCGTCACTCTTCATAGTTCCTCCACTTGATCAAAGACCCTTCCTTGGAGTGCTGACTCCCAAGGTTAATAATTTTATTCGCCTCCTCATTGGCGAGTTCTTTTCTTTTGTGGCTTTTGGCGCCAACGACTTCCTGTTAAATGAGGAAAACTCATGTTAAGCATGGGATTTATGGAGATCAAATTGAAACGATACAAAGTTACCGCCTCTAGGTTTGTATCCTGGGGTTTATTTCTGATGCAGATAACTCTGTCATTGCGTCTACGGATTTTGCCAGAGAAGAAATGTCTTTCTTTGCCCAGGGCAAAATTGATTCGCATGCCCCAGTCATGTCTTAACGCTTTCCGCTTTTGTTGGAGATTTCTAATCCCATCTGAAGGAGTCCACGCACCTGCGTGTGAAGAAATAGACGTGGGTTTTTATCTGACTTCATTTGGAATTTCTGAAAAGAGGTACTCCCTCCGAAGTTTCGTCTTTTCGTGCTTTTCGAGCAATTTGCCCCGGTGAGGCCGGTTTCGCTGTTTGTCCTCTCTGGATTTGATGACCCTGGTCTGTTGCACTTTTAGGGGGGATCATGAGAGTTTGCCCCTGGCTGGGCTTCTCGGAGAAAAGGGAGAGACTTGCTCCCACGAGTTTTGCCAATCCTGGTCATCTATGAATTCGTGCTTTTCATTCTATTCAAAGAAGGTATTGATAAAACTTAAGATTTTCTTTTCAAGCATTCTTTTCACAGAGATTTTCAGGTGATGAGAAACTTTTTCAGGTTTTCTCAAAGATTTTGTTCACAAATTGAGCCATTAGAATGCTCTTGAAAACATTGAGTCAGACTCATGTTATGAAAAGGGGTACTCCTTGTTTCGTCATTTGGAAGCACTGCCATCTGATTCCCCTGCTTTTGATCGTTGCTGGAATGGATGGCTCCGCATCGTTTTATTCCCCATTTAGGAGGGAAGCTCCACCTCGGGAACCTGAGTTATTTAACAACTGCTATGTATGCTTGGAATGGCATGCTTGAAGTGTCACAAAGATGGTTATAAAATAGAGAAAGTTCATGTAATGATAAACTTCTTTGGGAGACGTCTTAAGAAAAATTGAAAGGGTAGGATGGGAGCTAGCCCTCATATCATTGGGCATCCTCGCATCCCAAAACTTTGCAAACCAGGAGACATGTGGGAAATCAGGTCTCAGTTTTTTTTTTTTTTTTTTTTTTTTTTTTCGTCATTGACCGATTTGTGGCTCCCACACGTCCCCTTTTTTTGATTTTTGATTTTTGATGATTTTTTTGGTTTTTTTTTTTTGGTTTTTTTTTTTTTTTTTTTTTTAGTATACTTATATTACAATACAACACGTAAGAAAAAGCCCGAGGCACCTAATGTGGATTTAGATGCGTCGAAGAGAGACAGATATCTCTTTACTCCATGGTAGGAGCGTCGCCGTCGAGTGATTTGACAAAATCTCCCAAAGACAAGCTGGTCAAATCAAGTTCCTCCGATGTCGTTTCTATCCCCTCGTCCTTCGACCATTTGGAATCCTCAGAGAAGAACCGGTCGAACTTGTTGTCGAAGATCACCCCCACGGTTTGGTGATCAGGAAGTGGATTATTTTGCACGTTCGGCTCTGTTTTGTCGAATTCAAGGATGCAATTATCGATAAGGGCTTGTACCTTGTGCTTCAAAACAATGCAATTGTCTACGTTATGGCCCTTCTCTCCCATGTGATAGACACATGACTGGCTTTCATCGTACCCGTTAAATTTCACCGGATTCGGCCTTGGAGGCTCCTTAGCCACTAAGTGCTCCTCTAGTAACATAGGAAGTAATTTCGATAACGGCCTTGGCAGGGGGGTGAACTGCTTGGGAGGCAACTTCCTCCTTAGTTCATATGGTTTCTGTACCGACATCGACGAGTTTCCTTGCACCGTACTTGAATTGGAGAACTGCTTAGGGTTGGGTGGGTTTGGTACGAAGGCCACATCAACTTCAGCCTCCTTCTCCCTTCGGGCCGGATATTGGCGTCTTGTTGCGATTTCTGGTGCTTTCCTTTCCCTCATCGCCCATTCCAGCCTTTCTGCGATTTTTATGAGGTGTACAAATGTTTGACAACCAGATGTGTTCAGCCTATCGAAATATTCGTAAGGCAACGCTCTTAAGAAAAGGTCGACCAGCTCGTCCTCTGGAATGGACGGTTTGACTTGTGTTGCTAAGGCCCGCCATCTTTGAGCGTAAGCGCGGATTGCCTCATTCTTCCCTTTTGTGGTCCTCAGCAAATCCTCTCTGGAAGGGGCTGTAGCAGTATTGAACTTATATTGATGTAAAAAGTCCTCCGCCAGGTCTTCCCATCCATCATAGTCCTCCAAATCTAATTCGATGAACCAAGCCAGAGCAGCACCCGCCAGACTCTCTTGAAATGTGTTCATCAGCAAGGGAACGTAGTCAGAAAAAAGTGCCATTTTGCGTAGGTAATATTTTAAGTGGGCTCGGGGGCAGCTCGTCCCGTTGTATTTTCTGACGAAATCGGGTTCTTTATAGTCTGATGGCGCTTCAATTTTTACAAATGGTGATATCTTGTCAAATCGAGCCAACTCATACCCTTGGCTGCTTAGGCATTCCTCTATCTTCGCTAGCCTCTTTGCGCCTTCTTCGATTTTGCCCGGGGGTTTCTCCTTTTTGTCTTTTTCTAGGTCGATGACTACAGACGCGGCCTTCGGTAGTGCATCAGCTGCTAACACGCGATTAACATTCTCGGCCACATTCTCTTCCTGAGTTCGCGCCACATTCGAAGCATTGGGGGGTGCGGGCGGAGCATCCTGGCTGAGGTCATGATTTCTTTCTTGTGCAGCCACCATCATGGCTTTCATTTCTGCTAGCATGGTGGCCATTGACGCCATCTGACCTTCCAAACTATTCACTCGAGATCCCAACTCCTCTTGCTCCATTCTGGCTCGGAGACGAGTTATAATACGAGTTACTCTTGGTTCCGTGATTAAAGCTACCTGCCCCTGTGATGGGTAGAAAGACGTGTTAGCATATGGAAAAAAGTTATACTGAGTTCAAAGGGTGAAAGGAATGATACTTACAGACCTTTTGAATGGGGTAAGACATGTCAAACACATCAATCATGCGTATGTAAACTTGTGAAGTTTTGACACCTAAATGGTGGGGTTCCTGAGGCTTAAAGGCTCCCACCTCGAGTTCTAGAAAGGGTAGGTTCCATTGCACAACTATCGTTGCATTGGGACCCAATCCATAGTTCGAAGTGAGCGAAATTAAAAATGGATTACCCCGTGTTTTTCCTCACGGAGGTTCCATTTTCAATTCCTTCTATTGTTTGCTTATAGGGGCGCCCGGGGTTTTAGGCGCGGTTGTGTGTGTTCAGGTGTCGTGATCATCACAATGCAAGTCATGCATAACAGTTTATCAATCAGCGCTTCAAATCACCCACACAACATACATTCCTACGCCAACCTGCATAAAACAATGTTAATCACGGACTACACCCCTTATTTCTCCAATCTGCAAAAACGTTTAACACCTCAAGGGTTAAAGTACATACTTCAATTTGAAGAGCGTCTACATAAAACATGTCAGAAAAACCAATCAACTTTTTAATCGGCTCAAGTCCACTAAATGGTTAAGAACCAGTCCCCAGCGGAGTCGCCAGTCTGTCGCGACCCTCTCGAGGTTCGCCGTGGGCTCTCGAGGGCTAATGGGCCGTCCAGTCTGGTCGGACGCAGGCCTCTCCCAAGGCCCGTTACCCAAATCGCAACGGAGGTATGCGTAGTCGACCTTCAATGTGGTCTAGTGACATGTGCTAAGTGTGCATGCCATGGAGTCGCCACCAATCATTTTTTTGGAGGGTATGATTGGACCACCCTATTGAATAGTCGGGAGTTTCTATTCAATTCTACGATAACCAGAGAAATGGGTTCGGGGACTTAGTTACGTCAACTGTTAGAGTTGACGCCCTTTCGGTACCTAAGTTGATTGAATTTTCTGCAATTTTTCTCAAATTTTTTTTGAAATTTTCCTTAGTATTCACTTTTTTTGAATTTTTTTTTATTTGATTTTTTTTATTATAAATTTCCTGAAAATAAGTCCCAACTGAACGGTCCCTAACTCGCCACGTGGCGTCTCGGTGACAATCGAATCATTTTAATTGTTGTAAAATTCGAAATTTATTTCTTTTAATGTTAAAAATATTTTTTTTATTCTGAAAATCATCGGATCACGACACGTGGTTCATCTGCAACCATCCAATCTAGCATTTTTTGTTTTTATAGGACGCAACACAATGCAAAAAAAAAAAAAATAATAATAATAAAGAAGATATTAAGTCATTATACAACATAAACATAAGCAAAGGAGATGAGATCCGGTGAATTTTACGACGTCGGAGTCCGTCGGTGCTCGTGCAACAATGTGTGGGGGGTATAAACCACCAGCAGGAGGCTCGGCCTTCCGATTCTGGGGTAGCACAATATAATTTACAGAAAATAAATAAATAAAACACCTTGGACACCAATAGGAGGCTTAGCCTTCCGATTCTGGGTCTTTATTCGAAATATAGAAATGTTATGACATAAAGTAAATACACAGCAAATATTTAGACACCAACAGGAGGCTCGGCCTTCCGATTCTGGGTCTTTTATGCGAAATATAGAAATGTTATGACATAAAGTAAATACACAGCAAATATTTAGACACCAACAGGAGGCTCGGCCTTCCGATTCTGGGTCTTTTATGCGAAATATAGAAATGCTATGACATAAAGTAAATACACAGCAAATATTCAGCAACCTTAAAATTCCAGAACATAGCCTATCATCTTAGGAAGCCATCACCGAAAATGTCACCTTAAAAGGAGTCCAAATGAGTGAGATATGACCACAATACCTCAATTCGCTCGATTTTCGTCGACTGTTTTTCAAAAAATCACCATAATTTAACCAGACCTCGAAAATTCACGAAACCAACGGGAAATTGTTAAGGACATCTTAACTTAACCTGTGATGGTCAGAGGGAGGCGCAAAGGTCGCCGGAAGGGCTGATCGTGGAGGACGACGGCGGCGGCAGAAACTGGTCGTTACAGGGTCAGCAGCGACCTTTGCTCATTCAAACGGCTCCATCGGACGAATGGCTGGGCCAAATGAGCCTTATAATA
Source organism: Rhodomyrtus psidioides (assembly GCA_021437785.1). Taxonomy (NCBI): domain Eukaryota; kingdom Viridiplantae; phylum Streptophyta; class Magnoliopsida; order Myrtales; family Myrtaceae; genus Rhodomyrtus; species Rhodomyrtus psidioides. The sequence continues at coordinate 14,519,015 of JAILYB010000004.1, read as the reverse complement.
TATCCCTGGAAAGATAAGACGATAAGCTTTCTATTGGAGGTGGTTTTGCCTCGATCTGATATTGGACGATGGAGTTATGACCGGAACAGTGAGATGGTTCGGGAAAGGGAGATGAGAGAGGAAGAAGAAGAAGAAGAAGAAGAAGAAGAAGAAGAAGAAGAAGGAGGAGGAGAAGAGGAAGAAGAGGAAGAAGAGAGAGCCACGGATGATGGGGGGGAGGTGCCTTAAATACTAAAAATAAAATAATAAAATAATAAAAATAATAAAATAATAATAAAATAAAATACTAAAAAGTAAAAATAATTATAAAATAATCAAAAGCGAAGACAAAATGATTAGTCCCCTTTTCTTTTGAATGATGATGTTTTCACTCCTTTTCCTTTTAATCATTACTAATATTTTTGCCAAATTCAATTTTATGATGATCAAAGAACACCTAAAATCAAACCTGAATTTTACTATTTATGAGGTCGGAAAATGGATAAAATAAAAATACCGAATATTTTTATATATTTTTGTGACCTCAAATATTATTTTTCTTGATTTTCTTGATTTTCTTTTTCTTTTTTTCTTTTTTTTGTATTTTTCGAAAATATATTAAAAAAATGAAAATTATGAAAATTATTTTTTTGGTCAAAATGGTTCATTTAGCTTGGCTAAGGTCACCAAAATTGATTTTTCAATTTTTCAACTTTTTATGGATTTTCTATGAATTTTCAAAAATAAAAATAAAAATAAAAATAAAAATAAAAATAAAAATAAAAATGTTGATCAAAATTTAGGTGTCAACATGTATTTTGCTGGATCTAGCTCACATGGAGCTTCGGGTTCCAAGCGCAAGCACCCTGGTAGTTTCAAGAAGTGGAAAGGCAAAAGAGTGAAACCATCTATGAAGAAACCAAAGTTTGAGAAGCATGGAAAAGGGAAGCGTCCCGCGAAGAAAAACATTTCAAGAATGAAATGTTACAACTGTGGCAAGAAGGGTCACTTCGCTCGTGACTGTGCCGAGCCGAAGAAGGTAGAAACCCTTAAAATACTTAAAAGTGCTTGTTATGTATCAAGTTTTATATTTTTAACTGAATCTCATCCTTTATGGACTGTAGACTTAGGAGCCACAGACCATGTAGCCAGAGATAGAAGTGCGTTTGTGGAATTTCGACGAATTCCAAGTGGAGCGAGATAGATTTATGTGGGAAATAATTCCAGAGTGGAAGTCAAAGGAATTGGCATTTGCCAACTGATCATGCGTGGTGGACGCACTTTATTCCTGCATGATGTTCTATATGCTTCGGTGATTCGTCGAAATCTAGTCTCTGTATTGGTGTTAGTCAAACTTGGTTTTAGCATGAATTTTCATAACTATGGTGTGGATTTGTTATTGGGAACAATCTTTTATGGTTCTAGTTATTTCGTGGATGGATTTATTGTTTTAGATGTTGAACACACTAGTGTGAATATATGTTATTCCTTATTCGCATCTTCCAATTCTAGTGAGAATGATGTGAATGTTTGGCATGCTAGGCTTGGTCATATTGGCCAACAGAGAATGAATAGATTAGCCAAAGATGACTTATTAGGCAATATTGAAAAAGTCGAATTGCCTGTTTGCGAACATTGCCTAGCTGGAAAAACTACACGAAAGCCATTTGAAAAGGGTACTAGAGCTGAATTTCCTTTGCAATTAGTCTATACTGACATATGTGGTCCAATTAATGTGAAAGCAAGGCATGGTGCTATTTATTTCATCACATTTATTGACGATTATACTCGATATGGATATATCTATCTGATTTCTCATAAATCGGAAGCATTAAGTTGTTTCAAGAAATTTATGACCTTAGTGGAAAATCAGTTAGATAAGAAAATAAAAGCTTTGAGATCCGATCGAGGTCGAGAGTATTTATCTGATCAGTTTAGATACTTATGTGATGAAAAGGGAATAGATAGACATCTATCTATTCCATATACTCCTCAACAAAATGGAGTGGCTGAAAGAAGAAACAGAACTTTACTAGAAATGGTTAGGTCCATGATGACGCAAGCTAATTTACCGATCACCTTTTGGGGTGATGCTTTATTAACTGCTGCCTATGTACTTAACCGAGTGCCTTCTAAATCAGTCTCTTCAACCCCATATGAGTTATGGACAGGTCGAAAACCTGATTTGAGTTTTCTTAAACCTTAGGGTTGTGCTGCCTATACTCATGAGTCCTCTCATAAATATAGAAAATTGGGACCACGAAGCAAAAAGAGTATCTTCATAAGATATTCTAAACACTCTAAAGGATACGTGTTCATAGGTGAGCAAGAAAGTGGAAGCGTGATTGAATTTGAATCAAGAGATGTCACATTCTTAGAGAATGATTTTCCAAGAAAGGGCGAAATAGGTGAAGACTGTTCCCTATTTGAGATCTTAGATCAGGATAATGGAACTGCAATATATAATGATCCAAGTGGGAGCAATGTGAGAAGTGGGGAATTGTGTACGAACCAGTCTCAATTGCAACCAGTTGATGAATCGATACCGTTATCTGGTCCAAGTGGGGGCATAATGGAGCATGAAGTACCTTTGGTGGTGCAATCTTCTCCACGGCGAACAAGTCGCAAAAACATTCCTCGACGACGTTTTGAAATTGAAGGGGAAGCTTTCATGATTGCTCCATTGGAAGAGGATGAGCCAAGAAATATAAATGAGGCTCTATCTTGCCCTGATAAGAAAAAATGGATGAAAGCAATGGAAGAAGAAATAGAGTCAATGAAATCAAACCACGTTTGGGAACTGGTTGATCTTCCGAAAGGACGAAGAGCCATTGGGAACAAATGGGTTCTCAAAATAAAGCGCAAGGCTGATGGTTCAATCGAAAGGCATAAGGCTCGCCTTGTTGTGAAAGGATACAACCAACAGGAAGGAATTGATTATGATGAAACTTTTTCTCATGTGGTTAGAATTACTTCTGTTCGCCTTATTCTAGCAATAGTGGCTAGTTTGGATCTAGAGTTACATCAAATGGATGTAAAGACTGCATTCCTCAATGGGAATTAGAAGAAGAAATTTATATGGAACAACTCGTTGGGTTTGTTAAAGAAGGTAAAAAACAAAAAGTATGTCGACTTCTGAGGTCGATATATGGCCTTAAGTAGTCTTCTAGACAATGGAGTATACACTTTCATAATGCCATAGTGGCATATGATTTTGAGATGATCAATGAAGATAATTGCGTGTATATCAAAAGATTCAAAAGTCACTTTGTGATTTTGTCATTATATGTTGATGACATACTGATTGCTGGAAGCAATATGGAGTTTGTCAAGACAGTCAACGAATGGCTATCTTCAAATTTCGAAATGAAAGATATGTGCGAGGCTACGAACATTCTCGGAGTTAAGATTTCGAGAGATCATTCGAAAAGGTTATTGTCTCTTTCGCAAGAGACTTATATTAATAAAGTCCTTGAACGATTTCGTATGCAAAATTGTAAGCCCATTGATACTCCTATCGCAAAAGGTGAAGGGTTGAGTCAAAGAATGTGTCCTAAGACTCCACAAGAGCAAGAACGTATGAAAAACGTTCCATATGCCAGTGCTATTGGAAGTCTCATGTACGTTATGATGTGTACAAGACCTGATATATGTTACGCAGTTAGACTGGTCAGTATATACCAATCCAATCCAGGTCAAGCACATTGGACTGTCGTCAAGAGAATCTTGAGGTATCTGAAAGCAACTGCCGATTACTCACTGAAGTACCAAGGAAGTGATCTGCACCTTGAGGGCTACACTGATGCTGACTGGGCAGGAGATTTAGATGAGAGGAAATCCACTTATGAAAATGTATTCTTACTGAATAATGGCGCCATATCATGGAGCAGTAAAAAACAACAGTGTATAGCTTTATCCACCATGGAAGCCGAGTTCGTGGCTTTATCAGCGGCAGCACAAGAAGGTGTTTGGCTTAGAAGATTTCTGGATCATTTGGGTGTTACTAGAGATGTTGCAAACCCTGTGAAGGTTTATTGTGATAGTCATGCAGCAATAGCTTACACTAAGGATCCTAAGTTCCATGGCAAGACCAAATACATAGACATTAAGTATAACTATGTCAAGGACATGGTGGCACGAAAGGAAGTAAACTTACAGTATGTATCTACGCATAAAATGTTAGCAGATCCTATGATAAAGCCAATTCCTAGAGATGTCTTTCTTCGTCATGTAAAGACTCTAGGACTGCGTAGAGATTGATGTACTGAATATTTATATTTTTCCCTGAACTATTAATAATTGATGATGTTGTTTGTCAATATGAAAGTCTATATGTCTATTTGATATTTATGCATATTAGTGCTTAGTACATTATATTGAAAAAGGTATGTCGGACAGATGAGAGATTAGCCCACCCACACAGGTAATCGCCTCTGTTCATTGTGTGATGAATAGAAATGAGGCAATTTTAAGCTTATTATCTAGGTGATAATTGAGAGCTCAAGCTTAAAATATTTATGCCGCCCTAACAGATTGTTAGGATGAGGACTTAAAATTTATAATGCTCGAAAGTGAAATAGCCAACATATTTCACCTTACCTGTCTTTGTTGCCATATGAGAGTTCTGATGGAAACTCTTGGCTGGAGTTGTTACGTGAACTCAAGTCAGACACTGAGTATGTCTAAATGATCATCTGTACGGTATTAAAATGAAAAAGACATACGCTCCATGGGAAAGGAGAAAATACCGTAATACGTATTTCATATTAGGTATGCATAATCGACCAATGAGAGTTGGCAAAAGTTATGATCTCAACTTTTTAAGTCGTGTGAGACTCTCGAGAATAAAATTTCTCAATTTTAGTACCCTCTTGACTCTTCATTATTCTCAAGATTTCTATTTAATGTTTGCTATCTTAGAGTGTTGCATATGGTCATGAAATTGATTCGATCTAAAGGGACACTTCTAGAAAAGCAAGCTGAACTGAGATTGAGAGATCTAATGGAGGAGGAAGATTGATTTGGAGTTTTAAGTCACATTATGAATTATATTCACAGACCGGTCAGTTATGATTATTTAGTGTGATCATAATTGTGAATATAATGTATCAAATTTTAAATGAGATCTAAAAAGAGATATATATGTGACTGATCGATCTAGGGTATACAGCATACTAAAATCTATATTTGAATATGTCCATTTTTTAGAGCTTTCATGCACTCCCAACGGATGTATGACAACGAGCTCTCAGAGTATGCTGGTCGCACGGGTTATTTGCCAATATGAACTTTGCGAAAATATTAAGAGTTGAGGTTTGTCCTATGTGGGCGAGTGGGAGTTGTTTGCCCTACATGGGCGAGTGAGAGATATTGGATAATATAGTGGGGACTACGGAGTTACGGTGTGCGCCCATGCGGGCAACCACATCCCCCTTGGCGGTTATCCAAGTTTAAACGTGAAGGATCACGTTGGTTGAGAAGATGAAAAAGAACAACGTCTTCTTCACAGTTATCGTTGTCGATGTATTTTGTCTGTCGCTCCCAAAAACAAAAACACAGAACGCTCCTCACTACCGACTCATGGTTGATTCGACATTGACAACAGAGAATTCGACGCAATCGCATAGGGCTCTTAACCTGTGATCAATAAGGTACGTTCTGGTAATGAGCTTTTGTCGATCAGTGAATCAAGTGGTCCATATGGCATATTTTCGCAAATTATGGATTGAATATAGAATAGGGTTTAGTACCCAACACTAAGGTTAGGGCCACTTGCTTTGTTTGAGGGAGGGAGAGACAATTGCTTTGTCTGAGGGTCTCTCCCTCCCCTTCCCTCCCCCTTCTAACCCCAACCTCTTCTTCTCATATGTTTCTACTCGGACAGCTTCGACAACTTGCCAAGAAGGACAGGAGGCTGAAGAAGGCGTCTCTCTTTCATCTCGGTGTGGTTGGATTCAGAAGCTAGTCCTGGTTTACACTCCTCTGTTCAGGTGTTCGTCGATCTCCGGGGGCAGATCATCAAGCCAACACTCGAGTCTCTTTGGTTTTATTTTATTTTTTGCTAGGTTGCTTTTCCCTTTCTCTCCCACTATGTTTTGGGAGTTCATGTGTATAAATAGCAACTGATTAAGTCGCTCTTCTATCCCGATTTAGATTCATGTCTAGATTTAGGGATTTTACTTTCTCGAACTATATTCAGGTATAGATATGGGAGTTCCCTACAGACATCTAATCTGTGTTCTTTCAACATACTGTTGTTGGTGTTATTGCTCGGTGTTGGTGATGGAGTCGTCGAACCTGGATGTGCACCGCAAGCCGTTGCATTTGATGTGAGTGCCCTCGATGTGTGCCCATTTTGGACTTTGATGATCAGCCGCCGCAATGTTATGGTATCATATCTACTCTTGAAGGATGAGAGTGTGTTTTTAACTGCAGAATTTGCTTTCTGGGTTTTTTTTTTCATTGGCTTTTGAGAGTTTAAAAGCATTCTATGTAACTCGACCGTCAACGAATAGAATCTTTCTTCCGATAATAAAAAATAAAAAATCTCAACAACAATCACTTATTTTCAAAAAACACAATTCATTTCAGAAAAACGAAAAAGAAAAAGAAAGGAAAAAAAAAAACACGAAAGGTGTTCCCCTAGATTCATCTTTATGCAAATGGAAATTGCTGCTCCTTTCCTCTTCCATTCCACAGGCGAGTGTATCATGACGATTCCTGACTCGCTCTCTCTTCGGACAATGCTCGTGCGTACTTGTCTACTTCCGAGAACATTTTGCACATCGGTCTCGACACCTGTCGACAAACTCGTACGTGCTGATGTTAAATGTGTGCATGTGCTGATCAGTTGTACGTCGAGATGATGATTGTAAAATCTTTTGATAGCATTCGAAAGGATACTTGCTTGATTCTAGAGAGGGTTGCTTGTGTTCTTCTCTCTTTATTTATTGAATTTCATGTTTGTAGAATTCATCTCACCTCGACTTTGACTTTGCGGTTAAAAAAAAAATTGCATCGAAAATCTTGAAATTTGTCGCGAAAATGTAATCGAATCTTAAAACTTTATCAAATTTTAGGACTCGATTACATTTTCATGACAAGTTTAAAAATTTGATTGTATATTTTAAAAGTTTTAAGACTCGATTGCACTTTAGCGATAAGTTTTAGGGTTTTATTGTACTTTTTTTTTATAACATTCGCGATAAGTTTTAAGACTTTCAATGCACTTATACCTTAAATAAAAAAAATTAGGAAAACTATTTATGCTATTGCTCACACAGGTGTTTTGTATCAATATCCAGATTTATAGTATTGAACTATGTTGTTATGATAAAAATGGCTTTGACCTTACCAATGGCAAACCCACGCGTGTCCCTTGTACGCCCTGATGGGTAGCAGGATCGCCGAACGGTAAGATCTGACCCGGGAGCAAAAGAGTTCAAACGAGACTGATTTCAACAAATGCGTTGGAAACTTATGAAGATACCTTAGATTAGTAAAGTGAATTAAATCGGAGGAGTCAACGGTTTGACCACGGACCTAGTACGAAGCCCCCCTCGGCCCTAATGTCGACATTCTAATCGCCCCCGACCCGACCTGACCCGACCCGATGATAGTCTCGGCATGTTCGGGATTTGGATGTTGACCCTTTGATTCGCAAATAAGAGGTGACGACATTCCAAAGGTAAGTCTATCTATTAGATACGAGCCCTCCATTCCTAGGCACGCGCAAGTCTTGTCGTCTTAACCGGTTGTTCAATGCATATGTGATAGCATCCTCGTGTCGATCTATGAGTGGCAAAATCCTAATTCGTCTTTAAATTCTAATTTGTGAGTGCAGCATTGACAACTCCTTGTTGTGTCTCTTATCTTGTATTGTCAATTTTCCTTTGTAAAGTTTGACTCCTTTTAAGACGCCGAATGCTTAAAAATGCGTATCTACTCTTTTTTTTTTCTCTCTCTTTTCTAATTTTATATACGTAGGCTTTTTCGGCTGTCACGACTATGAAGAGAAATCGATAGATAATTCTTTTATTTTATTTTTTCGATGCGCTTTTTTGGTCGCAAAAGTAATTTTACATGGGCCAGCCAATCGAATAGTTTCTTAATTTCGAGATGTCGTGTCGTAATCTCCGAGAGTCTGAATCGAATTTTAAGTGCTATGTGCTTCAGAAGGCATAAATAAAGCAAATTATAAGTGAATCGAATCTCTCCATTGGGAGAACCCCCCCACTTGGAGTTGGTGCTCAAAAGTGAGAATCGAAAGTAACGAGTTAACGTTTACTGATTATTTTATTGTTATTATCACCCATTATCAGCATCTTGGCTGCTACTTTTTGAATTTGAATTCTTCACACATATACATTCGGGCCAAGCTCCACAGAAAAGCCCATTGGTGATGGGCCTGTAGAGCCCGAAAGCCCATCGCCCGGCAACTGGACAGGCGGAGAGGGAGCTAGAAAGACGATGGAGAGCGTGTCGTGCACGCGCCACCACCAAAATGCCCGCCATTCCTTTTCCCGCCATCGACGCCACTATATACATACACTCACGCGCGCTCTCTCTCTCTCTCTCTCTTTCTCTCTCTCTCCAAGTGACCGACGAGCAGAATCTCTCTCTCCGAGGAGCGCGAAATGGAGGAGGCTTTCGAAGAGCAAAACAAGCTTCCCGAGTTCAAATTAGGTAAGATAAAGCGAACCCTAGCTCTCTTTCGCTGTGGTTCTGTCGGTGAGCGAGATGGAAATGTGACGGTGACGTTGGATTGGTATGTTTGATAGATGGCAAGCAAGCTCAAGGGTTTCTCGCCTTCTTCAAAGCCCTACCCAGTGTAAGTGTTCTTTTCCATCTTTTTTGGGAATGGAGAGAGCATTGCATTTATCCAGAGAGTAAATGAGAGCAAACGAGGGAAAGCGTTACAGTGAAAGATGCGGCAACATTGGTATGGTTCGTCGGACGGCTGTTCTGGCCTTGCGTTTTATAGGGCATTCGAAGTTTTTGATCCTTTTATTAGGACTCTTGGGAAGTTTATAGCACTTTGGGTTTGAGGGGGGAAGCTTAGTGCTTTAATTTAGCAAATCTCTGGTTTCGTTCTCTGTTTTAAGAAATTTGAAGCATAGAAATTGTCCTTCGTCGCGTAACCATTCTTTTTATTTTGTTGCAGGACACAAGGGCTGTTCGGTTCTTTGATCGCCGGGTTGGTCCATATTTTAGTTATTTACCTAGTGGGTGATATTGATTACAGCTTTGTTTTGTGTTGGTGTGAACCTGATTCCCTCTTTGTGGATACTAATAAGGAGGGATATCACGCCATATGACTAATTTACCTGAAATAATTGCCTTATTGATCATGCGGTGAACATTCACAACTAAGTTGCACATAACTTCACTTAAGGAGAATCTTGTATTCTTTGAAAGACTTTGACTTTATATCTGCATCCATTTGCTTTTCCTCGGTAAGTTGTCCAGATCCTTTTAATTGGATCTAGTCAATAAGTCATGACTTTGGTTTTCGAGAAAGAAAAGGTAATAACTGTTGAACTCTTTTCTTGGTAATGATTGATTGTTGTTGATGCAAATAGATGAGCAGTCATAGCTAGGATTGTGACATTCTGGTGAAATCTAGCTTCCTGAATATGGACTTCTTGATCCTTTGCTGCTGAATTAGTCCAGGAATCTGTATATGTCCCCAAACTGTGATCTAAATTCCTGGCTCTTTCAATATGCTGTATACCAGTTTTTGAGTATTTTTGAATTTGTAGCGTACAAATTGTTCTAACTGATATCAGTCTTGGTTAATTTAATGGTGAAAATAATTATCCAGGACTACTATACTGCCCATGGTGAAAATGCTATCTTCATTGCAAAGACATATTACCGTACTACCACAGCTTTGCGGCAATTGGGTAATGGACCCAATGGCCTTTCCAGTGTAAGCATCAGTAAAAGCATGTTTGAAACAATTGCTCGTGATCTGCTCCTGGAGAGAACAGACCATACTTTGGAGGTCTATGAGGGTAGTGGCTCAAATTGGAGATTGGTGAAGACCGGAAGTCCTGGAAATATTGGCAGTTTTGAAGATGTTTTGTTTGCCAACTGTGACATGCAAGAGTCCCCTGTTGTGGTGGCAATAGTTCCAATCTTTCGTGATGCCGGGTATACCGTCGGACTAGGTTATGTTGATTTGACCAACAGGATTCTTGGATTGGCTGAATTTATTGATGATAGCCACTTCACAAATTTGGAGTCGGCTTTAGTTGCCCTTGGTTGCAAAGAATGCTTACTGCCCATGGAGGGTAACAAAAGCAATGAAAATAAGGCTTTGCGTGATGCTTTGACTAGATGTGGGGTGATGTTAACTGAAAGAAAGAAAACAGAGTTTAAGACAAGGGATTTGGTGGAAGATCTTGGTAGGCTTGTCAAAGGTCCTGTCCAACCAGTTCGAGATCTTGTTGGCAGCTTTGAATATGCTCCTGGTTCTTTAGGGGCATTGTTGTCCTATTCAGAATTACTCGCAGATGGGAGTAACTATGGCAATTACAGTATCAGAAAGTATAGCCTTGACTGCTATATGAGGCTAGATTCTGCTGCTATGAGGGCTCTGAATGTATTGGAAAGCAAAACAGACGCAAATAAAAATTTTAGTTTGTTTGGTCTCATGAGTAGGACATGCACTGCTGGGATGGGTAGACGATTGTTGCATAGGTGGCTAAAACAGCCTTTATTGGATGTAGGCGAGATAAACACCAGACTAGATTTGGTGCAAGCATTTGTGGATGATACAGGACTTCGACAAGAACTGAGGCAGCATCTTAAGAGGATCTCGGATATTGAGAGATTGGTTCACAATCTCAATAAGAGAAGAGCAGGTTTGCAGCATATTGTGAAGCTTTATCAGGTAGGCATATAATACATTTCTCAAGTTAATTGTTTCAGTGGACCTCATTTTGTTCTTGTGAATTGGGGTTGCAATGTAATTCTTCTCATTCGCAACCCCTTAAACTATCTGTAGATGCCTGTCTGGTAACTGACTCTGCTATAATCTTCTACTTAATTTGCTGGATGATGTGTTACAATCTGATGAGCTTATCCGTATTGTACTGTGTAATTTGATATCTGTATTTTGTCATGTAGACGGAATATTCTTCTGAACAGTGTTGTTTGGTGTATCATTATTCTCGTTACAGACTGCATATACTTTCCATTTCCAAGCTCTTGTGCCTGAATTTTGACAATAAGTCCATAGGTTTCTTTGTTTAATTCGGATAAAAATCTTACATTGCAGTCCAGTGCAAGAGTTCCATATATCAAAAGTACCCTGCAGAACTATGATGGACAATTTTCTTCACTGATCAAGGAACAGTATGTGGAGGAACTTCTAACTTTGACTAACGATGACCACTTGAATAAGTTCATCAGTCTCGTGGAAACTGCCATTGATCTTGACCAACTTGAAAATGGGGAATACATGATCTCTCCTAGTTATGATGCTGGATTAGCTGAGCTAAAGGATGAGCTAGCGTCACTTGAACAGCAGATTCAAAATTTGCATAAACAAACTGCCAATGATCTCGATCTTCCAATTGACAAAGCGTTGAAGTTAGATAAAGGCACACAGTTTGGGCATGTATTTAGAATTACCAAGAAGGAGGAGCCAAAGATAAGGAAAAAGCTCTCCACCCAGTTTATTGTCCTAGAAACCCGAAAGGATGGAGTGAAGTTCACTAACACGAAGCTTAAAAAGTTAGGAGACCGCTTCCAGAAGATTCTTGAAGAGTACAAAAGTCGTCAGAAATTTATCGTTGACAAAGTAGTTAACACAACTGTATCCTTCTCCAAGGTATGTGAAAAGCCATTATTTATGAGATGCATCTTTCTGGTTCTTGTAAGGACTAAAGTATCATTCTGCAGGTATTTGAATCTTTGGCTGCATTGCTTTCTGAAATGGATGTTCTCCTTAGCTTTGCTGATCTGGCTTCTAGTTGCCCAACACCATATACAAGACCAGATATCACCGCATCTGTAATAATGCTTATCATTTGCTGCTTTTTGTTTCTTGCTTCCATACTCATATTAGGTGTCGATTCCTGGTATCATCCTCAATTGAAGTTTTATATGATTTGCTCCTATAGGATGTAGGAGATATCATCCTAATAGGAAGTAGACATCCTTGTGTGGAGGCTCAAGACTGGGTTAACTTTATACCCAATGACTGTAAGCTAGTGAGTATGTTAATTACATGGAAAATTGGCTTTCTCTAGTCATCTTGAAACTAAAGCGGCTTATTCAGTTTTGTTGCTACTCTGTATTCAGATCAGAGAAAAGAGTTGGTTCCAGATTATCACAGGACCTAACATGGGAGGAAAATCCACATTTATTAGACAGGTGGTGTATATGCACCTGTTTTTAGCTGTTTACTTTTGTATTTTATTTGGAGTATCAGTCTTCATGAGATTTAATCCTGCTCTTTCTTATTTCTTTCCTTTTCATTTTACAGATTAATGATTAGTGAATGCTGTTTTAGTTAGTCCCTTTAGACATTTTATTTTACAATGCTTGAAAAGCCTAACAATCAGATTTAGGTTGCTCAGTCGCGTGACCGTAGGGATCACATGTTGCTATTTATTCTCCATTGGTTTTTCAGTCATATATTTCGTACAATTGCAGGTTGGCGTGAACATTCTGATGGCTCAAGTTGGTTGTTTTGTTCCCTGTGACAAGGCTACCATATCTGTTCGAGACTGCATTTTTGCTCGTGTGGGTGCTGGGGACTGCCAAGTGAGTTCAGGAATATTTTCTCTGAGTTTGTACGTGTACCATGTAATGCTGGATACATAATAAAATGTTTTCCCAAATGGATAGTTATCATGTCCTGCAACTCAAAGTTGAGATTGGTGAAAATGTCTCATTCATAAACAACGTGACATATTATCTTCACCGTGCATATTTTTTGCATTGTCAATTGCATACAGATGTTTGTTGGTACTGTCGAATCAATTTGTCCTGCCTGAACTGGAACGAAATCCTTCAGAGAAAGAGAGAGCTCTCTTTCTCGCTCCTACATGATACAAATCACATATATGTCTGTATGTATGTCTAGTATAGTGTTCTTTATTCATGTACACTGCTGTAGAAATCAATGGAAGAGTTAGAATTTAAGGATTGTTCGATTGAGAAGAGTGATCGGGACTGAAATTGTGACACGATGTTAAAGTTGCTTTTGCTAGAGTTAGCAGTTTTATTTTTGTTAAGCATAACATAGAAAAGTTAGTCAACTTTGAGTACTTTGTGCCTCAAGGTGTAACTAGTCTCCCAAACTTGCAAAAGACAATCAGGCTAGTTTGTCTTTCAAGTATCCGAGCCTTTCTGACTGTCGGCTGTCCTTGCTCATCGACTATGTAGTTTGGTGCACCTTCAATGATCTTTCTGTGATAAAACTTGATTGAAACTTTTGATCTGTTTCGAAGAAATTATTTTGGTTCACTTTGTCTCATAACCCTTGAATTTGTGTCTTCTTCATCTCTCTAGCTGCGAGGAGTTTCCACCTTTATGCAAGAGATGCTTGAAACAGCATCAATCCTGAAAGGAGCTACTGATAAGTCGCTGATAATCATCGACGAGTTGGGTCGTGGGACTTCAACTTACGATGGATTTGGTTGGTTCTTGTCTAGAAATCCCCGTGTGTGTGTGTGTGTGTCACACATGCTTCTTTGTATATGCAAATTAAGTTCATGCTTGTGTTTTCAGTTATGGTGAACTGTAAAGATCTAGATTGATGCAGTTAGGAATTAGGAACTTTGATATATTGGATATTAGGCATGGGATTCTTCTCTTTTCACTTTGGATGATGACATTTGAATCTTTGACTGTATATCAGCCTTTTGCTCTGCCTGCATAGTGAAGGCATTAGTATCTATTCAGCAAGGGTCTTTTTGCTTTTTTTTTTTCAGAGAATGAATCTCTCTAGGACCAATAAATCTAGCCTGCATTGAGCATGGGTTAGAACAAAATATTCATGCCTGCCCTCCAGCGTGGCAGTGGCATAAAAAACTCTTGATTCTTCATCAGGATCACTGTAAGATATATTTACTGCCCCCAGAAAGAGGACATGGGAGGTGATATTTATGTTCATTTGCCATGCATTATACATGATGTCCTGTCAAACTTGTCATAGCTCATCGCTGTGGAATCGATTCCTCTAATTTCTTTGCAGTAAACAGTGTAAATTTTAATTCCATCAACAAATTACTTTTCTGCAGGTCATCATGCAGGCATGTGATATGCCAATAAATGCTTGTTAGAGTATAGGTTATAATGAGTGAACATTTAATTTGAATTTAGTTGTAGAAGATTGGATTGAGATCCCCCAAGTGCATGAAGTATCTAATGGAATTAGGGTAGGACAAATTCATTAGTAGATCATGGAAATGAGATGTGTAAAGGAAGTCCACAACTGAAAGAACATTTGTTGATACATCCATAGCTCTCGTCTGCTTTTTAGCAGTAAACACATGACGGATGAAGCAAATTATTTCATTGAGATGAACATCAGTAATTTTATGTGCCTACATCTGGCGGATGACCTGAATAATGTATGACAGTAGCTACTGACCATCTGCATATCTATCAAATATTGTTGGTGGACATGTGCTCTAGGTGTCAGATAGCTTCCTATTGTGAGTCTGGAGGACAGGAGTCTACTTCCATTTATGAATAGTGATGAAGACGTACCTGTGACTTCTTTATCTGCCACAATGTTGCTCTCTGAATGATGCGTTAACCTTATTTTATCTCCTTCCATCCTGTTCAGGTTTAGCGTGGGCAATATGTGAGTACCTTGTTGAGGTTATCAAAGCGCCGACTTTGTTTGCAACCCACTTCCATGAACTGACTGCCTTAGCCAATGAAAACAATGTTCTTGAAACTAATATGAAGCAAGTTGTTGGGGTAGCAAATTATCATGTCAGTGCACACATTGACTCCTTAAATCGCAAGCTGACCATGCTTTACAAGGTAGGGCATTGTCCATAGATTTCTTTAATTCGCAGATTGAGTTACTTGAGATAATAGACCAAGTATGTATTGCTGCTGCGATTACGGTTTTTCAGATTTTGTCACGTTCATCATGTTGTCATGTCCTGCTGTCAACATGTTTTAGTGAATTTGTTGTTTGCTGTATTAATGAATTGGTTGTTATTCCTACAGGGTGGTGTTCTGTACTAGTCGTCCCACAAAGAATTATGTATATCTGTTGATAAGTTGGCATGTCCATTTTATCAATTTCCTGAGCTTGTGGCAATTTTCACTTTGGATGGTTGAGTTAGAGTCTTCTGTTTACTTTTTAAACTGAATTATCTCCACAAGTGTGCCTCATTTGATAATTTATTCCAGGTTGAGCCAGGGGCCTGTGATCAAAGTTTTGGTATTCATGTTGCTGAGTTTGCAAATTTTCCTGAAAGCGTTGTTGCACTGGCAAGAGAAAAGGCCGCGGAATTAGAGGATTTCTCACCTGCTGCAGTCATTTTAAATGGCCCTGGAGAAAAGGTACTCCTTTGCTAGTCTTGCAGGAATTGTGAGAAGAGAATTATGTCCTCTATAGGAGACGTAGTCTTTATCTCGAAAGAATGTATTCATCCATATGCACGTCAATGCTAATACTGTCTCTCATTAATAGTTCAATGGAAAATTACAAAAACCATCCTCAGAGTTTCCACTCCCGTTACACTTAGCAAATGTATCATCTCGTTCTAAAACTTATATTAAAAAGAAAATCTATATCTTACAAACCTTCGTGTTCTATAGTTTCTAAGATTCTAAAAGGTGTGAAGCGTAGGTTCTGTAAAGCCTCGGGATGCAAAATAAGTATTATGAAAGTAGCTGTGAAGAGAGAACTGGGACATGCCAATCGATAGACTACTAAGTATGATATGTCATACATTGCTCTTAAGATCTGCTTATAGAAAACGATGTAATTATCGCTTTCATTGTTTCATTAATTGGTGGATAGCATGTATCTGTAGCTCCTTAGCAGTTAACACTGTTTTAAAAGGATTCTTCTGCTAGTGTTTTTTGTTCAATATTGTTAATCCTTGAGCTTACTATGATTTACAGGAGGGACTGAAACGAAAGAGAGACTCTGATCTTGACGACATGTCTAACGGTGCTGCTCGAGCTCATCGGTTCTTGAAGGAATTCTCTGATCTTCCAGTAGAGACAATGGACTTGAAGCAGGCTCTGCTACAAGTAGGAAAATTGAGGGATGAGATGGAGAAAGATGCAAAAGATTGTCGCTGGCTTCAGCAATTCTTTTAGGCAGCATTCCGCTGGAGTGTTTTGTGGGTCACAACTTATAGGTCCACTTTGGCAAAGCTCGTCTTTGTTTTCTAATGACGTGCAATGAGCCAGCTGAGGGTGAGAACATAGGTACCGGGTTATTGCTTCTGCCTGAAGATTATAGCTGCAACGCAAATCTGGAGCTTAGGTAATGCCCTACCATTTTTGGCGGCTGTGTTGCTTCCACGGGCCTCTGCTGCGTGTTTATATGCATGTGGTACTTCCTCCCTGCTGTATGTAGTTGTTAGCTCTGTCTTTCTAATGTAAGTAATCAACAGAGAGATTGAATGTAAAACTATTGGCGAGCCGCTTTATATCTACTGGTATGTTGTTCCTGATGAATCTCAATGGGCGAGTCATGTAGGCCTCGAGATATGAACCCGAAGGTCAGATTGCCAGCAACTTCGGGTCTACAGTTTTTCTCCTTCCCTTGAAGCGCACCCATTTCCCCTTTCTAATTTGAGTTTTCTTCTGTTGATATTTGTTTTCCGGAACAGTTATGGGAGACCAAAGCTTTTTGCGGTCTCTTTTGACCGTTCCTTAACTTTGATTGCATGCGGGATTGCTGTTGTTATATAGGACTCAGTAATTACTGTCTTAAACCTTACCATGACCGTGTGGATTCATTGCAGGCTAACTATACTAATTCAAATGAACTGTTAACTGTAGTAATTATTTATAATGTTGAGGATGTCTTACGGCAGGTAATGTTTTATAGGCATACTTGAGTGGGCTCGAAGTAGCTGCTGACCAAGCTGGGTTCTTTTCATTGTGTATATGTACACCTTACTGCATAAATATAATTTCACAATAAAGAGGAGCAGAAAAAGAGCAAAAACTAAAAAACAAAAATGCCAAAAGCCATGAAGGGTTTGGATGGGGGTGGCTTCACCGGCAGGTGAGGATCGTCAGCCATAATTAAGGGCGTGTGAGGCGCCACCATTGTGCGAGGATAGGCTCGCCTTGGCAACAACGATGATTTCTCAGAGAACCAATCTAAGAGCAAAAGGCGTACAATGTTGACAGTAGTTTCGCCCAAAAAGAGAGGCTAATGAGACATTCGAACCAACAAGAGAAATTCCAAATTGATCCGATATGGACTCCATTCCAGAGTCCAATTGATATGACCAGCCATCTTTAGGGAATTTCCATCCGAGAAGTCCTTAATTTTCCTTCTAAAAGACACCAATAAAGCTTTCACGACAGGGCAAAGCCGTTCTGCAACTTCACCGTGCTACAGCAGAAAAGGAGTCAAAATAATCTTGAGTTAGTTTCACAAGTACATCAGAAAGAAGAAGTAACATAGAGGCATTTAGTCTCACCCCAATATAGACTTATTAAGCCATCCCAAATTCATTGACAATGCATGAGATAGCACTGGAAACGTCTGTCCCTGGCATCGTCAGAACCTTGTGACCTGTACAAATTGTTGAGCAGACAGATCTGTCACCTCAGTCAACCTAAGATACGAGAAGACGTGCAGTTTCTGGATTCATAAGTAGAAGTTCCTGCATATCCTTGCGGAGCACATTGAAGATTGCCTGCAAATCTCCCTTCAGTTTCTCACAAGTTGCTTCGGAGTCTGCACTCCCTTCCTGGACATAAGGCCGAGTAAAACAATTGTTACACTCCGCTAACGCTATCCTGACTTCTGAAGATATTGAGTATAATAAGCACCTGTGACTATAGTGTGAGAGAACAGATTCCTCATCTTTACACTCAGAAGAACTATCAGCATAGAAGTTCTACATTTGGCTTGTTTTACTGGTGGGAAATAACCAAAAAGATTGCTATTCATTGATTAAGCATATGACTAAAATAAAAGCATGATATGCATCTCGAATTTCTGGCTGTCATTACCTATATAGGGTGGATTTAGGTTGTAGCTGTTTACTTGAGAGTTTATAGCACTGAGATATGACGTTTTGGACCTACTTTAGACATGGCTTAGTTGTCCTTTTCTGGCTTCCCACCATAAAGAAAAACGTTCTACAAGACTGTCCCAACATAAATTTGCCTACACGTTTGATTGCAAGAACACGTGAGTAAATTCCCTATCATTTGGTTTTAAACATCAGACCAATGGTGGACACAGGAGGCTGGGAGTGGCCGCTGCTCCAGCCTCTAGATTTCCATTCAATTATCCTTGGGAAAATTTCATGTGTACTTTTCCCTGAAGTATATTAAGAGTACATTCAAGTGCCCCCCTCAAATTACATACGCACCAACCTGCGTTAATCTGTAACTTCAACAGTTGCCTATTTATAAACGCCTCATCGAGATTGCACGTGAAAAAAAGAACTGTACCCCAATTTGAGTTGAATGTCCACTTTCTACTCCATCTGCAAACCTAAAACCCACCTGCTATGTGGGGCTTCCCTATTAGTTTTATTTTTCCCACACACTTCAGCCTATTGATTGGAGAGATTAAGTTATGTTCTTTTTAATACCACATTAATCAAATTCCTAAATCAACTGTGGAAATTCTACAATTTCCATTATATCAAAAATAAGGACTGGGAAGGATCAGCTTCAACTTTGTGTGGGAAGTCCTAAGTTCATATTAATTCTGGTTGATGTTTCAGAAGATTTAGTCAAAAATCATATAATTGTAAAGTTTATCATCTTCTTAATTATTAATCCCTATACACGTGCTAAAAATTTTATTTCATTTAAAAGCTCAAGTATGTTAATCCTCAGCAAATTACTTGGTTTAATTTACCTTCACTATTATTTATACAGCCTGCTTAAATTACTTCAAATCATAGAGACAGAATATATATGGCTAGGTTTATCATGAAGTTGCAGCTAGGAAAGCTAATAATATTCCTACTGTTCTAGATGGTGCGCTATTCCATTAACTAGTCTACTTTTCACTCGCTACATATTACTTTCTAGAGTTGCTATGAATGGGAAATTAAATTAAAACCGGATTCAGAATATATTGTGAGCATGTAATATCTAATAGGTAGCTACAGATGATGTACTTCACCCAAAATATGGTCCATCAAGAGGAAAGTCGCTTTCGACTTTGTAAAATAGAGAGAAAAGGACCAAACATTTCCAGCTAAAGTTTCATGATATCAATACATAATACGTTGTTTACACATTCATTCATACTGTAAATCTCTAATCTGACACATCTATTTGTCTTTATAGGTAGATGCTATTTTACGTAATTACCTGTCGAGTTTAAGTAAACTACGAGTTAAAAAAAAACTTTTGGTGCTTTTTTAACAACTTCGAGGAAAACAACCGAGGACTAGTATTATAAAAAGGGAAAGCATCATGCTGAGAGCTCACTGAAATAAACTCAAAGCAGGTTCTCAATAACCTAGCAAACATCGCTTTCATCTCAATAAAGTTATTTTCCTAGAGCCATTGGATGTCAAGAAAAATCTATGCAGATAATCTACAGTATGCTGACATCATCCCATCAGTTGATCCCAAAGAAGATTTCCCCTAGAAATTCAGAGACAATTGCCTGACCCTAAATACTCATCATATTGGAACAAAAACTTGGTTGCCACAATGGGTGGAAGCTTTGGTACTGCCAACACATCATATTATCTCTATGATGGCTGAAAAAGCAGTGTGAGAGTTACATCATAAGTTACTTCGGCCTCCAGCTTGTGGCCAACAAGGTGCATATGGAGGTACCGGATGGAACCAATTCCTCTCTCATAATATTTCAAAGAAGCTCTCCAGTTAACTTCTACAAAATGCCTTTTCAGAACTTCTACCATTTTCTTTCTTGTCAGCACCAAAAGGTATATATACAGGCACACTGCAGATCAAGGTATTTTCATTAAAAAAAATAGCAGCCCTATCCCTAGCAGTCATATACAAGCATCGCTAGCGATCCACATTCACATGAGCCTAATTAAGATCCTTGTAAAGAAGAGCAACAAAAGATAAGAGACAAAAAAGCAGGAGATAGCATTGGTTATGTAAATGATACAGAAGCATTCTCTATTCAATAACTCATTCTCGAAACCAATGTATAGCATGAGATATTTAACAAGGAACCTGCACCTTTTTAACACGAGCAAAGGGAAGAAAGAAATTATTAGTTGTTGCATTATTAAAAGCACATAATGGCAAGAGAAATCTACCTGAATTTCACCGTGAAGATGCCTTTCGATAACATTAAAAGAATCGACGATTTCAATTTCAGTCATTTTAGAGATGAAATGTTGTACGTCAGTCTTCATCCTTGCCTGCCTCCACAGTCTCTGCTGTTCTTGCTCGGCCACAGCGCGCCTTCGCTGAAACCATGGCAAAAAGTTGGGTCCTCTCAAAAAGCGCCTGTATCAAAAGAAATTTGAGCACGTTTCTCTTTTTCTTTTCCCTATATCAGCTAAGTGAAACTTGAGCATCCATACCATTCAAATACAGACCATTTAACCATGCTCACAAAAAGAAAAGGTCAGATTGACTTACCTGTACAGATCAAGCCAATTAGATTTCATCCTCTTCATTAAGAACTTCCCTGGTCCTCGAGCAGATAAATTTCCTAGAAACTCATCAGTGCTGAATGGGGGAAGAGGTGGAGGATCAACAAAGGGTGAAGTTCCTTCCAATGGTGTGGTAGCTTTGAAGTATGGGCCAAAAGGAGCTAAAAAATTGGTAGTAAGCTCCAAGAAATGCCTGCGCAATATCTCATTGTTAACGACTGACATTGACTCCTCAACCCGGGGAGACAACCCTGCGTCAATTAATCTATTCAATATAGAAGTGTCGGGCTTGGTTATTGCAGAGTAAGTGCTCCAGACAGCTTCCTTGTGTTCTGTCATCAGACAAAGAGGACCATCTCTTCTTAATTTTACAGCATTTAATAAGCTGGAAGGAGAAAACTTCTTCAGAGAAAGTTGCTGTAGACCAAATCCATCTGGTCTCCCAGGAATTCTGCCAGTAGACCTACTTGCAATGGGGAGGCGATTTGAATTAGGAGCTGGACTTCCCACAGACACAATATGCGGAATGTTCCGCAGAGCTTTCAGGAAAAAAAGATTTGTCACACCCAATACCAATGGAGGGAAAGTGTCTCCATCCTGAAGACTGTTCAAATGGGCAAACTCTGGGTCGTGGATGGTAAAATAAGGCCTGAAATCAACACTACAGAGGAGAGGCGCAACTAGACTAACAAGACCAGCAACAGCCTCACAACACTGAGGAGGAGTTGGGGCTATTATAAGAATGGGTTCTCCAATCAGTAGCAATTCCCACAGTACCCAAAGCTGCAGGAGGATTCCCCTAAAAACTCCAAAAATATCTGAATCATGAAAAAGACCCTGCGGCACAGACTGGTTCGTTGGCAGAAGAGGAGCCATTGAAGATGCAAACTCTTCAAACGCTGCTCCATTTTCTGAAGGTAAACAATGAGCAGGTGGTAAGTTAATTTTTAGTGCAGCATTTCCTATAGGGAGATCCATGAGCCTTCCTGGTGCTGGAGAAGGCCAAAGAGAAACAAAAGCAGCAATATGCTCAAGAGCTTTTTTTCCAACATCGAAATATAGAGGACCCATAATTTGCAACAGAGGTCTAAATACACTGGAGAAGGGGTTCTGTGACAAAATCACAACAGATTTCTGTTCTCCACCTCTCTTTAGCCTCTCATCATGTCTCTGTCTATTAAAAACATAGCCATACATGTAGCTAAAATTCGTGCTGTTACTGTTCAGCACCTTGGGTAGTCCTTCCTTCCTGGACTGTGCAGATGACTCTCTATCGTCAGGTTCAGTTATCTCAGATGAAGATACATTACTTGATTTACGTTTCCTTTGGCTCCTGAACCGGAAGAAGAACATGCAATCGTGAATGCTAGAGCGGTTCTGGTGCTGAGATACGGAATCTGGGAACGACTTATATGCAATTTCGAGCTCCTCATCTTGTGTAAGACTACCAGATGGGTAACACTCCTCGATGAGCTGGCCTTGCTCAAGATCGAACCTGATAATGCAGAAGGCAACTACCCATTGCTGCAATGACTCTGGATCGAGCTTCGGACTAAGTTCGGACTTCACAGAAAACGAAGGGGACCGACTCATTTCCAGGTTATCTTAATGCTACTCACACTCAATAGCAGGCAAATCACCATCATCCTCACCCACCATTTCCAATACCCAGATGAACCCACGGTTCCACAAAATGATTCACGAAAAGGCTCGAGATCCAAACACTAGAACAGATTCTAGATTCTTGTGTTGGCGACCCTATGACGACCGCTGCGAAGCACACGCATATAAGGAATGGGTGCCGTGCGCTTCAACTAACCACGACGCTCGACCAAAATAACAAAGCACCCCACATTGTAAAAAACGACATTGGATCCAAAACCTAGAAACGAACAAGCCAGAACGAACCACGCGACCACGCGATCGCAATCCCACGGAATGACATAGGGGGGGGGGGGGGGGGGGGGGGTTCAGATTCGGAACCTGAATCGAGCAAACGAGCAGGCAAGTTCGACGCAGATTCGCGGAAACGACGGCCGGAAACAGGATGGGGTTTCACCGGGGAGGAGGAAGCTCGGTCGGTGGCAATGGATTGGAGTGTCGTCGGAAATGGAAAGTAGTTTCGGGACCAAATCGAAGCATCTAAGGTGGTCGGATTCCGAATTAAGCGCGAGGGAGATTCGACGGCGAGAGAGAGAGAGAGAATCGATGTTTTGATTGGATGTCTTTTGGGGGAGAAAAGAAGAAAAGAAAAAGGTGAGATTTGAACTTTGCTTCGCCCTCTCTCTTCCTCCGTGTCTGCGCGGCAAGCAATAAATAGACCCGGCCGAATTATGCCTCCGCTCCTTACTCTCTCTTTTTTTTTTTTAATACCACCAAAAATCCCAAATTAATACACATACGATAATTTTACCCCAAATTATTTTTTTGACCATAAAAAACCTCAAACTGATACATATATGACAAATTTACCCCAACTCGGTACAGCCATGACAAATTTACCCTCAGTTAATTTTCGTTAGATTTTATCTTCAAATTGCTAAGTTAGATGACACATGGCTATTGTCGGGTATACACATTACCCTATGTTTGCTTTGAGTGTATCAATTTGAAATTTTTCGTGTTTAACGGAAATTAACAAAGGGTAAATTTGTTATATGTGCACCAATTTGGGATTTTTGGTGGTAAAAAAAATAGTTTGGGGTAAATTTATCACATGTGTACCAGTTTGGGGTTTTTTACGGTATTAACTCTCTCTTTTTCCACATATTAATTTACTTAAAAATGCATTTGTTTCACCAAAAAACAAAAAGAACTAGATAATTTGGATTAAGAACTTATCGCAAAAGTGAGAATAGAGTCCAAAAAAATTTCAATTAGTATGGTTGAATAATGAAAAATGCTGACATAATTATTTGATATTCTTTTGTACTATTGGCCCTGACCTAGCGCCAAATTGAGAAAAAAATTATTAAAAATTCTAAATCAAAAGAAAAACAAAACGAAAAAAGCAAAAAAAAATTACAAGCATGGATTTAATAGAGGACTTCAGCTGGCGATGGCGATATCGATATCGAGAACAATGATGATATTGAGGACCACTCAAGCCCCCCGGCTATTGCCGCGAGGGAGGGGCGCATATTGATGTCACTTGAGCATCGGCCGACCTACTTAAAGTGAACGAAGATGGTGTATTGGCCAAAGTCTAGACATAGCATATGAAAGCCACTGCACGTGCATGTAGAGCTGGTGTCGATCACTGACACATGCTGTGAACATGAGGACACTCGAGAGAGAGAAGTTAATGGGCATGTTTTGGATATGAGCTTGTAATTCTTATTATCATTGGAAGATGGTCAAGATCATATGACTGTTTCTTCACTAGGGCTAAGAGAAGCAAATGCTTTTCACACTCCAGCTGATATGAGATGTTTTTTTTTTATTATTAAACATACGAACAAGTGCATTGGAAGTAAGTGCAATAGAATCCTAAAACTTTTAAAAAGTTGCAATCAAGTCATAAAACTTACCACGAAAGTGCAATCGATTTCTAAAATTTTTAAAAGCTGCAATCAAATCCTAAAATCTGTCATGAATGTGCAATCGAGTGTTGAAAATAAAAAAAAAAATGTAATTAGCGAAATGACTTGATTCACCAATTCGATAAGTTTTAGAACGTAATTTCATTTTTTGAAAGTATTTGGACTCAGTCGCACTTTGTGATAAGTTTTACGGCTTAATTGTATTTTTTTAAAAAATTTATAACTCAATTGTATTTTCGTGATGAGTTTTAGAATTTCTAATGCACTTATCTCTTTTACATATAATTCGATCATACGTTGGGCCTGGTTGGCCTCAATGGCCTGATGGGCCAAAATAGGCCGTATTGGGCCTCGTGGGCCTGATGGGCCATGGGCGTAATGTGCAACGTCTGGCTTGGTAAGCGTAAACTGGTCTGACTGATGACACTGGGCCTTTTGGACCCAAAGGGTATGGTGGGCCTGATTGGCCTTGTTGCCTCAATGAGACAAGTAGATATGTTGGGCCTAGTGGGCCGTGAGCCTACACGGCCTAATGGGCGTTGTTTGAAATGAATGATATGGTGGGCCAAGTAGGGCCTTTTCACGAGACCTGGCAATGACCCAAAAAAAAAAAAAAAAATCTAGGGGTCACCTCGTTTCGTTAGCAAATTAAGCTTCAGGTTTTCAATTCAGTCTTTTAAGTAAAGGTTTTGTACCTTATGCTACATCGTGGTGATCACGTGTCCCTGAGTTCCTCCTTCATCTGTAGTTTATGGGTTACCAGAAAACCAGAAGCTCGACTAATCAGGCAACTCTATCCCAGCGCATGTGCGTTATTTACCAATACACTATTAGCACATGAGATTGGAAGAGCAGTAGAAACCTAAAACAGAATAGCATCCACAAGTAGCGAACGAAAAAACCAATTGCACTAGGCAGCAAGATCATCTTCTCAACCAAGAGAGTTTCTAACACGGGGCGAAAAAGAGAATAATGAACTCAAAGAAGCGGAACCATTAAAATTTTCCCCAACCTTGAGGAGTTACCCTCTGAAGCGGGGAAGACAGTGCCCACAAAACTCAAGAGAACCGTTTCCGACCCGAAATACTATTCACACAAAATATACCATCCTGATCCAATCACATGCATCTGACTGCCCCAACAAAATCAGTATGCTTCTCGATCCAATCTGACCTTAATGCAAAAGCAAGCTCCCTAAAAGGTTGCAATTATCAACATTTGAGGATCTAAACATAAAATGAAGGCCGCCGACGGTTCCACTCTTAAATGCTAGATCAGACAGCGCTCTACTCTAACAATGGTTAATCTAGATTTACAATGTGAAAATGGTCGTCAAAATCACCATGAGTCTTCCACGGAGAAAAGAGGACTGCCAGCTGATGGTATACAAAGTTGCACAAAGAAAGAGTACACAGACCAGAGCCTAGACATTCACCGCTTCGTTTTCACATGAAGCTGACCGTTTAGGAGATGATACCACACACTTTTCCGACCCCATTTCCACCACATTGGCGCCAACATCCGCCGTCTCTTTCTGATCTGTTTTCCTGCAGTTAATACAATGGAAGTGTCCAAAGCAGTTCAGGGCTTCCAGTATGATCTCCACTGAGAAAGAATCATTTAAATTGACAACAGCACAGCCGTCCAAAAGCCTTTACTTCCAAAATGTTTAAATTTTATAAATATAAAAAAAAAAGTTTGATAGTTCCTGTTGGGATTCTTACTGCATATGCAGAATGGCAACACTGCCACAAGTCCAAAGCATATAAGCTCACCGACTTCTAAGGAACGTAGAAATTCAAAATTGATTTGATCTGTTACCTATCATTTGCGGGATCGAAATTCCCACTCTATTATTTAAATGTTTTTCTAGGAATAACAACCATATCACCAAGCAGCTATCAGACTGCGAAATATACTCAAAGAAAGCATGAGCTGTGTGCGAGAGAGAGAGAGAGAGAGATGCTCATTACTTCTGTTCTCAACAAGAAACATTCCCCATTGTGACTGCAATTCCAAAAGAATGGATTCAAGAGTAGGCCAGTAGCTCATTTGAATCTTCAGGACTTCTAAAACAGTACGCAAGCCAGCTTTTGAGGGCACCGCATCCGCAAATTCAGACATAGGATATTCACCCAGTAGCACCTTTTTTCACAAAAGAGACAACTCGAGATTAATATAGACTCGCACCAAAAGGACATGACAAGCATATGTTTACAGTAATCATAAGCTCCCCACTGCTAGAGGATCACATACTAGAGTAACACAACCATGAGCTTGATTATGCAAGAATATCAACCGATTAACATCTTACGATACCAGACATTGAAGTAAAACACCAAGCACAACTTCATAAATGCAAGTACACATTGGGCTGATGGAGAACACATTCACCTTAATTACCGCCACAGCAGAAGAGGAAATCGAACGAAGGTTGTAACTGCAAATCATTATGAATTTTAACTTTTATTACCGGACCAGAACATCAACCATACAAAATGGAGAGATTATATTTAAGGAACAAAACAGAACGCGTACCCTCCCTCTAGAATGACAAGCAACTTCCCATCAGAAAGTGCACTCAACATGTGTGTCATCTGTGCATAGCCAGCTGGAGTAACCTACAACATTGATTCCTGCGACGTGAATACTAAACAGCAAGAAATTTGATCCTTTCATGCCATAAAAGTGTGAGAAAAAGCAAAAGAATCAAAGTCCTCTCCAAGACGAGCTTAACTTCTAAAATGCGATCATCCGTAGAATTGAAGAGATCTGGATCATCAAAATTAAGAGTATATAATGAAGGCACAAATATTCTCATAGAAGTTATAACAATTTGAAAGGTGCGTTAACCAATAAAATATTTCCATACTGCTAGTATGAGCAGTCATGTAACTTCTTTACATATTTTAGAGTGTTAAATCTAACCAGCAAGCAAAATATTTACTTACATCACAGCACCCTAGGGGATCACCCCTTGCAGCATCAAATCCAGCTGATATGATGGTGAAATCAGGAGCAAATGCAGAAGCTGCAAAAAGTGGAGAACATCTTACAATTCAAGCCAAATATTTGACTGCTAACAAGATCTTAAGCTAAGTGCTGTATGAGAAGTTAAACCACAAGATTAGGTTGCACAAGAACCAGGAATCAATCAGTAGACAAGACAGAATACAGCCTGCAAAAGGATTCGTGTAATCCATTCCTTCCTTCAAATGGCTTATTCAATACGAATTCTAATCTTCATAATAATAAGTTTGCCCAAACCAGTCACTTTTCAGCATTTACAAGTAAACGGTCACTAACACAGCATACTCACCTACCCCGAAATTAACAACATATTATATGCGTCAGAGGATTCTCAAGATAAATGCTTTTGAAATGCTGTATACTTAATACTCCATAGTCTTACTTAGGATATGCAAGTACGGATGCATGTTAAAACGCAATCGAATCTCATCAACTCCAAATACATTAAATTTAAAACCGTCAGTTACCAGCTTTTGCAATGTTGTATAATTAATACTCCATAATCTTATTTAGGATATGCAAGTAGGATGCATGTTAAAACGCAATCGAATCTCATCTACTCCGTAAAAACTAAATTTAAAATCTTCAGTCACTCGATCGGTAATTAAGGGTGAAATAAATAACAAACACATATACACCAAAAAGAGTGGTTATGGGCTAAAAAAGAAAAGAAAAATTTTACCGTAGACCGAGTTAGCAATATTATTGCACACAAGATCATAAAGTCTATCACAGTGCATCACAAACTTCCGACTTCCGAAGCATCACATGATCATCTTAGTATGAATACTAACCACCACAGCTAAATAGGAAATATACCGATTTACCCATATGTATCCAACATAAGCAATTAAGCTACAATAACTTGTATCAACCATTTAAATAAAGCATTTTTAGCTTGCGTTATACATTACTGATAAATAACACACTTTTTTCACTCCATTCAGTGGCAGACGCACAAGAAAGAGAGTCATCAACTAATATTTTGGTTTGGTTGTGTCTGGTTATTTGACTGGGAAAAGCTATACCATATGTGCATGTCTCTGGAGAGCAATTCTAGAGAGCAAAGTACTAGCTGATTTCCCTAGAGGACCTCTCAACTATTTTAGGAACGAGAATCAGCATTCAACCTGTATTTAAGTATATTTGCTGCCACCTCTCGACTATTATAAGAACGAGAGTCAGCGTTCCACCATTATTTTAAGTAATATTTGATGCCACTGCGATTAGAAATTTCGTCATGTCCATGAAAAACTAAAGAACCCAAGTGTTTCGCTACATATAAAAAAGCTCCCTTAATTAGCAATCTATTAGAGCAAACTATTCTATTCATATGAATCTTCAATAAATTCCTTTTAATTTAAATGAATAGGTGATACTGTGGCCTGGCTTAATTAGGCTAGGGAAAGTCGACCAAGTAGAATAGTATTTTGCTAAATATTTGAAATTTTTTTGGTAAAAAAAAAAAGTCAAAATGTCACTCCAATGTCTTCCCTATTATTTACTAACTATACAACAGTAGTTAGTTACCTTTCCAGTCTCTTAAGTTATCTCTACTTGACATTCTATTTTTGCATTATGAAAAATGGAATTTGCTTCGCCAGAGTGGCCTTCTACATATTCAATTGTAATTGTCTCACACACTTCTCCTAATTAGGAAATAAAAAGTTGCGCGTCTCTTGTCAATTTGAGGTAATTTGATTTTGATGATCCTCTTTCTTGCATAGAAATAAGAATCGCATTTAATTTATTTTTGACATGCCTCCAACTTTACCATATGAGAGGATTGCTGGTTAAGTTGTTTCTCTAATCATTTGATCACCTAATCTTGAAAATAGTTAATTCTTACTGTAGATAACTTAAACAAAAAACTAACAATCTAGTTGAAAGTATTGTTACATACTTTCCATATGCACTGTAAGCAAAGGTAATGAATAATCCAAGAGCACTACTCCAGCAACAACATCACCAACCTTAAAAAAAGCTCAACACTGACTGTTTTATCCAATACTAGCAGAAAAGGTACATAACTGTGCTATCCACGTGTCAAAAGACCAAAAATTCAACATAAGCTGACAGTTACCTATAGGAAGCACTATATGATGGAATGCAAAAACATAATCATTATCACCAACTCCTCGGCGGCTCCATGGAATATTCACACAGTATCCTTCAGCGCCCATAGTTCCAACCTAATGGAACAAAATTCACTATCATGTCCATTTGTCAGAAAAAATAAAGCATAGTATTTTAACTATTAATAACTTTACAACATCACCTTGTTTACAATGCCAGCCAGAAGCAACATAATCGAGTCATAAAAAAATAAAAATAAAAACAATGTGTTAAGAAAGTGACAAAAAAAAATTGATAAACGTAAAGCAATCAGGTACCTCATAGGCGGCACCTGTACCAGGATAAAAGTTTCCTCCTTCATGTCGATGTAGGGATATGTATAAGACCTATTGATGGGCCCAAATCATCAGCACCTAATCATTTTCAACTCCGTAACAGTAGAAATATGTTGATTCACATATCATCACTCTGAGGATCCCTAGAAGATGTCCAGCAATAAATGACAATCCATGCCAAATTTGGGAACATATGAAAACTCTGGCTGACTTCCATAAGCTCACAGTTGAAGTTAGAAAACATAATATGTTCACAACTGAAAGTGGCTTAAACTCCATGAAGATTACGGAAGTGACAGCCAACCCCATATCACTTCCTCCAGCAAAATAACTGGAAAAACACATCAAAAAGGAGATAATCGACATGAGAAAAAGGATTGGCTTATGTAAAGCTCACCGATTTATTTCCATCAAAAATCTCTTGTGTGCCATTTCCATGGTGAACATCCTGAAACATTGGAAAGAAGTTTCTCATATGTGCTCATCAAGAACCAAACCTTTGCACGTCCTCGGATGGGACGTCAGCAAATAAAGTACGAAGACATATGATGCATACCCAGTCAACTATAAGCACTTTCTTCGCCCCGGCACCTTGTGCTGCTAGGGCAGCAATTGCTGCATTATTGTGGAGGCAGAACCCCATGGCATGTTTGGTACCAGCATGGTGACCAGGAGGACGAACCTAAATGGCTCGTAGATGACAAGCATTTGGAAAGGGAAAATGAGAAAAATTCTCACAGTAATAGATTTGACGGTGGCCGACAAATCGATATTCAACATACCAGAGCAAAACCATTCTTCGAACGTCCAGAAATAATTGCTGAGGTGAGATCAGCACACAAACCGGCTGCAATCCTAGCAGCACGCGCTGAGTGTTCATTGGCATATGTGTCAGGAGTAAAGTAGCTGCCAATCATAAACAACCAAATATTAAAATCTCCACCAACTAAGTCAAAAGATGTTCAACTTCAAGAATAATAGAGGCAGGGGATGATGAAGCTTTCCCACTTGTTCTCTGGCTAATTCAGACTCCCAGAACGATAAGAATTCCTCTCCCCAATATGAAAAATACACAAACATGTCTACTTCAATAATTTCGAACAGTGAAGATGGGATAAAAACTTCTAAAACAATTAGTTGCATGAACAAAAAAAGCCATCCTACAGAACTTTTGATTATTTCTCCTGCACATGAATATTTCTCCTGCCAAACGAACACATATAACTCTAATAAAATTAGATATCACTTCAAATACCATCTTCGTTGTGTGAAATGAAAAATGAAACAAGTCTCCCTAGTGAAATGCCTTCTGCTAACAAAAAAATTTAATATATTAACTGGGAGAGAGAGAGAGAGAGAGAGAGAGAGTTACCTAGAAAACATGTTGCTTGTCAGTTCCACAGTATCAATGTGCTCTGAAGAATGGACCTGAAAGTTTGAAATATCAAAAAATGATCTTTGTTACTCTATCATGAGAAAACAACCTCCTATAGAAAAATCATAATGCATGTTACTAATTTTAAACCATCTCTGCTGCCTATGTGCATGCACCAAACATGGATGTGAAAAGAAGCATGACACTAGACAACTCCAGAATTGTCTTGCGTACCATCTGCAGCTCTTTTTTTGTAATTTCTCTCACGGGAAGCGAATGGCATCTTCCAGGAAATATGCCTGAGAATTTAAAATCGCAAAAATGCTCAGCTACCTCTAGAAAATGATAATCCTGCGTGCAAGGTGTGAATGTGCCAATGAAACCGCAGCAAAAGAACAGAGACAAAGGCACAAGTAGAGAAGACAAACATCAAGGATTACATGAATAAACAGCCTCATAGTAGTTAAAGGAACTGACTTATTTAGTTATTCACCCGAAATGAAATAAGTACCAGCAGTAGCAAGGCTAGCAGCAATAGCTTGAAGACGGTCTGGCCTTTCAGGGTGAGGATGTGACTTCATCTCAACCTACTCTAGCATAGCAATGAAAAAGAAAAGAACTGATGATCATCAAGAGATTGAAGAAAAAGAGGCCAAACCTTAAAAAACTTGTAGCATTGGAAATCAAGATCATGTCTTTATCAGGACAAAGTCAGCGCAGCTGTCATAACATCGAGAAACACAAGCCCAACGTAGTTGCAGATAAATTTAATTACAAGGAGCTACTCCTAGCGTTTCAAGATCTAGTTGCCACAGTAAAATATGAATACCCAAAATCACAAATACTTCAGGGCATAAACACACTCAGACACAAACAAAAGCATTAAACAATCTTCAAGAGGAGACATCAGTAGGCAATCTCCCACAGCTGTATCGATATCTGTAAAAGAAATAGCTCAATAACTGGAATAATACCATACCTCTGAGTGTAGCAACATCCTCTCATCAAAACCCACAACAGTTGAACTGCTTGGGCCAGAACTTCTTCCACGATCTACTATGCAAAGAGAAAATAATTATGCCAAACGTGAATATCAGAAAGTAAGGTCTATCCTCACACAACATACCAGCAAAACAAGACAAGGCTCTGTTTACTATGCAGGATAAATCTTCTAGAGGAGGTTTTAAAAACATCTCCCATTTAATCTACAAACAATGTGCATCTAGTAATAGGAGATATTGCACTTTGTACCCCCCATCTCATGGAGTTACCATGACAATATCTATTGATTTAATGCCTAGATTTTTAGTACTGCCATCCAAAGAGGCTTGCTCCCCACAAAATACTTCATTCTCCCATATGCACGCACACTTAACCCCTATCCACCAACATAATCCATCATAAGCAAATGAAATTTCCATGAACTGATGGCTACAACGTCATCACCTTTTTAACAATCCCCAGCAATACATATTCATTTACCAAAAGGTAGAAAACAACCATTATTTGACCTTTACATAAAAGAGAAGGTAATTTGGCGTCACAAAGAGAATAAACGAATTTTCAGCCATAAGGTAAATACTGTTTTTTACTAGAATATATAACCACCTTCACGTAATTCCTGTACTTCTGCTTCAAGGCTAGGAGCACCCATATCTTGCGTGAATGGAGATGCATAGAAGCCATGTCTCAATATACCTGAATCTCTATGTTCCCCACATATCTGGATAGAAGAAAATCGAGAAATTATTTGAGTTTGTGGGTCTCTGTCATGAGCATCAAGTCACAATTTAAGCCTGAAGAATATACATACATCGCAGTGAAAGACATCTTCGAGGTTGACCATCGTACAGTTGGTGCAAAACCACCTCACCATTTCCACTTGCCTTTTCAAGGGTTCCCAGTCGCTGTCATCCTCGTCATCGTCATATAAAGCGCCATCATTCTTGTACATATCTTCTAAAGTCATTTCTTTCTGCTTTTTTCCCGCCTCCTGTAGTAAAGCACCACACATGCAAAACGCCACCAGATATAAAAGCATTATCAAAAGCACGCACGTTTCGAAATTAAGGCAACATAGGGAATCCACTTACCACAGCAGATTTGAAATCATCTTCTGCAGCTCTCACACTTAATACACTATTTTCTCCTCCGCGATGATCACTGAAATAAGGGTTAGATCTGGTGCCATCAAACTCCAACATCACATGCCTTTCCGGTAATTGCTGACAGAGGAGCTCGTTACTTTGATTGTGCAGACTGTTATCAGCTTCTCCACTTGTCAAACGACTTTCTGGAGTTGCCTGAGAAACCATTTTAGAGCCGTTGTTTAGATGGACATCTTCAGCCACTGTCATTCCTTTAATACATCCTGAAACAAATCCCAGCAACTTCCATAAAAATAAATCCAATCAGCGGCATTGAACAAATTAACATGAAACCCTCTAGCACACATTATTCAATTAATAAGACTACTAAGGTTAACTATGTGAACATGAGAATCCAAGCGTGCTTAATGGAGAAGCTGTAACAGAGTAGTTTAAAAAAAATGCAGAAATTAAGACTTTGAGAGGGGAAGAGAACTTTTGCCTGATTTGAGGTCAACAGAGTATCTGAAAAATAAACTGTGAGGAATGCGAATGCAGAACAAGGCTGCTGACCAATGCCCAGTGCATTGGCTATTGACATTTGTATCATGTAATCTCCAACTTCGCCACATTCGCTTATATTAAGGTGCGGATAAACGCGAGTCGAGAAATTGAGAAGAGGGAACCCGCCATTTTATCATAAAATGAACTTACAAAACAAAAACAAAACCATGTACGAGATCCCAATCAAAAGCCCTAACAAGTCACATCAGAAACCGAATCTGCCATACAGAAAAGCTACGCTATTCGGTCGATAACTCACGAAACACCGCCGATACATCCGTGCACAGAAATGGAGGTGAAATTCGCACAAGGCGAAAACATAACGATGAGAAAGACTCCGAATCGAAAGTGAATTAGGAGCAAATAGCATCCAATAGAGAGAGAGAGAGAGACTTTGATCTCGCGCGCGGGAAACGATGGATAAAGTCAAAAAAACCAAAAAAAAAAAATAAAAAGTGCCGCCGAAACTATCTGCTACTAGAAAACGACGTCCAGACAGAGCACAAAGCAAACTCGACCGAGGGAAATTCCGGAAAAAAAAAAACAGAGAGAGAGTGGAGGATCAAGTGACCACGGAACGGAATGAACGAGGAGGACGACGACGACGACAACGACTCCTCGAAAACCCTAACAGGACAGAAAGCAGAGAGGAATCGGCAGTTTCCACAGACAATCGAAGTTAAGAGCCTTACATGCCGAGATCGCTGGAGAAGAAAGAAGACACCGAGCGTCGTCAATCGCGAGCGAGAGAGAGAGAGAGTGTGTTTCTGGGTTTCGTGGGTTTACGAGGAAGACAGTCGTTGAAAGGCTCGTCGTGTCCAGCGGAGCCGGGACACTTTGAACTCTTGGAGTTGGCGCACCACCAGACGAGGCTGTCGCCACTCCAGTCGCGACGGAGGCGCGGGTAACGATGCCGAGGCCCGACGGAATAAAAGTATCCGCCCGGATTTTTCGTGCCGCGACGGGCGTTTTTAACGTTTAAGGCTGATACCACGAAAAACTCACGGCCAATAAATTTATTTTTTAATTATAAAAAAAACTGGTATTTTTTTGATAAATTTATCTCGAATTCATAAATTTATATTCCATTAAATTTTACTGTCAAATTGTTAAATTAGATAACATGTGGTAATTGTCGAATGTATACGTTTGGAGCTTTAACCCAGTATCACCCCAAAAAAGTTTCCAGAGCAATTTAATAGGCCCAATACCCAAAAAAAATCTCAAACTTTAGCATTTGTGACAATTATATCCAATTTTTTTTGTCTCATAAAAAACCTTCAACCTTTACTTTAGTCTCAATTCTACCCAAAACTTTTACTTTTGTCCCAATTTTACCTGCCTAGTACCAAAAAACTCCTCAACTTTTACTTTTATTCCAATTCTACGCAAAATTTTTACTTTTGTCCCAATTTTACCGGCCTAATACAAAAAAAATACTAACTTTGACTTTTATCTCAATTCTACCACCGTCAGCTTTTTATTCATAATCACGGTTAGTTTTTTTTTTAGGTACGCGCACCATCCGTTAGTTAATCCTACGTGACTCGAATTTTCTTGTCGAATTTACCAATAAAATTGCGACAAAAGTAAAAGTTGAGGGTTGATAAAATTGGGACAAAAATAAAAATTGATTGTACTAGGTTGATCAAATTGGGACAAAAGTAAAAATTTTGGACAAAATTAGGATAAAAGTAAAAGTTGAGGATTTTTTTATCTAGGCCAGTAAAATTGGGACAAAAGTAAAAATTTTGGTTAGAATTGAGACAAAAGTAAAAATTGAGGGTTTTTTATGAGACAAAAAAAAATTAGATATAATTGACACAAATGCTAAATTTTGAGTTTTTTATGGGTATAAGGCCCAATTTAATAGGTACTTGTTGACATCTGATTTTTAATCATCTTTTACTTCGATTTTATTTCTAAAAATAATTAAAAATAGCAAAAAAAGTCATAAAATTGTAAAATCAACTTTGGAAGCCTTGGCCTAGCCTTGGAAATCAATTTTGAACAAAAAATATTTTTAGTAATTTTTAATATTTTTATTCGAATTTATTTAAATATAAAAATACCCAAACAAATCGTGAAAATACCATTCGTGGTCAAAAAAATGCACAAAAATAGTCAACTATTTTATTTTAATTCTCTCTTCAATTTGGTCTTTTTAAATCCCAAAAATTCAACTTAGGTCACTGTTGACACCTGATTTTTGACCATTTATTATTGTGATTTTTACTCTTTAAAATTAATTAAAAATATCAAAAAAGGTCATAAAATCACAAAATCAACTTTGGAAGCCTTGGCTTAGCCTTAGGAACCAATTTTGAGCAAAAAATATTTTTTGGTATTTTTTTAATATTTTTCGAATTTATTTAATTATTAAAAATACCCAAAAAATCAGAAAAATACCATTCGTGGTCAGAAAAATACACAAAAATTTTCAATAATTTTTTTTAATTTCCTCTTCAAGTGTGTCACCTTAAATCTTGAAAATTCGGCTCGGGTCACTATGTTCCTTAACAAACATAAACCCGAACCGAGCCCAAAAATTCCTTTTTGAGTCTTTTAATTTTCGATTTCCACTTTTTATAAGCTATGACATTGGATTCTAAAGTCTTGAAGTGCAATTAGGTCGATTGGCCCTCCAATTTGATCAATTTTAGCCAAAAGGGCTTAATTGCACAATTTTCTTTCAATTTAGTCCCCGGTTTCACAATTTTTGAAATTAAATTTCATACGGACATACCCATTGAAATTAAGCACCTCTACCCTATGTTTTTCATCATGATGAATCCATTGGTGGCCTCAATTTTGACCAATTTGATCGTTTAGGGCCTCGATTAAGCAAAAGTCAATTTCGGGTCCTAAGGACAATTTGGGGTTTTCACTAAATTTCAATCAATCGATTCGCGAAAATACCCATATTTGATAGAAAACATGTCAAGGAATCCGATTTTGCCATCAATTTCATGAAAATGGGTCCATTTGGGACCCAATTTGGCTAAATTGGTCGAACCGGGCCGGTCGGGTCTAACCCGACCCGGCCCGGTCCGACCGGGTCTGCAACATGGTTGCAGACCCACCGTGGCCGGCGCAAAACATAAAAAAAAAGGGGGGGCCAACGGAGCTCGTTCGTGGTATTTCTTTAAAGAAAAAGAGCGACAAGGACGAGAGACAGAGGCAAGTGGTGAAGTGGGCTGAAGAAAAGGCGGTCGGCCACGGTGGAAAAGGAGGGGAGCT
The DNA here is from genome assembly GCA_021437785.1 of Rhodomyrtus psidioides. Taxonomy (NCBI): domain Eukaryota; kingdom Viridiplantae; phylum Streptophyta; class Magnoliopsida; order Myrtales; family Myrtaceae; genus Rhodomyrtus; species Rhodomyrtus psidioides. The sequence continues at coordinate 14,481,998 of JAILYB010000004.1, read as the reverse complement.
CGGTTTAAGGTGGAGCTTGGGCATGGAGGCCGGAAGGGTTTTTGGCGAGAGGCGAGCGAGAAAGAGAGGAGAGCAAGGAGAACGAGCGCCCAGGAGTTCGCCCACAGTCCCTCAGCCTTCACCAGAGCCTCAGCCACATTCGAGAAACCCGAACCAGGTCGGTGCATTCCCCGGACCTTCATTTTTCGTATGCATATCATATGTTCGAAGAAATGCACGAATGAACCCTTAAATTTTTGGCATTCGGCCGTGCCTTCCCCGACCCTATTTTGTGTAAGTCATGCCTTAAACGGTATCTAGAATCGACTCTCACCCCAGCTTGATGTTATTTTGCATTAAAATTTGACAAAAACCGAGGGCCGGAGCTTCGCCGGCCGCGATCCGGATCGAGAGTTCGACGGGGGACTTCGAGCGGTCGCCGAGCCTCAAACGATCCCAGGTAAGTCCCTAGACTCTCTTTAGATACTCCCTGAACGATCAAAACCGAGTTTGAAGGCAAAAAAAATTTTGGCAAATGCTTCGCCGGAGCCGGTTCGGTCGCCGGGCTTTTGAGGCGATTCCCGACGTCACTTCGGCCATGTTTTCCTTTGATATTGATGTCGGGCCCGGAGGACAAAATCGTCAATTTTTGGAAGACGATTCGCCCAAAGGGCGAAATCGTCATTTTTAAGAATGATCGGGTTCAAAACACTCGGGATGAGCCTTGGCCGATTGACTGTGGCCATTTCCTATTTTTGGGGATTTTCTTAGATTTTTTTAGAATTTTTTTGGAAGACAATTTGCCGGAAGGACAAAACCGTCATTTCTGGAAAGATCGGGGGTCAAAAAGACCCGAAACAGGTCGTGGCCAGTTGAATGTGGCCATTTCCTATTTTCTGGAATTTTTTAGAATTTTTCTGAATTTTCCGAATTTTTTTGAATTTTTTATGATTTTCTATTTTTTTATTGATTTTTTGAATTTTTTTATTATTATTAAAATTATTATCCGAATTTTTTATTTAAAACTATTATCCGGGCCGGGTCAGACCCGGCCCACAACCCAAACCCGCGCCCCCAGGCCCGGCCCGCCTTCCCCAGGACCAAAACGGCGCCGTTTCACCAACTTGGAATGGACGCCCAAGATCGCGACACGTGGCACACTCTCCACCGTTCGATTTGATTTTATTTTAATAGGCCGTGGACCCCCCTACGCTGACGTGGCTGCTGACGTGGCATGCCACGTCAGCGTTGACCCATTGACCATCGGCGACCTCGCCGGAGAAGACGATGAACAGTGTCTTTTCCGGCGAAAGTCGCCGGAAACCCGCCGGAGGGCCCAAAATCGATGTGAAAACCGCCGTTCCAACTCCCGATTTTAACACCTGTGAATCCCCCTCGAACCCGACATCAATATCAAAGGAAAACATGGCCGAAGTGACGTCGGGAATCGCCTCAAAGTCCTCGGCGGTCCTCAGCAGTCAAAATAATCCGATGGCTCAGGACGTGCCACGTGTCTCAATCGGAGACGTCCGTCTAGAACGCATGAAACGGCGCCGTTTTTTCGCATGGAGGAGGCAGGCCGGGTTTGGGCTGCGGGTCTGGGTTGTGGGCCGGGTCATCTGACCCGGTCCGGATTATTTTTATTATTATTTAATAATAATAATAATAATAAAAGAATAATAAAAAATTCAAAAATCAATAAAAAAATAGAAAATCATAAAAAACTCAAAAAAATTCGGAAAATTCTAAAAAATTCTAAAAAATTCCAGAAAATAGGAAATGGCCATATTCAATTGGCCACGACCTGTTTCGGGTCATTTGACCCCCGATCTTTCCAAAAATGACGGTTTTGCCCTTCCGGCAAACCGTCTTCCAAAAAAATTCTAAAAAAATCCAGGAAAATCCCAAAAAATAGGAAATGGCCACATTCAATTGGCCAAGGCTCATCCCGGGTGTTTTGAACCCGATCATTCTTAAAAATGACGATTTCGCCCTTTGGGCGAATCGTCTTCCAAAATTTGACGATTTTGCCCTCCGGGCTAAATCGCCTCTAAATCTTCCCATTTTACCTCGGTCCTAAATCATGCCTTCCCTAAGCCCTTATGGCTATACTAGGAGGCCATGTGATGTGAATTGACGTGCATTGATGTGATTTATTTATGCACTTGATGGCGTTTTCATTTAAATTGATTGTGATTGATAGGAATAGTCTTCCAATCTGCATGAAACCCTGAATTAAACCTACCTCACCCGAACTTGCGCCTGCATGAATTCTTAGCTAGGAAAATCACTCGCGTTAGGTACCGAAAGGGCGTTGGTAATGACATCAGCGTAACCAAGTCCCCGAACCCAAAATCTCTGGTTCCGCAGAATTGATCGATCTCTCCCAATCGGTCAATAAGGTTTCCGGTCTACCCTCTAAGAAGGACCGGTGGCGACTCCAAATGCATGCACAATTTGCACATGCCACCACGACCACACTGAAGGTCGAAAGCGATCGACTCTTATCGTCGAATCCTTTGAAAAATACTCCCGCCGCGATTTGGTATGGGCTTGGGAGGGCTCGCGCCGATCCAAGACCCGCGATCGGTAATCCATTAGCCGCGTTCGCCTTGCGAAAGTATTCGTCCGAAGTAATTTTCAGCCATCGATCCAACCGTTGATTTTCTCGAACAAAATGACGAAGCTACTGAACTGACAAGCTTCATTGAACTCATTGGACGTTGACGAAACTGTTGGCTACTTGCCTTCTTCCGATGATACCGCAGTCCCGAGATCCAATTCTCGTCGAGCCCCTCGTTGATGGTGATTTCCAATGAGAAACAAGAAGTCGTCAATGGACTATGCCATGAGGCCATTTTTTTGCCATGAATCAATCGAAAAAGAAGGCGGCAACCTTGATGATCCGCGAAGCCTCACCCCCAGTCCACTGTGTGCACTGTCAACATGTAATCGGCATTTCCTTTCGGGACAAGAGTGCTATCATCCATCACGTCAGGGCCAGTTTCTTCATTGCTGATCCTTCTTCGGCTATCCAGCTACGATCCAGTGGACTCAAGAGTCCAATTGACGAAGTCGAGCTCCAACTGCTTGTTCGTCGATTACTGAATCGAGTGCCGCCACTACATTCGCCTCCATTAAAAGACAATGAAGCTTACGATCCCGTTGAAGGAACCTTTGCAGATGACTGGCGATACTTCGACGACGATGAGACACGTTGCTCTATCACTAGCAGCGGGCTGCTCTTCGGATAAACGCCATCTCAAACTAGCTGCGGAGTGAAGGCAACGAATCCTCACGAGTTCCTACAAAATCTGGCGGAGTTCATGCATGTTTAGTTCACTAGTGGTCGGTTAACGTGTCTGATGATGTGCAGGTTCTAGTTAAAGTCTTATTCTTTGATCAGTATTCTTTTAGGAAGTCTAAGGACGTTCCAGAAGAGTTGGTGGAGAAAGTTTCATGGAGGAAGATTTCGGGCGCACCAACACTATTTTGCGTCATCTCACCATGATCTCCCTGGGGTTATTTTTTATTCTTATTTTATTTGCTTTTTGCAGATTCTTGCATAACTTTTAATTGAGTTGAAGGCGTTAGAGGGAGCTTTTGTCGTCAACTTTCTCACTGGGCACCGCCATCGACCATCCAAGTTTATCCGTGTATGAGTTCAACCTGCGAGCCAAATAGAAAGAACCGAGATCGTGTCATTTGTCTCAATCAGATCACAAGGTAAGACGCATGGGTACGGTCGCACGTCGGGGCTTGGCGATTGAAGACCGGTGTCCAATCGGGTATATTTTACGTACCCGATTCGTATATCAGAGTTATTTTTCTAAAATATTGTCATTATATATTTGATTTACATGTATTTATTCTAATCTAGTGGTTAGCTTGTTTAGTTGGTTAAGTGTTGTATGTCATCATAGAAGATATTTTTAGAAAATATTAATAATAAAAAAAGTAAAAAAATCTTGAAATAATAAAATAATAATAAAAAATTCAAAAATCAATAAAAAAAATAGAAAATCATAAAAAACTCAAAAAATTCGGAAAATTCAGAAAAATTCTAAAAAAATTCCAGAAAATAGGAAATGGCCATATTCAATTGGTCACAACCTGTTTCGGGTCTTTCGGACCTCGGTCTTTTCAAAAATGACGGTTTTGCCCTTCCGGCAAACCGTCTTCCAAAAAAATTCTAAAAATTCTAGAAAAATCCCAAAAAAATAGGAAATGGCCACAATCAACTGGCCAAGGCTCATCCCGGGTGTTTTGAATCCGATCCTTCTTAAAAATGATGATTTCGCCCTTTGGGCGAATCGTCTCCCAAAAATTGAAGAAAAATCAAGAAATTCCAAAAAAATTCTCAAAAATGGGAAATGGCCACAAACAACTGGCCATGGAGTATTTTGGGTAATTCGGTATCCAAACCTTCCAAAAATTGACGATTTTGCCCTTCGGGCTAATCGCCTCGAAATCTTCCCATTTTACCTCTGGTCCAAAGTCACACCTTACTTAAGCCTTTATGGTTATACTAGGAAGCCATTGATCTGAATTGATGTGCATTGAAGTGATTTATTTATGTACTTGATTGCGCTTTCATTTAAATTGATTGTGATTGATAGGAACAGTATTCCAATCTGCATGAAACCCTGAATCAAACCTACCTTACCTAAAATTGCGTCTGCATGAACTCTTAGCTAGGAAAATCACTCGCGTTAGGTACCGAAAGGGCGTTGGTAATGACATCAACGTAACCAAGTCCCCGAACCCAAAATCTCTGGTTCCGTAGAATTGATCGATCTCTCCCAATCGGTCAATAAGGTTTCCGGTCTACCCTCCAAGAAAGACCGGTGGCGACTCCAAATGCATGCACAAGTTGCACATGCCACCACGACCACACTAAGGTCGAAAGCGATCGACTGTTTTCGTCTAATCCCTTTGAAAAATACTCCCGCCGCGATTTGGTATGGGCTCGGGAGGGCCCGCGCCGATCCAAAGCCCGCGATCCGCACCCTTGTGCGGGGGAAGGCCCGCGATCGGTAATCCATTAGCCGCGTCCGCTTTCGGACGGGTCGCGACAGCTGAATGGACGCCCAAGATCGCGACACGTGGCACACTCTCCACCGTTCGATTTGATTTTATTTTAATAGGCCGTGGACCCCCCTACGCTGACGTGGCATGCCACGTCAGCGTTGACCCGTTGACCATCGGCGACCTCGCCGGAGAAGACGATGAACAGTGTCTTTTCTGGCGAAAGTCGCCGGAAACCCGCCGGAGGGCCCAAAATCGACGTGAAAACCGCCGTTCCAACTCCCGATTTTAACACCTGTGAATCCCCCTCGAACCCGACATCAATATCAAAGGAAAACATGGCCGAAGTGACGTCGGGAATCGCCTCAAAAGCCCGGCGACCGAACCGGCTCCGGCGAAGCATTTGCCAAAATTTTTTTTGCCTTCAAACTCGGTTTTGATCGTTCAGGGAGTATCTAAAGAGAGTCTAGGGACTTACCTGGGATCGTTTGAGGCTCGGCGACCGCTCGAAGTCCCCCGTCGAACTCTCGATCCGGATCGCGGCCGGCGAAGCTCCGGCCCTCGGTTTTTGTCAAATTTTAATGCAAAATAACATCAAGCCGGGGTGAGAGTCGATTCTAGATACCGTTTAAGGCATGACTTACACAAAATAGGGTCGGGGAAGGCACGGCCGAATGCCAAAAATTTAAGGGTTCATTCGTGCATTTCTTCGAACATATGATATGCATACGAAAAATGAAGGTCCGGGGAATGCACCGACCTGGTTCGGGTTTCTCGAATGTGGCTGAGGCTCTGGTGAAGGCTGAGGGACTGTGGGCGAACTCCTGGGCGCTCGTTCTCCTTGCTCTCCTCTCTTTCTCGCTCGCCTCTCGCCAAAAACCCTTCCGGCCTCCATGCCCGAGCTCCACCTTAAACCGAGCTCCCCTCCTTTTCCACCGTGGCCGACCGCCTTTTCTTCAGCCCACTTCACCACTTGCCTCTGTCTCTCGTCCTTGTCGCTCTTTTTCTTTAAAGAAATACCACGAACGAGCTCCGTTGGCCCCCCTTTTTTTTATGTTTTGCGCCGGCCACGGTGGGTCTGCAACCATGTTGCAGACCCGGTCGGACCGGGCCGGGTCGGGTTAGACCCGACCGGCCCGGTTCGACCAATTTAGCCAAATTGGGTCCCAAATGGACCCATTTTCATGAAATTGATGGCAAAATCGGACTCCTTGACATGTTTTCTATCAAATATGGGTATTTTCGCGAATCGATTGATTGAAATTTAGTGAAAACCCCAAATTGTCCTTAGGACCCGAAATTGACTTTTGCTTAATCGAGGCCCTAAACGATCAAATTGGTCAAAATTGAGGCCACCAATGGATTCATCATGATGAAAAACATAGGGTAGAGGTGCTTAATTTCAATGGGTATGTCCGTATGAAATTTAATTTCAAAAATTGTGAAACCGGGGATTAAATTGAAAGAAAATTGTGCAATTAAGCCCTTTTGGCTAAAAAATTTTGGCAAATGCTTCGCCGGAGCCGGTTCGGTCGCCGGGCTTTTGAGGCGATTCCCGACGTCACTTCGGCCATGTTTTCCTTTGATATTGATGTCGGGTTCCAGGGGGATTCACAGGTGTTAAAATCGGGAGTTGGAACGGCGGTTTTCACGTCGATTTTGGGCCCTCCGGCGGGTTTCCGGCGACTTTCGCCGGAAAAGACACTGTTCATCGTCTTCTCCGGCGAGGTCGTCGATGGTCAACGGGTCAACGCTGACGTGGCATGCCACGTCAGCAGCCACGTCAGCGTAGGGGGGTCCACGGCCTATTAAAGTAAAATCAAATCGAACGGTGGAGAGTGTGCCACGTGTCGCGATCTTGGGCGTCCATTCCAAGTTGGTGAAACGGCGCCGTTTTGGTCCTAGGGAAGGCGGGCCGGGCCTGGGGGCGCGGGTTTGGGTTGTGGGCCGGGTCTGACCCGGCCCGGATAATAGTTTTAAATAAAAAATTCGGATAATAATTTTAATAATAATAAAAAAATTCCAAAAATCAATAAAAAAATAGAAAATCATAAAAAATTCAAAAAAATTCGGAAAATTCTAAAAAATTTCAGAAAATAGGAAATGGCCACATTCAACTGGCCACGACCTGTTTCGGGTCTTTTTGACCCCCGATCTTTCCAGAAATGACGGTTTTGTCCTTCCGGCAAACCGTCTTCCAAAAAAATTCTAAAAAAATCTAAGAAAATCCCCAAAAATAGGAAATGGCCACAGTCAATCGGCCAAGGCTCATCCCGAGTGTTTTGAACCCGATCATTCTTAAAAATGACGATTTCGCCCTTTGGGCGAATCGTCTTCCAAAAATTGACGATTTTGCCCTCCGGGCTAAATCGCCTCCAAATCTTCCCATTTTACCCTGGTCCTAAATCACGCCTCCCCAAAGCCCTTATGGCTACGTTAGGAAGCCGTTGATTTGAATTGATGTGCATTGATGTGATTTATTTATGCACTTGATTGCGCTTTCATTTAAATTGATTGTGATTGATAGGAATAGTCTTCCAATCTGCATGAAACCCTGAATTAAGCCTACCTCACCTAAAATTGCGCCTGCATGAACTCTTAGCTAGGAAAATCACTCGCGTTAGGTACCGAAAGGGCGTTGGTAATGACACCAGCGTAACCAAGTCCCCGAACCCAAAAATCTCTGGTTCCGCAGAACTGATCGATCTCTCCCAATCGGTCCGTAAGGTTTCCGGTCTACCCTCCAAGAAAGACCGATGGCGACTCCAAATGCATGCACAAATTGCACATGCCACCACGACTACACTGAAGGTCGAAAGCGATCGACTCTTATCGTCGAATCCTTCTGAAAAATACTCCCGCCGCGATTTGGTATGGGCCTGGGAGGGCCCGCGTCGATCCAAGGCCCGCGATCGGTAATCCATTAGCCGCGTCCGCTTCCGGACGGGTTGCGACAGTCACTATGTTCCTTCACGATCATAAACCCGAATCAAGCATAAAAATTTCTTTTTGAGTTCTTTAAATTTCAATTCTTACCTTCAATAATCCATGACATCGATATCTAAAGCCTTGAAGTGCGATTGGGTCAATTTATCCTCTAATTCGATCAATTTTGACTCAATTGGCTTAATTGCGCAATTTTCTTTCAATTTAGTCCCGGTTTCACGAATCTCAAAATTAAATTCTCTCTAGGGCCAACCATGAAAATCAAACACCTCTACCCTATATTTTTCGTCGTCCCGAACTCATTGGTGACCTCAATTTGGACTGATTTGGTTGTTTGAGTCTTCGATTAAGCAAAAATCATTTTTGGATCTTAGGCATAATTTGAGATTTTCGCTAAATTCCAATTCAATTACTCGCGAAAATACCCATTCTAGATGGAAAGCATGCCGAGGAGTCCGATTTTAGCATCAATTTCATGAAAAATGATCAATTTAGAGATCAATTGGACGAAAATTGGTAACCAGATCGGTCGGGTCGGACCCGACCCGCCCGACCCGACCCGACCGGGTCTGCAACAGGGAACATTCCCTGCTCTCTTTCACGTACAGGAACAGGGGACAGTGGGCAGAAAAAGAAAATGGCGCCCGCGACAAAAATTGGAAAAAAAGTCCCTTTTCAAAGGACATGAAGCGCGTGAAGGTCCTTGGGGGGGGGGATCCGACGAGGCTCCAGCATATACAGGAGCTCGTCCACAGTAGCATGGGGGTTTATCGGGTTAAAAAAAAGGAGAGAGAGAGAAGGCCGAGAGTGATAATGGGGTGAGAGGAAGTCGGGTGCATCTCGTGGTGTTGACAGTCCGTCCTAAAGCTCTTTAGCCTCCCAAGCATCATCGCCGACGAGGCAGAAAAGGTCGGTATTTTTTGTCCCAGTTTCATGCCCTGTTTTTTTTTTTTTGGGATACTGTAAGTCGCGGTCGGATTTGACTTCCGACAAAATCGAACCAACACTGACGCTAGTTTAGGTCCCTATGGTGATGCCTTAGTATCAGTTTGCTTCGGTTTGGCCTGTGCACTCCACGATTTCCGTCCGAATGTCGATTTTTTGTATGCATGCCAACTGTTCGATGAAATGGTCGCCATTTGTTTTAAAGCGTCGGGGTCACGGCCGGGCCATGACTAAGTTCCTTTGGTCGTATCCTCGCCTATAATGCGTTCTAGAACCGACTCTAATCCTTCCCATCTCTCTTTTTTGCATCGGATCCCGTCGACAATGGTGGTCGGAGCTCCCCGGCCTTAACCTGAGCCGAGACCTCGCGCCGGCGCGAACGGTGGTCGCCGAGCTCTAAAAGAGCTCAGGTAAGTCTCCTCAACCCATTTGGATGTGGTTTGACTAATCAGAATCGAGTTTTGAACGCAAAAAAAAATTCTGCAAATTCCTCGTCGGCGCCAGATCTGTGGCGGTCGGTTTGGGGCTGTTTTCGGTGTGGTTTGGTCATCAAATGGACATATGTTGAGGTCAGTTTCATGGGAAGTTGTTTGGTGTCAAAATCGCGTCGATTCCGCGGCATTTGGGCGTTGAAATCGATTTTCCGGCGAGGCGCCGACGAGGGTCACCGGCGCCGGTTGTCTTCTCTAGCCAAGGGGATTGACCGGTCAACTCTGTTGACCGGTCAGCGTCGATGTGGCACACCACGTAGGCGGCCACGTCAGCAAGCGGGCGGTTTCCATGAAGAAATAAAACCTAGATCAGACGGCCGTGGTCTTGCCACGTGTCGCGATATAGGATTTTCAAAAAATATATATTTTATTATAATTATAAATGATTTTCTGAAATAATAAAAAGAATTAATACGATGGTCATCATGACGCCAAGTGGCACTTAGAGAACCGTCGAATCTAGGTTTTTTAATCCCATCAATTAAACCTAGATCGGACGCACCAGGGGAAGCCACATGGCGCATCCTGGAGCGCCCGATCGAGGATTTATCCGGATTTATAAAAAAATCTGCCGGATCAGACGGTCGCGGGTTAGCCATGTGTCACAATCGGCCCTTAAAAAAAAAGAAATATATTTTTATATTAATAAATTATTTTCAGAAAATTAAAAAGAGATCCGGTGGTTGACAGGAGGCCACGTGGCACACCGTGGGACGTCTGATCGGGATTTTCGGATAATAATAAAAAAATGATTAAAAAATATTGAAAAATACCAAAACGATGTCGTTTTAGACCGGTCCGACCCATATGGTCGGGCCGGGCGCCTGACAGGCGCGGGCCAGGTTTGACCTGGTCTGAAAAATATTTTTAATAAAAAATCGAAAAAAAATTAAATAAAAATGGAAAAATTATAAAAATTATTTTAAAAAAAAATTCGAAAAAATTCGAAAAATTTATGAAAATTCCCAAAAAATTTCGGAAAATAGGAAATGACCACAATCAACTTGCTAGGACCTATTTTGGGTCTTTCGAACCCCAATCCTTCCAATGATTTTGCCCTTTTGGCAAATCATTTTCCAAAAATTGAAGAAATTCCGAAAATGCCAAAAAAATTTCAGAAAATAGGAAATGGCCACAATCAACTGGCCATGACAAAAGGAATATATAAGAAATCCGTTGCTTGTGTTTATCTTTAATTGGTCCTTTATTTTGGCCACAATCAACTAGCCATGACCTATTTTGGAAACTCGTACCTACTATTTATTTATCAAATAGGTGCTTAAAATTGCCTAAGCACCTATTTGATCACTATAGAAAATTTTTGGATCGATACTTGACTTTATTCTTCTTAATATTTCAAAGAAAAAAAAACATAGGAAAATCAAATGTACTTTAATAGAGGATAATGTATGTAATAGGCACGGGTTTTCAGCAATTTGTTAAGGAGAAATGAGCTTAAGAAAGTAAAATTGCCTAAGTACCTATTAGATCGATACTTGACTTGATTCTGCTTACTATTTCAAGAACAATAACATAGGAAAAGAAAAAGTACTTCAATAGAGGATTATCTATGCAATAGGCACGAGTTTTCAGCAATTAATCAAGTAAAAATGAGCTTAACAATGTAAAACTGTCTAAGTACCTATTAAATCACTTCAAAAACTTTTTAGGGCGATAATTGGTTGATTCTATTTAATATTTCAAGAACAATAACATTGAAAAAACCGAACGTACTTCAACAGAGAATTCTTTATACAATAGGCAAGAGTTTCCATCAATTTGTCAAGTAGCAATGAGCTTAAGAAGGTAAAATTACCAAAGTACCTATTAGATAGCAGCGAAATCTTTTTAAGGTGATACTTAGCTTGATTCTATTCAACATTCATAGAAAAAATGAACATACTTCAACAGAGAATTATCTATGCAGTAAGCACGAGTTTTCAACAATTTGTCAAATATAAATGAGCTTAAGAAGGTAAAATTGCCTAAGTACCTATTAGATCGTTACGGAAACTTTTTGGATCTATACTTAACTTGATTCTACTTAACATTTTAAGAAGAATAACATAGGAAAAGCAATATACTTTAGTAGAGGATTATCTATGCAATAGGCATGAGTTTTCAGCAATTTGTCAAGGAGAAATGAGCTTAAGCAGGTAAAATTACCTAAGTATCTATTAGATCAATACTTGGCTTGATTCTGCTTACTATTTCAAGAACAATAACATAGGAAAAGCAAAAGTACTTCAACCGAGGATTATGTATACAATCGACACGAGTTTCTAGCATTTCGTCAAGTAGAAATGAGCTTAAGAAGGTAAAATTGACTAAGTACTTCATCGAAGGATTATTATATGTGGAATAGGCACGAGTTTCTGACAATTCGTCAAGTAGAAATGAGTTTAAGAAGGTAAACTTGTCTAAATACTTATTAGATCGCTTCGAAAACTTTTTGGGGCTATACTTTGTTTGATTCTACTTAATATTTCAAGAATAATAACGTAGGAAAAACGAACGTACTTCAACAGAGGATTATCAATGCAAAAAATTATTTGGGGGTAAATTTATTATAGCTGTACCGGTATTGGATTTATTGTGATTCAAAAAATAGTTTGGGGGTAAATTTAACATAGCTATACCAGTTTAGGATTTTTGGTGGTTAAAATAATTAGTTTTGAGTAAACTTATCATAAATGTATCAGTTTGAGATTTTTGATGATCGAAAAAATAGCTTGGGGTAAATTTATCACAATGTACTAGTTTGAAGTTTCTTGTGGTAAAAAAATAGTTTGAGATATATTTGTCACATGTATACTAGTTGGGATTTTTCGTGGTTCTAACCCTAATGTTAAGTACGATAAAATTAAAAATAAGAGTTTATACTGAGAAAAATTTCAAATTAGCACACCTGTGATAAATTTACTCTAAATTATTTTTCACCACAAGAATTCCAAACTAGTATATCTGTAAAAAATTTATCCCAAATTATTTTTTGACCACAAAAAACCCCCCAAACCGGTGCAGCTGTGATAAATTTATCTCCAAACTATTTTTTTAATTATCAAAAACCTCAAGTTGGTACATCTGTGATAAATTTATCCCAAACTAATTTTTTTAACCATCGAAAACTCCAAACTGGTACACTATAATAAATTTACCTTTCGTTAGTTTTCGTTAAATCGTGTTAATTCCGCGAAAAGTCTAAAATCAATGCATCTATGACAAACAGAGGGTAAAAATCTCAAATCGGTACAAGCATCAGCTGCCACGTGTCATCCAACTCAACAAATTAATGGTAAAATTTAACGAAAAACTAAAATATGGTAAATTTGTCACGAGTTCACCAGTTTGGGGTACATTTATCACATGTATACTAATTTGAATTTTGTTATGATAAAAAAATAGTTAAGAGTAAATTTGTCACATGTGTACTAGTTTAGATTTTTTGTGGTAAAAAAATAGTTTAGAATAAATATATCACAAGTGTACCAGTTTGATTCATGGTATTAACCTTAAAAAAATGTATAATTTGTTGAATGAGATTTTTCGCTTGTTTTCAGAATAAAATGTTACGTTTTAGATAAAATATCTGTCTACAAACCCAGCAATTCCAGTTCGGAAATCGGTCAAGGAATTCCTGTGTTCTTGACAAGTACGTCAATAATTTTTGAAGTTGATAAACTCATTTTGTCTTTCTTTGTTTGGTCTAATAATACTAATTTTTTTATTTGAAATTGATAGTAAATATATTCTAAATAGTTCATTAAGGAAAATTAATGAAAAACACTCATTCAATTAATATCTTCGCTAATGTATTTCAAGTGGTTCATGATCAAGTACATCTTCAACTCATTGGTGGATAAAAACAATGGGTATAATGAATCAAACCCACCAACTTATTATGATCCCATAATCAATGGTTCGACTGGGGTCGAGTTTCTATGATACCCGACTCGAAACACTACGTAAATGTGCTTGACCAAATCCAACTAGAGACCCAAATGACGTATAACCCGAGTCATCGGGTCAACTCGGTCTAGGTCGGCTTTCGTTTTGTTATTTATTATTATTATTATTATTATTTAAAAAAAATCGTGAATAACGAGGGGTGAAGGAAAAGTTTTTTCACAATAGCTCGTCAGATGTCACAACGTAATTCAATTGGTAACATTTATAAATGAGCCAACAAATAAGAGGCTTCTTCTGCTTGCTTCTAACCCAACATTGTGCATGCGTTTTTGCGCCTGTCTTCGCCGCGCTTCGATCTTGGTCGATAGAGAAAACAAGAGCTTGTTGATAAAATCGTGAGCCGCTTCTCCTGCTTCTGCTCCCCATTGTAAATTTGAGGATTTGCCACAACTTGAAGAATTGGGATTAGGGTTCTTGAAGAGGGAAATTGAATTTTGCTCCAATTTCTTGGCTAGGGTTCTTCAATCAGATGAGTAAGCCACGTTGTTTACCTTCTTAATTGCTGACTTCAGCTCGCTTGCACGCCACGCCGGATTTTTCGGCAAAGCGAATAGCCGATGGCACTCAAGTGATCAAATTTTTAATTTTGCGGCACTAAAGGGAGCGAAGAAAAAACCATGACACTCAAGTGAACGCCATACGAAAGTCATGACACTTCTGGCTTTTCGACTTGGAGGAAAAAGCGACAGCTACATGGGCAAACCTAAGTGTTCTATTATTTTTTTTTTGGGTCGAAAGTGTTCTTATTTCAAATGCCACATATAAAGGTGTCTTAGGCTACGTATGGTAATGTTTCTATTCCTAGGAACATATTTGGAACAAAAATATGTTTTTGTGTTTCCGTTCGCGGCTACGATTTATGGGAACAAAAACGCGTTTGGTAAGTAAAAGAAAAAAAAACTTTTTTCTGCAGGCGGCGGCAGCGGCAGCGGCGGGCGACCGGCAGCGGCGGCAGTCGCCGGTCACCAGCGGCAACGGTGGCCGACGGGTGGTGGCCGCGTCGACAGCGATGGGTGGTGGTTCTAAAAGGGTTCCAAAAAGTGTTCTAAAATCCAGAATCAAATTTTTTTTTTATTTTTTTAAAAGTGTTTCCCGGAACAAAAGTATTCTCCGGAACACTTTTGGAATATTTTTTTCACCATATGCTTTTCAGAACACTTTCATAATAGAAGCATTTTCCCTGGAGTTGCCATACGTAGCCTCTTACCCCTGTATTTTTCGGGTCATGATACGACTCTCCTCTCATTTCGTTAGTAATTAGTGGGTAATGGGCGTCGATAATCTCTCTTTTTCATGCTTCATCAACAGCTGAACCGCTTTGCCTGCAAGCCCAAACGGCTATTCATGGTTTTAAGAGTTTACACGGATTTGCAAAGTGAACCCAATGCGAACTATCAATATAAATGGAAGTCATCTTTCCAACTTTGACCCTTTTTTGCTGAGCTATATTCGAAATTTCTGTGAAAATGAAAAACACATGTTTTTAAGGTTTTTTTTTCCTATAAGAATTATCGAGATAATTATGGTGAGTTGTTTTTTTTTTTTGTTGGTCGGAATGGTGAGTTTAGATAATATATTTTTGAGGTGTAAAACTTGTTGGAAAATATCGTTGGGAATGAAATGAAATGAAATCAGACTTTGAGACGTGATAACATTCTCTTTAAAGATTTGTTCGTCCTATAATGTTGCTAATGATTTCTAACAAATATTGTCCATGATACGACAAAGTGTGAGAACAGTAGATGGCACTCTTGATATTTTTTCGGGATTTCTTAAGGGAAACAAATAGAGAAGAAGCTGCATTTCTTTGAGAAGAACGAAAATGAAAGTTCTGAAAATTGAAGTAAAGTGAACAACGAACAGAATTGTAGTTTATAGATGAGAAACGACCACAAATCTTCATTTTCAAAATAGTTTACTCGGACACAATTTTTCGTTGTCCGAAAACTGTATCGCCTGAAAAATTGCAACTCTTCATTGTCCGAAACACCTATTCAAAGGTCATAAGAAATTAATATGAAATTCAAAAATAAAAAATAAAATAAGAATATTGACAATTAGTGCTGATTATTACCCGCGAGCATGCCAAGTGCTAGGTGTGCCAAAATCGCATAATTATTCGCACGCAGGTATAGTTGGGTGTATTCCAATTTGCCCATTTCTCTATTTGAAAGATTACAACAGTCTTCTATCTTATAAAGTGTTTCACATTTTCCCTTCCATCCCAGATGAAGTAAAGGCACTTCCCTGAACAAAACTTTAAGTAAAGGTCTGATTGTCGAACTCTGAAAGTGTAAGAGAAGTTCAAAGAAAGTGTTGGCAGGAGAGCTATTGATCCGCTATAACATTGCATGTTGCTAAGCTGATAAATAAGACTAATATGTAGATTATAAAACGCAACTTTTTCTGTTGACTTCGAGGTGTCTTACAAGTTTTTGGACGGGTCGATGATGGCAAGTGAAAACTCGGGTGGGTTGCCTAAATATGAAATTGTTATACTTCGTTGGAGTTGACAATACTTCGGGCACTTTTGTTTCTCATACTGGGTATGTCCACGTGAGCTTAGGGAAACTAGAGTATGAACCAACGATATGTGATCCCTACGCATAGAATGACGGGGATCCTGTGGCTCGATCAGCGAGTGGGGGTTCCACTCCCTGGTGAGCGAACGGCTGCCCCGTTCGCTGGTAGCGGGCGGGGGCTCGAGAGCAGCGCACCTGAAACAATATCGGGTTTAGGCTTGTGTTTAAATTGGTCTATTTGTTGTGGGATAAAGGGATTCAAATAGGCTTAGGTGTTGGGCGCATTTTAAGTTCTATATATTGTGCTCGCATGAGAAATCATTGTAACGAGTAGTTGTGGTATCCTAAATATTATAGCGAAATTTTTTTGCAAGATGTAGCTCTATTCTGGAGTGAACCTAGGTAAACTTGTGCTTCATCTATTTTTCTATTCCGTGTGTGATTTTTCTGATTCGGTTTAGTATATAATCCCTTGGTTGGAGGGTATCAAATCTGTGCTTGCGGCGCCTAATCCCTACACAAATCTGTTTCTTAATCACTACTTTGTGGGGAGGGTTTGTTTCGTTTCTTACAAATGTCAGTCTCAAATACCAATTCTTCGGAAACGAACACGTGCAAATGTATTCTCTAACATGTTCGTTGTGGTTCACACCTTCAGTTGCGCATTTTGTCGCGTGATTCTTTCCATTTATTTGGC
The DNA here is from genome assembly GCA_021437785.1 of Rhodomyrtus psidioides. NCBI lineage: Eukaryota > Viridiplantae > Streptophyta > Magnoliopsida > Myrtales > Myrtaceae > Rhodomyrtus > Rhodomyrtus psidioides. The sequence continues at coordinate 14,465,421 of JAILYB010000004.1, read as the reverse complement.
TTTGCCAATGCAGATTAGACTGGGTGCAAACTCACTTGATGTTCTACCATTGATTATTGTACTTTTCTCGGCTCAAACCATATTTCATGATGTGCCAAGAAATAACTTAATATGGCTTGTTCCACAGCTGAAGCTGAATATCGGCCTTTTGCTTGTGTAGCTGCTGAACTCACTTGGATTTGGTTCATATTGCATGACACTGAGACCAATCGGTGTCAACCTTTGTTACTTTTCTGGGACAACATGTCGACATCACATATCACAACTAATCCAGTTGTTCAGTTTGAACAAAGCCGATTGAGATAGATTATCATTTTGTTCAGGAAAAAGGTTACTCTTGATTCTATTGTAATTTTTACCAAATCATTGACTCAGGATAGTTTTGTCAGTTTACGAACTAGACTCAGTCTTTGATCCTCCCCATCAACCAATTTAAAGGGGAGTATTGAAGTAACAAGGGTAAAAAGATCAGAGTAATTACAGTACATAATCTTCTACTAATCAGCGTGAAAATATCAAGCAGAGCATCTGCCATTTGATCATTTGGAAATCTTTTCTGATTCACTTTTGATGTAGATCAAATTATTAACTTGTCTTTAACATTCACCATAATCATAAGTGGTGATATCTCTATTTATATTTTACTCCATTTTCAACTCAATTCTTAGTTTTCTTTAGGAGGGACAGGAACACAAAATGAAACAATGTCAACAATTACCTAATTGAACCAATTTCATCTTATAGTTTATTCAAAGAGAAAGTAGTAGAACTATCGACGCAAGCAGTGTGCTCCTCAGAAAGAGAAAACTCGAGTGACATAGAACACAGATCCTACAAACGGACACATGGGGTGCTTGCGGACACACCCCGTTCGATATTCATAAGAAAACAACTTCTAAGACGATATACAGCCTTAAGATGAAGCTCTCAATCACATACCGTGAAGAACAGAAAAGTCATAGACTGTCAATGTATGACGACCTCCGGCTCGTGCACGCAACCTATAACAGCTTTATCTTAACCTCCCTTGACAGAAAAAAAAGTGATGGGAAGCTTTGCCAAGACATGTACTATTTATATCCTCTATAGCTCACACTAGCTGTACAAACTGAGACATATCGCTATACTATAATTCCGTGCGACAAAAATCGGCACATTAAAGATACAAGGCATGTGAAGTCCCCGATCCCATTGACGTAGACTCTGAGGGCTCAGGTTTCCCTCCACCATTAGGAACTGACCTGTCCTTTTCTCTTCAACTTCATGGCCTTTTGGCTCAGTTGATGCTTTTGCCCAGGCAGAACAAGCAACAAGCGTGACAGGACATATGCCAAAACCTCGTCACGGTGCGAGAAAGTAAAGTCCAAGTGAGCATACTCAAATTCGCTGTATGACACATCCACTCCGGATTCCTTCATTTTACTGTAGTGCTTCCTCACCATGGATGGCCGAATTACCTTGTCCTTCCTTCCAGCAACCAGATCAACGGGAATGTCAATAAGCCCGTAGTGTTCGCCCAAATCCAATGGCTCCGAAGATCCGTAGGCCTCCTTGTTGGCAGACGCACTGCCATAATCATACATCTTGAACTTCCCACTCCGCTTCATTTGTGCCAGGTGGAGAGCTACGCGAAACGACACGCCGGGCATATCATTCATGTTGTAATGTGGTATCCCCAACACCCCGACCCAGTTCGAGCTATCCCCACCGACGACGTAACTCATTAGTGTTTGAACAAGACCTCCAACAGCAGGGTAGTTAATGAAGTCCCGTGCCAACTTATTCAACAACAATCTGAAGAATCTGGTAGGTATGTAGAATGCAGGCATGAAAGGGGCCAATATAGGACCTAATACGAGCAATAAATGCTCCACCAGAGCAAATGCTAAGTTAGAGTCGCCGTGAAAACCAGCAGGGGACAGTAAAATCAATCTTGAGAGCCTATGGGGCTTTTCTTGAATGCGACTGGTAATAAGGTACATCAACACAGCAGCTCCTCCCAAGCTATGACAGATAGCACAAAGTTTATATGGCTGATCTTCATTCGTTTCTTCCTCGCCATCAGGTTGGCTAAGCTTCAACTCCGATGTTTTAACCTCGTGAATCTTGTTTATCATAGCAGGAATATCCTGAGTCCCATGCTCATTAATAGAGTACTGCCAATACCTGCATTAATTGAAGAAAGTAGAATCATAAATCCCATGCTAGACATACCCTAATTTCAGCACACAATGCGAAAAGAGGAATAAAAAGTACAGTAAACTCGAAGATATAACTCACTCTCGATAGGAGATGCTCTTGTTCACGTGTTCCCTAGATACCAGTCCTCGAAAATTCCCAAGGAAAACATCAAACCCTGCAAGTCAATGATAAGCTCAAAATAGTCAGCTTCAGGAACAGCACGGATGACTGCTAGCTCATTCTCCAGTATATTAACAAACCTTGATCATATGCTGCAAAAGCTGGAGAACCCACCACCCCATTCGAAACCCAACTGAAAAAAGAAAAAGAAAAATTGAACTTAGATTGCGTGCATCAGCAAACTTCAAAAACTCGAGTCCAAAGCTTTATTTTAGGAAATCATCTTCATAACATAGTATGTTCATCTTGTTCCTGCAAATCCCGTAATGCATACCTCTAGAATAGTAGAATACTACCATTTGAGCAAAAAGATATATCAACTCATACTTGTCTGATTTTTTTTTTTTTTTTTTTGGGGGGGGGGGGGGGGGGGGGGGCTTATTTTCAACTAAAGAACTTTCTATAGCGTAATAAATTTGCGTATCACCATAAGCCAATTGCGGATATGCTAAAAAATTTGGAAATGGTAAAAACACCAAAGGAAAGCACTGAATTTTGACAAACAAACTCATCAAAAAACTGCATTTACTGTTCGGAAAAGGAAGAAACTGGTGAGATGGCACAGAATGTATAAGAATATAAACTCACCCCATTGATGAATCCAGAATGCCATGCTGTAAGTAAACAGCCTTTCTTGCATCACGTCTGCAACAAAAAAAGACACTAAGCCAATATGGAAAAGGGATATTTTCTTAAGATGAAAATTTAGAACAAGACCGAAAGATACCGAGGTATTCTCTCCAAAAGGAGAATGTAGCCATCGGTGGTGATGACATTGATTGCTTCATATGGATACCTGAAATAGGTTTAAAGGTAAAGGAAAGAAAAGTTAAGTCTCCTAGGAACTAAAATCAATGTGGGATCAATGGAGTACATAGCTCTTACCCAAACTCGGTTATCACATCCTGACATGTCCGAGCGTCTGTATTAAGAGAATGATGAAAAGAAGTTTTACTTTCTGACAGAGCAGGATCATTCTCTCCCAGTGTTGCAGTGGTCACTGAGGATTCGGAAACTACGTGGTTATTATGATGGACCATATTGTGCGAGAAAATCCATCCATATAGCTGTTTACCAACTTCAGCTGGCGAAAGCAAGCAGTGTGCAGCCTTGTGAACTATATCGAATATAGCCTCTATGAAGATCTCCATTGCTAGATGAAGATCCTATAAAAATAATATATCCAATAAGCAAGGGGAATAAATGAGTCCCAAAGCCAAAATCATCTGCCAACATATGATAATTACTATCTACCTCAATTACTCCACGTCTCCGATCAGTAGTACGCTGAAAAACATGATCCTTAAGAGTTTGGACCCTCTTAAAGGAAGTTGAACTTGACGGCTTCTGTCTTTCAGATGGGGGTGCCCGCACTTTCCTATAGAAGGGGAAGAAGAGTAGACGAGCTAGTATTGCCAGCAACAACTTGACGGGGACCAAAATCAGAGAAAATATGCTGTTCATCCAACCCATTCTATGTCTTTCACGTCTGGAGAAGGAGCTTGCCCTTGAGAATCGGGAGCTTTGGGATAATGGCGAAGGACAAGAATTTTCACTTATATCTTCTTCCCCAGAGGAGTAGTCTGAGCTTGAAGAAGCATCCGAATCAACCGAGAGGTTGTGGACGAACTGATTGAAAGAGGACACACCACTGCAATACAAATTGAAGAAGTCAAATCCTTACGGTGTTCTCCTTAGGTTAACGAAATATTAATACACAGAGGTCTACCCTACTGGATTTCTTTTTATCACTTATTACACTTGCAATGGCAGTGTAATTTCTTCTGGGACAAATTAAGCAAATTCTAACCAGTCCATCAGTATGACAAAATATTTATTATTATTCATTTTTATCAAACCATGGACAAATCATATTTAGTTTAAGTCTTTTTACTCTATACGATGACAATTATACTTATTACGTTGTAATATTTTTATAAATCACAGATCTCAGTTGTAGACATGTATGAAAGATTTGAGGGCCCTAACCAAAAAAAAAAAAAGATTTGAGGGCTGTAGCAGACAACAAATATAAATCACAGAGCTGCAATATACATAGAATTACATCTCTATGTTGGTACACGTGTTGAAACAAAGCTCAAAATGTGTTGAAAGAGGGGACGAAAATTGAGGACACTTGGCGAGCAACAATCGCGCCACGTTTTGAAGCCGCAGGAGTTGGAGCAGGACCTTTCCTTTACTATGTATACATGAGTATTCAGGCATATGTGTATATATAGTAACCAGTTTATCAACAGAAAGTAAGTTTGTCAAAATATATGCAGCGTACTCCATTGGGGGTGAGAAAAAAAAATTACGGGAGTGAACCCACTTGCACCAATTCAATCATTTTGCTTTCGGATCGAGACTGCAGGAGTTGGAGAAGGACCTTTTCAAAGTACCACGTATATATGAGTATTCAGGTATATGTGTATGCAGTGTAACCAGTTTATCAACAGAAAGTAAGTTTGTCAAAATATATGCAGCATACTCCATCAGGAGGGTAAGAAATATTTTTCACAGAAGCGAACCCACTTGGACAAACTCAATCATTTTGCTTTCAGACAAAAAACATAAATATCACATTTGCGATGACAAAGTAGTTTTTCTAGGACAAATTACCCTAATAGTAACCAGTTTGTCAACTCACTCTCACAAACCAATATACAAGCAACTAAATCTGAAGCAAAACACGACAAGATGACACACAGTTATAGATGTTCAATTAAGACTGGTTTTGTTTATTTCGACTTCTCTATTCATAACTTGAATCCATTAAAACATTGCCCTGCACTCTTTTCACAAAACATGTAACATTTTCAGCGAACCAATTTGAAGCATCATAGCAATCACGTGGAACAACAGCTAGAGACAGGACAGCGATGCAGTAAAGCAAACAAGCTTACAACATACAAATGTACACAGTTTGGTTAACGAGTGCCTTTAGGGCATTTTTCAAGCATGATATACAAGGATAATTTCTATATTATGTGCATCATCAGAAGGGTAAATGCTTCGAAAATTGGGAGTCTCTCTATTTGTCTATCTAACAAGTGCCTTGCGGACACCCGTTAAACCCACATAGATTAAGGATCTTATATATCATCAAAGATGAAAGCGTATCAAGAGTTGTTCGTTCGTCCATGCAATTATTTCAAAAACTAAGGCAATTATCACAGATGATGTTCTTTTCATAGAGAAAAAGGAAAAGTACACGGTGTTGTTTCGACCTTCGTGACCATAAAAGGTTCCTGGCCAAATTGTCAACTGGATGACTGAGCATGCCCAACAGCCAAAGATTCAGACTCTCAAAGGGGAAAAATGATAAGAGCACTTCAGTTCTATATACAATTCATTTGGCTAGTCTTTCCCTGTGCTACTGTCAGAAGTGTTCAAACTTTCCACTGCTTTCCAAGATATAGAGGAAAATGCTCCACAAGGCCGTGAGCACAAGTAAATTCTACATCCATACTATGAAAAATTTCTCACTTTATCAGAGTTAATGAATCAGTTCATGGTACACAAAGGAGAAAACTCACTGTTCCATCCACCGGGGCAATCGAGGTCCACTAAAAGTTGGCCTGAGCTCCCATCCATTCATACCTTCAAGAATGGTAGCTTTTCCAGGTAAGAAGGTCAACAGAAGTGCTGACACTCCATTCACAAGTCTCACGATGTTGTTCAAGGATTCATAGGTGATAGTCTTAACCGACCTGCAGTGCAACCAACAAACATGCCCATCTATTGATTCAGCAAGTGCTCCATATGCCGAATTGTTTGTCATCTACTTAATGCCAGAGTTTGTAAATTAAGAGGAGTTGGCCAATTCTACGATGCTAATGGACACAAAAATCGAAATGGTAGCATCAAGGTCATAAACAACAAAGCTCCAAAGTCAAACAAAGGATGCTCAAACTCTTCCAAAGCAAAAGTAGAATTCATTCTCTCATCAGTTTGTTTTTCTTTCCCCTTTAAATTCTAATGACAAGGGGGTATCAAACCTTTTTCTAACTAGCTTTTAAATGAACATGGCATGATTGAAGATTTTTCAACCAAGCCAATCACGGGTTTGTTTTTTTAAGTTTTTCGTGTAAAATCACTATGAGATCGAATCCAGGGAGCTCAAGCTGAAATGCCAAGCAAATTCCTTGTCAAGTTGCCGCAAAAGGAGGTCAATAAAGATCCAGAAAACTCTAAAGAAGGAGGACTATGCACGCCAGATCGTAGTATTGCTCAAAATTAGCTAAGGAATTGCATATAGCTAGCTTTAGCAGACACCCAGGGTCATCAGAACCACTCACCTACCAAAGAAAAAAATCATTAACGAGCTCATCAACATAACAGCATATCTAATGTCGCTCCACACATATGCAGCCAAACAAGATACACAGCTAGAACCAAGAATTCGACGGGAAAACGATTTTCTAAAACTCAGATTACCAATATGACCCTGCGATCAATTTGCCGATTAACAGTGCAGGATTTGCTCCGACGAGAAACCCGTTCAACCCACTAAGACTTCATCGTTCCAAATGAGAAAGACACGATTCATATCATTCCGACCAAAAAAGCGAAACCCACAGAGGGGAGTCGCGACTTGCAAGGGGCTACTCACTCTTTGGATACGGCGAGGACGTCGTCGACGAACCGCTGCATCTCCAAAGCCACACGAAGCGACGAGCTCTTCGGCAATCGATCGGGAATCAAGACCGGATGATCTCTCGAGACATCAAACGGGACGGAGCAGACAGATTCGATTCTGGGGTTCCGACAACGGTTTCTCGCATGAATCCGAACAGCTTACGGGGAACGACATTCAGATGATTCTCCTGAATATGTTTAGCATTTGCAACGTCGATTCTTGCCGTCCAACAATCGAGTCGGTGGCTTCCCTCCCACGTGGGGGCTCGACGCCACGTGGATGCCTGTGATTGGGCCGACATCTGGTCGCGTAGGTCAAGAAATGACACTTGCCCCAGATTTCTGAAAGCTTACGATAAAATGTGGAAATCGGTACGTTTGTTTGAGTGGAAAAACAAAATTTATCGCACTTGTTTCTTTTTGTTTTTCACCAAAATTAAATCATTTAAAAAAGGGTACTTTACTCCTCCTTTTCCAGGATTGGGGCACAAGGGTCCTCATATTAGAACCCATCAATGATCCATTTTTGACCCATTTTTGTATATTGATTTTAGATTTGTAAAGAATTGAATGAAAATGGATCCAAAATATTTAAATTAAATCAGATAGGCCAAAAATGGGCCACACACTTAAATCCATTTTCGACTCATATTGGTCCAATTTTCGATCCATAAGGATAGATTCTTTCTACAAGTTGCAAATGGGCCCAATACTTCAAAGGTTGTGTTGTTGTTGTTGTTATTATTATTATTATTATTATTATTATTTAATTTTCTATTTTTATAACTGAAATGAAATAAATTTGAAAAGAAAAAAATATAAAAGTCGCCGCCGGAGAAAAATAAATAAAATAAAACAAAATAAATACTTTTTATTTAATAATTTGAATAGTTAATATTTTTAAAAAATTTAAAAAAAAATCTAAAAATCTAAAAAATAGGAAAAAATTTCACTAGATTTTTTATTGTATGAAAGTATTTTAGTAGTATTATTTTCTTAGAATATTATTGTGATTTGATAATATGAGTCAAAATGATTTGAGTCGGGTATGGATTAGTTGCGGGTCGGATTGGGTATGAGTCGTTGAATATGAGTCAAACGGGTCAATATGGGTTGGACCATATTTGACCCGACCCAAATCCGACCCGACCCACACATTTGACACATTTACTTGATACTATCCAGGTGCGAAGAACTCCGGAGGCGACGGAAATGAGCTGAAATCTCACTCACCTGCTTAAACTACAAGCAAACACTCGAACGTGAGAGCAAGGGATCACAGATTATTTTTTCAAACTTTTACGTATTTGGTTTGTTAAAAATGATCAATCAATGAAAAATTATTTACGATCAAAGAAAATATTCATAACTAAAGGGTGAGTTTATTTCGCAAAAAAGCGTGATTTAAGAATTATTTTCCACAATATTGTTAATTAATTTACTTGAAACAAAAAATATGTAGACATATATTATTATTGATATATAAAGTTTTCATTGACTAATTATTTCAAACACACGTTTTTCGATTTTTTTTTAATATTTGTATAATCAATTAATCAGCATTCACAGGGGAGAGGATACAATACGTAACCCAAATTGAACGAGATTCATGGTACTTCGGTAATAATGAGCAACGGTCACGCCACGTCAGCACCGAAGCACAGTGCGTCTGTGGACACAACACAAGATACTTTCGAGAAGAAGACGGCGAATCGCAGCAAGTTGAGGGGCGGCGCGAGGTTAGGTGTGGACGGCGAGGGTTCAAGGGGACACGTGGACGGTGGCGATTAAAGGGGCGTGGATTTCGTGTGAGCGGAGATACTCCGATGGATGGAGGAGATGAATAGCGTGGAAAGTAAGGAAACAAGCGGGGCTCGTGCGTGTCGTGTCCAATTTACTTGGAGCATTCTCGGTGCCGCGTTAAGAGGTCGCTTCTAAACATTGCAATATCGAAAAAGGTCACTTTTTGGCGACCGGACCCCCAAAAGAAAAAAAAAATCATTCTACATTTTGCGGAATGTTCACAAATTCTCATGCCAGCGACAAGAACCCATTCGCCAAGATTCTTCGCTTGTATCCTCAATCCCTTCGAAACAACAATTCCGAGAGATTGCGAAATTCCCGTAACCATCTAGTCCATCATCGATCGAGCGGTCGGTTCCTGTGAAACCCGCACGCGATGGCTCGAATCCTTCCATCCTCGTTCCGGATCAAGTCCAAACGAGATTTTCAGGCTAAGCCAACGGAGTATCGTCAAAACCGGCTCCTGAGAAGCGCTAATCATGCTTAGATGACGAGAGGCCCGCGAAGCTGCAATTTATAGCAAGCTTAGTCCGTACTGGAGTTGCAACATTGAAGTAATGAACTCCATTCGAGACACGAGAGAGTGAATCAGTTCAGTCTCTGTCAATTTTTCCAACGGAAAATATAGCAACTACAACTTTGGATTTTAATAACGAATGTCCCCTCAGTTGAGCCAAAAGAGCAAAAGATGAAACTAAGTCCCCACAACCGAGCCATTCCGAGCTAGGCGAGCCGGTATAACTGATTAATTCCAAACCTATCAAATTTGGCCACACTGCGACTTCCAATCTGAGTACCCCGACATAACCCTAATTGGATTCAGTCTCCCAAGCATCTTTCTTCCGCTCCAACAAGAGGAATTCAAGAGATCATCCTAACAATTGACCCTAGACCATAGACATCGTAGAAGCACCAGAAGCGTCAAATCACGGGCATTTTCTCTGAACATATGAAGCACCATGCTCCTCATACCTGAATGGATTCCCAGTATAGATTTAGTCAGGCAGAGAACAAACTGAATATGGAATGCCGAAGAGTCCAACTTCAATGGAAACTTTAACAAGAGCAATGAAAGCCGGAAATTTTCCCTGATTTTACTCCATATATCGAAAAAGAGCAACAAACTGGAACCTTAAATCCAAAACTTACTCGGTCTTTGAGAACCACATCTGCTGAAATGATCCGAGAGATGCCAATATACTTCCTCCTATCCACACACTGCACACCCCCATACTTGGCATTAAGAGAGCAATAGGCATAAATCATACCATGAAATATTTGTCTAGGGAACTGGGCAACAGCAAAGAGGATGGTTGCCAATTGCAGCATGTAACCTATAAGATGATCGCTGACATTGTAGCTTCCCTGATCCTTGACAATCAAAGCCACTCTTTCTAGAGCATTTTTGAATGCTAAGATTATATCGGTCCACCCCTTTCAGATATTATTCTCTCGCGTGGATATTATATCCTTTCTATCCTAGCACTGTGCAAGGGTTACATGAAATAGGTACGAGAGAAGAATTTTAGGGAAAGTTCAAACTACCTGAATCTTCTTTCAGTTGTATTCCCACTGGCCAGTACTTTTACTCTAGCAGCCTGAGGGGATTCCTGCACATTGAGAACTCTATAGCATTACAAAGCTCGATATTCTCATTCAACAGGAAAAATCGACTATTAATTTAGGGAATTGAGAGCTCACAAATCTATCAACTGCTACAACAATGGATAAGAATAGAACCACATGTGCCAGATAAATAATATATACATAGGGTCAAAGAACTCCAAAATTGTATTTTGTACTAGAGATAAGTAATACGTGACAGAAATCTGCTCCCCTCAACATGCAGTAAGAACTTAAGTATTCATTCACTTAAGAAAAATATACCTCTAGCAAGTCTTTCTCGAGACGTTCCTTCAACTGCTGCATCGATGCAGTGCCACCCGCAAGCTTTAAAGAGAAGAATGAAAAATCAACCTCATTTCAACAACTTACAACCAGTTGAATACATTTTATGCCATCACATTGCTCTGCATACAATTACCATTGCATGCCTTGCATGCACATGAGTATGCACATAAGGGGAGAAGAGAGAGAAGACCTGCCAAAACTACTCCCATTTTACAGAAATACAACCACAAAGAATACTTCCATTATATAGACTCGCATCTCCTAAGCATGTTGAAGGATTCCATAAAGAATGCTTGGCATATCAAAACTAAAATTAGAGGATTTAAACTTAGGTAAACAAGGATTGATTAACATTTTACCAGAATACTACTAAAAAGTTCTCTTCGGATGTCAACGTCACACTTGTTAATACTTTCAATAACCTGCAAAAATAGGATGATTTAGCAAGAGATGTTTCAAGAGTAAAAGAGTGTAATCTAGACAAAGGGCGAAGGAAAAGGACATCACCATCTGGGATAATCCACGAACAGAAGGAGCAAACTCTGAGAAACTCTCCATGCCGGGAATTGTCTGTTTTCCACATACAAAGTTAGAATCCTAAATAAGTAAATGCATGCCAAAGAAACAGCATTTCTGAAAAATTGATGTGGAAGGATACCGACCCATTTTCTACCCATAAGTTCAACAATCAGCGATACAGATATACAGATGCACAATACAATTTCAACGATTTGAGTGATTACAAAATCAGGTAATTTGGCATGAACATTCATAAGTATACAATGCCTAATTCTACCTAAAAAGAACTTAAAGACTCAACCAACCATGAGGGGTCCTCGATACAAAAGCGTAACCAAAAAGCTTAGGCTTCACAATTGTGTTAACTACTAAGATCTTCAACAGAGAACTAAACTGAATGAACACACTCCTTAGGAAATTAAAAGCCAAAAAGCTCTAGTTTCAGGAAGCAATGCATTCTGCAAGCCCATAGTCTAGAGAGAGAGTTAGAAAGCAAATATACCAAAGAAGGCAAGAGATGAGGAGCACTCATAAACAGTTCAAATGAAAAAAAAAAATCTCATAACAAAGAAATTGCCTCCATACAGAACTCGCTAAGGTGGAAAGCTGAGCAGATGACTAAGGACATAGATGTATTTACAAAGATTATTAGCACAGAGACCTAAAACCACACAGAACTCTCCAATTGGACAAAGCAGAAATATTGTAGAACCTAAGATTTTCTAAGAGGTGAAGAAAGTGGAGATATTGACAATGAAGGCAACGAGAATAATTTTGTTTGGAAAGGATAAAAAGTGAAGGTGCAGAAGATGAGGAGAAACATAATTCTTTTGTTTGGGTAAACTAAATGGCCAATTCCACATGTTTTCTCCACCCAATCAAATGGCCAAGAAATGTAGGCCTGGGAGAAGTTTTTTGCCCACGAAAATCTCTACCTCAATGTCCACTATGCCTCCAAACAATAGAACCTACATACATTCTTTCCCTATTTTCCTTTCCACACTTGTTACTTGGTGCCAAGCATAACGTAATGCACCTTTCATATAAGGTAGAACCATCAAAAGCAACCAAGTCTATCGTTGTTAAGGAATTGTATATGTTACGGTCCTAATAGATTATCAAAAACAAGACTCAATCAAGCATTTTGATGGGGAATAAGAGGAAACGTGTAAAATCTGCATCCAAATCAACTGGCTAGTGGCTACCTACCTGAGCTAGGGATGGATTGAACAGAACATCAGGAATCTTAAATCTGTCAGCTCCAATTTCAATTGTCCTGCATTATGCAGAAGAACAACGCAAGACTAAAGTGAAATGAGTGATTCTGAACAGTTATAGCACCACAACATCACCAAAAAAGGACACAAATAAAGCATCACAGTAAAGCCTTTGACTATTAAGCCGCAGCTATGTGAAACTTATGAGCTAATAGTGCTCTATTTAGCATACAATAATCTTGAAAAGGTGAAATATACTTGACAGAACAAATTCTAAGAGATGGCCCAAATTAGGACCTTGTAAGCAATACAATGTCAAGCAGAGAGTTTAAGAGACTCACTGGCCATCAGGTAGCTCATACGGGGTCATCGGTATATTTGCATATGCACTTTCTGCCAAAAGATACGAATTCTATCAAACATATCGAATTTCCAACAGATGTATCTCAGTCAAGATTAGAGATTTCATATGAAAACGGTATTCCCATATGCACTTTCTGCCAACGAAAACTATCATTCAATCATATCAAATAACTAGCAGATGTATCTGACTCAACTTTTGAGAATACTTAAAGCTGCATATTATAACAAGGCAATATTCATTGGCCTGAAAGAACGCAGCTTGGACAAAAAGCAGCACATGGCCAGTCACATTGGGCTTACTAAATCATGCAGTGGAATAACTGCTGCATACATGCACCAGATACACACGGGACATATACTTAAGAACAGCCAAGAATTATCAGTTGGACGAGTAAAGAGAACACAAAGAGGATAATCTTCAATTTGAGGGTAAACAACCAGAACCAAAGATTGAGTACCATCATAGGGACTATCTGGAGCACGGCATACAGAATCCTTGATATCACTAGCAATTACCCTCTGTCATAGGAGAAGATTTAGCAGCAATATGGAGCATCTGGCATCTGAACTAGAAATCATTTAAAGAAAATGGCAAACCTGGGAATATAGTCTGTAGCTTTCTGTTGTGTTTGGAAAATCAACATCAAACGGCTACACAATGAACAAAACGAGAAAATGATAACATAAGCAACTCCACTTGCGCCTTTAGTTTGAGATATACATAGCCTTGAGGATCGATCTCAAAGGTTCAAAACACATACGTATGGGGTCAAAAAAGGTAAACGCATGAAGAGATTCTTAGATGACATTTTGGAGATTTGGAATTCCAGGCTAATGAAGAATCTCTTTAACCTCATAGACCAGGTAAGACTCAAGCTGAAGCTCGGGTATGTAGCCCAAACATGAGATTGTTTGCACTAGGGTGGTTTGAGGAATCGAACTTTGCTGTGTGCCTAATCTACACACACAAGTCCGATCCTTAACCACTAAACCAACACCAAGGGGCTACAAAAACATTTTTTTGGACAGGGCTAGATTAGGAAATAGAATGCAACCAAACATACTAAACCCCAAAGTAGATGAAAAATGCCAATGAGAAAGAAAAAAACCTGAAACTCTCCCGGACGTACTTCCTTTCTCTTAAAGGAATATCTAGGTCTTATCTGCAAAACACAATTTGAAATGCTTATGACCCACTAGGAACTAAGAATTCAAGTGCAGAGCGCAAGCAAAAAATGAGCTTCTGGAAGAGAATATTTACCTTGATACCTTTGCTTTCCAAGCTCTTCAACAAGCAATCGGTTAGAAATTCTCCTCCAATAGGTGAAGTCGCCACACCCTGCCAGTGCATGAATATTGTCAGAGCAAAAAGTACCAAACAAAACCCAGTGGAAGCTTCTAGAAGGACAAACTAAACAACTTCGAGTAGCGTAGAACATTGACAAAACCCTCCATTGAAGGTACCATCTATCATCTTATCGCGACAGAAAAACTATTGCACAGGAAAAGAACAATTTATTTAAGGCAAAACGACACCAATGGTCCATGAACTTTGGCCTAATGTGCAATGTGATCCTTGTTCTTTTAATTTGTTCATTGCTGTCATTGAACTTTATCCCCACGTGCAATAGCGCCCTTGAACTTTTAATTTGTTCAATGTGGTCTCTGGACTTTTTTTATATATTCAATTTAGTCCCTGGATTATATGAAAATGTTCAATATCGTACTTAAACTTGAACTAATGGAAGGACAACATTGAACATTTCATATGGTTCAGGGACCACATTGAATATGTACAAAAAATCCAAGGACCACAAATTAAAAGTTCAAGGGCGTCATTGCATATTGGGCTAAAGTTCAAGGACCGCAATGAACAAATTAACAGTTTTATGAACCACATTGCACATTAAGCCAAAGGTCAAGGACCATTTGAGTCATTGTCCCTTTATTTTACACTTGTCTATGTGTGTCATTGTTCCTTTATTTTACACTTGTCTGTGTAAGTAATCTAAGGGGAAAGAGCAAACGCTCCGGTCTAATTTTAAGAATCCTATACTCTATGCCACACAAAGAAGGTAATTAAATAGCCAAAATTGAAGAAAGGAAATTTTAGCAATCCTGTATGCAAGAGTTGAACAGAAATCCACTATCGAGCAATTTCACAAATCACAATCTGAAAAGGCTGGAAGAAGATGGCACCTTTTGAAGAACATAACCATCATGTACTGGAGCTACTGTAGTTGATCCTCCACCACTGTAAGTTTCAGTTTTAAATTGACATGAATCAGTGCAAGCAGTAGAAGTTTTTTTTAATCTACTAAGGAAAAGGTACATTAACGCAATATATAGCAGACATCCGAAAAATTAGAGATTACTCCAAAGGCATCTCTCCATCACGCAAACCCATGGCTTATGACTAGACTCCAAGTAGCTCGACCAACCAATAGACTGACCCATCATTTCGGCATGCTTGGCTCGACAGATGAACATATCATGTGATCTCTTTTATAGGCCAGTTCCACTGGAGAAATGTGCATTTGTCCGTGACATTTTTTTACCTCAAACTCTCAACTACACAAGTTGGACTAACATTATCTAAAACTCCCGCAGAAGGTCAAATTAGCCCTGTTTTCTCCAATAATGAATTGCTTGTCATAATTATAAAATGCAAGTATTCATGTTCAATTATATACACTTCCTTCTAATGCCTTTCCTCTAAGGAGAGATGAGCTGTCAATTGGTGATGTATTTCGCACTCACACCATCCCTATGTGAGTGCTTCCTATCATCATTGGATGATTTGAAAAATGAATAAGATATCCAGGGATGCTCATACTTCTAGGAAGCACATGGAAAAAGAAAGGACATGCACAATTTTCAAGACCAAGCAACTGTATTTGTTTAATATTGAGACAAAGTCCAGCAATTCAGCAATCGATTGAACTTGAACAAAAAGTAAAATTGAAGTTGTTTGTACAGTGCATTTGGTTATTGAAAATGCTCCAGTTCCTGTAAGCGAAAAAATTGGTCAAAAATTGTCTTAGTAGCCTGTCCTGCTTTCAGTATTTCTGTAAGGTGAAAACAGGTTTAGTTGTTGAAAGATTAGGAGAAGATCTCGGAATATCAGGGATCTCGGAAAATCAGGAGAGCATCTTGGGATATGATTCCGTTTGTTTCCTTTTATTTTATTTTCTTTATTCTGGATCCTCAAGTTTAGGAAGTAGAATATATTTTTTTCCTTTTCTGTTTTTATTTCCTTCCTTTAGCATTGTTGTCCTAGCTATTTATGTGTAATGTTCTCTGTAACTTTTATTCATTGAAGAAATAGAAGAAACTATTGTTCTTCGAAATCAACACTTCTTCGAAATCAACATGGCATCAGAGCTGAGTTTTTGAATCCAGCTCCTACTGTGGTGAAAATGGCGATGACCGGTGCTCGTAAGGACACCAATTTAGGTGTCGAGCCAGAGAAAATTTCAACGGATTTCTCTGGCCAATCGGGCAATGGTGGAGAGCAATTCTCCCACAATTCCAGTATGCTATTAACAGTTCACCGATTGAACGGTCGAAATTATTTGGAGTGGGCTCAATCGGTGAAGCTAGCAATCGATGGAAGAGGCAAGCTCGGCCACTTGACAGGCGAGGAAAAAGAACCAGAAAAAAGCGATCCGAGATGGAAGGCTTGGAGATCGGAGAACTCCTTAGTGATTGCCTGGCTGATCAACTCTATGGAGCCAGCAATTGGAAAGCCGCATCTATTCCTTCCGACCGCTAAAGATGTGTGGGACGTTGTGAGAGAAACATATTCTGATTTGGAGAACTCTTCCCAGATCTTTGAATTGAAGACAAAGCTATGGCAATCAAGGCAAGGAGACCGTGAGGTAACTATTTACTTCAATGAAATGGTTACTTTATGGCAGGAATTAGACCAATGCTATGATGATACATGGGAGAGTCCGGCTGATTGCAAGAGACAAATGAAGAGAGAAGAGAATGATAGAGTGTATATGTTTCTAGCGGGCCTTAATCGAAACTTCGATGAGGTGAGAGGTAGAATTCTCGGTCAAAAACCTCTACCATCCATCCGCGAGGTTTTCTCTGAAGTTAGAAGGGAGGAATCTCGGAGGCGAATCATGCTACGTGATTCAGAAACAAATGAGAACCCTCTATCCGAGAAGTCTGGATTTGTAGCTCGGGGGTTTGATTCTGAAGAAGAGAGGAGGAAGAAACCATGGTGTGAACATTGCAAGAAACCATGGCATACCAAAGAAACTTGCTGGAAAATTCATGGGAAACCGCAGAATTGGAAAAAAGAAGGCTGGAAGAGAAGGAGCAGTAATGATGGTCGCGCGTTCCAGGCGACAAATGAGGAAGAGCAAATAAAATCAGATTTGGTTCCATTCACAAAGGAACAATTAGAGCATCTGTACAAACTTCTTCAACCTCCACAACCTTCTTTAAATCCCTCTTGTTCTTTAGCTCATCAAGGTAATCATTTTTCTACTGCTTTCCTCGTAGAAAATCCACACCAAAAAACTCCATGGATTCTTGATTCTGGAGCAACCGATCACATGACAGGTTGTTCAAAGCTCTTTTCCACCTATAATCCGTGTGCAGGGAATAAAAAAATAACTATTGCAGATGGTTCCCTTTCGGCTATAGCTGGATTAGGATCCATCAAGCTGTCCTCTGCCCTCACGCTTCATAATGTCCTTCATGTTCCAAAGCTATCTTGTAACTTGTTGTCCATTAGTAAAATAACCTCTGATCAAAAGTGTCGAGCTAATTTTTTCTCATCTCATTGTGAGTTTCAGGACTTGACCTCGGGGAGGACGATTGGCAGTGCTAGAGAGAGTGGAGGACTCTATTTCTTTGAAGATGGAACAAGCTCGGCTAGACAAGTTCAGGGTAGTTGTTTCGAATCTGTTACTGTTTGTAAGGATGATGATATTATGTTATGGCATTATAGGCTTGATCATCCGAATTTTCAATATTTGAAATTCTTGTTCCCAAGGTTGTTTTTGAATAAAAGTCCATCTTCATTTCAGTGTGAATTCTGTGAATTAGCCAAACATCATCAAACAAATTTTCCCTCTCAAATCTACAAGTCGTCTAAACCATTCTCTTTAATTCATAGTGATGTTTGGAGACCATCTCGGATTCCTACACCCTCAGGAAAGAAATGGTTTGTCACATTTATTGATGATCATACCAGAGCAAGTTGGGTGTACTTGTTAAAAGAGAAATCTGATGTAGAATCTGTTTTTAAAAACTTTTACACCATGATACAAACACAATTTCAAGTGCAAATCCAGATTTTCAGGAGTGACAATGGGAGAGAATACTTCATTAAAATTCTGGGACATTTTTTCTTGGAAAAAGGAATTATGCATCAAAGTTCTTGTCCTGACACGCCTCAGCAAAATGGGGTGGCAGAGATGAAGAATAAACACCTTTTAGAAGTAACTAGAGCTCTACTCTTCACCACTAAAGTTCCCACATACCTATGGGGTGAAGCTCTTCTTACATCTACATACCTTATCAATAGAATGCCTTCTAGAGTGCTAAAGTTCCAAACACCCCTGAAAGTCCTTCAAAGGACCTATCCAACCTCTAGACTTACTGCAGCCTTGCCTTTAAAACTATTTGGTTGTACCTCTTTTGTACACATCCATGCTAGAAATCGGGGCAAACTTGATCCTAGAGCAAAAAAATGTGTGTTTGTTGGTTATGCACCGAACCAAAAAGGGTATAAATGCTTTGATCCAATTTCCAAAAAAAATGTTTGTCACCATGGATGTCACCTTTTTCGAATTAACACCTTTTTTTGGAGCTCATCTTCAGGGGGGGAAAGAAAGTGTAGATTCGTACAACTCCATTATTGAGTCTTTTCGTCTTGCAGAATCTGAAAATCCTCTTCCAGCAACTCTTATACCTAATTTTGAACCAAATAATGGAAGTTCGGGTCTACCTATTTTGGCATCTCATCCTACTTGTGAGAGTAACAGGTGCGAAACTAGTACCAAGAATGCTGAACTTCCATCTTATGCTCAAGTCTACACGAGAAGAAACAAAACTCAAAGAAGTGAGTCTTCTGCTCCTTTAGGGTGCCATGAGTCCGAACCAGGACATGACCAAAACTCCATACAATCGTCAGGTAATGCTCCAACTCAATCTGTCCAACCTGATAGTCAACAAAATGATGAGCCTACTGATGAACTTGACATACCTATTGCTATTCGGAAAGGAGTTAGGTCTTGTACCAAACATCCTATGTCTCATTATGTGTCTTACGAAAATCTCTCACCCAATTTTCGTGCTTTTACCTCAACCTTGTCTTGTGTGGAGATTCCCAAAACTGTGCAGGATGCTCTACAAGTTTCTGAGTGGAAGGAAGCAATTCTTGAAGAGATGAAAGCTCTTGAAAAAAATGGAACATGGGATATGGTGGATCTACCCAAAGGAAAGTCCACGGTTGGATGCAAATGGGTATTCACAACCAAGCATAGGGCTGATGGGTCTCTTGAAAGGTATAAAGCTCGTTTGGTTGCCAAAGGATTCACGCAGACTTATGGCATCGATTACTTTGAGACTTTCACTCCAGTTGCTAAGCTAAACACTATCAGAGTGCTCCTATCACTTGCAGCCAATCTTGATTGGCCTATGCAACAACTAGATGTGAAGAATGCATTTTTGAACGGAGATTTGGAGGAAGAAGTATACATGGACTTCCCCCCAGGCTTTGACAAAAAGTTTGGGTCAAAGGTTTGTAAATTGAAGAAGTCACTATATGGACTGAAACAGTCACCAAGGGCCTGGTTTGAGAAGTTCACTCAGTCTGTGAAGAAACAAGGGTATGATCAAGGACAAGCTGATCATACCATGTTTGTGAAGCATTCTCGTGATGGGAAGGTTGCAATTCTGATAGTATATGTTGATGACATTATTCTCACTGGGAATGATATTGCCGAGATGAACAGGTTGAAAGAATGTCTTGCTTCTGAATTTGAGATCAAGGACCTGGGAACTCTAAGGTATTTCCTTGGAATGGAGGTGGCTCGATCAAAGAAGGGAATTGTAGTTTCACAAAGGAAATATGTCCTGGATCTTCTAAAGGAGATTGGAATGAGTGGTTGTAGACCAGCAGATACTCCAATAGATCCAAATCAGAAATTTGAAGATGACAAAGATGAGGTTCCTGTTGATACATCGAGATACCAGAAACTTGTAGGAAAACTAATCTATTTGTCGCATACTCGGCCAGATATTGCCTTTGCTGTGAGTATGGTAAGCCAATTTATGCATTCTCCCTATGAAAGACATCTTGAGGTTGTGTATAGGATCTTGAGATACTTAAAGAGCACACCTGGAAAAGGCCTGCTATTCAAAAAGTCTACTCAAGAAGAAATTGAAGCATACACAGATGCAGACTGGGCAGGGTCAATCACTGACAGAAGGTCGACTTCAGGATATTGTACTTATGTCTGGGGGAACTTAGTTACTTGGCGAAGTAAAAAGCAGAATGTGGTAGCCCGAAGTAGTGCAGAAGCTGAGTATCGAGCAATGGCCCATGGAGTTTGTGAGATGTTGTGGCTAACACAAGTGCTAGAAGAACTTCGAGTACCAGTGAAACTGCCTATGAAGTTGTACTGTGACAACAAGGCTGCAATCAATATTGCACATAATCCAGTACAACATGACAGAACTAAGCATGTTGAGATCGATAGACACTTTATCAAAGAGAAGATTGATGCAGGAGCTATTTGTATGCCATTTGTGCCAACAACGCAACAAACAGCTGACATTCTTACGAAGGGACTGTTCAGACCTAACTTCGAGCATCTCATCGGCAAGTTGGGCATGATAGATATTTACGCACCAACTTGAGGGGGGGTGTTGAAAGATTAGGAGAAGATCTCGGAATATCAGGGATCTCGGAAAATCAGGAGAGCATCTTGGGATATGATTCCGTTTGTTTCCTTTCATTTTATTTTCTTTATTCTGGATCCTCAAGTTTAGGAAGTAGAATATATTTTTTTCCTTTTATGTTTTTATTTCCTTCCTTTAGCATTGTTGTCCTAGCTATTTATGTGTAATGTTCTCTGTAACTTTTATTCATTGAAGAAATAGAAGAAACTATTGTTCTTCGAAATCAACACTTCTTCGAAATCAACATTAGTAAATACTAAAAAATAACAAGATGTTTTTGTATTTGTTTTCAAGCTGAAATTAGAATCTAAAATCTATGAAAAACGCTTAACTGATTTTAAAGCATACTTTGAGATGGAAGGAAAAAAATAAGTACAAACTGTGGAGAAAGAAAAACTTCCAACGAAAATGAAAACTGAAGGGCCCATTTGATATGCCAAAACATTTTCAGTTTTTGTTTCAGTGAAAGTTTTTCTTTCTCCACAATTTGTAGTTATTCTTGATCGATTAAATAAAAGACAATAATCAACCTACCCTTGATGTTCTGTTAGTGTTCAGAAAAAAACTGTTAATTAGGTTTCTATTTCCTATTTTTAAATACCTTTTTTTGGATTTTCTTTGAGCATTTTAGCAAAATCTTTGGTGATGACTCTTGAAACTCCACCAAAGCTACCACTTCTCTAAAGCAAAGCTTCAGTATCAGACCAGAAAAACAAGGGAAGAGAGAAGATCTTGGGCAGTGGCGTTGAGAGCATGAAACATCCATCTTGAAATGAAAAACTGTGGAATAGTCGATGAAAAAGATGAAAAATCGAAGATGAGAGAGAAAGATGGAAGAGAGGTTGCGTTGTCATTTGAGGTGAAAAAGTAAAAACAACTAAAACCTGTTTTCACTCTTCTAGTTACAAAAAGGGAAACACCCACTTCCATGTTCAGTTCAAAACTGACTACCCATTGCACCAAATCACATTTTCATGACGACTTTCCTTCTCACTTGTTAATGAAAATAAAAATTTGAAATTTCTTCTGCAAGCAAACAGCCAGGAAACTGTTCTCCAAAACCAACAAAGCCACTAAAAGATGTAAGTCAAACCATCCAAGCTAAAAAACAAGATTGCTACTAATTCTGCATATAAAGTTGAGAAATGCAAAAAACTTCGAAAATAGTGCAATCAATAGGCTACAGGTTCGAAATTGCACAATTTAGAGGAAGGAAAAAAAAAGAACCCAACAAATAGGAATGGGGCAACAAGAGAGAAACGAAGAAGATCACAAGTTGAAGATAAAAAATTATACCAATCAACTACTAAGGAAGTGGCACGCCCAGAGGCAAAAGAAGTGAGGACCTGCATGAACATTTACTGAATGAGGACCTCACCTATGTGACATGACATACAATCGAAAGGACCATCCGACCAAAAGAAAAAAAAAAGTACATATGATCATAAGAAGTTCAGCAAAGGAAAAAGGAGGAGCAAGTGCATACAGCATTCTTTGCCAAAAACAAGGCAGGAACTTTATATTTTTCAAACATAAGCTCAGCTTCCCTGTCAATTATGAAAATCAAGCTCAATCATTAATAAATATTTGGTAAGTCATGAAAAGCACCAAGGTATTGGTTAAGGCAGTCTGGCTTGTAGCATCAGCCTGACATTCCCTACCAATTTACTTACCTTTCTCGTTGTTGCTGAGGGTTGGAAGATGGTTCTGCAAGAAGCATCGGATGCTCTGTCGGATCAATTAGAAGACATTCCCTGCAGAAGAAAAGGACCGGGCATGATAAACGTAAAAAATCTAAAATAATAGAGAATACAACTGCATTAAACTGAAAAATGAAATAACTTTCTTGAAAACGATAAGAAAGAGTGGTCTGTCATACCCACCAAAAGCATTGGCCAAAAGCTCTGGATTTTTTTATCATGATCAGATAGCCAAGTTCCATTCACATAGAGCCCATAGAGTGGACATAATCCCATAGGAAAACAGCTCAAGTTTGATAATACCTCAATAGACTATACGTGGCATGATTTTAAGCTCCCTGATCACGTTATGCTTGTGACATATCATGTTTCCTGATCATGTTATTCCCATGACATACTAAGTTTCTCATAGCCATTATTCTTAGACAGTACATGTTATATCCTATGTAAACAAACCATTTACCAAAAGTTATTCAGGCCTTAGATTGGAACTTCCAGCTCTTGCCGAAGAGGGCCAAAAGATACAAATGAAAGTTATGGAAACAAAGTCGTGACTGTGACAATGGAACTGGTTATGACTACCAGAAAAGATTAACTCGTTTATTCAACATAAATTCTAGATCAAGGATGCAAGCCACATATAAACCCTACTAAAGTGTGCCTCTGTTGAATAAACTACCTGAAAGCATGTTCCCATATATTGTCAACAATATCCCAATCCGCGACAATTCCATCCTTGAAAGGCGATACAACCTGACCAAAAGTAGAAAGGACAGTGAAACTCGTTAAGATACCACAAATCACCAACATTGCTGTTGCTTTGGTAAGAAATTAGATGGCCCCCATGTCCACATTCAGAATAACAGTAGGTGCTCAGTGGCTTACCTCCATGTGATCCCTGCGGTATCCTAGAGCTTGAGATCCCACGTACAATTTCCGCTTTCCCTTATTTTTATCAGAATCGGGTGTTTTGGCATTGCTCTTAGCCTCCATGGCTGCTCCAGAGTTTGTATCGGCATTTGCAGCATCGTCAACTTCCATTTGATCAATCGACCCCACAACCTAATGAAACGCATTATTATTTATGTAAATCCTCTCGACCAAAACCATAGTCGACCAAAGAATAAGTTAATGTATCATAATTGTAGACCAATCCATGTTAACAACTCCTAAAACTTTAATGCCTTGGAACAAGTGGAGATCCATGACATCCCCAGTAATTACCCCCAAGAGGGACAAAATGCATATTATCGTATAAACCACTCGGGCAGAACCCACTGGGGAAAAACTGTATAGAAAGGTTCGATCTAAGAAATAACAAGCAGTTTGACCAAAAAAAAAAAAAACAGAAATGAAATAACAAGCAGACTCCACAGGCTCTAACCCAGTTCAGCGGACAGCTCAGTTAGTGCATAAATGAGCTCAAATACGGGCAAATTTTTCAATGACACGAAGAATCACCGGCACAGCAACAGCTGCATTGTCGTTCCTCAAACTCGTTATATTCAATTCGCCTAAAGAAAAGAGCAACTCACGGAAGGAAAAACGGCCTTGGGAGCATCTTCACCGGCGTAACCGGCCTTGCAGGTGTGCGAGCCCAAGTCGATGACTATCGCCGAAACTTCATCTGCAAGAGGAAACAAGATTTCGGCGAGTAAGACAACGTCAATCCCAACCGCCCGTACCCCCGCAAGACCAGCAGAGCGGCGCGTTAAGCAGAGGAATTGGCGGAGAACGCGCTTCCGAGCGGCGAAGAATCGAGGGACTCACCGCCTCCGTACATTATCGCCGGTCCGAGGGACAACCGTTGAGGGGAGAGAGAGAGCGGGAAACGACTTCGAGCTTCGCGGGGGAAGCTCGTTAGGGTTTTAGAAACTCACAGTCGCGGTGAGAGGGAGCGACGAAGAGTTTCGAACCTCGACCGTTAACTTCAGTAGCAAGTTAGCAACTAGAAATGCCTAGAAATTAACACAAGCTGTTCTAAAAGACAGAGAGACACCCTTATTTATAACTTCATCAATTAATTTCGACCAAAAAAAATCATAAAATTAATAAATTAATCTCCGGTCAAAAAAATTGCATATTTCTCAATAATCAAATAGTAAACCAAGAAGAATTGTATTACCTTATCGAATAAAATTGCATATTATCGAATAAAATTGCATATTTCTCAATAATAAAAGGGAAATATTATGATAATAAGGGTTAATATAATCAAAAATCCCAAACTAGTACACCTGTGACAAATTTACCCCAAACTATTTTAGTACACCTGTGACAAATTTACATTAAACTGGTATAGCCGTGAAAAATTTACTCTTGTTATTTTTTGTTATATTTTACTGTCAAATTGATGAGCTAGATGACACGTAACAATTGTCGGGTGTTTACGTTACTCCTATTTGTTACAGGTGTATTAATTCGGGGTTTCGTGGTATTAACTCAATTTAACTAAAACTAACAAATGATAACTTGTCACATATGTACTAATTTGAAAATTTTTGTGATGAAAAAATTAGTTTTGCGCAATTTATCATTGTCGTACCAATTTGAGATTTTTGGTAGTCAAAAAAATAATTTAAAATGAATTTATCACAAAGTGTACCAGTTTTGCATTTTTGATAGTCGAAAAAATAATTTGAGATAAATTTATCATAAGTGTATCAATTTGAGATTTTTCATGATATTAACACTAATAATAAAAGAGTAATAAACATATCGTGCGGATATCATTTCAATTCTAAATCTTTTAATTTAGTTAATTTAGCCACAAATTTTTTAACGATTTACTAATGTAGTTTTTCTAACAAAATTTGACCAAAAATTAGTTGACACAATTAACGCTGGCATGAATAATTTTTTAATTTTTTCTTCTCTATTTTTTATTTGATTTATATATCTTTTTTTTTTTTTTTGCACGTGGCTCGCGAGGTTTGTCGACACTGGGTAAGGATGTTTTGACCCTCTCTAGCCATTAGGCGAGGCCCATGACACCCTAACCAATTTCGGGCATGACCACACTGCCCAGATCTCGCGAGGGCTTCACTGGCGAAGGTCACCGGCCACTGTTGAGATTGCGAACTTGAGGAAGGAAAAAAAGACAACCAAAGTACATTTTGATTAAATTATGAGTCAAGACACAAATAATCAGTAAAGCGACTTAGAAATGAAGAAGATGTTCTTCCTTGCATCAATTCGTCTGAACCAGCTTTTACACGAGAAACGACGAAAATGGCGTTAATGGAGCAAAGTCTCTGAAAGTGGCTACAGCAGAGTCCCTTCTGTCTGGAAAAAGAAAAGGCAATATCTTTTCAACCAAGTGGTTCCAATGATTTGTCGCTGTTGACAAATGTCGCACTCTTATCAAATCCTTCCAGCAGAAGGATCCGCATAGCCGCCAGTCCTTGTTGAAATGTAAAATCCAACTGGGAAGATTTGGAAGCAAACAATCAGACCACATGTCACGGTAACATCCACTGTAGCTTCACAAGAAAATATTTCTGCATACCTCCTCGCGCTCCTGTTTATTGAACGGTCGCATAACAAAGTTCACCGGGTCCATTTTACCAGGTGGTCTCCCAATGCCTATCGACACACGGTGGTTAAAACACAAAACAGGCATGTACTTGTCTTATAGTGCTTTGGAACTCACCTATTCTTAATCGAGGAAAATCGCGGCTCCCTTTAAGATGATTAATCACGCTTCTCATCCTATAAAACCGAATTGAAAATCAGCAATACGTACGAAAGGAAATAACTCAATTGTTCAGTTGTCTGCTATCTACGGAAGAACATAACAATTTATGTAAAACCTATGTGAGAAAAATTCTTAGCACGAAGAGTCCCATCAAAGATCAGGTCTGCCAGATATAGCATAGGAAGTAGTAAGGCGTCAGTGAATATTCCTGAAATCTACAATGGCACAGGTGCCTTGAATATCAATTATGCCTCCCTCAAGTTATAGATAATATGATCTTCCAACAAATTGTGGGAGGAGTGGAAGGAAAAAAATGATTGCAGAACTAGGTTCAGGTACCCATTATGTCCGCCATGTCCACCCTTTGGCAACATGCGCAGTTTTGCAAAGGGCAAGTCCAAGTCGTCAAAAACCTGCAGAAGTAAACATTGAAGATGAACATCATAGCATCAGAAATTTCAAGCACCGCAAAGTTCGACATAGATTTTACCACCAGTACTTGCTTCAATGGGATCCTATAATATGACACGATAGGTCCTACCTACAAAAAGTGGTCCGCTTATCAGCCAAAATTATACGGATAAACAAAGAACTGACACTGTCAACAAGATACAAGTCCTTAAGGGGTCACTTACAGACTCGCCACTGGCATTCATAAATGTTTGTGGTTTGGCAAGCATGACTGGGACATTTCCTATGAAACCTGCAAACCAAATCAATTCCATCAGAAGTATGATCGATGAAGCCAATCTACAGGGAAAGATGCTTTTGTTTTGAATGTATGCACCCAAACTGAACAATTACAAATCATCCTATCGTTTCACAGAGACTCATAACAAGAAGCAGCCTTATACAGTACTTGAACCCCTGGAGCTCCAGAATAGAATCCAGACAACCTTAATTCCATTTCAGATATCCAATTATAGGAACGCAATCTCCATTAATTAGACTCGGGGTTCACTTTTGTGATGTAGCAAAACTCTGTTACTTCCGCCACTCTCGATCGAACAAAGTCCACTGATGTACCAATTAGTTACAGATTATGAACACTGAGCTAAATCGATTTGATCCGCAACAGGTCTAAACTTATCGTTGTCAAAACAATTACAAACAGTCATCTATATAGATTGGTAAAACCATGGCTTGGTCCTGCATCCCACATTTCTATAGATTGCGAACTTGAGGAAGGAAATAAGAAAAAATAAAAATAAAAAAGAAATGAAAGGAAGGGAAACAAATGAAAAAAAATAAAAAATAAAAATCACTAAAAATTGTCAATGACAACGTTGACTTGTGTCACGTAGGATGGCCAGCTTCCATGTCAGCGATTCTCGACCAAGATTGGCTCGATTGGCTACATTGGCGAATAGTCAAAAGGTTTAGAAATAAATTGACCAAATTAAAAGATTTGTGATTGAATTGACATATGTACAATTTATTTAAGATTTTTTAGATAATTTTACTAAATAAAGGTCGAGCTTTTCATACACGAGTTATTATATCATGGGTTTTGTAAATTTATTTATTTTTACGTATTTCTTTATCCTCTATGGAACAATTTTCTTTATATAATGTCTTTTTATTGGCTAATTAGTAATTCAAGTACTTCATAACGACGCGATTGGCAAAATCAATTGAATGCCACGCGCATTTTCCTAATTCCACAATAAAGATTCAATTATTAGACTTCCACGCCTTCTTGTTGTTCGCACTGGTGATTTTTTTCTCTCTATTCCCACACACACACATACACTCTCTTCTTCCTATATTCAAAATTTTGTCCACGAGAAAAAATATAAAAATATTTTCTTTACCAATATTTTAATTTTTTTATTTGTTGAAGTGTTTTTTAATAAATTTTTTCCTGTCTCGCACCCGCCCTCCCCCAAAAAAATAAAAAATAAAAAATAATTAAAAAAGGAAAAATAAAGAATATATTAAATTTTGCCACTTGACTAGCTAAATGAACTGAATTGGCATAATTGAAAAAATTTTAGGACTGAATCAGCAAAAAAAAAAATAGACCAAAAAATTTTATAAATGAATTGATATAATTGTAATAAACTTAAGACTTTTTTTAAAATTTTTCTCGATTTTTCAATGTAGTCTATCTGATCAAATTTGATCGGTAATTATTTACGTGACGATCTAGTCAATACCGGCCGTATGTCATGCGTGGCATGGCTACACGATGGGCAACTTTGATGGAGCTAAAATCTCTAAGGCCTCAACGATCTCACCACCCCTTTGAGGAAGACCTCCATTGAAGAGGGGAAAAAGGAAATAAAATAAAATAAATGAAATGATGTCCTTTCCATCACCAATGATCAACGTTGGTGCTGACAATGTCATGTAAGACAGTTCATATTGACTGGACTGCTACGTTGACGATTTTTGTCTTAAACTGGCACAGTGGAAACTGCACAAAATTTAGGACTAAATGAATCAATGGTCTTACGATAGTTTTAGAACTTTTTGGACAAATTTTCCACAAATGAGGATTAAAAGAATCATATGAGTCTTAATGGATAGATTTAGTTTAATTATGACTTTAGTTTTTGTCATTACATTATAGTCTATGTATTTTAACTGCTCAATTTTCATTTTATTCGGTGAATCCATTTTTTAATTTTTTTTTAAAACTATTTTTCATTCCTCACTGCACGATTTTTCACAAGATACTTTCAAACAAAAACTAAAAAATATGACCAAGGCAAGCACATTAAAGTTTCTAAATATCGTCCGACCAATTTTTTTTTTTCTAAATATCAATTATGATCACACAAATTAAAAATAATATGCTCCCTAAATATTACACGTGGAATGTCATTTTTGCCTTGATCACGTGCCATAATTAGCTGTTGACAAGAAAAGTATGGCAATTGTAATTGCATTATAAGGTAACCCATTCAAATCATTAACAACTACGGGTGCGTTTATTTTGGGGAAAGTATTTTCTGGATTTTCTTCTGTTTGGTTCGCGAAAAATGATTTGGTCAACGGAAAGTACTTTCCAGTCAACAAAGATTTTATTAATTAAAATAGGAAAGTGAATTCCCCAAAATAAAAAGGTGAAAACACTTTCCCAAATTTGAGTCTCTCACTTTCTTTGAAAAGGAGACCGAGGCCGATCTTGGGGAACGATCCCGGGGTCGAGGCCAGCGACTTGGGCCGGGGCCGGCGATTGGGACCAGGGACCAAGAGCGAGGTCGGAGTCGACGATCGGGGTTGGGGATCGCGACTAGGGCCGGGGATCGAGTCTGAGGCTGGTGACCGAGGATCAGGGCAGGGACCGGGACTGGGGTTGGGGTCAGGATCGGGACCGGGGTCGGGGTTTGGCCGGGTCAGTTTACGTCAGCTCTCTCGACCATCTATCTCTCCTTAGTATCAAGGACAGTCCATTTGATAAGGTTGAAATAGTTTTCCAAATGAGAACTAAACACCAAAAAATATTTTTGGTAACATATTACCAAACAACGGAAAACAAATCGTTTTCCGAAAAAGTGGTTTTCAGGAAACCACTTTCCAGAAAATAAATTCCTGAAAACCACTTTCCTTGAAACAAACGCACCCTACATATCTTTTGTCTTTTCTAAATGCATCGAAATTTTCATAAAACCATTACAATAAAGGTAAATTATCCTCAAAATGTGAATTTATTGCAATAATAACAAGTGATTGGGTGAGTTATCTTGAACATTGCCTTCCATAGTGGCTGCATTCAAATAATAATACAATGAAAAATGAGTAATCTGCTTACATGCATACATCAATCACAATATTTAATCTTTGAGAAAATTCTTGTAAAGTTGTACTATAAATCAAAGTCGAAAAATTCAAGGGCATCAGAAAAATATGGAAGAAAATAAAGTTAACAATGCGGAAATAAAACTAACATTTCTTTAATCTGATGCATGATTAATGCTTACTCAGATTATACTTATTGGGTTAATCTCATATGTACATGGATAATAGAGAATACGTTTAGAACAAGACAAATACGAAGGAGTCATTGAAATATAATGAGTGTATGAAGCGACTAGGGTGAAACAAGGTTGTTTGAGAGGAGTGTCGATACTTTTGTGTGTGTGTGTGTGTTTTTTTTGTTATAAGTGCACAAAACTTATAATGTAAGTGCAAATGAGTCCTAAAACCTTCAAAAAGTTCAATTAAATCCTAAAACTTGTCACGAAAGAGCATTCGAGTACCAAAACTTTCAAAAAGTACAATAAAGCCCTAAAACTAGTCACGAAAGTGTAATCGGATCCTAAAATTTTCAAAAAATGCAACTAAATGGAAGGACTTCATTGAACTAATATGCCAAGTTTTAGGACTTGATTGCACTTTTTGAAAGTTTTAGGATTCGAATGTACTTTCGTGACAAGTTTTAGGACTTAATTGCACTTTTTTGAAACTTTTAGGACTCAAATGCACTTTTGTGACAAGTTTTAGGACTTCCAAATGTACTTTTTTATTTTTTTAATTGAATCAATAAAAAAGGAAAACAAAATGGAAGATGAAGAGTGTTGGGGAGCCTAAGAAGACAAAAAAAAAAACAAAAAAAAAACTATGTCAAAAACTCATTCAACATCACCCAAATATTTGGGGGAAAATTTCAAATAAGGGCTCGAATTGCCCTCATTTTCTCAAATAAAGATCCGAAGTAAACATTATTTCAAAGAATAGGGGAGAGTATGGTCCGAGTGGGTCTGTTCCAGACCTAGACCCTGAAACTGACTTTGTTATAACCGGTTCCCAATTTTTGGAATAGAGAACCGACCCTATTTTTCGGTCCGGTTTCAGGGCTTACCTGAAAACCTGTTTTTTTTTTATCAAAATAATATGAGTATAGATAAAACGAGCAATAAAAATTACAATCAACCGAAAGGAACAATCCAACAAATAAAAATTAAATGAGAGGAGGTGAGGAGCCGAGGGACCGTGAGCAATGAGCATGAGCAACAAGGGCAGCGATGCACTAGGGAGTCGAGAACTAGGGTTTTTTTTTAATAGCAATTAAAAATCGATTTGAGTGGGCCTACACGTAGAACCGGTTTAAATCGGTTCTCAAAATTTGGAATCGGTACCCGGACCGGTTTGAACGGGAACCGATTCTCGACCCTATTTTTCGGGTGGGTTGATCCGGGTTCCAGGTCAACCTGGTCCGGTTGCACACCCTGTCAAAGAGGGGTCTGAAATGCCATATTTGTTTCAAAGAAAGATCTGACCAAGGACTTTTTTGTCATTTATTTATTTTTAGTCTTTTTCCATATTTTTTCCTTTTCTCTTTCTGGTTTTCCTTTGTTTTCTTTTTTTTTCCTTTCATCCCCTTCAACCCCGCCGGTGAGAGCGGGGCAGCTTCTGTAGTTCAAAACGTGGACCTGACTACGTCGCCTGCATTTTCAGCATACAATTCCTCCAATCTCTGGAAAAGTCTCGAAGCCATCCGCTCCACACCATCGTCTGGCCTCACCTTCATTTTCAGGTCTGTTCATGGCCACCATGCCCGCCGGAAAATTCTCGGCTTTGACAAGTCTTATGACATCATTCATCGCATCGGCGATACCAAGCCAAGCTGGCAACTGATTTCAGTGAAGTAAATTCAAGATTTGTTTGTAAATCTGTCTCGGTTGTTCCCTTGGTTTATTTTTCAATGGAAATCTCGTCTGGATGAGGTGAGCCCTTGCCGGCCACAGGCGAGGCCGATCCTCGCCAGATCTGGGTGAGGGTCGCGTCGCGGCGGCCGATGAGGGCCTAGACCAGGCTGTCCCTTGCGGCCGACAAGGCAAATAGGTGGTGCGACCTCGCCTAGGGAGGCGAGGGGAGGGCAAAGCGCCCAGCTCTCGCCGGGTGGGGATGAAGAGGACGAAAGAAAAAAAAAACAAAGGAAACCAGAAAGGAAAAAAAAAGTGAGGAAAAAGATTAAAAAGGAAAATGACAAAAAAGCCCTTGGTCAAGCCTTTCTTTGAAATATATAGAACACTTAGATCCTTATTTGAAATAATGTCCACTTCAAGCCCTTATTTTATTTGAAAATTTTTCAATATTTGGCCAAGTTGAGCAAGACTTACTTTCATTTGATTTAAAAGTTAATATCATGAAAAAAATTATAAATAATATATGTAATAAATTCATCCTAAATTTATTATTTGATTAAAAAAATCCAAATTGATACATCCGTGGACCGTGACAAATTTGCCAAACACTAAATTTTTTATCATAAAAAAGTCCAAACTAATATACTTACAACAAACGAAGAATAAGAACTCTAAACTAATACACCTGCCAACGTCATCTAGCTTGGCAATTTAACTGTGAAATATAAGGTAAATTAACAAAGATAAATTAATCACAAGTATATTAATTTAGAGTTTTTCATTTAGGCTCCGTTTGTTTCGCGGAAAATATGATATTTTCAGAAAATATTTTCCAAGAAGTCATTTTTCTGGAAAATGACATTATTTTTCGATGTTTGGCTGAAATTTGAAAATGACCTAGAATATGTTTTCCGTCGTTTGGTGTGGAAAATTGAATTTGATTTTTTCTCATGAACTCTAATTTTTTTCTTTATTTCATTTTTTAATTTTTCTTAATATTTCAAATTCTTATTTATCTTTTTAATTTTTCTCGTTTCTTTTTTATTTTTATTATTTTTCTTTTGATTTCAGCCAGTCGCCGATCATGGCAATTGGCGACGATCGGTTGTAAATGAGCTCGAGCCTTGGCCGGTCGTCGGCCAGCGCGATCGAGAATAAGCATAGCAAGAAAAGTATGGACAACATCAAGGATTAAGAAGATCTCATTTCATCAAAAGCATGTGAACTATTTAATACTACTCCATCGAATAGAAGAATTCAGGTTCCTCATGAGAATTTAATTTCGATCGGAGCTTGTGAAGAAGCTGTTAAGTTTAGGCATGATTTTTGGAGACCTGTTTCGAACGAACCTCCTTAAAGCATGTAGAGTTTAGAGAATTCTTCTTTCATCACATCGTTGGAGAGTCTATAGTGTTCAGCACTACTTTGACCCATTGCCTTAAGCGCCGATGCCATCTCTCCAAGTTGTGTCGAAAGTGTAGCATATTTCTCATCATTATCGGAACATTTACGCCTCTTGTGAGACCTCTTTTCTGAAGGCATAGTAGATGACGATGTTTTTGACCCCTTCATCAACTCATCGAAGTTATCGTCTAAATCAACATGTGAAGAGTCAACCTTTGTACAATCTAACAAATCAATATCTCCAAGTTGCTTAGCAAAGGATCCAGTGGCCATATCTTTTCCAACGACGAGAGCCATCTCATCATACATATCAATCATCTTGTTCAAGTACTTTTCATGAGAAGGATGGGCCTATCAATGCAAATTACAAATGAAAGTCAAACAAAATAAAAAAGGACAAGTCTCTAGTTACCATAATGGCCATAGCCATGACAAGTGATGAAAAAACTTACCATCACATATTGATCGAATTCATTTTTTCCAACAATGATTATCTTCATTTTGTCATCCCAATTGAATCCACTCTTGCCACGTACAGCTTGAATTGTCTTCCAATTATTTTTAATTGTCTTCAAATGATTCTCAACATGGTCGGGCTCACAATGAATGCCAAAATTGTATCGATAACTCGAGTAATTGAAGAGGATTTGAATGTACTTGAAGGCTTGTTACCTTTGGTAGATTCATCGGCAAGAATTTCAAGTAGAACACGTTCCATAGGCTTAGACCACCTAAATTGCTTGCCCTTCTCAGCCATCACTATAATCAAGCAAGAAATTAAACAGTTGAATGAGAAATATATAATGAACAGGACTGAACAACATAAGAACAAGTCACAACTATACTTGAAACTGAGAAAATTGTTTCACAAACTTTTCTAGAGCGGCACATTAAGAACAAGTCTAACAACATTCATAAAGAAAAGAAGCATTCCTACAATGCCACTCCAACATTCATAAAGAAAAGAAGCATTCATAAAGTACAGAAATTGCAGCTGACTAATGCCACTCCAACATAAACAAAAAAGGCAGAAAATCAGCTCTACCATCGGGAAAAAGAAATAGAACTAGAAATGAGGATAACCAATAAAAAGTTGCCTTCACACTAGCTAAGGACATTTGTTAGGTGGTTTTGGATATAATGAAAACACGATCTTCAGATGCTCCTGAGAGGACGCAACTTTATGACAAGGATATGGGTTAGGTAAAGGAAAATTTAAAATACACAAGCCCAAAGAACTTAAGGGAAGATCCTCAGTGTGGCTTTTTATTGAAGACAATCCATCTAAATAGAGATGTAGCGGACCCACTCAGCAGGAAAACACTTGTTACTGTTATAATACAATTGAGAATCCCCGCACGCAAGGGAACTTTCAATTTTTGCTTAGCTTGACAGCAAAGCTAGCTGGATGAATCAACATGAAGGTGAATCCAAGAACACCAGTAGCCTACTCATATTTCATGGAGTATTAGCCAAACTGAATGTTCACCAAATTACTTTTTGAATTTTCTGTTGATGCAATATCTTACTATTAGAACTCATTTTTAGTGATTTTGTGTCCTTTAACTTTGAATGTCCATACACTTTAAACCAGCAAAAAGTAAGCATATATTGAACTTGATTCTTAAGTTACTGACTACAAAGTAACAGACCCAGAAGAAACGGGAAGAGGTACAAAATTATCTTCTTAATGGCTAAGCAAGATAGTTAGTCTAAGGCTTCTTCGAAACCTTAGTTTGAATAAATGTTTGAAAAGACACAGTCCAGTTGAGTCGATTCAGCAAACTGCTCACACTATGCTCAGTAAATCACAGCATAAACGGTTCCCATCTACGAGAAGCTCAGGAAACTCTTGAACAAGAAATAATCTAAATCAAGAAACGTAGGAACACGAATTCTATGAAGATATCATGGAAAATCATAATAGTTGGAATTAGGCAAGCTCCCAAGGAAGAACACACCACCCGGCCAAACTTTCTATAGGTTTCTTCAAGATGAAACTAAAATTCATCCTTAAATAGACCCGAAACAAAAAAGGGGGGAAAAAAACCATCGGAACCCCCAATAAATCTAAGCACATCCACTAACCTAAAAGCCGAAGCCACCAAAGAAGCAATCAATAGCCAGGGGAAGCTCAAGAAACACGCAGATCAACGACAGTGCAAGCCAGAGTCGCAGACAACAGACCCGCAAACTCAAACCTAACACACCGCGAAACTGGAAAATCATCGCAGAGGCGGATCAAACAAAGGGGACGAGAGACAAACCTGATGCCGATGGTTGCTTCGATGGACGAAGAGAAGAGGGATCGGCCGATCGATCGAGATAGGGAGGCTACCGGAGAAGCTTCGACGATCGGGGGGTAGCGGTGGAGGAAAGCGGGAGGCGGCAAGGTGAGAGAGATTCACAGATTAGGGTTTCGCTGATTTGTGAACAGAGCGAGCGAGAGAGAAGAGAGGCACTGAGACTGAGAAGTGAGAGCGTAGGCGTTGAGAGGAGAGAGAGAAGCACCGCACGAGGAGGAGGAAAATGATCTCCGCTTTTTAAAAGAGGAGATCATTTTCCTTATTTTTAAGAGTAAATTTTTCGTTGACCAAAAAATATTTTCTTTGACTTTATATTTTCTGCCCTCCAAACGCTAGAAATTATGGAAAATATTTTTCGGAAAAATATTTTCCGTGAAACAAACGGAGCCTTAATTTAAAACCCCCCACGAGCAAGAGGGATCACCGATATTGATCACCCATTCCAACCTTTTTCCCAATCGTCAAGGGGGCAAAAAAAATTCGACCAAAAAAAAAAGGGGGGGGGGGCAAAAAAAAAAAAACTCAATTAAACACGGAAAAATCAATTCACCCAGGTACCACCGTCAAAGGAAGTCTAATTTTGCCTTTGTAATATATTGCCGCTGCAGGGGATTCGGGCGTTTTTGGGGTTGACCCAAAACAAAAACCAAAAAGGACAAAAGATCTGGAAGCCGAGCAAACTTGCAAAAGTCTATAAGAACTTTTCGATTTCAGCACTAATTTGGAAAAAAAAGGACAACCAAAGTACATTTTAATTAAATTATGAGTCAAGACACAAATAATCAGTAAAGCGACTTAGAAATGAAGAAGATGTTCTTCCTTGCATCAATTCGTCTGAACCAGCTCGACAAACGACTAAAATGGCGTTAATGGAGCAAAGTCTCTGAAAGTGGCTACAGCAGAGTCCCTTCTGTCTGGAAAAAGAAAAGGCAATATCTTTTCAACCAAGTGGTTCCAATGATTTGTCGCTGTTGACAAATGTCGCACTCTTATCAAATCCTTCCAGCAGAAGGATCCGCATAGCCGCCAGTCCTTGTTGAAATGTAAAATCCAACTGGGAAGATTTGGAAGCAAACAATCAGACCACATGTCACAGTAACATCCACTGTAGCTTCACAAGAAAATATTTCTGCATACCTCCTCGCGCTCCTGTTTATTGAACGGTCGCATAACAAAGTTCACCGGGTCCATTTTACCAGGTGGTCTCCCAATGCCTATTGACACATGGTGGTTAAAACACAAAACAGGTATGTACTTGTCTTATAGTGCTTTGGAACTCACCTATTCTTAATCGAGGAAAATCGCGGCTCCCTTTAAGATGATTAATCACGCTTCTCATCCTATAAAACCGAATTGAAAATCAGCAATACGTACGAAAGGAAATAACTCAATTGTTCAGTTGTCTGCTATCTACGGAAGAACATAACAATTTATGTAAAACCTATGTGAGAAAAATTCTTAGCACGAAGAGTCCCATCAAAGATCAGGTCTGCCAGATATAGCATAGGAAGTAGTAAGGCGTCAGTGAATATTCCTGAAATCTACAATGGCACAGGTGCCTTGAATATCAATTATGCCTCCCTCAAGTTATAGATAATATGATCTTCCAACAAATTGTGGGAGGAGTGGAAGGAAAAAAATGATTGCAGAACTAGGTTCAGGTACCCATTATGTCCGCCATGTCCACCCTTTGGCAACATGCGCAGTTTTGCAAAGGGCAAGTCCAAGTCGTCAAAAACCTGCAGAAGTAAACATTGAAGATGAACATCATAGCATCAGAAATTTCAAGCACCGCAAAGTTCGACATAGATTTTACCACCAGTACTTGCTTCAATGGGATCCTATAATATGACACGATAGGTCCTACCTACAAAAAGTGGTCCGCTTATCAGCCAAAATTATACGGATAAACAAAGAACTGACACTGTCAACAAGATACAAGTCCTTAAGGGGTCACTTACAGACTCGCCACTGGCATTCATAAATGTTTGTGGTTTGGCAAGCATGACTGGGACATTTCCTATGAAACCTGCAAACCAAATCAATTCCATCAGAAGTATGATCGATGAAGCCAATCTACAGGGAAAGATGCTTTGTTTTGCATGTATGCACCCAAACTGAACAATTACAAATCATCCTATCGTTTCACAGAGACTCATAACAAGAAGCAGCCTTATACAGTACTTGAACCCCTGGAGCTCCAGAATAGAATCCAGACAACCTTAATTCCATTTCAGATATCCAATTATAGGAACGCAATCTCCATTAATTAGACTCGGGGTTCACTTTTGTGATGTAGCAAAACTCTGTTACTTCCGCCACTCTCGATCGAACAAAGTCCACTGATGTACCGATTAGTTACAGATTATGAACACTGAGCTAAATCGATTTGATCCGCAACAGGTCTAAACTTATCGTTGTCAAAACAATTACAAACAGTCATCTATATAGATTGGTAAAACCATGGCTTGGTCCTGCATCCCACATTCCTATATAAACCTCAAAACTTGGAAAATGGGTGTCACAATCGAATGCAACCTACTCTGTGAGTAATATTAAGCTCTCAAATAGGCGTGAGAAAGCACAATTATTCTAGTAGAATTTCGCCACGAGAAGTCATGCTCGTGGACCAGGACGTTCCAAACACAGAAGAGGATTGCAAGCAAGACCTTTTCCAAAGAGGGCTTTGAAAGAAACACTGCTCATGGATATCCCCTCGGCTTCAGCTATCGTGTCTACAAACTCAAAACCCACCTGAAATGAAGTTCGTTTTTACACATAACACGGTTCACATCGGCAGAGATTTTTCTCTCACATACGCTCGTAAGAGGGAAGATAAAGAGACAGAGAGAGGACGCACGTTGTGGCGAGTCCCGCTGTACTTCTTGCCGGGATTTCCGAGGCCGACGATGAGCCAGGGATGCTGCTGCGGAGGCTTCTTGGCTTCGACCTCACCATCGACGGGCCTGCCCAATGAAGCAATCGGTGCTGAAGAAGAAAACGACGACGATAACTGCTCGGACATCGTTCTCCGACCGGTTCGGCAACGAGCGTAGCGGAGAGGCAGCGAACCAGCGAGATGAGAGTGATTTGAGGAGAGGAAGAGGCGGTGGCGGATCGGGAAACGGAGGGCGGAGACGGACGAAGCGACGGCTCCGACTCTCATAATTGCGACGTCTAATCGGGAACTACCAAGGTTATTGCAGGGTGAAAAACCCTAACACGGCTGTGATGCCGATGGGGGTGAACGAAGACGAAGAGAGGGAAAATATGGCGGAATGTTTGGACAATTATTATTATTATTTTTTTTGCAAAACGATGCAAATGGAATTTTGACCCAAAATACGATATAATCCATGAACTTTTAATTTGATCAATACGATTCTTAAATTTTAAACTTAATATGCAATGTGATCCCTTAACTCTTAATTTGACAAATATGATCCATGAACTTTTGGAATGTGTTCAATTTTCACATTATATATTGGATAAAAATTCATGGATCACATTAGTCAAATTAAAATTTCAGGGACTACATTGCACATTGAGTCACAGTTTCATTATCCTTTTTTTTGGTCTGAATTTTGGAGATGTTATGTTCTACTAAGGCAAAATTATATAAATGATCTTTAAATGTTGATCCAATCTTAATTTTTTTTTAATACGGTCTTTGAACTTTAGCCTAATGTATAATATCGTCCATAAAATTTTAATTTGTACAATGTGGTCCTTAAAATTTTGGTACATATACAAACTAGTCCGTCAACATTATCCTTGAACTTAAATTAATGAAAAAATAATATCGGATACTTTCATATAGTCCAAG
Source organism: Rhodomyrtus psidioides (assembly GCA_021437785.1). Taxonomy (NCBI): domain Eukaryota; kingdom Viridiplantae; phylum Streptophyta; class Magnoliopsida; order Myrtales; family Myrtaceae; genus Rhodomyrtus; species Rhodomyrtus psidioides. The sequence continues at coordinate 14,426,147 of JAILYB010000004.1, read as the reverse complement.
AACTAGTTTGAATATTTATACAAAATTCAAAGTTTTTTTTTGGTAAGGTAAAATTTTTTTTTGGTAAGTTATACAAAATTCAAAGTTCACATTGAAGAAATTAAAAAAAAAATAGGGATGGCATTCAAAGACCACATTGCACATTTATTCAAATTTCAAGTGAAAAAGTATTTTTATCGTTTGTTTCCATGCCCAAATTTTCAATACTATTCAAGTTTATAGTATTATTAAAATATATAAATCCACATTTTATGGAAGATTTAAGTGTTTTGAATTAAAAAATAATTCAAATTTATGATTCACTAATTATTCATATTTGGACGTCAACTGAAAGTTGATATTTTTATATGAGATGAAAAAATTTTGGACTTAAATTGCCATCCAAACTAAATTTAATCTTTTTTGAGGGATTAAAAAGGGTAGTAAACGAAATTGGAACTCGACTTAAAATTGATGCTTTTGGTGGAATTGGAGGTCCTTTCGTAATGGTTGAACGCACGTGCCAGTAACTTTTCAGGGTTTTCAAGCCAATAGCAACCGTCAGAAAACGTGAAGACTCGAAATGAAGGAGAGAAACTTACCAATTGTACATCGTTAATGCACATGAAACTCTTTTATATATAATACTATGAGTATAGATATGGAAAAAAAAAAGATAAATGAAGAAGAATAGTTTAGCCAATCGCCATAAGGTTTTGGTGTATGGCATACTGATAAATCCTCCTAGATCAAATTTCACGAAAGAAATATAACTATTAAGAAATGATGGTAAAAATCATTGATTTGATGAACGAGAAAAAAAGTCTTCAATGAAAGAAACAACCAAAAAAAAAAAAAAACTTTGAACCGTTAAGTAGTATGAGCATAGCATGACCGCATTTAGCCACAAAAAAAAAGAACTTTGAAAAGTTGGATTATGTTTATCTTATTTGATTTTTGGGTTAATCCTACTTAGATTTTGGGGCAACACAAGAATTGGAGCAAATATTGTCCGGAAAAGAAAATCTCATGTAGGGAGTGTGGGATACACCTTTGTTCTTGAGATAAATAAGACACGCATCAATACAACTCTAGGACTAAGATCAAGAGGGTAGAATTTTGCAAAGGAAAAACAACACAAATGTCAAGATCAAGAGGGTAGATTTTTGCAAAAAGAAAAAACAACACAAATGTATGTAAACTTTATTCCCATATTATCCATACACTTAATGTTTGTAAACTTTGATCCGATATGCCCATATTATCCACACACTTTTAATTTGTTCAATGAAATTTTAAATTTTAGCTCAATGTATAATATCGCCCATAAATTTTTAATTTGTCCAATATGATCTCGAAACTTTTGATATATATTCAACTTGATCCCTAAACTACATATAATGTAAAATAATATCCTTGATTTTAAATTAATGGAAGGATAACATCGGATATTTTCGTATTATCCAATGACTAGTTTGAGTATTTACCAAAAATTCTAAATACCGCATTGAATGAATTAAAGTGCTCAGTTATTTGGGCAATTATCTTCAATAAACAGGCGCTTTTTCTATCACAAGATATCCATAGTAGCTAATGCGACGACTAAACTCAGAAGCTGCTTCCGTCATATCATTTTTGACATCCTTCCTTCCGGCACAGAGAGAGAGAGAGAGAGAGAGAGAGAGAGGGAGAGAGAGAGAGAGAGGTTTCTCTTTTTTCCCTTCGATTCCTTTTCCTCTGCAATTATCCACATCTGCTATGCCTCAGGTTAATCACTCAAATATAATTACATCTCCAGATAACCAAAGTGAAGCAAAGCAAATGAACTTTAAAGGGGGGAAAAGACATCGAAGGTGTTTCCTGTTATATATACAACAGGTATGGAAAAATTTTCTGTTTCCTCCCGACCCACAGGAAAAAGGAACAAACCTAGTGACTAGGAGCATAAATGGGGACTAAAGTGCATGGGGGAGGTTCTGAATTTTGTCTCCAATTAGAGTTTCTTCGGGGCCATTGCTGCACGGTGGATATCTCGAGTGAGTAAAGACGGAATTATTAAACGTTCGGAACAAAGCAGTAGGATGATAGTTACCTGAGATGGCTCAAAGCGGACATCCGGTAGAGGCAAATGAAGACCAGAGCATGCAACCCAATAGTGTAGAAGAATGCAAAAGTTCGGGCGTACCTGCAACGCCAACTTTTTCTTTAGAACGTAGGATTGGAAAGGAAACAACAAAAAAGCCACACCATGCCAGGGATGCTGAAAAAGGAGTCGCAAAACCATACTTGTTTCCCAGAAGGAATCGTCCACTGCTAAGAGTGATTCTATCCCTGAAACCCAATTCTTTGTATCTTTGATCCCTCTCCTGCTCACACCAAAACTTTGTTGCATTAGATAGTCTCCATTTCGATTATCATTTTTATAAGACAGCTGATAGTAGCAATAAACACGTAGATGAAAAGAAGAATTGCCTGATAGGATGCTGGCTCCCTAGATCTAGGCCCCACTCATGGTCATTCTTTACTTGCACCGGCCTTTTTGTTTAAGCTCTCTATCTCTCTCTCTCACATTTTCCAAATTATCATCAACATTGTATCCTAACATTAATAGGATTATGTGCATGAACTTCATGCATCATTCAGGAAGACTTGCAATGGAGAATCATCATGGCACATTCATCTCTTGGGGAGTGCTAAGTACGAGATGGGATTTATGCCTTGCTTGGGAGAATGGAAAGGTGGTCAACAGAAGAAGATAAAATGCAATTTTCCATTGTCTGGAAGAAGAAAGAAAATTATGAGAGGAAAGGAAATCTTAACTAGGGCCCACAAAACATGATCTCTTCAAATTGGAGAGGAGTGGAAAGGAGGAGAGTAGTTTTACTTTTGACCTTCAAAATGGAATCTTTACAATTACTTGAAGAACCGCAGTTTCCCTTTCCAATTTGAATTTTTCCTTTCATTCCCGTCCGTTCTGTCTCCCCTCCATCCCCACAAGATTACAAGAAAAATAGTTTATCAACCTCCATTTTCAACTTCTTTACTCAATTCCTTTTTTTTTTCTTTAGCTTTATGCTTTTCTGAAAAAGGAAGAGTAGGATTGCTGGAAAATGACTGATGAAATTACGAGCAAACAACTTTGCAGGAACCAGAAATCAGCCATTGGTTGCTAAAGGAAGATATTATGTAACCAGATCACATTGAGTCCTACTGAAGGCCTGATGACTGCGAGCAATAATAATAAGAACAGCTCGAGAAAAACCTTTTTTGAAAATGCTGCAAATGGGTTGATGTCATCCTCATATATCTTCTTATACTTGGATTCAACATCTGAGCTGAAACCACTTTCAAGATCTTCAGAATGCTGCGGGTTTTATTAAGAAGAAATTCTTAGATAAAAAAGAAAAAACAACCATAAGATGAAGGTAACTGTACAGAGCTGCAGGGTCCCACCTTCTTTGATCCTCTAGAAACCACTTTCTCAAGATTGTAATCTTGGACATATCGGATCTTCCCGTAGAGTTTGACATTATCAGCTTTTGTTTTTTCCAGCTCCACTGTTAGCATGCTTATCTTCTCCTTCAACTGCCTTATTTCCTGATACAGCAGTTTGACATTCCCCTAAGCCTCAACCCCATATTACTAGTCTAAAAAAGACGGAAATCATATCACACAGAAATGGCGGAAAGTGCTAAATCTATGTAGGTGAAAGTACCTCTTCTGTCTCTCGCAATCGCGCTCTAAATCGGTCTCTCTGATTGATGATCACCTTTAGCATTGAGCTTTGCTCCTGATCTGGGGAAATGCGTTCGCCACCCTGCTGCAGAAAAAAAAAAACAAGGATTTCAAGGATATATTACGAACTAGCTATTCCCACGTTCTGCCAAAGTACTATCAGTGAGAACATTTGGCTTGACTCTGCATTTCTTCTGCAGATGAAGATGGGGGAACAGGTTTATTTTGAACTGCGGTTAGAATCTGCACCTAAGGTTTTTGTGAATTAGGGCTTGAACCTGCACCAAGATATTACACTCAACATGCATCAGAAGTGGCAAAAGACGAAGTGTGAGTGTCCTCAGGCTCCATGGTTGTCCATTAGATAGATTTCTTCAAGGTTGTGGTTTACAGGAAATAGACACCTGACAGCATGATCAGGCTAACCCAGGCAAGGTCATCTACATTTCTAAATAGCCCATAGTTGGCCCAGTTGATCTATTGATCAAGTCACCTGTATGTGTTAGCAAGAACAGGTTAAGGAGAGTCTTATCAACTACTAAGGTCCAACTTGGAAATTTGTATAGCACTCTTCCTCAATCATTTATTCAGTATGCAATGTGCAAGAGCACTAACATAATTTGATATGCAGCAGAGGTGGACAAACATTTTAAAAACAATGCAGATGACAAATTTGGGCTACAACAACCTGAAACTTGATAACATATGGAAATTCATTGAAACATTTGAAGCGCAAATAGGAGAGGTACCTCAGATTGCTGACTTGCACCTGCCTCTGAAGGATCCCACTCGTTAAATAAAGAGCCCTTGCGATCTCTGGAACTATAACCCTGCATCGGGAAAAAAATCTTCGTTAATGAAATTGAAAGGCACATAGCAGTTTGCGAGTTTCCCAAGTTTGTTGAAGCAACCTTCAAAATATCATCCTCCAACTTCTGGATTAATTTCTGTAGCTCATTAACCTTTGCTGCAAGTTCTGCGACCTTGCCTTCAGCAGCTTCTAGCGAAGACGTTCTCTCCGAAAGTTTGACCTAATGAAAGAGTCATGAGCAAGCAAATTGTTATAAGGCAAAACAAATTTTGAAACATTGGGTTTTAACAACATTCTAACATTCCACATAATATTAGAAGGAAGAATTCAAAATTAGCATACTTCACCAAAAAAATAACTTAAAATAACAAGTATCTATATATAACAAGTTAAAGCATGTCCAAACAAATAAAATTTATCACCTTCCATGCGAAAATTTCACAGAAATAGTGTAAACAAGAGACAAAGAGTAAAAATACCTTTAACTGGGTAAGTTCATGTTCCATCTTCTTGTTCTTGTCAAGAAGAAGAGACTCCATTTTGCTCATCTCTTCCCCGCTAGTAGCTACTTCCCAATCCTCAGCCTCAATTGAATTATAACCCACTGCCTAAATTGCAATCAGGGGAATGAAACCAAGACAGCATCAGCAATGCAAAGTAAACAAAATACTAAGTAGTCCTCAAGATGGAAAAAGGAAAGGCATAGAACCACAAATAGCTGACGGGAGTATGAATCCACAATAGCTTGTTCTCGAGGCACATATACAAGATGTTTATGTTGAAGAAACTATGACAAAAATGGAGCACGACACAAAGTCTTCTAAAAGATGCATGATATCAAAATGGATTCTTCAATTAATCTCATCAACAAATTGAAACACCGCAACAAAACTGGCACACTTCTTAACAACTTATGTGATAACCAAGATAGAAAATTTTTGTCTTCCTTTATAGCTAAGCAAAAGACAAGGATTGTTTCTTCTAGTTTTGGATGCAATATTCCTGGGAATAGGTTTAGATGGTTCATGGAGCATGACACAAAGTCTTCTAAAAGATGCATGACCTCAAAATGGATTGCTCATCTCATCAACAAATTGAAACACCAGAACAAAACTTGCATACTTCTTAACAACTTATGTGATAACCAAGATAGAAAATTTTTGTCTTCCTTTTTATATAAGCAAAAGACAAGGATTGTCCCTTCTAGTTTTGGGTGCAATATTCCTGGGAATAGGTTTAGATGGATCCAGTTCATTTTTGGAGGAGGGAAAACTATTCAGATGCTTATTCCCAGCATGAACCAAATATGCGCACGAAAAAACTCATGGGTTTATTGTAAAACTAAATCATGCGTTTTTGCTATGACCGTTGAATAACAGCAAATGCTCCTAGGAGGTGCAACAACTTGCCATGTCAGATACTCCAGAAAATTTTCAATATTAATTTCCTCCTCATACTGACAATTAGACGAAGCTATCTTTCGACATGAACAGTCATCTCATATCATGTACAATGCATATACCTGTAAAATCTTCACTTTTTTGCGCAAATCATCAACTAACTTTGCTGTTGGCCTGGCTTTAAGCTCTTTCTTCATCTCCTCAAGAGCTTGATCCTAATTGCATTTAAAGGAGAAATAGATAGCAGATCAATCAGCAACGCAAAGGGTAAAAGCATTTGGAGACATGCTCATCATTGTTAGCACAAAAAAAGGTATCTTTTTAACAGGCTATGGCTATTAGTCTTTCTGACACACACCCCCCCCCCAAAAAAAAAAAGAGGCAATTAGTCAACAAAGGAGGAGGCTCTCTCAAAGAAAAATATCAAGAATATCATCACATCAAGAATGCTAATCTCTCTCTCCCATGTTACTTTAAGGGGGTAGAAAACGCTCAGGTCCCCGTGTAACAGGACAATGGTGTTGCAGCACATGATTTGACAGTTAAATTAATCTAAACCGGAATGATGGCATTCAAGAACATTTCTACGCTGGTCCTTAAAGATTATCTCCAGAAACTTCTATACGAGGGAGAAAAAAATAGCAGACTGGTATACCTTTTCAATTAAAGCTGCATTCAATTTCTTAATCTCATTCATGTACTGTTCATGCTCAGCAGACAAAGTGGTCTCGATATTGTGAAGTTCCATATTCAGCTCGGAAATTATCCTCTCTTTGGCACTCAAAGAATTCTCAAGGATACTTGTTGAGTCCAAACTATCACTGCAAATTATTTGACAAACCATTACATGTTGAAAGTCGAAAGATGCCACACAAGTAAATTGTTCTGATTGATGAACTAATGACAATTTTAGGAAAAAATATATCAACTGATGCGTTTGAGTTTAAGAGAATCCATGTTGTAAAACAGACCCTCCAAGGTGAAAATTCACAACTACAAGTTTATTCCAAATCCTTCTCAAGCAGCCTTGAAGTTCAGCTGTAAAGTCCTTCCACAAGACAAGCTAAACACTAGCAAAGAATTCCGTGACCATGTTCTGTTTTAGAGATCACGAGAGAGAGAGAGAGGACATAAGGGCTAGGTTCTATTTAAAATCACTGATACTACCAAATGTACTCAATATTACTTACTATCCTTCAAGACCTCACATATAAACAGGAATAGCGAAGAGATATCCATACTTATACACAATTTTATGAGCTATTTCACACAGAATTTCCAAAAGTAAATTACATCCAACAAATCCTTTTTGAAAAGCAATTATTTTAGAATTAAGTTGGTTGTAACACACAGATGAAGTATTTTCCTCTCACTTCCATGCTCTGCAGCTCACCTTTTCTTAGCTCCAGGCTCATCATGTGCTGATTGAACTTGAGATCGTAGAAGTTCCTGCAATGATCAAAGATGTACGCAAGAGAATCAATATGCAATTTTCTAATCTTCTCTGAAGTTTGTATATTGCATATTCTCACAGGAAACACTACGAACAAACGAAGACTTACCTGTGCATCAATAATATGGCATAATGCAGAAACTATACATCACCTTGCAAAATCTTACATCAACATTTCCACTTTACAAGAGCACATGCCATGTTAACGGCATTATGGAAACTTCAAGATCATAAACCTCATGTTGCTCCTATTCTAACAAAAAAGTATGTCCATATTGCAATTCAATGATCAACAAGAAAATAAACAGCTAGATTTATAATCTTTACTATCAGACAAGAGTATGGGATGAAGTTCAAGTGGGAGATCCGGAATGGTTGTTCCACCTCTTTCTGGTTCGACCACTGGCATGATAGGGGGCCTCTTCACCTACGGTTTGAGGCGGGAGATATTTACCGATCTAGAATCCCGCGTCACATCTCGGTATGCGACTTCTTCCATTCCTCTTGGGACCCTTCGCCTACCTTGGACACTCTATTTGCTTTCATTGGCCCGGAACCTCCCCTCCTGGATACTAGGGAAGACAAATGCTTATGGAGTGGTCACAACTCTGGGGAGTTCTCTGTTTCCTCAGCTTGGGAACTCATAAGACGTAAAGGCCAATGGGTTCATTGGCACTCCTTCATTTGGGACAACACCATCGCTCCCCGATACTCTTTCATTATGTGGTTGGCTACACTTAACCGTCTACCCACCCAGGATAGGCTACAACAACACCAAAGACTTGATGATGCAACTTGCGCCTTTTGTCATAACATTTCGGACTCAGTTAATCATCTCTTCTTCGGTTGCTCTATTACCGGTACCCTTGCGGCATTATGGGCTGCTAAGTGCAATTTGGGTTGGCGGAACCGGTCGTGGCATGATATTATTAGATGGGCGAAGCAGAATATTAGTGGCCGGTCCTTTTGCCATCGCATTGCTAGATTCTCTCTAGGTGCGCTTTGCCATATTATATGGACAGAGAGGAATGACATTCTATTCCGTGGCAAGAAGTTAGTTACCCCGGCTGTTGTATTGCACCTTACCAAGTTGGTTAAGGATAAAGCTATTGCGCTTGGTGGTGTTCGTGATCATCCCCGCAATAGGAGAATTCAGAGGAGTTGGGGGCTCTCTCCTAGCATATTCGAAGTGGCTTCGCAATGAGTTTTTTAGCCCTTATGCTTGCTTTTACGGTTAGGAAGTTTTATGAGTACAAGGGTGATCTGTTGGCATTGGTGGAGCTAACTAGAGGGTTGTTTCCTGCTGAGTGGAGGTCATTTGGTGGTATTGCTGGCTCCTCTGGGTTTTGTTCTTGCTCTGGTGGAGTGTCTTATACTGGCTGCTGGAACTCCTTTCGTCCTGTTGGAGCTCGTGAAGAGTTGCTGCTGTGTTTTACTGTGTTTGTTTCTCTTTTTTCTGTTCTGTTTTGTTTTTCTCTTTTCTTCTTCTTCTTCTGGTCAGTGTTGTTTTACCTGCTCCTTCCTCGGCTGCCTTTGGTCTGTACTGGCACTCTCTCTTTGAGGTGCCCTTTTTCTTTTTCTGTCTTCCTTTTTCCTAGTTCCCCTGACTGACTGCTGGGCCTTTTCTGTGCTGATCTTGTTGTGTTGCTAGCTCTGTGGTGTTTCGTCTTGGTGAGGGAGTTTTTGGCCTTGGCTGGGCTGCATGTTGGGTCTTACGCTCCAGACCTGGTACTTGAAGGAGGGCTTGCTGTCATGCCCTTTGAACACCAAGGCCCCTCCTCACCTTCTGGTTTTGACAGGCTTGACAGGTTTTTTCTGCCTGCTGATCCAGGAGCAGTTTGTTCAGCTTCTACCTTGCCGAGAGCTTTCCTAGCTGGTGGGGACTGCACTGCTTCTGGTCCTCTGCTGGTTCTTTCCTGCAACCTTTATCAGGTCACTGTCAAGCGTTCTTCATGCTGTATCATCTCTTGGGAGTGCTCTTTTTCATTGTAGTTTCTCATTTTGCTGTACTCCGATCATTTAGGCCGCAATTTGGCCGTCCTTTTTTGTTTTCCCTCTGCATTCCCCCCTTCTTCTGTACGGGTGCCTCTTCTATGCACCTTGGTTGCCCTACTTGTCGTAGTGCTTGTTTTGCAACCGGTCACCATTAAACTCATATTGGCACTACATGCCAATGTTGGTTCATGGTTTTTGTGTCCGGTTTTTTGTAACTACGAATTTGAATAGTCAATACAACCTTACCTTACCAAAAAAAAAAAAACTATAATAGAAAGCTAGGTTCCAGCCTTCCTTGCCTTATCAGATGAATTTCTGTTTGGGAAAGGAAGGGAAGGTTGATTGGGGGGGGGGGGGGGAGGTGAAAGTGTGTAGAAAATAGAGCAAAATCTAAAATTTTTGTGAGAAGGGGATAAAAAAGTTAGAATTCCCCCCCATATCCAACTTTCATTTTCATTTTCATTTCCCCTTCCCCTTCCCCTCTCCCCTCCTTTCCGAAAGAGTGTATAAAGTTCACAAACATCGTATTGTGAATTCATTAATTTACTTAACGAGACAGAAAAAAAGATAAATTACAATGGTACTGTCATGTGAACTATTTAGCAAAAATGTATAGAAGATTATCCAGGAGAACAAGGGGCAAATAAACATAATTGTGGAGAAACAGAATGGTCAATGCATAACTTAACTAGGCAAAAAGACCTCATGATTAAATCCTACTAGCCAACAAAACAAAGAGAAATATCCAAGGAAATCGCCCATAAGAAAGGAAACTTATTGTGCTACAGGCATGGAAGAGCACCTTTTCCCTTTCAAGACTAATAAGCCGTGTTTGGGCCCTTTCAACTTCATCCATCAAAAGAGTGACCTCTGACTGCTTTGATGCTTGATCTTCATCTGAAATTTTTTATATGGTGCCAGCCAAAATGGGAAGAAGGGTAGCAATAAGAACAGGATAATTGGATGTCTGTAGTCTTAAGTTACTATCTCTATGCATCAAATAATCTCATCATCAGAGAAGGAATGCCAGATAATTTATCCAGCCAAGCAGAATACCTGATTGAGCACGGAGTTCAAACAATTGGCTCTGTGCAAGATCGTGCAACTTTTGTATGTTGGAAGCACTTTCTCTGGCTTGTCTCAGTTGATCTTGCAGTAATTGCTCCCTGCAGAAAAATCAGAAACTGAGGATGACTGCATGCATTTGGGAGAGAAGAACAATATCTTGATATAAGAACATGCCAAAACTGAAAAAGGAACTTAACCCCAGTTGTTGACACTTTTCTAATCACTAATTAGATGATCTATTTATCATGTTGAGGAGAAGACAATACCTTTCCTTTAAAACTTCAAGGGTTTTGTGATTCTCCTCAGCCAAGTTGCGCTTGTTAAATTCCACAATTTCCTTCACTTTTTCCTCCATCTGGATACACATCAGCCATCAATTGGCAACAACAAATAAGGCTTGCTTGTCTGAGGCTATAACTAAATTGAAAGACAGCGAGTTCCACACTTTGGAATAAAGGTAACCAAAGATTAAAAGGATGCAGACCAAAACATCCAAAGAAGTTAAGTAGGCACACTACGGCACACAGCACAAAAATAACATATCACATATAATTAACAATTTTGAAACCTGCAGCTCTAACTGGCGATTACGCTCTTCAAGCCTTCTAATTGTTGCTTGTTGGTTCTTTAAATGAGCAGCTTCTGTTCGGAACTCCTCAAGCTCAACTTTCATCTTCCTATTCTCGGCTTCTAATTCTGACAATTTCAAGTCTTGTTCCTGCACGCAGATAGGGAAAAACTCCTCAGAAGACAAATGAGTAGAAACAGAAAACCCAAAATAAGCCTTAATGCCACTCCAGCAATGGTGTAAACATATCTGGCGGCATGTACATATATTGGACACAGAAACTGCTTTCCCCAATTTGAGAAGAGGACAGATTAGGATAACGGAATGTAAATATGGGTGTTTGATCCTAGATGAGATAGTTATGCCTATACAGATAGTCAGCTAAATGAGAAGAGAGATACCACTAATTCATTATCAGAGTGACATATGCATATGAATGTAGCCACCAATCCAACAGGCACCATATGACAAATAATGAAGCTGGTACTTACAGTAACTGAAGCAAGAGCAGGATAAGGATCTGGAGCCTCATATAGTTTTTGGTAAATGTTAAGAAAAGCATTTTCTCCAAATTTGGCTCTTTTGGTAAGATTATCGACTTCTTCTTGATATCCCTTGAGTAAGGAGTTGAACAAATTTAGCTTGTCCTCTGGAGAAGCTTTCTTGAAGTCTGGAGCAAGGGAAAAAAACAGATATATAAGAACAAGTTTTTCTTCTGTCATCATCGGGACTAGCGATTTACCGAAAAATGCAGAAGCGAACTTGTGACCTACAAACAACCCCCTTCCTCCCGCCCGAAACACCAAAAAAAAAAGAAAAAAAAAGGAATAAGAATCCTCTATCCCTCGATACAAAACTGCTAGATTAGAAGCATCTACTTCATTTTGAAAAGAAGAAGAAGGAAGAATCTACTTCTCTTCCTTACAATTAATTAAATTAGAAGAACTAAAGGACATTTGGTCTTGCACCATTACAAGTTCAAGTGATATACCTCTAGTGCTCTCTGCAAGCTTGCGTCGATTCTTCTGACTGTTCTCTTGATTCTCGGCAATCCTCAGCCCTTGCTCATCCAATAAGATCTTCTCCTTCTCTAGATCAAACTCTACAAACAGGAAAAGAGGGGGGAAGTCAATATCATTCCTGTAGCTTGATTCAATCAAAAACAGCAATACACAAAACAAAACGTGATCATTCCAACATAATGCTTAGCTTGTGAAAAAAGCAACTTTAAAAAAGTACCATTAAGAAATCAGTTATTACATTATTTCACATAATTTGTTAGGCGGAAGCGGCAAAGTACCTAAAGAAGAAGCCTAGATCATGGTTTGTTCCGATAACTGGCGAACAAATTTGGTACTTCAATCAAACTCACTCAGTTCAACATCACACCATTGACAACTATAGAAGCATTAAATCGACCATTGAAAAACCGAGTTACCCACTTCACACGATTTTCTCTGACAAGTGCTGCCGATTGCTAACTGAAGCATTGTAAGCTCAAATTCGACACAGAAAGAAGGAAACAACATACAGACAAGCTACGTTAAACTATAAACCTTGTCAATCTATAAACCGTACAATACGACGAACAGTTGACTTGATTCTCGACACTAACAAATGAACATAAGATTCCACAATCAGCACACAAGCTCCTCGCGCGCATCAATCAGCAGAGATTCCGCGCCAAATCACGGGACGCATCATGTCGCAGGACTGCAAAAATGCGCTCGACGTCCGAAAGATTCGCGAATGTGCTCAACGCAAACGGGAAAAAAATGGACGGTTGAATCGAACCTTTCCAGAAGCTCGAGACGACGGTGATCGGGGACGACGAGGACTGGCTCGATTTGTCCCTCTCGCCGCCGCCTTGCGAGGCCTCCATGATCGATTCTGGATCTGAACTACAAGCTCTTCAGGTGCCCGTCAAAGATCTTTCGTTGCTTCCGCTTCAACTCAGCGCGGGATCTGACACCGTGTGAGTTACCAGTATAGTCTTTCTACAATGGATTGATCAAAACCAGCACGATGGAATTTTCATTTCTATAGTTTTCTTATATGTGTCTTTTATTTTGCAAATGTTTTCTTCGCGAGATATATCGGCGAGAGGAAGTTTGTACGAGGCCTTCATCGAATGGTTGGGCTCAAGGAAGCCCAAACGACATATGAGCTGGGTCGTTTTGATGACTAGTGGCCTCGGGCCTGAGATCTTCGAGTTGGGCCCCGCGCGCGAGAGAGAGAGATGGGTTAAGGTTTATGGTTTTTTTTTTATTAATACTATGAAAAACCTCAAATTTGTACACGTATGATAAATGTATCCCAAATTATTTTTCAACAAAAAAATTTCAAAATGGTATACTTGTGATAAATTTACCCCAAACTGATACATCTGTGATAAATTTAGCCTTCGTTAATTTTCGTTAAATCTAATTATTAAAGTGCTAGGTTATATGATACGTGGCAATTGATGGCATGTCAGCTTGAGATTTTTATCACATGTTTATTATAGGTGTATCAGTTTGAAATTTTTTATGGTAAAAAAATTAATTTAGGTAAATTAGTCACAAATATACCAGTTTAGGATTTTTTGTTGTCAAAAAAATAATTTGAGATAAATTTGTCACAACTGTACCAGTTTAGGATTTTTTGTGGTCAAAACAATAGTTTGGGATAAATTTTTCACAGGTGTATCAGTTTGAGATTTGTCATAATATTAACCTTTTTTTTTGTCAAATAAGATTTTGATTAGCTTGCTTGAAAACTTGATGACAATTCGCCACATTACTCACAACTAGGCCTGCCAAATGGATGGCCTGGATTGGGTAAAAGGACGTTCCGACAAAAAATAGAGTCATTTAATCCATTTTATTTATAACAATGCAAATTTGGTGACTCGGTCTTACCCAACCTGATCCACACAAAACACATACTTGATCCGACTCATATTCTTAAAGAACTTCCTTATTTAATCAAATCTCGGAGTACTCATACCCAAATATGAGGTAAGAGTGCGGCATGAGTGAGTGCGAGATCAAGCGAGCACGAGAGAGAATGAAAAGAGAGTTACAGAGGTGGGTTGGATCTAAGTAAATTGTAAACCTTACGACCCATTTATAACTCATTTATATATATATATATATATATATATATTGGTAAGGTGTGTTTAAATATATTTATTGAATATAACTAACTCATATAATAATTCAGTCCATCATATACACGTTAAGAAATGAGTTTATGACCTATTTTGACATATCTACTTACGACAAGATTTTAACGAACTTGTAGTGCAAATGTCCTTTTCGTATTTAGAAGTCGGCTCGTTCGATCTGCTTGGGTTGATCCAAACACATTCTTGCTAATTGCATTGTTTCCTGCCAAAAAAATATGGATAAATTGATAAAGTTCAATAAGTTTCGGTAATTATAAAAAAAAGTATTAGTAGAAAAATAATATGTTTCGGTCCTTTTAGGTAATATATTGGCAATTTATGAACATTTTGTTAGATTACTGACTTCTTTATTTGTGGTTTACATATTAATTATTTTTTTAATGAACTTAACAATTCTTATATGCATAGTTTACCATCGCTTCAAATTTACTAATTCTTCTATGAAATTACCGACTAAGATTAGAGTGATTTACGAGCTTTTGTCAGATTAATTCGACTACTAATTTTGGGTTTATTGAACATCCATTGAGTAAGCAACTCAACCGAGACTTTGTAAACCGAAACTACTTGATAACCCGAAGGAGAAAAAGTATAGTAAGTCCCTCAAATAATGGGTGATCAATTTATATAAGAGTTGATAATTTTAAGGCGTTTGTTAAGGGGACAAATAAATATCGGTAGGAGGTAACGAAAGTTGATAAATTAATAAAACCAAATAAGAGTTGGTAAGTAACTCAAATAAAAGTGGCTTAAGTATATTACAAGTGTTAAAACTTGTGTATGTGACATTAGTACCAAAGCTTTCAAAACGATAACTTAATTATCAACTTTTTTTTTTAAATGATCACTTAAGTGCTAATTTTTTTAAAAAAAAAAAACACTCACTTTATTGCCAACTCCGGCGAGCCACGTCAGCTCAAACATTAACAAAAAATAGGCCGCATCAGATTTTCGGCGAACCATGTCAGTTCAAATCGGAGTTGGCATTGAAGTGATTAAAAAAAGTTGGCACTTAAGTAATCATTTTTTTAAATTGGTACTTAAGTGATCATTTTTTAAGGTTTTGGCACTAAAGTGAACGATGTACACAAGTTTTGATACTTGCAGTGTACTTTAGTCAACAAAAGTTGGTAACCCAAAAACTTGTTGGTATTTTAGTCGAAGAAAGGTTGAAAAGTCACTCAAATAAAAGTAGATAAATGAATTAATATAGGACTCCTTAAATCTAACTGTTGGTAAGAAAGACAAATAAAGATCATTAAAATATTACTAAAAACCCGATAATATGTAAACTGCGAAAGAAGCAAGTAATTTCGGCTCCGTGTATTTCGCGAAAAATGAATAATTTGAGAATTATTTTTTGAAAAACTATCTCGCTTATATTGTTTGAACAAATTAGTTAATAAAAAATATTTTCATTATGGATAACAATTCAAGTCTAGCTATTTTCATAGTCGATATTAAAAATTATTTATTGTTCATTCATTTTGTAAGCAAAAGTGTTTTTCAAATATATATTTTTTAACGGGTCTTCGTAAAAGTGCCGAAAAGCTAATACCAAGTTATTGAAAATCAGGTCACCGGTAACTATTTCCAATTACAATTTTTTAAGAGTTACTAGCTCTTTCGGAATTCAAACGACGCGGTAAAAAATGTATGGGGATAGGAGAGTGGAACCGTCCATATTGCGATGGAGAAACTAGAAAGTATTGCATATACAGTTATACTTGAATAATTGGCAAGAAAAAAGTTCACACATCAGAACATAAGGGTGATACAACAGAAATAGATGGCGAGCAAGCTGGCCATGAAACAAACTGCTGGAGACCTTCAACCCTATTTTCGGCAGAAAATGGAAAAGCAGATAAACAAGGCGATTGTTTCGACTTATGATCAACTCCGGAAGAGTGCCAAACGCCCGGGAACAATCTGTGGATCGGATGGAGCTCTAACGGCAAAGTTAACGGTCCATGCCTGGCATCACCGGCGGCATTGTCGTGGCACCTTGGTTCATCTTCTCGGCATTGGCTGCCCAGCCTTCATCACATTAGGAAATCACGAAAAGGAAAAAAATTAAGTCAATTCATCTCTCAAGTATCTGAACTAACACAGAAAAGATGGACCATAACTTCAGTTTACAGCCGGAAGCTACAAAGAGAAGGACATCGACCATCTTCAACCGAAATAGATCTCACGGGACTTGTCGATTTTTGTGTGCATAGACCGGTTATAATGTTTTGCTACTAAAAAGCCGGAAAATGAGATCATCAACTCATATTGAGTATGTTCTTCAGCATTGAGAGACATGTAGCAATAATAAATAGAACATGTTCTTCACCAACATTAGCTTGATCAACCAAAGGCCATCGCGATTCTGTTTTTGAAAGAATATTTACCAATGGAAGGGTCAAATCCGCGGTTCTTGAGCTCCCTGTGAGCACAGTGGATGCAGCACCAGTGTGCGAGGCAATCGGCGCACGGATCTTTCTTAGCGTGATTTGATTGTGATAATGTGCCACGATTCTTAGGGTGATTTGATTGTGATTGTGATACGCATCTTTATTTGATAGGTTGTCTTTTTCAATCATTTGTTTATACTTACCCAAAATATAGGAGTAAATTTAGGAAGTATCGTTGTGAATTGTGTATAAATAGGTGCACAGTTTTTGTATCAATACAAGTTGGAAATTTAATTCTGTGCCATTTCTTATCATTATTTCTCATGGTATCAGAGCAGATATCGATCCTTGTGTAGTTCCTTCTTCATGACCGATCCAAATACTCCCATTGCCTCTCGCACGATCGATGTAATTTCTCCATATTTTTTTCACTCAAGTGACCATCCAAATGCTCCTTTAGTCTCTCCTCCTTTAAATGGAGACAATTATCCAACATGGCATCGTGCCATGCTCATGGCCCTCGAGGCAAAAAATAAAATGTGTTTTGTTGACGGTTCTTTACCGCGTCCTGTTTCAACCTCTTCGAATTATCAGTTATGGGTACGCTGTAATAGCATGGTGAGATCTTGGTTGATTCATTCTACTATACCAACGATTTCACATAGCATTCTCTGGCATGACTCTGCAAATGATGTATGGAATGATCTTCGAGAGCGTTTTTCTCCTCGTAACGCTCCTCGAATTTTTGAGATCCGTAGGGCTCTATCTACACATCAGCAAGGTACGGCCTCGATATCTGCCTATTACACTATGATTAAATCCTATCGAGATGAACTATCTTCGTACCGAAATCTACCGAATTGTAGTTGTGGTGCAACGTCGAACCTGCTGCAGTTTCTTGAAATAGATTCATTATTAGATTTTCTCCAAGGCCTTAATGAGTCTTATGCAGCGATTCGGAGTCAGATCCTTCTTATGGATCCACTCCCTACCATCAATAAAGCGTATGCTTTACTCTTACAAGAAGAACGACAACGTGCTGTTCAGGACAATCGTTCTGTTAATCACAATCCTGCTGCCATGGCCGTGCATCATAATGCTCGTACTTATTCATTTGTGGGTTCCTCTAAACCCATTTCACATTGTACCTACTATGGAAAAGATTGACATATTGAAAGCAAGTGCTTTAAAAGGCACGGATATCCGGAATGGTGGAACGACCGTAACAAGCGACCCACTAATGATTCTGGCCGCCAACGAAATTCACGGCTAGCTGGTTCTCCAACTGTTGCCGCAGTTGTCTCTGTTGATTCTTCCTCCCCACCGACCCTTACTGCTGCACAAATAGAACAACTCCTTCACCTGCTTCCGGCTGGTAATACCGCAACTCCTTCTCACCCTTTGGTGAATTTAGCAGGTACTTCTATTTGTTCAAATTCCACTTCATCTTGGGTCTTAGACTCCGGTGCAACGGATCACATCTCTTGTGATGCAACCTTATTTTCTGAATTTTATGACAATGCAACTTCCAATCCTGTATCCCTTCCCGATGGGACTATGGTTCCTGTTGAACGAATTGGGCGGATTATTCTACTACCAGATCTGATTCTTGATCATGTTTTATTTATTCCTCAATTTCGTTTTAACCTTATTTTAATCAGTAGACTTACTATTGTTACCTCTCTCAACATTAAATTTACCTCTGATACTTGCCTATGTCAGGACCCAATTTTGACGAGGACTTTATCGACGGGTAAGCGACACGGTAGTTTATACTATCTTTCCATAACCCAACCTACTTCTTTGACATCTACCACCATACCAAGCGCACATTTTGACCTATGGCATTGGCAATTGGGACATCCGGGTTCATCGTCTCTTCATCATCTGCAAGCTTTAGATAATAAGATTTCTTTTTCTAATACCTTTCCTTGTACTGTGTGTCCGCTTGCGAAACAATCTCGCTTGCCATTTCCTTCTAGTAAAATTTCTACGACGTCATGTTTTGATTTGATTCATCTGGATGTTTGGGGCCCATATCGAGCCACCTCTTTAAGCGGGGCACGTTTTTTTTTTTTTTTTTTTTTTTTTTTTTTTTTTTTTTTCTGACTGTGGTTGATGACTATTCCCGTAGTACTTGGCTTTATCTAATGTCTTCTAAAGCGGATGTAAATCATTTTATCGTTAATTTCTTCAACATGGTAAAAACCCAGTTCGATAAACAAATTCGTTGCGTCCGCTCTGATAATGGAAAAGAATTTTTTAATCAACTTACCATCTCTTTTCTCGACTCTATGGGTGTTGTCCATCAATCAAGTTGTGTGTCCACTCCTCAACAAAATGGGGTGGCGGAGCGCAAGCATCGACACCTTCTAAATATTGCTCGTGCCCTGCGCTTCCAATCTAATATTCCCATTGAGTTTTGGGGTGAATGTGTCCTTACTGCTGCATATATCATAAATAGACTTCCCACTGTTGTCTTGGAAGGGAAAACTCCATATGAAGTTTTGCACGGTCAATTATCGAATCTCACTCATCTTCGAGTCTTCGGTTGTTTATGTTTTGGGCGCAATACATCCATTCAAAATAAATTTGATGCCCGTGCTACTCCGGGAGTTTTTGTGGGACATCCTAATGGTCAAAAAGGGTATCACATTTTTTATCTCCTCACAAAAAAAAATATATGTAAGTCGAGATGTTGTGTTTCACGAAACAATTTTTTCTTACTCGTTGCTCCCTAAACCTACTTTGTCAGGGTCGCCTGTATTGCCATTACCTGTCACACAATGTGGCGAAATAACCCTACCTTCACCTCTAAACCCAACATCATCACAACAAACACCCGTACCTCCATTGCTTGAACAATCTATCAGACCTCAACGACTACGTCAACATCCTCGTTACCTCCAAGACTACTGTTGTTCGCTTACTCAAACGCCAAGTTCCGTCGAAGATAATGGTCCAGGTATTTCTTATCCCATGTCTAATTTTCTTCAATATACCCATTTTAAACAACCCCATTTGGCATTTCTTACTTCTTTATCTACTACCACCGAGCCATCCACTTTCACTGAGGCAATGCGGCATCAGGAATGCATGGCGAGATGCCATGCAAGCTGAGATCCAAGCTCTTTCCCAGAATCATACGTGGTCTCTCGTACCACTTCCACCTGGTAAGAAAGCCATAGGCTCTAAATGGGTCTATAAAATTAAACGCAAATCCGACGGTAGTGTTGAGCGGCATAAGGCTCGTCTAGTCGCCAAAGGCTACACCCAGGTTGAAGGAGAAGACTATCATGATACGTTTGCACCTGTTGCTAAACTGGTTACAGTTCGCGTACTCTTAGCCGTCGCTACCGCTAAGGGATGGCCTCTTGAACAGATGGATGTTAACAATGCCTTCTTACACGGTGATTTGGATGAAGAAGTGTATATGAAACCTCCATCTAGTTTTCGACGTCAGGGGGATAATCTTGTCTGCCGACTTCACAAATCCCTATATGGCTTGAAACAAGCGTCTCGCCAATGGTATTCTAAGTTTTCTACTGCCTTATGTGATTTCGGTTTCACACATTCTCAGGCCGATAATTCTCTCTTTATCTTACACAATGGCAATGACTCTGTTTTTGTGATACTATATGTTGATGATCTAGTGATTACTGGTACTAATGCCTTTTTGATTGATTCGGTGAAGACTATGTTGCACAATCAATTTCACATTAAGGATCTCGGACCTCTAAAATATTTTCTAGGCATTGAGGTGGCTCGATCCCGCTCTAGTCTTTACTTATGTCAGCGAAAATATATCTTGGATATTCTGGAAGATTGTGGTTTTAGTGGAGCGCGACCAGCTGATACTCCTATGGAGCAGAATATAAAATTAAGTATTGATACTGGCCCTTTATTGAAGGATCCATTTCTCTATCGGCGCTTGATTGGTCGATTCATTTATTTGACTGTCACGAGGCTGTTGACACCCAATTTTCGACCAAGTCTTTTTCAGATTTATTTTTTGAAAAATCACAAAAAATCCATAAAAAGTCAAAAAAAAATTACAAAATCAACTTTGGTGGCCTTGGCCAAGCCCAAGGAACCATTTTTGACCAAAAAATAATTTTTCATATTTTTCATATTTTTTAGTATTTTTAGAAAATAGGAAAATACTCAAACAAATTCAAGAAAAATAGCATTCGAGGTCACAAAAATATGGAAAAATATCCAATATTTTTATTTTTAATCCCTTGTATTTCTGACCTCACAAAAAGTTCAAAATCAGATTCAATTATGGGTGTTCCTTTGTAACCCGTACTATTGAATTTGAGAAAAAAAATATCAATTGAGTCTTTTAATTTGCAATTTTGTCATTTTCTAGAATCTTGACATCTATTCTAACTATCCCATATTGCAATTTAGCCCAATTGTATGTAAAAATTGCTCAATTGCACGAATTTGGCAAAATTGCACACTAAAATTGCTTTTTTAGTCCTCGAAAATGAGCATAATTGAAATTACTTTCAATTCGAGGGCTATCATTGCAAATTAAACATACAACTCAATGGGTTTTACCATTTTGAATCGATTGGCACAGGTAATTTGACCCAATTTGATCATTTGAACCTTCAATTGCATAATTCCCCAATTTGCAATTAAAAGGAAATTTGGGGTTTTTATAGAAATAGATGTAAACTTTTGGGCAAAACCATATTTCTAGATAAAATCCATGCTCTAGATTCGATTTTGAGGTTCAATTGCAAAATTTTCCCATTAATTTGGGTTTAATTTGGAAAATGGTAAATCGGAACCGGTTCTGACCGGTCAGACCGCCGGTCGGACCGGTCGAACCGGTCCAGAACAGTGTCGTCGTCTTCCTCAAAACGCTCGTGCGAATGAACAGTGACAGACCGAGTTTCCAAGACCAAATTGAAGGTTAATTCGCGACTAATTGAAAGGGGAATGGTGGGCGTTTTGTTCCTCTCATCTTCCCCCGTCGATTGACACCAATGGCACCATCCGACGTCGCCGGAGGAGGGAGCAATCGGCCGGTCAAAGCCCCGGTACCTGCAAAAGTCAACAACGACAAAGCTTGGATGAAATTGGTTCGAATTCGTGCCAAATGCAACCGCCTGAGGTCCCGAACGGAATAACCACTTAACACCCGTCGATTGCCAGTCGCCGGTGACCATTTCGCACGTGTTTTCACGTGCGAAGGTCACCTGCTCCAACTTCCCGATTCGGCGTAAAACTGAAAATGATATAAAAGCCAACAGACTATTCGTGAAGCAGAGGGAGGTCGATTCAGTTAGAAGAAGAAAAACACGGTTGGAAGAGGGAGAGAGAGAGAAAGAAAGAGCCCGCTCTCCATCGCCATTGTCGAGAGCGAAGCTCGAAATTACAGAGCATCGGTCAGGCCCTTCCAAGCTAGACCAAAGCTCGGGGAGACCTTCAGGAGACCGCCCAGAGCACCAGGAAGCGATCGCCGCCGGCCGCGCCCTGCAAAATCGCAAGAACAGGTGAGGCTGAGCTTCGATTCTTGTACTGAGCTTCAATGGCGATTCTTGCATTTCCTGCCCATTCTTTCAATCACTGTGTGCGTTTCACTCCTTGAACATCACTGACCATGTTCGCGTCTTGATTTTGCATCGATTTTGCTCACATCCCCCGAATCGAGTCTTTGAACTTAGCCTCCACAGCCGATTCTTGCCCAGCCAAATCTGGGTCGAGCGGGCTCAATCGGAGCCCGAGGTAAATCTTCTAAACTTCCCCTGGTGCTATTCTATGACTGGATTGCCTTGATTTGTTGCGAATCGGGCTATTGAATTTCCATGGCCGTACTCGGCATCGTGTATGATGCTCGTGATTCTGTGGATCATGAGCTTTGATTCTTAGATATGTTAGACTTGAGGTGACGGCGGGTCGATTAGTGTTGGTCTCGCACGATTCCATCAAGAACCCACCGTCCGATCGTTGCCGGAGAAGCACAGCCGTTCGTTCAGTTGCAGGCGCGAGGTTGAAGACGAAGCTGACATGGCGCGGTCAACCGGTCAAACTCCTAGTTGGCATTCGGCCATTGGTCCACGTGTCTGTCGAGTCAGCTCGACCGTTAGTTTGTTAGGATGAGTCAGCGTAGATCGGACGGTTCAGGTTAATCGAGTCCAACAAATGGTGGTCGTCCGATTAGAAATTAGGATAATTCGAAAATGATTTTAAATCGGAAATAAAAAATGGTTGAAACGGCGCCGTATGGGTTAGTTAGTGAACGGCGTCGTTTAGGTTAATATGAATAGACGGTCTAGATCGAGTCTTAGGATCTAATCGTGGCCGTAGGTTTAAGTAATCCGATCAGACGGCCCTGATCGGGTCTTCGCCTAATCTGAACCGTAGGTTTTAGTAATCTGATCTGGCGGTCGTGGATTAGCCGCGCGGTTCAATAGGAACCGTCGGATCAAGTCTAAATAATCAGAAAAATAAAAAGGGATAAACGGCGTTGTTTCATGGCTGTGGGTCGCGCGGGTCCGGGTCTGGGCCGGGTTCCAACCCGAGTGGGTCGGGTCGACCCGGTCCGAATAATATTTTTTTTAAAATAAAAATAATCAGAAATGATTAAAAAAATAACAAAAAATCAGAAAAATCTTAGAAAATCCAAAAAAATGCTAGAAAATTCCAGAAAATTCCAAAAAAAAATGTGGAAAATTATGGGAAAATCCTAGACATTCCAGAAACCCCCAAAAATCGAGGGTTGACCACAGATAACTGGTCAACCCTATTTTTGGGGTTTCTTATCCAATTTTCCGAGACTTGACGATATTACCCTTTAGGGGTAAGTCGCCTCTGCTGTGTATGCAAGATAAGACCGATAACGCCAAGGTAAGAATTAGGGTCGATCAGACGACCAATTCTTAGGTTTGGGTTTCGAATCCCGCACCTTTTCTCAAAATGACGATTTTGCCCTTCAATAGGAAAATTGTCTTTCTTGTCTCAATCGAGTTCTGAAAATTGCTTAAAGTTAGGTTTTGGGTCAGGTGGACGACCAACCCTAATATTTCAGATTTTCAGTTCTCGTCTTTGTCCAAATGACGACTTTACCCCTCCAAAGGTAAAATCACTTGAAAATTCCAGAAAAATCCTGGAAATTCCCAAAAAATAGGAAATGGATTGGATTGATGGCCAATCCTGTTTCCCCTGTCTTTTGACTTCCCGATTCATCTAAAATGACAGATTTACCCCTTTCAAGGGTACATTTTCCCCGAATTGTTCAAAATTACGATTTTGCCCCTCATATGCAAATCATGCCAAAATCATTCCTAAGCCTTGATTGATATTTCTCTAGGCTAATAGGGCCTCATTAGGGATACCATGCTGATTTCATGTGTGTTATCCGCATGTACTGGATCCTCGATTTGCGCACTTTTTTTTTATTGATTGCGATTGATAGGGTAGTATCTCCCATCTGCATGAACTCCTAGATTTAGGATCTGTACCCCACTCGTCTGTATGAAATCCTAGGGTCAGATAAACCATTCAGCTTAGGTACCGAAAGGGCGTCAACTTTGACAGTTGGCGTAACTAAGTCCCCGAACCTACTTCTCTGGTTTCCGCAGAATCGAATAGACCACTCCCAACTATTCGATATGGTTTTCGATCGTACCCTCCACGAAACGATTGGTGGCGACTCCTTGGCATGTACACTCATCACATGTCACTAGACCACACTGAAGGTCGACCACGTATATCCAGCAGTTGCGATTTGGGTAATGGACCTTGGGAGAGGCCCACGTCCGATCAGGCCAGAGATCGGGCGGCCCATTAGCCCGCTCGCCCCGCAATGAGGGAGAGGGTCGCGACAGATGCCAGACATTGCTTATAGTGTCAACATTCTAAGTCAATTTATGCATGCCCTACGCCAACCACATTTGGATGCAGCATATCGTCTTCTACGATATCTCAAGGCTACTGTAGGCCAAGGGCTATTTTACCCGACTGCAAATGACCTTCAACTCACAGCTTATTGTGACTCAGATTGGGCTAGTTGTCCTATGACTCATCGTTCAACAACTGGCTATTGTATTTTATTGGGAGATAGCCCTATTTCTTGGAAAACCAAGAAACAAAAGCACGGTCTCCTGCTCTTCTGCTGAAGCGTAATATCGTGCAATGGCGATAACAACATACGAAATTACATGGTTATCATATCTCTTACAAGACATTGGCATGCACCTCCAAGTCCCGGTTTCTTTATACTGTGATAACCAAGCTGCCCTCCATATCGCTGCCAATCCAGTTTTTCACAAGCGAACAAAGCACATTGAAATATATTGTCATCTTGTTCGTGAAAAAATACAAGCTGGACTCATTGCTCCATTGAAGATTTGTACAGACTCACAGTTAGCCGACGTGTTCACCAAACCGCTAGGTCGAGATTAGTACATCCGATTACTTTCCAAGTTGGGTGTCCGTAATCTACACACGCCAACTTGAGGGGGAGTCTTAGCGTGATTTGATTGTGATAATGTGCCACGATTCTTAGGGTGATTTAATTGTGATTGTGATACGCATCTTTATTTGATAGGTTGTCTTTTTCAATCCTTTGTTTATACTTACCTAAAATATAGGAGTAAATTTAGGAAGTATCGTTGTGAATTGTGTATAAATAGGTGCACAGTTTTTGTATCAATACAAGTTGGAAATTTAATTCTGTGCCATTTCTTATCATTATTTCTCAATCTTCTTGCAACGAGTGTACATCCCTCAAATTTTTCCGGTAGCTGCACGTATACAGGCACCCGACGCCCGCGTAAGTGAGCAAGTAGTACATGACCCGCCCACGAAACAAGCTGCAAAAAAAGTAATTTTTGCACACACACATGTTCACATTAGGCTTGATACTACAAAAAAACACGGATTTTGCCACGAAAAATTTGCAACGAAACAATTTCGTTGCACATTTGCGACGAAATTTGTAACGAAAAACAAATTCGTCGCAAATTTGCAACGAATTATATTCCGTTGCAAATTTTTGCCACGAAAACACGGTTTCGTTGCAACGTTTGCAACGAATTAGAGTTCGTTGCAAATGTTTGCAACGAAAACATGGTTTCGTTGCCAATTTTTGCAACGAATTAGAGTTCGTTGCAAAATATTTGCAACGAAAACATAGTTCGTTGCAAATTTTGCAACGAATTATTGAGTTCGTTGCAAATTTGCAACGACTTATAGAGTTCGTTGCAAACCGTTGCAACGAATTACTGTTCGTTGCAAATATTTGCAAGGAAACCATTTTTTCGTTGCAAACATTTGCAACGAATTATTGGGTTTGTTGCAAATATTGCAACGAACTATGTTTTCATTGCAAATTTTTGCAACGAACTCTATAAGTCATTGCAAATTTGCAACGAAAACCCACTTTCATGGCAAATTTTGCATGGCTCGCTACACTTGATGCAACCCTCCTTCTTTATCTTGACTTGGAACAGGCTATGTGAACATACATACGCGGAGTTCTCACACTCCAGCTTCTCCAGCTCTCTCCCCTAGGCTTCACTCTCTCACTCCCTGAGGCACGAAAACCCACTTTAGTGGGTTGTTTGTTATATTGGGGATGATGAAAATGCCAAATTTTTATGCTGATGGATTTACCCCATTTAGGAAATCAGGGAAAAAATATTTGTCGCAAAATTAAATGTTTAGAGTGGAATTGTGATAAAAATAAAAGTTAGAGATTTTTTATAAGATAATTTTTTTAAATATGATTATTATAAATTATAAAGTTAGAATTTTTTTTAGTATTGGGCCTAAATATGAGGAGTGCGTAGTTTGCATATTTAACGAACCGACAACAAATGATTTGGGCACAGACAATTGAAGAGCCGAATATACGTATCTGTTCAGAGGAAAGAAGTAAACAAATGATCAATTAATAAGATTTTCCATTATTACATTCATGCAGAATCTTCCCATTATTACGTTCCTTGATCGTCCCGCCTTCGTCCAATTTGCTTAGCAGATCGTCAGAGTTAGGTAATCTTCTCGAACGGAATTTGATTTTAACATTGTGCTGCCAAAGTTGGATTATTTGACATTAATCTTGATTTGTTTTTAGGATGTTTTAAGCATTACCGATTGGGGGTGTTTGTATCAAAATCAATGTAATCACTAATTTGTGCCGTAGAGGACCTTTTTTTTAGGAAGGCTAGGGTAATCTTAATTTAATCCGTAAGAAATCAAGTTAAACTTTTAATTAACTTAACCTTGTGATCGCTTGGATTTCGATGATATCTTGAGTGGGTTGGACACGCCTCTTCTCTTTAATTCAGATATCTTTTCCTAATTTGAAAATATAAAAACTGTCACGTCTTATTTTTATTTTTATTTTTTTTGGATAGGATTTCACGCATAGGCATTATCTAAAGACTTCGGATATGTTAACAACTTTAGATATGATTTAATGCAATCGCCAAGTCGAAGGGAGAAAAAAAAGATGATGAATTTAGTTGTACGAAATTTCTATTTTTTCATCCCCACGAAATAAATATTCGTCGTAAAATCTCCAGTCGTTACTTTTGCAATGAAAAATTAGTCGTCGCAAATTTTTGACGAAAAATTATTCCTCGTAAATTTTCGACGAGAACAATGTTTCGTCGCAAGATCTCGGGTATTTTGCGACGAAAAATGTTTTCATCGCAAAACTTTTCACGAATTGTTTCTCGTCTCAAAAGTTGTGACGAAAATTAATTATGTCGTCGCAAAATATTGTTGCGAGAACATTGTCACCGCGACATTTGCTCGCTTGTTTTGCAACGACCACGCGTTTTCGTTGCAAAATTTGCAACGACCATCATGGGTTCGTTGCAAAACAAAAGAATTAGGGCTTCTTTGACGCCCCCGCCCCTCTTTTTGCAAAATCTCGTTCTCTCTCTCGCCTCTCCTCAGCTCACTCCCGTGGGGTAAACGTCACTTGCTCACTCCCGCATCCACCTCCGCATCCGCCTCTCTCAGCTCACTCCCGCATCCGCCTCTCCTCAGCTCGACCGCTGTCGTTCGCCTCTTCGAGCACGTTTCCGGTGAGTTTCGCACACCCTATTTCTTCTTCGTCTTCTTGCCAAGCCCGATTAGGGTGGCCCTCGGCCAGATCGACGAGGGCGAGGCTCGGCCGAGCCCGATTATGGACGGCACAGCCCTCGCCGAGCGTGGCCCTCGCTGATTTGGGCAAGGGGCGCCCTAATCGGGCTAGACCAAGCTTCGCCCTTGCCTCGCCGAGCCGAGGGTGAGGCTCGGCGAGACAGAATATGTAGCAAAAAAAGTGAAGATGATTCAATGGTCAAGGTTAAAGGAAATTCACTGGAACAATTCCTTGCAGTAGAATGTGGCAAAAGGTCTGTTAGACCAAAACGGATAAAAGCTGATGCAACAAGTAAGGGTGATCTGGAAGTACAGTTGCCTGTTCGAAATTTTGAAGCAGGACCAGAGAATGGCACTAGCGAATGGGTTCTTAGTAAGGATGTCATTTTTTGTTGCAGGGGTTAGGAGCTGTTATGACGAGGGAAAACGTGTTGCTGAAACTTTGATGTTTGACTATCACAGACAACACGGCATTGGTAAATGCTCACTTATCTATAGAAAGTTTTCTATTGTAGTTGTTGAACGTGACTAATTTTTATCTTTTAATCAGAGATCCACATTGCTAGAATCTTTAACACATACGGACCACGAATGAATATCGACGATGGACGTGTTGTTAGCAATTTCATTGCTCAAGCACGTCGGTAAGTCCTCGGCACTTCAGTTCTACTTGCTGCCTGGAAACTGAATGTTGACCTTAGAGATGAATTTACCATGGAACATGAATATTGCAAATTAACCATGTCATCATGCCAATGTAGCATACTTAGGTAGTTTTTAGCTCATCTAAATGTACTGACATATGTTCAGTCCACCTTAGTGTGGATATAATTTAATTTCATATCTTTATTTGCAGTGGTGAACCATCGACAGTTCAGATGCCTGGAACACAGACCCGCAGTTTCTGTTACGTCTCCGATTTGGTAAGTTATATGTATCTCCGCATATTGATCGTTTTATTGCAACATTAGGTATTCCCCTTTGAATACCACACTGACTCATTAGGCTCATGGAAGGAGACAATACTGGACCTATCATTGTTGGGAATCCTGGTTAAGAACGGAACTTTTATTGTTCAATACCAATCGTGGAAGGGGAGGTTTGCAACATAATAGAACTTTTCTGTTCTCTCATTTCTCTTTGGTGGGTTTAGTTTTCGATCAGTTATAAAGGTGTTGAATTCGGATTATATGATGCAGCTAGGGCTGAGCTTGGAGAATTTATTGAGTATGACTTGGACAATGAAGATGAGGACTGGCTTGAAGAATTTAACCAGGAAAAAAAGATTTTGTCACTCGAAAGGTAACATCTTCTGCGTTTTTGCCACTGCTTTCAATGGGTTGCAGGAAATCTGTCTAATGAAATTCATTTTGCAAAGCATTGGGCAAAAAGTAACTGGTTTTAAGTAGATTGCTACTGATTCATTTTGCAAAGCATTGGGCAAAAAGTAACTGGTTTTAAGTAGATTGCTACTGAACATGGTCTTGGTGGCATTGTTTTTCACCCATTTCTGAACCGAAGAGCCACGAAAGAAAATTCTCGGCCTTTTAGTTTGGTAGGGAGCATGCACAAGTTTTTGGCGGATATGTACTCTGTAAGCATCAGAGCGCTTTTGATCCAGGAAAATGGAGAATGGTTATTGTATCGGTCGAGAGGTGATCGGTTCTTACTCACCATAAATTGGAATGGAAAAGAATCATCATGATTACTTCAGCCAAAAAACTTTAAGTGACTTAGTGACCTACTGGTTTTATCTTGTGTTACCAATTCAAAGAATATACCATGCGAGTCAAGTTGATGTAATAGTTTTCAGAAGAAGACAGAAAAATTACAGTCTCATATCTCCTCCCCTTTGTAGCCAAAGAACGAAACTTTTACTATTCAATACCAATCCAGGTTAAGAACGGAACTTTTACTGTTCAATACCAATCAAACGGGTTCTCTGAGCCATGCTCTAGAATGAAGGAGTCGGTGGTTATTCTGCATCAAACTTGGGTTGCTGGCCTCCTTAGTACAATTTATTACCAGCCAAATCTCTGATAGTGCAAAATACTCTTAAAAGGATTACACAATGCCGTTTGATTATTGTGTCTTTTCTGCTTATAAAAGAATAACTACTCTTTTTTTGACCTGTCAAGAATGCATTGACGGATCCTCAACGTGTCCGAACTCCTGCTGTTATGGAGTACTGGAAACCCTTGGCTGAAGACGTAAGTCTTGGATATTGATGCAGTTATATCATCTTCCATTATCGTTAAGCCTTGGAAATATTTTCATATAGGTGTTACTTTAGATTTTCTTGCATTTCAAGTTGTGAATTATCGAGATGTCAAGGGCTTCCTTAATGCAGATGGATGTATCAGCCGGAATAGAAGACGATTATCATCACAAATAATCGGGTAAAACTTGTATCCCTTAATTTCGTTTCTTCTCTTTTTGGGTGGAAAGATCCCATTTTGGTGCCTTTTTTGCTCTCCAAGATCCCTTCAATGATTTTTTGGATGAAAACTTCCTATACTTGATGCAGGTATATTGTTGGAAAGGTCTTCGTATTTCGGCTCGGCAGGATTTGGAAGGGTTTTCTCGAGTATGGTGAATTAATTTGTGTTATACTCTCAGAAACAAAAGCATCATGTTGGAAAGGTCCTTGTAGTTCACTGACCATGGCATTGAAGGGGTTGTGCCTCTTGAACTTTTGCCATCGGACGTTCGTTCGAAGTATCAAGCTAAGCCAAATGAGAGATCCAAACGGGCTAAGAAGGAAGAAACAAAGATCACTCCTCAGCAAGCTGAAGAAAATCAGGTGCTCCAGATCATAAAAGAAATAATTGAAATATTTTGAACGGCATGTATTCAAAGATTCGTGTTTCTTGTATATTAGATGTCACTTTCAGATTAAGGCCCAGTTAAATCATAGGCAAATGAAGACTTATACTTAAAAGTAATCTAAAATGTTCCCTTTGTTGTTACCGAAAGAAATGAGTCTCTTTTTAAAACTTTGCTTGGTATGACGAGAGGAGTAAGAGCTTCCGATGTGATATATATGGTATGCTTTGCCAAGTACTAGGAGTCACCCTGTGGTATGCAACTTATGTGACGAAAAATAATTCATCGCAGATTTGCGACGACATGTAAATTCGTTGTGACGAAATACATTTTCGTTGCAGCAAATTTGCAACGAATAAATGTTTCGTTGCAAATTTGCAACGAACACAATGTCGTTGCTGATTTGCAATGGCTAAGTTTTTCGTTGCAAATTTACAACGAATAAATGTTTCGTTGCAAATTTGCAACGAATAAACTGTCGTTGCAAATTTGCAACAAAAAACTTAGCCGTTGCAAATCAGCAACGACATTGTATTCGTTGCAAATTTGCGACGAAGCATCGAATTTTTCGTTGCAAAATTTGCGACGCTGAATTCGCAACGAATTTTTTTTCGTTGCAAATTTTGTTGCGAAATCGATTTGCAACGAATTTTGGAAGATTTTTCGTTGCAAATTTCGTGGCTAAAAGGCTGTTTTTTTGTAGTGATGGGACACTATGTTGGGATAGCCAAGCATGAAGTCCTGATTATATAGAGAAGAACTGACATGTAGGGAGTGTCTAAAACTCAAGCTTACAAGTTGCTCCTTTCTCTATGATCTCCGCGTTCTGGCCGAAGGTGATGCAAGGAAAGAAACAAGTGACGATGCCTTCGGGAAACTAGAAACTTTATCAGAACGATGATACAAGACTAGTTGGTTCATCATAATTTTTGAAGCAGACAACATATATCGAAGGCTTTCTACTTATGTATACATGTCATTAAGTTATGACACGTCCATCGAATTAGGTTGAAAGTACTCACAGTTGGAGGGATCTTCGCAGCAACCGCAGAGACCGGTCATCTACGTCCTGAGGACCGCGTCCTCCGGAGGGTCTTGAGCGATGAGCATCGGCGCTTGCATTATTGGCAGCGGAGGGGTCTCGAAAAATGTTTCTGCCTGAAAAAGAGAAGACGGTCGAGAAGAGAGAGAGAGAGAGAGAGAGAGAGAGAGAGAACAGGAGGAGACACAGTCCAACGTCTACCATTGTGGTTTTTTCAGTCCTTTTAAGAATACTTGTTGAACCGGTTTTGACTTGTATTGTATGTCTCCTTTTTGTTTTTTGGTTTTTGACTTTTATGTTTCGTTTTTGTCTTTCGTTTTTGTTTTTGTGGGTTTTGACTTCCATATTTCCTTTTGCAAGCTCAAATTTAGAAAAACATTATCCCCAGCTAAAAGGAAATCGTTCATGTCATTGTAAAGATCTATTATTGTTCAAACATGACAAAAACACTTGAAATGTTGGCTTTGCAACTAATAATAAAATCATTGTGCAATGAAATAGCTTCTCATTCCTTTCACTGAGATCATATTGCTCTAGAAAGACTCTTCGGTGATCTAAAACCAAGACCAGCGATGTCAAATAAATAAAATAAAGAAAAGATCAAAATACATAATAAATTAGTAGACGAAAAAAACTACTCCCTTGACTCAAATGTCAAAGATAAAGATGTGCAACTGTGCAAGGACATAAATCATTACAAGATCATTGGCGTGAACACCTGAATCGTTTTTCGGGAAAAGTATCAAAAAAGTCCTAAACCTATTGAATTAGCGCCAATTCAGTCCGAAACCTTTTTTTTTTGTGTCAATTCAATCCTAAACCTTTTGCATTTGTGCCAATTCAGTCGTAAACCTTTTATTGGTGCTAATTCAGTCATAAACTTTTTGCATTAGTGCCAATTTAGTCCTAAATATTTTGCATTTATACTAATTGAGTCAATTCGGGCAATTTTGGCCGAAAATCATTGGCGTGAACATCGATTGTCCTACGTGGCACGGCTTGTGCTAACGTGGATATTTTTTCAATATTTTTTTTTGATATTTTAAATAATTTTAAAAAAAACCAAAAAAATGATTTAAAATAATGGAATAATATTAAAAAATATCTGAGTCAGCATTTGTCGTGCCACGTAGGACAATCGATATCCATGTCAGCCATTTTAAATCAAAATTAGTCGGATTAACTCAATTAGCACAAATACAAAAGATTTGAGACTAAATTGGCACCAGTACAAAATGTTTAGAACTGAATTAGCATCAATAAAAGGTTTAAGACTTAATTGGCACCGATGCAAAAAGGTTTATGACTGAATTGATACCAAAAAAGGTTTAGGACCAAATTGGCACTAATGCAATAGATTTATGACTTTTTTGACACTTCTCCCATCGATTTTCTCTAGGTGGACGACCATGTCTCTTTCCTTGGATTTGGTTCTTTATCTCGATGATTTTAGTATCATATTGATAGAATTTGATTGGGTGCTCTTCAGCTCGATCAAGGTTTGCAATTTGATTCTTTTTATTTGCTTCCTCCAATACTCGCAAAACAAATTTGAAATGCTCTCTGGATTTTAAACTTATTGTACAATTTGGATAGCATAATTCATAAGTCATCATACCATGTGTTTGGATTGTCAAAATTGACACCCTTAGATATGGAGTTCCAAAAGTCTGGACGCTTGAAATCTTTTATCCATCATAATATGCAATTCATGGAGAGAAGTACACCATAAATGCTAAAAGTTATGTGGGGCGCTCATTTTAGTTACAAAAATTTCAAAACGATCAAATAAATGCCAAAATCAGAGAAAAACAACCTCTTAAATGTCAAATAGGAGAAATTTTGACCAAACTAATCACATTGCACTTATAATTAAATTTTTATATTGACTTGGCAATTTTCTTTAAAAATTTAGTCCACGTATAAATTAAATATAATTTTTTTAAAAAAGCTAAAAAATTTAAAACAAAGGGCTGTATAGACAGCGAGGGCCGCCCCCCCCCCCCCCCTTTTTATAAAAATTTCTAGCTTAATTTTAGTTTATTTTTAACTTTTTTATTGTTTAATCTAATTAAGTTTTTATTTTTTTATACTTTTTTTTTTATTTTTTTGACTTTCATCTTTTTTTTTTTCTATTGCTGACTGGATCTTCGGCGAGCCACATGGGCTTCATACGTTAATAAAAAAAAAATGCCACGTCAGATTTTCGGCCAATTAGATCGGAGTTGTCACTTAAGTGATCGTTTTAGAACTTTTGACACTAAAATGAGTGTTATACATAACTTTTGGCACTTTTGATATACTTCTCCCGCAATTCTTGATATCTCATTTACCCCCAATATGATGAAGAAAACACATAGTGCATGTCTGCAAAGATAGCCCTTAAAGGCAAACCTCCCACTGATGCAGTGAGCTTCAGTTCCGGTGCTACAATACAATCCTCAATTTCGACAATTTTAGAGTTATCATTATCATGATCACAGGTACGCTCCTTTTACTATGAAAGTTAATGTTACTCCATTTCTGTGCACTTGAGTTTCGTTGAAGCACAACTTGAAACTTCTTAAAGATGCTATGGGTATATATGGAGGAGAGTTGCTTCTCATAAGAACACTTGGTCTTTGACCAAGGTTCCGATTGTTTGAAATTAAAATCTTGCTGTACTTGTCTTTGAGTGCAAGCTCATATTTAGGTACCAAATC
The DNA here is from genome assembly GCA_021437785.1 of Rhodomyrtus psidioides. Lineage (NCBI taxonomy): Eukaryota > Viridiplantae > Streptophyta > Magnoliopsida > Myrtales > Myrtaceae > Rhodomyrtus > Rhodomyrtus psidioides. Next base: position 14,391,885 of record JAILYB010000004.1, on the reverse strand, counting down.
ACTCAAAACATGTTTATCTATGTACATATCCATCTAGAAAAGCAATACTCTCATTTCTTTGGGTAGTTTTTTTTTTTCCTGTAACCGAGGTGTCCGGGCCAGCTTGCACGCACCTCGACTATTCTTCGGGGAAGACTAGCACAGCAACCTACCACCATGGCTCCCTACCTATATCACAGGTGTTCAGCTGGGGAATCGAACTTAGGATCAGTGCGCCTCATTTCTTTGAGTAGTTGACATGCCTACAAAAAAGATGTTTTTCAAATAGATTGACACCCACTTTTCTCCGCTCCCATAGAAAATGTTCAAATCCAGACCTTATCATGGAGTCCATGTGCATCAATCAGCTCTTTCCAAGCAATCTTAAAATCAATCCCACATAGTGAGTCGTAAACGGCTCTTTCTATTGCTAACTTTATACTCTTAAATTGGAGATAACCCTAAAATTTTTTGTGGCAATATTTGCATTATATGCCATAACCAAAAGCGATGACGAGCAAACGAAAATATTTCAGAAATGGCATTGTTTTACGCTGGTTAGTGTTATTAGCTTGAGAGGCGCACCCTAACATGCAATCAAGCCAAGTCTTAAATAGCCAGATGAAAGAGCTTGTTGTCTCATCCGCAAGCAAACCACGTCCAAATATCAAACTTGACTACATTCTCAAAATATCTGGATGCGTCTCTTAATGATGCATCCGATCAAAAAGCATTACCCAATCTCTATTCGCCAACCAAATCATATACACAAGAAAAATTGGAATTTTTCAGCTGCATGAGAAAGGTGCTTGCCCATCTCATTCTTGCAATCCCGACCTTTTGTACTTGGTAACAGGATTTCTAACACTTGTTCTTCAAAAAATTTAAGTTCTCATTCCCTTCTTCGACAATCGAAGTGATTATGATCGAGCACAACTTTTGTTAATTTCCATTAATGGGACTCGACTAGATGTACTCTAACCATTGCTAGACAACCGCATCCTTTTCCGTCTTGACTCCTCGACCACTGCGACAAAGTACAACATCGCGTTTTTCCTCGCCGTATTTCCTTTTAGCATAATTGTTATTCAAAAAAATAATTTTTATACCATAAACAAAAGAAATAGTTTTTCCTCGCCGGCCATGGACCACTACTCCCAAATTTCGCTCCTTTAGCATAATTGTTACAAAATGCATAAGCCTCGTCAAAAGAATTACAAGCAAATTTCATGTTATGTGGTGTCGTGACTCTATTACCACTAGCATCTTCGGTTGAATTGTTCATCTCGTCTTCATTACTACCGTTATTGTCACCGGCGAAGTTGCTTTCAATACAAACTTCATCAAATCTAAATCAAGTTGGAGAAGAAATTAAACATTGTGTGTGTATATATATATCAGACACTGTATATATATATATATATCAGACACAAATTAAAATTTACGACAATGAAACCTCTTACTTTCTTACAGTCAGAGAAGCAAAAAAAGGGAAAGCAGATAAACTAGGCAACTGTTTCAGCTTATGATAGACCATCGTAAGCTCTTGCCAGGCTCATTATTTGCACAATCTGTAGATCGGATGGACCTCTAACGGTAAAGTTAACGGTCCATGGCCGGCACCCTCGGCGGAATTGTCGCGGCATCTTGGTTCATCTTCTCGGCATTGGCCGCCCAACCTTTATTACGTTAGGAAATCATGAAAAGGAAAAACTCAAGTCAATTCATCGATCAAGTACCTGAACTAACAAAGAAAAGAGAACATAACTTCAGTTTGTTGCTGGAAACTACAAAGAGAAAGACATCGACCATCTTCAACCAAAATAATCTCACGCGACGTCGATTTTTGCGTGCAAAGACCGCTTATAATGTTTCACTATTAAAAAGCCGGAAAATGAGATCAACTTACGTTGTTCAGCATTGTGAGACGTGTAGCAATAACAGAGACTACATGTTCTTCACCGACATTCGCTTGATCAATCAAATACTGTAAACAAAAGAGAAACAGGCGATCGCGATTCTGTTTCGAAAGAGCCCTCACCGATGGAAGGGTCAAATCCGCGGTTTTTTAGCTCCCTATATTCTTGACAAAGAGCACAGTGGAAGCAACACCAGTGCACGAGGCAATCGGAGCACGGATCTTCCTGCAACGAGTGTGCATACCTCAATTTTTCCCGGTAGGTGCACGTATACAGGCACGCGATGCCCGTATAAGTGACAAAGCAGTACACGAGCCCGCCCACTAAACAAGCTGCAAAAGTGATTTTTGCACGCACGTACGTTCTCATTAGGCTTGAGGAAAATTTCAATGAACGATGTGTGAAGAATTTCTTCAGATCCATATATGAATGTAAAACACCATAAGAAACGCACAGCGGAATTAAAACGTACATGTTTGTGCCATTGCTTTTCTCGAAGAAAAATAGATCAACGATCTATTGGAATGCCGATCTTCCTCTCTATGGCCTATTTCGATATAGCAGCTTTCAATGGGATAAAGCGACTGATAGGTGTAACCTACCATTTCATAGGCTAGAGAGGGGACCTAGCAAACCCTAATCATTAGTGTGTTAACTGGGCCCCTCCCATCACGGGCTTCAGTTAAACACAATTGCCTACACTTTGCTGCTCAACTAGGCCCGTTATTCATAGATGCCAAAACCCCAATTCAATAAGATCACTAAAGGGTCAAACATAAATATATATTGGAATATCCATTAATCCGATTATTTGAAAATAGAAAATCAATTAATTAATGTAAGCCCATATTATAGGAAATTTTTCAACATTCTCCCACTTGGGCTACATTAATTAACTTCCCTTTTATTTTCGAAAATGATTTTATTTTGAAAAACGACACTCTCGGGTTAATAACTGAAAATTTGTTTTATGTGGCCTCAATTTTAAAATAAATAATATTCCAATAATGGCATCTCAAAATCAACCCAATCCTTTATAACCTCAACATAGGACTATGGCGATCAAAGTGTTAAGGAAACATTGCAACACATGACCTTCCATAATCACATACAATGAGTATTATATTTTCATGGATCATAGGCCTAGTAGTGTAGTAAGAAATAGTGCCAACATGTGATCAAACATACACTATTCCTTATCGGTCCTCAATGCAATTTCTCAACGACATGAAACTGCATCATCACAATTTCTAAACAACATGAAATTGCCTTAGTACAATTTCTAAACAACATGAAATTGCACAACTATGTCACAATTCAACATGAGATCTCTAAATTAGTGACATCCAGTCATCTTTAAACTAAAATATGTTTAAAGATACTGTTTTATACTTCCATCTCTCAGTCAACATGGCAAAAAATTATAATAACAATAAAACCAGTAACGATGATCATCAAATGCTTTAATAAAGATCATACAAAGCATTATCAATATGCATATAATTACAATATCCAGATAGACAAGCTATGCAAAACTCCCACTAACAAAAAAGATCAAAATAATCTAAAACACCCATATTATTTACATGTTCTTTAAACAAAATGGGTCGTAAACCTTTTGTTAAAGGATCAGCCAACATGGATTCGGTTCTAATATTCTCAATCACAATATCTCCCTTTTTGACCAAGTCCTTAACAGTATAATATTTGATCTCCATGTGTTTAGACGCATTGCTGATTTTGTCATTCTTAGAATAAAACACGGCTGCAGTGTTGTCACAGTATATCACCATAGGTCTAGCAATAGAGTCCACAACTCGCAATTCTGAGATCAAATTTCTGAGCCAAACAGCCTGAGTTGAAGCACCATAACAAGCTACAAACTCAGCATACATTGTAGAGTTCGTAATCAAGGTTTGCTTTGTGCTCTTCCAAGAAATAGCACCTCCAGCCATCATAAAAATATATCCAGAAGTTGATTTTCTGTCATCTGAACAACCAGCAAAATCTGCATATGAATATCCAATCACCTTTAGATCCTCTACTCTGCTGTACACAAGCATAAATTCTTTTGTTCTTTGCAGATATCTCATTACTTTCTTAGCTGCAACCCAATGTTCATGACCTGGATTCGATAGATATCTCCCAAGAGTATTTACTGCAAAAGCAATATCAGGTATGGTACATACTTATGCATACATGAGACTGCCAACTGCACTAGCATATGGAACATTCTTCATTGCTTCTATTTCAACATCATTTTTGGGGCACTGTTCAATGCTTAATTTATCTCCTTTCACAACATGAACTTCACCAACCTTGCAGATGTGCATATTAAATCTTTTCAAAACACGGTCTATATAGCTTTTCTGAGATAATCCCATAACCTTCTTAGATCTATCACAATGAATCTCAATGCCTAAAACAAAAGAGGCTTCCCCAAGATCTTTCATATCAAACTTTGAAGATAGAAAACCTTTTGTGTCATTCAACATATCAACATCACTGCTAGCAATCAAAATGTCATCTACATAAAGTACTAAGAAAATATATTTACTCCCACTTACTTTCATGTAGATGCATTGATCAAATTTGTTTTCTTCAAAGCCAAATGATCTCACAACTCTGTCAAATTTCAAGTACCACTGACGTGATGCTTGTTTGAGACCATAGATAGACCTTCGAAGTTTGCACACCATATGCTCCTTTCCAGCTTCTTTAAACCCCTCAGGTTGTTGCATATATACTTCTTCATCCAGATCTCCATTTAGAAAAGCTGTTTTGACATCCATCTGATGAAGCTCTAAATCAAAATGAGCCACCAATGCCATAATTATCCGAAAAGAGTCTTTAGTGGATACTGGAGAAAAAGTTTCAGTAAAATCAATGCCTTCTCTCTGTGTGAACCCCTTTGCAACCAATCTTGCCTTGAATCTCTCTATGTTGCATTTATTGTCTTTCTTGATTTTGAATACCCATTTGCAGCCAATCTGTTTGTGCCCATCAGGTAAATCAACGAGTTCCCATACTTGATTATTTGACATGGAAGTCATCTCATCCTTCATTGCTCCTAACCATTTATCTGCCTGATCACTATCAAGAGCTTCTTTGAAGGTCACTGGATCAACTATATGTCCAATGTCAAAATTAGTTTCTCCAAGATAGACATGCTAATCATTCAAAACCGTCGGTCTTCGTTGTCGTTGTGATCTTCGCACAGGCACTTCTGGAGCTGGATCATTCATCTGGGGAGTTTCGTCCATAATAGGATGGTCTACAGTCATATCTCCAATACCTGCTTCTTGCTGGATTTCCTCTCTGCAAATCTCTCGCATGGAATCATCATTCAAAATGGGCAATGGAATAGAGACTGTATTGTTTGGTTCTTCCCTTTGAAAGGATTGAGATTGAGAAGAACTTTCTTCAGCGACATCCAACTCCAAGAATTTGGCGGTTTGTGACTCAACGATTCTAGTGCCACGAGTAGGACAATAGAACCTATACCCCTTGGAATGGTTAGGGTATCCAATAAAGTAACACCTAGTAGTCCTGGGTTCAGTCTTCTTCAGCGAAGGATCATAAATTTTCACCTCTGCAGGACACCCCCAAACTCGAAAGTGATTCAAGCTTGGTTTTCTTTCCGTCCATAACTCAAAAGGTGTTTTTGGCACTGATTTGCTGGGTACACGATTCAATATATAAGCTGCTGTTTTAATTGCCTCACCCCATAAGTATTCAGGCATATTAGATCTGCTCATCATACTTCGTTTCATCTCCATGAGTGTCCGGTTTCGCCGCTCAGCCACGCCATTCTGTTCAGGACTCCCAGGCATTGTATATTGAGCGACAATACCACAGTCCTGTAAATATTTAGCGAATGGTCCCATTTGCTGTCCAGCTTCAGTATACCGCCCATAATACTCACCACCACGATCAGATCTGACAATCTTGATGATCTTTCCCAATTGTTTCTCAACTTCAGTGCGAAATACTTTTAACATGTTAAGAGCATCAGCCTTCTCCTTAATCAAGTAAACATAGCAATAACGGGAGAAATCATCAATGAAGGTGATGAAATATTTATTTCCACACAATGTGGTTGAGTATGGCCCGCTAATACCTATATGAATTATCTCCAACAGATTGTGACTACGAGTAGCGCCTTTCTTCTTGATTTTAGTTAACTTTCCCCTCACGCAATCAATACAAATCTCAGCATCATCTGAGTCAAGAGGAGGAAGAATATCACTTTTGATAAGCCGCTTTACTCTTTCTTTGGAGATATGCCCTAATCGTTTGTGCCATAGGAAAGAAGATTTCTCCTTGATCAAAGATCTTTTAGCCACATTATTCTCAACATTGAAGGAACAATATGGTCTCTCAGGAGACAAAGATAATCGATATAATCCATCAGACAGAATGCAATTCCCAATAGTTCTAGAGTCATAAATCAAATCCACTCTATTATTTGCAAAATAAAGACAGTATCCAGCTTTGTCCAGCAAAGAAAGAAATATCAAGTTCCTCCTAAAACTAGAAATATAGAAGACATTATTCAGAACTAGCTGAAAACCAGAGTCTAAATTCAAAACAACTGTCCCCATATGCTCCACATCAACTTCGATATTATTTCCAACTTTAAGCTTTGACTCCCTCAGACTTGGATTCCTTAGATTTGTGAGACCCTGTAAGGTAGTAGTCACATGTACAGTAGCACCAGAATCAAGCCACCAAGAATCCAAAGGAACATCAATCATATTTGATTCAAAACAAACCAATAACTCACCTTGACTACTTTTTTTCTTTGCTTTCAGCCAAGCTTTGAATTTATAGCAATCGACTCTCTTGTGACACTACTTCTTGTAGTGAAAACACTTAAAATCCTTAACTTCATGTCTCCCATTATTGCCAATTTTCTTGAAGCCTTGGTTTTTCTTAGAGGCATAAGCATTCGACCCTCTAGACTTCCATTTCCCTCTGAAGGAACTCAACTTGGCATCAGTAATCAAATGTGCAGACTCATTCTTCTCCTTCTTTAACTTTTCTTCCTCAGTCACACATTTAGTAATCAAAGCATTAACACTCCAAGTCTCATTCTGAGCAATATAAGCAGTTTTAATCTGACTAAATTCAGCAGGCAGAATATTTAAGGCATGATGCACAACATAATCTTCAGAAAGGGCAATATTATGGGACTTAAGCTTGGACTGAATATGGACCATCCTCAATATAAATTCTCTAACACCCATAGTAGCATCATATTTCATACTCGTTAACTCATTCAGTAAGTTCCCAGCCTCAGCTTTGTCTGAGACTGCATATCTTTCTCCCACTGCTGTAAGAAACTCTCTTGCATTTGCTTTTTCTGGCAAACCACTAATGAGATGCTCAGCAATGGACCTCTTCATAGCAATGAGACTTAGTCGGTTGGATTTTTCCCATCTAGCATAATGGGCCTTTTGATCTGCAGTACTTTGATCATTGGGCTTGGAAGGTTCTTCCTCACGCAGAGCCAAGTCCATATCCACAATTCCCAGAGCAAACTCTATGTCTTGTTTCCATCTCTTGAAGTTCGATCCAGTTAACATTTCAACAGTGGCATTATTGTTGTTAACAGCAAAAGTAACTGTTTGTGACATGCAATGCGACAAGATCAGTTATGGGCAATGAGCAATTCAACAAAATAATTAGCACACTATAAACTCCCCTTTGGGCAGAGTATATAAGGCACCACTATTTTTCACAGCATGAAGCTTATAACAACAAGGAGAATTACACATAATTGTCAAGGACACATCCCCTTTGGGCAGACAAATCCTTTAAATTATACATCTCCATTATATCACTATAGAGGGGAATTACACATAACTTTCAAAAGAAAAACTTATCCCCTTTGGGCAGATAAATCTTTCGAGTCATACATCCCCATCTTTTAAATTGGGTATTTATCTTCATGCAATTTTCAAATTAACATACACAATAACCTCCTTTGGGCAGGTGATTGTATATACTAATTCTTATTAATAAGGAACTTCAAAAGTCCCATTCAAGTAATGCCCACAATTTCATTAAACAATATGAAGCACTTTACGACATGTGCTTCTCAGGATCATATTGCATTTACCAAATAATAATTGTTGTCACATAATAATATATATATATATATATATATATATATATATATATATTTTATAAAATATATACCAGATTTTTAATAACAACTAAAGCTACTTTGCTTAAGATACGAATCCACTTTGCCTAAAACACAAATCCCAAAGTATATGCCGAACAGTCAGAATGGTGCAGAATAAAAGAACAATCGGCCAAACCTTGATTACGAACAATTAGAAAACAGGCTCAAAACATCCAAACAGAACACAAATATCAGTAACCATCATTTGACCCCCTCCATGTGCATTTTGTCCAATTGTAGTTTTCAAGGCGCTTGCCGAATAGAGAGAGAGACCCACACGCACGAAAGAAAGACCCCCACGCATGAAAATGTGTTTGCTTCTGTTTTGTCTAGCAAAGAATAATAATTATAATAAAACTGCACAAAATTGTGATAGAGCCGCACAAAACAAAGAATTAATATTAAACTTGTAGGCCCACTACAAAAGATGAAGCTTAGTAAAACTGATCCCTTCTAGGCATTTTTTTTTTTTTTTGTTGAAAACACACTCAGAATCGTCCTTCTTGAAGCCCATTCGAGAATTTTTCCCCTTTCCCCAAAATGCTATAATTAACTTGAGCGTGGGTGCGTAGGAGGAAGGCGAATCTGGGGTACACGTTCGTGAACTTCACCAGTCCAAGAGCGGTGTGGAAGTTCAAAATCGCCACCAACAACAAGAGGTGGGAGCTATTCTACTCCAGCAAAATTCGTCAGATCGCTACCGCTAAATACCAAGTATACGTATGCATGCTTCAAATAATCGGATCTCAGTAGAATTCGACATTCAATCGAAAGAAAAACGAAATTTTAGAATTCTTTCATAACCATGAACCCTAGAATCGAAAATAACCAAGGTCTGTTCGAATATTTGAATCTAGGAGACACGCACAGAAACGGATTTCATAATTTCTATGGATTCTACAATCATATATGACCAAGCTCTGATACCACGTGTGAAGAATTTCTTCAGATCCATATATGAATGTAAAACACCATAAGAAACGCACAGCGGAATTAAAACGTACCTGTTTGTGCCATTGCTTTTCTCGAAGAAAAATAGATCAACGATCTATTGGAATGCCGATCTTCCTCTCTATGGCCTATTTCGATATAGCAGCTTTCAATGGGATAAAGCGACTGATAGGTGTAACCTACCATTTCATAGGCTAGAGAGGGGACCTAGCAAACTCTAATCATTAGTGTGTTAACTGGGCCCCTCCCATCACGGGCTTCAGTTAAACACAATTGCCTACACTTTGCTGCTCAACTAGGCCCGTTATTCATAGATGCCAAAACCCCAATTCAATAAGATCACTAAAGGGTCAAACATAAATATATATTGGAATATCCATTAACCCGATTATTTGAAAATAGAAAATCAATTAATTAATATAAGCCCATATTATAGGAAATTTTTCAACACGATGTAGGTACAGTTGATGGCTATTATACAGAGAAGAAGTGGTGTACGTGGAGTGCTTGAAACTTAGACTTACAAGTTGCTCCTTCGTCTATGATTTCCGCGTTCTGTCCGAAAGTGATGCAAGGACAGCAACAAGTGACGATGCCTTCGGAAACCAACACAGAAGTTAATGAAACTAGAAAACTTTATCAGATAGATGATATGTTACTAGCTGGTTCATCATAATTTTTGAAGCAGACAGCATATATCGAAGGCTTTCTAGTTATGTACATGTTCCGTTCACTAGGCTGAAACTACTCACAGTTGGAGGGATCTTCGCAGCAACCGCAGAGACCCATCGTCCACTTCTGGAGGACCACCTTCTTCGGAGGGTCTTGGATGATGAGCATCGCTGTTTGCATCGTTGGCGGCGGAGGGTCCTCGAACATGTTTCTGCCTGGAAAAGAGAAAGACGGTCGAGAGAAGAGAGAGAGTGATAGGAATCGTGCCCCAATTCCAGAAATATAATTCAAGCAAACGATCCACACTAGCAGAATATAACGATAAAAGAACAGAATTAGAAGAACACACCAGAGAATTTGTTATCGAAGTTCACCCAAACCTGGGCTACGTCTCCGCGCAGAGGCACTCTGTGAATCCACTAGTCTTCGAGAAAAGTAAGAATACAACTGACGATCTTCTCACAAAATCGAAGAAAAAAGAAAACGAGAACACTTAAGAATGCCGTCACGACCTCTCTCTCTCTTTTCTCTCTATTCGCTACTTTGCGTATTCTGTCTGCTCTTGCTCTTTCTGTCTGCTCTTCTATCTTCTCTCTCTTCTCATGGCTACAACCTATATATCCCTAATATATAAGGTGTATCTTTTAACCTAGAAGAAAAGGAAATGACAAAAGATAAAAAAGAAATCTTAATAATATCTTTTTGATATATTTTGGCTTCACGCCAACAATCTCCCACTTGAAGACAAATATATTTGATGCACCAAGCAACTTTGCATCCATCCTCTTCAAAAAAAACTAGCAACTCGAACTTGTGCCTCTGCGATACTCCTCATCAATTAACATGGAGTAATACCAATAATAGTAGTACAGAAAGTATGCTTCTCTCTGTCTACTACCTTGGTAAACATGTCAGCTGGATTCTTTGAGCCATCAATCTTCTGTAACTTTAACTCGTTATCTTTCAATGCTGACCTGATGAAGTGATAACGCTTCTTGATATGTCTAGTCCTTGAGTGATAAGCTGCATTCTTTGCTAAGTGTACTGCACTTTGACTATCACTCCACAGTGTGCTCACTGGCTGCTTTCGATGTAGCTCCTCCAAATAATCTTGTAACCACGTGATTTCCTTAGAGGCTTCCGTGATCGCCACGTACTCTGCTTCTGTCGTCGATAAAGCCACTATTTTCTGTAGTTGAGATACCCAACTCACTGCTGTACCTGCAACTGTAAAGACATATCCAGTGGTACTTTTACCACTATCTCGATCACCCGAGTGATCTGCATCCACATAACCCTGCAATTCTAGAGATGTACCTCCATAACAAATAGTGTAATTTGATGTACCTGCTAGATATCTCAATATCCATTTTACTGCATTCCAATGCTCTTTGCCCGGGTTCTGCAAATATCGACTCACAACTCCCACTGCTTGTGCAATGTCAGGTCTCGTGCTCACCATAGCATACATCAAACTTCCAACTGCTGACGCATACGGCACTGCCGCCATCTCTTCTTTCAAAGCTTGAGTACTTGGACACATATCCTTGGAAAGTTTGAAGTGACCTGCAAGAGGAGTCACAACCGGTTTCGCCTTGTCCATGTTGAATCTTTTCAACACCTTGTTCACATAGTCTTCCTGCGACAACCATAATTTCTTATTTTTCCTATCCCTGATGATTTTCATGCCTAAAATCTTCTTGGCCTCTCCCAAGTCTTTCATAGCAAACTGCGCTACTAACATCTTCTTTACTTCTGCGATTCTCTTCATATTAGAACTAGCCACTAACATGTCATCAACATATAAAGAGAGATATACAATATCACCATCGCTATACTTTCGAAAATAAACACAATGATCAGCCTCACAGTGTGCAAATCCTTTTTCTTCCATAAAACCATCAAACTTTAAATACCATTGTCGCGGAGCTTGCTTTAAGCCATACAAGCTTTTCTTCAAGCGACATACCATGTGTTCTTTACCTTTGACTTCAAAACCTTTAGGTTGCGCCATGTATAACTCTTCATCTAAATCACCATGCAAAAAAGCTATTTTTACATCTAACTGCTCGAGATGAAGATCCTCCACTGCAACTATACTCAGCAACACTCTGATTGATGTCATCTTCACTACTGGTGAAAATATCTCGGAGTAGTCGATCCCTTCTTTTTGAGAAAAGCCCTTTACTTCAAGTCTCGCTTTGTATCTGATACTACCATCAGCTTCATTTTTGATCCTATACACCCACTTGTTTAATAAAGCTTTTTTACCTGTGGGCAACTTGGTCAACTCCCAAGTTTTGTTCTGAATTAACAAGCTCATCTCGTCTTTCATAGCACGCTCCCACTGCATGTGAGATGTGTCTTTCTTTGCCTCATCATAAGTCTCCGGCTCTCCCGAATCTATATATAAGACATGGCTCAGAACAGTATTAGCTGAAGGATCAAAAATTACCTTTGGCTTTCTCACACGGGTAGATTTCCTTAAAATAGGTACTTCAGGGTCGTTAGTCTGTTCTGGATCATCACATTCCTCTTGTACTGCCTGCTCATTAATAATGTGTTCATCTTGAACAACCTCCCCTTCAGATGCACTCTGATTTGCTGGAACCATCTTCACAGGAATTGTGTCCAGCTCAATATATTCTGGTTCTACTGCCATCTCATGCTCTGTCTGACGATCTTTGTACATCTTTTCTTCCTGGAACACCACATTCTGGCTGCGAATGACTTTGTTATTCTCATAATCCCAAAGCCTATATCCATATTCATCGCCGCCATATCCAATAAAGACACACTTTTGGGACTTAGCATCAAGCTTTTTCCTGTCCTCTATGTCAATCAAAGCATATGCAATACAACCAAAAACTTTTAGATATGAATAATTGACCTTTTTACCTGACCACTGCTCTTGCGGTACTCCTCCATCCAGCGCACTAGATGGACTCCTGTTAATCAAATATACAGCTGCATCAACTGTAGCAGCCCATAAGTATAACGGGAGACCTGCATGTAGTCTCATGCATCTTGCACGTTCCAAAATGGTCCTGTTCATTCTCTCAGCCACACCATTCTCTTGAGGAGTTCTAGGAACAGTCTTTAACCCATGTATGCCTTATTGGCTCAAATATTCTGCAAATTCATTGCTCGTGTATTCACCACCATTATCAGATTTTAGAGCTTTAATCTGATAACCTGTTTCTTTTTCTACCATGGTTTTCCACATTTTGAAAACACCGAATACTTCTGATTTTTCTCTAAGAGCATATACCCAAGTCTTTCTTATTGCATCATCAATAAAAGTGACAAAATATCTCTTACCACCATAAGAAAGTTCTTGAGCCGGTCCCCATACATCAGTATGAACCAACTCTAACTTTTGCTTTTTATTTTGTCGCCCATTCAATTGAAAACTAACTGCTTTTTGTTTTCCATAAATGCAACTTTCACAGAAATCTAACTCAACTTTCTGCAAACCTGGAAGCAACTTTCTTGAATGTAACTGCTTGACACATTTTTCACCAAGATGTCCCAAACGATAATGCCAAAGAGTAGATAAATTACCTGTAGCCACTGTAGTTGCAACCATATCACTGATATTGTCTCATTGGAGAAGGTAAAGTGTACCTGTACGCTTTCCCTTTGCTACTACTCTTGCTCCTGAGGTTATCTTCCACTCCCCGCATCCAAAAGTTGTTACCATGCCTTCTTGGTCAAGTTTGCTAGTTGAAATCAAATTTTTCTTCAACTCAGGAATATGTCTGGTTTCACGCAAAATTAGTCGTCCACCACCTGAGATGTTCAAAACCACAGTTCCTTTTCCTACAATTGGACACATGTGGTCGTTTCCCACAACCACTTGCCCAAAATCTCCACAGGCATAATCAATAAGGCTGCGTTTGGCAACACTCCAGGGATTGTGTTTCTGTTCCAAAAGTGTTCTGGGAACACTTTTGGAACAGAAACGCGTTTGGCAAAAAACTGTTCCAAAAGTGTTCCGAAGAACACTTTTAAGAAAAAGAACACTTTTGGTCCAAAAAAAAGAAAAAAAAAACATGTTTTTTTGTTTTTGGAACACTTTTGGTCCAAGGCTCTCTAATCGCCGTCGGACGCCGCCGGTCGCCGCCGCCGGTCATCGCCGTCGCCGCCGGTCGGCCACCGCCGGTCACCGCTGGCCGCCGCCGCCAGTTGCCGGTCACCGCCGGCCGCTGGTCGTTGCCGCCGCCAGCCATCGCCGCCGGTCGTCGCCGCCGCCCGCCACAGCCGTCGGTCGCCGTCGCCGCAGCCGGTTGTCGTCGCCGCCGCCGTCGCCGGCAGCCGCCGCCGGTCGCCGCCGCCGGTCGCCGTCGCGGGTCACCGCAGGCCGCCGATCGACCGTGGCCGGTAGCAGGTCACCGCCGGCAGCCGCCGCTGCCTCCGGCCGCCGGTCGTCGCCGTCGCCGGGCGCCGATCGCCGCTACCGATCCTTCCTTTTGGCAAGAAAAGTATTTTTTTAACTTACCAAACGCGTTTCTATTCCCAAAAATCGTAGCCGGGAACAGAAACACAAAAAAAATGTTTCTGTTCCAAATATGTTCCCAGGAACATAAACGTTACCAAACGCAGCCTAAATATATTTCTTTGCGAGGTACAATGAAAAGAAGCACCAGAGTCAAGAAACCACTTATCTGTAGCCAAGTCAAGCCCTGTAGATAAACACAAGTTCTCTAACAAAGGCTCATCGCTTACCACATTAGCTCCTTGATTCTCATCTCGCAGCTTCTTTTTGTAGGCTTCACATTGAAATCTACGATGTCCTGTCTGGTGGCAAAACCAGCACTCATCTTTTGTAACCTCTCTCTTTCTCCTGGATTGTGACCTACCACGCCCGCTGAATTTTCCTCTGCTTTTGCTTCTTCCACGGTTCTCCACTGCTAGTGCCGTTGAAGATGTAGATGTCGAAAATTTATCTCCACCTGAGACTTTTCGTCGCATCTCTTCATCCATGATACTGCCCACAGCATTATCCAGAGTCAAATCATCCTTCATGGTGCTCGAAATTCCTTGCACCGCGGTGTTGTAGCTTTCCGGAAGAGAACATAGAAATAATAAAGCTTGTAACTTCATATTCAGATTTATGCCTGCGGATTCTAATTGACCTGTAACCTGCGTGAAACTGTTAATATGCTCTGCAACAGAACCTCTGTCAGATAATTTCATATTAACCAATTTCTTTAACAAAAATATCCGATTCGATGTAGATGGCTTCTCGTAAATATTCGTTAGAATATCCATAGCTTCTTTTGCAGTCTTAGCTTTCGCGATGTGGTATCCTGTCTTTTTCGTCAAACCTAGACGAATCGTACCTAACGCCTTTCGATCAAGAATTTTCCATCATGATTCTGCCGTCGGATCAACTTCCGCGATTTCAGGTTTCCAACCCTCAAGTGGTGCATAGAGATCTTTCTGATAAAGATAGTCCTCTATTTGGAGTTTCCACCATCCGAAATCCTGCCCATCGAACTTATCGATTCTAATTTTATCTTCTGCCATACCGTTTGCTTTCAATCGAAAAACCCTCGATGTTCTCGATTAGCCAACCTAGGCTCTGATACCAGTTGATAGGAATCGTGCCCCAATTCCAGAAATATAATCCAAGCAAACGATCCACACTAGCAGAATATAACGATAAAAGAACAGAATTAGAAGAACACACCAGAGAATTTGTTATCAAAGTTCACCCAAACCTGGGCTACGTCTCCGCGCAGAGGCACTCTGCGAATCCACTAGTCTTCGAGAAAAGTAAGAATACAACTGACGATCTTCTCACAAGATCGAAGGAAAAAAAAAACGAGAACACTCAAGAATGCCGTCACGACCTCTCTCTCTCTTTTCTCTCTATTCGCTACTTTGCGTATTCTGTCTGCTCTTGCTCTTTCTGTCTGCTCTTCTATCTTCTCTCTCTTCTCATGGCTACAACCTATATATCCCTAATATATAAGGTGTATCTTTTAACCTAGAAGAAAATGAAAGGACAAAAGATAAAAAAGAAATCTTAATAATATCTTTTTGATATATTTTGGCTTCACGCCAACAGAGAGAACAGGAGAGACAGCCCCACGTCTACCGTTGTGGTTCTTCCAGTCGTCTTATAAGCAAAGGGCTAGTTTTGCTCCTCGGAATTCTCCATGGTCCACGAAGGAAAAGCCAATTGATCAAGTCCATTGGTTTCTCCTCGATGAAGAACAGCTGGATAGGGCGGCAATCTCATGAGTTGTCGTGTACATTTATGGCGTGTGGATCCCCTGACCACAGGTCAGGGGTGACCACAAATCACCACCCTCTACAAGGATCCGGATCCCTTGCCCTGCAAATTTGGCCATTAGATCAGGACCTGAATCTCTCCCCACCTTAGAAAAACTAAGGTAGGTGATCCCAACACATTATATCACCCCCCCTTCGCCTAACCTTGCAATCTGGGCCGTTCGTGTTATGAATAGATGGCCCAGATTATCACTAATATATATATATATATATACCCCATAAAAATAGAAAATCTGGGCCATCCGTCCAAAAATAAACGGTTCGAATCAGAAGGTTAGGCAATCCGGATCCTTTACAAGGGGGATGGAGGGTGGGGATCAAAGGTTCCCCTGACTTGTGGTCAGGGATCCGGATCCATATTTATGTGTGTGATAGAGAGAGGGAAAGAGATGGGTTAAGGTTTTTCAAGGAAACTAGAATGCTTCTTGAACCGGTTTCGACTTGTATGTTTCCTTTTTTTTTTTTTTTTTTTTCTGGTTTTTGACTTCTATGTTCCCTTTTTGTTTTACTTCTATATTTCCTTTTTTATTGGGTCCAAAATGAACAACTTTCATTCAATTAGGAAAAACGAAAGGGCCAATAAATGGGCTTCAATACATAACAAGTTCAAAAGAGTTTTGACGAGGTGAAACAATCCAGCTAAAATGTGTAGACTTGCGCTTGTGGGCTTTGGCGGCCTAATCGGCAACAAAATTAGCCTCCCTTCTACGGTGCTGGATCCGGAGCTTCCCGACCAATGGGAACAAGTAAAAGCAATTAGAGACAAGTACGCGAATCTCCCATGGAGCAGGGCTTGGATTGCATATAGCTTTTGTCATCGTGAGATTTATTAACTCCTTGTCTCTATCTTTCTCTGCAATAGAAATCTTAGGGTTTGCAAGAGTGTTAGTACCTCTGATCCGTTCCCCCGTTCTAAAAACTGAGAACCGGTCCCACCGATCCGGTTCCGGGTTATGATCGAATCAGAAACCGATCACCCCATACCGTAAGGCCGATGAAGCTTGGATTGCATTGGAGAAGTCATCGAGTCACCGCTCCCTCCTCTCCTTGCGAGTAAGATCCATCTATATTTACCTTCAGTGTTCCAATGTCCGGAGGATTCCATCCAAGTTTGGGAGAACCCACCCCCTTGAGACTATGAGTGGCAGTTTTGACAAAGAGACGGCATGAAAAATCTGACTTCTGAGGGGGGCAATTTTCACTTTATAATCTAACGGTATGGTTCTACAAGCTTTTTCCTTTATCATCAATTTTGCTCGAAGATCCAATTATATCTCGCCACATCATTTGAGGCACAAGACTTAAATTAATTCGCAGTGTTAATGTCATTATTGCGTTTTCCGGCCGGCCAAAAACATAAATGTCATTTAAGAAGCAGGCTTGTTTAAGCAAACTTCGATGAGTAACTCAATCAAGAGTTGGTGATCCAACATTCGCCGGTAATTTAATCGGAGAAAAGTTGGTGAGTCACGCTAATTTAGTTACCAACTTTTCTTATCTTTTTACCAACGTTGATTTACCATCTAAATTACGCCTTAAATTTACCAACTCTTATGTGAGACTACTTACTTTAATTTGAGTGATTTATCGAATTTTTTCCAATTAGGTTGTACAACTAGTTCTATGTTATCGACTTTCATTTGGTTTAGTTACCAATCATTTATTTGTTTTTTATTGACAAGCTTTGCTGTTGGGTTACTTGATCGAGAATAAAGACTGTAAGTCACCCATACAAGGGTTTTTAATTTCATATGCTAGTTGGTAAACTGGAAGTATTAACAATAAAATAACTAAAAGTTGTTGAATAATAAAACAAGTTTTTTTTTTTCAGAGATAAAACAAGCTTTCCATTTAAGGAAAAATAAAACTTGTAACATGGTGCGTTTGTTTTGGGGAAAGTATTTTCAAGGAAAGTGTTTTCTGGACTTTCGTCTGTTTGGTTCGCGAAAAATGATTTAGTCAACGGAAAGTACTTTCCAGTCAACAAAGATTTTATTCATTAAAATAGGAAAGTGAATTCCCCAAAAATAAAAAGGTGAAAACAGTTTCCCAAATTTGAGTCTCTCACTTTCTTTGAAAACGGAACTGAGGCCGATCCCGGGGACCGATCCTGGGGCTGAGGCCGGCGACCTGGGCCGGGGCCGGCGATTGGGACCGGGGACCAAGAGCGGGGCCAAGGCCGAGGTCGAGGCCGGCGATCGGGACCGGGGACCGAGGCCGGGGTTGGGGATCATTAAGGAAAAATAAAACTTGTAACTAAGTCAAATTAGAGTTAGTAACAAAAGAATTAGGTGATTATTTGATATGCTGCTAAAGAAGGAAATAAAGGTGGCAAATCTATAGAAAAATTGGTAACTCAAATATAATTGGGAAATCTAAAACTGGAATATAATTTCTTATAGATGCTTTGTCCACCCCTATATTACTACAAATACACCTACCACCTTGAATTGGCAACCTAAAGGAGAAAAAAAATCCGGTTAGTCGCACAAATAAAGGTTGGAGTGCTTATATTAGAGTTGATAAATTTAAAGTGTTTGTAAGAAAGGCAAAAATAAAATTTTTTAAACGATAACAAAAGTTGGTAAACTAATAAAACTAAATAAAAGTTGGTGAGTAACTCCGATGAGAGTTGATAAATAAAGTACTAATTGCTAATTTAGTCGGAAAAAAGTTAGTAAGTCATTCAAATAGTGAATGATAAATTCTATATGACTATTGGTAATTTAAGGCGTCGGTAAGAAAGACAAATTTATTTAATGAAAGATTTTTTTAAAAAAAGAGTTGACAATTTGTCAACTGCCAAAAAAACTTTTTTTTTGGGGTCGAAAAAACCTAATTTTATTCAATAAAAGAGCACTTAAGCAAAAGGATCCGATGAAGGGGCTTCCAAATAAAGTAAATTCCAAAGGTCATGAGTTGTCTACCTAATTCAAAGAAAGAACATTTTGTCTTTGAGCTGTGGCCACCCAGCCTGCTGCTTGATTGGCATATCTACTTGCATGGGCTACAATAGCCTTAGGGAGCCGGCCCAATAAGTCGTGGGCCTCCAAGATAAGTGCGTTAACTTCCCACAGTATCTAGTCTAAGTTGTTTATGGCGTTGGCCACTTCCAAGCTATCTGACTCAAACTCAAAGGCTTCACATTATCTTCCTTGCACGTGCTCCAGTGCTTCAAAGAGAGCTAGGGCTTCTAACTGCATGATAGACGAAGTTGGGACAGATCCGGAAAATCCTCATCTTCAGCTTAATAAGGATAAAATGGGGGATGCCAAGGTTGCAGCTCATACTCGAGGCTCGATATCTTACTTTCAAGCCTCTCTGAATAAAATTACTCTTCAACTACAGCATCGTATCCAAGCCAGTGGCACAACATCTTACGTCTTTGATTATAGCAATCTGGCTCAATCTTATAATTCCCTAGCTCTTATGACTCTGTCTCCAATAATTTTTTTTTATTGTTAATTCGGATGCTACTAACCATATGTGCAATAGTTCTTATGGATTTATCTGATTTAAGTGTTGATGAGGGTTTTCGTGGTCCAATTATTTTGGCCAATGTAACTCAAGTTTCGATTAAAGGACATGGCACTGTGTTAGCTTGATCTTCAAATTTGTTATTTGCCAATAAACTTACTGAAAGAATTGGACTGCGACGTTATTTTTTTCCCATCAAAAGATAATGTTCCACGACAGACTCACAGGGAGGATGATGGGTAAAGGCCATTGTCAGCAAGGTCTTTATGTGGTTAATTTTTCGAGCAACGCTTTTGTTGTAAGGAAGAACAAGGAGGCTATTTCGCAACTCTGGCATTCACGCAAGGGCCACTCCTCAGATAATGTGTTGCACAATTTAAATTCTGAATTTTCTCTTGATTCAAGTCATTGTGAAATTTATTATTATTCTAAGCCTAAGTAGCACCGATACGGACACGCGAAGCGGGATACGCGACACGACACGATACTCCGGCACGTCAGTTTTCAAAAATAGAGAATTTCAACATGTTGGGACACGTTGTGTATTAAATATATATTTTTGAATATTATAAATTTTATAGTTTTTGATTTAAATTCATAAATAACTAATAAAAAGGCCTAAAATGAATTTACATGAAAAAATATTAATTTGTTATTTGTTAATATCATATTGAATTGACAATGATCAAATAAATTTGGAGAGAGAAAAAAAATCAAAGAAAGATAGGAGCAAGCCCTTGAGTCCCTCAAATGTCCGATACTCTCAATCAATCTCAATCAAAGACTCTCGCTAGAATCCAACACCCCTTCACCTCCCCCAGACCATCACTTCGACTCTCCCCCTTCAGTCTCAATGTTTATTCAGTCCTTTTCTCTCATTCACTTCTCTCTCCCTTTTCTGCTTTTTTCCTTTCTTCATCTTCCTCACACTCTTTATCTTCATCCCCACAAGCCCAACCCCGACGACCTTCCTTAACATTGCCACCCTCCTCCACCTTCCCGGAGCGCACCATCGTCATCGGCCTCACCACCCTCCTTTCCGCCACCATCGCCTCATATCTGCCCAGAGCTCTGAGGTCACCATCCTAGCCGTCCCCACTCCCCAACGGTACCTCGCCTCCTTCAACCTCACGCATCGCATCTACCCCACCTCCTTTGCCGACATCCTCTGCTGCTCCAGATCCTCTCCTCCTCGATCTCCAGATCTCCCTCCGGACTCGCGAGTCGTCGGCGTGTCCTGCACGTTGACCACGTGTCTGACTTTCGACACGCGTTGACCTCGTGTCCGGACGTTTCCGAGTGTGTCGGATGCATCAGACATGCGACAAGTGTTCGACACCGACACAGTGGCACTTGAGGCATGTCCGTGCTACATAGTTATAAGCAGCATAACTACCTTCTACTTCTAACTCACATCTTTCATAAGAAGTGTTCGAATTAGTACAATATGATGTTTGGGGTAATGCTCTTGTGAATTCGCATGATGGCTTCAAATATTTCGTTCATTTTATTAATGACAAGTATTGTACCACTTGGCTTTATTTGTTGAACTCTAAGAGTGAAATGTTGAAAGTATTCCAAGAATTTTGTAGTATGGTTCACACTTAATATGATTGCCACATCAAAATTCTCTGAACTGACAATAGGACTGAATATACAAATCATCTTTTTGAATCATTTTTGAAGTCTTTAGAAATTATTCATCAAACCTCATGTGTCTGCAACCCTAAAAAAAACAGCATAGCCGAACGGAAAAATCAGCACCTACTTGAAGTGACAAGAGCTCTGTTATCTCATGGTAATTTTCCCAAGATATATTAGTCAGATACGATGCTCACTAATTGTTACTTAATTAGTTCTATGTTTGCTCCCTTTTCGACTGTGACTAATCACATTAGTGGTAATATTAGTGATTTTGATCTCACTTCAGAGCAAGTGGATGAAATTGTTGAGATTGAAGAGCCTATACCCGCTCCCGCCGCGCCTACTCTTGTTCGTAAGATCACTCGAGTTTCACAACCATCTACCAAACTTTATGACTTCACCACTTATAATTCTGCTCGATTTCGTACACGAGATTATATTTGCTATGGTAAAGTTTCTCATGCTTTCCATGCTTTTTTGTCAGTTGTCGATGCTAAAAAAGAACTTGCTGCTTTTTTAAAACCTAGAAGTTCTCAAGTGTGGCAAGATGCTATGAAAGATGAGCTAGAAGCGCTCGATAAAAATCACACTTGGGATATCGTCACTTTACTTGAAGAAAAGAGTTCCATTGGTTGCAGATAGGTATAGAAAATTAAATAAAATGATGGTTTCATTAAGTGTTACAAGACAAGACTTGCTGCTAAGGGCTGCACGCAAACAAATGGTGAAGATTACAAAGAAACGTTTGCTCCTGTAGCAAAAATGAACACGATGATAGTACTAATGTCCATAACAATAAATTTTGATTAGTCGCTCTTTCAAATAGATGTTAAAAATGTGCTCTTACAAGGTGAACTAAATGAAGAAGTTTATATGAATGTTTCTCTTGGACATCCTTTAGAAAATCAACCAAATGCAGTATGCAAACTTAATAAAGCCATCGATGGTCTCAAAAAATCGCCATGTGCTTGGTATGGAAATTAAATTCGGCTCTTGAATGATGGGATTTATCGTACACCGAATCAGAACGATCACACAGAAATCAAGAAAAATTGATTGACGCACGAGATTACCCAGGTTCACCCTAGAATAGGGCTACGTCCTGCAAGAGATTTCACTATGATATTCGGTTTACAGCCACTCAACTCGTTACAATGATCAGCATAAATGAGCAAAATATATATGCCCTAAACGGGCCCAAAACCTAAATCTAGCGAAACCTCTATTAAGCCCACAACATACAGGTTAACTTAAATAAAATTCAAAACCCGTTGAGGTTTTGGGGACGCTTCCCCCGAACCCCCGCCCGTTCACTGATGAGCGGGGCGGCCGTCCGCTGACCAGGCAGCGGGACGCTCGTGTCGGGGGCGTTGCCCCCGAACCTCCGCATCCCGCGCGCATGGGTCACATGTCGTCAGATAACACTTTGGTTTTTCTAAGCTCACGTGGGCGTACCCCGTGTGAGAAATAAGGGTCCCCGAAGTATTCGCCAACTCCAACATTGAAAGTGTGAGTTTTAAAAAAGTGTGATTCGAATTCCTCCTTGCTTGTGAAGCGGAATGCTAAATGAACAGTGGTTGTCCTTGTCTACGTGGATGATCTAGTGGTTTTCCTTGTCTCCTTATTTATGAAATCGCGGCTCTCAAGTGGCACTTGAATGTTTAAAATCAAGGATTTTTTACACTTGCGTAATTTTCTTGGTATAGAGATGGCTTACTCTAGTAAAATATTATTCATCTCTCAAAGAAAATATGCTTTTGACTTGTTAAAAGAGACTGGAAAACTTGGAGCTGCTCCTACTGAGTCTCCTATGGATTATAACAGTAAGTTTGTTCACAACATCGCCCTATTACCCTTTCAAAGGTTGGTTGGACGGTTGATCTACTTAATCATTATCGGCCATATATTGCTTACACCGTCAATTATGTAAGTCAATTCTTGCATGCTCTTACTGAAGGACATATGGCGCTTGTGGATTGCATACTTCGATGCCTAAAATCTAGTCTAGGTCGCGATAATTTGGTGAAGAAATATGGTCACGTTGGTATTGTAGTGTATACTGATGCAAATTGGACTGTGAGCCCTATGGACAAAAAATCAACTATAGGTTTCTACACTTTTGTGGGCGACAACTTATTTACTTGGAAAAGTAAAAAATAAACTATGGTGGCAAGTTCCAATGGAGAGGCTGAATACAAAGCCATGGCCTCAACTACAAGTGAAATGGTTTGGCTTCGTTTGCTTGTGCAAGAATTAGGATTTGGAACTCCTAAGTCTCATATGAAATTATTTTGTGATAATCAAGCTGCAATCCATATTGTTTCAAATCTAATTTTTCATGAACGGATGAAACACATAAAAGTCAATTGTCACTTTGTCCGTGAGAAAGTTCAAGGTAAGAAAATTGAAACTCCTTATATCCGTAGTGGTGAGCAATTTCAGATTTATTCACCAAGACTCTTGTTAAAGATGTTTTCCAGATTATGGTATCTAAGCTGACCTCCGAGGACGTTTTCACTCGAGCTTGCAGGGGGAGTGTTGGAACGATAAAGATTGAATATTTTTCTAATTCCAATATAGTAAGAAATATGACTGGGTTATGCGATATCCATAGTTACCAAATTCATGATTATAACGCATCACATTGTTCTGTATTAAAAGATAATGAATCTTCTTCAAAGAAAATAAGATGAATTGGGGATTTATGCAGTGGACGTAATCTTTCAAGAGATTTTTTTTTTCCTCGTGGTTGTTTGAACCCCACCCCATTAACTATTGGGTATTCCTCTTCTCTTCTCTTATTTCTTTTTTATTATTATTAAAAAAAAGTTACAAAGGATTAAGTCGAACAAGCAGTTAACCACTAGAACAAATGCTTTAGACGAGACCTGACAGACAGAACGAAGGTACGATACCAATGGGAGATGAACGCCAGGGTACGCAGGTAACGGGGACAGGGGTGGGACAGAGACTACAGCAAGTTAAAGACTCTTTCGACTTATGACCAACCATCATAAGCTCTCACGAAGCTCACATTTGCACCAAATACACACGAACAATCTCCGGATCATATGGACTCCGGGAAGCAAATTCAGCGACCCATGCCCTGCATCATCGGAGGCATCGTCGCGGCACCTTGGTTCATCTTCTCGGCAATGGCCGCCCAACCTTTGCCACATAAATAAATCACGAAAAAGATAGAACATCACTTCAGTATGTTACAGAAAGTGAAAAAGAGAATGAAATCGACCATCGTCAAGCAAAAAACATCTCGTGCAGTGCCGATTTAAGTGTGCAAATGCCGTTGATCATTGTTTTGCTACTAAAAAAAAAAATTGCAATCAACCCAGGTTGAGTGTGTTCCTCAGCACTGTGAGACGTGAAGCATTAACAAATAATACGTGTTCTTCACTAAAATTTGCTTGGTCAAGCAAATATGCTAAGTAAAAAGACAAAAGAAAAATCTATATTTTTAAATCTTTTTTTTTGTCAATCCAGTCTAAACATTTTGTATTTGTCCCAATTCAGCCTTTCAGGTCAATTTTGACCGAAAATCGCTGACATAGCGCGGTCAGCGCTGACGTGACCAACTTTTAATAATATTTTAATATTTTTTTGAGTACTTTATTTTGTTTTTTTTTCCTTCTTCCTCCGGCCGGCCACCTAACTCACCGACCGGCCAGAGGCGAGGACCGGCGAGCGCGAGCCTCGCCCAGATCTTGGTCGAGCAAATATGCTACGTAAAGGAACGCACAGGCAATCGCGATTTGATTTGAGAAGGATTTCTTACCGATGGAAGGGTCAAATCCGCGGTTCTTGAGCTCCCTATATTCTTGGCAAAGGGCACAGGGCAGGCAAAAGCAGTGCACGAGGCAATCGCCGCACGGATCTTCTTGCAACGAGTGCATACCCCTCAATTTCTTCCGGTAACCGCACGTATATATGCACGCGACGCCGACGGTGGCGAGCAAGTAGTATAGGAGCCCGCCCACGCAACAAGCTGCCGGTATAGGTACGATTGATCATGATCATATAGAGAAGAACTTACCAAATATGGTGTGCGTAGAAATTTAAAATTTGTGCTTACAAGTGGCTCCCCTGTCTATGATCTCCGCGTTCTGGCCGAAGGTGATGCAGGGACAGCACCAAGTGACGATGCCTTCGCAAAAGGAACATAGAAATTGGCTAGTTTTACAAGGTGTAATAGATGTTAAATAAAAGGATGGATTGCTCATGTCGTGTAATAGAACCAGAAAGTTTCATCAGAGTGACGATGTGTTAGTACTCGGTCCGTCATAATTTTGACAGCGGACGACGTGTACAGAGGCGGAAAGCACTCACAGTTGGAGGGATCTTCGCAGCAACCGCACAGACCCGTTGTCCACTGCCCCGGCGCCGCCCCCGCCGGAGGGTATTGGGCAATTTGCATCGGTGGCGGCGGCGGCGGTTTTTCGTCGTAGCCACCAGCGTTATTCGGGTACATCTTCGGGTCTCAAGACTTGTCTCCGCCTGAAATGAGAAGAGAGGAGAGGGAGCCGGAGAGAGCGGTCCTACGTTCATTGTGGTCTTTTCAGTCGTTTTATAAGCAAAGAGCTCGGTTTAGCTCCTCGGAATTCTCCATGGTCAATGAAGGAAAAAGGTTGATTTTAATCAAGTCCATTGGTTTCTGAGTGCTCCAAGAACAGCTGGATATGGCCGGCAATGTCATCAGCAGGTGCTTGTATGTATGTGTGTGAGAGAGATGGGTTAAGGTTTATGATCAGCCTGTTCAAAAACCCAATGACATTTCGCCACATCATCTCTGCGACGCAAGGTTTTAATTGAATTCGCGGTGCTAACATAATTTTCATATCGCATTGGGTGAATTTAATACTAGAGGCATGTCGGCATTCCAGCTTTCCTTCTTCTGTCAGAGCCTATTCGAAAGATAATACAATATTTCTTGGTCGTGAATATCCGAATAGTACAGACCGTTCCGTGGATAACTTTTGTTTCGGAACAAAATCTTACGATAGGACGCTTATCTAGTCATCATTTAGATCTGGCTTTACCTGACTTTTTTTTTTTGTTCACATTAACATTCTCCACTTGTGTTAGTGTTGCTGTGCAGTTTTTATCAGTTTTTGAATTATCGATCCTTATTGGCAAGCTTTACGATGCCTTTTTAGCCATGAGGGTTTTTTCGTCACAAAATTCGTCGCATTGCCAGAGTTTTCATGACAAAATTCGTAGCGACCAAGCATTTTTTTAAGCGACGAAATTTTGTTAATTTTAAAATATTGTCGATGGATTTTGCGACCGAGCACTAGACGAGTTTTACAATGACGAATTTTGCAATGAAAAAATTCGTCGCGACCAAGCATTGTTTATTTCGTCGAAAATTAGTGATAAAATTTGTTTGACGCTAGTTTTATCGCAAATAAGCAATGGTTATATAGTCCTCGTTAGAATAACATTTATCTTTGGACGCCCCTGTTTCATGATGCAAAAAAAAAAAAAAATGAACAGTGACTGCCAAGCGGCACTGTTTGTGCCCGCTGGCAGCCGGTTCAGCAATGTGACTGCCAAGCCGGACCTGGTTTGATAATTTTTTTTAAACTTGTTTTGGTAAATATTTGTGTTTTTTTGGCATAGTTTGGAAAAGCCCACATTTATCGAAGCAAAAATCAGAGCGAGGCAACTCACACGACCGCTCCTCCGTTTCTCGGCCGGGTGAGCTTTCCCTGAACCTCTGTTTTTGTTCTCCTTTTGCCGAATTGGACAGCGAGGTAAGTTGATATGTTCGCGACTTAATCGGTGTAGAATCGAGACTTATTGGTGAAGAGTATTGATGATTTGGAGGCTGATGTACCGTGCTAGCCTGATAATCGCATTAGGCTCGAATCCGAAGCATATAGCTTAAGCTGCGCATCAACTGTTCGATGATTGTCCTGAGAGAAATGTGAAACCTGTTTATGTCTGATGGATGTTTGGATTCGGTTTTGATGCGTGACTATTCTACTGAGTATGAGAACGGCTGACATTGCGTTTGGTCTTCGTCTATGTGTAATGTTTCGGCGCCAGTCACGGATGAGCGTATGAGCCGCAGTTGCCGTTTCCTCTTCCTGCGATTCTAATAACCGAGTCAGATTTATTTAACCTTTGCTTTGCTTACAATTGATTGACTGATTTCTATAGGAATCTAAGTGTTGAGATTTGTTGCTGATTCACGGAAAAACTTTATTTAGTGAGGGGAAAAAAAAGACGGCTGCCAGAAATTAATTTTTGGCAGGTAAGATTGGTGGCAGATGTCGGCGTCGGCAGCAGGCGACAACGGTGAGGATGGTGGCCAGCGATCGGTATGATTAGGCTACAGCAAAGGCTAATTCTATTATGCGGCCATCTCTAAGCGCCATGTTTCTGCCGTGATGTGTGCACCGTCCGTCGGAACTTTGTAGTTCCGAAGAGATTTATGCTCGCTTGTAAAATTTGTCATAATCATGGATATTTTTTTCGTTATAAACTCGGAGATCATATGTAATATCTAAAAATATTTTTAACCGATAATTACGATCTTTTTTTTTTTTGTTATTCGGGGGCTACCTATACCGCTGGAAACTTCTTATTCATTAGTCTAAAAGATGGCAAAAGTCTTCTCGCTGGTCTCTCAAGTTTGTTCCTTATGTGGAAAAAATTATGAGATAACGTTTGCGAGGACCAACTCCGCGATTATGGCTGCGCATGCAAGAAAACACGGACTGATTTGTACCTTGTTGATGCAGGACCATTTTTTTTTTTCCATCTTGAATATGGAAATGCTATTTGCTTGTAACTCTCACATTACTTTAAAAAGAAATGGCCATGTCTGTGCTGGTCAGGCCATGTCAAAGTTGATCGCCAACATTGGTCGAAAAGACTAAATTGGCACA
Source organism: Rhodomyrtus psidioides (assembly GCA_021437785.1). Taxonomy (NCBI): domain Eukaryota; kingdom Viridiplantae; phylum Streptophyta; class Magnoliopsida; order Myrtales; family Myrtaceae; genus Rhodomyrtus; species Rhodomyrtus psidioides. The sequence goes on along the minus strand of JAILYB010000004.1, from coordinate 14,363,839 downwards.
AATGCAAAAGGTTTAGGACTGAATCTGCATAAAAAAAATATTTTTGGTAATTTTCCTTAGATTGTTGACACTGAAATTGAATAGTTTGCAAAGAATTACTTTCTTAGACCAGGCCTTCGAAGTTGTGCAAAAAAAAAAAAAACCCTTCGATTTTGGTAGCCATGAATGACGATGACCCACTTTTGTGGAGACGATACGTCATCCGAAGAAAAATAATGAGCCCACATTTTTCCTTTATAGTCACCCCCTCGTGTCCTTTCACATAAAATTATTGGAGTGGTTAATCACAAGTCCCAGAAATGCTATCCACAAAAAAAAAAAAAACAGAAGACAATATCATGTCACCGTCCTTATTTTGAATGTTTTACACTTACATCATTTATTGTATTGGTGTTTCATAAATTTTTTAATCCAATGTGTCACGCTGACGATAACTCGATCACAATATGATTTAAGATCAAGAATCTCATAATCAACAGAGTATATGCTCGTTGTGCTTATCCAAAACTAAAACCGTGTTTATCACTCGTCAATCCCCACGAGGTGGAAATGGAGATTAGTATGAAGTGCAATGAATTCAGCAGTCACGATGTTGGCCTAAACCTTATTAGTAGTTGTGTCTCTCTAGCATCGCTAGTCCTTTTGATACCCTCGTTCACCTGTTAGAAATTCTTTTGTCATCCATAGTTCACAAGGGTTTTATGCTTATTTATAATTTGCCATAATCATGTATATTGTATCATTATTTCGATATAGAACGAGATAACAATATATGAAGTCCAAAAATATTTTACAATCGATTATTATCATCTTTTGTTCGGTGATTCGAGGACTAGGAATACTCCTAGGAATGGAGAATGACACCTCTACGTCAAACATGAAAGATGGGCAAAAGACTTTTTGCTAACCACTCAAGTTTGGTTTTTTTTCGTGGAAAAAGTATGAGATGCCATTTAAGAGGACCAACTATATATCCGATTACAACAACACATGAACTTATTAATCACGACATGCATTAGAATACAGCCTACTTTGTCCCTTATGGACGTGCGACCATTTTTTTTTTGCCCTTTTGAAAAATAATCCTATTTGCTTATAACTCTTAGCCTCCGTTCATTTCACCAAAAAGGTGATTTTTTTAAAATATTTCTCAAAAAGTCATTTAAAAAATAATAATAATTGAAAAGAAAAGAATTATGAAGGAGTGGATGGAGGAAAGATAAGGAAACCTATTTTCCTTCATAAAGATGAAATTATTTTCCCCAATTTTGACACTGCGTTTTTTTTTTCATAGATGGAAAATGTTTTCCTCAATGCATTTATTTTCCGTGAACTAACTGTTTGAAAATCCGAAAAATATTTTCCTAGATGTTGCTTTCCGCGAAACGAACGAAGCCTTTTAATATTATCGAAAATAAGGCACGGAGACTTAAGCAGCATGTTGATAATGCAAAACATCGATACATCTTGATCATCGCTTAAAGGTTTCCCGTGTCGACCGTTATTTCATTCATAAGAAGTTATGTGAATATTCATCCATCATCGAGTCAAGCGGCAAAACCAATTGAAGGTTGGTCATTGACACAGAAGCTGAAGAAATTTAGTCGAGACCGAGAAGATAAATTACGAGAAACATTAAGCAATTTAATCGATAACACATGGACAGGGGCATCGCTTGCTATCTTTCATAATCAAATTATCTCATGAAGAGGTTTCTAATTTTTTGATTTAGAGGAACAAACCAGCATATTTAGCGGCACTGTAGCCACTGAGAAATGAAATAAAATTATAAACAATATATCAATTTTGAATTCGGATTGGAGTATACTTCTGGAATGATTGTTTCCATCGATTCCACATCCCAAGACTTTGGCCGTGTATAGCATGGGGGTCTACTGGCCTTTTTTCAATTCTTAGATCGTCTCTTTCTTCAATCAAACCCAAGCGTCTTTTCAGATGTGTATAGTGTTTGATATATTATTAATATAGTCCAGATAATATGTTCCCATACAAGCCCAATAGGTAAAAGCATGGTTATTTGGCTCCAAATGGGCTGGAGCCCGAGAGCTTGCACATAACTCTAGGGTTTCTTACGCTGGAGGTAACACTGTTGAGCGTTCCAAATTTGACGTCTCTTGGTGTAATACTTCAAGCAGACAAAACCATTTCTACTATCTCAAACCCTAACCTCCAACAATCTTGAAGTATTAGCTTCGTGTGTCGAATTTGAGCAAGCAAGGTGTCTACTTGAAGGTCTCGTCGAGGTGAACTTGCAGGTACAAATTATTTTCGATTTCGACGGTTGGTTTGGCCGGGATCTGAGTTTAAAGATACGGGTACCGAAATTTTTGTATTAAGAATCCAGAAAATATAGTCAATTTCAGAGGGTGAGACCACTTGTGTTTCGTTCTACTCGTCGATACGAACGTTTTGAGTGGTCACTCTCGTCGAACAAAGGAGATACGGCCGCCGAAAGTTTCGTGGGTACTGTAGCACCACGGGTACTATAGCGCCGCGGTACTGTAGCGTCCCAGGTACTGTAGCTCCGCGGGTACTGTAGCGTTGTGGGTACTGTAGCTCAGCATATTTTAGCGTATTTTCACGTATTTTTGGCGAATTTTCAGCAACAAAGGCAGTCCATCTATGGTTTTTGGGCGCTCCGGACTCATTTTTGGGGTCTGTTTTGGAAAATTCCCTTTCTACAGAGCAGTTTGACCAATGTTAGAGGCGTTATTCGACTTTGTGAGCTCCGAGGACTTCAAGGTTCACTCTTTCTAACTCTTTGCTCTGATTGGAATAGCAAAACATAGTTCCTATGATATTATAAAGCTGCAATCATTTGATGTGACTGAATTTCATGGTTGGAAATTGCACGTTCAATTTGGCATGAAAGAACGTGAAATATTCTATACTGTATTAAGTGATTTTGCATCTACCACTGAAGATGTGGATGAATATCAATGGAACAAAGATGAAAATTTTTGTTGAGATTACTTGTTGACCTCTCTAAATCCTCGTCTAGCTATGACTTATAGTGAGTGTAAGACGACGAAAGAGATATGGGATCACTTGAACGCTCAGTTCCAAAAACAAGAGAGGCTCTCTAAAACTCTCTTCGCGAAGAAATTTTTTGACTGTAAATTCAATATGAATTCGAGTATCACCTCTCAGTTAATTGAATTTGAGAACATGAGGAACAAGCTGAAAGATGGTAACTCTGATATGTCTGATAATCTCTTTGTTAGTTTTGTGTTGAGTAAGCTACCTGCTGAATGGAGTTCTTTTAAGACTGAAATGCATAGACAGAAAGAACAGATGGGACTGGATGAATTAAAGAGGTATATTCACATTGAGGATCAAAATATTACTAGGAAGAGTTTTGAACAAGTAGGTCAACAAAAGTCAGTTGCCAACTTTGTTTCACATTCCAATAGACCTAAAAAAAAATCCAAGTCACCAAAAGGTGAATCCTCTTCACAGTTAGAGGCCAAAAAGACTATCTCCAAAAGGAAGAAGAAGGGCAAGTGCCATAACTGTGGAAAGTGGGGTTACTAGGCAGCAGAGTGTAAGCTACCAAAGAAGCCAAAGAGCGACACACCACAAAATGAGGCTAATATGCTAGTTAATGAGTCTGAGCCTCAAGCCTTCATTGGAATGATGAAGAATGGAAAGGTCAGTGTCTCTTCTGAGTGGTGGTTGGATAGTGGCGCTACTTGTCATGCTACAAATGACAAGAACTTACTCACTGATGTTACGGAAGTGAAAGACACCGTGGAAAATTGCAATGGTGGTGAGGCAGAGGTGACTCATGCTGGAACTGCAAATTTGGTGCTTTCTTCAAGTAAATTACTGACTATGAAATATGTTAGAGTAGTACATTTACTGAAAAGAATTTGATTTCTTTGAGTTTACTTGATAAAGCTAGTATGTCCTTTTCAACTATGAATGGTAGAGTAACTTTATTAGTTAACCCATGTTATTTCGGTTGTGCGTTCATGGTTAATGGTATGTATAGGTTAAGTTTAGATACTGATAGCATAAATCATGTGAGCTTTACTTTGATCCAAAGTTGTTACACAACAGATTTGGACATGTGAACTACAGGAAAATGCAACATCTAGCTAAAATTCACAACATTCCATTGGATACTTCTACTCGATTTGACAAATGTGAAGTGTGTGCACAAGCTAAGATCACTAGAAAACCTTTTACGTCGGTTTCTAAAAGCACACAATTTCTTGAGCTAATACATTCTGACCTTTGCGACTTTAGAAATTACGTTACTAGAGGTGGTCGGAAGTATTTAATAACATTCATAGACGATTTTTCTAGATATTGTCATGTTTATTTATTGAAATCGAAATATGAGGCTTTTGAAATGTTTAAGATTTTCAAGTCTAGAGTAGAAAATCAACTCAACTGGAAAATTAAGAGGTTTAGGAGTGATAGAGGAGGTGAATATACAATGACAGGGTTCAAGGAATTTTGTGCTTCAGAGGGGATAATACTTGAAACCACTGCTCCTTACTCACCCCAATCAAATGGTGTTGTCGAGCGTAAGAATAAAACGTTAACTGAAATGCTAAATTTCATGTTACTTACAGCTGGCATGCCTTCCTCCTACTGGGGAGAAGCAGTTCTAACTGCTAATCACATCTTAAACAGGTTGCCGCACTCTAAGTTATCTATGACACCTTATGAGATATGGCATAAGCATCCTTGTAGATATGATACTCTTAAGACTTGGGGCTGTATTGCTTATGTTAGAATACAAGATCCTAAAAGACATAAGGTAGGACCTAGAACAATTACTTGTGTATATCTAGGTAGTGCAGAAGATAGTGCTGCAAATAGATTTTTGGATCTATCTACTAACATAGTGATAGAATCTAGAGATGCAGAATTCTTCGAGAACAAGTTTCTCAGAGATCATGGCTTGAATGTTTATAGATCTACAGATATGATTTCAAAGTCTCCTGTAGAATTTGAAGCAGGTCCTTCTGGCACTAATTCCACACAGCTGGCTATTGAACCAGTTCCGGTTATAGTATATATATCAGAGAGAGTTCCCAAAAGTTTTGGTGAAAACTTTGTTACTTACCATCTAGAGGATGATCCATTCTCCTATCAGGAAACAATGAGATCTAGGGAATCTCTACTTTGGGCAGAAGCTATAGATGATGAAATTAGCTCTCTGCTACAGAACCACACTTGGCAGCTAGTCAATTTTCCAAAAGGGGCTAAGGCTATAGGCTGTAAGTGGGTATTGAAGAAGAAACTGAATAGTGATGGATCAATAGCCAGATACAAATCACGTTTAGTAGCTAAAGGCTATAAACAGCAGAGTGGAATAGACTATTTTGATGTCTATTCACATGTGTGTCATCTATCAACTATAAGAATTGTTCTTGCTTTGGTATCTATTGAACACTTTGTAGTGCATCAAATGGATGTAAAAACAGCTTTCCTAAATGGAGAGTTAAATGAGAAAATTTACATGGAACAACCGGAAGGGTATGTCATGAAAGGCCTTGAGGACAAAGTTTGTAAATTGAACAAATCTTTGTATGATCTTAAACAAGCACCTAAGATGTGGCATCTTAAGTTTGACAAAGTGGCAAAGAGTTATGGCTTCCAGTCTAGTTACTCAGATAAATGTCTTTACCATCATTCTATGTCAAATAAGATAGCCATCATTTGCTTGTATGTTAATGACATGTTAATTCTTGGCTCCGATCATTCTGTAGTGAGTGACGTGAAAGCTACTTTAGCTAAAGAATTTGACATGAAAGATCTTGGTATTGCTAATACCATTCTTGGTATGAAAGTAAATTTTGAAAGGCAAGTCATCTCCCTTAACCAGACTCATTATATTGAACAACTACTTTCTACCTGGGGATACAGTGAGTGTAAATCGATTGAGACACCATGTGATTATAATAAAAGACTGAGTCCCAATGAAGGGACCAGCGTGGATCAGTTAAAGTACTCGAAACTAATTGATAGTCTCATGTATGCTATGAGTTGCACTAGACCTAACATAACTTTTACAGTTGGCATGCTGAGTCGTTTCACTAGTAATCCTAGTAAAGAGCATTGGGATGCCATCAGTAGGCTGATGAGATACCTTAAAGGTACTAAAGATTATGATCTATGTTACTTTGGCTTTCCTCCAACTATGGATGGATATTCTGATGCCTCATGGTGCTCAGAGATTGTAAATAGTAAGTCCACAAGTGGATATGTATTCACGTTGGGTGGAGCTACTATTACTTGAAAATCCAAAAGACAGACTTGTATTGCATTGTCGTCTATGGAATCAGAACTTTTTACTTTAGCTTCAGCCGGCGAAGAGGCGGAGTGGATAAAGAATCCGATAATGGATATTCCTTTGACTCGGCTAAAGATTAATTCCTTAAGTCTGTTTTGTGATAATCAAGCAGCTGTCCAAGTCGTCAAGAATGCTCTTCTTAATTCAAAGAGAAGACATGTGAGACTGAGACATGCATTGTTGAATTATCTGAGAGAACAATGAGCTATCACCTTGATTGATGTGAGATCGAAGGATAACTTGGTCGATGCTCTCACAAAAGGTCAGCCTAAAGATCGATTATTTAAAACAGTGGGGAAAATGGGGTTAAAGACTGTGTAGACAAGTCTTAATTACCATTTACTTACCTTCTAGTTGTGTGATTTGAATTATCGAATCTTCTTTTGTTGGCCAAAATGATAAGCACAGTTTACGTGTTTCATCGATGTTCATGGTTGCTGATGAATTTGAAAAGGGTGATTTGTCTCTTTCCAAACTTGTTGAAGATAACTTTAACCTAATTCAAAGGTTCTATCTAGGAAGCTTGTGTCATTCCAAACTTGATGATACAATCCAACTAGGTAGGACTATCCTTTTGGTTAAATGATCACATTCCAAATTTGATGCTAGATTATTTGACTTTAAGGAATTAGTAATTGTGACATTCCAAATTGAAATATAGAAATAGTTGTTTGCATAAGAAGTCTGTTGATCTTGTTCTTAATTGAAACATAATATTACGTGACTAGGTTATTGTAAGTGAGTTGACTATTGGTCGTGTTCTTTGAAACTAGACAATGGTTATTCTCTTATAAATAAACTTAAGTTGATGGCTCTTTGTAAATTAAACTATTTAGGCCTTGTTCATGATTTATGAAACTGGCTTGATGCTTATAAACATGATATTATGATGCTTTATGACATTAATATATGTTCTTCTCTGCCTGATGTTATAATACTAAGTTCTTTTAGTAGAACTAGACACTTTTAGTATACTATTCAAATGATTGAATTCATGATAATATGAAATTCATATTTGACATTCTACAGGGAATGGCAGAGATGGAGGAGAGCTTCATAAGTAGGATCTTGATCAAGATGAGCTACTTGATGAATGAATATTTATTATTTAGAGCGTGTGGGGACTTGACAGTTCACCTGCTATTGCCCATTTTGATGGAGTCCATTTACTTGAGACTTATATTTTGAAATCTCTATTTTGTGAACAGGATTATGTTAGTTTCTTATATTTGTAAGGCCTTGGACTATTTTGAATGGCCTACTTATACTTGACTATTATGCATATGTTGATTGTGAACAGATTCATAGTAAGGATGATTTACTTATTTTGATTGCAAATGATGATTGAGTTTAATATTTTACTATTAAAACTCTTATATCGATCCGAGTTGATTGTCTTGGACAGAATGTGGATGATTCATAGTTGTTTGAACATCACACTGACAACCGTATTGAATTATGCTGTATGGTGAACATAGGTGGAGATTGTTGGATATATTATTAATATAGTCCAGATAATATGTTCATATACAAGTCCAATAGGTAAAAGCACGGTTATTTGGGTCCAAATGGGCTGGAGCCCGAGAGCTTGCACATAACTTTAAGGTTTCCTACGCTGGAGGTAACACTGTTGAGCGTTCCAAATTTGACGTCTCTTGGTGCAATACTTCAAGCAGACAAAACCATTTCTACTCTCTCACACCCTAACCTCCAACATATAGTGCATGAATGGCCAAAGCGGCTTCAAAGTTTGACAATGGAATTGCTTACCGCTGCCTATAAAAGCTTCTTCACTGAAATCGAACTCTACCAAAAAGTGAAAAAACAAACACAAAGATATGGCACCCTCGATATTCTTCCTATTTTGTACTTCGTGTTAGCAAAAATACATGGTTCATGACACAATGAGATTCGTTCGACTTCCTTTACTTTTTATAACGACTTGGAATGATTTCGTTTTTTTTTGTTGGGCTGTTTTGTTGGGAGAGGATTTCCTACCATGGAATCCTCTCCCATTAAAATCCTCACCCTCCATGTGAGCAGGGCCCCCGGATCCGAATCGCCTAACTTTTCCTCAGAAGGTTAGGCACCTAACCTTGCAATCCGAGCCGTCCATTTTTGGACGGACAGCCCAGATCTCCTATTTTTAGGGGATAATTTTTTGAATTATATATATATATATATATTGTTAGTAATAATTTGGGCCATCTATTCATAACACGGACGGCCCGAATTGCAAGGTTATGGCCTAACCTTCTAAAAAAAAAAGTTAGACGATCCCTTTCCGGGCCCCCCCACATGGAGGGTGGGGATCTCAATAATCCTCTACCATTAAGGTAGAGGATTCGGATCCTGTTTTGTTGGTTAACATTGCAATGTTAAGGGTGACATGATCGACTCGGGTCTTTCAAATAAAAAATAGAAGGCCCAAATTGATTCACATCATTTTTTAAAAATTTTGAAATTTCTCGCCGAATTTTTTTCTTCCTTTTAAAAGGTGATATGGATCAATTCGGGCCATCCATTTTGAAATGGATGGCTTGGATCCCATTATGTTATCCCTACCTTTATGGTAGGGGATCCACTTCCGTTTTGTTGTGGCGGCTCGTAAAATGCAATACGCCCTTTTCATGGTTTTCTTTTTCTTGCCTTCTTTCCGCGAATGGATCGTCTGCCCTTCCCTTAGAAGGGCAGGCCCTGCCCTTTGAATCCAGACCATCCGTGTTATGAATGGATGACTCAAATTATTATTAAAAAAATAAAAAATTCAAAAGGTTGCCCCATAAAAATAGGAGATCTAGGCCATCCGTTTAAAAACGGATGGCCCAAATCGCAAGGGCATGTGCTTGCCCTTCTAAGAGAAGGGCAGACGATCCAGATCCCTTCTTTCCAGCCTCATCGAGATCCGATGCCATAGAACACTACTTAAATTTCCATAAAACAAAATTGGAAGAAAACGTCTTTTCTGAGTTCTTATAGATCATTAACTGTGTCTCCTCTTTTTACTTAGCTTTTCTCATTCTTTTTGAAAGAACTGGCTCATATGTAATCAAGTTTCTTTATCGCTCTAGTTACCAGCCTCGGCCCGCACTTCGCAGACGTGAGACGAGAGCGGAGATGGGGACTTTCCATTGCCCCCGCTCGCCAGCCGTTGTCAGTATTATTGACATGGTCCACTTTCTCAGTGAAATTTCATCTTACGTCTTTTCTATGGAAAAGATAAAAAAGGGGGTTAAACTTGACAAACCACAACAGAGAATTTTCTTCCTTGTGATAAAGCAGTTGTATTGACCTAATTACTCGGATTGTGATAATTTTTATGATTTCCACTATTTCATGGCTATTTGTAGATGGATGTTATGATGATACTTTAGCTTAATCTACATCGTAAGTTCATAAATTTATCATGATAAGTTCAAAAATATCTCACGTTTTATCGAGTCAATTTGTGTGATCACAATCAAATAAAGATAGTTCGGTATTTTATGGCAAAAAGAAGGGATAGTTCCACGTTTAACATATAGTTTGAGATACTAGTAGAACGTACCATGCGTGTGTAGGACGCGTTAATGCCACATATCTTTTAAAACTCCATAGAAATCAAATTTTCTTGAGCATAGTTTGAAGATTCTTTACTTGACTTTCAAAGTTAATCAAATTTTCTTATAAACAGGTCGAATTCTCGTGCATGCCGTGATTGATCGTTCATATGCAATCGGGAGACCCACCATTTAGATTGACCAACGGGAGTCAATTCTATAATTTTTTTCAAGTATTCCTAATCCTTGAAGTATTCCTGGTCCTTGAATCACAAAAAAAAAAAAAAAAAATCCAAATCATCAACTGGATATATTTTGAGATTTTATGTATCGTCGCCTCATTGTACTCGATAATATTGACAAGAGAAAATTACCCAAAAAGCCTTAAACATATTGTACTTTTGTCGACTTAGTCATAAACATTTTAATTTTGCCAATTGAGTCCATCCGACTAATTTTGCCGGAAATTGCGTAAGCTGGTCGTTGCCACTAGTATTGACATAGCCCACTTTCTTGGTGAAATTTCATCTCACATCTTTTTCATGGAAAAGACAAAAAAAAAAAAAACCAAACTTGATAGACCAGAATAGAGAATTTTCTTCGTTATGATAAAGCAGTTGTCTAGTGGGATTGTGATAGTTTTACGAAATTTCCCCCATTTTATGGCTATTAGTAGATGGATGTAAGCGTTGTGATGATAGATTAGCTTAATCTACATAATAAGCTCACAAATTTATCAGGATAAGAAATATCTCATCTTTTTATTGAGTCAATCAAATTATATGTTAAACTCGGAACTATCCCTTCTTTTGTGGTCACGACCAAGTAGCTATATATATAAAAGAAGGGATAGTTCCGCGTTTAACATATAATTTGAGATACTAGTAAAACGTACATATGTAGCACGCGTAAATACCGCAGATCTTTCAAAACTCCATAGAAATCAAATTTCTTGAGCATAGATCGAATTCTCGTGCATGCCGTGATTGATCGTTGATATGCAGTCATAGTTGCATGGTTGGTCCACTAAAACTGGAATCTCATGCCTTTTCCACAAAGAAGACCATAACCGTGAGACCCGCCATTTAGATTGACCAACGGGAGTCAATTCTATAGTTTTTTGAAGTATTACTAGTCCTTGAATCACCAAAAAAATTCCAAATCATCAATTGAATATATTTTGAGATTTTATGTATCATTCCCTTGTTTTATTTTATAATATTGGCAACAAAAAATTATCCAAAAAGCCTTAGACCTTTTGCGCTTTTGTCAAATTTGTATAAACATTTGATTTTGCCAATTCAGTCGATCAAACTAATTTTGCCGAAAATCATGTACCTCGGTCATTCTACGTGGCATGTCTGGCACTAAGATGGATAACTTTTAATAATATTTTTATTTTGTAGATTTATTTTTTTATTTTTAAATGTTAATATTTATTTTCCTTATTTTTTTTTTCTTCCTTCTGCTGGCGAGGGTCATTGGCCACTCTCACCGGCCGCGAAGACCTCTGGTAAGGGCCTTCACTCCCCGCTAGCTATGGGCAAGGCGGCGCTTGCTAGATCGGGCAAAGGGCCTTCATGCCCTCGCCCGTAGCCGACGACGCTGCGATGGCCCTTGACAAGGGATTTGCAGCCCCACCAGTTGCGGACGAGGGCACGAAGGCCCTTGATAGATCTGGGTACAGACCTTCGCGACCCTATTGACCATCAGCAAGGTCGCCTTCACCTAGATCTAGCAAGGGCATTCGTGCCCTAACCCATGGCCGGCGGTGCCAGAAGGGCCTCACTCATGGTTGCGGAGGCCACAATGGCCTTGCCCAGTCTAGGCAAGTCTTTCACGGTTAGCAAGGGTACCTAGTGACCCTCGTAGTGAAGAACAAGAAAAAAAAAGGAAAATTCAAATAAAAAAAAGAAAAGTTTGTTGAAAATTCTTCATGTTAGTGTTTTTGGTAAAAATTGATTGGATTGGCTCAATTATCAAAATATGCCGCTCTCACTTGGTCTGTGTTCCGGCGAGTGGAATAGAGAGGAAGCACCCTCATTTGAGTAATACTTAAATTTCAATAATAATAAAAATTGCAAGAAAATATCTTTTCCGAATCCTTATAAATCATTAACTATTTCCTTAGCAATTCCTATTTCTAAATACAAGCTCGTGAGTTCAGATTCAATTTGCCGCTCATGTCACTAACTGGGGACATCCATGGCTCCTGCTCACTACTCTACTTATTCGAATATGATCCTTATTATGTTAATTTACATTTATACTCACAAGATTAAATAACCCATTAAATTATTTACTCTTGAAGATAACAATTTTGCATTTAACTTGAGATAATCTCTATGAAAATATTTTTCGTAGGATTCTGCATTAGATTAATAATTTAGTATCCACGTTCTGCAGGAAACAAACATCGATGGTTCGCTAAGAGAACACCCCCCTCGCATCTACAACATTAATGTCCCAATCAGATTGGCGAAAGCCATTCACAGATTGAGCTTGATATCAGCAAAACTGATCGAACGATGGGACAAATGATGAAGCATTTAAACGACATGATAGAAAAACAGAGCAAAGCAACAGATCCAAACCGAAGTGAATCGAAGCAAATCCATCGTGAATCAACTGAGAAAGGATCGACTAAGAGATGAGTACCTGCTTCAAGCCGAGAAATGAGCAGTGCGATTGTTCGACTGAGAGAAGCTTTATATCACTTTCTACATAAAATAAAACCCTAGGCATTACAGATTGAATCCGGAAGAAAACGGGTTCCTGGGCCTGACATGATTCCTTTAGCTGTGGACTCAGGTCACAGACCAAAAGTCGAGGCCCAATAAGATGCGGTGTAGGCCCTTTCTTTCCAATGACATTAGGGGCACTGCAAATAAGCATAGCTGGATAAGATTTGGTAGTTAGGAATGATTTAGACTTGAATAGTATCTTTCGCGTTAGATTTGAATTGCAAGATCCGTTGATATTCATGTTACATCACAACAGATTGGATTTAAAAAGATCCGTGTTGTATGGTGTCGCGACCTGCCTGAAATCTCTCCCGAGGGGTCAGGCGGGTTTAGAGATATTGTCATCGGCCAATGGCGTGAACTCTCCCAAGTCCTACCTCGCGTGACGTTGGATTTCGTTTTACGGATTAGCAAACTAAAATGCCATTAAGAGTCGCCACTAGCCTATTGGGGTCTGCTAGAAACCAATCGAGACACGGGAGTATTATCTCGATTCCTACGCAACCAGAGATTCTAGGGTCGGGGACTTGTTTACGCTAACTAGATAATTAGCGCCCTTTCGGTACCTAACCAGTTAATATTCCCTAAGGTGACCACACATTCTGCATATCATTTTAAGCCTACAAGGTATTTAACCAGTGCTAGATGAACATGCATAATGTTTTTCTGTCATTTCGTGCAATTACCTATTTATCCTTAACCTAGCATCTAGGAAAAGCAATTAACAGGCAATTTTTCAAAAGACAGTGTTATGAACACTCAATCAGGTAAATATGCCAAATAAAGACTGGAATAAGCACATGCAATCCAAATCTATAATGGCGATATTTAAAGAAAGTAACCCCGACACGTGGATCGGATATACAAAAGGGGACCGGATTGGACGTCGGTCTTCAATCATCAAGCCTCAGTGGGCTACCATCTCCATGGGCATCATCATCAGTCGCCACATTGGAATACCAAAATGGTGCATCAAGCCTTTGGAACATGCACTCACTCAAAGTAGATAGTCAGCAAAGTTCAGCCAATTAAAGGATAAAACGAGTATCTCGAATTAAACTCTAATTATCATGTTAATTTTACCTACTGAGATATGCATAATATTTAGTCATTCACATGCGAAGTTAAAACCAAGTCATGCGAATTAAACATAGCAAACAATCGATAATCAAGCATATAAAAGCCTAATTAGACAAAATAAACAAATAGAAGCATTTCCTATCTATTTATTATTTTTTGGCATTTTGTGAAATTTTTTGATTTTTAATTATTTTTATTTTTATTTTTTTATTAATTAATTGAATAGAACTGGGCCCGGGTCGGGTTCTCGGACCCGGGCCCGGACCAGGTCATTGGACCTGATCGGGCCCTAGAGAGAGACCCGAATCGGGCCTTCGGCACACTAAAGGCTCAAGCCCACCTTCACATGCTCTGACCGAATTGGGCCTAAATTTCGCTCTGGCCCAGCTCCTTCACCTGCCCATTTTCCCTCAGCAAAATGACATGGGCCCAGTAGCTTCACCTTTTCCCCACACCAGCCCGTCCACTCAGCCCATAAACGACCAAAGGAGCAAAAGTAGGAAGGCCCGACTGCTCCTGTTCATCTTCTACCTCGCGACGTCCCTGCATGACAAGGCACCGCGGCCAAAAAAGGAAACGCCGCCGGTCAGAAAGTCAGCAACGACGTCAGCTTCATCGGCCGTTTGGCTTCCACGCCGGTCTGGCCCGGCCTCCTCCATTCGACCACGTCTCTTCGGTCGTCGTCGTGCGCCACCGTTCGGGACCGCTCTTCCAAGAAGCCAGCCTATTCTGCCCATGTCGTGTTCTCCAGTGGTTACAACCTACCGAACGGCCTCAACTGCTCGTCGTCACCTCCAGGTACCGAGGACAGCCGCCATGCTTTGCTCGTGCACCGCCACTTATGGCCATGCTCGCTCTTCGTCGACTACCGCGAGTCGTCACCAACCTCACCATCGATGGATCAAAACCGACACCGGACGTCCAGCCATCACTTCCTCTGCTTTTAAAAGAAGAACGTCATTGCGCCTGTCTTCGAGCCGCCTGGATCACCACGTCGGACAGCCGGCGTTCGGAACCGGCGCCTCCTCTTGTTCATATAGGCCTGCTCGTCACTAGTCCGAGCTCGCGCATCGCTTCGCTACCGAAACGAGCTCGCGTCGCCATTAAACCAGGTTTGAACTCGTGCGCCTCAACCTTCTGCTCACGCTGGAGTCGTTGCAGCCCCGGGCTCGAGTACCATAACGCTTGCGTATGCGTCGCTATTGGTATGAGCTCGCGTCGCTTTTGCTTGCCACACCATCGACCTTAGTTCGCTTCGCCGGGACATCGTCGGGTTCGAGCTCATGTGCCTTCTCCGCTCACACTTGGGTCGCCTCTAATCACCCTCGCGTCGCCTCGGCCAGAGTTCGAGTGGTCTCTGCATGGGTCAGGACTGCTCGTCACGCCACCGCCATGTCACGCTCACTCAAATCTCGCGTGCTACCACTGGTTCGGGAGGCCTCGACGCGAAGACTTCATAGGACCCCGAACCTCCAGCCTTTCTAGCGTCTCCATGTCCCTCCGGAGTACGAGAAAGGGCATCAGAAACTCAGGACCGGACATGGGTACCGAACCGAAGCGAGTTAAGAACTCAACAACAGGATCCATAGCATCCAAAATAACGCAAACAACGAAGGCTCGCCGACCCGAGCAATCGAAGCTCTCGGGCCAGCGAGCTCCAGGACCGAAACGGGGCAACCAAACCCAAGGGAGGACGCCAACCTTTTCGCAACAAGTCGCAGACGAGTTCTCGGAGATCGACGGCTGAACTCTTGAGCTTCCTCCAACCTTCCCTCAATTTTCTTTTTTCCTATTTGCTTTTTTTTAGAGCTCTTTGCTCTCACGCTCCGTTCTCAATACTCACACCCAGAGCTCTTGGGGCGTGTGGTTCGGGAAAGAGAGACTCGAGGGTCCGACTTAGCTGAATGGAGGTCGACGAACGGTAGCCGTGACTCTAATTAGCTTTCTCGGTCTCTCGTTTCCCTCTTCTCTCTCCTTTTTTCCGGTCCAAAACCGAACCAGAAGCCGAAGAAGAAAACCTTCCCCCCCTCCTCTCCTGTTCGATGACCCAAGAAGAAGAAGAGCCTCCAGCCTCCTTTTGGACGGGAGCCAATTACTCCTCATCAAGACGTCCGTCCCCTCCTCCCACGTGAAGTGTACTGGAGTCATAAATGAATGATGTCCCCGTGTAATTAAGAGTGAAGTGAAGTCAGCAGGAGCTGTCATCATGTTTGCGCGTTGGGGGTTACGACAAAAAGGAAAGTGATGTGGGCGGAGGAAATAAAAGGGGGAAGTGGGCTATTCGCCATTGGGCTTACGGAAACAAAGAAGTGCCGAGAAATAGATAAAAAGGGCAGGCCGGCCCAATGGGAGAAAAAGGCCCAAAGAGGGAAAATGGGCGGGCTGGTCCTGCAGACTGGACGCGCTGGCCACGCTCTGCCCGCGCGGCATTTGGCCGAATCGGCCCGGGCCCGATTCATCTTCATCTTTTTTTTCTATTTTTTTTAAATAATGAAAATAACAAATTAATTAATTACTTTCAATAACTCAAGAAAAGATGCATATTTAAAAATAAAATAAAATGAAAGTATTCCATTTTATAAAGAAAGTAAAATATGGGATTGCCAAAATTAGGTGTCAACAGCTGCCCCTCTTGAAATGGGAGCTCACAGAGGTTCCATTTCAAGACGAAAAGACACCTAATTTTACGAATAAACAAACCTGGTAGTGCTTGGGAAAACCACCAAAGCAACTATAGAGGCTAAAATTGAGGAGACTCACTCGGAGAACTGGCTCTGGGGCTCCACACCTCTTAGTACCTGTGCATGCAAGGTTATTCAAGCAAACAAAAATCGCTAGGAAGACCATATAAACATACGGGTTGGCTTCGCTTGAGGTACCTACGCATGCAAGTTTAACTCAAACAAATAAAATTCTGGGACGACCGTGTGAAATCACGGACTTGGTTTGGCTCGAGGAGACTCGCTCGGGAAACCTGCGCATGCATGATTATCCCCAGGGCTCCGCGCCTCTCATAACCTGCATATACAAGGTTAACGAAAACAAAAAGGCTTGGGGAGACTCACATCGGAACCTGCGCATGCAAGGTTAAAACTCCGGGGCTCCATGCCTTGGTAGTGCGTTTGCTCTGGGCTTTAAGGCTCTCCAGATTTGAGGGGACTGCTCGGGGAGCTGGCTTCGAGGATCTACGTCTCTCGCAGCGGCTTAGGCAAGGTTAGCTCAAACAAACACACCTCTGGGACGATCGTAAGAATGATACGGATTTGGTCCTCAGAGGGAAAGTCACAGTCCACGGTCTCAGACCTGTGAAAAGGCTATAGAAAAAGTCACAGTTCACGGTATTCAACCCGTGAAAAGGCTACAGAAAAAGGCACAATTCATGATCTCCGATCCATGAAAAGGCTAACGAAAAAGTCACAGTTCACGGTATCCAACCCGTGAAAAGGCCAATGAAAAGGCACAGTTCATGATCTCCGATCCATGAAAAGGCTAATGAAAAAGTCACAGTTCACGGTATCCAACCCGTGAAAAGGCTAATGAAAAGGCACAATTCATGATCTCCGATCCATGAAAAGGCTAACGAAAAAGTCACAGTTCACGGTATCCAACCCGTGAAAAGGCTAATGAAAAGGCACAATTCATGATCTCCGATCCATGAAAAGGCTAATGAAAAAGTCACAGTTCACGGTATCCAACCCGTGAAAAGGCTAATGAAAAGGCACAATTCATGATCTCCGATCCATGAAAAGGCTAACGAAAAAGTCACAGTTCACGGTATCCAACCCGTGAAAAGGCTAATGAAAAGGCACAATTCATGATCTCCGATCCATGAAAAGGCTAACGAAAAAGTCACAGTTCACGGTATCCAACCCGTGAAAAGGCTAATGAAAAGGCACAATTCATGATCTCCGATCCATGAAAAGGCTAACGAAAAAGTCACAGTTCACGGTATCCAACCCGTGAAAAGGCTAATGAAAAGGCACAATTCATGATCTCCGATCCATGAAAAGGCTAATGAAAAAGTCACAGTTCACGGTATCCAACCCGTGAAAAGGCTAATGAAAAGGGCACAATTCATGATCTCCGATCCATGAAAAGGCTAACGAAAAGTCTCAGTTCACGGTATCCAACCCGTGAAAAGGCTAATGAAAAGGGCACAATTCATGATCTCAGATCCATGAAAAGGCTAATGAAAAAGTCACAGTTCACGGTATCCAACCCGTGAAAAGGCTAATGAAAAGGCACAATTCATTATCTCCGATCCATGAAAAGGCTAATGAAAAAGATACAATTCATGATCTTTGATCCATGAAAAGGCTATTGAAAAAGTCACAATTCATGATCTCTGATCCATGAAAAGGCTATTGAAAAAGTCTCAATTCATGATCTCTGATCCATGAAAAGGCTATTGAAAAAGTCACAATTCATGATCTCTGATCCATGAAAAGGCTATTGAAAAAGTCTCAATTCATGATCTCTGATCCATGAAAAGGCTATTGAAAAAGTCACAATTCATGATCTCTGATCCATGAAAAGGCTAATGAAAAAGTCACAATTCATGATCTCTGATCCATGAAAAGGCTAATGAAAAAGTCACAGTTCACGGTATCCAACCCGTGAAAAGGCTATGTAAAAAGACTCAATTCACAGTGCTTTGACTCATGAAAAGGTGATTAAAAAGACATGATCCGTGCTATTTTTTAAAACCACGAAAAATGACAGTGCGCTATAGCTGCTCACCAGAATGGGGAAACTTACCTACGGGACGGTTCTCGGGAAACGAAAGTTCACCTTACCTGCCCAAAGAAGGTTAGCTCCAAAAATAGTAATTTCAATGGGAAAGAGAGTGCTGTTTCGAGACTGAACTTACTCTTCGGCTTTCTGGAATATACTCTCTAGATTCGATGGGACAAGCTCTCGACCTTTGCGCTCGCATGTGATCGAAGCTTGCTGAATGAAGTGAAAATGTCATCTGCGAGCTCTGCCACCCGCGATTCACACTCGCGTAACTTGGCTTTTGACAAACACTTGGCGTCATCTCTGTTCTAGGTTGTTAGACTTGTCAAACTGAGGAAGCTTATTGTGGAACTGGTTTAGGGACATTAAAGCTCGCCCTTCCTGTCCAAACAAGGTTAGCTCGAACAAATATTAATGCCAACGAACCTTTGTGATATGTTCCTTCACAACCGAAACTTGCCACAGATAACCGAACTGCTCATACCTGGTCATTATAGACTCTGGACTTATGAAACAAATTCAGAATGATGGGCAGATAACATTAAATGCATGGGCACATGAAGCAAGTCTACTTGCTGAGGAAGCTACTTGGCACGACATGATGCTGAAAGCTTCTCATTCAGTTAGAGGACAGTGTCAACCATTAGACTCCATGGGAAAAATCAAATGATGAGAGAATTCTCGCTCTCGAAAATGGTTTTTTTTTTTTTTTGAGTACTTGCAGTTCATGAAGGATGACAATTTTGATTCATGAAAAGGGTTTATTGAGCATGCCAAGTTAAGATCTTTAATCTGAAAGGGCTTCTCACGCACTCTTGTTGGGGATATCTGTTGATCCCAATTGCTCACTTGAGTATTTAGGATAAAATCATCTCGGTACCTCGCACTCTTTTCGTGTCTAAGGCTTCAGACATATTCGCAATGCATACATTCTTGGTCAATCTGAAAGGTCTTTCAGGACTGTAATGTTGGCTTGGTCATGGGCTTACACAAGGGGTTTTTCCTGCTTTGAGGCCACACTGGGAGACATTTGAAATTATTACCTTCATCGGGTCTACAAGTCAAGAACCTGGAAGATAAGATGAGAAATTATTGGCTACACTCCTTCGAGCGGTAGCTTCTTTGCAAAGTCCTCATGTTGACTCGAAACATCCCAATCAGAAGAGTCTTTGGATGGGTTGTAATGTCGGTTCGAGGAGGGCTTATAAGGCTATAATTTCTTTTTCTTGGGGGCTTAAGAGTTGGTGACCATCTTGGTATTTTCAACAATCTCGCTCCGCTTAGGGAAAGCATCTAACTCTGGGGATCACAATATGTCTCGAGAGTCCAACAAGCTATCGGTTTCCTTTATTTTATTTTATTTTGCAACACAAGAGTTCCACTCTATTTTTTTGCATTTAACTTCTTCTTCTTTTTCTCTTTGGGTTTCGGCCTTGCTTTTACTAGGCACTTTGCTTTTTTAGCCCTTTATTTTTCTTTCTCTTTTTTTTTTCTCTTCTTTGCTATTTTCATGAGCTCTCTGGACTCTCGAGACATTCTACAGTAACACCGATTTTCTAGTAAATCACACATCTTGCCCCAATGTAGGGAGATGATCACCACTCGGGTTCTAGAAATAAATGATTTCAGGCTCAACTTGGCTAGCAAAGGGTATTCAGTGTTTGGGTAGAGGAAGAAATGCTCTTCTTCATTTTAGGATGCTTCGAGCTTCCATGAAGATTCACCTGAAGCTGCCACAAAAAGGTTAATGCAAGTGAAGGCAATTAAATCTTTCTTACCTCTTTCTCCGTTGACTTTCAACTACAATCTCCTGTATTTGCCCCAATGTGGGGTGGTTCTTGACAGGGTAATTTTGAATGTTCTTCTTATTCAGGCTCAAAAGGGCTAGCAAGGGATATATTGTGTGTATGGGGAAAACAAAGAAACGCCTTTCGTCACTTCGACCCATGTACACATTGCGAATAAATCATCTGCCCTAAAACATGAATGCCCTTTTTTTTCCACTCACTCTCAGAGTGTGTTAGGGACGTGTTTAGACAGGGCTCGCCTTTCATCTTAATCACTCACGGTTGGCATACTCAATACCTCCGTTTCACTTAGCAAAATCATCCTATCAAATGAACCTACTGGAGACTTCAATGTAGGATGCATGTACACATGAATGGATGCACCAGTTTAGTGAACATGGATGCTTTCTTAGGACAAGCTGAAATGTTTACTCCAAATGCACTGAGGGATGAGATGTTTTAGCAATGCTTTATGGACATATGTCATGATCCGACTGGGAGTGAACCATTTGAACAGTCATGCTCCCTACAGAAGTTTTAGGAGGGGGATACTTACCTGGACTGCAGTGGCCAGTAGATGCTTTGTGTCTACTCCTCTGAGGATATATGCTAACAGCGCCACATTCAAGATAAATGGGAGAACAAATCCTCACTGACCCACTGTTAGGGAAATGACCTTCTACGTCCTTCTTCAAGAATCCAGATTGGGGAGTATTTGCATGATGATCTTGCTAGGAATCAAATAACATGATAATTTTTTTTAGCAACGATCACTGCAATTTTGAGAATCACCTCCCGTCAGGAAACATGTCAGTCTTATCAGCAAAGTCAAAATCTATATTTAAGACTTGCATAAACTAAGATAAAGAAAAATTTTGGGGAATGGTAAGATTCATGTGCGTGCTCTGACTCCCCGTCTGAGATTTGTACAAATTGGAAATTGCCGACTTCGTTTCTCCGACTGTCGGCTACTCTACAATGGCTTCATGCTCATATTGGATGCTGGATTTGATAACTTCTCATTCCAGAATGTCATTTAAAACAAGACGCCTAGGCTCTTTGCTAGGTCTTGAGGAACTTTTTTTCTAAAAGGGTTTTAAGGAAGATGATACTTACCTAATCCACACTGGACGGTTGCTCCTGCAATTATGTAAATGAGAGCACGTTAGTGGGTGCCCTTTCCTAGAAATGATAACTTGGAACGATACAACGTTACCCTCGTCTACGCTTCTGGGGATTGATGATTTCCCGCTTGTTTGGTTCATCTCACCATTCTTCTGGCATGCCCCATTTTTATCTTTTCGCTTGTAGACTTCTTGTAAGAGAGTTTCTCATCTGACTTTTTCTTTTAAGGGAATTACCTACTGCAAGGCAATCTGGTAACCCTGTCATGAACAGCAAGAAACATGTCACCACATGTTTTCGCGGGATTAAAAAGCTATAAACGATACAGCGTTACCCTTCATCTAGGCCAATTTTCATACGGCTGAAGCTGCATCCTAACTTGACCTCAAAGGTCACAATGATGCATGAGCGGGTTATAAAAGGCTTATGGAGCTGCTGGAATCATCTTGCAGCTTTGTCGCTTAAGGGACGACTTTAAGGAATATCGACTCGCAATGACTACGCGATGTCTTCGATGCATGCTCGCCTTTGATGAGAGGTTCGATCATCTGCTGGGAATTGACTTCATCCCTCAATACATGATAGTGAGTGGATCTGGTTGTTCCAATCTTCTCCACATGTGCATAGGGACAGAAGTCCTAGTTACAAGGGTGGCAAGCTTCGTTGTCTCTTCCAATGGACTGGAGATCGCTTCTGTTCAGGGGGTCTACAAGCTTTGCTGCCCGTGGCCTAGTCCAGTGTTTAAGACCTGTAGGAGTTGAGACTTTCTAATTCTGTCTTTTCGAGCTGACTGACAGCTACTGCTGATTCACCTTAAACGACTGGCCAACCCAGATTTCTTTCTTCTTGCAATACTTGATGGAACTCTTGACATGATGAAGAAAGAAATCTTCTTAGGCAGGCCAGATGATGATCCATCTCGAGACTTTACTAGACTGGATGTTGATCTATGTCAGCCAGCTAAATCTTCATGCTCGCCCCTCTGGTGGCTTTAGTTGACTACTTAAGCAGTTCCTTGGGCGGATAGAGGAGTGGAAAACCATTTGCGATGCGTGATTCCTCCTCTCTATGTGCTCGACTATTATCTGAGAGCTGGACATGGGAATTTGTACGAATCCTTGAAACTCGAGTATCAAATTTTCTTGGGTACTCGTGGGGCTCATCTTTTGATGTCCACATCTCCTATCAGAAGGGATAACATGTTAGATGTGTAATTAAAAAGGTAAACTGGAATCGATACCGAGCTACTCTTCGCTTCAATTTCATCTTTTAAGGTGCTTTGCGCATCTCCTTTTCTGTCAACTTCGCCCTTTGGGTGTTTTGCACTATTCTTTTACCGACTTCGTCACTTGGCGGCAATGGTTGAATGGATCAATAGCGCTCAAGGTTCAAGTATCGCCCGAGATTCCCTACCTTTCTAGGTTAACTCATTTAAACTTGATTGAAAACTGGACTGTTGATGCCAGTATTGCGAGGGGATGTTGATTTGGGTGGTATTCTCACCATTTTCTGCAAAATAAAGGGAGTGCAAAAAGTTTTTTTTATTAATATTTACACATATATACATTGATGCCGACCACGAGATTTGAACCCGGGTCGTGCTCGGACCACTGTCACTCCCCCTGCCACTACACTACAGCGCGGTTAGCGTCCACGGGGTGCCTTGCTTTTTATTTAAGTGCTAACTCCCGAACGGCACGCCTCTCAATGTTGCCTCGGACGGCCACACCTTGTACCAATCTCGAGTCGTTTGACAATTCTCTATCAAGAATAAAATAAACTCATGTTAGAATTGAAATAATTAAGGGTAAATTGGAAACGATACAGATTTACCCTTCTTCAGGCTCGCTGAGCTTTGTCGTTCTCAACCTGAAGCTACTCAAAATCCCTTTGGCAGCACTCGGAAGGGGGGTGCCACCTCCAATTTGATTTGCCTTATATCAATTTGACGAGGCATGCATGCACTCAAAGAACGGATGTGGAGAAAACTACTCTCATGTCCGAGGGTTCGTCAGGTATTATGTTCCGCCACGACATGACTTTTTTACTGTTGTTATTTGTCAACGGGTTGACGACTTCGGGACGTGCTTCTAATAGCATTGGCCATGACATACATCCTGGAGTATTTTCTCATCATTCAAATTCATCTGTTCATATCTCTGATAAATCCATTCGGCTTCTGACAATTTCAATTGAGGCAAAATCCTCAATGATGGAATCTCTGTTTCCACTAGCAGCACCGCTTCCATTCCATACACCAAAGAGAAAGGAATTGCCCCGGTTGAGGTATAGATCGATGTTCGGTATGCCACTAGTGCACAGGGGAGCCTCTCATGCCAATCACGATAATTCTGCGTTGTCCTGGGCATGATCTTCCTGATATTCTTGTTCGCCACTTTTACTGTACCATTCATCTGCGGGCGATAAAGCGAAGAGTTCGAGTGGCGAACGCGAAACTCGCCAAGGGCCTTGTCAACAAAATTGCTATTAAGGTTTGAGCCATTGTCGATGACTATAGCCTCTGGTGCCCCGTATCTGGCGAAAATATCTCGAAGCAAAAACCTAGCCACATTGTTAGCCGTGACGCTGGCGTATGAGTTGGCTTCAATCCACTTCGAGAAGTAATCGATGGCCACAAGTATAAAACGATGCCCATTCGAAACTTTGGGATTAATTGGCCCTATGATATCAATGGCCCACATAGAGAAAGGCCATGCCTCGGACATCTGGTGCAATTCGTTAAGGGGAGCAACAATTCTATCTCCGTAAACTTGACATTGATGACAGGAACGAACATGCTGAACACAGTCGGTTTCCAAGGTGAGCTAGTGGTACCCTAACCTCATGCTCCGCTTGCTTAGCAGGTGGCCGATCATATGGGGGCCACATTCACCTCCATGGATTTCATTCATCAACTGATTGGCCTCACTGGTATCGACGCATCTCAGTAGAACTGAGTCATATGACCTTTTACATAACGTAACGTTGCTGAGGAAGAACTTTGAAGACAGTTTCACCAAATACTTTCTGTCCACTGCCTCACTCCCCTCAAGGAACTCTCTTTTTTGCAAGTAGGCCTTAATGTCATGGTAGCATAACTTGTCGTCTGTCTCTTCCTCTACTAACATGGAGTAGGCTGATCGTTCCAAGATCTTGATTCTCAATGGCTCGATATCTGAACATGCTGTCACTCGGAACATTGAGGATAGGGTGGCCAAGACATATGCAAATTGATTTTGGGATCTGGGGTTGCGAGTCTTCCAAATCTCCAAGGTTCTCTGATATGCAGCTCCAGCATTCATTAGGCTGAAAGGTATTATCTTGAAATGAAAGGTTCCCCGCGGGCTTATGAATGGAGTCTTGCTCCTAGTCTCCTTCATGCGATTATGGATACGGCCAGAAAAATCATCCATGAAAGGGAACAACTCGAATTCCGCATTACCATTGAGCAGAACATCAATGTATGGGAGTGAAAAGCTTTCCTTCAAACTATCCCGATTGAGATCTCAATAATCAGCTCATGTCCTGATTCTATCGTGCTTCCTCACCACGAGACGATAATTTCTATCCACCCAAAATGGTAAGCAATATTAATGAAATAAACCACTTAGAAGCTTGATCGCTTCCCGTTCGATTTTCTTGGGTATCCTTCCCAAACGCCGCCTCTTTAGTGGTACATTTGGATTGGTTGGCAAAGCATCACACAGTGCCCGAGCTTAACCTTGACGTGTGTGTGTTGGACCAGGTAATCGAATGCTGAAACTCTTGGAAAAAATTGACCAGTCTGGAGGCTTTTGCTTTTCGCGACCCTGCCCCAGTTTTGACCTTCATGACCCTATCCGCCTCACCCAGGTTATCGGCTCTACTGTCAGCGGCTTTGACTTCTTGTGGAGGTTCCATTCGAACTCTATCACATTCGGGTCTTCGCGGTCATTTATCTGCATTTGAATAATTCCTCCTTGAGAATCTGGGTCATAGGTGATCTCATCTTGAACCAACAGATAACCCCGCTTGATTTCATGTGTTCATCGCTTAGGCCATTCTTCATTTTCACCTGCATGAGCAGAAATAATGCATTAGCTTGCATTTCAGATGAATTCAATTTTAGGAACTAAATACTCCATTTTATCTTGACTGGACGGCTCAGCTTGATCGTCCTTCCCTCGTAGGATGCATTGTCACTACGGTTGAGCACACTCATTTACCTGCAAAATAAGAGATAGAACGAGTCATTTCTATTCTCAATTGAGTTAAAATTAGGAACGATACACTTTGTTACCAAAATTGAATCATTCTTTCCGATCCAGATTTGTTGGCGAGAGTCGTCGCATCAGCAATGGTCTGTAATCTCGCTTCATCAAAGACTCTGCACTTTTCTGTTAAGCGCAGCTTTTTAAATCGGAAGAACTTGGCTTGCCTATTCGTCGTTGGCAAACGCCTTCTGATATAGCTCTTGGTCTTGAAGCTTCCCTCAGTCACTGTAGCACATGGGGTAAACTTCTCAATCATGGTTGTTTATGCCCGCGATTCTATCAAGAACACCGTCGAGGTTTGGTCCAGGAAGACATTGATGCCAGACTGTTTTTGCCAGCGGACATTGCTTCGTATTAGGTCAAACACATCCCTGGCCTTGAAGTCATGGGACCGGAGGAATTTGAACGGGACATCGGTCCGCTCGTCTTTGAGTAACGGGATTCCCTTGATTGAAAATTCTCGAAAAGAGGTGGAGGCTTCGTCCACATCACGTTCCTACTTCGAGGTTTGATTGGAAAAGAAAGTGATGGTGTTGAAGGTCTTGTGGATGATCTGTTCTAGCTTCTTCAAAGCTTTTCTCTCAGGACCAGAAAGATGATTGACCTTGTCGCTATCCTCTTTGAAGAAAGCGAAGGATGGAAAAAGGGGAAAGCCTGAGCAGCTATAGCTTCTTGACGGTGTTAACAAGGTTGACAACATCCTCATGAATTAGTGTCGATTTATCAAGTAGCTTGGACTACATCATCGTGCCCGTCGTCATGATTTTCCATTTCTCATCTGCAAGGAAAGGTATACACATTATTATTTCGTATATCAATTTGGATGATACTTTGAAACGATACATCCTTTTATTTCGAATCAAATGATCTCATCATGTTTTGACGCTAGAGGCTGCCCTAGTGGTTGGGTCCACTACCCCACTCAGCTTTTGAGACCAATCTGGATTACTGCATCCTGTCAGGCTTTTTGTAGCAAGGAGGATTGGCGTTGTCCACACGGATGGACGCGTATCGCGTCTTTTCGGCAGACCTTCAAGTTTATGTTAAACCCTTCTTGATTTGAGTTGGGTGGCCATGACATTTTATACCCTCGAGCTATTCTGTGATTTCCTCTTATTAAGCACTTCCTGCATTTTGAAGAAGAAATTGATTAGTTGCTTGCAATGATTTGAACTAAGACCAGGAGCAAGATATGTCATCTTCATTTTTTGTTCAAAAAGATGCAGTGTTCTATTGAGTCTGCTCAATAATCCTTTTTTATTTAGAGCGATTGCCAGGCTTTTCGACTCGAACATGATGAGGCCCCGCTTTGTCAGTGGGAGGCTAGCCGTCACATTTGAGTCCTCAATTCATCACCTCCAGGCAGGCGATTATCTGGCATCTCTATATTGTCCCCCCTTATTCATTTTACTGCATATGAAAAAAAGGAACAATATCCAACATATAACTCAAAATGAAAGAAATCAGGAACGACTTCCTTTTCATTCACACGGGGGTGTGATTGCTACTGCACGGTGGCTATCCTTTGCTATCATTAGAATAAGTCATCACCCTTCGAGAAGCTACCCCAGTTGGTTCTTCTTGTTTATTTTCGTATTTTTGCTGATCGACTCTAGCTTGAAAAACGACAAGGAATGGGAGTTTGCCGTTCCGTGGAATGAGTAATAGGTCACCAATTCATTTGGAAGTGTAGCCTTCATGCTTTCCGTCCAACACAGGTTTAACATCTTTAGGCCTTACTTTGCGATGCAATCTTTGCATGGTCAATCAAGAGAATCTCAAAGAGTGACCATCATACATGTCCTGCGATAAGAAGACATCAATGTCAGTAAACAAATGAAAAATGATCTTTTAATGAGGTCATCTCTCACATGAAAATGAGGCGATGACACTTGCCCCCACAATCTAAATCTAGAGGCATCGATATTTCGCCTCAATTTCATTGTAAGAGTAGGCGCCATTAAAAGATTGTTCGTGATTATCAATAGGACGCCCATTTAATTTCAAAAGCTTAATGCACACAAAACATCACCAATTTTGAAAAATTGTTTCGAGATATTCCTTTTGCAAAATGACGTGAAAATGATGACAAAATGATTCATTCATTTGAAAAATTATTCTCCAAGTTCACTGCAAAAAATGATCACAAAAATTTTCAGCTACGAGCTTAGGCCACGTGGGGCGTCCAATTGATATTCATGAACTGTCGAAAATAAAATTCGGAGGGAACTAATAAATAAAAGAATCCTACTCACAGTGGTTGGCGAATGATACCTGTTGATGGCATAAACATGCACATGCTAACAGTGAGGTTTGACACATAATGGGTAGGATAGACTAATGGTTAAAGGCTCCCACCCCAACGAAATGATATACCGCCCCCAAAAATGCTGACAGCACAATCGGGTCGGGGCACATATTTCGAGGCGATGAGCGGGATCAGAAATGATCGTGCCATTTGCGGACTTGCGTATAGCCCAATCAATTTCTGATACCTCCTAATGGTTTCCTAAGGTCGCAGTCGGGGTTTGACCGCTGGATATGTGTGCAAGAGTGCAGTGTATGAGAGGCATGCACAGCAAGGTATATCAAATCATCGCTTCAATATATATAAACATAACATACACTCCCACGACTCCCTACAAAACAGACAGGTCAACAATCACTACACCCCTTATAACTCCCAACATGTAAGAACATCTAACACAAGGTTAGAACATTAACCAGATTCCTCGCAGCATGGCAAAATGGAGATCAAATTAGAAAATAATCAACTGGTTATTACGGCCTAAGTCCACACAGGTTCTCCCTTCAAAAATCATATCCCCAGCGGAGTCGCCAAGCTGTCGCGACCTGCCTGAAATCTCTCCCGAGGGGTCAGGCGGGTTTAGAGATATTGCCATCGGCCAATGGCGTGAACTCTCCCAAGTCCTACCTCGCGTGACGTTGGATTTCGTTTTACGGATTAGCAAACTAAAATGCCATTAAGAGTCGCCACTAGCCTATTGGGGTCGGCTAGAAACCAATCGAGACACGGGAGTATTATCTCGATTCCTACGCAACCAGAGATTCTAGGGTCGGGGACTTGTTTACGCTAACTAGATAATTAGCGCCCTTTCGGTACCTAACCAGTTAATATTCCCTAAGGTGACCACACATTCTGCATATCATTTTAAGCCTACAAGGTATTTAACCAGTGCTAGATGAACATGCATAATGTTTTTCTGTCATTTCGTGCAATTACCTATTTATCCTTAACCTAGCATCTAGGAAAAGCAATTAACAGGCAATTTTTCAAAAGACAGTGTTATGAACACTCAATCAGGTAAATATGCCAAATAAAGACTGGAATAAGCACATGCAATCCAAATCTATAATGGCGATATTTAAAGAAAGTAACCCCGACACGTGGATCGGATATACAAAAGGGGACCGGATTGGACGTCGGTCTTCAATCATCAAGCCTCAGTGGGATACCATCTCCATGGGCATCATCATCAGTCGCCACATTGGAATACCAAAATGGTGCATCAACCCTTTGGAACATGCACTCACTCAAAGTAGATAGTCAGCAAAGTTCAGCCAATTAAAGGATAAAACGAGTATCTCGAATTAAACTCTAATTATCATGTTAATTTTACCTACTGAGATATGCATAATATTTAGTCATTCACATGCGAAGTTAAAATCAAGTCATGCGAATTAAACATAGCAAACAGTCGATAATCAAGCATATAAAAGCCTAATTAGACAAAATAAACAAATAGAAGCATTTCCTATCTATTTATTATTTTTTGGCATTTTGTGAAATTTTTTGATTTTTAATTATTTTTATTTTTATTTTTTTATTAATTAATTGAATAGAACTGGGCCCGGGTCGGGTTCTCGGACCCGGGCCCGGACCAGGTCATTGGACCTGATCGGGCCCGAGAGAGAGACCCGAATCGGGCCTTCGGCACACTAAAGGCTCAAGCCCACCTTCACATGCTCTGACCGAATTGGGCCTAAATTTCGCTCTGGCCCAGCTCCTTCACCTGCCCATTTTCCCTCAGCAAAATGACATGGGCCCAGCAGCTTCACCTTTTCCCCACACCAGCCCGTCCACTCAGCCCATAAACGACCAAAGGAGCAAAAGCAGGAAGGCTCGACTGCTCCTGTTCATCTTCTACCTCGCGACGTCCCTGCATGACAAGGCACCGCGGCCAAAAAAGGAAACGCCGCCGGTCAGAAAGTCGGCAACGACGTCAGCTTCATCGGCCGTTTGGCTTCCACGCCGGTCTGGCCCGGCCTCCTCCATTCGACCACGTCTCTTCGGTCGTCGTCGTGCGCCACCGTTCGGGACCGCTCTTCCAAGAAGCCAGCCTATTCTGCCCATGTCGTGTTCTCCAGTGGTTACAACCTACCGAACGGCCTCAACTGCTCGTCGTCACCTCCAGGTACCGAGGACAGCCGCCATGCTTTGCTCGTGCACCGCCACTTATGGCCATGCTCGCTCTTCGTCGACTACCGCGAGTCGTCACCAACCTCACCATCGATGGATCAAAACCGACACCGGACGTCCAGCCATCACTTCCTCTGCTTTTAAAAGAAGAACGTCATTGCGCCTGTCTTCGAGCCGCCTGGATCACCACGTCGGACAGCCGGCGTTCGGAACCGGCGCCTCCTCTTGTTCATATAGGCCTGCTCGTCACTAGTCCGAGCTCGCGCATCGCTTCTTCACCGAAACGAGCTCGCGTCGCCATTAAACCAGGTTTGAACTCGTGCGCCTCAACCTTCTGCTCACGATGGAGTCGTTGCAGCCCCGGGCTCGAGTACCATAACGCTTGTGTATGCGTCGCTATTGGTATGAGCTCGCGTCGCTTTTGCTTGCCACACCATCAACCTTAGTTCGCTTCGCCGGGACATCGTCGGGTTCGAGCTCATGTGCCTTCTCCGCTCACACTTGGGTCGCCTCTAATCACCCTCGCGTCGCCTCGGCCAGAGTTCGAGTGGCCTCTGCATGGGTCAGGACTGCTCGTCACGCCACCGCCATGTCACGCTCACTCAAATCTCGCGTGCTACCACTGGTTCGGGAGGCCTCGACGCGAAGACTTCGTAGGACCCCGAACCTCCAGCCTTTCTAGCGTCTCCATGTCCCTCCGGAGTACGAGAAAGGGCGTCAGAAACTCAGGACCGGACATGGGTACCGAACCGAAGCGAGTTAAGAACTCAACAACAGGATCCATAGCATCCAAAATAACGCAAACAACGAAGGCTCGCCGACCCGAGCAATCGAAGCTCTCGGGCCAGCGAGCTCCAGGACCGAAACGGGGCAACCAAACCCAAGGGAGGACGCCAACCTTTTCGCAACAAGTCGCAGACGAGTTCTCGGAGATCGACGGCTGAACTCTTGAGCTTCCTCCAACCTTCTCTCAATTTTCTTTTTTCCTGTTAGCTTTTTTTTTTAGAGCTCTTTGCTCTCACGCTCCGTTCTCAATACTCACACCCAGAGCTCTTGGGGCGTGTGGTTCGGGAAAGAGAGACTCGAGGGTCCGATTTAGCTGAATGGAGGTCGACGAACGGTAGCCGTGACTCTAATTAGCTTTCTCGGTCTCTCGTTTCCCTCTTCTCTCTCCTTTTTTCCGGTCCAAAACCGAACCAGAAGCCGAAGAAGAAAACCTCCCCCCCTCCTCTCCTGTTCGGTGACCCAAGAAGAAGAAGAGCCTCCGGCCTCCTTTTGGACGGGAGCCAATTACTCCTCATCAAGACGTCCGTCCCCTCCTCCCACGTGAAGTGTACTTGAGTCATAAATGAATGATGTCCCCGTGTAATTAAGAGTGAAGTGAAGTCAGCAGGAGCTGTCATCATGTTTGCGCGTGGGGGGTTACGACAAAAAGGAAAGTGAGGTGGGCGGAGGAAATAAAAGGGGGAAGTGGGCTATTCGCCATTGGGCTTACAGAAACAAAGAAGTGCCGAGAAATAGATAAAAAGGGCAGGCCGGCCCAATGGGAGAAAAAGGCCCAAAGAGGGAAAATGGGCGGGCTGGTCCTGCAGACTGGACGCGCTGGCCACGCTCTGCCGCGCGGCATTTGGCCGAATCGGCCCGGGCCCGATTCATCTTCATCTTTTTTTTCTATTTTTTTTTTAATAATGAAAATAACAAATTAATTAATTACTTTCAATAACTCAAGAAAAGATGCATATTTAAAAATAAAATAAAATAAAAGTATTCCATTTTATAAAGAAAGTAAAATATGGGATTGCCAAAATTAGGTGTCAACATATGGTACCAGAGAGACAATTGATATTGAGGTCAAAGCTGGCCTGGCAACAAGAACCCGCTCCACTGATTCTAAGACTCTAGCCGTATCAAGGCCGATATCTCATTGACATCTAAGACTCTTGCCGTATCAAGGCTGATATCTCGTCGACATGATACATTGGATCAGTAAAGCATGCGCTTAAATCAAGAAATGACTAGCTTTTATTATCGACAATTAAAGAGTTTGGTCCATTATCCAAGAGATCATTTGTGAACAAGGTCGTCGATGATTTTTTATTTTTCGGTTGGAAGGGTCATTGATTTAAAGGGTCCTAAACTACAGTGTTTAGTACGATTGTCAACAACAAAATAGAGAAATTATCGATGGTATTATTGCCAATCGACATGGATTGTTGATGTTTTATCATTTTCAAATTTTGCTCGAGTGTTGGAATTGGAATAATTATTTAAAAATTCTTAATCTTATTCCATTTTTGTCAATTGAGTCATGAATCTTTTTACTTATTGCCAACTGAGTCAATCTGGCCAATTTCGATTGAAAATTATTGACATGGACACGGGCCATCCTTCATGGCATTGCTTATGCTAACGTAGATAATTTTTAATAATATTTTAATTTTTTCATTTTTTTTCATTTTCGTCTTCTTTTCTTTTTGGTTTATTTATTTGTTTTTTGTTCAAAGGGCCAATGAAATTGACGGCTGCTAGCTGATAATGTTTATGACGCATTGACGAAATTAAAAGTTTCAAGATCGAATTGATAAAAGTGCAACAAATTTAAGATTTTTTGGATAATTTTGTCGGTTGAAATTACAAGACAAAGTGAGATGTGTCAGATTTCAAACGCGGGAGGCCGATTAAAGTACAAAGTGATGGTTGACTATCCTGATAACTTTCGCGAAATTCATGCATGTGATCACAAAAGGCGTGTTGCAGTATTTGTAATTAGGAGTAACAACTGCTTATACGTAACTGTTATTAGTGGGCTATAAATATTCACCATGAACATTGTAAATCTTCTCGCTTTTTCCTAGACATTAGTCTGCTCCCACTTCGCTCGTCACTACTACGGATCGGCTTGAGCAACTCTGTCTCCGTCTACCAAAACATCCAAGAAATGTCGAATCTTTATTTTGTTTTGCCTTTGATCATATTATCATATTGGATCGAACAAGATGAAGTTTGATTATTTTATGTTGATTCTTCCTTCTCGTAAAGTACTTTCCAGCACTTTACAGCTTCCTCTTCATTTCGTCATTCAATTTCCAGCTGAGTAATTTCTTGTCCAAGATCAATACAGAAAACCTCCCTCACAAAAAACAAAAATCAATCTATTTGGTGAAAGATATTCACTTTCCGAGTGAAACAGCATGTATGGGAGCATCGAGATCCAAATGACCCAAGTATAAACAGTGTACACTAATGATGGTGACATCATATGTTCTTTTATTCTTAAAAGTTGTCCAAAAAGTCTTAAACCCTATTATAATTTTGCCAATTCACTCCTAAACATTTTAATTTTATCAATTCAGTCATAAACCTTTTTCACAGTTTACCAATTGAGTCTATCCGGCCAATTTTGGTTGAAAATCGCTTACGTTGATACCGTCCCTTTGCTTGTCCAAAGTGGTGCGAAAGCGGAGTCCAGAGTGGTGTCATGGTCGCCGCATTGAGACAACATGTAGATTGTGTGGCGATCCGAAATGGCATCCTTGTACTCGCCCCTCTTGGGGTCGCCCCTCGCTCCACCACGGGGAGACGGGACTCGAATCCAAGTCCGAGTCTTCCTCGCCTTCGGTCTCCGTGTACAGCAATACACGGGAATCCCGCCCTTGTACATGGTCACAACCTCGTAGGGCGAGTCGGAGGGCAAGGAGTCGATGGAAGAATGGTAGAGGATGGAGGACCACCGGGGGTGAGGAGGAAGGGATGGGCAGGACAAGCAGAGATCGGTGGGGGCAATTCCATGGAGGGAGGCGACGATGGAGAAAGTGAAGGGGTTGAAGCGGGAGAGAGAGTAGAGGTGACAAGGTCGTGGGGAAGAGCTGGCTGCATGACGAGCTGAGTCAAATCGACCCCTTGGGCAAGGGCCTTTTTTTAGTTCACTCTTGACATTCCTAGACAAACTGATTCAACAGCCCTAACCAAGTTAGCATACTCGTTAAGCACAAGTATAAATGCCTAGGATACGTGATCTCTCGTCTCTAGAAAATGAACAATGCCAAATTTCTAGTTTATATTGCAACGACATGTACATGTGCTAAACAACCAAAGGTAAGATCTACCAAGAAAGATTGAGCATTAGGCTCCTCTGGCTAATTTGGTAAAACAAAAAGCCTTGTTTTTCTTTTTGGGCTCCAAAAACGAAAGCCTTGTTCAATCACCCGATTAGTAAAGTTTTTGGGATTAGAGATGAACGATTTGCACTGACTTTTAGGCCTATTTAAGCTGGAGGAGCCAACTTTGTAATGTTGGATCAAAGGCTCGTTTGGTTGACAGAAGGGGAAAAATAGGCAAAAGTACACTTCTAATGTCAAAAGTTGTGTACAGAGATCACTTTAGCGTCAAAAGTTTCAAACAGATCACTTTAGTGCCAACTTCTTTTAAAAACGATCACTTCAGTGCTAATTCCGATTTAAGCTGGCGTGGCTCGCCGAAAATCCGACGCGTATCATTTTTATTATTATTTAAGCTGACGTGGCACATCAGAGGTGGTACTAAATTGATCGTTTCTAAAAGAAGTTGGCACTTAAGTGGTTGTTTTTAAAAAATGTTGGCACTAAAGTGATCCGTTTGAAACTTTTGGCACTAAAGTGATAATTTTATCTCCGACTTGGAACTAAAGTGATCCGTTTAAAAGTTTTAGCACTAAAGTAATCTCCGTACACAACTTTTGACACTAAAAGTGTACTTTTTTCGGGAAAAATATGAATGAATCCTATCAAGCTGGAGTAAGATCAACTTATGATGTGATTTTATCAATTGAATCAGTATGATACGTCAAATGAAGTGTGCTTATTGATGTTCTTATTACATCAAAATTTTCTTAAAATAAAAGTTGCCTACTTCAATCTATATCATGATCTATCTAATAAAAGAGACTGAAAAACTTGGAGCTGCTCCTACTGAGTCTCCTATGGATTATAACAGTAAGTTTGTTCACAACATCGCCCTATTACCCTTTCAAAGGTTGGTTGGACGGTTGATCTACTTCATCATTATCGGCCAGATATTGCTTACACCGTCAATTATGTAAGTCAATTCTTGCATGCTCTTACTGAATGACATATGGCGCTTGTGGATTGCATACTTCGATGCCTAAAATCTAGTCTAGGTCGCGATATTTTGGTGAAGAAATATGGTCACGTTGGTATTGTAGTGTATACTGATGCAAATTGGACTGTGAGCCCTATGGACAGAAAATCAACTATAGGTTTCTACACTTTGTGGCGGCAACTTATTTACTTGGAAAAATAAAAAATAAACTATGGTGGCAAGTTCCAATGCAGAGGCTGAATACAAAACCATGGCCTCAACTACAAGTGAAATGGTTTGGCTTCGTTTGCTTGTGCAAGAATTAGGATTTGGAACTCCTACGTCTCATACGAAATTATTTTGTGATAATCAAGCCGCAATCCATATTGTTTCAAATCTGGTTTTTCATGAACGGATGAAACACATAGAAGTCAATTGTCACTTTGTTCGTGAGAAAGTTCAAGGTAAGACAATTGAAACTCCTTATATTCGTAGTGGTGAGCAATTTCAGATGTATTCACCAAGGCTCTTGTTAAAGATATTTTCCAGATTATGGTATCCAAGCTGACCTCCGAGGACGTTTTTGATGGGATTTATCGCACACCGAATCAGAACGATCACACAAAAATCAAGAAAAATTGAATAACGTACGAGATTACCCAGGTTCACCCTAGAATAGGGCTACGTCCTGCAAGAGATTTCACTATGATATTCGGTTTACAGCCTCTCAACTCGTTACAATGATCAGCATAAACGAGCAAAATATATATGCCCTAAACGGGCCCAAAACTTAAACCTAGCGAAACCTCTATTAAGCCCACAACATACGGGTTAACTTAAATAAAAATCCAAACCCGTTGAGGTTTCGGGGGCGATGCCCCCAAACCCCCGCCCGCTCACCGGCGAGCGGGGCAGCCGTCCGCTCACCGGGCAGCGGGACACTCATGTCGGGGGCGCTGCCCCCGAACCCCCGCATCCCGCGCGCATGGGTCACATGTCGTCGGATAACACTTTGGTTTCCCTAAGCTCACGTGAGTGTACCCAATGTGAGAAACAAGGGTCCCCAAAGTATTCGCCAACTCCCCAACAGTTTTCACTCCAGCTTGCAGGGGGAGTGTTGGAACGATAAAGATTGAATATTTTTCTAATTCCAATATAATAGGAAATATGGCTGGATTATGCGATATCCATAGTTATCAAATTCATGATTATAACGCATCACATTGTTCTGTATTAAAAGATAATGAATCATATTCAAAGAAAATAAGATGAATTGGGAATTTATGCCGTCGACGTAAGCTTTCAAGAGATTCCACATTAGCTATTGGGTATTCCTCTTCTCTTCTCTTATTTCTTTTTTATTATTATTAAAAAAAATTACAAAGCATTAAGTCGAACAAGGAGTTAACCACCAGAACGAAAGCTTTAGACGAGACCTGACAGACAGAACGAAGGTACGATACCAACGGGAGAGGAACGACAAGGTACGCAGGTAACAAGAACAGGGGTGGGACAGAGACTACAGCAAGTTAAAGACTCTTTCGACTTATGACCAACCATCATACGCTCTCACGAAGCTCACATTTGCACCAAATACACACGAACAATCTTCGGATCATATGGACTCCGGGAAGCAAAGTCAACGACCTATGCCCTGCATCATAGGAGGCATCATTGCGGCACCTTGGTTCATCTTCTCGGCGTGGGCCGCCCAACCTATATCACATTAATAAATCACGAAAGATAGAACATCACTTCAGTTTGTTACCGAAGTTAAAAGAGAATGAATCTTTTTATTGAGTACATTAATAAAAAAAATTATCAATCCAGTTTTAAATATTTTGTATCTGTGCCAATTTAGCCTTTTCAGTCAATTTTGACCGAAAATTGCTGACATGGCGCTGCCAAAGCTGACGTGGCCAACTTTTAGTAATATCTTAATATTATTTCGTATATTTTCTTTTCTCTTTCTTTCTTTTTTCCTTCTTCCTCTAGCCGGCCACCTAACTCGTTGACCGGTCAGAGGCGAGGACCGACGAGGGCAAGCTACGTAAAGGAACGCACAGGCAATCACGATTTGATTTGAGAAGGATTCCTTACCGATGGAAGGGTCAAATCCGCGGTTCTTGAGCTCCCTATATTCTTGGCAAAGAGCACAGGGCAGGCAAAAGCAGTGCACGAGGCAATCGCTGCACGGATCTTCTTGCAACGAGTGCAAACCCCTCAATTTCTTCCGGTAACCGCACGTATATATGCACGCGACGCCGACGGTGGCGAGCAAGTAGTATAGGAGCCCGCCCACGCAACAAGCTGCCGGTATAGGTACGATTGATCATGATCATATAGAGAAGAACTTACAAAATATGGTGTGCATAGAAATTTAAAATTTGTGCTTACAAGTGGCTCCCCTGTCTATGATCTCCGCGTTCTGGCCGAAGGTGATGCAGGGACAGCACCAAGTGACGATGCCTTCGCAAAAGGAACATAGAAATTAGCTAGTTTTACATGGTGTAATAGAAGTTAAATAAAAGGATGGATTGCTCATGTCGTGTAATAGAACCAGAAAGTTTCATCGGAGTGACGATGTGTTAGTACTCGGTCCGTCGTAATTTTGACAGCGGACGACGTGCACGGAGGCGGAAAGCACTCACAGTTGGAGGGATCTTCGCAGCAACCGCACAGACCCGTCGTCCACTGCCCCGGCGCCGCCCCTGCCGAAGGGTATTGGGCAATTTGCATCGGTGGTGGCGGAGGCGGTTTTTCGTCGTAGCCACCGGCGTTATTCGGGTACATCTTCGGGTCTCAAGACTGCCTCCGCCTGAAAATGAGAAGAGAGGAGAGGGAGCAGGAGAGAGCGGTCCTACGTCCATTGTGGTCTTTTCAGTCGTTTTATAAGCAAAGAGCTTGGTTTAGCTCCTCGGAATTCTCCGTGGTCAATGAAGGAAAAAGGTGGATTTTAATCAAGTCCATTGTTTTCTGAGTGCTCCAAGAACAGCTGGATATGGCCGGCAATCTCATCAGCAGGTGCTTGTATGTATGCGTGTGAGAGAGATGGGTTAAGGTTTATGATCAGCCTGTTCAAAAACCCAATGATCTTTCGTCACATCATCTACGATGCGAGATTTTAATTGAATTCGCAGTGTTAATGTAATTTTCATATCGCATTGGATGAATTCAATACTAGAGGCATGTCGGCATTCCAGCTTTCCTTCTCCTGTCAAAGCCTATTCGAAAGATAATACAGTATTTCTTGATCGTGAATATCCGAATAGTACAAACCGTTCCGTGGATAACTTTTGTTTCGGAACAAAATCTTACGATAGGACGCTTATCTAGTCATCATTTAGATTTGGCTTTACCCGACTTTTTTTTTTTGTTCACAGTAACATTCTCCACTTGTGTTACTGTTGCTGAGCAGTTTTTGGATACCAAATGGATTTTTCCGATAAGGTAATTTTAATATGGCTGATTTTCCTTCTTTTGCTATCAGTTTTTGAAATTATCGATCCTTATTCGCAAGCTTTATGTTGGGTTACTTAATCGAGAATAATGTTAATAACTCAGCCAATAAGGATTGATAATTTCATACGAATAAAAAAAAAAGGTCATAAGTATATTGCAATCGTCCGGAGTGCTCATGGGCCCATAGTTCCTTAGTTCATGAATTACGATCCGAGCCCATGCAACGGCCCTCTCTCCCTTGCCTTTGATCTCTTCGTCCGCAAAATGTCGTCAACGGAACATTTATCGAAGGAAAAATCGGAGCGAGGCAACTCACACGACCGCTCCTCCGTTTCTCGGCCGGGTGAGCTTTCCCCGAACCTCTGTTTTTGTTCTCCTTTTGCCGAATTGGACAGCGAGTCAAGTTGATATGTTCGCGACTTGATCGTGTAGAATCGAGACTTATTGGTGAAGAGCATTGATGATTTGGAGGCTGATATACCGCGCTAGCCTGATAATCGCATTAGGCTCGAATCCGAAGCATATAGCTTAAGCTGCGCATCAACTGTTCGATCATTGTCCTGAGAGAAATGTGAAACCTGTTTATGTCTGATGG
The DNA here is from genome assembly GCA_021437785.1 of Rhodomyrtus psidioides. NCBI lineage: Eukaryota > Viridiplantae > Streptophyta > Magnoliopsida > Myrtales > Myrtaceae > Rhodomyrtus > Rhodomyrtus psidioides. Next base: position 14,324,669 of record JAILYB010000004.1, on the reverse strand, counting down.
ATATTTGGATTCGGTTTTGATGCGTGACTATTCGATTGAGTATGAGAACGGCTGACATTGCGTTTGGTCTTCCGTCTATGTGTAATGTTTCGGCGCCAGTCACGGATGAGCGTATGAGCCGGAGTTGCCGTTTCCTCTTCCTGCGATGCTAATAACCGAGTCAGATTTATGTAACCTTTGCTTAGCTTACAATTGATTGACTGATTTCTATAGAAATCTAAGTGTTGAGATTTGTTGCTGATTCACGGAAAAATTTTATTTAGTGAGGAAAAAAAAAAAAAGACGGCTGCCGGAATTTTAGTTTTGGAAGGTAAGATTGGTGGCGGATGTCGGCGTCGGCAGCAAGCGACAACGGTGAGGATGGTGGCCAGCGATCGGTATGATTAGGCTACAGCGAAGGCTCGTGAAGAAGCAGCTGTCGGGGAAGAAAAACCTGGGATATAGAAAAATAAATAAATAAAGAGGGTAGAAAATAGAAAATCCATAAAAAAAGAAAAAAAGAAAAAGGAAATGGAAAATATTTTCTGTCTTGCGGTTTGGGCTTAGGCTACAAACCTGGAGCTTTAGGGCCTGGGTCGGGCCTTTGTGGAGTGGGTCGGGTCTCCTGTTCTGATCTGGATCAATTTTCAGGAAATAAAAACAAATCAAAAAATTACAAAGATTCAGAAAAATTTAGAAATTAGATTTTTTATTTTTATTTTTGCTAAATTTTTTGTGTTAATTCCAATATATAATTAGTTTAATATTTTCTAACTAGCGCAAAAAAACATGTGAAAACCCTCGCATAAAATTGGATTCAAAATTGAATAAGCTCTTAGGGCTTACAGTAGGGTTCTGATTGTTCTTAGGTACAAATTCCAGGTCGCTGTTTGCGCATTTAGATTTCGAATGTAAGCACTTTCAATATATTGATTCTTCTTTTCATTTTTAGTATGGTTAGTTACATCGCATGGACACTTAGTGGACGAAAATTTTAGGGCTCATAATTGGTAAAAAGACTGCTTGGACATTTTAGAAAATTAAAGATCAAGTTTAGGTGCCAAAAGGGCATTAATTGAATAGCTAGTGTAATCAAATCGTCGAATCCACTTAATCTCTGGCTCGTAAAAATAAAGTGTTCTTTCATAATTTAGTTGGATATCTAATCGACCCACCAAAAATCGATTGGTTCCTAATTGAATCGATTTTTGCATGTTAATTAATCTGAAAGTTACGAATTGGTATAGGTTTGGAAGAGACCGAACTAAGTCTTTTTGGCTTAGTAGTTCTTTGGCCCTCAAATGTGGTTCAGCTCTTGGGAAGGTCACAATATTAGCAAGGACCGCTAGCACTTGCCAGCCGTAGCGAGGGTCGCAGGCCTCGGTCGGCCCTAACCAAAAATAAATATATACATGAAGATAGAAAAATTAACAAAAAATAAATAAATAATTCAAAAAATATTAAATATTATTAAGAAGTATCTACGTCGGCACCAGCGTGCTAGATAGACTGAATTGACACAATTACAAAGAGTTTAGGACTGAATTGGCATAATTGCAATAGGTTTAAGACTCTTTTGGTAATTTTCCCGTGAAATTTCATATAAATCTCACGCAAGACCCACCAAATCATTCGATTTAGATTCAGGTTAATACATGCAACCCACTGGAGTCAAATGCTTAATTTCTTCCCGGAAACATCTATTCCGTGCAAGTATTCACTAATTTAACGTCCCACAAATTGATGCCTTTGACTCTTAACTGGGGGAGGGATATGTAGGCTTAGCTTGAGCTCATCTAGAGGTGGCAAAATGGGTCTAGAACCCATATTTAACCCATGTTTGATGGTGGCGGGTTAAAAATGGGTTGGCTTAAGTACTTAAATGGGTCATAAATGGGTTGCTTAAAAACTTTATGGATCATTAATGGATTTCAAATGGGCCCTAAATGGGTTAGCTAAGAAAACTATCTTAAAGCAATCATAAATAAGTTTTATGAATATTTTTTTAAAATCTAATTTTTTTAATATTTTAATCATTTTTTTTATATAATTTTTTTTCTTTTCTATTTTCTTTTTTCTCCTGCCTTGGCCGTCGCTCTGCTTTGGCCGCCAATGGTCGTTGTTTCCCACCTCCGGTCACCACTGCCAACCGCCACCCTCCGTCGCCGCCGGCCGTCGGCCACCGCCACAATGTGTGTGCAGTTGTCTCTACGAACATTGTTTTACGCCATTAATAGAGTTGCGTGGAAAAAATCGACCCACGCTTTCTTTTTCCCGATCGATTCATCCGAACATGACGAACTAGGGTGGGGTGCAGTTGAGCCGACTTGGATAAATACAGTGACGACCCCCCATATACACTTGATTGAGTATTTGAATAGAAATTTTTGAATACCGTAGCTTAACACAACTCGGTCGTACAGTCAAATTGAAGACTATATTATAAAACTAAAATACCAAATGGCACCACGGAGTTGCCAAGCTATATCAAGACATCTTTAAATACCTTTTTTGTCATAGTGGCAGAAAATAAATCGGAAGAGAGAGAGAGAGAGAGAGAGAGAGAGAGAGAGAGAGAGAGAGAGAGAGAGGTTCTGAATGCTATACCACGTGAAAGGAGGACATATCTATTTTCTGCCACTGTGGCAGATAGATTGGACAACTCCATTCCCCACGAAACTACAAAACATACCCCCTCTCTCTCTCCCTGCGAATTATGGAAATGGAGAGCCCAGCAATATACTAAATTGGCGACGGAGGTGGCAGGCAGCAATTTGAGGGGATGACGATGGCAGGAAGCGGACAACGGTCAGCAGTGGCGAGCAGAGGTCGCAAGTGGCCGGTTATAATAAAAATTATTTTATAAAGAAAAAATTTAAATTTTTTCAGAAAAAATTCAATTGCATATTTTAGCAATATAATTTTTCTTAATAAATTATAAGAAATAAATATTTCATAATTTAGCTAAATATATAAGTATTTAAGTAATACGGGTCGGGTCGGGTATGGGTCGGGTATGGGTTGGGTCGGGTTTGGGTCACTAAATTTGCATTGGATGAATATGAGTCAAAACGGGTTAAATTGGTCAATATGGGTCGGACCATATTCGATCCGACCCAAACCCGACCCGACCCACCCAATTGACGCCTCTCATCTGATGACCCTGGAATAGATCAAGAAATGTATAAACACTTATCATGTTGACAATGCATCAGTGAACAAGCACTGTGGAATCTCTCTATTTTTTTTTTTGTAACCGAAGTGTCCGGGTCAGCTTACGTGCACTTCGACTTGTGAAATCTCTCTTTTATTCCTACAAGGATTTTTTTTTTTCAATCAGCCGTAGTGATCATTTCAGCAAATTGAGTTTAGTTTGGTGCTCTCTTTTCTATCTCCGTAATTCCGGAAGCTGGTATGGACCGAGATCTCATCGAGTTTTAGAACAAAAACGAACGTCCAATTCAAACTTATGTCGATCCTCTTGTCGAATAGAAACAGCATATCTTCCCTCGCTTAGTTTTCGCCGTAATCTAAGTGCGAATACACACATGCTGGCCCCATCTAATTAGAATCTTAGGGGCGTGGAAAGTCTGTTTTTTCAGACTAAAGGAATGCCTACCAACTTGATTGATTGTTCCATCATCAAAATAAAGTTGTCTCTCCTGTTTTGATTTTCAAGGTTTCATGAGCATCCGCCTCTCGCCGTCTATTTGATCGATTAACAAAGTATCAATATCATCAACGGACAGCTCGATCCGCCTTGTAACCCTAAATGCTATTGCAATCATTGTGATCCACATTGCAACTCACATATTTATATATAGAGGGGAAATTTTCAAATAAAGACTTAAAAAGTAGCATCATTTACTAAACAAATGGATTCAAAGTGAATTTTATTTCAAATAAGGACTCAAGTGGTGTTGCGGTTTCAAATAAGGGCTTGACCTCGCTGACTGGCTAAATATTCTAATCGATCAAGGTCATTTTCGTCCAAAGATAATTATAGTTTTAAGTTATTTATTTTTTCTTTTATGTTCTTTTTTCTCATTTCTTTTTTTTTTCCTTTCATGTGGCCTGCAAGGGCCTACCTCGCCTATGCCGCCAGCTAGCGAGGATGGTCCTCGCATGATCTGGCGATGGCTAGCCTCGCCCATGCGAGGCTGGCCCTGCCTAAGGTCGTCGAGGGCGGCCATTGCTCGGCCATCGACAAGAAGGAAAAAATATATAGGAAAAGAAAAAAGAATCAGCAAAAAAGAAGAAAAATCAATAGAAATTAAAGGACGAAATTCCCTTGACCAACCAAAAAAATTTGGCTATCCTGCGAGATTAGACCCTTCTGTGAGAATAATATGGTCACTTTATGTTCTTACTTGAAATAAAGTTTAGTTTCGACGTTCTTATTTAGAATTTCTCCTCTATTTCCTTGGGAGAAACAAAAAAAAATGGGTAATAAATTTCGGAAAAACTAGGGTGTTAATTAGACGAAGCGTGCAATCCCCAACAAATGAAACATCGATGGACCTTACCAAAAAGCTAATTAAAATTCCATGAAATTCCACCATTATTCAGCCTACGTGGATGCATGATCGAAATCGCCGTTCTTACATTGGATTCGATTCCCTTGCTATTGGACAACAGTTAAGGAAGCGGCACATGGGGCTCATGCGCTGTCGTTTAGGTCAAAGTCAACGGATTCGAACGATCAGCACGATAAGATTTGCCCCGTTATTGCGCGAAGACTTGACTTCCCTACCTCCCCGAAGCGGCAAGCACAAGCAGTATCATTCATTCACCCTCAAAAGTCAACGTCAACGCCTCTCTCTCTCTCTCTCTCTCTCTCTCTCTCTCTCTCTCTAAAGCTTGCCTACTTCAACTTGTATAATCAACTTATATAGGAAGTGGGAATGATTCTCAAATCTATATATGATCTCTCTCACCATCCTCATGCATTTGTACGTTCTCCAGTAGTCTCTCTCTCTAGAGTTTGCTCCTATGGGAAACCCTCAGGCAGACTCTTTAGATAATTACCAGCAAGACCAAACAGATTATAATGTCCAAATTCAGTATAATGTCCAGGTATCATACGATGATGGCAGCAACGACCCGGCTTACCACGATCCGAACCCACAAGGCGACCCATCTTATCAGCCCCTCCAATCAGGCGATGGCGGCGGTTGCCCGGATCCACAGTACCAGCAAGACACTGCTGCAAATGACCAGCAGCAGCAGCACTTCCAACCGCCTCCGCCGCAACAGCAACAGTTCCAACCACCTCAGCACCAACAGCAGCAGCAGCAACAGCAACAGTTCCAACCACCTCAGCTGCAACAGCAGTTCGGCCCGCCGCCGCCGCAATTCAACCAGCCCTCCGCCGCAGCACCGCCCCCTCAGCCGGTGGCACAGTTCCCGCCTCAAAGCCCTCAGATGAACCCAGCCTATGCAAATCAAGGGGCTTATCCGCTGCAGCAGCAGCCATCCTACCCTCCGACGGCGGCGGGACCTCAACAATACCCTCCTCAGAGGCAACCACAATATGCTCAACAGAGTGCGCCCCAGGCTTACCCACCCAACTCGCCACCGCCAAAGTCGTATCCACCTTCGCCAGCTTATCAACAACAGCCGGCTGCTCAGCCTGTGCAGTTCCCTCCGCCGGGCGGAGTAGCGCAATACGCCACGATGCCGCCTTCCCCGATCAAGCCGGGAGTCCAGGGGTACAACAGCGCGGCTCAGGGCATTCCAATGCAGCCAAACATGATGGGCAGCGTCAATACCGAAGGATGGAGGACGGGGCTGTTTGATTGCATGGACGACCCCATGAACGGTAAGATTATCATACGAATTTACCAAGGAAATGACATAGCAAAGTCCTTCGCAGCGTCTGATATCCAAACCGGTCTATGTTTGTGGACATGCATGGTTGACTTACGTGGTAATGATAACATATATTATCAAGCTCAAGTATCTAATATGCACTGTGTCTCTTGTGTTTCAGCTGCTATAACGTTCTTCTTCCCATGCGTGACCTTCGGCCAGGTCGCAGAGATCACCGACAACGGCACGACTTGTGAGTGAAAAAAGAACAGAAAGAAACAGCTCATCTTATCTGGACCAAAATCATTTGCATAATATCTGTCTTTTGTGTGTTATGATGATCGTAGCTTGTGCGATGGGTGCACTGATGTACGGGCTGATCGCGGCCTTCATTGGGATGCCGTGCATCTACTCGTGCACGTACCGGTCGAAGCTCAGGAACAAGTTTGGGCTGGTGGAGTCGCCTGCGCCGGATTGGATCGTCCACTGCCTGTGCGAGCCCTGTGCGCTTTGCCAAGAGTACAGAGAACTTAACCGCCGAGGCTGGGACCCCTCCATTGGTAAATTTATTACTCTTTCCTAGAGTTGACTTTCGATATAATAGTGATACAAAGGATTCTTTGTTAATAAGGTATGTAAGAAGAGAACGAACCAGTTGAATAAATATTCAAACTAGAAAAGAATTGGCTTGAGACATAGCTCATATGTTCATCATTTGAGTTTTCCCGGTTTGTGTTTGGCTCGATAAAACGGTAATTCTTTGTGCCGGTATTATGTTACTTGTAAAATCGGTCATTGTTAGAGTGATTTCGCATAAATGAAACCGTTGCTTGGCAAGTTTGGCCGGGGTGTTCATAACGAATTGGAGGGAGTTAGCCAAATTGCAACGATTAAACAAGTTACAGGACTTTAGTACACTTTTGAAAGTTTTAGGACTCGGTTGCCAAATTTTAGGACTCTTAATACATTATTCCTTTGTATGATCTGTAGCCGAAGACTCTGGTTTAATCTGATAACTGTTTTTTTCTTTTTTGGTATTTCCAGTTGAAGAACTGGGGGATTAATTCGATTGTTTCACTTTTGGACAGGATGGCTGGGCAACGTTCAAAAACAACAGCAGATGCAGCAGCAGCCGCAGGTTGCTATGATGCCCCCGATGAATCAAACGATGACGGCTTGATGAGTTGTGATGTGTTAAAGGTGTTCATGTCCAAAATTCTTGTGACATCTTGTGAGTTCCTTCGATTTTGAGGTTGTCCTACCAAAAAATAAATGTTGCCAGGAATTGTGTTGGGAATCATTTCTTGTTCAAAAGTATGGTATGCCTTCGTAATGGAATTGTTGAATTAACAAGTTGTAATTGTTTCCTTTGTATGTCAACATTGGCAACAAATTGCCATATCTGAAATAATGCTTAGTAAATTTATCTTTGGCAATTGTAATTTTCCTTCTATCACGTTTTAGCGATTTCGGCACGTGTTTATCAATACAATAAAATTTGTAGATTTCCAAGTGACCTTGGTAAGTCAATTAATGATGACTATAGTTGATCCAATTATACTTGGTTAGAATTTGATTCTTAGGTAAGGGAGGACCTTCAAAGCATGGAGCGACAAATTAATGGGCCAAATTTTTTGTGGTTGCGCTAATGTGTACTAAGTTGCTAAGCCTAAGACTAACAAGCCTTCGAACAATGTATTTGAACAGAGCCCTACCACTGATGACTGAACAACTACATTCGAAATTACTCTACCTTGTTGCCATCTTCCATATGATGAATTACCAAGGGAAAGCTAATGAATTACTAGGCGGGTACGAATGATTACTCATTAAAGAGATGCAACCACCGCCTAGTGATTAACTTATATTTTAAAGCGCAATTTCGTATTCTTGTCTGTTACTTTGTACTCTGTTTTTTTTTTTAAACATTGTCAAGACCATATAGACATATTAAACATGGCATAATTAAATGAAGAGTTTCTTTTTGTGAGAAATGGATCGAAACTTGTCGAGATTCTCACTTTGGAGTAGCTTACGAGTGTCATAATCAAGTTTGGTATTTTGTTCTAAGTCTGGACGTGAAATGAACGTTGAGAACATTACATATTTTGGCATCAATGAAACTCGAGGAAAAGAGCATAAGCCTGGTCAGTGAGGAGAGGACAGAGCAGGAAGGACGGCAAGGGCGAGTCACCATTAGGGAGAGAAAAGACCAGCGAAATTGAGCTAGACCTTTCTCCTTTGGTTATTTGTGCTGACGTTACATCCCCGGCATTCAATTGACAAAACTCTAATGATATTTTTATTTCTAATTTTTTTCCCCAATCCCTGTGTGGGGTCGTCGGAGCTGCCGATGGCTGGCTAGGGCTTCATGGCCCTTGCCTGGCTTGGGCTTTGTTGTGGCCGCCTTAGCCAGCCACAGGGGAAAAGAGGAAAAAAGAGGTAAAAAAAAAGAGAAGAAATAAGAAAAATTAAAATTTTGCTGAATTGGCACAAATTCAAAAAGTTTGGTACTAAATTGGCGCAAAAAAAAAAATAGAACTGAATTGGCACGGTTGTAATAAATTCAAAGACTTTTTTTTGGGTAATTTTCCAATGCTGAAAGTGAGTTTCAAAACAGGCTCATTTAGACTCATTTTGGACTTCTCTTTTCAGAAATCGTATGACAAATTGAAGCTGGCCCATTTACGAGTAAGAAAACATAGGCCAATATTGTACACACAGCGAGAGTAGCGAGAGTAAACAACGTAGAAGAAGAAACCAAGAAAAACAAGTTGAAAGAAAACAAAACTGCATCTCAGTTTCAGCATTTCAATCATCTGTCTTTCCCGAAAAAAAGGAAAAGGGAAAAAAAAAAAACAACACGTCAATGTACAAACAACACAATGCATACAGATTGAAGAACAGAATATGACATTCACATCGGGATCAACAGACTTTAGATGTTGATGGTAGCATCCCATAGCCTAAGAATGCCATTGCGACCTCCGCTGCAGATCCTCTTCCTTTCGAGGTCTGAAGCAATGCACCTCACCTGAAAACCAAAAGTAGATCAACAAATCACGGATCCACATTGCCACAGAGAGACGGAGAGCACAAAGCCATGACTATATATATATATATATATTCTACCACTAGCGACAAGTTCCTGTAGCACGTTAGGAAAATAATACCAGAACAAACAAATGATGCATACCACAGCGAGAGTTTTTTGCGGTGTTCTATAAAGTTGCCAACCGCCCACTTTTGATCCGCTGCTTGATAAGCCACTGACTCGCTCTTGTGGTCGGTGGAATAGGGACATTGAATTATCAGCAGCTCCAATCCCCAACCATTGCTCCCCAGCATTGATAGATACAATTGCCGATGAATGAATTGTGACATTCTTCACGCACCTTATACCCCCTGGAAACACGAGAATATATTATTTATGCTTTGGTAATTGCTTCAGTTGACTAATATAAGTCGGCATATTTTGTCTAGTTTTAGATATGCCGATCAATGCAGCAAAATCTATCCCCGCTTAAGAGCAAAGAAACCTGCTCGTTTTACATGATTATGAATAACTTAATACACTTCAAATTCTATTTAAGCTTCCACAAATCACTACCACCCGAGGAAATAGACTGGCCACACACGAAGAATAAGGTAAGAGGTGATTACTTTCCTAAGAAAGCAGGAATTTACAATATTATAAATCACAACCCGAGTAGTAGCATCACAAGTTGCAAGAACCAGCTTGTAGCACTAGCACTATCTTTCTCGGAGAAAAAAAGAACCATCAGAGGTCAAGAAATTATGTATGCCATTATCCTCAAGACGGTTTTGCTAAGGTTAGGCATGTAGTTTGCTGTCACCAATATTTATGCCCGTTATCCTCAAGAACAGGCTTGTGGCACTAGCACTATAAAAAGAAAACCATCAGAGGTCAAGAAATCATGTATGCCCATTATCCTGACAGTTTTGCTAAGGTTAGGCATATAGTCTGCTGTCACTCATATGTATGTAACCACATATTTCAAACCAATATCCAAAGTGATTCTCTATAACAGTGCCCGGAACTAGACAACATCAAGAAGTCAGAGAAACTAAATTCCGAGATAATGCTGAACATCGAAAAGACGAAAAAACATGCGGGAGATCACATTGTTAATACTCTTACCTTCCTCCTTTTCCCAGAAACGAATAAGTCCATCAGTTGAACCTGCAAATATTGACAATGTCAATGCAAAATGTTTTTACGATCAACATTTAGCAACACCAAGGACAAATAACAACATCCGATTATCAACCAAACTATGTTCTGTCACCATTACAAAGGACCCTAATAACAAGACATCGGGTGAGGTAGGAACCTGTGATTATGCCTCTATCTGATAAAGAATATTCAACACACTGGATTGGCCCAGCATGGCAAGCAAGAACTGCATCACATGTCCCACGGGAAACAGACCATATTCTAGCCGTCCAATCATCGCTACCACTAATTAAAGTGTCATCAACCATTCTAATTGTCCTGCAGAATGGCAAATAAGAGGGTGAGAAGGAGGAAGTCCATTAATTTTATTTTATTTTCCATTTTTTTTTGTTGGGGGGGGGTTATTATTATTATTATTATTTTTTGGTTTGGGTTGGTTGGGGGGGAGGAGGGTGTTCAAAGGGAGGAAGTCCTTTACTCATGGTTGTTTATTACTATCAAAAGAAGAAAGATTGATATACTACTAGCAGTTAAAAGACATGGACAAAGAATTCATACTGCACCAGCAGTTAGGCATATCTACCTTCAACAGTGGACCACATGAATTACAAGTTTTGAGTATGCATGAACTATTAATGTCATTGAGCTCATTTTTGGCTTGAGGTTAAGCTCTTTTATGTGTGTGGGGTGGCACCCATTTGGTACCCTATTTAATCTGTACTTTACTGTGATAAATAATTAGAACATGCATGATTAGCATGATTATGAGATAACAATCCAGATTTTGATGGACAGAAACTTCATTAAATCATTGGCTTGTCAATTATATATAGAGCTTGTGTTTTAAGAAAAATAAATCGTGCATGTATATATTGAGATTGAATAACTATAACGGTAAAAGAAAGTGACACATATGGCTGATTTTTAATCATTTTCTCCACTTGAAGAATCCAGGATGGGAACCCTTCCAGTCCACACTGACGTTCTTACATTTAGTGGTGCAAAGTAAAGCCGTAGAAAAAAGCACATTTTGCAATTTTTTTTGCACACCTGATCCATTTTGTATGCCCTAAAAGCTTGTGCATCTGCTTTCCAGCACGAATATCCCAAATGTTTGCAACCCTGAGAAATTAAAGCATATGAAGTTCAAGATCCACTATATGAGTATAACAAAATTAATTCAAGGTACATACGCGTCTCTTCCAGCAGCAGACAGGATTCCGCTGGAATCATCATACTCCAAGCATAAGACAGCACTCGAGCAGCGACCAACAGTTGCCACACAAGTGTCGGTCCTAACATCCCACATCTTCACAGATCCATCGTGAGAAGCAGTGAGGACGCGTTCACCAGATAACATGCGCACACAGCTGACCTGCAATGGAGAATGCCAACCAAAATGCTTATATTCTCATTTTAATAATGATAAAAATCTCCCTCTCCCTCCACCTAACAGCGTTAGCTTTCAAGGTTTGACTTTCTATGGGCTCTCTCTCCCTCCCTCCTCCTTCATGGACTCGTCTCTCTCCTCTTTCTAACATGGGCGCTCCCTCCCTCCAGAAAAGGCTTTCTCTCTCTCCCTCCCTCCCTCCCTCCCTCCCTCCCACCTCTTGTTTGTTCAATTCCATTCTTCAGCTCCGCAAAAGCTATTTATACGGTGTCACTAGTGAAGCTCTTCAACGAGGGAAATCTGAGAAACGGAGTGTTGAAGAGCATCCCACATATCTATTATGAGTGCGCATAATGATTTTTTCATCGTGTAATCTCCTCCTATCTAATAGTTTAAACTTTTGAACTGGAATTCTAACATACTCCTTATATAGAAGCAAGATATCAGCAATACTTTCATCAAGCTGTGACTTCGTTGTACTTCAATTGTATATTGAATATTCAACTTAGTCCCTGAATTTGAATCAATTGACCTATAGTTCGAGGACTAATTTGAACATGTTCGAAAAGTTCAGAGACCATATTTGTCAAATTAAAAGTTTAGGGACCACATTACACATTAGGTTAAAGTTCAGGGACTATACTGGTCAAATTAAAAGTTCAAGGACTACACTGCACATTGGGTCAAAATTCAAGGACTATTTGTCCCATTATCTCATCTGTGATAAACATGCATAAGATGATAGATTTCATGAATAAATTGCTTATGCTTCTATGTAGTTGGAAATGTGAGACCACGTAAATTGCAAGATATTCTCATCAAAAGAACCTGTGCATCGTGGCCTTTGAGCTCTTCTAGAAGTCGATAAGTCTGCTTATCCCATACAATGACAGAATGATCATCGGACCCCGACACGATCTTTCCTCTATCAGAACTTATTGCACGAACGGTGCTACAAAAAAAGTAGTCCAACATAATCATTTGCTAGGACAATTCAGAATATTGGGAGTGCAAGGTCAAGATAGTAGGGTAAATTCTATGTTAAAAATAGACAGAGAATGGACATACCCTGTATGTCCTTTCAAAGTTCCCCTAAGTTCAGAACCACGAAGACTAGGGTCCCAAATCTTAACCTGCACAATAGTCATAACAATGGAAATATCACCTTATCTTGATTAACAGAACTCAGGGAACACAAAACCAAAAGTTTACCATAAATGTGAGTCAATTTTACGCTATTAACCTACCAAACAATCAGTACTCCCACTGATGAAGAAGCCGGCATCTTCACGGTCTCCCACCAGATCCCATACCTCCCTTCTAGTTACACAATGTAGAGCAGTGATAGCACCAGTATGACCCCTTAGCGTACGAACACTTGTTTGGAGTTTCTTCTGTGCTGCTAATGACAGATCTTGTCTGTGTGGAGTCCCATTCTCTGCAGCTCGAGTCCAAAGAAAGAAAATATTAGTGATATATCATATTTGTTTGGAAAATAACAACATGAAAAGAACTATTTTATTGGTAATTACATAAGAAGAATGCTAAGGATATATAGAATGCAAACCTGAAGCACCACCGTCAGAAGTCCATCTACCAACACGGCCAAATGAGTTTGCTCTTGAAGCATTGTCTTTGCTGAACATGCTCTGGACCCAGCTCCTGCCAACACCAGAAGCCTCAGCAGGTTGGTATTTTTCATTGGAGGCATCTTTTGTGGAAGGAGATGGTAACCCCTGAGATGAAACTGATAATGCTTTTATAGATGAGTTTCCCCAATAACCAATACGCACTTGTTGGATATGTGACAAGAATCCTCTCAACTTTATCTGAAATAAATCACAGAAGAAGATTTAGAATCATCCCTGTTGAATGGTACATAATAGTATTGAGTAACAGTAGAGATTATACGTATTGGATAAATGTGTGGTTTGTTGGATAAGGTAAGTATGGATTTGGGCTTTAGGTCTTGTCTCTCTTTATGTTCAAGACATAGAAGCGCCTATGTAATCTTTCTTCAATGTGAATGAGCTAAGATGTAGCCCATCATCCTCCCTCCCCCCCTCTATGGATTTGGACTTTAGGTCGTGTCTCAATTATGTTCAAGACATAGAAGCATCTATGTAATCTTTCTTCAATGTGAATGAGTTAAGAAGTAGCCCCTCCCTCCCTCAATGGATTTGGGCTTTAGATATTGTCTCTCTTTATGTTCAGGACATAGAAGCACCTATGTAATCTTTCTTCAATGTGAATGAGTTAAGATGTAGCCCATCGTGCTCCCTCCCTCCCTCATCTCTCTAAATGTTCAAGACAGAGAAGCGCCTATGTAATCTTTCTTCAATGTGAATGAGTTAAGATGTAGCCCATTATGCTCCACATCATATTAACAATCCGAAAAATTTAGTAGCATATAAAAAGCTTCCTCCCTACTGCAGATTCAGGTAACAAGATCCTGAAATGGGATAAATCAGAGATCAAATTGACACAACACATGTAATGCAAAAGAGTTGCAATTGCCTATGAATGATTGAAATGCATTCAACTACATCACATAAGATAACTTAAGAAGGAGCATAATTTCCTAAAAGAAAACCTTTTTCTCATTTCCTTTTAGACCTGAGCCTTTTATTGTTGTCTGCGTAAAATAGTAATAAGGGTCAATGATATGTATATGTAACCTATTCTGATTTTTTTGAATACAAGAGAATTATTATCTTTCCACATGGTATCAGAGCCGACAATCAACCACTATAATCACCTCTGTTAATCACTCACCACCGTTCACAACCAACCACCCCACCATCGACCACCATCAAACATCCATCGTCCACTGTCATCGTCCACCGTCATCGTCGTCCGTTGAAGTCGCCAAACCCCGGCAAAGCCAGGTCTGGCGTCGCCTAGGCCGATGAGTCCAGATCTGGCGTCGTCTGGCATCGCCTAGGCCAGCGAAGCCCAGATCTGGCGTCGCCTAGGCTGGCGAAGCTCGGACCCATCGTCGCCTAGGCTGGCGAAGCTCGGATCTGGGGCTTTCCAACGCCGGCCAGGTCAGCGAGCCCAGCTCCGCGTGATGCTAAAAGGCGGGACAAGTTCTTCCCAATGAAAACACACACGTGTAGAAACTAAGATGAAGAACAAGATGAAGACTCCATAGGTAGTTCCAGGCGGTGCTGCTCTTTAATGCAAGTAGCGGCTCTATCATGTTGGAGCCTCCTCTGTGTCGCTTCGCAATCCCAACAAGCAGACTCAACGAGTCCAGCGATTTCCCTCCCAACGGCAGCTATTTGGTTTGTTTACACTTACTATAGTGCAGATTTTCTGCTCACGATTGGGGCCAAAAACAGCGTAGTTTTTGTTGACTATTTAGTGCAGTGTTTACCCATCGTTCAAAGCTTTGATTTTGCAACTGTTCTGCCGTTGTTTAGAGCTGTTTCGTTGCCGCTTTACTGCTGTTTGGTCCAAAAACAGCGACTATTTAGCCTCGTTTCACTACCGTTTAGTGCAGAATTTTTGCTACAAGTTCAAGGCTAAATTGCTTGTTGCTCAGGGTCGTTTGCAAATCGATTTGGAGGATTTTTGGCTACTGTTTATGCCTAGAACAGTGCTGTTTTTTGGTGAGCAATTCTTAGATTTTAGGCGTGAAGTTTTGCTCGGCAATACAAGAGCATGTATTATTGGAGTTGCTTTTGAAGTCCGATCTAGAAGAACATACATTTGCATTTTGGCTGACAATTGCTGGGATTACTTTTGGTTTGGCTGTTATGTTAGAGACAAAATCGGTAATGAAGTTGTGAGCTATTGTGGATTGAGTCTCAATTACTCGATTACTGTGACGTTCGTTTTGTGTTTGGATTTGATCAAATTCCATATTCACTGATGGCTACTACATCAAGTTCTGGATCTCCGTTTGGTCATCTTCAATTGACATCTGTCAAGTTGGATGGCACAAATTATCCATCATAGTCTACAACCGTTGAAGTTTATCTAACTGCCACCGAACAACTTGATTTTCATACGTCTACGACACCGTCTAATAAAGAGAAACTTGCCAAGTGGACTGCAGGAGATGCCGTGATTTGAACCCTTCTATGGAATAGCATGGATCCTAAGGGTAGTCCTCACTTTATTCAATGTAAGACTGCTAAGGCGGTTTGGGAGAAATGTGCATTGCTCTATTCTAGACAGAATAATATGACGCGTGTATGTGACACATGGGAAGCATTATTTGATATTCAGCGTGGGGATCAATCCTTATCTGATCATTATGCTCGGTTTACGACCCTTTGCCAACGATTGGATACTTATCTTGCTGTCTCGGAATATCCAAATGTTTTGGCCAAGTGACAAAAGGATCTGCGGACAATACTATATCTCAAGTCATTGGGGCCACAATATTCGTCTCTTCGGCAACATATTACGTCACAGAGCTCACTTCCTACAGTGGATGAAGCCTTCTCTCAAGCTCTTCGTTCTACAATCACTGAGAAAGTTTCATCCATGCCAACTTCAGAGACGAGTGCTATGCTTTTCCACGGTCCTGATGGATGTGGGAGTCGTGGTCGAGGATACCGAGCTCGTGGACGTGGCTTTGTTTCTAGTGGTAGCCGTGGAGGTCGCGATGGAGGAGTCAGCACTCGTGGTGCCATTAGTTCTGGGAATAGTCGTAGTTCACACTATTGCCATCATTGTCAAAGAGCTAGTCATATAGAAGCTTATTGTTATGCTCTTCACCTAGAGCTCAAACCAACTCTTGCTTCCTATGCTGAAGTGGAAAATCCTGTTGTTCCTCCTTCACCGACTCCATCTAGTTCGAGCACAGCACAAAGTACAAGCGATTTAGTTACATTGACATATGCTGAGCATTGTACATTGATTCGCTCTCAACAGATGACAGGAACTTCAACTCCTGCTGCTGCTTTGGCACAAACTTCCAAAGGTAGTTCATCTTGTTTGTTTTCTGCGACATCCGACCCTTGGGTCATAGACTCTGGAGCTACCAATCACATGACCGGTAACTCTAATCTACTATCTTCATTTCATTCTATGTCTCCTTCACTGTCAAACTCAGTTACATTAGCAAATGGCTCTCAATCTCAGGTTACTGGTATAGGAGTTGCTCATTTGAGTCCCTCTCTCTTATCATCTGTCCTTCACCTATCCCAATCTCCCTATAATATGATTTCTGTTAGCTCATTAACTAAACAATTGAATTGCTCTATAACTTTTTCTGCTTCTCGTTGTATCTTTCAGGATATGAGGACTGGACAAACGATTGGTGGGGGGACATGAATCAAATGGCTTGTACTATCTTGACAAGAAGGTGTTAGCTGCCGCAACTATGAAGCGTACATCCACTGATGTATATCACATACATTGTCGAGCTGGTCATCTGCCACCAAACATACTTCGGCGTCTATTCCCTGAGTTTAGTCTGTGAGTTCTTTTAAATGTGAAGCGTGTCAGTTTGGTAAACATCATAGAGCGTCTTTTCATTCCCGTATTCAGAGTCGTGTGTCAAGTCCATTTGAGCTGGTTCATTCAGATGTATGGGGTCCATGTCGTGTGTCTAATATTTCTGGATTCAGATATTTTGTCACATTCATGGATGATTTTTCCCGAATGACTTGGTTATTCTTAATAAAGGACCGTACGGAAATTTTTCGTTGTTTTCGACTATTCTACTTCGAAATGTTGAATCCGTATAATATCTCCGTCAAATGTTTACAGTCAGACAATGCTAGAGAATATCTTGCTACAATTTCTGGTTTCCAGCCATTCCTTGATTCTCATGGTATTATCCATCAGACTTCCTATTTATATACCCCTCAACAGAATGGTGTTGCTGAACGTAAAAATCATCATCTTCTTGATGTTGCTCGTTGTCTTATATTTCACATGAATCTACCTAAAAAAATTAGGGACATGTTGTTCTTACAGCGTGTTATTTAATTAATAGGCTTGCAACTTCTATTCTTTAGGGGGAGACACCGTTCACTACTTTACATCCAAAACGTCCCCTCTTTTCTTTACCTCTTCGAGGCTTTGGATGTGTTTGTTTTGTACATTCTCTCACTCCAGGTCTTGATAAGATGGATCCTCGTGCTGAAAAATGTATCTTTGTGGGATACTCCCGTACTCAAAAGGAATACAAGTGTTATAGCCCAACTCGTCGCCGTGTATTTGTCTGCAGATGTAACATTCTTTGAAGATCAGTCATATTTTACCTCTGAGACTATTCCTATAATATCTGATGATTGTGATGGTTGTGTCATACCAACACTTCCACCTCCTTCACTTCCACAAGCTACATCCACAGGATTTCAGTTTGCTGAGCGCACCTATCAACGACGCAGTACAGCACCTGCTATGACAATACAACCACCATCACTACCTGATTCATCTATTCCCCCATCTATTGCAGCACCAGTCCCGGATCCACATCTGCCTATTGCTTCTAGAAAAGGTACACAATCTTGTGTTGGTCATCCTGTTGACCGTTATGCTCCATGTTCCAGTCTTTCTGATTGCATTAGTACGCATCATCCTCTTTCTAATTTTCTATCATGATCGTTTATCTCCCACATTCTCCGCTTTGTCTCGTCGTTGTCTTCTCTTTTTGTGCCTAGCAGTGTTGCTGAAGCTCTTGCTCATCCAGGATGGCGTTGTGCCATGGAGGATGAAATGCAAGCGCTCATTGAGAACCAAACTTGGCAACTTACTTCCCTACCTACAGATAAGAAACATGTAGGTTGTCGTTGGGTTTTCACCGTTAAAGTTCACCCAGATGGTACTCTTGACCGGTTAAAGGCACGGTTAATTGTGAAGGGGTATACTCAAACTTATGGTGTAGACTATGAGACACCTTCTCTCCAGTGGCCAAGACTTCATCTGTTCGTGTATTTATTTTGTTAGCTGCGCAATTTGGCTGGTTTCTTCATCAACTGGATGTGAAAAATGCTTTTTTACATGGTGATCTAGCTAAGGAGGTCTACATGGAGCAACCACCTAGGTTTGTTGCTCACGGGGAGAATATGGTATGTCGTCTACACAAGGCTTTATATGGACTTAAACAATCTCCTCGTGCTTGATTCGGTAGATTTAGTGATGTGGTTCTCAAATTTGGATTAAAGCGGTGTGAGGTAGACCATTCAATTTTCAGCTATGTATCTTCAGCTGGTTGTATTCTTCTAGTGGTATATGTGGATGATATCATCATTACTGGCAGTGTTTTGGATGGTATACAGAAACTCAAGCAATTTCTGCATATAGAATTCAGTACTAAAGATTTAGGACGTCCTTGATACTTTCTTGGTATTGAAGTAGCCTATTCAAATGCCAGTATCACTTTATCACAACGGAAATATGTACTTGATATTCTTGGTGAGGTTGGTTTTCTCGGAGCAAAGCCAATTGATGCCCCTATGGATCCCAATGTAAAACTCGATGCAGAATATGGAGAATTACTACAAGATTCAACAAAATATCGAAGATTAGTTGATAAGTTAAACTATCTTACCATTACAAGACCTGATATATCCTTTGCTGTGAGCATAGTAAGCCAGTTCATGAGTTCTTCTCGTACTATTCATTGGGACGCTGTACTTCGAATCGTCAAGTATTTGAAGGGAGCACCAGCTAAAGGTCTTTTGTTCAAGAACTATGGCCATTTAAACACTACAGGATACTCTGATACAGGATACTCTGATGTTGATTGGGCTGGATGTCCTATGGATGGAAGATCTACTTCAGGCTATTGTGTGCTTCTTGGAGGTAATTTAGTTGCTTGGAAAAGCAAGAAACAACATGTAGTTTCTCGATCAAGTGCTACAGTTGAATATCGAGTTATGGCACGTGACCGGTGAATTACTTTGGTTAAGGATGCTACTATCAGAGATTGGAATGTCACCGTCAAATCCATCACTGCTATATTGTGATAATCAATCCGCCATCCATATTGCATCGAATCCTGTCTTCCATGAGAGAACCAAACACATAGAGGTTGATTGTCATTTTGTTCGAGAAAAAGTTCAGAAAGGGGAGATTATTCGTCAACACACAAGGACGGAAGATCAACTTGCGGACATCTTTACCAAGTCTTTACGGGGAAATAGAGTGAGCTTCTTATGTAACAAGTTGGGATTATTTGATATCTACATCCCAACTTGAGAGGGAGTGTCAGAAAATATTGGTTAGTTGTGAGGGTAAATTAGTAATAAGGGTCAATGATATATATATGTAACCTATTATGATTTTCTTTAATACAAGAGAATTATTATCTTTCCACAATGTAAAAAGTCCTATGATTTGGTTCGACAAATTGCAGACCTAACAATATGATTTCTGAGCTTTGATTTTGACAGAGTCAAAGAAGTACTTATTCCGAAGACACAGGCATTCTTGCAGCCTAAAAATCATCAATAAGCATTATGGACAATTAAGAGGCAGCAACTTAAAGAAATACAAGTCCAAGAGACGAGTTCACGTCAAAATTGAGGTGGTATGATAGGGTAAACCCAAAATGTAAAGGAACCAAAAGTAAAAGGAAATATCTAGATACACCAGAACAAAAAAAAAAACAATATGAAGCAGCAAAACTACTGAAAATTCTTGAAACCAATAGTAGAAGATCAAACAGACATGAGGTCTCAAACACCATAAAGTAACGAAGAAAGGAAAATCTAACTTACAAACTGCTTGAATCCAACTTTTTGTTTTTCTGCTATTGTTTCAATCATGTACCAAGCATCGGCATCAGGAAGTCCCAGCCCAGCCTTGACAATGGCAAAAGCAAAGGAACTAGTAAAAAGATGGAAAAGAACAAGACGAAGTTGATTGAGCTAAAAAAGGCAACTGCTGGAACATTAGGGAGGGATGTTACCATGTGTGATGCAACCACTATTAGCTGACTGGACACTTGAGTTGCATAGTTGACAGAACTAATACAAAAGCACCGACCACTAATAAGCATCCGTTCAAGCAAATATATCATGCCACCGAAACTTGATAATGCCACAAATATTAGACTGCATTATCACCATTCCTTATAATAAATTGACATAGTAATAAATACAGGAAAAGAAACTGAGATATTTATTTCCACAGTAATTTTGGTCCTGTACTAGAAGACAGTTCTTTCGGGGGGATGTAGATCCTTCCATTAATTTTGAAAGATTTGGTGGGACCACTTGCCAACTGCTCTAAAAGTTTAAGATATTAGAAGAAGGCGTGTTTTAATATTTATCTATTCCAACACTTCCCCTCACACTTAGTCTAGTCTTTTGCCTAGTACTAAGCGCGGACATATTCATTAGGAAGGGAACTAAAGGCCTAGAAAGATTTGAACTCAGGACCTCCTGCTCTGATACCATGAAAGATTTGATGAGACCACTTGCCAACTACTCTAAAAGCTTAAGCTGTTAGAAGAATGCGTGTTTTAATATTTATGTGTTCCAACAAGTTTGAAAAAGACTAAAAACATCAAATTTCCAAGCATCCAGAAGCTGGCTGAAAGAGTAAAAGTTACTCTTTTCTCATATCTAAGCCGCGGTCATATGTTCTTCGCACCTCTCTTGAGATCTTCTATGTATGCTTCTATTTAACAAACTACAATTACGTCATTGCAAAGAAAAACTGTACCGGCTACCCCCTACAAATGACACCCAGGGTGACTAAAAATCATACCATAAAGCTATATGCATGAAAAATGGAACATGCAGCATAGTCATCCTTACCTGCTTGACGATCGGTCCATTAGGTAGTCAAAATATCCTTCCCAAAATCTAAAAGAGAATAATTCAACCATTACCATTCAAGAAATTAAATGCTATGAATATATGAAGCAGCATGCATCAGTTGCACGTAAATAACTGATCCCATTATTTTAATCCAAATGGTGAAGCAGTGGAAGCTTAAAAAATGTTATGAAATCAGATAGAAAAGATTATACACACATTCGTTCAAAGAGAAAGCAACTAAGAGGGATGGCGGTAAGATATACCTCAGCTCTTCCCAGATAGATATAGAGAGAATATGACGCTGGATGTAGTCTGGAACATTATTACCGTCTTTCTTATATATCTCAGCAGAAACTTCCAGGGCATCTCTTATTGTCACAACATCATTCCGAGAGATTGCACGACCAATGGCTGTTTTCAGCTGGAATTTGGCATGATTTTCATTTTCCAGAGCAGAGAGGAGGAGGTGTTAAATGAGATGTTTTGTCTAAGAAACATCTCAAGAAATCTAAAATCAAGTTTGAGAGAAGAAAATGCATAGAAACAAGAAGCCAATCTGTTATGCCTATGGTCATTTTGTAGGGGGTTTTTCATTTTTATTGAGTATGAGGTTATCATCCCACCAAAAAGTTCACCACAATCTCCCTGAAGGAGCTTACGTGAATAGAGTAAAGAAATTTGCGCCTGCTTACGGATATACCCTACATCAGTGAACTCTTAAAACAAAAGATGCTGCACCTTTTCAACTTTATTCCCTCCCCTTCCCCTCTCTTCCCTCCTTTATCCCCTCCTTCCTCTAAAAAAAAAAACAAAAACAAAAGAAATGTTTCAATTTCATAAAGTTAACGAGAAAATTCTATGACTTTTGTCAAAGCATTTAAATGTAGGAGGAAAAAAGTTAAAAGGCTAAAAGCACACAAGACCCTATAATTCACTTTGATGTGTGAGAAATTTCAGCAAATCATTCTAGCTGTCAATCTGGCAATTTTTCTAAGTCGAATGCACTTACCAATTCCTTAACTGCAATGAACTGTTCGTCAGTCAATTGACAATGCCATCCCTGAAATCATGTGTGGTTTTTGAATTACTACCCCATACAAGGAGGGAACGTCCAATAAATTGCAATATTTAATGCTACATACTGAATTGATGTGCTCCCTAATGCATTCAACAAAGCCACTACCACCAATTCCCTCAGCGTCAAATTCTATTAAAGCTGCAAAAACAAATAAACACAATGTTAGCATGCAGAATAATTTGGCCAATAGATACAAATTACATTGGCCATCAATTATTCATTTGCGTGAAGAAGATAAACACAAGCGTTGATATCTCATAGAAGCGTACCAGAAATGGTGCCATGTTCAAAGGATGAAAGAGGATCATCAGTTGCTCCCAATTTAAGGAGCCGCAACCACAAACCCTAGAGGCAGAAAAATGAAAAGTTAACTGAACATTTCAAAGGGCACTAAAACTGCAGCCACATAGCAATTGATTTTAGTTAAAGCCCAAATTGTCATATATCGCAAAAGTTGTGACCACGTGCACCACCCCAATTCTACTGTATTACAGACATTTTTTAGACTAAAGGTCAGCAAAAAAATTTCATCAGTAAAATTCCACAGAACTACATCCAACATCTCATCTCGCAAATATCTCCTTAACTTTAAACTGAGTAAAAAAGAAATCAGTCCAAGCCTCTATTCCCTAATCAAAATTAATGTGAACTCATATCCATACCAATTTTTAAGGACATAATTTACAATATACAGATTTATAACAAAGAGAACTATTTCAATAGGCTAAAACATCCCTAATTATGCAGGACCAAAAGATTTAACAAGATCTTACCTGAAGCTTAACCTTTATGTCCAGTACCATCCGTTCTCTCTCAGCCTAGCAACAATAAAGGGGGAAAAAACAATTAAAGAGGATTCCATGGTCCCAATTAGGGGTTGGATGTTAAAAATGGTGAAAGTACTTACAGCCCTCTCCATAGGACTCAGAGTATCAACTTTGGAATCCTTACCCACCAATACGGAGGGGGACCTGGAAAAGAAAAGGGACTCTGTCATAAGAAATCCACAAAAACAGCACAACATTTAATCAGGTAACTTGTTGCACACAGAAACAGATAAACATCAACATCCATGCGTAGAAATACCTAGGACTCTGCTTTCCAGAGTAATCAAAAGCTCCACTTGCAACAGCAAGAATTTGCTTCCTCTTCTCCTCCTCCTCTTCTGACCTGATGTTTGAAGGAAACCTATCATAGGTGTATTTGGCACCCGATCCTGAAAAGTAGAGAGATGCAAACTTTACGATCCTTATGCCAGCTCACTTGATAAATACACTAAGAGCCGCTTTTGATTTACTTAAAGACTTCGAGTTAACTTTGGATCTATAATTTATTATTGGTTTGATCTGGTCTTAGTAGCTCTCATTTTAACTCTAATAATTTTTTTTTTTTGGAGGATGACTGTATAGCCTCCCATCCTTATTTATACCGATCACCAGAAAACTCATTCTTAAGCTTTTTCGCTAGTTTCTGTGTTTAAGTTTCCAAACACCAATTTACAAATAAGCAGAAGCATCAATGGAAAAGCCTTTATAATAGGCTCCACAGTGAACACTGAGCATGAATGGCTGTCTCGACCTGATGTTCCTGTATCGGAATCTGATATTGTTATAATCTCAGGCTCCATCAAGGATGAGGGAAAGATCGAAATAGGATTTTGGCCCCTCCCAATTGCATCTTGTAACTTGTCAAGAAGATTGACATTATTTTCATCAGGACTGGTACCTCTCTCCACATAATCCAAGAAGCCTTGAGTATTCAAAAACTGTGTTATCTGAATAAATTGAAAGAAGATTTGAGTACTCAGCCAGTGAGAATTCAGGAGGCCTTTGAAGATGAAAAGTAATCAAACTAACATGAATGGGGAAAATATGCATTAGTCACTTCCAATCTTCAGTACCCATATAGCGGGCACACGAAATGACAGACAGCCCAGTTAGAAATGACTGGCCAGAAAATTTTGTACAGTTAATACACGAGGAAACATCAAAATGATGACATATTTGGTGAAGAATTACCATGGGGTCTGATGGTTGGTTGGTAGAACGAGAACGCTTTCTCAGAAATGCTTCAACATTGAAGGCAGAAGTTGCAGTATTTTCCTGCCAAAATGGGTTCAACAGTACATAAGTCAATCGGATTACCTGGTCCAAGTTAAAAATCTTAGCAAAAAGTAAATAAGGTGCCTTACTAGGAAATTGCGATATCCACCCAATAAGGATGCAAAAAACTTCAAGAAAATTAATCTGTACACACCACTCAAGAAGTATGAGATCAGGCATTATCATATCGAAATCCACCATACCCACAACTAGCACAAAAATAAATAAAAAGTTGGCAGTTGAGAAAACAGTGCAAAAATGATACTGTTGAAGTATTTGAATAAGAGTTTGATCAAAAAGAAAGTATCTGAATAAGAGAGAACACCTTCCTTTAAAGCTTTTTTAAAAGGTTACAAGGGTAAATAAAATATTACATGGCATAGAAGCAGGAGATTCTATCTACAAAATCTCTCC
Source organism: Rhodomyrtus psidioides (assembly GCA_021437785.1). NCBI lineage: Eukaryota > Viridiplantae > Streptophyta > Magnoliopsida > Myrtales > Myrtaceae > Rhodomyrtus > Rhodomyrtus psidioides. The sequence continues at coordinate 14,299,963 of JAILYB010000004.1, read as the reverse complement.
AAGTCCCTTATTTGCCTCCCTATAACTGATTACATGCTTTGATCTTAAGCCAAATCCCTGCCTAGGAATGAGGAGAGCTTTACAATAAGGATAGGTATCAATTTTCAAAATACAAAAGTTATTCAAATGAGTAGTACCAGACATTGTTCAAACTTCAACAGCAGCAAGTTCAGAATACATCTGAAGAGGCCTGTGAAGCAAGGTTGACATACACCAATGAACCCTCTAAAGAAATTGCTAATGATAATATTGGTTCTTGGAAAAATCGCAGAGACAGTTTATCTTAGAAATCAATCCCCTCGAGTACAACAAATCACAAAATAGAATCTCTCCATCTGCATCTGTATTATATATCTGTTTAGATAGAAAAATAAAGAAAACACTTTCGTCCCTTTTTGCTACCATATATTCAGAACAAGAAGAAGGAATGTGAATATGATGATGATAATTATGTAGTAAATGGTCTATAAAGCATGAGAAACCAACCAAGGTGTGAAATCATATCTGCTTGAGCCAAAACAAGTTATGGACAGAATAGGTAGTTCAAATAAAACAGATCCGTGTAAATTAAAATCACCACAAGAAGACTTCAAGAATTATAATTACACCTCCAAGGAAAAAAGATATAAGCGTAGCTCCACAAGGACAATAAACCACATTGGTTAGCTCCAAAAAGCAACTCATGCTTTTAAAGCCTATACGGTGACCATGAAATATCACCTGAATTGTAGGTCGTGATCTTCTCCCCATGGCTTACTGCCCAGCTTAGGATAGTACTCGCATGATACCCCTAAACCTGATGTCATGAGATCAATCCCCACGACGTTTGGATGCAACAGCTTTGTCATTTCATCACGCAGCAAACACAATTCCGGCTCCGGGATGGGAGGTATGTCTTCTGATGTGGTGATGCGATTATACTCAAGGTCCACAACAACTACCTATAACACAGTGGCAAGAACAAATAAGCCAATTAAAAGCAATTGTACATTCAAATTTAAGACCTCCAATTACACCAACACTCCCCGAAGCATATAATAAATTTGCTATGTCTCCACATAAAAATCTCACCTGATAAGTAAAAAGAAAGTTTACGCTAAAAAACAAGAATCTCATCTCAAAAGATTCCTAACCACCAAAAAGTTTCAAGAGTTAGATATACAACTGCATCTTCTCCCCACATTTCTGATCCTTATTCAAAGGCAGCATTTCCATCTCTTGTAAGGTCTACTCTTTATCAACCAACCATAGTAAGAAGATAAAAGCCACTTGCTAAAATCATGTTTTTTCATATCTATCAGAAGAAAAGAATCAAATTTTTTGACACAAAATTCTAAGCCATTTGTGCATAACCACCTAGAAACCATCAGAGTGAAACTCGGGACAACTTAAAAAATCATAGTCGAATACCATCGCATAAGATAAAAGAGGATGAAAGAAATTCGTGTGAAACTTACCCCGTCCATCGTCAGGCCAGATGTATCTACGCCTGAATGTAGACCCATCATATACGGTGTAGGAGCATCAATATAGTCGACTCCACTGAAAAATATTAACGGAATGTAGACATGCTTCAGAAAAAGAAAAATACGAATATCAGATGAGAGTTATGGAAAAAATACGTGAATGTGTAGTGGAATGCCTTATCAAGATCGTTCAAATTACAAATTCAGACATTGTAACATGGTGGAAGCATGATTAACCATGACATGTAACGCAAGTAGGTCGGGATGTGTTTCCTATTGCTAAATGGTGGATTGCTAGAGTATGTAACCATACCTGCCACCTAAATGGATAGATCAAATGGCACATAGCTTCTGATACAAGGGTTAAGAGCGAGTACCTGCCAAACAATGACAAATTCGCTTAATACAAATAAGCATAAGAACACTTAAATAGCATAATATAATTAGCAATGATTGTGACGAAAATTGAAAAGGAGACGAAACACGGGATGCCCAAAAAGTCTCAGGTGCTACACTGCTACATAAGATGTCTTCAAGATCTAAGTTCTTTAAATAACCATGTTTAACTAACTCAACCGAAACACATACTTGTTAGATCGAAGCAAAATCCTTCTCTCAAGCAATACAGCAGTAAATAGCTTGATAAGATTGTCAATATCCAAGCATTGAACAAGTGGCTGAAATGAAATCTGCAAAAAGTGATAAAATGAAGTAGGTCAGAGAAGAACGTGATCTACAGTCTGAGTCATAGCATAAACAACAGAAAGAAACACAGAGCCTAAAACAAGCACCATACATCAGCATTAGGGAGCCCATCCTTTGGTGGAGCCTCTACAGAAAGCAGGCAGTTCTCGATGGAGAACAGCACTCTGTCCTTTCCAGGAGTAGGCAAAGGCACATTTGTCACCATGTATGCTATAGCTTCCCATAATGGCTTGCTGGGATTGTTGCAAAGCTAGATTAATAAATGCAGCAGGAACGACGATATTTCTATCTATGTATGGCACAATAAAACCAACTGGGTCGGCACATAAAAGTAGTGTCTGGCTACATAGTACCCACACATTCAACCCCAAATCGTTATCTTGTGCTAAGGATTGTCACCAAAGTGGAAAGAATAATTGCGCAAAAAGAGTGCTTCCTTCACTTAGATAATGTGCCGCACATCAACAATAAGATTCTTTGAACAGATTTGAAACTACTCTCTCCACTCACTTTCATATTATAAAAATAAGTTATTGCCTGAAAGAATAGTTACCTACTTCCACCATCTGAAAAGCAAAGCGCATGTATTTCCTCCAATGCATTCCGAAGAACACGGAAGCTGGGGGAGTGTGAAACAAGACATATACATTTGTCAGCAAATGAATTTGGCGGAATACGGTAGGCTTCAGCTATATCCTCACTGACAGGATCTCGAAAAGCAATACAGCTGACGTAAATTTTTGAGCCATCTCCCTCTGCAGCATGATTCCACATTAAGGTAGCATTTCAATTTCTAGTTGAAAATTTTGGAGAGACCAAACTTCTCACACAGTTATGAAAATTATCAGAAAGAAAATAAACACCATTGTTACTTTTTTACTTCTGAGTTCCATCTGTTTAATGATTGCTTTATTTTTTCCCCTTTTACTATATTTTTATCTAGTATTCTCAATTCCACAAGGTAGTGATTCAACTTGGCCAACAGGGCAATTTTCCATTTTCAAAACACTAATTACATGTACCAGAAGAAAACATTTACCACGAATAGCTCTTGCATCTAGACATGTAAAACAATTGGTTTCACTAGGTCCAAAATCCATTGTCACCACAATGATCCCAAGGAATACCAATGCAAAAGATAGTAAACAAAAACAGCTCTATGTCCTAGACTTAATTATCTAAATAATCATCTCTCGAATAGTTGGCCACCTCTCGTAAATTGAGCTGAATTAACTGAGATTGAGGACTCTCTAGGTGTTTTAATAGCATAATGCTCAAGGGGGAAATTTCCTAAGATGTATTATCTGGAACTGCACGTCAGATATATTAAGCATATAAATATGAAAGGTAAAATCTCCTTCAGCTCTATGTGATTACAAACCTTTAAAAAAGTATATGACCTTGGATCTAAGAAGTAAGAACCAATCTAGTCATGAACATGCAATTTATTTTATTATGGTATACTACCATTTTTCCAACACCTATTAGAATATACGAAGTAGCACGTGATCTGAAACTTAGGGTCACAGGATTCATATTGCAACAAGAAGCAAGATTACACCACGTGACCACTGGAAGTGCGCTATCGTTAGTGCACCAATTAATCCCAACAAAACACTTGCCAACACTACCCAATTACATGGATATATAAATAATGTCATTCAGCTCTATAGCACATTTGTTCTAAAGAGAACCTTGGCAAAGTGCACGAACCTCGGATTCAAGTACCAACAGTTCTGATAATGCAAACATATAGTTTGTTTAATACTGTACCTTTCCTAATTCTCTAAATAGAGGAGGACATTTGAAACTCAAAATTTTCAGCTCACATGATTAACAAGTGCAGGCGGACAGAAAGCTCAAAGCCAAACACAGCTTAATTAAAACGCGCCAATAGAACAGTCAAGAGTTAAATCAAAAACACCATCCGATCACACATGCTACTTCCCTCACCCAATAGACGAACAACCGACGGCTCAATGAATTTCCCGAAACAAAGTAAACAACAGGAAGAACATATTCCCGCTAACAATAGCATCATTACATAGGAGATCAAGTCAAGCTGGGAGACATACCAGTTAAAACTATCGGATAGCTACGTGGAAAGGTCGAAGGGTTGTTTGAATCAAAGCCCGAGGAATAGACCTCCACACCAGCAGGCAAGACACACTGCAAGCATTCATTTGCATCAAAACCACGTAACCCAATTAATCAACTTCGGTCGTAAGAGTAACACTGATTCTCCCATTTCTAACAGTCTACGTCAAGTGGACTTACGGTGGAGAGCTGAGGAGGCGGAGGAGGGTAAAGAGAGTGATCTGACGAGGGGAACTGGTCGAGCTGAGACGGCATGTACATGATTCCCGTCCCATGGAAACCCTTGTTCCCGTCTACGGTTCGGATTTCAGGCCCGAGACCACACACCACGAAATACTCGAAGATCCCGGCAGCCATTTCCTACTCCAAACTCCCCGTCTCTCTCTCTCTCTCTCTCTCTCTCTCTCTCTCTCTCTCTCTCTCTCTCTCTCTCTCTCTCTGGATCTCTGGGATCCGAATCGGACAGGAAGCAAGCGGTGTCTCAGACGAACATGGGTCCGCGTCCCCTGTTCTTCGACCTGGGCAATGGAGCTTCCTCCGATGGTATGCTGCAGCGATCCAGTCAAGAATGTCGGAGGATTCGGCGTTCTGCCATCGTCATTGAACAGTTGAAAGCTTCGCCGATTCGCTGTTCTCCGTAGCTGGTGTATCGGGAGCTGACGACGACGGTGATCAATGTCGGTGAAACTAATGGCGCTGTCGTCTCGCTCGCTAAAGTGAAGTTTAATTTGGGGAAGTTTAAGATTTTTGTGTCGTGCTCCAGCCTTGTCCCAATACATTTGGCATAAATTTGTCTCAAATTAATTTTTGAGTTACTAACGTACGCATATACATTGACATTGACTCATCTTGGCTTTCGTCAACTTTACAATAAAATAATTAACTGGATGATAATTAACAATAATTGAGTTAACCAAATAAATCCACGGCAACTTTGATTCGTATTTCGTAAAGCCTAATGATCGAAAGCACGTGTTTACCTTTAGAGTTATTAGGTCAATTGAGTTAATTTTTATGTGTTACACAATTCAATAATTTCACGTTAAAATATAAAAACGGCTCAGACGAGGACGTGGTGCGTGGGGTGGGCTAATACTGTGTAGGTGATTATTAAGTGGAATCGAGATTAAATTATTAAGAGGGAGTCCAAGTCCACTTTCACTCAATCGCCAGGCCTTCAAGAAGAACTATATAGCTAAATTATTTGGACATAAATTATGGGCCAATTAGGATATATTAATTATCATACATCACATCAATTCTTCGATGTGAGACTCTCCTAACACAACTCACACGTGCATCCTAACACTTTCGATAAAGACACAGACCCATCAACCCTCGTGAAGAAAAATATGTCGTAGGTCGAACTTGTATAAAAGCCATGATACTGGACACGGTCTCGGGCTCTTTTGACTTTTGAGACGCCATCGACCTCCTTCGGCTGGGCGTTTTCTCGACTCATGAGGAATCCGCAGGCAATGGGCACGCCTTCAAGAAGAGCTAGAAACCTTGGTTGGCTTGGCTAGAATGGTTGAGGAGTCAGATCTGCCAAAGCTAAATTACTTGGGACATGGTGGAGAAGGAAATCATGAGTCTCCATCCAGTCGTAACATCACTAGTTCTCCCAGAATCCATGGAGGATGCCGTCAAAAACGAATGCTTCGTACCCAAGAAGTCGCGAATCATCGTAAACACTAGGGCGATCGGGCAAGATCCTAGTGTGTGCTCAGAAAAATGCGCAAGAGTGGTATAGATGTGAAATGGCGTAATTTTCGAGCTGCTTCCTTTCGGTTCGGGACGTAGGGGATGATGCCCCGGAACTCAGTTAGGTCTGATGCAAGTAAAGCTAGTCTTGGCTCAATCAGCGCATTGCTTCAAGTGGGAATCACCCCGAGGACATGGTACCGACATGAGCGAAAGATTCGCCTTATCAGTTCCTAGAGCTAATCACTTGTTACCAATGCCGACCTATCGCCGGCTTGTTTAAATCCTCAAAAAATGGCGCCTTTTTACCTGTCAGTAATTCGACTCTTATCTGTAGTTTGCTTTAGTTCCAATGAGCCTATCCACGACTCATAAGTACTATTACGATGTAGCCTGCACCAATGTGAAACAGGTTAAAGACATTCTGCGAGAAGCAGGACACCCGAATACAAGGAAATAAGAACTACACTGTTACTAGGCCAGTTCCGGTTTTGGAGCAGTGAGAAATCAAAAAACAGAATACATAACAACATTAAGTATATTTCAACATCTTGATGGTCACAGGCCACTGTTGTAAATTCCCGATCCGATTTTCGTTTCTTTGCATTGTCGGATTAAATTTCGGTCCAGTAGGGACCGTGTCTCTCGTCCAGTTGCGACTAACTTTCTCCTGAGTACTCTGGCTTTTTTTTTTTAACTCGGATAAACTGCCATCAGACACCAGCACTCCACTTTGATGCTGAAAGGCTTCCTCAACAGGTCAGCGTCAACATCTAAGATCGATGACAGACAAGCCAAGCACGAAGATAACCTTTTTCGGGCGCTGCGAATGCAAAATGATTCCCTTACTTGTATCTTGTGGTTACAAGATTTGAATCTTCATTTTGGCTCTGGCAGGCTGTTCAGAGGGTCATTCTCACCTGCTGCGCGCAACATCCAATTATGTACAACACTCGATGAATCTCCGCAATCTGCCAAATATCCCTACAGGCTCTGCTACTGCTGATGGCTCAACCGGTTCCCTGAAATTTGCCTTTTCACTTAATTCTTCAAAAGAGTCCACAAGATTTTGTAACCTTGCAACAAACTCAATGAGGAGCGACGTGAAAGTTGCTAGAGACAAAGCACTTGCGCTTTCATATGTTTTTGATTCTTCTACGACAGGATCAGTTGTCAGTGAGATTCCCGCAGGCCACGATACCTGTTTCGTCATCACATCGTCCGAGGGAATAAATACAGGAACTGGGGGTTTCAACCCCGTGTTTGGCTTCATGGAGTCCAGACTTCTTACTGCAGAAAATGACCTGAGATCTAGTACAGCTTCACTATGTGACTTATATGGTAAAACCTTATTTTCGTCATCATCAAAATTAAGAAGATCATGAGGCTCTGCCGGGTGTTTTGCTCGGTTTCCGATTTCCCAGCTCTCTGAGTTGACTAAAAGGTACGACTTCCGGTCAACTTTGTTCTGCAACTCTTCTGCAGCCTCGTGCACTTCGAACAGTATGTCTACAGGCCCTAATTTTTCCATCTTCTTTACCTTATTTCCGAGTTCGCGTAATACCTTAGCACCCTCAGTACCTACCCGCTGCAGCTCATTGCGAAAGACCTGCCTTCGCTCAGCTGGAGCCTGCAAAAAGGATTCATATCTAAATAGCAAATAGACACGCAGACGATCAAGGCTATGCAAGGTCGCTCAGCTTTCGACAGACAAAGAAGTTGATAGTATCTACTCCAAATATCTTAACGGTTGCAAAAACGAATATACTAAACTATCTGAGCCTAGGCATCGATCTCACGTCTAGTTGCCTTAATCTGCATCATAACAGTGATACATCAGCATATGACAATAGCCCGACACCTCTGATAAAAAGGCTCAATCCTCGATCAGGTTCTTATATTCATGAATGGTCATATATCAATAGGAGAAAAAACTAAATTGCATACAGCCTATTGAAAATATCCTTTAAAAGTAAGTCAACTAGCTGCATCTAAATCTTCATTGTCTCTGTCCAGCATAGGCGAATATGAGCACCATTTTTTTTTCTCATAGCATGTTAATCAACAACAGTGCTCAATCAAACCCAAAAGACCAAACATCAGATAGATCATGGGTAATTCAAAGACCTAAACACAAACACATGGTGGATGCATATGGGTGCGCTCAAATAAGCCTTGCATGCAGATGCCGCCCAACCACACAGGCAGATGAGACAAACAACACAGTTCAAACAACAAAAGGCTATATGGAATGTCTCGTTGATTAGACGAAGAAACTCTGTGCATCTACACATCTATACCAGCTCCAGGCACAACTTCAGAAGTATCTTTTAAAAACTTCGGAGGTACTTAAGAAACAATGGCATAGCATCCTTCATTCTTCTATAAGTGAAAGGATAAAACATAAGATGCCGTTCAAGTAAAATAAAAAATAAAAAGTGCAAAATGGCATGCTTCCTCCACAACGTAACGGCTGGCACTAAAAGAATAGGGGCTTTAAACTAAATTTGCAGAGGTTTTCAGTTAAAGTGCAAAATCTGTGTTGGAAAAATATGGAAAGAGAAATGAGTGATTTCTCCTACAGTGCAAGAGGACATACGTAGAAGTCATATTAAACGAAAGAATTAATATATTCTTATTTTTCAAGGACATGCAGAAAACAGAGTATCTACAGAACAAGGTATGAAAAGCTTCTGATGATACATTGAGCAGGAATAACCATTGCGATGAACTTAATAACACAATAAACCGTACCTGGATTTCAGAAAGTATGCTTCCATGCAGTGCCATGACCATGAATGCACAATGCCTCAGTGCACCACTTACTTTAACATAGTTCTTCCAGGGATACCTAAATGCTCTGTATGGACCATGAGGTGGCTCCCAGATAGCAAAACCCAACTTCTCACATAACAGAATGGTAAATGGGAAGAATAAGAAAACAAGACCAGCCACTATTTCAAATAAAGCAGTTTAGCAGAAAATTACCAGATCATCTTCTTTGCTGGTGGATTCTACAGCTGCTCTGTAGCCATTATAGAGTGGATCATCAGAGGCCTGGTAAGTAAGAATTTTCGAGGGAACCCTTCCATACTCAATACAATTGAGGTACCAATTAACACAACCTAACGAGAAGCAAAAACAGATTAAGTGAACAGGAGGGATGTGGAGCGAAATAGAAAAGACAAAATAATTAACAAGAAAAGCCTTCCAAATCTTTAAAAAACAGAATAGTAAACCTATGGTGAACCTTCCAAAGAAGTTGCGACCCCCATGAAGTTCTTAACCACTAACTTATGCAAGTCCTCGCCAGCCCAGATGGGAAAAATGCAAACATTTACTGCCAGGCCAACACCAGCGCCTAGTGCAATGAGGAAGAAGCGTGAAACAGCTGTATGGATAAATTCCCTTGTCCTATATCCGGACACCATTACAAGCGAATATGTCAACAAGAAAACTCTAAACCCATATTCGTAAGGCTTCATTGTCGGGTACAGTTTTGCATAAGTTGCAATAGATCCTATCAATAAGAGCAATTTAAACAGAGTTAAAAATCTAGCTGCAATGACAGAACAAGAACAAAACAAAACTTCTCAGAGATATAACGAGTGTTTTGTTATTAAACAGATGGACTGACCTATGAGGAATATACTAAGGATAATAACAGGTTCTTCCCACTCTCCAGCCATCTGAGACATCTCTGCCATGCCCAGGGCAAGCCCTCCTGCTGATAATGTCCCTATGCCCCGGTTCAATCCCTTGCTAAGAGTAGCACCTGCCAAAGACAGCATCAAAACAATGAAATGAGGAAAACCAGCTTTGCAATTGAAAATAAGTTCCAGCATAATGCAAAAGCACATAAATAGACCTTTCGTTGTGGTAGGCTGGTAGCGCAATCAACTGTCTTCCTATGAGCATTTGTAGACAAACGGATTGTATCCTCTAAGCGCACTACATCTAAGCAGAACATACAGATACAGTGAAGGAGCCAAGAGAGATCTGAAAAAGAAGTAATCTTTTGGCTCATGTACATGCCCATACATGGGCACACTTCCAACAAAGTAGTTAGAAGTTAGAACAGCTGATGTTATCCTCTAAAGGTAAACCCCATAACAAAATCTTAGTCGACAATGATAGGAGATTTTGACCAAAAAAATGGACCAACTCAGGCATAAAACACCTGCATAACTCTTCACTCTTGCCATATTGCCTATGTTCCAATGGACACTATCACTAATTTATAATTAGCCTAGATGGGTTTTTTCGATTGTAGACTAAGAACTGTTAAATACAACAAGCAATAACCTTCAGCACCACCCGCAAAGTGCACACAGCACTATAATGAAAATGATGCCAAACTCAACACACAAACGGTATGAAGATGCAATCCGCAAAGGCATAACGAACAATGTACTGGATTGTCACTTCATCCATTGGGCAATGAGAATTAGACGTGTCAAGCGACTAAAGCGCATGGAAAAACAACAGCCATAAAGAATGAAGAGCATGTAATAATATACCAATGCTGAACTCGAACACAACGACGACCGTGAGAAGCGCCCAAACAGAGTACTGACTCAAATCCCTGAAGTTGAAGGGCTCTTTCAAGAATATCAACAACGAGACAAGCATCAAAGCCAGGCCCATCTTCGCCGAGAACACAATCTTCCTCGGATCGGACTTGCCCATGTTATACGCCTTGGAAGCGACCCGCTCCAAGTTCTTCCACCACCTCGCGACCGCCTCGCAGACGCCGCGGTACGAGCAGCGGGAGACGTTCCGGTCGTTCATCGATCCCATTTGGGAGAACCCCAGCTCCGAGTAGCCCTTGTTCGAGATCAGCCGCTCTCTCAGCGACCCCATTTTCCCAGCCATGGCGATCCAACAGAGGATTCAATTCTGTCGCCGAGACCAGCAGAGGATTGATCAAGATCGATTGCACTTCCTTTCACTATACAAAGAACCCAGAAGAGGAGACAAGAAAAGGGTAATCCAGGATTGGCGAAATGGATGCGAATCCAGATAGAGTAGCCAGAGAGATGCAATCACCAGGGGGAATGATTTGGAGAAAATGTGCGTGCGTATGAGAGAGAAAGATAGCTCTTTTGGCTTTAATCATTACGGGGAAGATCTGGCTGGGTGAATGTTTTGTTGGTTTGTCTCGTCATTAGATGGAGCATATGCGAACCGACGACGAAGGTTGTTTTGTGACCCGCAATCGAGTGGCCATTTATGTGCCGACGCGTGCAGCGGTTAAGATCTTGCAGGGTTCGTTTGTGGGACCTCCTCCCTTCGACTAGGGAGGAAGAGAGAGACTTCCTGTCGTTTTTGTCCGAAGACGCAACTACGAAAAAGGAAAACTGGTCGTCGTTTTAGGTTCTGAACCAAGTTCCAAGTTCTGTGGCCGGTAAAAAGCCCAACAGGCCCAGCTCACGGAACCGGATCCCCTGCCATAGAGGGTTTATGGCAACGGTCGTCACATAGAGTCAATCCCATCCGTCCGTTTGCATTCGAAGACTCAGATTTAGCAGCTCAAATGTTAAGCGCGGAAGCCAAGATTTCAAAAAAAAAAAAAAATTCGTTTTCTCTCTCCTCAAACCAAACTCGTCCCTCATCCGTCCGCTTTTTCCTCTCTCTCAAATTTCTCCCTCCTCCTCCGTCTCCTCCTTCTGAAATGTCCACCCTCCTCCGGATCCCCACCGTTCGCATGGTGATTTCCCACCAATGTCTGACCGCCAGCCATACACAGTTCATGGCGGTGGAGCTCCGAGTTCCTTTGTAATCAGGCAATGCATCTATCTATCTTACATCCATGGTACTTATGGCAAGGTTTTTCAAATATCGGTGAGGCCTAGTCGAGAATATTAAAATCTTGGGTCTACTTGAGGATATTATATTTGTTGTTATTGTTAACTTTAATGATTCGAGATGTGGTAATTAATGTGGAAGAAAATCAGACCATGGGAAGTGAACCATGCCCTAGAAAGGAAAGAAAAATCGCAAGATAACTCTGGTATATGCACATGGTCATGCCCCTATATTTTTGATATATACGAGGATATAAAATATCATCTTTTATGGAATCGATCTCCCTTTAGCTGCGCAATAATATGGGGACAGCTTGTCTGGAAACACAAAACAACGTTGTTTTGCCGATATTATTTCCAAACACAAGAAGACAGATTATAATATAATAAGATAACATTATCATTCACAATCCATCATACGAAACTGCATAATTCTCTTACAATGTGGTCATACCGTAACATTATAAAACATGCATGAGTTGTTTATAGATTTTTTAAATAAAAATTGAGGTGGAAATTTTTTATAGGATTTGCTTCATTAATACTAATACAGCAATATTTCCAGAATGCATTTTTTTTAAAATAAATTACTTGAGAAATGAAAGATAAATACCCACGGCGACCAAACAAGTTGGCTCGCAAATGGGAAAAGGAAAAAAAATTAGAATATATTCTACATCTATCTTTCCTTTATATGTCTAGATAATTTTGATAATATTTGCTAATCATAACTAAATGAACCTAGCATGCATTCTGAATGACATAGCACCGATGCACTACAAAAAAACAACGATTTAGCCACGAGCATTTAGCGACGAGATAATTTTCGTCGCTAATTTGTGACTAAAATAGCGACGACAAGGAAGTTCGTCGCTATTCGCGACGAAAATAGTGACAAAAAAATTTCTCACAAATTTTGTGACGATTTTTGCGACGAAAAAATATTTGTAGCTAATTAGCGACGAACAAGAAATTCGTAGCTAATTAGCAACGAAATTAATGACAAACAAGACATTTGTAGCTAAATTAGCGACGAAAAATTAATTTCGTCGCTAAATTGAGATGAACTTAGCGACGAAGAACAATCTGTTGCTAATTTAGTGACGAATATACAATTTCGTCGCTAAATGACCAGAAATTTTAAAAAAAGAAATAATTTAGCGACGAAAATCATTGTTCGTCGCTAAATCGGCCACAAACAATGTTATTCGTGACTAAAATTTATTTTTTTATCTTAATTTTTATTTGGTTTTTGGTCAATTCAGCGACGACTAAGACCGTTCGTTTAGCGACGACAATTAGCCTTTGTCACTAAATTTTATTTATTAATTTTTTTTTTTGGTTTTTTGGTCAAATTAGCGACGAACAGTGTTGTTCGTCGCTAATTTGATGAAAAATAAAATGAAAAGAATTGATTAGCGATGAAACCCTTTGTTCGTCGCTAATTTAGTGTTTCTTTTGTATTTAATTTTTTTTTGGTAAGGGTGTATTTAATTTTGTATTTGTTTTTTTTGGCAAATTTAGCGACGAATAGTATTGTTCGTCGATAATTTGAGGAAAAATAAAATAAAAAGAATTGATTAGCGACGAAATTGTCGTTTCATCGCAAAAATATTTTTTTAAAAAGTATAATTAGCGACGAAAGACTTTGTTCGTCGCTAAATATTATTTTTTATTTAAATTAATTTAGCGACGAAATGTCAATTTCGTCGCTAATTAGTTCTTTTTTTAAAATTTTCTTTTATCAATTGCTACAAGTTTCGTGAATCTTATGTAATTTTTCTATGGCGACAAAAATAATTGTTCGTCGCTAATTGCTATCCTTAATTTATATTTTTTTCAAGGTTTATTAGAACCCTTTTTTATATTTTTTACATATATAAAGTTGTGAACAAACAAAAAATGGAGATCAATTCTTTTGATAAAATATAACTTAGAAAAAAAATTGTCTTTGATGAGATACTAAATAGAGTAGAGTAAGGATCTATTCGAAAATGACTTACTTTGCATAATATTTGATCACCAAAAATATATATTGTAATTGTGTGATCCACGAAAATGAAATCAATCGGTTCTTTCTTCTAATTTTGAAAGATAGATAAGATACTATAAGCGAATAAGAGATGTTCTAAATCAATTAATAAAGATTTCAAAAACATTAGAAGGATTAGTTTTTTAGCAAGGTACGGAATGTATCATCAAATATTCAAATGTGATTCTATAAGATCTAGTTTCGTTCAATATTAGTAATGAGGATTCATAATATCACACGTTAATCAACCAAAGAAATGTTCAATAACTAAAAGAAAGATCGATTATTTGGAATCTTTGCTCTCTTCAAACTGTGAATGATATAAATAAGAAACGCTTATGATACGTCGTTTAGCTTAGCTTATTTATGTTATTTCTTAGATTATATTATTTTATATTAATCTACATTAATTCTTTTTAAAAGAAAATGAAAATAGAGCGATTTTTTTTTTGAAATTTAAAAATGAATATATTATTAATTAAGTAAATATTACATTAATAAGCATAAATGAAGAGCGATCAATTTATTTATTTTTATTATCCTTGTTCCTGAATTAGAAAGAATTCCTTTTGTTCCTAGATAGCTTCTTTGAAAATAGTTTCTGCTTCTTCAGTGAATGCTTTAAAGAAGATATAATTTCTTGGAATTGAGGTTTATTTCTGTTATCCTTATTCTTGAATTAGAAAGCATTCATTCTGTTTCATTATTTATGTGTAATCATTATTACACATTATACCACATCTTTTGCCTTGTTGGTTGTCGCATGGATGAAGTACTTCGGTGATCGTGGGTTCCATTTCCAGCTTGTTTCATCTTATTCATTTTTGTTTCGTTGCTAATTTAACGAATTCTTTTGAATTATATAGGATATATATTTTCTTGCTAATTTTAATAAGCTTCACATTTTTGTTAAATATGTATTGAATTTTATGCACTCTGTCTGATTCATCACCCAAAAGTAGAGAAAAAAATGAGATTTGGTTCGTGACGCGGAGAGTTGGCTGGTGGCAACGCCGATTTGGTTCGTCGCTGGTTTAGCGACGACCTTCGAAGGTTGTCGCTAATTTTCAATTTCGCTGCTAAAAAAATGGCGTTTTTTTTTTTTCTCGGGCCGCTCGTCTATAAATTAGCTTCCCCGGCCGCTCTCATCACTCCCTCTCTCGTCATTCCACTTGCCACTCCCTCCCTCTTCTCTCCCTTCACCTCGACGCCAGACTCCGTCGTCCACCCTCAGCAAAATCATCGAGGAGCGAGCACGGAGGGAAGGAAGCTCACTCCAGCGATCAACCCGACATCCCCGGCCGCTCTTGTTACGGCGAGCAGCTCAGAGGGGAGGAAGCTCACTCCGGCGATTGACCCGAACCCCTCCCTCTCCAGTCGACGGCGAAGCCGGTGATTTCACCACCCTAGAATGCCGTCCTACGTCTTCGTTGTCCGCTTCTGGCTGAACTTTCATGTGTCTGTGTATCTAGAATTGTAGCCATCGTTGGAAATGCTTCTGCTTTTGCTTATGCATCGCTTTCATTTTCCTCGCAATCTTCGTTGCCATCTTCTTCTTCGACAATTTCCCTGAACTTCCTCCGACCAAAAATAAAAAAACAAAAATATACAAATTAGTGACGAATATATTTTTCGTCGCAAATTTAGCGAGAAAGTAAATGTTCGTCGCCGATTAGGGCTTTTTAATCCCGCTAATTTTGGCGACGAACTGATTTATTCGTCGCCAATTAACCATTCGTCGCAAAATTGGCGACAAACAGCAGTGTGCGTCGCCAAAATTGGCGACGAACAAAGCCGTTCGTCGCCAATTTTTCATCGCTAAATTTAGCGACGCCAAATTAGCTACAGATTTTTTCTCGTCGAATTTGGCGTTGAACAAAGCTGTTCGTCGCCAATTTTCGCCGCCAAAATTGGCGACGACCTTCGAATTTTTCGTCGCTAAATTTAGAGACGTCGAATTAGCTACAGATTTTTTCTCGTCGCAAATTCGTTGCCAAATCAATTTAGCTACAAATTTTTGCGAAATTCTCGTCGCTAATGTCGTGGCTAATTGCGTATTTTTTTGTAGTGGATGAGATGACATCACATATACATAATGTTTTTGTATTTTCCATTACAACTCGCAATCAAGAATTACTAAAAATAAACTATCTATATTAAGAGATTATCTAGTTTAAGATAAAAAAAAAATAAACTAAGTCAAATCCTAATTTAAATCGGAAAACTTACGTCTTAACATTCTAGATTTTATCTAAGCATGCAACCTATCCGAAAACTGTCTTAACTTAACGAGGGAAATCATATCTTGTAAAAGTTAGCTGCACATGCTAGATATCATCAAAATATGCAAATATCATCAAAATTATCTAGACATATAAAGGAAAGATAGATGTAGAATATCTTCAAATTTTTCGTCGCTAAATTTAGCGGCGACGGCGGCCGGCGGCGTCCTGCGGCGGGACGGCGGCCGGCGGCTACGGCGGCGGGATGGCGTTCGGGGGGGCCAGACGGCGGCGACCGGCGGCGACCGACGACGGCGGCCGACGACCAGCTGCTACGGGCGACGACGGGCGACCAGATGCAGCGGCGGCCGGCGTCCAATGATCGGCGATCGGCGGCCACCCTCCGGCGACCGGCGGCGGCGGCGGATGCCCAACGACAAGCGTCCGACGACCGGCGTCCGGATGCGGCGGCAGCCGGGGTTCGGCGAACGGATTCAAGGAAAGTGAATTTCAGGAATTCGCTTTCTGGAAAGTGGTTTCCTGAAAACCACTTTATCAGAAAACGATTTGTTTTCCTTTGTTTGGTAATATGTTACCGAAAATATTTTCCGGTGTTTGGTTCTCACTTGGAAAACGATTTCAAGCTTACAAATCTCACATAAAAAAACAATTTTATTAGCACTTAAAGGTTTATACTATTTTTATATTATATTATTTCCTTATTAGTTATTATTTATTTATTTTATATTCTTTTTCTTTTTTCTTTTTTTTTTCTTTTTCGTCCGCCGATTGCCGAGCCTCGACGATGACCAGCGATCGGCCACACGAGGGGAAGCTCGCCGGCCTAGGGCTACTGGATTGAGTCAATGTTTAATAAACGGATTTTCTCAATAAGTAATGAAGGACTTCGTCAAAAAGAAGAAAAATAAACAAAAGGACAAACTAACAAATAAAAAGCAAAGAAGCACTAGACTAGGTGGAATCAGAGCAAATGCTAGAGAGCATACAAGAAAATCTACCAAAATACGAGAAAATCTACAGTGCTCTTGAGCAAATCAGATAGAAAACATTTCATAGTTGGATTAGCACCAAATAACATTTCATAGTTGGATAAATTGTGCCACAAAAAAAACTGCTTGGATAGCTACTGAGCAACTAATCAAATAATAAGTTTGCAATTCAAATAGTATCAGTATCAGATAGTATGAATATGTTTGTCAATTTCCAGATAGCTACTCAGCAAATCAGTATGGAGACTATAGCAAACATCAGATCTGATGCTTGTCAATTTCCATTTCCTCTTCTATCTACGAACTCTTCAAGCCATAACTTCTTTAGCTTCGCACTCTTGATAATGAATGCTTTTGCAACTCTCTCATTGTCCACCAAATAATCAAAGGCATGTACAAGGGTGGCTTCATCAAAACAATCAACCTCCATCACTTCTTTGTAGAGCTCAGCAACATCTAGCTAATTGTTACTCATCTTTTTTAATGCAGAAGCAACCTCTCCAATTTGGTCCGAGAGCATTGCAAATTTATCATCCTTATTAGTGGCACGACATCGCTTTCTATTAACTCTTGATGGATCTTCTATTCCTTTCGTAGTATTGTCACTACTATCATCTAAATCAATTGAGCAATCCGCAGTAGGAGGCAGGTCGATGTCACCAAATTGTTTTGCAAAGCTTCCTGTGGCCATGTCTTTTCCAGCCACCAGAGCAAGTTCATCATACATCTCAATTTTCTTGTTCAAGTACTTCTCATGGGTAGGATGTGCCTGCAAAAAAATCATAAAAATACAAGTATATAAATTGATTGACTAAGCGAGTTATGATCACAGCAAGATATACAGTCTTGTAAAGAGCATATGATGCATAAGCGAACCAAAAAAACTATAGCAGTCTCCAATTCTTGCATATCTCAACAAGCTGCAAAGAAACCTGAAGGATAAATGAATTTCTAGCAGCTTGAATATGACAAACAGACATGTAAAGATAAAATAACAAAACACTATAGGTACATGCATCCTTCAGCCTGAAAAGAAAATTACCATTATTTCTTCTTCATAGACTTCCTGCCGAAGAATTGTGATCATCTTCAAGTTATGGTCCCACTGAAATCCACTCTTAGCTCGCAATTTTTGGATGGTAGCCCAATTGTTTTTAATAGTTCTAAGATGATTGTCCACATGGTCAGGTTCACATTATGTCCCAAATCTATCATTTATAGCTTGAGCAACTCGAGAATAGGAAGATGGTTTAAAGGTGGCTGAAGGTTTGTTCCCCTTTGAAGCCTCATCAGCTAGTATCTCTAAAAACATACGTTCCATTGGACCTGACCATCTGAAATGCTTGGCCTTCCCTTCTCTAGTCTTGCCCATTGCTACATTATCATATATATTCAACACAAGAAATTGAGACAAACAAAGAACAAGACAAAAATAAACATGATTTTACTAATGAGACAAAGGAAACATCATGATGATTTAGAGTAGAAAATCAAGTTCATATTACAAATACTCCTTCAATCACAAAGTAGTAATCTATGCTTCATATCACATTAAAAACAACATACAACTTCTAAGAAAAGTACTAAACATTCATCCTATGCCTAATATTCATCCCACATCACACGTACGATGTCATCTCTTTTTGCTGCCCACTCTCTATTTTCCTCCCTCTCCTCTCTTTGTGTTTGTTGATGTCTTCTTTCTTGACTTTGAGATTCAACCTCTATATTAGGTTCTTGCATAAAAGGATCATTTGGGTCAACTCCCATAATGAAGTTATGTAGAATACAACATGCTAAGACCACGTCAACTTGAGTATCAAAAGACCAATAGGGTTCTGCATCCAATACACGAAAACGCCTTTTAAGAACCTCGAATGCCCTTTCTACCGCAGACCTTAAAGATGAATGACGATGGTTGAACAACTCTCTCTCATTCTCGGGTGAGCGATCGCTAATCTCTTTCCTGTGATATCGAACTCCACGGTATGGTGAAATAATTCCCGATTGGATGCCATATCCGACATCAGCAAGGTAGTATTTACCTACCAATTTTATGCAAAGTTTTAACGGAATGTTTCAAGAAAGTAGGGTAAACATTCGATATAACATAAAATGTTTTAAAAAATAGCCTATACCTTCAGAAATTTTCATTCCTCCAGACCTTGAAAGTGCATTTGTTAGAATACGAGAGTCATGTGCTGTGCCTTCCCAACCGGCCAACACATAAACGAATTTTAAATCAAAAGTAACAGCTGCAAGAACATTTTGTGTTGTTTTGTCTTTTCGACCACGAAATTTTCCTTGAATTTCTGGGGGAACCAATGCACGGACATGAGTACCATCAAGAGCTCCAACACAATCCTAATATAATTAAGTAAATTAGTAAGTGCAACAACATATTTTCAAGATGAAGTTCAGGATATTTGTCACATTACATACCTTAAAGTAGGGATAAAATCTTCTATTCTTGGATATTGTCAATGGCGTAGTGCCATCCGGTGGTCTTATAACATGCTTGTACAGTTTTAGAATTGTTTGTAAGACAATTCTAAAGTATATGTCACGCCCCGATCCCCGGGAACGTAATATCCCTACCAAAACGCCTGTGGTCATAATGATAACGTCCCAGGCACGCTATCGACCCACGTTGACATATCGCACATGCGGAAACGATTAAACTCCCATACATACAAAACATCAGGGATAGTCAAATATAAATACCCGCAACAGTAGGATATCAACATACATGATCACCAATATATAGAATACAGCAGATGATCACTAACCCTACGGAGCTACAGTCGACTCACTAGGATCCACCATAGAACAAAAAGGGATCTAGCAGGGTTAGGTCCTCATCTACTCCAAAAAGAACCAAAAATCTCCAAGAGTCCATGTGACGAGTAGCTCAAAATTAGAAGCCAAGGGACGCTCGCCAAGGGGCTCAGCATCACTTCGGACCTGAAAAGTGTTCCCACTACGGGGTGAGATAAAATCCCAGTGAAGTCAACGCCTAAGCCTCGGGTAGGGCGATGACTCGTCCAGACATCCTACCAGGCAATGCATTCAAATATTTTTCAACCAAATGCAACTTACACAAATAAAGCCACACGTAATGCAGGATGCGTACGTATACATGTGCCAACTTAAATTGATCAAACAGCCAATCAATTCCTTGCTATGCACACAAACATCAATCAGATACTAGACATCACACCAAGTCCGTTTTTAGGTCGATGATCCGCGACATTTAGCAAACCCCATGCTTTTTGGCATGCCGGGCATAATAATAAGATTCATACTACCCCAATGCTTTTAGCATTGCCGGGCTTGACGGTTAGACTTCCAGAGGGTTCAGGTCCATCACAAGCTGCGACCTGCTTCCGACAATCCAAGCCTACGCCGCACTCGTCAGTGCCGTACAAGAGAAAGCCGGGCTTCCAACAAGCCATCACGTGTATCCCCATGCTCTTGGCATGCCAGGCGCGATATGAACTTGTCAGGCGTCGCATCATCTCTCATCGTGTGACCACTCATATCATCCAACAATCAATCAAGCTTATATTTAATTATAATGGATGATCACGCATATATGCTTTAGGAACTGGCCCTTGGCCATTTGGCGCTAAATAATGCCAATGAGTCACACGGAAACATGTGAATGCACAACACAATTCACCATCCAAATCAGACAATCGCGAAGCCACAATTTCCATATCGATTATGTAACTCCCATCAATCAATTGATCATTATTAATAAGTCATCAATTGAAGTCAAGAATAAATCGAGCATTTATAATTCAAACGATTATAAATTAACCAACCTCATCAATTAGGGCCATTTAACCTAAATTCAATTTCTAACCTAAACCGACCCTAATCGGACTACATAACCACCTAATAATTCTAGGCAACTAATCCAAACGCAGTTAACGACCTAATCAAGAATTAGAGGTCAACTCACAGTCAATTCCTTGAAATAAAACCTTCAATCCGAACTTCGAACGCAACCGTAGCGCGAACCGTAATTATCGTCCAACGGGCCTAAACTCCAAAAGATTCGATCCACGGGCCCAAGACAAGGCCCAAATTTCGTGGTCCAATACCTCAGCTTTCAGCCCAACTCAGAATGGGCTTTGGCCCAGCTCCACAGCCCTGAAATTAGGCCCACGAATCAGCCCAGCCCAAAAGACACAGAACAAGCAGCAGCACGTGAGAAAAACAGTGGCTAAATGGTACTGTTTCGTGCGACTTTGAGTGGTGGTCGGGCCTGGGGTCGAAGGTGGAGGTTCACGGAGGTCGGGGGTGGACGCCGGTGACCCGTGGTGGCCGGAGAAGTCGCCGGCAACACCAAAACAGCAGCAACACAGCAGCTGCAGCAGAGAAACCAGATTACGCACAACCCGGATACAAGGCTGGTTCGGGTATCTAACGGTCACGAAACCTCTTGCAAATGAAAGGGAACGTCCCTAGGGGTGTCGGGGTGTGTGTAGTGGCCGGAGGTCAGCAAAGAAACGAACCAGAGCAGCTAACTAACTCCAAAACAGAAACTGAACCAAAACCGGCAGAAACAGGGGCATGTTCGGTTTTCTGCTCACCTGAGCTCTTCCGGCGGCTGGTGGCTGCTTGCGACAGCAGAGGAATGTCGGAGGGAGAGTGAGGAAGCTCCGTGAGGTGGTGGTGGTGGTCGAAACCCACCGAACAGCGAACGGAAGCCACTGCAGCCCCTGTTCGAACAGAACAGCAAAGCTGCTCCTGCAGCTTCTCGCCGGCTTTCCGGCGGCCCTGGACGGCGGCGACGGTGCTGAGGGGTGGCGACGGACCAAGGAGGAGGTGATGATCGGTCGGTGAAGGTCTGGTGGTGGCTCGGTGAGGCTTGGTTGCGAAAAACAGAAGGTAAAGAAGAGAGAGTCAGTCGGTGCAAAACAGGGCAGGAGGAAAACGTGTAAAGGAGGGGGTGTCGTGCAAGCTGGAGGAGAGACAGAAGTTGCAGCTGTCCACTTGACTCTTTGACCAAATGAGTGCTCTAGAGATAAGGTGGGGGCCACTTCTATTATTTCCCTTGTCTTTTGTTCATAAAAAAAAATCTAGAGCATTCTTGTAATTTCCATATCTTGGCCGGGAAATTCCGAAACTTCGCACGCGAGGGTAAAACGGACATTGGCCATCCAATCGGGATAATGAATCCTTCGAGGTCGGCTTGGCTATGGCGAGGCTTCGACTCGAAAATTCAAATCCTAAGGCGAATCGACAAACCGATAAAAATCCAACTCGATTCGATCGATGATTATCGAAAATCTTTAAATTTCAAATTTCTAAATCCACGAAGTATACTTTGCGCGACCAAAATGAAATTCATATTCACACTATCGTCTGGATTACACTATTTACAGGAGTCGGGATTTCGGGCGTTACAACTCTCCCCACCTTAGGAAATTTCGTCCTCGAAATTACACTACCGCTGAAAATCCTCAAAAAGATCAGAATATTTCTGCCTCATAATCTCCTCGTTTTCCCACGTAGTGCCTTCCGTACCGTGATGTTGCCAAACCACCTTTACTAGAGGAATTGTCTTATGCCGTAAAACATGCTCCTTTCGATCCACTATCCTAATCGGGCGCTCCACATATGTTGCTCGCTCGTCCAATTCGTTTTCCTCATAGCTCAAAATATGTGCGGGATCAGGCTCATATTTTCTTAACATCGAAACATGGAACACATTATGTACTTGAGACAGGTTTGGCGGTAAAGCAAGGCGATATGCTAAATTTCCAATCTTCTCCAAAATCTCAAACGGTCCCACATATCTTGGACTTAATTTTCCCTTCTTACCAAATCGAGACGTACCTCTCATTGGCGATACTTTCAAAAACACATGATCGCCAACTTGAAATTCCAAAGGTCTTCTCCTTTTGTCCGCATAACTCTTTTGGCGACTTTGAGCTGCTTTTAGTCGATCCCTAATAATTTTAACTGTTTCCATTGACTGCTGAACTAACTCCGGACCAGTGACTTTCCTCTCACCAACTTCGTCCCAACACAATGGCGTCCTACAGGGTCTCCCATACAGGGCCTCAAATGGTGCCATCTGAATACTCTGCTGGTAACTGTTATTATAAGCAAACTCGACCAGATGTAACTGCTCCTCCCAGTTACCTTTAAAATCCATGACGCAAGCTCGTAACATATCCTCAAGAATCTGTATTGTCCTTTCAGATTGACCATCCGTCTGAGGGTGATAAGCCGTACTAAATTGTAACTTCGTTCCCAGAGCAGTTTGCAAGCTTTTCCAGAATGTCGCAGTGAATTTAGGATCACGATCTGAAGTGATCGTCACTGGAACTCCATGCAGCCTCACGACGTGCCTCACATAAAGATCTGCATATCTATCTAAGGCAAAATCCTTTCTTACCGGAATAAAGTGAGCTGACTTCGTCAGTCTATCCACTATAATCCAAATTGAGTCGTGTCCTCTTTGACTTCTCGGTAACCCCATTACGAAATCCATCGTGATATGTTCCCATTTCCATTCAGGAATTTCTAAAGGCTGTAATAGTCCTCCAGGCTTACAATACTGTGCCTTAACCTGCTGACAGGTTAAACATTTAGCCACATATCTAGCTATATCGCCTTTCATGCCACTCCACCAATAATGCTGCTTCAAATTCTGATACATTTTCGTACTTCCAGGGTGGATGCTATATTTACTGCGATGTGCTTCTGACAAAATATCTTCCCTTAATTTCTCATCATCAGGCACAACTAAACGTCCACGAAACTTTAGAATTCCATCGTCAGTTACCTGAAAGTCTGCACTCCTTTTGGCTGAATCGTCTTGAAGGATCTTTTGGACGGTGGGGTCGGTTGACTGCAAAGTCTTAATTCTTGCTTGCACTTCCGGTTCGATCCTTAAGGTAGCGATTAAGCTTACTAAATGGCTGACTTCAAACTTAAAATCAGAGTCTCTCATCTCTTCTAGCAACCGCCACTGACTGGCACGTAATTGAGCAATCACTGATTTTCTACTCAGGGCATCTGCAACTCTGTTCGCCTTACCTGGGTGATAGAGAATCTCACAATCATAATCTTTAAGAAGTTCCATCCATCGGCGTTGCCTCATATTTAGTTCCTTTTGTGAAAATAAATACTTCAGACTTTGGTGATCCGTATACACTTGAAATTTCTCCCCAATCAAGTAATGTCTCCAAATCTTCAAGGCGAAAACAACTGCGGCCAATTCTAAATCATGCGTCGGGTAATTTACTTCATGAGGTCTCAACTGACGAGAGGCATAAGCGACTACCCTTCCATGCTGCATCAATACACAGCCCAATCCCCTGAATGAAGCGTCACTATATATTTCAAATCCTCCAGGACCCGATGGAATCGTTAAAACAGGAGCCGTAGTTAGCTTATGCTTAAGCTCTTGAAAACTACGTTCACATTTCTCCGTCCATTCGAATCTTACATCTTTCTTTAATAGCCGAGTCAAAGGCGAGGCTATAGCAGAGAATCTTTCCACAAATCTTCTATAATAGCCTGCCAATCCTAGGAAGCTCCTGATTTCAGTCACTGTTGTAGGTCTTGGCCAATTTATAACTGCTTCAATCTTTGTAGGATCAACGGCAATACCATCCCCAGAAACCACATGACCGAGAAATGCCACACGAGCTAACCAAAATTCACACTTACTAAATTTGGCATACAACTGATGTACTCTAAGGGTTTCTAACACCATCCTTAAGTGTTGGTCATGTTCCTCAAAACTTCTCGAATATACCAAGATGTCATCTATGAATACAATCACAAACCGATCCAAAAACTCCTTAAACACCCTATTCATCAGATCCATAAAAGCAGCAGGAGCATTCGTCAATCCAAATGGCATTACGGTAAATTCATAATGTCCATATCGCGTCCTAAACGCCGTCTTCGGAATATCCTCCTTCCTTATTCTTAACTGATGGTAACCCGTTCTTAGATCAATTTTAGAAAATACCGCAGCTCCCTGCAACTGATCGAATAAATCATCGATCCTTGGTAGAGGGTACTTATTCTTGATCGTTACCTGATTTAATTGTCTATAATCAATGCACAAGCGTAACGACCCATCTTTCTTCTTTACGAACAATACAGGCGCTCCCCAAGGCGACGCACTAGGACGGATAAATCCTTTATCCAATAACTCCTGCATCTGAACCTTAAGCTCCTTAAGTTCAGATAATGACATCCTATATGGCGCCTTAGAAATTGGTTCCGTTCCAGGAATCAATTCAATCACAAATTCAATTTCTCTTTCCGGTGGTAAACCAGGCAATTCCTTGGGAAAGACATCAGGGAATTCACATACGACGGAAATGTCCTCCAACTTAGGCTCTTCAACAGAAGTATCAACCACAGACGCCAGATAACCATAACAACCATCTTCTAATAGTCTAGTCGCCTCAAGCGACGAAATCATTATCGTCGAGGTCCCTCCTCGACTTCCCACAAACTCAAAACTGACGTCATCCACTGGGTTAAACCGAATCACCTTACTGTGACAATCCATTACGGCCCTTTGTTTCTTCAACCAATCCATTCCAACTATTAAATCAAAATCATACATCTCTATTACAATCAAGTCAATCCTATCTTCATGGCCACTTACTACGAGCTTACAGTCAGGACAACCTACCGCAACTATCACATTATTTTGTAAGGGCGTAGAAATCCTATATTCCGTATCCAACCGTTTCGGTTCCAATTCCACTAACTTAACGAATTGCTCAGCCACAAAAGAATGTGTCGCACCAGGATCAAATAAAGCATATGCTGCTTGATCATGTAAGAGAACCATACCTGTTACGGTCGGTGAATCCTTCGCCGTATCTCGAGTAACTGCAAATACCCTTCCTTGAGCTGGAGGTCGGCCGTGATTACTCTGTGGCGCGTTCCCTCCAGATTGCCTTTCCTGTGGCCTATTCTGTCCTTGAGGGCAGTCCCTCGCTAGGTGACCAAACTGACCGCACCTGAAGCAAGCTCCAGTCCTCCTTGGACACATACCAGGTTCGTGCCTCTGGTGACACATGCGACATTCTTCACCCTGACGATAAGTCGGCTTGCTAATGGCGCCTGACCGGCTTGGGGGAATATAAGCTCTACCACTAGGAATCGGCCTCTTGCCTTGTCTAACATCTCTTCGGGTATGAACAAACCGTAAACTAGCAGCGGCAGCCCTTTCATTTAGATTTCTTTCAATCAATTGAGCTCTCTCATACAGTTCATCATAGTCCTTCAGGTTGAACGGTATCAGAATGTCCTTGATTTCGGGTTTTAATCCATCCCGAAACCTCTTCGCCCTATCTTGAGGATTCTCAACCATTCTAGGGGCATATCGGGACAATTCAGCGAAACGAGCCTCATACTGATCCACAGTCATCTGATTCTGCCGCAGGCTCATAAATTCATTCAGTTTCCGCTCTCGAGCCACATCTGAGAAATACTTATTATTAAAAGCTTCCACGAACTTACCCCACTTCCAGGCTGTACCTTCCGGAAAGACTCGATGTTTAGTTGCATCCCACCAAGAACCAGCGTTACCCTGCAACTGGTAGATAGCCAAAGTAACTTTGTCTTCTTCTGAACACTTTAGCAAATTAAAGGCTTTCTCCATTTCCTTGACCCACTGAGTGGCAGCTTCAGGATCCCCATCACCTGTGAACTTAGGCGGCACCAACTTCATAAATGATTCTGCCAACTTATGCATCGGCCTATCTTCAATGTTCCCAGTTGAAGGACCAGCTTGCGACGTCTCTGCAGCATTCCGATTTCTTGTTCGTTGGCCAATCAGTTCTCCCAGTGCGGCAAGGATTTCATCTGTCATCCTTGGGTCTCTTTCGGGAGGCCTCTGAGGTGGTGATTCACTTTCCATGGTTTCTTCAATCCTGGGTTCCTGCCCTTCAGACTCAACTCGAGGCGGCCTTCCAGCTCCCGATGCTTCACCGATCTCATTAATCCTCAGTCGTCTCGCAGGCCTAGTTCGAGGTGCTCTTCTACCGCGTTCACTCATTATGCATGTATAATATAGAGTCCTGCTCACCCCAGAGCAAAGCACGATAAGAAGACAACTCAAACAATTAAACTAACAACCCGCAAACACAAGCAGATATCGTATAATCCTACTAACTATCCCATCTTCCCATCGCCCCTTATCACTCCAAACCTATGACCGGGTAATCAGGCCAACCTTGCTCTGATACCACTTCGGGCGGGGATGTCACGCCCCGATCCCCGGGAACGTAATATCCCTACCAAAACGCCTGTGGTCATAATGATAACGTCCCAGGCACGCTATCGACCCACGTTGACATATCGCACATGCGGAAACGATTAAACTCCCATACATACAAAACATCAGGGATAGTCAAATATAAATACCCGCAACAGTAGGATATCAACATACATGATCACCAATATATAGAATACAGCAGATGATCACTAACCCTACGGAGCTACAGTCGACTCACTAGGATCCACCATAGAACAAAAAGGGATCTGGCAGGGTTAGGTCCTCATCTACTCCAAAAAGAACCAAAAATCTCCAAGAGTCCATGTGACGAGTAGCTCAAAATTAGAAGCCAAGGGACGCTCGCCAAGGGGCTCAGCATCACTTCGGACCTGAAAAGTGTTCCCACTACGGGGTGAGATAAAATCCCAGTGAAGTCAACGCCTAAGCCTCGGGTAGGGCGATGACTCGTCCAGACATCCTACCAGGCAATGCATTCAAATATTTTTCAACCAAATGCAACTTACACAAATAAAGCCACACGTAATGCAGGATGCGTACGTATACATGTGCCAACTTAAATTGATCAAACAGCCAATCAATTCCTTGCTATGCACACAAACATCAATCAGATACTAGACATCACACCAAGTCCGTTTTTAGGTCGATGATCCGCGACATTTAGCAAACCCCATGCTTTTTGGCATGCCGGGCATAATAATAAGATTCATACTACCCCAATGCTTTTAGCATTGCCGGGCTTGACGGTTAGACTTCCAGAGGGTTCAGGTCCATCACAAGCTGCGACCTGCTTCCGACAATCCAAGCCTACGCCGCACTCGTCAGTGCCGTACAAGAGAAAGCCGGGCTTCCAACAAGCCATCACGTGTATCCCCATGCTCTTGGCATGCCAGGCGCGATATGAACTTGTCAGGCGTCGCATCATCTCTCATCGTGTGACCACTCATATCATCCAACAATCAATCAAGCTTATCTTTAATTATAATGGATGATCACGCATATATGCTTTAGGAACTGGCCCTTGGCCATTTGGCGCTAAATAATGCCAATGAGTCACACGGAAACATGTGAATGCACAACACAATTCACCATCCAAATCAGACAATCGCGAAGCCACAATTTCCATATCGATTATGTAACTCCCATCAATCAATTGATCATTATTAATAAGTCATCAATTGAAGTCAAGAATAAATCGAGCATTTATAATTCAAACGATTATAAATTAACCAACCTCATCAATTAGGGCCATTTAACCTAAATTCAATTTCTAACCTAAACCGACCCTAATCGGACTACATAACCACCTAATAATTCTAGGCAACTAATCCAAACGCAGTTAACGACCTAATCAAGAATTAGAGGTCAACTCACAGTCAATTCCTTGAAATAAAACCTTCAATCCGAACTTCGAACGCAACCGTAGCGCGAACCGTAATTATCGTCCAACGGGCCTAAACTCCAAAAGATTCGATCCACGGGCCCAAGACAAGGCCCAAATTTCGTGGTCCAATACCTCAGCTTTCAGCCCAACTCAGAATGGGCTTTGGCCCAGCTCCACAGCCCTGAAATTAGGCCCACGAATCAGCCCAGCCCAAAAGACACAGAACAAGCAGCAGCACGTGAGAAAAACAGTGGCTAAATGGTACTGTTTCGTGCGACTTTGAGTGGTGGTCGGGCCTGGGGTCGAAGGTGGAGGTTCACGGAGGTCGGGGGTGGACGCCGGTGACCCGTGGTGGCCGGAGAAGTCGCCGGCAACACCAAAACAGCAGCAACACAGCAGCTGCAGCAGAGAAACCAGATTACGCACAACCCGGATACAAGGCTGGTTCGGGTATCTAACGGTCACGAAACCTCTTGCAACTGAAAGGGAACGTCCCTAGGGGTGTCGGGGTGTGTGTAGTGGCCGGAGGTCAGCAAAGAAACGAACCAGAGCAGCTAACTAACTCCAAAACAGAAACTGAACCAAAACCGGCAGAAACAGGGGCATGTTCGGTTTTCTGCTCACCTGAGCTCTTCCGGCGGCTGGTGGCTGCTTGCGACAGCAGAGGAATGTCGGAGGGAGAGTGAGGAAGCTCCGTGAGGTGGTGGTGGTGGTCGAAACCCACCGAACAGCGAACGGAAGCCACTGCAGCCCCTGTTCGAACAGAACAGCAAAGCTGCTCCTGCAGCTTCTCGCCGGCTTTCCGGCGGCCCTGGACGGCGGCGACGGTGCTGAGGGGTGGCGACGGACCAAGGAGGAGGTGATGATCGGTCGGTGAAGGTCTGGTGGTGGCTCGGTGAGGCTTGGTTGCGAAAAACAGAAGGTAAAGAAGAGAGAGTCAGTCGGTGCAAAACAGGGCAGGAGGAAAACGTGTAAAGGAGGGGGTGTCGTGCAAGCTGGAGGAGAGACA
The DNA here is from genome assembly GCA_021437785.1 of Rhodomyrtus psidioides. Taxonomy (NCBI): domain Eukaryota; kingdom Viridiplantae; phylum Streptophyta; class Magnoliopsida; order Myrtales; family Myrtaceae; genus Rhodomyrtus; species Rhodomyrtus psidioides. The sequence goes on along the minus strand of JAILYB010000004.1, from coordinate 14,270,236 downwards.
GAAGTTGCAGCTGTCCACTTGACTCTTTGACCAAATGAGTGCTCTAGAGATAAGGTGGGGGCCACTTCTATTATTTCCCTTGTCTTTTGTTCATAAAAAAAAATCTAGAGCATTCTTGTAATTTCCATATCTTGGCCGGGAAATTCCGAAACTTCGCACGCGAGGGTAAAACGGACATTGGCCATCCAATCGGGATAATGAATCCTTCGAGGTCGGCTTGGCTATGGCGAGGCTTCGACTCGAAAATTCAAATCCTAAGGCGAATCGACAAACCGATAAAAATCCAACTCGATTCGATCGATGATTATCGAAAATCTTTAAATTTCAAATTTCTAAATCCACGAAGTATACTTTGCGCGACCAAAATGAAATTCATATTCACACTATCGTCTGGATTACACTATTTACAGGAGTCGGGATTTCGGGCATTACAGTATCGATGAATGGTCTCAATAGACCTATTCAACCTTGACCCTATTACTCTCAACCTCACATTATGCCCTAAAATATGGCAAAAGACTAGCAATTGCTCTTTGATTGACACATTTACTGTTTCGTGTAACAAATTATTTGACACAAGAACTCTACACAATTCAAAGAAAACTTGTGGTCTCATACGTATTTGTTTTGTGCGTAGCTGTGGTACAGAGCATATCCCTCTTTCTTGTGATCCAGAGGTACCCGCGGAAAACTAAACGCAAAGGCAGGAGGCATCTCTTCGATTTGCCTCAGCTTCAGATGCAAAGCTGACCCTGAAAAGAAATGTTGCCGAACTCGCTTTATTAGATCGGTTCAGCGGCGAAACCAGCGCTAGATTAACCTTTTGCTTCCTTGTTAATTTTCCAATGCCCGGCGTAAATTCCTCTTCGCTTTTCGATTTTAGCAGTCTTTTTTTTTTCATTTCTTTTTTCATACAGAGTCCTATACCCAGCTCCTACAATGTTAAAGGAACAAGTTTTCAATCTGTGCATCATGAAATGCTTCTTTCTCTTTATGTGTACTGAGGCCTTTGGTCCAATTCATGCAATCTCAAGCGACGCGACTTGAAGCGTCGCGATCCCGACACGGGTTATGACGAAATTTCAGGAACTTTTTCTGCTCAAGCTAGTCACACTGGACTCATCCAAAAGAACAAATTTCTTCCATATGATTTTGACTGGCTGGCCAAAAGATGATGAACAGGACTGAAGTTCATTTCCATAATGTGAAGGTGTACAGCCCAGAAATGGAGCAAGAAAAGTGTGTTTGGACTATGGAATAGCATCAAACATGCATGAAGACACGCTCACACTCATACCATGCACTTGATCTATTAAAGCCTCCTCTGTTGCAAAACCAATTCACAACACAGACAATGGCTACTCTTCCCTTCAACCTCCTCCTCCTCCACGTCTCCTTCTTGCCCCATCTTCTCGCAGGGATCCCTGCCGCCCTTTCTCAAGACGCTGCCTCCTCGAGCCCCGACGTCTCCTCGTGCCAGCCTCGGCTCTTGTCGCTGGCCCCCTGCGCTCCATTCGTGCAGGGCGCGGCCCAGTCGCCGTCCGAGCCGTGCTGCGACAACCTCAGCCGGATCTACACACAGCAGCCACACTGCCTCTGCCTCGTGCTCAACGACCCTTCCCTCGTTCCTCTGCCTATCAATGGCACACTGCTTCTGGAACTTCCCCACCTCTGCAACCTCCAAGCTGATGCCTCTGCTTGCTCAGGTACAATGAAACATTAAAAAAGGAACAAAAATGGGATTCAACCCTTCAGTGCCTAACATTTTCACAAAAGATTCCGGTTTCGGATAACCCTTTTCTGCGCTATCAATTAGAACCCCTGAAACTTCCAAAGATCGGCGAGGGATCTCTCCCTCCTGAACACGCTTTCGGGTCGATATAATAATTAGTTCACTCGATGATCAGTCTGTAGTTGAACCTATATATGTTGTCCGAATCATATGTTCAATGGGGTGACATGGTTTTGTCTTTTGGAGGCCTAGGAGCGCCTGCATCTCCAAGCGCACCAGGTCCCCAGGTCTCTGTAGGAGCTAGGAGGACCGAGACCAACAACTCCACGGTCGCTGGTATGCCGCTTGCATATGAACAAAACACAAACTAGTTCAATCTCTTTTTCTCTCTTTCCTGCTTCTTTTTGAATCCTAATTCTCATGCAATTTCCTACTATTTTCCAATGCCCCTTTCGCAATGGATCGACCCAGCTTCACCGGTCGTGGAGGTGACGCCAAGACCGAGCATCATCAGATCTGGCCCCGGCCTGAGCAGCGGCGCGATGCTGGATCGGGAAGGCCGGCCCACGTTTCTCGGGGCGGCTGGGGTGGCCTTCTTGTTGGCAGCACAAGTGTTTTACTGAGGATTTTACACTCAATGGAGTTCGTTAGTAGGCGTGCTCACGAATGGATTTCGCGTTTTCTCTTTTGTATTTCCGGGTTTCTCTTCGATAAGAACATGGACAAAAATGCATTGCCAAACATGTATTTGACTGGTTGAGTTGGTTGGATTACTCGGTCATGATTGTTTGATTTGGTCAACCGTCGTTTTCGCCCGCTAATATTGGGGGCAGCATGTCTGGAAACACAAAACAACGTTGTTTTGCCGATATTATTACCAAACACAAGCAGACGGATTATAATATAATAAGATAACATTATCATTCACGAATCCATCATACGAAACTGCATAATTCTCTTACAATGTGGTCATACCGTAATATTATAAAACATGCATGAGTTGTTTATAGATTTTTTAAATAAAAAATTGAGGTGGAAGATTTTTATAGGATTTGCTTCATTAATACTAATACAGCAATATCTCCAGAATGCATTTTTTTTTTAAATAAATTACTTGAGAAATGAAAGATAAATACCCGCGGCGACCAAACAAGTTGGCTCGCAAATGGGAAAAGGAAAAAAAATTAGAATATATTCTGCATCTATTTTTCCTTTATATGTCTAGATAATTTTGATAATATTTGCTAATCGTAACTAAATGAACCTAGCATGCATTCTGAATGACATAGCACCGATGACATCACATGCACATGATGTTTTTGTATTTTTCATTACAACTCGCAATCAAGAATTGCTAAAAATAAACTATCTATATCAAGATATTATCTAGTTTAAGCTGAAAGAAAAAATAAACTAAGTCAAATCCTAATTTAAATCGGAAAACGTACGTCTTAACCTTCTAGATTCTGAAGACGCTGCTGCGTCTTCAGGGAATTAACTTGCACGCCACGTCTTTCATACTCGGTCTCTTCTGCGGGTTTGCGTCCCAACACTTCTTCATCAAGCTCGCGAATTGTCTCGGGCATCTCTTCGATATCTCTGGCCTCATGTTCTGCCAGTTTTCGACAACCAAACCAAACCAAACCCGTGAGCAACCATTTTGATTCAAAAGCATGAGTTAGTAGCATAGTATTCGAGTGACGGGTGGGCTGATTACATGATGGAGAACCGCTTGATCGATGTACTTGGTTTTCACGTCCTTGTATGGCATCTCGTTGTGGCAAATCTCCCACAAGGTGATCCCGAAGCTGTAGACATCTGCTTTGGGGCTGGACGTCTTGTCCTTGATGACCTGATATAGAGCACAAAACACTTCATCAGGCATCTAAAGGCATGAATTCTCATTGAAGTGAATTACAATTGAGGCCATACCTCAGGGGCCATGTAACAGATGGTTCCACCGACTTCGGACGAACTGTAGTGATCTGCTCTATGAGATAGGCCGAAATCGATAAGTTTCACCGTACCAGTCATATCCATGAGCAAGTTGGATGGCTTCACATCTCCATGGACGATTCCTCTTTCATGAAGGTAGCTCAGCCTGTGATTTGAGAGAAGTTAAATCCAAAAGGGTCAGTCGACACGCGGGTTGAAAAAGGTTTTGAATGAAACGTAACATGGGAAATAGTTCATGAGGGGAAAGATTTCGACCCTCTAGCCGCATCAAGCGCCATTCTCCGGATGACGTTCTCGCAGAGCATGCTGGATTGGTGCCTCGAAAGATAAGAAGACAAGCTACCTCTTGGATAATATTCCGAGACTATACAACATACATTTTCCAGCCTCGGCCCTCTAAATATGACGCGCGACGTATGATATGTAGCTCCTATGAACTGAGGGAAAGTAAAATAATTAGGGCATGCGGTAATTACTAGCTTATGACAAGAGAAAGAGTATGAGGTTTTGAACGTGAAAGTTGGTAACGATGCCAAGATAATCACCGGAGAGAGAACTACCTTGACAATGTTAGGGTGGTTGAGATTGCACCAGAAGGACACCTCTCGAAGAAACAAGGATCGACCCTCTGAATTCCTCTCTAGAAACTTGACTGAAAATTTTCACGGAACAAAAGAATTTATCAGTTCAAAAGTGAAACCAAAAATTACTTTTTAACTAGAGATTCTGAATCGATTATGTATTAGACAGAAGTAGTATCCTCAGTAACAATTGGAAGGTAGTAAAAAGTCACAGCAAAATCATAGCTACTCATTCCCAAAAACAAGCAAGCGTAATTCCTCCTAGACACTAAAATTTCTTGACCCGAGGAGGAACACATTTACTAGTCATATCATTCGGAATCACCTGAATCTCGAGAATTCTTCCAACCAATCATGCACAAATCTCTTGAACTTTGATCACATGACCCTTCATACATTGGATGTGCAGTAGACAATCCCAAACATTTCGCTCGAGCCCTATTCCCCCACCAAGACACGCACACGATGCTATCGGAGAGACTAAGGACAACCACTCTGATCCCTCTCACCTACTCAACTTTCCCCACACTTCCACGTAGGACACATGTTCTTCTCCACTCTCGTCAAAAAATAAAAAATAAAAAACCACGAAACGCAAACGCAGACATGCAGATGTAGAACACACAACTACGCGATCCGCATGAAGGAGAGCGAACGGATTTCTCAGATGTTCTTCGCAGTGCAAAATGGACAGCCAAGGGTCGCGCATTTCGTTAGCTTCCATCGAAGTCAAAACGTTTTATAGTTTCGCGATTGGTCGGGCAGACGGGGATGACGGGAAAACAACCAAGAACCCAACAAAGAACACAGACAGAACCTAAGACATTGCGTGCGCAGACAATCCCAGAATCGAGAGAGCCCGACGAGAAACAAAAGCACGGTCGCCCGAAGCTCTATACATCACATCGAACGGACATGCAACATTTGGATATCAGCGGAAAAAAGCGTTCGAAAATAGCCAAACCCCTGAACTTTCCGAAGCAACCCGACACAAAATTACGTATTAAGTGAAAAAGATCACTCATCACCCACCAAATTCAATGATAAAAAGAACAAGCATTACGCGAAAAAGATGGAGGATTAGAATAAGGATTCCAGGAAAAACATATTATTCGTGATAACCTGCAACATCCCTCCCTCTGTAGGTTCCTCTGAACACGGTCCCGAAACCCTCGTCAGTGATCATGCCCTTCACGTAAACCTCACTTCCGTCGATTTTCCAGCTCATGGCGGTGGAGCTCCAAGTTCCTTTGTGATCAGGTGATGCAGCTATCTATCTTGCATCCATTGTACTTATGGCAAGGTTTGCCAAATCTCGATAAGGCCTATTCGAGAATATTAAAATTCTGGTTATTGTTAACTTTGTTATATGCACATGGTCATGCCCTATGGATTTGATATATAGGAGGATATAAAATCAAGATAAAAAAAAAAAAAAAAAAAAAAAAGTAAGCGTGTTTGGAAGAGTCGTCGTCTTCTTCTTTCTTCTTCTTCTTCACTGGATTCATCATTTCTGAATCTTGTGTAGTTCCTCTCAAGAAGTTCGAAAAACGGATTACCTCGGATCTGAAGAAGCGCTCTTTGAACTTTTCGGAAACAGCCCTTGCAGTCGATGTTGATCCTAAGTACCATGCAGCAAAACTAGCAGAAGAAAGTTTTCTTTGAGCATGTAGAAAAGTTGAACATGGCTCTTTGAATGCTTGATCAAAACACTGGAGCAAAATAACCCAGAAAAGACACACACAAAAAAAAAGAAGGGAAAGCATTCACCTTTCCAGTCATGAAACCAGAGGAGATGAAAGGATTTGAGTGCTCGAGATCGAATTAGCACGGTCGAGAGGCCGAGAATGCTTAAAAAGGGTTTACAGAAGAGGAAAAAGATCACAGGACATTGAAAATCTTTACTTTTGGATTCCAGAGGAATCTGATTCTGACCTCTCGTGTCAGAGCGAGAGAGATCAGGCAAAAGGCAAAACGTGCACGGGCCAGCCTCGCCCGCTCGCTCATTTATTCTTGACTTCTTTGCATTGTTTTGTGCGTAGCTGTGGTACAGACTACAGAGCATATCCCTCTTTCTTGTGATCCAGAGGTACCCGCGGAAAACTAACGCAAAGGCAGGAGGCATCTCTTCGATTCGCCTCAGCTTCAGATGCAAAGCTGACCCTGAAAAGAAATGTTGCCGATCTCGCTTTATTAGATCGGTTCAGCGGCGAAACCAGCACTAGATTAACCTTTTGCTTCTGATGTACAATAGAAAGAAGGCGATGAAGAACAAAATCGATAGAATGAGGAACAATCGTTGTTCTCTCAGAAACGATATCCAATCGTAATTTTCTCAATATTCAATAATCTGCTCACAAAACCCTAAAGACGACCTTATATAGGTGTCAACCTAATGACAAAAGATAACGCAAAAATTACAAAAATATCATTAAATTATAAAATTGCCTAAAAATAGAAAATTGCCCGGAAATCCGCCTAAAAATAGAAAAATGCCCGGAAATCCATCTAAACGACCTCGAATTGCCAAAATCCAGTACTAACGGCACCGAGTATTGATCGGACGACCGTTTCGCTTCAATCGACCGAATTTGAGCCCAATCTGATGTCGTTGACTGATTATGTCTGCCGGTCCTAGGTGCATCATCCTCCCCTGCTAGAAAAAAGATTCGCCCTCGAATCTGCTTCATCTCCACTAGCATCAATCTCTTCGGGTTCTTCCTCATCAGTGTGGTAAGGAGATAAATCCGCTACATTAAAAGTTCCGGATACATTATACTTACTCGGCAGCTCAACCTTATAGGCATTATCACTAATTCGCTCCAGAACTCTAAAGGATTCGTCAGCTCTAGGCTGCAACTTGCTAAACCTGCCGGCCGGAAATCGCTCTTTTCGGAGATGAATCCATACTAGATCACCTTCTTTGAAGACGACCCTTTTTCTGCGTCTGTCCACCCGTTGCTTGTACTTCATATTCTGCTTGTCTATCTGGATATGAATCTGTGAATGCAGCTCTTTGATCTGTTTAGCATGCTCATCAGCATCTAAACTGAACTGCTTGTCCACCGATAATGGCGTGAGATCCAGGGGAGTAATTGGATTACGCCCATAAACTATCTCGAAAGGACTTTTGCCTGTAGTTCGATTCTGCGATCGATTGTGGGCAAATTCTGCTTGAGGCAACACCAAGTCCCACTGCTTTGGACTATCTTCAACCCAGCTTCGTAGTAAATTTCCCAAGCTTCGATTGACAACCTCAGTCTGCCCATCGGTCTGGGGATGATGAGAGGAACTAAATTGCAATCTGGTTCCCATATGCCTCCAAAGAGTGCGCCAAAAGTGACTCACAAATTTCACATCACGATCTGAGGTTATGGATTTAGGAACTCCATGCAGCTTAACAACCTCCTGTAGATACAATCGCGCGATCTGTAAAGCATCAAAAGTCTTGTTACAGGGAATAAAGTGCGCTATCTTCGCAAACCTATCGACAACTACCATTATGGAATCTTTATTCCGTTGCGTCTTTGGTAATCCCAAGACAAAATCTAGATTGACGTCCTCCCAAGGTGCATCTCGAACAGGTAAAGGCATATACAACCCAGCATTAGTACCTCTAGTTTTCGCCACATGACATACCATGCATCTTTCTATAAATCGAGTCATGTCACGCTCCATTCGTGGCCAATAAAAATGCTCACATAGCAAGGCCATCGTCTTATCCATGCCAAAGTGCCCAGCAAGACCTCCTGCTTGACTCTCGATAATAATTGACTCCCTCAAAGAACACTGAGGAATACATAGCCTGTTACCTTTAAAAAGATAGCCCTCCACAATCTGAAATTGCTGAAAAGGCTCCGCTTTGCACTTCTTCCATATATCGCCAAAATAAGGATCGTCAATATACAAATCCTTAAAAGAATCAAAACCCAGAACTTTCACCTGCATTGTGGACAGCAAGGAATGTTTTCTGCTCAAGGCATCAGCAACTCTATTTAGCACGCCCGCCTTATGTTTAATGGAAAAACTGAAAGCTTGAAGAAACTCCACCCACTTCGCATGCCTAGTGTTCAATTTATGTTGCCCATTAATAAACTTCAAGGCTTCATGATCAGAATACAAAACAAATTCCTTCGAAATAAGATAATGTCGCCAATGCTCCAAACTCCTCACAATAGCATAAAATTATTTGTCATAAGTCGAATACTTTTTTTCGCTTCGTTCAACTTTTCACTGAAGAACGTTATTGGCTTATTCTTTTGACTCAGGACATCCCCAATTCCAACGCCCGGTGCATCGCAATGCACCTCGAAAATCTCACTAAAGTCAGGAAGCACTAACACAGGGGCTTCAGTCACTTTCTTCTTCAGTAATTGGAATGCAGTTTTCGCCTCTTTGGTCCACACAAATCTACCTCCTTTTAGACAATCCGTAAGAGGCGCAATAATAGAACTGAAATCCCGAACAAACCTCCGATAAAAAGACGCTAGCCCATGAAAGCTACGTACCTCATGAATATTTTTCGGAATCTCCCAATTTGTGATAGCCTCAATCTTAGTTGGATCCATCTGAATGTCTTCCTTGGACACGATATATCCCAAAAAGGTCACATGATCAGCCCAAAAATGACACTTCTTAGTGTTAGCATATAGTTTCTGCTCCCTCAATACTTCAAATACCTTTCTCAGATGCTGCAAGTGTTGCTCAGTTGAAGCACTATAAACCAAAATACCATCGAAATAAACAACAACAAATTGGCCAATAAAAGGACGAAAAACCTTATTCATCAACCTCATAAAGGTGCTCGGCGCGTTAGATAATCCGAATGGCATCACCATCCATTCATACAGACCATCCCTAGTCTTAAATGCTGTCTTCCATTCATCTCCAGGTCGCACCCTAATCTGATGATATCCACTCCTCAAATCTATCTTTGAAAAGATAGTTGCCCCAAATAACTGATCAATCAAATCATCAAATCGCAGAATAGGAAAGCGATACCTTATTGTGATTTTGTTGACAACTCTGCTATCTATGTACATTCTCCACGACCCATCTTTCTTAGGGACCAACAAAGCTGGCACGGCACAGGGACTCATACTCTCCCGAACTGCACCCTTTTTTAACAGCTCCTGCACTTGCCTTTGCATCTCCTCATGTTCTTTAGGATTCATCCTGTAAGCTGCCTTATTAGGGATAACAGCTCATGGAATGAAATCGATACAGTGCTGAATGTCCCTCATAGGTGGTAACCCAGGTGGCATCTCTTCCGGTGCTACATCGGCAAACTCATTTAGTAGAGGCAAAACTGGTGCAAGAATTTCTGGACTGTCAGAATTCTGCTCTATCACCACAACAGCGAAAAGTTCATAAGCGTTCACCGTCTCCTCTTGGAATTCTGACCTGGACAACAGATTATTCTTCGCCTCCTTCCTCAAATCTAAAGGACCCAGCATAATAGACCGACCATCCTTCTTGAAAGTGTATGTGTTTTTGAACCCATCATGCTGAGTTTTTCTGTCGAATTGTCATGGTCTTCCCAACAAAATATGACAAGTATCCATGGGGACTACATCACCCCAAACTTCATCAACATAATTCTTTTCAATCGAGAACTGTACCAGACACCTCTTAGTTACTTTCACTTCGTTTCCCTTCTTAAGCCACGACAGTTTATATGGTTGAGGATGATCTTCAGTTTTTAGCCTCAACTTCTCTACCATAGTAGTAGATATCACATTCTCACAACTCCCTCCATCGATTATCATACTACACACATTTCCCCCACTGGTGCACTTAGTATGAAAAATGTTATGCCTAAGCCACGATTCATCATCAACTTCAGCAATATTTAGAATTCTTCGCATAACTAAAGACTCACTGGAATTGGCATAGACAATTTCTTCTTGATCTGGATCCACGTCCTCTCATTCTTCATCAATTTCGTCATAAACGGGGTTCTCAACAAATGCAGGATTATCAACCAATGTTACAAACTGCCGGTTCGGACAATCAACGGCGAAATGTCCGAGTCCTTGACACTTGTAACACCGCTTGGCTGCAGCTCCTCCCCTGCTAGTTCCAGCACTACTCTGTTCCCTCTTTGATGTCAGTTTAGAACTCGCACTCTTAACGGTTGCTGGGTTTGAATTAGTTGAAGAGATCCCCATTTTTCCGCGGGATTCTTTGCCTGACCACTTAGAACTGCCGCCTGACCACTTGGAACCACTGCCCTTTCTTTTACATTGCCCTTCCACCTTTAAGGCCAACCTGCACACATCCTCATATGTCCAATATTGTTGTAGTTGGACAACATCAGAAATTTCATAGCGCAACCCTGCCAAATATCGAGCAACTATTTGTTCGTCTTCTCCACTACATCACAACGCATCTGTAACCGATCAAACTCCTCTGTATATTCCTAGACTGTCAACTCTCGCTGCTTAACATTGTGATATTCAATAAACGCCTCTTGCCTATAATGAGTAGCCAAAAAAAAAATTTGCAACAATTTTTTCATTTTATCCCAACGATCTACCTTCGATTTTCCTTCTCTAGCACGCTGCTTTTTCACATGCTCCCACCAAATCGAAGCATGCTTTCGTAGCCTAATAGCCACTAACTTCACTTTTTGCCCCTCAGTCAGATCTTTAATATCAAAGATCCGCTCTACTGTATGTAACCAGTCAATACACTCATCAGGATGAGCCTTACCATGAAACTCAGGAATCTCCATCTTCATTCCGAAATTTTGAGAAAAATGTTGATTTCCAGGTCGTACTCCTCGATTCCCCCCTGGTCCAGAACCCCGAAAGGGTTTTCATCTTCCTCTTCAACATCAGATGGATCAGCAGATTCCGCTCCTTCTTCAGGTTGCGCATCAAGCCCTGCCTCCGCAAGACGTCGCTGCATACCCTGAACTTGTCTCCTCAACTCTTCGATTTCTATGTCTCGCAGGTCTCGCATACGCGGTTGTTCATCTGCATCAGGAATGACTCCATGTCCCTGGCCTCCACGACCACGCTGCCTTCGACCACCACGATTTTGTTCAGCCATCAGTTCGTTGCAACCTGTGCTTTGATACCAAATGATGCCGAAGTACGATAGAAAGAAGGCTATGAAGAACAAAATTTATAGAATAAGGAACAATCGTTGTTCTCTCATAAGCAATATCCAATCGTAATTTTCTCAATATTCAATAATCTGCTCACAAAACCCTAAAGACGAACTTATATAGGTGTCAATCCTAATGACAAAAGATAACGCAAAAATTACAAAAATACCATTAAATCATAAAATTGCCTAAAAATATAAAATTGCCCGGAAATCCGCCTAAAAATAGAAAACTGCCCGGAAATCCATCTAAACGACCCCGAATTGCCAAAATCCAATGCCAACGGCACCGAGTATTGATCAGACGACCGTTTCGCTTCAATCGACCGAATTTGAGCCCAATCCAATGTCGTTGACTGATTCTGTCTGCCGGTCCTAGGTGCATCAGCTTCCTTGTTAATTTTCCAATGCCCGGCGTAAATTCCTCTTCGCTTTTTGATTTTACCAGTCCTTTTTTTTCCATTTCTTTTTTCATACAGAGTCCTATACCCAGCTCCTACAATGTTAAAGGAACAAGTTTTCAATCTGTGCATCATGAAATGCTTCTCTCTCTTTATGTGCACTGAGGCCTTTGGTCCAATTCATGCAATCTCAAGCGACGCGACTTGAAGCGTCGCTATCCCGACACGGGTTATGAAGAAATTTCAGGAACTTTTTCTGCTCAAGCTAGTCACACTGGACTCATCCAAAAGAACAAATTTCTTCCATGTGATTTTGACTGGCTGGCCATAAGATGATGAACAGGACTGAAGTTCATTTCCATAATGTGAAGGTGTACAGCCCAGAAATGGAGCAAGAAAAGTGTGTTTGGAGTTTGGACTATGGAATAGCATCAAACATGCATGAAGACACACTCACGCTCATACCATGCACTTGATCTATTAAACCCTCCTCTGTTGCAAACCCAATTCAGAGCACAGACAATGGCTACTCTCCCCTTCAACCTCTTCCTCCTCCTCCACGTCTCCTTCTTGCCCCTTCTTCTCGCAGGGATCCCCGCCGCCCTCTCTCAAGACGCCGCCTCGTCGAGCCCCGCCTTCTCCTCGTGCCAGCCTCGGCTCTTGTCGCTGGCCCCCTGCGCTCCGTTCGTGCAGGGCACGGCCCGGTCGCCATCCGAGCCGTGCTGCGACAACCTCAGCCAGATCTACACCCAGCAGCCACACTGCCTCTGTCTCGTGCTCAACGACACGTCCCTCGTCCCTCTGCCTATCAATGGCACACTGCTTCTGGAACTTCCCCACCTCTGCAACCTCCAAGCTGATGCCTCTGCTTGCTCAGGTACAATGAAACATTAAAGAAGGAACAAAAAAAATGGGAAAAAAAATGGGATTCAACCCTCCAAGCTGATGCCTCTGCTTCCGGCTTTGGATGGCCCTTTTCTGCGCTATCGAATAGACCCCCTGAAACTTCCAAAGATCAACAAGGGATCTCTCCATCCCGAACGCGATTCCGGGTGGATGTAATCCTTAGTTCACTCGATGATCTGTCTGTAGTAGAACCTATATATGTTGTCCGAATCATATGTTCAATGTGGTGACATGGTTTTGTCTTTTGGAGGCCTAGGAGCGCCTGCATCTCCAAGCGCAGCAGGTCCCCAGGTCGCTGTAGGAGCAAGGAGGACCAACAACTCCACGGTCGCTGGTAGGCCGCGCTAGCATATGAACAAAACACAAACTATAGTTCAATCTCCTTCTCTCTCTTCCCTGGCTTCTTTTTGAATACTAATTCTCGTGCAATTTTCTTACTATTTCCCAATGCCCCTTTCGCAATGGATCGACCCAGCTTCGCCGGTCGTGGAGGTGACGCCGAGACCGAGCATCATCAGATCTGGCCCCGGCCTGAGCAGCGGCGCGATGCTGGATCGGGAAGGCCGGCCCACGTTTCTCGGGGCGGCTGGGGTGGCCTTCTTGTTGGTAGCACAAGTGTTTTACTGAGGATTCTACACTTAATAGAGTTCGTTAGTAGGCGTGCTCACGAATGGATTTCGCGTTTTCTCTTTTGTATTCCCGGGTTTCTCTTCGATAAGAACATGGACAAAAATGCATCGCCAAACATGTATTTGACTGGTTGAGTTGGTTGGGCTACTCGGTCATGATTGTTTGATTTGGTCAACCATCTTTTCGCCCGCTAATATTGGGCCGAAGGCCCGATTTGAATCCACAGGCCCACTGAGAATGGCCCACTTGTTTGAGTCCGAAACTTTATTTTGCCGCCGTGTTTGATTTGGATTCGAAAAAAGTCAACCCCAATTCCCAAAAAAAGTAGCCTTAAAAGATGAATATTTTTTTCATAAATTTTTATGAGAAATGAAAATTTCTCTTTCTTTTAAAAATTATTTTCGGAGAAATAGAGGGCATCGAATTCGAGAGACGGGGTCTGGGCCACAGTATTATATTGAGTTGGATTTGACTATGAGAGTCAATTCAAAGTCAATGAAAAATTTACCAACCTTCCCCCCCAAAAAAAAAAAAAAATGCACTAGTAATTAAACGGACGGACTTGATATATGAACTTGACTTTTATAGATTTGAAGACAGAGTCACGGGCTTTGATTAAGGACATGAGCGCCTTCAATGCCCATCACAGCAATTAGCTCAAGAACGAGGGGCGAAAACGTAATTTCGATCTCTAGGGCTTTTTGGTTTTACCTCTTTGCAAGGGATCCGGATCGTCTGCCCTCATCATATTAAATTTTGGACTGAGTGACTGAGTGAGACGGTAGATAGGCGAGGTATGACGGCATTTATATTTTTAATTTAATTTAACTCAAAATTAGGTTGAAATTATATTTCGACATCATACCCTTGTTCCGCCCGAATATTTAGCCCTTATTTGAAACTGGCTATACCCATTTTTGCCATAATTTTTTTTTTTTTTTTTTGGAGAAGTACTCTTTAGAGTTATTCATGTAGATTGCGACATTTTTACTATGTACTCGATGTGTAAAAAAAAACTAAACAGGAAGTACGTAGTTTACTTACTTACAGAGGATATGCTTACAAAGCTGGATTCTTAATTGGGCACGGATGAGGCTGAAGAAGACACACTGCAGGTCCTCACCGCATACAAACGCAAGAACAAGAAAGGAACTGACTATATAATCAGAGTTGCTTGATGTTTCCTCAAAACTACATAAATCATATGCATCACTTCAAAGAAAAGTGCTCCCTGTAAAAAACGTGTTCTCGAACCTCCGAAACTGGAGGAGGACGGATACCATTGATCACGACGGAATTCCGACGAGAAGATTCCTCATTTTCAGCGCCTCTTCGAAGTTATATCCTGAATTAAATGACCCGCGTTAGAATAACCAAGACCTTCGAGAAAACAGACAGTCCCTGTCTGTGTATGCATATGAGTATGGACCATCCAAGAACCTTTAGAAATTGTAAACCAAGACGCCATGGAAAGGATACAACAAGGATCGGAAGATACCACCACTGGCAGTTTATGGAACATTAATGGAGAACAACAAAAGAGACCACTGCTGTCTCATAACATGGAGGCACGTTTTTAGTCAAGAAACGCATCATGAAATAGAGGGAAACACGCGGTTCTACTCTCAAATGAATACTTCCTCAGCCTTTAAAACAAAAAAGAAAAGAAAAAAAAAAGACATTGAATCTTGGGGCATATGTAATTCAGATCGAGCCCGGTCCGGCCTATTGACACCTCTAACCGACACCAAGACCGAGCATGGTCAGATCCGACGTCGGCCTGAGAAGCGGCACGACGTTGGATCGAGAAGGCCAAGCCGTGTTTCTTGCCGCAACCGTTGATCGCGTTGTCGTTAGCACCGTTTCATCGAGGGTTTCAGCTCGACAAAGTTGGTTGTAGGGCGTGCTCGCGAAGGGTTATCCATGCAGAACGACCAGCGGAGCACTATTCCTAGTGGTTGTTCTTCACTTGTGCGAGACTAATTCACATCCTCGCTTTAATATTCCCGATTAACCTCGGTCAAACACAGACAAAACAATGCGTTCTCAACATGGATTAACGAGGTCATAATTATTTTCGTTGCGCTTTAACAGTCGATCACCATATGATTATTGGTCAACGGTCTTCGTCTGCTGATACTGGGTCCAATGCCCGATTCCAAATCCACAGGTCCATTGAGACTGGCCCGCTAGTTTGGGTCGACACTTGTTTTCTTGCCTTCTTCTATTTTGATTCCAAAAACTCAGCCCTAATTCCAAAAAAGCTTTTGACCAAGAAAAAAATTATATATCCAAAAAAGCTCCTTACAAAAGATCAATCTTCTTCCGTAAATTATTTGGAAAAATTTAAGAATTCTATTTTCAAAATTATTTCCAGAGAAATAGAGGGCATGGTTTTTTTTTTTCCGTCTGTCGAGTCGTAAGTCTCCTCTCTCTGACTTTTGCTCCGCTTCTTTGCGGAGCGCAGGAGTCGAACCCTGCATTTGTGAAACCAGGGTCCGCACTCTTCAATCTTTTTACCAGTAGGGACGTATCTCGCATGCCTATTGGCGAGGGCATGAAATTCGAGATATAAGGTTATCGACTTACATTCGACGGTCAATGAAAGGTTTACTAACCTTCCACAAAAAAAAAAAAAAAAAAAAAAAAAATTGGGGGGGAAGGGGTGGTTTCGAGTCAAAAAAGGTGGTTGGAAATAATGTCTAACCTACCAATTTTCTTTAATTGAACCGACAAAGTTACTATTTTAATTTGACTTTGGAAACTCAAGACCAAGTCACATGCTTATATTATATTATTAAGGATAGTCAGTGCCTTCTTTACCACATGAAAGCAGTTAGGTCAAGAAAATATAATTTTATTTTTTCTCTTTTTTGACTAGTAAGACAACGGAGAGGAGATTTGATCTCTCCAAGGAATCACAGAACCAACCGTACGTGCACCCTACTTTTGTCGAGTCCCATGAGAGTTTACCTACTGGTATTCCTTTTGATTTTTCACCCTTCCTTTTTACTAGATTGATAATTAACTTTGCCCGTGACTTTTCTTGAAAGGGTTTGTTTGTTCCGCGAAAAATAAATGATTCAAAAATTGCATTCATAGAAATGATTGGTTATATCTTTAGAAATGGTTAACCAACAAAAAAAACATCGTTCCCATTAACAATTTATGCCTAAATATTATCGTAGACGACGAAAATATTTTTCATACGGGCATTTTTGTTAGCAATACAAGCGATTGTTTTTAGGAAAATATTTTATAAAGGTATAAACTTTTCATGAAAGAAACGGATCCTAATTATAATTCTTTTATTCGCACTTTTTATGATTGTCACTCGAGATAAAATTGTATGCTAAAACCGAAAAAAAGATGTATGTTTTTAACTTGTCAAGTGAGCAGGAAGACACTCTACTCAAATCTCGCTACGCGCGACAGTAAATTTTTTTTTTTTTTGGGAACTTGTGAAATTTGAATGGAGTGTCTTTTTATTGACTTGGCAAGTATGACCTATGTTTCTGTTTTGACAGAAAATACTAGGGCTAATTCCCCAAAAAAAAAGCATTAATTTTAGGTCTAACGACGATTGTAGCCCGGACTTTTTTCTGTTACACAAAAAAAAACACAAACTTTAGGTCTAATGACGATTATGGCCCGAACTTTTTTTTTTGTCTCATAAAAAAGTACTAACTTTAGGTCTAATGACAATTCTAGCCCGAACTTGTTTCATCTCGTGAGATATCACTAACTTTAACTCGAGTCTCAAATTTGATCGTCGTTAATTTGAAACCATTAGTTGTTCAACGTGGCAATTCAATGTCATTCACATGGCTTGTTGACGTCGATTTAAGACACTATTCATCGTCTTCTTAGCACGGAATCCGAAATTGTTTATCCGCTTCGAAGAGAGGGGTGGGGTTGGGTTTATTAAAAAAGAAAGCTCTAGTTTTAGCTTGACAGATCTCGTCCATGTCGTCTCTCCATGAGTGATAATACACAATTTCGGATTTTAGTGAGACAACTGATGCTTGCGGATGAAGTGAAGGAGACGATGAACATGTTAATTGTCGTCCTTCAAGCTATGCCCAAATGAAGCAAATGAACAGCTTCGAATTCCGCGTTAAAGGTTAATGAATAGTACCTTTAATCCGTGTCAGCAAGTCACGTGGATTTGTTGATGACAAGTAATTGCTACGTTGGACAACTAATGGTTCCAAATTAAGAGGAGCCGATTTTGGGACCCAGGTTAAAGTTTGTGCTTTTTCATGGGATAAGAAAAAATTCGGGCCAGAATCGTCATTGGACTATGCTTTGTTGTGAGATAAGAAAAAAGTTTGGGTCAGAATAGTCATTAGACCTAAAATTTGTGTTTTTTTAGGAAATTAGCCCGAAAATACTGTATAGTTCACGCCACGCTCATATCTCTCCATGTACACCCACCCACACGCTCATCCCGTCAAAATTTTGAAACTTGCCGAACCCATGGGCACACGTGGCAAAATTCGGTTGGAGTAATTTTTGCTGGCTAGGGACGCGCATGACATAAAACTTTCGGTAAAGAACTTCTGCTTCAGAAGTGCTTCGGGAGCAAAAATCTATTTGGTAAATTAACTTCTGAGATAGAAATTCATTTGATTACGCAATTTCAATTTTTTTTCATTTTCGGAGCATTTTTTTTTATTTCAAAATTAATTTTGAAACCACTTGAAAAATCAATTTATTCAGGGCAATAAATTCTAGCATCTGTCTCGCATAAGAAACAAGTGAGAAGATGACGGGTGCGATCCGACGTCACCCGGTCCACGTCGGAAGATTCCTCCCTACTCAAAAGTCCTCGTAACCTGTCAGCAAGGATTTTGACCCCAAAAAAGAAAACTTACTAGCAAGAGAAATTCGTTATTCGCGAGGACGAAAATACCCCTCCGTGGAGCCCACATGATTTGATTTCTCGCATATACGGTACGACTAGAATTTCTACTGCCGCTGGAAACCATGCTCCAGCCAATCACAGAAGAGCAATTATCCGAAAGTAGATCTATATAACAAAGTTAAATAATAATAATAATACATTTATAAAATATATAACTAAGTGCGTCAGCTTGTTTGTGTTCCTAATATATTATCGCTTTGATTTAAGCGGAATTACTGATATTACATAGCACGGCCAAAAAAGAAAAAAAAATAAAGATGAAATTAAGTAAAATTAGGAAAAAAATAAAAAAACAAAAGAGGGAATCACTAACACGACGGAGGAGGACGCACGATGTTCCCCCGCCCTCGCAGCTCACGCGCGGGATCCCCGCCGCGCCGGCCACCGCCTCTAATCGTCACTGGGGCCCTCTTCCGGCACGGCGTTCAAGTCGAAGCCCCCATTGGGCTCCGCGGAAGCCGCGTCGGGTCTCTTCTCCTTCGCCTCCTCCCCGGCGTCGCCGTCGGCGGCAGCCGGGATCCCCGCGCCGCTCTCCAGCGCCGATCTCCACACCTTGCCCCGCTCGTCCCCCACGGCGTTGCCCCCGCCGGCGGCCCTCTCGAAGTACTTCACCGCCACGTGCATCCGCCGCACGATCGCGAAGAACTCCTCCACCTCAGCCTCGTTCGGCGGCGACCCCTCCGCCGGCGTCGCCTCCAGCACCGCCGTCAGCTTCCTCTTCTTGCTCCGATCCGGATCGTCCGCCTCCCTCGTCTTCCTCACCTTATTCTCCGCCTCCATATCGCTTCTCCCTCAAGGCCGATCTGGAACCGCGACGAGGACGGCGATAACGAAAAAGACACCGAGCCTCTGTGCCGCTACATATAAAAGCTGTCGGTCTTCGAAGTCTTACTTTAATGGAGGAAAATCAATTGTTCGCCATAGTATACGGCAAAACGCATCACAATGCAGAGAGAGAGAGAGAGAGAGAGAGAGAGAGAGAGAGGGGGGAGTTTCGGAGAAGTGCGGCCATGGGAATATGTGTTTCGGCTGTCGAAAGTCATTTTTTCATGCTGGCGAAGTCGATCTCAGCCGTTGGATCGGGAATCCGGGGTTGGTTACGTCATGGGTCTTTGGGCAAAGTGACGGCATCGGAGTGGCGACATCTGTTAGGTGGTGATGGACGGTGACAGGAAGGAGCAACCCACGCGCGGGGCAGGCCACGCGCGTCAACTGTTTGACTAGACTGAGGTCAGGAATGTCAATTCACCACCTAAAGCGATCAATTTCCTTTGTTGTTCTTTATCTACTTTTACTATTTGTTTTCTCCTTTCTCGTGTTTCATCAATCAATTTCATTAGTGCGTAGTTGTGAAAAACATAATGTATCTAGACTAGGTCCTTCGCCTACGCATTAAAGGATATAGCAAATCCATATATGCTTATACTCTATTAGCAGCATCTCATCCCCAATGTAAATGAAGAAAATGAGTGAGTCGGTGCTTTTCATAATATAAGAAAGATATGAACTCAAGTGAACGTGGCGTTTATCAAACGATTTACCTATAAATACACCCTTTTTGGCATTGGTGGTGTTCGGATCGGATTTCGTGCAAAGCGCACTAAACCTAGCAATTTATGACTGCTCTCCCTTATACTGGCATGGTATATTCATGAGTTTATTCTTGATATGTTTCAAATAATACTTGAACTCTATATCAAAAGAAGGAAGAGCAAACTTCATTACGATCTGAACCTACCTAAGCTAAAATCGAATGCGATTTTTTTTTTTAGAGTTAATACCACGAAAAATCCCATATTGAAATGCTTGTGACAATTCCAAATTAATACCCTGTGATAAATTTACCATTGGCTAGTTTTTTTTTTTTGGGATATGTTCAGCATAACTCCTAAAATTTACCATCAAAGTGAAATTGAGTTTTAAAACTTGCAAAAAGTGCAATCGAATCATAAAACTTGACAAATTGGTGAAATCGAGTCATTTTGTTAACTCCGTCCATATTGGCAAACGAAAAATGCTGACATGACATTTTTAATATTTTTTCTCTCCTATGTGACGATGATGTCGCTAAAATGATGTCATTTTGGCACAAAACAGATTTTTTAATCTAATTTTTACATGAATTACTTAAAAAATAAGACTGACAAAAAAATAAAAATAAGATAAAATTAAAATAAATAAATAACGCAGAAGTAGCACAGCAACGAGGGTTCAAGCCCTCGTCGCCCCATCCTCGCCAAAAAGGGGGGGAAGTGGTCGCCAGTGGCAGGGCCGGTTGGATGAGCTCGAGATTAACACGAGGAAGATCTTGCAAGGCCTCGAGTATCTTAATGAGAATGGGTTTGTTCACATGGATGTTAAGAGCCAAAATCTACTTATGGGTAGTGATAGCTTGAAGAATGCAGATTTGAGTTGCGCTAGATTCGTCCAAACATGACAATCCAATCGTGCCCTTACCATCGGTCGGCGAGGGTCGCCGGTCCTTGATTGGGGACCGCGGCCAATGGTGATCACTTCCCCACCAAAGTAGGCCCTTTCCGGCGGTGGTGGGGCGGCAGCAGCGAGGGCTTGAGCCCTCGCTGTTGTTCTGCTTCTGCGGATTTTTTTCCTCTTTTAATTTTGTCTTATTTTTAGACTGCAATTCAAGTAAAAATTACATTAAAAGTTAGATTTGGGCCAAAATTACGTCGTTTTAGCCACGTTATTGCCACATAGGAGAGAAAAAGTATTAAAAATTATCATGTTAGTCTTTTTCGTTAGCCAAAGTTGATGGAGTTAAAGGGATGACAAGCTTTATGACTCAATTGCACTTTTGTTACAAAATTTAGGACATTTAGTGAACATATCTCTAAAACTTTTACCGTCAAATTGTCTGGTTTGATGACACATGGCAATTGATAAATGTATATATTTGTGATTTTTTTTCCTTTGCTTGTCATAGATATATCATTATGGAGTTTTTTTTTTTGGGTATTCACCAAATCTAATGAAAATTAATATGAATAGATTTGTCACATATATAATAATTTAAAATTTTTCGTGATATCAATCTTTTGTTTGGCCTATTCTTTAAAGGGCACAAAACTAAAAAAATGGTGGACTCAAGCGCGCGTTGAGGGTCACTGTTGCGCCCGGTGACCGAGGTGACATTGGCGGTTTCCTTTGAATTTAAGAAATGACAAAGAACCACAGAAAAAGACTCGGTGGTGGGTCAACAAAGTAAGAAAAGAGGGGGGAAAAAAGAGGAGAGAGAGAGAGAGTGGGGCCCTCTTTCCTTGGGGAAAAAGAATCAAGAGTACGACAAACCAAAAGAAGCCCGAAAAAAAAAAAGTCTTCAAAAAGTCTTAAACTATATTTCCTTGACATATTTATTTATTTATTTTTTTCGCATAACGGACATCAAATAATACCCACCGTGATAAATTTATTCTAAACTTTCTCATCACATAAATAAATATTGAACCTGTGCCTATGTGTACACATGTCGTATAAGTGGATCGGGTCGGGTTTGGTTGGATCGAAAACGATTCAATCCATATTGACTCATTTAACCTGTTTAGACCCATGTTCACGACGCATACCCGATTTGATCCATATTAACAAAATATTTTCATATTTATTCCATTTTTTTAAAAAGTTGTTTGTTATAAAGTTTTATTCTTTATTTTTTATGTTCCTTCCATGTTTTCCCTTCTTTCCTAGGAAATCGCTGGATTTTCTTCTTTCTCCACCGGCGACAACCGGCACCAGGCAGCAAAATGACTGGCCAAATTTTGTAGAAAAATAAAAAGAAAAAGAAAATATAAAATACCAAAAAATTTAAAAAAAGTCGTAAAACTTGTTCATGACTCACTTAAGATTGTTAAATAACTCATTTATGACCTATTTAAAACTCATTTAACACCTATTTAGTTGTTAAACGATCAATTTATGATTCACTTAATTTTCTTTTTAAAACTAAATGCAGCTCATTTATGACCCACGTGATTAAATATATGGTTTAAATTATGAGTTTTAAACTCATTTTGCGGCCACTACCTTTGAGGTGCATTCATCCTTCGTCAAGATTCATTGAGATAATTTTTCATCCAAAACAACACGATTTGCTTTCCGGCGTCCATATAGGCATATTTTTAACTGTGCTCATTGACAGAATCTTTATGAAAGGTGAATGCGTCACACAGGTATAATTATGAGATTTTTTGTGTCACGAAAAAAATAAAATTTGGGGTAAACGCCTTACAATGATTGTAGTCTAAGTTTTTTTTTTTTTTTTTTGGTTTTTGCCAGGAAAAAAACACTAAATTTATACCCAGTGCAACTTAAATACAATTTGTCTACCCAAAAAAAAATCTTAAACATTATCCCTATACAGAAAAAAAAATTGGGTATTATTGTCATAGTGGGCATGTTTTCTGATTTTTTTTTGTGACATTATAGGAAATCTGAGGTTTCGAAAAGACAGAAACGAAAAGTAAGACAAAAATTATAAAAAGACGGAGGATCGATGTATAAAGAAAAATAAGAATATTGCCCTTGCGGGTCCCACAACATGCTGAACCGATTCGATTCTTCAAATTGTTTACTCTGAAATTCTCTCGCGATCTTGCCGGGAAAGCCGAGCTACGATGCTTCCGAGAAAGACAACGTGTGATTCGCGCATTACCATGGTGCGGTCACTTTTTATTTAAAAAAAAAAAATATGTGTACTATGCTCCAACAGGACTTTGAAAATTCGAAGTAAAATTCACTTTATTTTGGTACTTTTGGTTTGGTCATGTCGGTCGATTTTTCTTGACGTCATGGAAGCAAGGAATCCTTGTAGGAACGTTCAAAATGATCTTTTTTCCTTTTGAGATTTTTAATCGGAATTAAATAGGTAATTGCCAATTGATCTAGCCTTAAAAAGATGGCAAAATGACACAATTAGTCCCTAAACTTTGGCAGAATGTGTAATCTGATTCATAAACTTTTAATTTGTTCAATTTAGTCCCTGAACTTTGGCAGAATGTACAATTTGATCCCTAAACTTTTGACTTATTCAATTCAATCCCTGAACTTTTAGTAAATGTTCAATTTAGTCCATAAACTATTTGAAAATATTCAACGTTATTCATGATTTTAAGGGCGCGCATGGTAACACTTCTGAAAAAGAAATCATTTCTGAAGCTGGAGTTGATTTTTCAACTTCTCCATCAAAAGTTGATTTCTAATCAAAGAAAGGTGTTTGATAAAATTTCTACTTCTAAAATTTCTAATTTTTAAACATTATTAACAAAAACTCCGGCGGTGGCGATCGGTGGAGGGCGGCGGCGGGCGACGGCCGGTCGCGGCTGCGGGCGGGCGACGGTCGGGGGGCGCCGGCAGGCGAGCGTTGGTCGACGAAGACCGGTATAGTTGAAGAAGTGATTTCTTTTTGAGAAGCTACAATTTTTAGCTTCTCAAAGTTGGCCAAATCCCTTCCAGAATCACTTTTGGAAGTGATTCCTCAATATTTTTACCAAACGACTTTCAGCTTCAGAAGCACTTCTGAAGCGTCTTTACCAAACGGATTTCAGCCTCAGAAGCACTTCGGAAGCAGAAATTCTGCTTGTGAAGTGTTACCATGCGTGCCCTAAATTAACAAAATGACTATATTGAACATTTTCTTATCATTCAAGGACTAGATTGAACATACACTAATAGTTTAGGGACTAAATTAAACAAGTCAAAAGTTTATGGATCAAATTGCACATTCTGCCAAAGTTCAAGGACTAAATTGAACAAATTAAAAGTTCAGGGACCAGATTGCACATTCTGCCAAAGTTCAGGGATCATTTATGTAATTATCCCTGTTTACTAAAAGGGTTAATACTGCAAAAATAATAATAATCCTAAACTAATATATTCATGCTACATTTACTCCAGATTAACTCTTGTGTCGTGGAAAGCTTCAAATCCGTGCGTTCGTGCCTCCCCAAACTAAGTAAAATTCGGAACTGATATGCACGTGATGAATTTACCATCCTTCCAGCCAAACTGCAAAGAGTTTTCAAACTACAACGTTAAATGAACATGCGCTGCAATCCTTTTCTTGGAAAGCTACATTTACCCCAGGTTAACAATTGTTTTTTAAATTATAAAATAACAATCGGATGGGTTTACGGTCAAATGTTTTCTAGGCAGACGGCGGCAAACATGAATTCCCATTTCCCATTGTCGGTAGGAAACAAGTGACATCAAACAAGCGTCGCTAGGAAACGAGTGGCCCTTGACCAAACAAGCGTCGCTTGATCCACGTCATCGGACGAGATCGAATCTCCATTCGAATCTCGACCAAGCGGTCTGTTGAGCGGTAAATTTCGGGGGTGTGGTTCATACTCCCTTTTAACATGAAAAGGTCCGGGCCAACTCCGTCTGGGTTCGCAGGGGGGCAATGCTTCTGGAATGCAAAGAGAGCTTTTATAGTTTAAGCTCGTAATTTATTGGTAGGTTGGACTTGGGTCTGTGACTAGCTCTTGAGTGAATATATAGTTTCATTCTCTTGTAATTGAAAGTGTAACGGAGAGGTGCGATATGCTAATTATAATGAAACCATCTGCTGAATGTAAACTTGTTTTAAGGGCGAATCAGGATTAAACCTTATGTCTCGATTTTTTTTTTCTTTCTCGCATTTACTCTCTGCTTCGTTATGGTTGTGTACCTAAGCCTAACAATAAAGAAATCACTCGTTTTCGTGACGTGTCGAGCTTAAGTCGCATCTCAATCGAGATTCCAAGCGACTCTGAGCACGCGGAGAGATTTCCCAACTGTTGGCATCTTTTATAAGGCCGCGATGATAAGTCGAGGACTCGCGAGCCGCTCGACCTTAGGGCATCATGCGAGGCCGAACGGTTATGGTTCGAGACACGTGTTCTTGTGGAGGCTTTACAATAAAAGTCGGATGAAGTCACCGATGCCGGTCGGCCCTCTCCCGTCCCTCTTGGCGACGGGAAAAAAGAAGGCGCTGCGGAGCCCGTGGTCGGCCTCGTGGTTGTTGAGCCCAGGATGCGATTTATGTGGGCCCCAACCGGCACTAACCTTTAAACTTTCAAGGCCACGTGGGCCCACCATAGCAAAGCAAGTTTAACTTTCGTGGCCCTTTGTAAACGCCGCTTGTCAGGTGAAAGCCCAATGCTCACCATTTTCCTTCCAAAAAATATTTAAAATAAAAGAATAAGAAAAATGACACAACTCGTCCAACTTTGACCCAATTTATTCGATGAGATCTCTAAATTTTAACACAATATGCAATATGACCCATGAATTTTTTATTTATTTAATAGAATCATTACAATGTTTAATATTTCAATTTAATCCATGAATTTTATGAAAATATTCAAGGAACTAAAATGAACACAGGCAAAAAAAAAAAAAAAAAATCCAAGAATCGCTTTGGATAAATTAAAAATTCAGAGACCAAATAATTTAAAAATTCAAGAATCACATTACATATTGAGTCAAAGGCAAAATTCATGGGCTCATTGTGTCAGTATCCAAAAAGATATAATATATTAAAGATAAATCTATGTTCATACTTGTACATCGTCCAACGTTTGAGATGGTCCGGATTACCATTCTGTCCAAGCCTAATGGGCCTAAAACTAAATGTGGGCTTGTGACTGGAAAATTGATTCCGAAGCCTCGACCAAGATCGGATCCAAACCAAGCTCGGGTTGAGGCTTGACAACAAGTTAGGCCCGACCTCACCCGAGGCGTCAAGGCCAACCTGGTGATCCTCTCTGCCATGGGCATATGCAAAAATCATAGTCATCAAATCGTATGATTCTCAATTCGAATTGTACAACAATTCAATCCGATTCGGCCGCCCTTAGCACGATTCAGTTTTAAGATTCCGACTCACAACTATCCACAAATTTAGGAGGGATTTCCAGATCCTTGTAAGTAAAAACTTCCTAATTCCATCTCCAACAAGAGTCAAAATTCTTCAGTGCGAGCTTTGAGCATTTGCGAATTAGAAATTTTGATGTTCGGTTCACACGAATTGATACGGGTTCGGCACGCCCGGGGGTCGCCCCGCCTATTTGAGTAGGCCTAATAAAGCGCATTTATGCACGGCGATCTAGACGTTGGGCTGGGCCGGCATTCGAAAGCAGGTTCTCCTGGGCCTTGCTTTTGTATCAAGCTTAACCTAGAGATTGTCTTGTGAAATTT
Organism: Rhodomyrtus psidioides; assembly: GCA_021437785.1. Lineage (NCBI taxonomy): Eukaryota > Viridiplantae > Streptophyta > Magnoliopsida > Myrtales > Myrtaceae > Rhodomyrtus > Rhodomyrtus psidioides. The sequence continues at coordinate 14,243,797 of JAILYB010000004.1, read as the reverse complement.
TCATCACAAGAAGTTAATTGCACTAGCGATTGAATGTGGAGCAAAGCAACAAGTGCAGGTAAACCAGCAACTTCAGAGGATTTTCTTCCTCCGAGATCCATATGCATTTCAAGAGAACATACCATCTATAGTTAGGCTGTCAAAATTTTTCACCTGGAAGTCGGGAAGAATTGGCGATTCGGCGATCGACAGGTCGCCCCGTCTCGAGACCTCTTTTGGTATATGCTCTACAAAGCCATATTGAAGGCAAGAAGAAGTTCTAATGTGCAACAGCTTACTAGGATGGCGAATTCAGCGCATCGTCAATCCAAGCAAGCTCCTCCTTGTCCAGGTTGATATCGATGTTCGCAAGATCACGCATCTTGCCCCCGCCCAGCTCACTCTCGCGAAGATACTCATCGGTTCCCGCGATTCCGTCATTTAGGCCATCGTCAGATTCATCCCCTAGCAGCAAATTCTCGTCCCAGCCGCCCCAATCAAACTCCTCAGTGATTGACATTGATGGCACCGGCTCTAGTAACAACTCCCGGATGTACGAATCGTTATCTAACTGTGGCTCCGATCTTGCATCGCAAAATACCCGCACCTTGTCCTTGCCACGTCTTTCTAGGGCTAATTCTTCGTGGAGATTACCGGACGAAGAAGAACTGGGAGCATCAAGCACAGACGAAGGGGATGAAACCCAGAAAGAAGGATCAGTCAAGTCTTGGCAACTAGCGTTGTTCCTTCCCGGTATAGAGAGGGCGTCGAATTCAAGCTTCTTTCTTTTGTAAGCTAGCGCAGCCTCTTCCGCAGTATCATAAGTCCCGAGCCACATGCGAACTTTCCTGATAGGGTCTCGAATCTCGGCTGCATATCTACCCCACGGCCTCCGCCTCACTCCTTTATATTCCAAAGGAAGTGGCACGTCCTTTTTTTTTGGACACGCAGAAACAACGCAACCAAACTTCTTGTTTATGCTAATATACTTCCGGCCACCGGGATTTGCGCGGGACTTGTGTGTGTTGACAGGAATGACTATCTCCTTGACGACCAGCTTATTCTGCTTAAACACGCTCCCATCAGCAATGTACATGCCCTCATCATCGCTGCTCGAAGAATCAGTCGCATTAGGGTCGGTATACATGACACGGATCCTCCTCACGTCGTCAAGATTTTTCTTATCACCCGGTCGCTTCTCCTTAACTTTCCCGCAACTCGTGATTGGGTGCCTCAATCTCTTATCAATACCAGGCATCTTCGCTTGCCTGAAAGATTTAGCGGGCTATGAACCAATTTCACCCCAACAGATGCAAACAAAGCAGAAATAAACAATATCTCGAGTTCTTTTGACTATCCTAGTTTCAACTCCAAACCCAGCGACACCAAGTTCCCAGAATCAAAATCAAACTTCTGACTGCTTGACAATAAGCCCCAGAACACTCTCATCCAATGCAAGCCCTGCGCAAATTATGGAGCAGAAATAAGAATCATGAAAAAGACAACCTAAAACCCATCAAAAACCTTAGTACAGATCAGTAGGCAAACACAAAGTTGAACCAACATGAAGGAAAGGAAATAATCATTTAAATGATCATTCTGTGAAATCCAATTCATCTTCTAAGAAAAACCTAAAACCCATCTAAAACCCAAGTGAAAATCAGAAGACAAAACCCCAAATTCATTTGATAAAGACGAAAGAAACAGAGAGCACACCAACTGTTACGTCTTCAATCGCATGGAACAAGGCGGGATCACGCGGCCTCACGCTCCGATCAAGCGACCGATGTTGCATGCGCCAGGCGGAGCACAAGTTGGGCGTGTGCGCGACTGACAGGAGAAGCAGAGCAGGGAAACAGAGCTGCGTCAGAGATCCAGTGACCGGATCAAGCACAAACGACATAAATCCTACGTTTCTTGATCTTGTCTCGATTTCTTCCTCGTTTGACTCGAAAAATCCGACACCTTGTGAGGCGAAAACATACCGAAAAATGATAAAAAACCACCACGCACCCACGAATTCAGAAAAATAAATTCCCACTCCAAGATTCAAACTTTTACAAGATTCATCTCCACGACATACAACGGAGATGAGGGAATGGATAGCATTCAAATCGAAATCGACGAAAATGGTCGTGCGGGGAAAATGGCAAGAAAAATTTCATCTTCTTACTCGAAAACGAATCCTCGAAGCTTCTTCAACTGCTGCTGACCACTCGCGATTCGGGAAGAAAATATTCGAAGCGAAATCCCGAGCGTTCCTCCCTCGCGAGGCTCTGCTTCCCTCTGGCCTCCTCCCCTAGAGTTGGGTCTCGGGGCCTCACCTAAGACTCTGTTTTTTGCCACTTCACCAAGGCTGAAAACGAGGTAGACGAACATTAAATTTAGAGCAAGTGTTCTCTTTTCACTAGAAATAAACGAAAATTTTCAAATTTTTTTGAAACTTTTTAAAGACGTCATTTAAACCAGCATGCATAAAAGAAGGACCAGCTGTCCACCCTGTCCCGTCTCTAACTCTAGCTATGGTAACTTGGTAAGTCCATGCCAGCCATATGACTATTCCGACTTGTATGATCTCGGATCCATCTTTTTCAGAACTTGATGTCAATTTTTGGAATCGAAAACTGAACCGGCGGATCGGGGATCGATCCGAAAATCGGGTTTTTTTTTGTAATTTTTTTTAAAATTTAATTGCTTTTTCATATGTATCATTTTTATGAAAGTTCTTCGTGAGGGCACCGTAATTACTTTCATATGTTGAAGAGATAATGATATCTATGATCCTTGCACTTTAGCTCAACGTGCAATGTAATCTTTAAACTTTTAATTTGATAAATATGATCCATGAAATTTAATCTAATATTCAATGTGGTCCATAAATTTTTAATTTGACAAATATAATCCTTGAATTTTTGGAAAATGTTCAACTTAATTCTTGAACTATAGCAAGATGTTCAATATAATAATCATTTTGTTAATTCAAGTTCGTGGACAATATTGAACATTTTATTATAGTTCAGAGACTAAGTTGAACATGTTCCAAAATTCATGGGTCACATTTCACATTTGGCTAAAGTTTAGGACCCATATTGATCAAATTAAAAATTCAGGGATCATATTGCGCAATGAGCCAAAGTTTATGAAATATTTGTGTAATTTTCCCTATGTTGAAATGCTCAAACTTATTGGCTTTTGCAAAAATTCTTAATGAAGAGACTGGTTTCAAGGCCCATTTAAATTTAAAATTGGCTCACGGCTTAGAATTGAGAATCGAACCGGTCAAGGTTCGCTACCAAACTTTTTTATACGAGTGGCTTGGAATCGGCTAGAGAAGACTAGTTTGATTCGGTTCAGAGTTGAACCGACCCGATTGCTCGACCAGGGAATTTAGATTAGGTTGATAGGATCTTCCTTGCGCCTTTGGTTCTACTCTCATCTTCCCATTTCTATTTAATCGATGTCACTCATTACAATATTCGGGTTTTTTTATAGTTTCAATGCATGGACAATGAATTAAGCTAGTCTCCATTTCGCAGAAGTTAATAGTTGAGGTCGAAAGCTTGTCGGGAACTAGCAAATATCTAGGTGAATCATGACATCATATGTCTGTTTCTTCTGGATAGAAATCATCGATCTAAAAATCATGCATTGATCGAAAAAGAAAGACAGAGACCCGGTGTACATGTTGGTGAACGAGAGAGATAATGCTAAGTGACTCAGTCGCAGTTGTAGTTCTATGTGGGCCAAAATAAAGATCGTCGTTGATTAGGGTTTGCAAGGGTGCGACTAAATACCGGACCCGACCCGAAGCGAACCGAAAGTTTCGGTCCTATTTGCTTCGGATAATAAGTAGTGAAACTTGGGTAGTATTGACGCTTCGGATCGGGTACTTATGCGGTTGATTTTGGATAGGAGGGGCATTGAGAAATCTAATGAACCTCAAATTCAACACATATCAGAGTTAAAGATGCATGCGATTGCCGAGATCTCAACTTAATCCCCAATCAATAATTTGATCGGAGTTCTACAAATTGACACGGGGATTGAAAAATCTCGAGTCTTTAAATTATGGAACGTGTTATGACTCTCGGATCTTATTTGATCTACTTCTTGGGACTGAACACGAGGAATAACGCTTCAAACCAGTAATTTAGTTCGACCTGGCCAGCCGATTCCTAGATTTGTTAAAATAGATGTAACGTAACCAGTAATTTAGGCTTTCCTCGGTTCAAACAACCTGTCAAAGTCCACAAGGTTCTTGAGGTCTTGCAGGCAGGCCCATTGAAATGCAATGTGGACCGTGGTCAATAGCTGAGCAGATATTTGGAGATTCCAAACGTACGTTATCCGAATTAGGGGCATGCAAACCGGACCAGACCGGACCGCACGGGTTGGTCTGGTCCCTAGTCCCAATAAATGGGACTGGTGACCGGGCGGTCCGGTAACCATGGGACCTGACTAGATCATATATATAGAGAGAGAGATAAAAAAAATAAATTTTTTTCTGAAGAAATAGTTAACCTAAACCTAATCCCCATCTTCATCTTTTGCTCCACAGTCAATACTAACTCCTCTCACTAGACGCGAATTTACCTATCTTCATTTTCTGCTCGACAGTCGACACTCACTCCTCTTGCACGACGCTCGCGTCTCGTCTTCGCAACACAGCTTTGCTCGACGCTCGCTTCGCTTGCCTTTGCCTCTCCGGCCATACATGTATTCCAATAATTTCTATAAGCAGCTAGCGGTCTCATTGGGACCGGATCCGATCCCTGGTCCCGAAAATTTGGGGATCAGGACTACGGTCTGGTCCCCGGTTCCATACTACGACCGGATCGGCTCGGACCATGGACACCTCTAATCTGAATACATGGATCGCTAGATCGTATGAATCTCATGTGCGACCTATCTTATCTAACGATTCATTGGGACCATGGACACCTCTAATATTGCTAATGCTACTATCCTCATTCGCCCTCTCCACCCATCCATTCGGAGCAAAACTTAGAAGGAAGATCTCGATATCCTAGGGCGGGAGGTGGGCGGGGACTCGAGCCGAGACAACTTTTGCACCGACCGTAGGAAATCGAAAGTAAATGCATGGAAGAAATCGAGCTCACAAGTGTTTATACTTGTCTTAAATTCTCCGAAATGAAGTAATTGGAAGGAGCTATTCTTTTTCCCAATGTGCATATAAGATTCCATTTGTTTCGCGGAAAATATGAGTTCTCTGAAAAATATTTTCCAGGAAGTAATTTTCTTAGAAAATGACTTAATTTTCTGGCGTTTGGCTAAAAGTCAAAAATCAAAAGAAAAATATTTTCCTATGTTTGGCAAAGGAAATAATTTGTCCTCTCTTTCCTCGGGTCAGTGCCGACAAAGCCATTGCCAACTCCTCGACAACAGGCTCACTCCCTTTGACGACTTAAGACCCTTGATATCTTGCCGTGACTGTTTTCGCAGACCAAAAAAACTAGCAAATCCCACAGCGCGGCCATGTTAAGTGCCTCGAACCACTGCCCTTGGTTTGCAGTGCCATGGCCATACAAAGCAAAACTCACGCTCTCGTCTCTATTATACTTCTGCGCAAAGGCCAATCCAACATCCAACGAAATCTGAGCCCCAACGATTCCATTACCGCCGTAAAATCCAACTTCCTTCCTGTAAAAATGCATCGAACCTCCCTTTCCCTTGGAACAGCCGGCCTGCCTCCCCATAAGCTCTGAGAACACCTCAAGGAGAGTGCCCCCGCGGCTGAGGGAGGTGCAATGGTCGCAGTATGCGGTGATGATGCAATCCTTCTTGTGCACTTCGGCGAAGATACCCCAGATTGCAGCTCCGACGACTGAATCGGAGTGGAAATTGTGGAAGAGAGAGAACGAGCAAGAGGCAACAACTATGAGGAGAGAGAGAGAGAGAGAGAGAGAGAGAGAGAGAGAGAGAGAGAGAGAGGAAGTTTTACAGTATTTCAGAAATAGGGGTAAACAAAGATGTGAAGATCCCACGCCAGAGAGAAGACCGTGAGACACGGAAAATGATTTCCTTTTTTCAAAAAAGGAAATCACTTTCCTCAATTTTGTAAGGTTTTTTTCGTTGACCAGAAATTATTTTCCATTGACCAGTCATTTTCCGCCCCCCAAACACTGGAAATTGAGGAAAATATTTTCCAAAAAGATATTTTTCGTGAAACAAACGGAGCCTTATTGATCTAGAATATTGCTAGAGATACTAAGATTCAGATGCTAATTAGCTCCAAGTTTGAGATACTGTTCTTACGACTCATGACCGGTGTACCAATTAGCCGGTAAGAGCTGTCTAACCTCTGTTGTGCTGTTAAGCATGCTATAACCTAGTCTTACTAGTTCTTAAATGACGCAGAGAGAAGCGAATCTTGGAAAACAATTCCAAAGAATGCACGGATTTGATTGAATAATAAGGACGCCCTATATATAGAGATATGACTCATTTAGACATCAGAATAATTAAAGATAATAATATCAAAATCATATCTATCTTATCCTAATAGAATTCGAATTAAAGATAACAAAATTTTGGAATATTCTAAATTGCCTAAAACAGAAAACCGCCTGAAAAGTGGTCTAAACGATCCCAAAATGCCGAAATCCATCGTATCTCACAGCAAAGCGGTGACTTTGAATCAGATGGGTGTTTCGCTTCAACCGATCAATTTTGAGACCGATCCGAGATTGTTTGCCCCAAGATCCGAAATTACCGGCGAAGTCGCGCCGGCTTTTGACGATCCAATTTGGCGAGATAATCGCATGCCAATTGTTCTACATCTAGCCTGAGACGAGTTCGTTCAAGGAAGGATCAAAAAGCCGCGTAGCGATACCCACGTGAGAAGTTCATTCCCATTGCCGACGGGAGCTCCTTCGCTATCGGTCGGCCGGTTCTTTCAAGCCCAGCAAGAAACGGCCCCCCCGACTATAGTACGAGAACCTAACTCACCGTGGAATTTCTCTAAAAGCTTAATCTAGATGCTTCGCTCTCGCTAAAGTGCCCATCCATGGACATCGTCTGGTCTGATTCGTTTGAGGACCTGATTTAACAAGAACCAGAATGCTGTCCAGTTTGCAGCAGAAAGCCACATTGAGCACGTACTAGATTGCCTTCACATTTCTCATAAGCAAGAGAATTAAGTGATTAGAGTAGATCAGACTAAGCCATTCGAATACGTATACAGCAGCTTCCCCGCGCATACGAATCGACAAGCTCACCTAGGTTTTCCTTATTGCAGCAATCCCAACGATTAGCGCATGTTTAAGCTCGGGTCGAGCGGCGAGCAGAGCGAGAGGCTGCTGAAACTATGCATTATTCCGTTAATGTGACCATATAGGCCAAAATACAAAGCCCGACGAACGCTGCTCGCCAATTTTTTTGCCTGAACCTAGCGAAAAAATCGAGCTCGATTACATACGTTATTCATTTATTCCCAAACCTAAGCGCTTTTATTCCATTGCGCCGTCTATGTGCAGGAAATCGAAGGAATTCCCCGCGACGTATGTTATTCAGTCATTCCCAATGCGATGAAGGACATCCGCTTGACGAAGCGGCCTTTCATCCGGGGTCTCTTCTCGGCGTTGAGCTTCCTCACTTCGTACCTTATTTTCTTGGAGAACATCCGGGTCCTTCTCTTCTCTCTGTACCTCGACACTCTCGCTTCTCTCCCTCCGTCGCCTTCCCCGACGTGCGCCCCAAGCCCTATCGCTTCCGCTACCGGGCGGCGACACTTCAAGGAATGGCTCGTGGTACCCTACATCCAAAGGCAACACGGCGGAGCGGATAAACGTCTTGGTCAAGCCATTTCCAAAAGATCAGGAAGAAGGTATTATTAAAATCTGATGATGGTCTATGAATGAAAGTGGAGTACGAACAGCACTATGCTTAATGTGTAGGTTATGATCTTATGTAAGCAAATAATATTAAGAGAACACTAGCAGAGTCCTGACGATCCAAGGCATCACTAATTAGAGTTCATGAAGCCATCAAGCCATAGAGATCTAGCAGGAAAATTTACTGAATTTTCCGGGAAAATCGAACAAGAAGAAGGTCGAACTCCGAGATGCTTATAGCTCTTGTCGAGTTTCCGGTTACCTTATTTCCTTCTCATCACTCCAACTACAGAAGCTATTACTAATGACATGCAATTAGCTGTTCAAACCTAATGTCTGAGAGTATACATCCATATAAGAGATATGATACAGATATAGAGGGAGTAATTACCATAATGGAGTTAGGCCATCCCTCGTCGGGGTTGAAATCGGGTCGATCTCCGGTCGTCCAAGGCGAGCCTTGACTGGCCCAAGCGGCCATCACGCCTTCATAATTCAGTCTCAACAACATCTTCCTCTTCTTCTTCATCGTGGCCGCCTTTCCTTCGTCGTCGCGGTTCATCACCATCCTCATCTTCTTCTCCTCCTCTTCCTCTTCTTCAAGTTCAATCCCTAGTGACTGACCGCGATTCTCATTATGGCAATCCAAGTCCCAGTCCATGTCATCACCGCCGTTCGTCGTGTTGAACCCTATCTCCACGTGGCAGTGCGGAGCTCCTTCTCCCATCAACACCTCCTCCTTCACCACTCCTTGATTTCTCCTCTCAAAGCGAACCCCAATCCCACCGTCTTCTTCATGACGGCCATCCTCTTTGCACCCCAAGAACACTCCCAGGTCTTTCATATCGCGCGCAAAGTCTTCCTCGGTCCCTCCTTCGTTGTTGTTGCTCAACAAGTTCTCGACATCGGCCGCGAACTCCGCAAGGTCCACATCCGAGGGCAGGTCGAATGACACATCTCGCAGAACATCGTCGCCCGTGTGCAACATATCCGCCATCTCATCCCCGACCATCTCAGACTCAAAAGGGTCGAAAACCGGCACCCGACATAGAAACTGTTCTTCATCTTCTTCATTGTAATTCTCATTCGGAGATCCTCCCAAGTCGTTGCCAATCTCAGGAACTAGGTCGTGATCGATGAGATCGTCGTCAAGAGCGAGGTTCAGTTTCAAAGTTTTGTAGTCCTCGCAATAATTATTCCTCGCCTGCGACTGGAGCAGGATCTTCTTGCTGATCCGGGGCGTCCGGGCCTTGCGGGTGAACCCGCCGTGCCACGCCGGCGCAGCTGAATTGTCGACAAATTGGGTTGGGGTTGACGACGGCGACTCGGTGCTGCCGGCGCCCATCCTGGAAGACGACGAGGAGGCCGTCCCGAGGCGGACCCTCTCATGCCGCCGCGCCAGCTGGTTCGCAGAGTGCACGGAGGAGTCGCAGCCCTGGCAGAGGAAGGCGTCGTCCGCAGCGCAGTACCATCGGGCTCGCCGCCGCAAGCAGCTGTCACAGGCGCGAGCCGTCTTCGCACCGAAGGCCTTGGCGGCTCTCCTCTCTGTAATCATGACAGGTTGCCGTGATTTCCGATCCCGATATCCTCGCCAATATATGTCTACACGGCGGGAAAAGAATCGGAATCGAGACGAGGAGCGCGAAGGATTTCAAGAAACCGAAGAAGGAGAGTGCCGGAGTGCGGAAGAGTTGACAGGGAGAATATCGAGTCGGTTTCGAGTATTTATCTGCAGGCCCCAGCTGGTGCGAATTATTGAATTCTCTTCATTCATTTTATTCAAACTCTCTCTTTCGTACATGGGAGAGCGATTTCGGTTCTGGATTTGGCTCATGGCTCTTCTGCGGGAGAGGGTGCTTTTGCTATTTTTTTTTGCCCCATGCTCTTCTGTCGGTTTCTTGCACAGTGTCCCGTCTTGTTATTTTTTGGTGCTGTCTGTGTCCCATTGGGGGGGGGGGGGGGGGGGGGGGGGAGGCGGGGGCCGGGGCCCACTCGAAGGTCTTATCTCAGTGGTGATTGGCTGGAGATTCGAAGTTCATCCTAATCCCTGCCTTCCTATTGGCCGGACGTCGCTGAGGAGGATACCTCGTGGTCCCCAGCGTCCTGGATTTTTTCTTCTTCCGATTTCTCGTTCCCATGCAAGAATGGAGTGGCGATCCCGACCTTTGCTGTTCTGTCTTTACGTACGAATTATTCCTGTTACATCTTTATTACTCTTGTTCGCACGTCCCAGAGGTTGCTCTCAACCCCTCTCTCTCTCTGCGTGATGCATTTTGGTCCACCGGATGCGACGCTGTGCTTTGAAGGGTCGTCGATCATGGCCTCCTCCTTGTTCAGAAGAGGCGAGGGCAGTTCGGCTCTAGAGGTCGTTAATTTCGTTGGCTCGCCGATGAATCTGGGCCACGCAGAGGAGTATATATTAAGCTGGGAGAGAACTCTGGGATTCTTTGTCCTTTCTTTCCTCTCTTGGCTGGTCGATGTTCGATGTCGATGTGGTCCGCCCTCGTTGCCACAATCTCGAACCGGCCATGGTCGTCCCATGTTGAGGCCGAAAGCCTTTCGTTCTGATTCACAAGAGGACCCCCCAAAGTCTGTGACTCGATGTGTCTATTAGGGTTTCCTGGTTTTGGCATTACTTGCTTTATGCAATTACGATGAACAGTGTGATAGAAAAAGATTGAGGAATCCAATTTTTTTGGGGAGGAAAAACAAGTTATTAGCCTCGTGTCAAAGCTCTCAATATAATGGATTCTAGCGTTCAGGCCAGAAATATAATGTAGAAATCTATATTAATCTATCCAACAATTTATGGTTTGGACCAGTAAAATGAAGTATTAAGACTCCGTTTAGAAAAAACCCCGATTGGTAATATATTTATGATTACTACTAGTTATATTGTAGATCAAAACTTTTCATAGATTATAAAATCAATTTTTTTTACAGTAATCTTAAACTTTTAATCAAGCGAGTAATATGATAAACATGTCGATATACTTGGCATTAGAAGTAGACATGAACTGAATTGAAAAAGAAGTAAGTTGTAGGAAAAAGACGTAGTATTAGTGTCATTTGTCCTATATTTGTGCAAATCAAAATCATACAGGCTTTTTTTACTCAGAGTAGATCATAAACCTAAAAGAATTGAAAAAGGGCCCATCCAGGAACAAGAAAATGACATCGTGAATCGTGACTCGGATTAGATCTCGATGAAACAATACATCAATGGCAAGTTTATTTGATAAGTTTAATGGGTTGGGATCTTACCCTCGCCTGGGCCATCTCAGGCTCCCTCACCCAGGTGACCCCTAGATAGATCCAAGGAGGCGGCCCTTGCTCGTCCGCGGGAGTTAAGCCCTCACCCAGATCTGGTGACGGCCATCACCTATGTCAGTGACTTCCAGTCACAATTGGCTGAATGGACTGAATTTGTATCAATGCGAAATGTACAACATTAAATTGGTCAAATTGAAAAATTTAGGACTGAATTAATATCGATGTACTAGGTTTAGGATTTTTTTTTTCAGTAGTTAAAGGTGGATAGAAACCTTAAAAATAGCTGACAAACTTGCCAAGATGATCTGTCTCTGATATGCTATATATGTGCCGACATCTTCTAGACATACTGTGGTTCTCCTATTGAGAAAAAGAGTACTATTTATTTATACCTTTATAAGTCGAAAAAGGAACATAAAAAAAAAAAAAACGGGCACTTAATCAATAATCAGTGACTTCGATAGGGGTCATGTCACTGAAATGGCCTAAACGAAATTAGATTCTGTAAGATTCCCTAAGCATTTGTTTTGGACCACATCACCGGGACCGGGTCCTGTCGTTATTGAATTATGGAAGATTGGACCCCCCAATTATGATTGAGCTGGTCATACCATCATGCTTTTGCGATGGTTTTTCCTTTGGAAAAAGGTTGTGTGGCTGCCGGGCGGCAACATTAAGGCTGCTGTCCGGACACATGAGAGACGGCGAAAGCTGGCGAGCTAGGGAGCGGAGGGCTCAGGAGCTCGAGCGTGGTGGTCGCGGCGCGGTGGCGTCGTTCGCTAGGATGGTGGTGGTTCCAGGCTATTGTGACTCAATCCAAGATTTTAGTCTAGGCGACACGAGCGGGGCCACCAGTCCCGCTGCCGGCGCGGCGTAACCATGGAGCTTATGAGGTGCCTGAAAAGGTTTGACTCGGCCCACGGTTCCGAGGCTCAATGCCAACATTATCGCAAGTTGGGCCTGAGCCCAGAAAAAGAAAAATCAAACGAAGCTCATGTCCAGAGCAAAGAACTTGGAACACCGACGTCGTATCTAACAATCCAGCATGGAAGAATGTCCTAATTGGGGAGAGACCATCTTGTATTTCGATTACACAGCTCAATTAATTACATTGCCTCTACGATATTTCTTTTAGAAAAATATGTAAACCTTAATCTCTTACTTCTGCTTGATATGGACTTCTCTAGATTAACCTTAAAAGAAAGGGTGATTGATTAAGCAATCAACTTCATCTCCCCAATGAGGCAGAAGAAGCCACATGAACTTATTTTTTTTTCGAACATCACAATCTTGCTATGCATCTGCACCATCTTTGCTAGCAAGTTCATTGACCCACTCCATGGCTGTTGGACGAGGACATATACTTAAACTAAATGGGTTTTCAATCGAAATCGGCATATGATATAACGTAATTTATTTGAATATCGTTAGTATGCATCGACGAGATCTCTTTCGTCGAGAGGACGCGTTAATGATTTTTCTTCCCGTCGCTTTATCGATAAGCGATTGGCTGCGCTATCTATGTCGCGTTCCGATTTAGGATGAGTGATTTTTTTTCCCCCTCGCGCATATGAATTGTTGCTCAATCTGCTTGATGTTCATGCCGTCTGCATCCTTTCATACTCGGGAACATTTTGCCTTGGAGGTTATCTCGTTCCTTTTTATATGGAGATGTTGACCACAATTCGTCGTCGTTTTGTAGCTTCTAATCAAGTTATGTTGTGCTATGGAGTATGCAATGTCGATTACGGATGGAGAATCTTCTTATCAAGAGGGTCAGTGAATTGACCTTAAGATTGTTGACGTCACTGTTTTGCGACAATTGTTATCAAAATGACGGTGGAAAGGATAAAGACCATTAATAAGAGCACATAATCTAATACGCTACGAATCAATCTACGTATCTTCGTGTGTTTCATCTTCGTAGAGTGGAAAGAGCCGACTAGAGTCGATGATCCTCTTGGGCGTTACCACAGGAGTTCCGCACGGCCATGAAATATGCAGCTCCGATCCGTCACTACTTCATTTTGGGAAAGCCCGTCGCCACCGCCACCGCCACCGCCGCCGCCGCCGCCGCCGCGGTGCTAGTGGAAAATAGAGCCGGAGTTATTTTACGGCGTTTGGCCTAGTCGAACTTACGCCGCAGATGAATCAACGCTCCCCCGAGGCCGAGGAGCGAGCAGGGGCGACGGGGGGTATCAAGCCCGTGACCAGAGGAGCCTCAGGGCGCTCGAAACTAACTTTTATACAACTAGGCCAATCATTTCTGGAACAGAAGGAAATTTCTGAAGAATTCAGAGGAATAATTGTCATATTCAATGACGGTACGCACGATATATACACAAAGATGGCCTATCCTAATCTGTACACAATATTGAATTTCCTACAAAACGGAAATTACACAGAATAGAATATTAGACTTCTTAAAATTACAACCTTCTTTTTTAGCTTATCCTACAACTCACACCAACGCTCCCACTCAAGTTAGTGCACAGATGTTTTTGATGCCCAACTTATCAAATGAGTTGTGGAAGATCCTGGCAGAGACAATTTTTGTGAGCACATCAACTAGTTGTGCTTTAGATTTGACAAACGGGAACCGAACTATCTTGGCATCAAGATTTTGTTTGATGAAGTGTCGCTCTACCTCAACGTGCTTAGTACGGTCATGTGAACTATATTACGAGAAATGTCAATAGTTGTTTTATTCTCGCAGAACAGATTCATTTCGGACTTAGCAGCAAAGCCAATTTTCATCATCAATCTCTTAATCCAAAGGAGCTTAGAAAGCCCTTTAGCCATTCCCCCGAACTCGACCTCATCACTTGATAAAGCTACTACTTTCTATTTCTTTCTCCTCCATGTAACTAGATCCCCTCCCACAAAAGTAAAGTAGCATGAAGTTGATTTTTTTAATCAATAATACTCCAAACTCAATCTGCATCTGTATAACCTTCAACATTAAGATGATTATTCTTTGAGAATAAGAGTCCTTTCCTCGGAGCAGACTTTAGGTCACGAAGAATTCGAATTACAACATCCATATGATCTTCACTAAGTGAATGCATAAACTGATTGGCCATGCTCACATCATATGCAATATCTGGACAAGTATCAGATAGATAAATTAATTTTACTTACGAACCTTTGATATCTTTCATTATCAGTTGGTGCTTGATCTAGGTATTCTCCGAGTTTGTGATTCTGAATAATCGGTGCATCCGCAATTTACAGTCTAGCATCCCCACTTGTGACAGTAAATATAATGTATATTTCCTTCGAGAAAGAAGTATACCTTCTTTTGATCTAGCCATTTCAATACCCATAAAATATTTGAGTCCCCCAAAATTTTTCATCTCAAATTTAGTTGCTAATCTCTCTTGGAGTTTGAAGATCTCTTCTATATAATCCCTTGTTATAATCATGTCATCCACATAAATTATTAAAGTTGTTACCTTTCCTTGATATCGTTTCAAGAATAATGTATGGTCCGTGTCACTTTGAGCGTCGCCATATTTGTTCACAGCTAGGCTAAATCGATCGAAACAAGTATGGGGTGACTGTTTTTATCCATACAATGAGTGTTGTAGTTTACATACAACACTTGCTTGTGTGGGAACATTATATCTAGGAGGAACATCCATATAAATTTCTTCTTCGAGATCACCATGGAGAAAGATATTGTTGACACCAAATTGGTGCAACGGCTAGTCTAAATTTGTGCAAGAGACAACAAAACTCCAACAATATTCAGCTTTGCGACCGGAGAGAAAGTCTCTTGATAATCTATTCCATACGCGTGGGTATACCCTTTTGACAAGCTATGCTATTGTATCTCTCAATCGAGCCATCTACCTTGTGTTTAATGGAGAAGACCCATTTACACCCAACTGCTATTTTTCCTTCAGGCAATGCCACAAGCTTCCAAGTTTCATTCTTATGTAGTGCCTCTATTTCCTCTTTCATCGCTTGAGCGCATTTTGGATCGTCTAAGTCCCCTTGTACCACATTAGAAATATGGATTGAAGACACATTGTGGGTAGAAGAACACATGGAGTGCCAATATTTATGTACGGCGCTCACTTTAGTGCCAATTTTTTTCGCCGGCTCACTTAAGTGCCAATATTTGTGTTCGGCGATCACTTTAGTGCCGATTCCGGCCAAAAGATAATCATTTGAGTGCTAATTCCGGCCAAACTAAACACGTGGCATTTTTATTAATTTTTTAATATTATGTGGTAATTTTGTTTAAAAATCAGTCCACGTGGCATCCATGTGGCATCCACGTGGACTGTTCAACTTAAAAAATGATCAATTTTTTTAAAAAATTAAAATTAAAATTAAAAAAACCAAAAAAATCAGAAGTGGAAAATCAATCTGCAGGAGTTTGCAGCGACGAGGGCTTTAAACCCTCGCCGCCGCTGCCCACCGTCTTCGGCAGTGGCCGGCGACGGGTGGGGACTTGTGGGTTGGGGGTCGGCGACCCCCAACCACTGGCCGGCGGGGCGGGGGTTGCCCAGGCCTCACCACGGCCTACGCCGGCGATTCTGTGGATGATATGGAGAGCTCGAAAGTCCCACACAGCCCAACTGCAAGTGTTGTTGCCGCTCTCGCCTTAATAATTTTTTTTTGCAAGATTGAACCCAGTTTTGAAGAAAGAGAGGGGCGCGTCGATCATCTGACCTAAACTGTGGGTATTGCCAGCCGAGGGCTCCCTCAAGCTCAATACCGACTGCTCGTGGTCCGACAGAGCTTCGGAAGATTCGGTTGCTAGTATTGTGCAAGATTCGAGCGAGATGATGGTGGATGGCTTCGAGTCTTCTGTTCCTGCAGAGAAAGAAGGGGCCGCACGAGAGAGGGAGAGACTTTGGTGGTGGACTCGCTACAAGAATCTGCGTGGCAGCACGTGAAGGTAGATCCGCCATCGTAGGCTCACGGCGAAGCTTGGGCGAGGGCCGGCGACCCTCGCCCGACCTGAGTGAGGGCCGTGACCCTCGTCCAGATCTGGGCGAGGGTTGCTGGCCCTCGCCAGGGCTCGGTGGGGCGAGGTCGCCTCGCCGGCCAGTGGTAGGGGGTCGGCGACCCCTGGCCCACAAGTCCCCACCCGTCGCCGGCCACTACCGACGACGGTGGGCGGCGGCGAGGGTTTAAAGCCCTCGTCGCTGCAAACTCCTGCAACTTTTTTTTTTAAATAATTTTTTGCTATTTAGTTAATTTTGTAACTATTTTTTTTTTTTTCAATTCTTAGCTTATTAGGTGGAAATTTTTTATTAGTTTTTGGGGTTTTTTTAAATGCTGACAGGGATATCCGGCGAGCCACGTGTGCGCCACGCATGATTTCCGGCAAGCCACGTTAGACTTGGCACTAAAATAAACTTTTTTAAAAAAATTGGCACTCAAGTGATCCGAAAAAAAAAATGGCACTAAAGTGAGTGCCGTATATAAATATTGGCACTTCTAGTGTTCTTCTGCCACACATTGTGTATAAAAGTCCTAAGAGGTTATGTACTCTTCGCATTGATACATAATTTGCAACAAGATATTTGAATTTCCTTTCCTCCACATCCGGTGAGTACCGGTTCAGGGGCTTCCCATGACTAAGTTTGAAAGGTAGCTCATATCTAAAGAGACATTTGAATCATCAAGAGAAGATGATAGGGTAGGATAATTTACCTCGGGGATATTCTGAGATGGGCTGTGTACGGAAGAGAGAAGGGATTTAGCACCTGGTTTGTCTTCCTGTTCTTGCACGATTATGCCTAAACTTGTTTCTGTTCCTAGCTAGTTCAGCTTCCATCACTTCCTTCCTAGTCTACCCAAGTTGTACGACTTGCCCAACTGTTGACACCTGATTTTTGACCATCTATTATTGTGATTTTTATTCTTTAAAATTAATTAAAAATATCAAAAAAAGGTCATAAAATCACAAAATCAACTTTGGAAGCCTTGGCCTGGCCTTAGGAACCAATTTTGAACAATTTTTTTTTTCGAATTTGTTTAATTATTAAAAATACCCAAAAAAATCATAAAAATACCATTCGCGGTCAGAAAAATACAAAAAAAATATTAAATAATTTTTTTTGGGTCTTGACGTACAAATCTAACGTCTCTTTTAGTTGTTACTAATGCTTGACCTGATTAGAAAGAAACGAAGGACCGGGATTGTCCAAGGGGAGCTGGATTCCTAAAGGCCAAGTGGACAGAATATCGCCAAGAGAAAGGGAAACGGCGCCTTTGTTTTGAAAAGAGGAGACATTGAAAAGGGACAAAGAAGTGGGATTATTATTAAAAGAGAGAGAAAGCTAAAGTGGCTGAGAGATCCGAATTTTTTTTTTTATCTGCGCGAGGGACTAAGCATGAGGCTTTGGGGTGGATGTCCAACGAGCTTAAAAGCTTCTGAAAGACACGACAGAAGTTCGTTCACGGGGAACCAGCGAAGGGACCCTGGCCTTCCACCACCAACCGTCGCGGAGCTCTTCTCCGACACCACCGCATATCTCGGAAAAAACTTCGGCCCAGCCGTCCCGTGAACCGCCGCAGGAGAACATTGGACTGAGGGCCAACGCGGCTCGCGTCGCCGCGCCTGTTTCGACATCGCTGCTTTGCGGCAACCGTCTCCCACCTCGACGAATATCTCTCCGTTCTCGATCGTGTCTGACGCTCCCAAACTCGTCGTCAGTGCTTCCACCCATCACCACCTCCTGTTCCGTTCGTCCGACACCTTCCACCCCGATCACCTCCAGTCGCGTCGTGCCCAGCCCCAACGACGTCCTCAGTCGCCAACTCCTTCGCCTACCGCGAGCCAACGCCGAAAACTACTGGACCCGAGCCGAGTCAACCCCGTCGCTCAGCTGCCGCACCCCAGTCATCGCCAGAGCCGACGCGAGCTTGAGCCGTGAGCAGGTCTGCGACCACTTCTCACGTCAGCTCCACCCGCCTCGGCCAACCGTGGTCCTCAGCCCGTCCAAGCCAAACCAGTCAGACTCCAGCCAACCCCGCCAGTCACCTGCAGTCGCTTCCTCCGCCACCGCACACAGCCGGTCCCGACCACTCCAGCCGCTGTTCAGCCCAACGACGCCATCGACGGCCCAGTCCGTCATCCAGCCGTCGTCGGCACGTCGCCTCGTCGCTGTCCCGCCGTCACCCGAGAGCTCCCATTACATGGTGATCTTCAAGCTTCAACGAACTTCAAGCGGTCCGACGAGTCAGCGGACGTACTGGACGTGAGCGGGTTTGTCGGAGATCATCGGCGTCGGCGTTGGCCGACGACGATCGAAGCGGTAAATGATGGCGAACGGATCCTGGCGCCGCAACGACGAGGATGAGCCGAACCAGACGATGCCGCATGCGAGCTCGGACCCAGCGACGATGTCTGCGTAAATGAAAGGAAGCTCGAGTCCTGAACTAGTGGCATTCCATCCAGATGGCAGCGTGGTCGGCGGGTCTGGACGTCGTCTCCTCCAGTCCTGGTTAGGCAGACCCAACGTTGGCGACGAAGGGCTGTTGGAGCATGACCCGACGGTGAAGTGGACGACGGGTCAGTTGGGAGGCCGACGACGATCGGAAGTGAGGGACGCCGACGACGCAAGCCGAAGCAGACTTGAGCTTTCCCCTGGTTCCATGGAGAAGACGATTGAACAGTAGCCTTGGGCTGTTCTACGTCGTTTTGGCTAGGCGTCGTCTCGACGAGCGAGTCCCGGCGTCTTGACGAGCGAGTCCCGATGGAGCGTGGCGGTCGCCGACGGATGATGACGAACGGCTCCAAAGCCTCGTGCGGAAGAAGAGCCGCGGCAGTTGAGCAACAGTGGAGTGGACGTCCTGCGTTGAAGATGATGAGCAGTAGGTAATTTTTTTACGTTGAGCTGATCGTATGATTTATTCTGTTTCATGGGCCTTTTCTTTTTTTTAGAACTGGGGCCGACGTTAGGGCCAGCGGGGGGAGACTGGGCTTAAGAGTTGGGTTCAAAGAGAAGAAAAAAAAATGGGTTTGCGTTCCTTATTCAAAACCGGGCCCGGTTCGGGTCTTCCTGCCCGGATTGGATTAGGCCCGACAGCCTGATCCGGATCCGGATTCGAAAACCCGATCTGGACCCGGCCCCTGTTTATTTATTTAAACAAAAATAATAAAAAAAAATCAGAAATTAATAATCAATAAAAAAAATAGAAAATCATAAAAAATTCAAAAAAATTCGAAAAATTCAGAAAAATTCTAAAAAATTCCAGAAAATAGGAAATGGCCACATTCAACTGGCCATGACCTGTTTCGGATCATTTGACCCCCGATCTTTCCCGAAATGACGGTTTTGCCCTTCCGGCAAACCGTCTTCCAAAAAAATTCTAAAAAATCCTGGAAAATCCCAAAAAATAGGAAATGGCCACAAACAACTGGCCAAGACTCATTCCGGGTGTTTTGAACCCCGATCCTTCTTAAAATGACGATTTCGCCCTTTGGGCGAATCGTCTTCCAAAAATTGGAGAAAAATCAAGAAATTCCAAAAAAATTCTCAAAAATGGGAAATGGCCACAAACAACTGGCCATAGAATATTTTGGGTAATTCGGTATCCAAATCTTCCAAAAATTGACGATTTTACCCTTCGGGCTTATCGTCCCCAAATCTTCCCATTATATCCCTGATCCAAAATTACACCTTTCCTAAGCCCTTGTGGCTATACTAGGAAGCCGTTGATTTGAATTGATGTGCGTTAATGAAATTTACTTATGCATTTGATTGCGTTTCCATTTAAATTGATTGTGATTGATAGGAATAGTCTTCCAATCTGCATGAAACCCTGAATCAAGCCTATCTCACCTAAAATTGCGCCCGCATGAATTCTTAGCTAGGAAATCACTCGCGTTAGGTACCGAAAGGGCGTTGGTAATGACACCAGCGTAACCAAGTCTCCGAACCCAAAATCTCTGGTTCCGCAGAATTGATCGATCTCTCCCAATCGGTCAATAAGGTTTCCGGTCTACCCTCCAAGAAAGACCGGGGTGGCGACTCCAAATGCATGCACAGGTTGCACATGCCACCACGACCACACTGAAGGTCGAAAGCGATCGACTCTTAACGTCGAATCCTTAAAAAAATACTCCCGCCGCGATTTGGTATGGGCCTGGGAGGGCTCGCGCCGATCCACCCGCGATCGGTAATCCATCAGCCGCGTCCGCTTTCGGACGGGTCGCGACAGCTGGCGACTCCGCTGGGGACCTTGTTCTAGAACCTATCGTTCTAGACCTCAAGTGGACTTAGGCCGTAATTAAAACGCTGAGTGATTTTTCTAACCATGCAGGCGCTCTTGAAGGTGAGGTAAGTCCGCTTATGGTAGGTGTTATACGTTTTTGCAGATTGGAGAAATAAGGGGTGTAGTCCGTGATTAACATTGTCTTATGCAGGTTGGGCGTAGGAATGTATGTTGTGTGGATGATTTGAAGTGCTGATTGATAAACTGCTGTGCATGAATTGCATTATGATGATCACAACACGTGGACACACACAACCGCGCCTAAAACCCCGGGCGCCGCCTTTAGGAACACAATAGAAGGAATTGAGAATGGAATCTCCGTGAGGAAAAACGCGGGGTAATCCACTTTTCAATTCCGCTCGCTTCGAACTATGGATCGAGTCCCAATGCAACGATAGCTGTGCAATGGAATCGGCTCTTTCTAGAACTCGAAGTGG
Organism: Rhodomyrtus psidioides; assembly: GCA_021437785.1. Taxonomy (NCBI): domain Eukaryota; kingdom Viridiplantae; phylum Streptophyta; class Magnoliopsida; order Myrtales; family Myrtaceae; genus Rhodomyrtus; species Rhodomyrtus psidioides. Next base: position 14,223,012 of record JAILYB010000004.1, on the reverse strand, counting down.
GAACCTTAACCTTAGGTGCCAAACCCTCTGATTTTTAGAAGTTCACCATCACTTGTCTCATGCGCATGTCTTTGGGCGGTTGGTACACCTAAAACCGCACATAAGTCGACGAGTTTGGTTGGTAAGACTCTCTATCCCTCAGATCTATTACAGTTCATGTAAATATAGGCATTTCATTCATTGCATTCTGGTGATTAGATTAAATGCCATTTCAAGGATAGATGTGTGTGTTTTTCCCAACATCCTTGATAGAAGACGAAGAGGATGATATCCCATGACAAGCGCCGAGTGAGCAACAAAGGAGCCTACTATGGACATTATTGAGATATCGTCCAATGAAGATGACGAGTTGGGGCAAGTGATCCGGAGGTCACAGATCGAACTTGGGGCATCCTTAAACGTTAGGATCACATTCCTTTATTTCATTTTCCATTACTAGTCCTCTTGTATAGGGTTTATTTTTACTGAGGTTTTCTCTATCTCACCCCTTAGAGTGATTGTATTAGGGATCTATTGGTGTATACATTCAGATGGAGCTTGGTTGTATTTCTTTTGACCGGTCATGGGAATGTGATAGTGGCATTTTCTCTAATCATCCGAATACTCCCAAGTCAAGTTTATAATTCCTTTAGAGGAAATCAAAATTGGAAATCTTGCATGACCTTTTTGGTCGTATAGGGTAATCCAACCCCAATTTCGCTAGAAGGAATTATACACTTGAATTGATTCATGCATGTTGTACATCATTGGTAATCCACGATAATTGATCAAGAGTATCGGCATTGTTTCGAATTTAATGACGAGATAGATGTCCAAATTGCCCTCGTTCTTACAAAACGGCCTTGATTTGGATGCCGTATCTTCAATTAAATTTAAAACACGTCGTTATGCTTTGTACTTTTGACTAGGTCGTTCTTCTCGAAATTGATCAAAAGCGATTATCGTGAATTACATTCCTTTCAATAATATGCTCTCCTTCGAAGAATACTGATAAAAAAACTTTTGCGCAAGATTAAAACCCTTGTAAAAGTTTTTGTCCTTATTAATCACGAGCAAGCATAAGATTGAAAGGGGTTTATGCTTTCTTTTTCAAATTATTTCTTCTGATTCAGTCGTTTCATTTGTAGGTGAAAAATAGGTAATGGAGAGAAATCTTCTCCTGGATGAATCTGAGGCTATTCTTTCATCTGATCATGAGCAAGTTAGAAAATCAGGACATATTTGCTCAACTTATTGATGTTTTGGTTCAGCTCATCCAAGTTGAAGATGTTCGGATGCTCGAAGAAATGGACCATATAAAAAGCTAAAACACACACACATGAGCTTTCATTCACTTTCGCTCAATCGAAAGACTTTCGAAGCAGATTAATACAGATTAGCGAGGCGGAAAAGTAAAGCCGAACTGAGCCCTAATCAGCAGCACGAAGGAGCTCAATTGGCCCTCCATATGGTTGATTCCCTGCCTACACTCACCGCTCCGTATATCATGATCCGCGAGCTGGAGAAGAAGGCGCTTGCACTCATTCTTAAGGTCAGCAACCTTGGCCCTGTGATCTTCAGCAGCAAGTTCCAAGTCCCGGACCAATTCCCTCCCACGGGATACATCCGCCGTAACAGTATCGAGTCGCTCTTCCAGCCAATCGCTCTGAAACTTTAACATGATGTTACGACGATCGTGCTCATAAGTGATCAGGCACAAGGCCAAACGCTCCACCAAATGTCCACGTTCACGAAGCATCGTTGAGACCCGCTCGTTGGCAGTTTCCATAACCTTGTTGTGGCTGTCAGCCACGAAGTTAGTCAACGTCAGGCAGTCACAGCGGTCTTCGTAGCGGGCTCGCAAGACACGAGCCACGAGCACTTCACGGTGAGCAACGCGGTAAGCCTCTAGAAAGTTTGCAAAGAGGGCTGGGAATGTTTTATACTCCTTCTCCAACTCAGTACCCTCGATGGAAGTAGTGTCTGTGGCCGTAAATAGAACGCGGATCTCAGCCTCGATCTCCGGATGATCGGCTATGTAAGCATAGCCCCGACCCAAGAGATTATAGAGTTTTTCCCATCGGGCCGGGACTGCGATTGAAAAGACGCAAGCACGGGAAGAGTCAGAGGAAGAAGCAGAAGACGAGGCCATTTCTTGTTGGAAGGATGGAGAGGAAGACGAGTGCGATGGAATGAATGAAAGTGAAAGCTGGGCAAATGAGAGCACTAACCTTCTCCTCGTTTCATAGTAGCTCAAAAATGGAGAAAAGTTACAGCAATAATGCTTGTGGAGCCGGGGTAGTTAATGTAAAGCAGGGGCTGCTCCTCCCGTGAAGCATCAGACATGTCTCGATCCGCGATTTCAGGCCTGACGAGTTTGAAAAGTCGTAAAAGAGTTGTCTATTTCACCATTATTGAGATGGAGCGGGAGTCGAGCGCAGATATCGAAGGAGCCGCGATAGGGTTGATAGCTTTGTCATGATGAAAAGCTGAGCGGGTGGTGGACGTAATTTAGTCTTTTGAGAGATAGTGGGGGACAGGTTCGGCTATCGAGGAAAGAAAAGCGATCCGTGATCTCTCCACCATGAAAAGGAAGGAAGACGACAAGATGAGAAACTCAAAATCTCTAGAAGAGCGCTCGCCTGGTGATCGTCTTCCATGCTAGAAGAGCGACTCCTGAGTACGCAAAGTCACTCAAAAGAAAGTTTAGAGAGAGTAAACATACGAAGAGGATTACAAGACCTTGAGTGAATAAAAAAAGAGACGAACAAACCTCTTCTTGATCCAGTATGTTTAACAGTCATAGTCATTTGTTGGAGATGACTGACCCAAATGTCCTAGGTAATGTGCAGTTGGGAGACCTCGAAGTCTTTGGGATCGAGCCAGATATCGAAATCATGCTACCCAACCCTGCTGGCAACGAGGTTCAGGATCAGGGCAGCGACGATGACAGTGGTGGCGACGACGACAATAGCAGCAACAACGACGGCAGCGGCGATGTCCCATCTCGTGGAAGAAGACGTCGCCGGCTCTATACTGAGAAGGAAATCCAGATACTCGAAACCGCCTTCAATAAGTGCCGTTACCCGGATACGAGACGAAGAAGAAAATTAGCCCGGAAATTAGAGATGGAACCCTTAAGGGTCAAGCACTGGTTTCAAAACAGACGGGCCAGATCAGTGGTTCGGGGAAAGTGTCAAGAGCTCGAAACTCTAAAAGAAGAATACGCCAAGCTTCGAGCAGAAAACATGTGGTGTAAGGAAGTCCTCATCAACGCCGCTTGCCTTAACTGCGGTGGTTCTATCGACACTCGCGAAATGTTCCGTGATAAGTTTTCTATGAGAATCGCAGGTGGTCGTCCGCCACCCCACTCCCTCAAACCATCTTTGGAAAGAGGGGAGGCGCGTTACTACAATTTCCCTGACAATGGGCTTACTATCACCACAGACCAGTTCGAAGTCAACCAGCTTCCCCTGCAACAACCTCTGGCACAACCAGACCCCGCCGAGAGTGAATCGAGGAATGATCGCCGAGTCACGGATGCTATCCTGAGTCGCCAAAAGAAGTTCATATGGTCTCCAGAGCTTCACAGAAAATTCCTTGATGCGGTTCACCAAATAGGGAATGACTCATTATGTCCAACACGCGTACATGAGGTCATGAATGAACCGGGGCTCGCTAGAAGGTTAGTCGCAAACCACCTTAATGGTTACCGCAGGAAGCTACGACGGCGTCATGCCGCACGGCGCCTAGAAGAGCCCGACTCGAACTTGAACATTAGGTACGGCTACGAATGCAACAGCCATGCCTCAAGAAGAGCCCTGCCGAGTCTCGATACCAACCAAGCCGGTAGCTCTACCACCAACTGTCGGAGAATTGGTCAATATAGCCCTATCAGTCATCTTAATGTTCCTCAAGAATACGTGCCACCGGTGCAACAAGTATACACTTCCCCGCTCGAGCAGCGGCCGTCCACCGGCGCTCTTCCTGCTGCTGATCCACCCACGACGTCTAATGTTCAGGAGTTCGCCCAACTAGGGCATATGATCTCAGATGATCTAGTGGGGGAACACTTCGAACAATTTTGCTTCCCTGATCTCTGAGTGAGACACGCTTTTGATAGGAAAGAGGTCGACCCTCCTCTTTTCTTCTCAAACAAAGATAGTGGTCACAGTTCGAAGAATCCATCAAGAGGAGGCTAGCAAACCTTCACGGCCATGATCTGGAGTCGATGACCGCGCACTTGAACCCAGACATGATGGGGTGGTGATCGAACATACCCAGAGAAAAGGGGGGGCTTGTACACAAGTAGAACTTATTTCTTATTTACGCATTGTAAAGTTTCAATCGGAGCAGTTCCTTTCTTCTTTAAGGCCTAGGGTTGATTTCACACAATGATGCTTGCTAACATCATCATGTTTAGCTACAACAATCTTTTGTCACGATGGGTTCGAGGTAAATCGACCAAGCGCACGAAGGCAAACGTGACAGCATAGGTTACAAACATAACGTGAGCGGGCTCGAAAGCGGAAAGATCGTCAGTTGCCTCAAACACTATGATTGCGAAACCAAGGGCAATATTGAATCTTGCGAAGGATAAGCGGAAATGTACATACACTCTCATTTATAGCACTTAACAGGAGACTTTACAAACAGACTACTGAGGAGGAACCGTAAATCCAAAGTGAGTTCTAATGAGCATCACAAATGAGCTCAATTGATTCTCCATGCTATCCATGCCTTGCTTACAACCCACACTCTGGGAATTGAGGTCTACAAGCTTGAAGAAAAGGAGGCGACATTTCTCCTTAAGGTCGTTCACCTTGGTCTCATAGTACTCGAACTCAAGCTCTAAGTCATGAGCCAGCACCCTCCCGCGAGCTATATCCATGCTCAGGTCTTCAAGCCTTTCCTCCAACCAGGCACACTGGAACCTCAGCACGAGGTTGTGCTGATCTTGCTCAAAGGCGGTGTCAAAAAGAGCCAGACGCTCCACCAAGTTGTCCCTCTCACGGACCAACATCGAAACCTGGGCGTGGGCGTATTCAACAGCCCTTTTATGGTTATCGGCCGTCAGCATGGCCAACATCAGGGACTCAGTTCGGTCCTGATAGCGGGCTCGCACGATACCAGCCAAAGTGACCTCCCGGCTAGCAACTTCATAAGCCTGCAGGAAATTGTTGAAGAGAGTTGGGAAGATCACAAACTCCCTTTGAAGTTTCGTACCTTCAATACACACGGTATCCAGGGCCGGAATCAGAGTACGAACTTCAACCTCAGCTTCAGGATGACTGTTTATGTAGCCATAACCTCTACCCAAGAGGTGATAAAACCTCTCCCATTGGGTTGAAGCTTCGGCTGAGGCAGCGGGTACGGGAGAGGAAGCCATCTGCGATTCAACGACAGAGAAAAGAAGGAATGATGGAGGAGTGTTTGAGAGGTTAGATCGAAATGTTAATCTCCTCGATGTAAACCTCTCGCCCTTTAACGCTCGAACGAGAAAGGGAAAGCTGCAATAATTTTTCTATACGCAGCGGGGCTAATCAAGCCTCATTAATACATCCCTGGTGAGTCACAGATCCACCCCTGTCCCGTGATTTCGGGCTTAGAAAAGGTGACAACACCTAAAGGCCGGCGGACCTATTACTTTGGAGACCGAGCTAGGGGGACAGGCGTAATGCTCGATAAAGCAAAAGTTGACACGGGAAATCTGCACGCTCCACTCAGGCAAGAGAGAGTAAGAACGGACGGGGGGAATCACGAAGTCTCGAAAGGAACGCCCGTCAGACGCTCGTTACTCGCTTTCAAAGCGACGCTTCTTGGAACACGCCTAATCTCTGATAATTACAGAGAGGGCGAACATCTGAGAAAGGGTGGAGAAGATCAAGCGAACGAAGATCAGGAAAAGACATTTCGACCCAAAATGTTCAAGGGGTACCATCATCTGTTGGAAACGCCTGACCTGAATGTTTCCGAACTTGAACGGCTAGAGGAATTTGAAGACCTCGGAAATGAATTCGTCACGAAGGACATGGAAATCGACTCGACCATCCAGGAGATTCAAGCCCTCAGCGACCAAGACGCCAGCGACGATGATCCGCGCCAGAAAAGAAAGCGTCGCCAGCTCTACACTCCGGATGAGGTCCAGATACTTGAAGCTATCTTCAAGGGATGCCCTTTCCCGGACACAGAACAGAGGAAGAAGTTGGGTCAAAAACTAGGGACGAGCCCTTTGAGGATCTTGAATTGGTTTCAAAATAAACGAACCAAGCTGAGTAAGCAGTACAAACGACGGGAGACCGCATTTCTAAAGGAGCAGAACGAGAAGCTTCGAACAAAGAACGTGAGGTATGAAGAAGTTCTTAGCACTATTGTCTGCCCTAACTGCGGTGGCCCTACCACTCTCAGTAGATTGTTTCCCGTTAAGCCTTCTGCTATGATCGAAAATACTGGTGATGTGCATGAACAAATCAATCCCACAAAGATAGTGCCAGTGCCTTCTGAAGGAGGGAATATATGCCACTATGATGAGAGTCACCACGTCAGAGCCCAAGAGTCTTCTCCACAACGGCTTCGGGCAGGATCAGATCCTGCTCGAGAAGGGTTAAAGATCAGCCGTCAAGCTGTCAACGCTATTCTGAACCAAGAGAAGAAGATTTTCGCGTGGCCCCTTGAGCTTCACCGCAAGTTCTTAGACGTGGTTCAGCGAATAGGGCTCGACTATGCACGCCCGAAGAAAGTAATGGAGGCTCTGAATGCACCAGAACTTACCAAGGCTATGGTCTCAAATCACCTCGGTTGTTACAGAAGAGCGCTAAGACAGCGTCATACTAACCTCGGTTACAAATTCAACACTTATTGGGAAATTGATCAGAATATTCATCTGAGTCATCCCAATTTTCTTCAAGAGTGTGTGCCACAGATGCAGCAGGTGCAGCACCCATCCGTCGCTGTTTTTCCGCTTACTAATAAGCTTTCTGCGCTTAGTGCCCAAGGACTTGCCGAACTAGGGCATGTGGTTTCAAAGGATCTAACAAGGGAATGCGTTGAGCATTTTTGTTTCCCTGATTCCTAAGTAGGAGATGCTTATGGGGGTCAATCGATCAACTCCCCTCTCATGTTCTCGAGAAGAAATGGAGGTTCCAGCTCGAAGAACCGGTCGGGCGATACTACCCAACCCATACATCAATATTTCGAAGGATCAGATGACTTCTGCGACAATCAGTCAGTGATACTTCGATCCAAAATGTTCCAAGGATACCGTCATTTGTTGGAAACGCCCGACTTAGAAGTCTCCGAGCTTAAACTGCTAGAAGAATTTGAAGATCACGGGCCCGAATCTGGCACGATGGTCATGGAGATTGACACTTCCAACGATGAAACTCAAGGTTGTGGTAATGAAAACAATGCCCATAACAGTGATCAGCGTCAGAAAGGAAAACATCCCCATCACCGTACTTCAAGTCAAGACCGGGAGCTTGATTTTTTCTTCGAGGAATGCCCCCATCCAGATGAGAAGCAGAGGGCTGAGCTAGGTCGAGAGTTAGGGTGGGAGCCTAGGAAGGTCAATAATTGGTTTCGTAACAAACGAGCCCGGCTGGGGAATCTACATAGACAACAAGAGCTAGCGATTCTGAAGGAAGAAAATGAAAAGCTTCGAACAGAAAGCGCTAGATATGAGGAAGCGCTGAGCAGTGCCACTTGCCTTGATTGCAATAACCATATTCTCATCAGTGAAATATTCTCCGAAGAGCCACTTCTAGAGATTGGTAGTGCTCATATGTTACAATGCCTTTCGCAATGTCTTCCGGTGCAGTCAGATACCGTCGAAGGCTTACAAGAGCAGTTTCCAACACAATCAGATCTCATAGAGATTAGTCGGCAAGCTGTTCTTGTTGACAAGAAAACGCGATTTTCTTGGACTGCTGAACTCCATCAGAAATTTGTTGATACAGTTCGACAGTTGGGGATCGACACGGCACGATCAACGCGCATACACGAAATCCTGAACGTGCCTGGACTCTCTAAAGTTAACGTCGCGAGCCACCTTGGATATTTCAGGAGGTTGCTAAAAGAGGGACGGGTGACACTGAGCTCGGATGGAGCTGGTTCGAACTTAAATGTTGGTCATAACTGCAACCACGATGATTGTAGAGCCGGGAACACCCAGCCATGTTTCGGTGTTGACGAGACCAGCAACCATGTCACCGACTCCTCTAACCCAAATCAGAACGCTCCACCAAGCAGTCTCAATACCCCTCAAGTGTATATACCGCAGTTCCCGCAAATAGGAACTCCCCAATTTGAGTACCAACCTGTTGCTAGTGCTCTTCTCATGGCAAATCCAACATTTACATGGGACATGTCTACATATTTGCCGGTCAACAAGGGAGGTTCCAGCTCGAGGAATCAAATCATCCAAGGCGAGAGTGATCTATCGCCAGCGGTCGGTAACACTCGACTTGAGCATCAATGGCTCGGAGATTCGAGCGATTTCCTTGGAGAGGAACTCAATTTCTGGCTCGATCAGCCTGAAGCTGGCGGACTCTTGCAATAGTGATACAGAGCCGACGATCAGGTGTTTGATTCAAGGCGCGATTTGTAAAAAAATGTTCGGAGAAAAGAGGATGAATAGCCTGAATGAATGTATTGGCAATCCCATTGTAAGGCTCCCATGAGGGCATTTCTCATTTACGCTTAAAACTAGTCGTACGAAGATCCGCCTTACCTTTTGAGCATCTTTAAGCTCAGGGGCGAGCTCCCCAAGCAATGATCATCGTTCGCAGAGCATAATGGAATCCACCCCTTCAATGCAAAATGCATCTGGCCGCGAAGCCACCCATTTGGTAAAACGATGTATCGTTCCTAAACGATCTCCAATCGGATACCGAAATAATGTCTTCTTTCTTTTCCTTCTCAGATGATAAACATGGATAAATCACTTAAGGAGTCATGCGTTCAAATAGCAGAACAGACGCTGCCCAGCTGGGAGCAGATGAACCATTGATGTTACAAACACTCCAAGAATGGATAGGCGGATTTGATAGATGTTGTTCATATCAATACGCAATATCAGAACGGGATGAGAACCAAGAGTAAAGTTGTATCGTTCCAATTTGTCTTGAATTTGAGAATATGAATTGATACTCGTTATTTATCCTTGACAGGGGAATCGCCTTACAGACGAACAGGTTTTCACATCCCATGTATTACCCGTTAGAATACATGACCAAGGGTAAATTGTATCGTTCTAATTTTTTGAAAAATTCGTGAACGTACAATAACATGTTTCTTCCGCATTTTCAGGATCTCCAGCGGCGGGGGACAGGTAAGTATCCCTTTCCCCCAATCCATTGAAGATGTTAAACCAAAAACACAGAGAGAAAAAGAAAAAAAAAACTTTCAAAATCTGATGTCTAGAAAAGACATGGAATTCTAACTTCATTGGCATGCATGTTTTGAAACATGAGGTTGTCTGAACATGCATTGTGCACCATAAAATCCCCTTGACGGGTAAAATTTTTGGGAAAACGAAAGAGATTTTTCCAATCAAAAGTTGTTCAAAACTCTCAAAAGGATGTTTCCTCAAAAGAGAGGCAAGCTCAAATCCAAACACATCCTACATACACTTGAGAGATGAGTGGAGCGAATCAAATAGTAAAATCTGGACCTACGGAGGTAGGGACCATTCGCAGCGATTACATGGATTGGGACGACGGAGGCGTTCGTTTCATATCATAAACACTACAGGTGACCGTTGACAACCCACTTGAACGGCGGTTTTCATTCTTGACCCTGTCAAGAACCACCCCACACCGGGGCAAAAAGGAAGTAAGTCCAGCAGCATCAGGAGAAAATGGTTAGAAATTTTCTTGCTCGGACTAACATTAATCTTTGTGTGTTGTTTATATGGTAATCCAAGTGCCATAGGATGACGAGAAGCATTCAGTCTCTATCCCACACACCATATCCTTTGCACAGCCAAGTTGAGCCTGCGAATTCATTTCATAAACCCATGTTGGTGATCATGGGACGTTTCAAGATAGAAACTGCATCACTCCAAGAACGGAAGAAATCAAGAGATGGGATTTATAGAAAAATCTCATATCGGCGTTTAAATGTGCTATGATTCAAGTTATATATCTAGCACAATTTCCTGAACATCGTAGTTCCAAAGGAAAAGAAAAGGCGGGACTTCAACAAAAAAATCCCCAGCATCAAGAAAAAGCAAAGTGCCTGGTAAAAGCAAGGCCGATGCTCGTGAAAACTGTTTGATTGATCCCCAATAAAGCCTAGTTGGGAAGAGAGAAAAACTCATAAAGGAGTCAGATCAAGAAGACTGCTTCCCAAACGATGTCAGCCGTGGTGCAAAAACACGGACAGAATTGTCAATCTCTTAATACCACAAGAGACGTTCTCTAAAGGACTTGTGCACACCTCAAAAGCGGTTGCACATCTCAAAAATGGAAGATGCAGAATGGAAAAGACATGTGACAAATTTGCAATGATCACCAATGTCAAATCCTTCGTGATTTCTGGGCCAAAAACAAGCCTTTTCCGGTCCCCAATCCTACCAATGTTACAACCCTGAAACCGTCTTCTCTGACTAAGACACTTGGGTTAACATATAGCTTAGCTCGAAGAAGTACGAGCAAGACTCTTTCTTTCTCATTTTGCAGGGTTCTTGACTTGTAAACCCGGAGCAGATGGTGAAGATTTTCATTCGATGGCCCCGACTCCAAAGCGGGTCCCCCTTGAAAACCAATATCCAAGCCCAACATTACGGTCCCGTGGAAGACCTCCCGACCGATCAAAATGTATGCGCTGCGAATGAGCCTAAAACCTAGGCACATGTCAGTAGGGAATTGAGTGCATCCCCTAAAAATCATCACCTCAAAACAGGTGAGATGGCCTCCTTGTCGAGAAATATTCCAGTTGACGTTTTGGGCAAACTCTTTTTTGGGAATTTTCAAACTGTGGATCCAGATTTTCCATGCGAGGGATTTGTGATCACATTTGCATGTTGCGAAAATGTTTTGGATAACCTCCAGCATCAAAATGCACATCTCATGACTAAAACTTAAGTCATAAAATTTTGTCAATTGGACAATTACTGTCTTCCCAAAGATTATTAACATTTTCTTGGTGAAGAAAAACCTTTCAGGTTTGAACTTTCTGCAGGATACCTGGAGAACCTAGCTCCCAGAATGTCGCCTCAACAGGCCCAAGTCCTAGCATGACGTGGAGAACCCTCGTCTCGGGACCCCTTTTCAAAAATCTGGCAGTCTCATCGGACGTGGAGAACCCTCGTCATGAGACCCCTTTTCAAAGTCAAAACAAGGTAGAAACCGCCTGAAGGGTCAAACCAATGGTAGAAACCGCCTGAAGGGTCAACTCAAGGTAGAAACCGCCTGAAGGGTCAATGAATGGTAGAAACCGCCTGAAGGGTCAAAGGACTGGTAGAGACCGCCTGAAGGATCAACCCAATGGTCCGATCCACCATACGGATCAAAACCTTGATGAATCCCGAACGCGGGAGGATTCGTTTTCCCTAATAAGCCTTACATTAGGCAAGCCATTTCTAGTTTAGTCCACCACACGGATCAAAACCCTTGGCAAAATCCCAAATGGGATGCGTCTTCCTCAGGTTCCTACCAGTTAGGAATCCTATGATGGTATGACCTACCATACAGGTCAGAGCTTAATCTCCCTAGGATATTCTGAACGAGTCCTAGGTATCTTCTTGAAAGTCGTCGCGACCGGCAGTATTCGACAGGCGAGCTTCAGGTAAACCTCTCTCATCCCAGCCCATGTTCCAATGGTTAGAGCAAACCATGGATTAATTTGAGTTTTTATCATGAGCCTTAAAGATTCAATGTTGTAGCATTTCTTCACTCGTTTTCCCAGTCGAGTCGGTTAGGAATCAGGCGCCACCTTATCTTTGAGAGAAACCTCTGACGAGATTCCTCTCAAAGAGGGGCAACTGTTGACACCTGATTTTTGACCATCTATTATTGTGATTTTTATTCTTTAAAATTAATTAAAAATATCAAAAAAAGGTCATAAAATCACAAAATCAACTTTGGAAGCCTTGGCCTGGCCTTAGGAACCAATTTTGAACAATTTTTTTTTTTCGAATTTGTTTAATTATTAAAAATACCCAAAAAAATCATAAAAATACCATTCGCGGTCAGAAAAATACAAAAAAAATATTAAATAATTTTTTTTGGGTCTTGACGTACAAATCTAACGTCTCTTTTAGTTGTTACTAATGCTTGACCTGATTAGAAAGAAACGAAGGACCGGGATTGTCCAAGGGGAGCTGGATTCCTAAAGGCCAAGTGGACAGAATATCGCCAAGAGAAAGGGAAACGGCGCCTTTGTTTTGAAAAGAGGAGACATTGAAAAGGGACAAAGAAGTGGGATTATTATTAAAAGAGAGAGAAAGCTAAAGTGGCTGAGAGATCCGAATTTTTTTTTTTATCTGCGCGAGGGACTAAGCATGAGGCTTTGGGGTGGATGTCCAACGAGCTTAAAAGCTTCTGAAAGACACGACAGAAGTTCGTTCACGGGGAACCAGCGAAGGGACCCTGGCCTTCCACCACCAACCGTCGCGGAGCTCTTCTCCGACACCACCGCATATCTCGGAAAAAACTTCGGCCCAGCCGTCCCGTGAACCGCCGCAGGAGAACATTGGACTGAGGGCCAACGCGGCTCGCGTCGCCGCGCCCGTTTCGACATCGCTGCTTTGCGGCAACCGCCTCCCACCTCGACGAATATCTCTCCGTTCTCGATCGTGTCTGACGCTCCCAAACTCGTCGTCAGTGCTTCCACCCATCACCACCTCCTGTTCCGTTCGTCCGACACCTTCCACCCCGATCACCTCCAGTCGCGTCGTGCCCAGCCCCAACGACGTCCTCAGTCGCCAACTCCTTCGCCTACCGCGAGCCAACGCCGAAAACTACTGGACCCGAGCCGAGTCAACCCCGTCGCTCAGCTGCCGCACCCCAGTCATCGCCAGAGCCGACGCGAGCTTGAGCCGTGAGCAGGTCTGCGACCACTTCTCACGTCAGCTCCACCCGCCTCGGCCAACCGTGGTCCTCAGCCCGTCCAAGCCAAACCAGTCAGACTCCAGCCAACCCCGCCAGTCACCTGCAGTCGCTTCCTCCGCCACCGTACACAGCCGGTCCCGACCACTCCAGCCGCTGTTCAGCCCAACGACGCCATCGACGGCCCAGTCCGTCATCCAGCCGTCGTCGGCACGTCGCCTCGTCGCTGTCCCGCCGTCACCCGAGAGCTCCCATTACATGGTGATCTTCAAGCTTCAACGAACTTCAAGCGGTCCGACGAGTCAGCGGACGTACTGGACGTGAGCGGGTTTGTCGGAGATCATCGGCGTCGGCGTTGGCCGACGACGATCGAAGCGGTAAATGATGGCGAACGGATCCTGGCGCCGCAACGACGAGGATGAGCCGAACCAGACGATGCCGCATGCGAGCTCGGACCCAGCGACGATGTCTGCGTAAACGAAAGGAAGCTCGAGTCCTGAACTAGTGGCATTCCATCCAGATGGCAGCGTGGTCGGCGGGTCTGGACGTCGTCTCCTCCAGTCCTGGTTAGGCAGACCCAACGTTGGCGACGAAGGGCTGTTGGAGCATGACCCGACGGTGAAGTGGACGACGGGTCAGTTGGGAGGCCGACGACGATCGGAAGTGAGGGACGCCGACGACGCAAGCCGAAGCAGACTTGAGCTTTCCCCTGGTTCCATGGAGAAGACGATTGAACAGTAGCCTTGGGCTGTTCTACGTCGTTTTGGCTAGGCGTCGTCTCGACGAGCGAGTCCCGGCGTCTTGACGAGCGAGTCCCGATGGAGCGTGGCGGTCGCCGACGGATGATGACGAACGGCTCCAAAGCCTCGTGCGGAAGAAGAGCCGCGGCAGTTGAGCAACAGTGGAGTGGACGTCCTGCGTTGAAGATGATGAGCAGTAGGTAATTTTTTTACGTTGAGCTGATCGTATGATTTATTCTGTTTCATGGGCCTTTTCTTTTTTTTAGAACTGGGGCCGACGTTAGGGCCAGCGGGGGGAGACTGGGCTTAAGAGTTGGGTTCAAAGAGAAGAAAAAAAAAATGGGTTTGCGTTCCTTATTCAAAACCGGGCCCGGTTCGGGTCTTCCTGCCCGGATTGGATTAGGCCCGACAGCCTGATCCGGATCCGGATTCGAAAACCCGATCTGGACCCGGCCCCTGTTTATTTATTTAAACAAAAATAATAAAAAAAAATCAGAAATTAATAATCAATAAAAAAAATAGAAAATCATAAAAAATTCAAAAAAATTCGAAAAATTCAGAAAAATTCTAAAAAATTCCAGAAAATAGGAAATGGCCACATTCAACTGGCCATGACCTGTTTCGGATCATTTGACCCCCGATCTTTCCCGAAATGACGGTTTTGCCCTTCCGGCAAACCGTCTTCCAAAAAAATTCTAAAAAATCCTGGAAAATCCCAAAAAATAGGAAATGGCCACAAACAACTGGCCAAGACTCATTCCGGGTGTTTTGAACCCCGATCCTTCTTAAAATGACGATTTCGCCCTTTGGGCGAATCGTCTTCCAAAAATTGGAGAAAAATCAAGAAATTCCAAAAAAATTCTCAAAAATGGGAAATGGCCACAAACAACTGGCCATAGAATATTTTGGGTAATTCGGTATCCAAATCTTCCAAAAATTGACGATTTTACCCTTCGGGCTTATCGTCCCCAAATCTTCCCATTATATCCCTGATCCAAAATTACACCTTTCCTAAGCCCTTGTGGCTATACTAGGAAGCCGTTGATTTGAATTGATGTGCGTTAATGAAATTTACTTATGCATTTGATTGCGTTTCCATTTAAATTGATTGTGATTGATAGGAATAGTCTTCCAATCTGCATGAAACCCTGAATCAAGCCTATCTCACCTAAAATTGCGCCCGCATGAATTCTTAGCTAGGAAATCACTCGCGTTAGGTACCGAAAGGGCGTTGGTAATGACACCAGCGTAACCAAGTCTCCGAACCCAAAATCTCTGGTTCCGCAGAATTGATCGATCTCTCCCAATCGGTCAATAAGGTTTCCGGTCTACCCTCCAAGAAAGACCGGGTGGCGACTCCAAATGCATGCACAGGTTGCACATGCCACCACGACCACACTGAAGGTCGAAAGCGATCGACTCTTAACGTCGAATCCTTAAAAAAATACTCCCGCCGCGATTTGGTATGGGCCTGGGAGGGCTCGCGCCGATCCACCCGCGATCGGTAATCCATCAGCCGCGTCCGCTTTCGGACGGGTCGCGACACCAACCCCCATTGTGGTATCTTCAATACCATCGTGAGTTTGCATTAGAATGCTACTCCTACGACCTCACTAATTATGCCTCTAAACCTATCTCTCCCTTTGAAAGGGAGAATCGGGTGCTGGGAAAAAATTGTTTGACTCCACGAATGTCGCATCCATGGTAACATAGGATTACAATATCGACATCCATCCAGTGTGTTCCTTACCCCAGAGACATATAATGAATTGCGTAGAGATCAAGCTTAGTGCGATGATTTTTATGGAGATGTACGAAGGCAACACATCCAAATACTCGCCAGGGGAATTACAAAAATTGAGGGTAGAGAAACATGTGCGAAAGAACCAATAATGGAGTCTGAAAATTCAACAATTTTGAAGGCATTCGATTCAGAAGGTGAACTGCTGTGACCACAACACTATCCCAGTATTTACTCAGGACATGATTACCAATCAATAACGCATGACCAGTTTTCAAAATATGTCTATTTTTCTATTCAGATACTTCATTGTGCTGTGGTGTCTTTGTACATGAAGACTTAAGAAGAAGACCATGCTGCTGGAAACAAACCTTAAAATTTTGATTAACATATTCTACATAATTATCAGAGCGAAGAATTCGATGCATAGCTGCAAATTGTGTTTGAACCATAGTATGAAAATTCAAAACACATCCAACACTTCATCTTTACGTTTCATTATGTATGGCCAAGTCATTCGAGTACAATCATCAATAAAACTTACAAACCAACGAATTTCAGAGAAAAGAATAATTAGGGAAGCCCCCAAAACATTTGAATGGTTCAATGTAAAAGGAACTTCACTTTTATGTAGGCTTATCGGAAAAGAAACATGATGACTTTTTGCCAAAAATCCAAGTTTCACACTGAAAAACTGAATCTGAATGCTTTAAATAACTGAATGATTTAGAAAAATATATACTTCTTCTAATAGAATGATGGGTGTTCCAAATGATGATGCCATAACCAAATCAGTCTTTCGTTGCTACTAGATGAGTATCGAATATGGTTCATCTGACCGATACGAAGTCATTCATGTAGTACAACCTCCCTCTCTTAGCACCACGTCCAATGATCTTAATTGTGAGAATATCCTGAAAGAGGCAAAAATTAAGGTATATTAGAGCAATACAGTAAAGCTCCTTAGTAGCTTAGCCTACTACAAACATCAATTTATTTGATGAAGATGATTCTAGTAAAGTACTAGACAGAGAGAGGAGGATAAAAAAAAATCCCAACTCCTATCACCGGATAAGTTCATCCATTGGTATGGGCAACATTACGCCATGTCGGTTGTCAAATTTTGACGAAGTCGTTTGGATTGAAGGTCATATGATCAGTTGCTCTTGAATCAATAATCCAGCCACTGTATTCATCTTGATTATGGTTAAGGAATGCAAAACCATTATTACCTTCATTACCGAGAGTAGTTGAATCTCCAGGAGATTTTACATGGGAAACTGAGGATAACTAAGGTTCTGCGTTTATCAAGAAAGCTTTCCCCTTTCCGTTACTCTCTCTGGCTTCAAATTGTTTCCATGTCTTGAGTTCCTTCCACTAGCCTAGATACCCATGTAGCTTAAAACATGTTTCACGGGTATGCTTTGAATTTTCATAGTGTGCACAGCCACTACCCGATTGTGATTTGACCCTTAAGGTAGTTTGTCCTTTCCACCTCTCATGGAAAAAGCAGTTCTAGTCACTTGGAGCATTGACATTTGCTGAGGTTCAATCTTGACTCTTGTGGACGCCATGGCAACGATATGTACTAAATCAGTGCTTGACATCATCACTGCTTGGTTGACATCTTCCCTACGAATCCTTATGTAGGCTTGTTCGATCATGAAAAATGGTTGCATTTGGAGCACATCAGCTAGTACATTATCTAGACAGTCATCCAACCCATCAAGGAAAAGGTGAACTCTGTCTTTCTGTATAGCAAAACTATACCTTTCTATATCAACCGGACATATAATTGGGTTTGGATGACAAAAATCAATCTCCCTCAACTAACCTTGAAGAACATTGTAATAAGTTTCAATGGGTCCTCCAACTTGTCTCATTCGAGTAATACGTTTCTTTAAATCGCACACTTGAGAAGTATTCGTTCCATAAAAAAGGTTGTAGCAATCGAATCCCATACCATCTTTATGATTAGAAAACGAATAAAATTACCTATCAAGGCTGGATCCATGGAGTTAATCAACGATTCTTTCATTGTTGAGTTATTAGTTTTCTAAAGGTTAGATCTATCAACTGGGGTTGAGGGATGTCTGTCGCGACCCATCCGGAAGCGGACGCGGCTAATGGATTACCGATCACGGGTCTTGGATCGGTGCGAGCCCTCCCAGGCCCATACCAAATCGCGGCGGGAGTATTTTTCAGGAGGATTCAACGATAAGAGTCGATCGCTTTCGACCTTAGTGTGGTCGTGGTGGCATGTGCAACTTGTGCATGCATTTGGAGTCGCCACCGGTCTTTCTTGGAGGGTAGACCGGAAACCTTACCGATCGATTGGGAGAGATCGATCAGTTCTACGGAACCAGAGATTTTGGGTTCGGGGACTTGGTTACGCTGGTGTCGTTACCAACGCCCTTTCGGTACCTAATGCGAGTGATTTTCCTAACTAGGATTTCATGCAGGCACAATTTTGGGTGAGGTAAGTCTGACTTTGCACATTAACCAGTTTAACATGCTCACGTAATCATAATAAATAAATAGATGTCAATCACATAAATATCTATCCTACGTGGTGATCATGGAATTATGATTTAATGGGTCTCGAGCCAATGAGACCACATATAATCATTTTAATATTTTAATAACGGAGAGCCGCTCTTCGCTTCTTCTTGGTTTCTTGAACTCTTCAAGAATTGGGCCCCAAAGAGCTCGCCGACTTAAAAGGCTCCTCCACGTAATCCTCGTAGCATTTACATCAACAATTGACTATGCTAAAAATAAAGATTACATGAAAAATAAAAGGAGTACGCAGCCTCCATTTAATAATTACAACCCCAAATATATAAATAATCATCATACATTCATATATACATCAATCACATTGATTAGGGATTTTTCCATGATCACCACCCTTTCACGTAAGTAATAAATTCACAATTTAAAACTTAGGAAGGCACAATAAAAATTCTACGTTGAATCATATTCAGAATTTTTACGTAAAATAAGATAGCCATAAATTTTCGATTCAAAATTGATTTAGTCTCAATTTTTGCTACGTTGATTAATTTATCATATAAAATAATCAATCTCCATTAGCCATGTAAGACGAACAATTCGTTAATACATATTGGCCATAGTATTGCAAAAATTGCAAAAAATCAATTAAATGCACGAAAACACCTAAGGATTGGCTCTGATACCACTGTTGGGATCCACGTAACACGTAGCGGAAATAAATAACAACCCACACATGTATCTCCAGAGGCGTACTTCGTGCATTTCAATCGAAAAAAAATCACAAAGTCTCAAAGGGAGTAAATAGATTACCTCTCGTAGCGTGCTTGAACGGAGGTGTCGGTTCGATGTTCTTCGATCTCAGCCTCCACAAGTGTTAGGCATCTAGTTCGGACGCACCACCAATTGACGAACGGGGAGACGACTAATAACTCCACAACAATTGTGCTAGCAATATGCGGAATCAATATTCCGAACTTAGTATATTTTGCTCGCTCAAGATTATGAGAATATAGAGAGTGTTTGTGTTCTTCTCTCTAAGCTCTCAAAAATTTGCACACTCTACAAAATGTCTCCCCCCCTCAACCTCAAAACTCTTGCCATCCTTTTATAGCCAAAAATACCTTCCAATAAATTGTATTTAAAAATAGCACTAACAATTATAAATTCTATCTAAAAATAGCACTCACAAATAAATGACATTTAAAAATAGCACTAACAATAGCACTCACAATTTATAATACAAAAATGCTATTTAAAAATAGCACTAACAATAGCACTCACAATTTATAATACAAAAATTCTATTTAAAAATAGCACTAACAATTATAAATTCTATCTAATAATAGCACTCACAAATAAATGACATTTAAAAATAGCACTAACAATAGCACTCACAATTTATAATACAAAAATGCTATTTAAAAATAGCACTAACAATAGCACTCACAATTTATAATACAAAAATTCTATTTAAAAATAGCACTAACAATTATAAATTCTATCTAATAATAGCACTCACAATTTATGATAAATAAATGCCATTTAAAAATAGCACTAACAATAGCACTCACAATTTATGATAAATAAATGTCATTTAAAAATAGCACTAACAATAGCACTCACAATTTATAATACAAAAAATGTTATTTAAAAATAGCACTCACAATACAAAAATGCTAAAAAAGGCACTAACAAAGGTGTTAAAAATAATAACCATTATTATTATTACAAGAGTTAAAGAGGTTACCAAACAATACAAATATGCATAACGTATAAATACGTATGATGTATAAATACGTAGAGCATACGTATACATCCGTGAAACCGGAGACTAATTGAAAGAAAAATGTGCAATTAAGCCCTTTTGGTAAAAATTGATTAAATTGGAGGGCAAATTGACCTAATTGCACTTTAAGACTTTAGAATCCAATGTCATAGCTTATAAAAAGTGAGAATTGAAAACTAAAAGACTCGAAAATGAATTTTTTTTTTAGGCTCGGTTCGGGTTTATGTTTGTGAAGGAACATAGTGACCCGAGCCGAATTTTTGAGATTTAAAGTGACACACTTGAAGAGGAAATTAAAACAAAATTATCGAATATTTTTGGGTATTTTTCTGACCACGAATGGTATTTTTCTGATTTTTTGGGTATTTTTATAATTAAATAAACTCGAAAAATATTAAAAATACCGAAAAATATTTTTTGTTCAAAATTGGTTCCTAAGGTTAAACCAAGGCTTCCAAAGTTGATTTTGTGATTTTATGACCTTTTTTGATATTTTTAATTAATTTTAAAGAATAAAAATCACAATAATAAATGGTAAAAAAAATCAGGTGTCAACAGCTGCCCCTCTTTGAAAGGAATCTCGTTAGAGGTTTCTCTCAAAGATAAGGTGGCACCTGATTCCTAACCGACTCAACTGGGAAAATAAGAGAAGAAATGTTATGACATCGGATCCTTAAGCCTATTGATAAAAGCTCAAATCAATCTCCGGTTTGCTCTAACAATTTGAACATGGGCCGAAGTGAGAGAGGCTTACCTGAAGCTCACCTGTCGGATGCTGCCGGTTGCGACGACTTTCAAGAAGATGCCTAGGACTCGTCATTCAGAATATCCCAGGGAGATTAAGCTCTGACCTGTATGGTAGGTCATACCATGATGGGATTCCTAACTTGTAAGAACCTAAGGAAGGCGCATCCCACGCTTTGGGATTTGCCAAGAATTTTGATCCGTATGGTGGATCAGACCTTTGTGTTGATCCTTACTGCGATATTTATCAATGAGTGGACCCTTATGCGGTTTCTACCATATGTGACCCTTCAGGCGGTTTCTACCATTAATGTGATCCCTCAGGCGGTTTCTACCTTGGTTTGACCATTCATGCGGTTTCTACCTTGAGTTGACCCTTCAGGCGGTTTCTACCTTTGATTTGACCCTTCAGGCGGTTTCTACCTTGTGTTGACCCTTCAGGCGGTATCTACCATGTGTTGACCCTTCAGGCGGTATCTACCTTGTGTTGACCCTTCAAGCGGTATCTACCTTTGATTTTGACCATTCAGGCGGTATCTACCTTTGATTTGACCCTTCAGGCGGTATCTACCATGAGTTGACCCTTCAGGCGGTTTCTACCATGAGTTGACCCTTCAGGCGGTTTCTACCTTGTGTTGACCCTTCAGGCGGTATCTACCATGTTTGAAAAGGGGTCTCATGACGAGGGTTCTCCACGTCCGATGAGACTGTTTGATATTTTGAAAATGGGTCCTGGGACGAGGGTTCTCCACGTCTGATAGGACTTTTTCTTTTAAAAGGATTTTTCTTCCCCTTTTTTTTGAGACCCCGAAGTTTGTCGGGAATTCAGTTTTTTGAAGCAGTGAAAGATTTTATTTTGACAAAACTTCACTTGAGTCTGTTGAGGCGACATTCTGGGAGTTGGGTTCTCCAAGTATCCTGCATAAGTTTGAGCCTGAAAGATTTTTCTTCACCAAGAAAACGTTAGTAATCTTTGGGAAGACCACGGCTGTCCATTTTGACAAAACCGTATGATTTAAGTTTTAATCATGAAATGTGCATTTTGATGCTGGGGGTTATCCAAAACATTCTTGCAACATGCAAATGTGATCACAAATCCCTTGCACGGAAAATCTGGATCAACAGTTTGAAAATTCCAAAAAGAGTTTGTTCAAAACATCAATTGGAATATTTCTCGACAATGAGGTCTTCTCACCTGTTTTGCGATCGTGTTTTTTTATAGGGGATACACTCGATTCCCTACTAACCCGTGCCTAGGTTTTAGGCTCATTCGCAGCGCATACATTTTGATCGGTCGGGAGGTCTTCCACGGGACCGTAATGTTGGGCTTGGATATTGGTCTTCAAGGGGGACTCACTTTTGAGTCAAGGTCATTGAATGAAAGTTTTCACCATCTGCTCCGGGTTTACAAGTCAAGAACCCTGCAAAATGAGAAAGAAATAGTCTTGCTCGTACTTCTTCGAGCTGAGCTGTATGTTAACCCAAGTGTCTTAGTCAAAGAAGACTGTTTCAGGGTTATGATGTTGGTAGGATTGGGGACCGAAAAAGGCTTGTTTTTGGCCCAGAATTCATGACGAGTTTGACATTGGTGATCATTGCTGATTTACCTCCTGTCTTTTCCTTTCTGCATCTTTAGTTTTTGAGGTGTACAACCGATTTTGATGTGTGCACCAGCTCTTTAGAGAGCGTCCCTTGTTGCATTCAGAGACCGACTCTCTCCATGTCTTTGTTCTGTGCTTGGCAGCATTTGGGGAGCAGCTTTTTTTATTTGACTCCTTTAAGAATTTTTTTTTTCATCCAAGTTTCACTGGGGATCAAGCAAACAGCTTTCATGAGCATCGGCCTTACTTTTACCAGGCACTTTGCTTTTTCTCGATGCCGTGGATTTTTCTCATTCATTTTCGAAATCCCACTTTTTCTCATCTTCATAGGATCGCGTTAGACCTATGATCAAAGGTCTAACAAGGTTAAACATTAACTTAGGAATTCTTTTGCAAACCCTAAGTCTTGAACTTCTTCGTTTCTGAAGTGATGCTGCATCCGTCTTGGAATGTGCAATGATCACCAACGGGTTTATGAAATGATTCTGCAGGCTCAACTTGGCTATGCAAAGGATTCGGTGTGTGGGATAGAGAAATGAATGCTTCTCATCATCCTATGGCACTTGGATTACCATATAAACAACACACAAAGATTAATGTTAGTCCGAGCAAGAAAATTTCTAACCATTTTCTCCTGATGCTGCTGGACTCACCTCCATTTTGCCCCGATGTGGGGTGGTTCTTGACAGGGTTAAGAATGAAAACCGCCGTTCAAAGGGGTTATCAACGGTCACCTGTAGTGTTTGGGGGATATGAAACGAATGCCTCCGTCGTCCCAACCCATGTAATCGCTGCGAATGGTCCCTACTTCCGTAGGTCCAGATTCTGCTGTCTTATCCGCTCCATTTCTCTCTTAAGTGTGTATAGGACGTGTTTGGACTAGGCTTTGCCTCTCGTCTTTTGAGAAAACGTCCTTTTGAAAGTTTTGAACAACTTTTGATTGGAAAAATCTCTTTCGTTTTCTCCAAAAATTTTACCCGTCAATGGGATTTTATGATGCCCAATGCATGTTCAGATAACCTCATGTTTCAAAACATGAATGCCAATGAAGTTAGAATCCTATGTCTTTTCTAGACATCAGATTCTAAAAGCTTTTCTTTTCTTCTCTATTTTTTATTCAACATTTTCAATGGATTGGGGAAAGGGATACTTACCTGTCCCCCGCGGCTGGAGATCCCTGAAAATGCGGAAGAAACATGTTATTGTTCGTTCATGAATTTTTCAAAAAATTAGAACGATACATCTTACCCTCGGTCGTGTGCCCCTGCGAGTGCACACAGGTTGTCAAAATTTGTCCTCCTTGATGGTGAGTCCCTATCAAGGATAAATAGCAAGTGTTAACTCATATTCCCAAATTGAAGACAAATTGGGACAATACAACTTTACTCTTGGTTCTCATCCCGTTCTGACGTCGCGTATTGATATGAACCACGTCTATCAAATCCGCTTATCCATGCTTGGAATATTTGCAATATCAATGGTTCAGCTGCCCCCGGTTGGGCAACGTCTGTTTTGTTATTTGAACAGATGGCTCCTTGGGTGATTTATCCACGTTTAACACCTGAGAAGGGAAAGAAATGAGACATTACTTTGGTATTCGGTTGAAGATCGTTTAGGAACGATACATCGTTTTACCAAATGGGAGGCTTCGTGACCAAACGTATTTCGTGCTGAATGGGGGTAGATCCCATTATGCTCCGCGGGTGATAGTCATCGTTCATGGAATTTGCTCCACGGATTAAGTGATTAATCCATGGCCCTTGGCTCGAAGACGTTCAAAGGGTAATGTTGACACTCAGAGCGGTTAGTTTTCAGCGTTAATTACAATGTTCCCGCGGGAACTTTACAACGAAATCCGTAACACATTCATTCGATGTATTCACCTCTCACTCTCCTGAGCCTTCTAATGATTTAGCACACGAGCTTCGAACCAGATGTCCGGTTGCCGGTACCGGTCACGACTGCGAAGATGCACTTGTTCCAAAATGCTTGACCCATAGGCTGAGTTGCTCATTCAGGAGATCGTCCGACCGCTCGAGTCGTCCAAGTTGAGCATCCTTAATTGCTGGTGACGGACTTCTCCCATTTTCGGCATGAACAACCTGGTTTCTCGGTTTATGCGTGATCCACACGCCGAGTTGCTCACTGAGGGACTCGCTTGAAATTTCAAGCCATTGACGCCCAAGTCGGGCATCCTCAACCGTTGGCGATGGGTTCCTCACACTACTTTCGTCATGAACAACCTCACTTCTCGAGTTGGTATTTTCATCGTTGTCCAGTAGGTTTGTACCCGATGTTGGATTCGCCGTAGGAATAACACTAACGATCGGTTGGTGCTCAAATTGGGGAGTCCATACCTGCTGAAATTGTTGTACATACTCTTGGGGAGTACCAGGGTAACTCAGGGGGGAATTCAGCCGATCGAACCAAGAATAGATGTTTTCAAGGAGATCGTCTGAACCATCGAGCGACTGACACTCAGGTTGAGTATTGTCGACTACTGGAGAAGGAATCTTTTTGCCATTTTCGTCATGGACCACCTGATTCTTCGAGCCGGAATCTCCGTAATCGTCTCGCAAGATTGTATGTGCATCTCCTGCCAGTGTTAGATCCGCTGTAGGACTAGTATTAACGGCCAGTCGGTGCTCAGACTGGGGAGTCCCGATTTGCTGAAATTGCGGTACATACTCCTGAGGAGTACTGGGATAACCCATGGGAGTACTCTGATTGATGCCTGAACAATCGACCGTGTAATTGTCAGTCCCATCGGTGTTAAGAGGTGATTGGATGCTTCCTGCTTCATGAGGATTGCGATCACAGCCATGCTCATCGTTTAAACTTGAACTGCCTCTCTCTTGGTCTAGCGCCACTCGTCCATCTCTCAGTAGTCTTTTGTAGCACCAAAGGTGGTTCCTGACTTTATTTCTATCCAATTCCGGCATGTTCATGATCTTGAGTATGCGCGATGGGCGAGCCAAACTGATCCCTAACTGTTGAACTGCATCAACAAATTTGCTATGAAGCTCCGAGGTCCAATAAAACCTTGTTTTCTTGCTAGCCGAAGTAGGGTTGGCAACTCGGCGGCTACTCTTCGTGGAATCTGGTCGTGTTGAACCGCCTCTATCTTGGTCTAGCGACGCTCGTCCATCTCTCAGTAGTTTCTTGTAGCGCCAAAGGTGATTCTTGACCATATTTTTAGTCAGTCCCGGCACGTTCATGATTTCGAGTATGCGCAATGGGCAAGCAAAACTGATCCCCAACTGTTGAACTGCATCAACAAATTTGCTATGAAACTCCGGGGTCCAACGAAATCTTATTTTCTTGCTAGCCGAAGTGGTGTCAGCAACTTGGCGGTTACTCTTCTCGGAATCTGGTCGTGTTGGAGGTTGCTCTGGAGGGGATTTAGTGGTCTCAGATCGGCTGGTCATGATGGTGAGTTCATCATCGAGCGGACCCGACTTGTCATGACGCATGTTCCCTTCCACAATGGGCGTCGACTTTGACCTTATAGCACTAGTTTCCTCTTGTAGATCCTCGGCGGTACCCGCCTGTTCCGAAAGATGTTGCGAAGGGCATTGCAACAAATGAGCATTATAAACCCCCAGATCTGGCTCTTCAGTGAATACTCCGTCCGTGGGAACAGGGTTACCGCACTCCAGGCAAATAGCGATGCTTAGAGCTTTTTTGTACTGAGTGTTTTTTATTCGAAGCTTTTCATTTTCCTCCCTTACAACCGCTAACTCGTGCCGATCGCGTTGCTGCTTCAGCCGGGTTCGTTTGTTTTCAAACCAGCACTTGACCTTCCGAGGCTCCCACCCTATCTCCTGGCCCATTTTGATTTTCTGTTCCATGTCCGGATAGGGGTATTCCCTGAAAAACAATTCGAGTTTATGGACTTGACCTGAAGTGTTGCGTTTGAGATATTCCCCTTTCTGACGCTGATAACCGTCGCGGGTACTGTTCTCGTTAACCAAGCCGCGGGTTTCATCATTAGAAGGATCGGTCTCCATGGCCCTCGTGTCAGGTTCGGTCCTGAGATCTTCAAACTCTTCCAGCAGCTCAAGCTCGGAGACCTCCAAGTCTGGCGCTTCCAGTAAATGACAGAATCCCTTGAACATTTTGACCGGGATATCACTGTTTGATTTTCCGTTAACTCAGCTTTCTTTGTTCCTCCTTGGATCTTCACTTTCTCTGCAAATTCTGAGAGGTTAAAGGAGCCGGATCACCGTTCTTCGATCAAAGGTGATGGCTACCCGACGAGCGCTCTTCTCAATGTTTCGAGATTCCCACTTCGTCCTTTTGTGATGGCTACTTGACGAGCGTTTTTCTCAAGGCTTCGTAATTCCCACTTTGTCCTTTTTTGCTCTTTTCTACGTGAACGGAGCCTGAAGATCTCTTGCGTTGATTTCGCTTTGTCGAGCACTACGCTTGTCCCCCTGGCCCAGTCTCTAGAGTAACAAGCCTGCCCACCTTTCGGCGCCATTATGTTTCGTAAAACCCGAGATCACAGGACGGTGGTGGATTCGTGACTCATCGGGGATGCATTAACGAAACCCGCTTGGCTCTACTGCACATAAAATATTATTACCACTTCTCCCTGTACTCGAGCATTTATAAGGTGATAGATTGATGTCAAGAAGATTAACACTTTAGCCTTATCAGACTCAGCCTCTCAAACACTCTTCACATTCTCACTCTCTTCTCCGTCATTCCATCGCATATGGATTCCTCCTCTATGCCTGTTGCCTTACCTGAAGCTTCGACCCAATGGGAGAGATTTTACCACCTCTTAGGTAGGGGTTATGGCTACATAAACAATCATCCTGAAGCTGAGGTTGAAGTTCGTACTCTGATTCCGGCCCTGGATACTGCGTGTATTGAAGGTACGAAACTGCAAAGGGAGTTTGTGATCTTCCCAACTCTCTTTAACAATTTCATGCAGGCTTACGAAGTTGCTAGCCGGGAGGTCACTTTGGCTGGTATCGTGCGAGCCCGTTATCAGGACCGAACTGAGTCCCTGATGTTGGCCATGCTGACGGCCGATAACCATAAAAGGGCTGTTGAATACGCCCACGCCCAGGTTTCGATGCTGGTCCGTGAGAGGGACAACTTGGTGGAGCGTCTGGCTCTTTTTGACACCGCCTTTGAGCAAGACCAGCACAACTTCGTGCTGAGGTTCCAGTGTGCCTGGTTGGAGGAAAGGCTTGAAGACCTGAGCATGGATATAGCTCGCGGGAGGGTGCTGGCTCATGACTTAGAGCTTGAGTTCGAGTACTATGACACCAAGGTGAACGAACTTAAGGAGAAATGTCGTCTCCTTTTCTTCAAGCTTGTAGACCTCGATTCCCGGAGTGTGGGTTGTAAGCAAGGCATGGATAGCATGGAGAGTCAGTTAAGCTTTTTTGTGATGCTTGTCAGAACTCATTTTGGGTTTACTGCTCCCCCTCAGTGATCCACTTGTAAACTTTCCTGCTGAATGAAATAAATGCGAGTTTGTTTATATATGCTCTTTCATTCTGCATTGTTGACTAGCCAAGAAAGGTTTTTGCTTTCGGATCTACGCGACTCCTTTTTCGCCTGTGTCAACAGATTGACTACGCATCATTCTCACAGCCCGACGCTTTATATTTGATTGACCTGAATGCCTCGTGAGAAATAGATTTGTAGTTGCTCGAAACTTAAAGATTGCCCCTGATTTTGCGGTCATTGCGTTTGGGGCCGCTAGTAATCTTTCACTTTCGAGCTCGATCACATTCTGCTAGTAACTCATGCTATCAATTCTGCCTTCACGCGTCGGGGCTGATTTTACCTTGAACTTAATAACAAGGAATTACCGTATACACACGAGATGACGTTTGCGAAAAACATTATGCAGAATCAACTCTAGCTATTGAAGAAACAAACGCATGCACCGATGAGAACTTTACAATAGGAGATACATCCTTCTCGCGTACATCCCCTTCTTTCTTGGGGCATGTCCAATGACTAACCAGTCTGGCCTCAGCTTAGGTGTGCCATTACCAAGTGCAGATCATGGTTGCCAACCTTTAATAGCTTCCAACTGATCGAACCAGGTATCAAGTCCTTCATCGAAGAAATCACCCGACCCCTCGAACGATTGATGTGTAGGTTGAGCTGCATCGCCCGACGGGTTCTTCGAACTGGAACCTCCATCTTTGTCTGGGATTATAAGAGGAGATTTGATCGATTGACTACCACAAGCATCTCCCACTTGGGGATTAGGGAAATAAGAGTGCTCCAGGCTTTCTCCCATTAGATCATCTGAAGCCATATGCTCTGATTGGGCAAACCCTTGAGCACTGGGCGTGGTGGGCTGATCTGCGACAGGATGAACACTGACTAGCTGCTGCTCGGACGGAGGAGTCCTTACTCGTTGCACTTGTGATGCGTTTTCTTGAGGAATATTGAAATGACTCGCGAGGATATCCTGATCAAATCCCCAATAGTCGTCCAGATTCGACCGGGCCTCATTTGTCATAAGGGTGCTGGGTTCGCAGCCGAGTCTATTGCTCGGATTCAGTTCTGCATAACGCTGTCCTAACGCCCTTCTGTAGCAACCAAGGTGATTCGCGACTAATTGCTTGGTAAGTCCCGGTACGTTCATGACCCTAAGTATGCTTGTCGGACCTATGAAGTCGAGTCCTATCTGTCGAACTGCGTCCAAGAACTTGAGATGAAGCTCCGGGGGCCAAGTGAATTTCTTCTTCTCGTCGTCCAGAGTGGCGTAGATAGCCTGCCGACTAACCTCTAACTCCTCTTGAACCGTATCTGATCTTACCGGAAGCTGTTGTGGAGGAGATTCATGGGCTTCGATGAGGTGACTCCGATCATAACGACACGTATCTTCTTCCTCCGAAGACACTGGTATAATTTCTGTAGGATCGATCTGCTCATGCGCGCCATTAGCAGGATCTGATTGTACTGGAGATGGCTCAAGGGAGCAGGGGGATAAATGAGCACCTTCCATCTTCGTAGAAGGCTTACTGGGGAACAATTTACTGAGGGTGGTAGGGCCACCGCAGTCAGGGCAGGTAATTGTACTGAGAATTTTCTCATACCACATGTTTTCCATTTGAAGGTTTTGGTTCTGCTCTTTTAGGGCCGTGATCTCCTTACGCCTGTGTTGGACACCTAGTCTGAAACGTCTATTCTGAAACCAAAAATGGATTCTCATAGGATTCATTCCCAGCTTCTGGCCCAATTCAATCTTTTGTTCCTCGTTTGGGCAAGGGCATTCATCGAAGAAAGCTTCAAGCTCCTGGATTTCTTTCCGAGCGTAGCGCTGGCGACTTTTTCTTTTCCGGGGTTGAGCGTCGTGGCCACTGCCGTCGTCACCACTGCGATCTTGATGTTCGTCACCGGCGATGTTGAGTTCCATGGCTTCGATGTCGAATCTGATTCTAGAGAATTTGAGGTCTTTCAACGAACTCGTCACTCGGGGTTCTCTGTTCTCTTTTGTATACTCGCTCTTTCGATTTGTTGCCTCCTTTTCCTCGAAAGCTAGGTCTGTTCAGCGTTCTGTTTTTGAAATGACGGAACTGTTTACCTCCTGCTCAGCTTTCCGACACGAAGGGGTAACCAAATCCTCCCGCGGCTTCTTCGATAGTAGCGCTCGCCTTTCACTTTTCCTCGATAGTCATGCCTGTTCAGCACTGTCTTCTCTTTTTAAGTGGCAGAGCTGTTCACTCGCCGCCCAGCTTTATGCGTGATGGAACAACACAATCCTTTCGCGGCTTCTTCGATAGTTGCGCTCGCCTTTCACTTTTCCTCAATAGTCATGCCTGTTCAGCACTGTCTTCTCTTTTTAAGTGGCAGAGCTGTTCACTCGCCGCCCAGCTTCATGCGTGATGGAACAACACAATCCTTTCGCGGCTTCTTCGATAGTTGCGCTCGCCTTTCACTTTTCCTCAATAGTCATGCCTGTTCAGCACTGTCTTCTCTTTTTAAGTGGCAGAGCTGTTCACTCGCCGCCCAGCTTCATGCGTGATGGAACAACACAATCCTTTCGCGGCTTCTTCGATAGTTGCGCTCGCCTCCCTCCCAGCTTTAATAATGGCGAGACCGAATTTGTCAGGCCTGAAATTGCGGATCAGGACATGTCTGATGATTCACGGGAGGAGCAGCCCTCGCTTTATATTAATTAACCCGGCTCCACAAGCATTATTGCTGCAACTTTTCTCCACTCTCGAGACGCTATAAAATGCGGAGTTGGTGTTTGGGAGATTAACGCTCTCATATAATTTGCTTCCATCCTCTAATCGCTCCACTACACACATCTCCGTCGAAAATGGCTTCTTCCCAAGTTCACACTTTCTCAGCCGAAGCTTTGACTCGATGGAAAGAGTTCTATAACCTCTTGGGTCGAGGCTACGCTCACATAGCCGATCATCCCGAAACCGAGGATGAGATCAGAGTCATGTTCGGGGACCTGGACATCACCTCCCTCGAGGGTACCGCGTTGGGGAGGGAATACAATATTTTTCCAACGCTCTTTACGAACTCCTTGGAGGTCTACCGCGCTGCTCATCGGGGAGTTACCGTGGCTCGTGTCTTGCGAGCCCGTTATGAGGATCAGTCCGACCGCCTAGCGTTGGCTGACTACCTGGCCGATAGTCACAAAAAGGCTGTTGAGTTCGCCAAAGAGCGGGTTTCGACATTGCTACGCGAGAGGAGGAATCTGGTGGAGGACTTAGCTCTATCTCTGGCTACCTATGAGCGCGATCGACGTAATGCCCTGCTAAGGAATCGGAGCGAGTGGCTGGAAGAAAGGCTCAACGGCATAAACGAGGATATAACTCGTGAGAATGGACTTGTTCGGGACTTGGAAGCAGTCGCCGAAGATCACGAGACTCAGGTTGTTGCAGTCAATGATGAACGCAAACGCCTCCACCTCAGGCTTGCGGACCATGATACGCGGAGTGGTGCGTATAAACAAAGCATCCATAACCTGGAGGGCCAGCTGGGCTCCTTTGTGTCGTTGATTAGGGCTCACTTCTGCTTTACTTTTCCACCCCAATGAATTGTATGATCTGGTTTGGGCAAGAATGAATGAAAGCCCCTGTGTTTGTTTTAGCTTTTATATGATCCATTTCTTCGAGCATCCGGACATCTTAGACTTGGATGAGCCGATCCATAATAAGTCGAGTAGATGTGTTCTGATTTTCTAACTCACTCATGGTCAGATGAAAGAATAGCCTCAGACTTATCCAAGAAAAGATTTCTTTATGCTACTTGTTTTTCACCTGCAAATGAAAAGACCGAGTCAAAAGGAATAATCTGAAAAAGAAAGCATAGACCCCTTTCAATCTTATGCTTGCTCGTAATTAATAATGACAAGAACTTTTACAAGGGTTTTAATCTTGTGCGAAAAGTTTTTATCAATATTCCTCGAAAGAAAGCATACTATTGAAAGGAATGTAATTCACGATAATTGCTTTTGACCAATATTCAGAAGAGCGAATTAGTCAAAAATGCAAGGCATAACGACGTGTTTTTAAATTTAATTGAAGATACGGCATCCAAATCAAGGCCGTTTTGTTAAGAACGAGAGCAATTTGGACATCTATCTCGTCATTAAATTCGAAATAACGTCAATACTCTTGATCAATTATCGTGGATTACTTAGTGACGTATGACATGCATGGACCAATTCAAGTGTATAATTCCTTCTAGCGAAATTGGGGTTGGATTACCCTGTACGACCAAAAAGGTCGTGTAAGATTTTCAACTTTAGTTTCCTCTAAAGGAATTATAAACTTGACTTGGGAGTATTCGGATGATTAGAGAAAATGCCACTATCACATTCCCATGACCCGTCAAAAGAAATACAACCGAGTTCCATCTGAATGTATACACCAATAGATCCCTAATACAATCACTCTAAGGGGTGAGATAGAGAAAGCCTCGATAAAAATAAACCCTATAAAAGAGGACTAGTAATGAAAAATGAAACCAAGGAATGTGATCCTAACGTTTAAGGATGCCCCAAGTTCGATCTGTGACTTTCGGATCACTTGCCCCAACTCGTCATCTTCATTGGACGATATCTCAATAATGTCCATAGTAGGCTCCTTTGTTGCTCACTCGGTGTTCGCCATGGGATATCATCCTCCTCGTCTTCTATCAAGGATGTTTGGGAAAAACACATGCATCTATCCTTGAAATGGCATTTAATCTAATCACCAGAATGCAATGAATGAAATGCCTATATTTATATGAACTGTAATAGTTTTGAGGGATAGAGAGTCTTACCAACCCAACTCGTCGACTTATGTGCGATTTTAGGTGTACCAACCGCCCAAAGACATGCGCATGAGACAAGTGATGGTGAACTTCTAAAAATCAGAGGGTTTGGCACCTAAGGTTAAGGTTCCCACCTCGAGTTCTAGAAAGAGCCGATTCCATTGCACAACTATCGTTGCATTGGGACTCAATCCATAGTTCGAAGCGAGCGGAATTGAGAAGTGGATTACCCCGTGTTTTTCCTCACGGAGATTCCATTTTCAATTCCTTCTATTGTGTTCCTAAAGGCGGCGCCTGGGGTTTTAGGCGCGGTTGTGTGTGTCCATGTGTCGTGATCATCACAATGCAAGTCATGCACAACAATTTATCAATCAGCACTTCAAATCATCCACACAACATACATTCCTACGCCACACCTGCGTAAAATAAAGTTAATCACAGACTACACCCCTTATTACTCCAATCTGCAAAAACATATAACACCTATCGTGAGCGGACTTACCTCACCTTCAAGAGCGCCTGTAGGGTTAGAAAAATCACTCAATTTTTATTACGGCCTAAGTCCACTTGAGGTCTAGAACCATAGTTTCTAGAACAAGTCCCCAGTGGAGTCGCCAGCTGTCGCGACCCATCCGGAAGCGGACGCGGCTAATGGATTACCGATCACGGGTCTTGGATCGGTGCGAGCCCTCCCAGGCCCATACCAAATCGCGGCGGGAGTATTTTTCAGGAGGATTCAACGATAAGAGTCGATCGCTTTCGACCTTAGTGTGGTCGTGGTGGCATGTGCAACTTGTGCATGCATTTGGAGTCGCCACCGGTCTTTCTTGGAGGGTAGACCGGAAACCTTACCGATCGATTGGGAGAGATCGATCAGTTCTACGGAACCAGAGATTTTGGGTTCGGGGACTTGGTTACGCTGGTGTCGTTACCAACGCCCTTTCGGTACCTAATGCGAGTGATTTTCCTAACTAGGATTTCATGCAGGCACAATTTTGGGTGAGGTAAGTCTGACTTTGCACATTAACCAGTTTAACATGCTCACGTAATCATAATAAATAAATAGATGTCAATCACATAAATATCTATCCTACGTGGTGATCATGGAATTATGATTTAATGGGTCTCGAGCCAATGAGACCACATATAATCATTTTAATATTTTAATAACGGAGAGCCGCTCTTCGCTTCTTCTTGGTTTCTTGAACTCTTCAAGAATTGGGCCCCAAAGAGCTCGCCGACTTAAAAGGCTCCTCCACGTAATCCTCGTAGCATTTACATCAACAATTGACTATGCTAAAAATAAAGATTACATGAAAAATAAAAGGAGTACGCAGCCTCCATTTAATAATTACAACCCCAAATATATAAATAATCATCATACATTCATATATACATCAATCACATTGATTAGGGATTTTTCCATGATCACCACCCTTTCACGTAAGTAATAAATTCACAATTTAAAACTTAGGAAGGCACAATAAAAATTCTACGTTGAATCATATTCAGAATTTTTACGTAAAATAAGATAGCCATAAATTTTCGATTCAAAATTGATTTAGTCTCAATTTTTGCTACGTTGATTAATTTATCATATAAAATAATCAATCTCCATTAGCCATGTAAGACGAACAATTCGTTAATACATATTGGCCATAGTATTGCAAAAATTGCAAAAAATCAATTAAATGCACGAAAACACCTAAGGATTGGCTCTGATACCACTGTTGGGATCCACGTAACACGTAGCGGAAATAAATAACAACCCACACATGTATCTCCAGAGGCGTACTTCGTGCATTTCAATCGAAAAAAAATCACAAAGTCTCAAAGGGAGTAAATAGATTACCTCTCGTAGCGTGCTTGAACGGAGGTGTCGGTTCGATGTTCTTCGATCTCAGCCTCCACAAGTGTTAGGCATCTAGTTCGGACGCACCACCAATTGACGAACGGGGAGACGACTAATAACTCCACAACAATTGTGCTAGCAATATGCGGAATCAATATTCCGAACTTAGTATATTTTGCTCGCTCAAGATTATGAGAATATAGAGAGTGTTTGTGTTCTTCTCTCTAAGCTCTCAAAAATTTGCACACTCTACAAAATGTCTCCCCCCCTCAACCTCAAAACTCTTGCCATCCTTTTATAGCCAAAAATACCTTCCAATAAATTGTATTTAAAAATAGCACTAACAATTATAAATTCTATCTAAAAATAGCACTCACAAATAAATGACATTTAAAAATAGCACTAACAATAGCACTCACAATTTATAATACAAAAATGCTATTTAAAAATAGCACTAACAATAGCACTCACAATTTATAATACAAAAATTCTATTTAAAAATAGCACTAACAATTATAAATTCTATCTAATAATAGCACTCACAATTTATGATAAATAAATGCCATTTAAAAATAGCACTAACAATAGCACTCACAATTTATGATAAATAAATGTCATTTAAAAATAGCACTAACAATAGCACTCACAATTTATAATACAAAAAATGTTATTTAAAAATAGCACTCACAATACAAAAATGCTAAAAAAGGCACTAACAAAGGTGTTAAAAATAATAACCATTATTATTATTACAAGAGTTAAAGAGGTTACCAAACAATACAAATATGCATAACGTATAAATACGTATGATGTATAAATACGTAGAGCATACGTATACATCCGTGAAACCGGAGACTAATTGAAAGAAAAATGTGCAATTAAGCCCTTTTGGTAAAAATTGATTAAATTGGAGGGCAAATTGACCTAATTGCACTTTAAGACTTTAGAATCCAATGTCATAGCTTATAAAAAGTGAGAATTGAAAACTAAAAGACTCGAAAATGAATTTTTTTTTTAGGCTCGGTTCGGGTTTATGTTTGTGAAGGAACATAGTGACCCGAGCCGAATTTTTGAGATTTAAAGTGACACACTTGAAGAGGAAATTAAAACAAAATTATCGAATATTTTTGGGTATTTTTCTGACCACGAATGGTATTTTTCTGATTTTTTGGGTATTTTTATAATTAAATAAACTCGAAAAATATTAAAAATACCGAAAAATATTTTTTGTTCAAAATTGGTTCCTAAGGTTAAACCAAGGCTTCCAAAGTTGATTTTGTGATTTTATGACCTTTTTTGATATTTTTAATTAATTTTAAAGAATAAAAATCACAATAATAAATGGTAAAAAAAATCAGGTGTCAACAATGTCCCTATTGATGTATCCCAACTTATGTTTGCCTGAGATGTACATCTCGACAATTTGGGACCAAAGGCCATAGTTGGTGCCGTCCAACTTAATGACAATCTATGCTGCGGGAGTTGAATCTGTGTTTAATTCTGGTTCAAAATCTGCCGCATCTTGCTCGTTAAGTCCTCGAGGATAGATACTGCAGGAGAGATTTCGCTCTGTTCCTGGGGGGTCACAAGCCATTTTCATTTTCCATGATTTATGACAGCATTAGGATCACTGTTCTAATACCATGTAAAATAGAAGGAGATTTCGGAATAATTCAGATTTTTAAGGAATGCAGAGGAATAATTATCTCTCTCTTTTTCTTCGTACATATTCAATGACGGTACACAATATATATACACAAAGATAGCATATCCTAATCTATGCACAATATTGAATTTCCTACAAATCAAGAATTACATAGAATATGATATTAAACTTCTTAAAACTACAACATTCCTATTTAGCTTATGCTACAAGTCATGCTAGCATCATTATGGTGGTGGCTATTCGAATATCTTGGATACTTCTCTAGATGAAAAAAGTGGTCATATTAAGGGTGCGTTTATTTAACAAAAAAATATTTTTCGAAGAAATAATTAGTTGATGATAATTATTTTCAAAATCGACCATAATTTATGTCCAAATACTTTTGGGGAAGATAATTTTTTTAAAATTTTATAGTTTATTTAATCTCGTAAGCAATACAAATGATTGTTTTTAGTGAAATATTGTTTAAATTATTTATTTTGCGATAAATAAAACATGTATAGTCCAATCTCATATCAAATGTCAATACATCTCTTTTTTCGTGATGTGGTGAGTATTAGCAGTGCGCTTTGGACCGATTAGATAGGCAGAAATCCAAACGGAAGTCGAAACGATGATGCACCTAGGACTAGCGGATGATGTCGGAACGGGCTCAAATTTGGTCGGTTGAAGCGAAATGACCTCTTGATCAATAGTCACTGCCTTTAGCTGTGAATTGCGATAGATTTTGGCCATTTAGGATCGTTTAGATGAATGTTTCATTCATTTTAGTATTTTTAGGCTTAATTTTACTACTAGTGGCAATTTTATAATTTTTGTATTTTGTTGTTTAAAATCCTAGTAGGGTTAGGTTTAACGCATCATATAAAAGGTGTTTTATTACGTTTGAGGCATACATAATATTTTTGATATTGAATTTCGTGGTTTTCCCTTCAAAGCAAAGATTTGCTTGTTGTTACTCGCTATACGCTGCGTCAGGTGGTATCAGAGTCTATGTCGACTGGCAGTGATCTTTGTGACGATGTTCAGGAGATTGGAGCTCCAATCCTTGGGGATGACACACTGCAATGTTTGTTGTAGCATTTAATGGAGCGTCTGGATCAACGATTCGATCAAAGCTTTCGTTGTTTTGGAACGATTTGACGAGATAGTAGATCGATTTGAAGCTCTCGGCCTTGATGTGAACTGGAATAGGCAGCATGGCAGAGGGCCGGGTGTAGATGTTGCTTGTGGTGACCCTATCGATAGACATGTTCATGTCTACAGGCAGAATAACCATTTGTTTTCAGAGAGTTCGAAAGAAGAGGAGGATGAATATGTTGACGAAGAGCGTGCTGGTTATGGAAGCAGCCATCGTTATGGAGGATTTCGAAGGAGATATGGTGGAAGAGATGGAAGACGACGTTACGACGATCGTGAAGGTAACG
Organism: Rhodomyrtus psidioides; assembly: GCA_021437785.1. Classification (NCBI taxonomy): domain Eukaryota; kingdom Viridiplantae; phylum Streptophyta; class Magnoliopsida; order Myrtales; family Myrtaceae; genus Rhodomyrtus; species Rhodomyrtus psidioides. The sequence continues at coordinate 14,185,647 of JAILYB010000004.1, read as the reverse complement.
ACTTTAAATTAAAAGTCGATATCCCTTATTTTAATGGAGGCTTGGGAATAGAAGAATTTCTAAATTGGATTGCTGATATTGATAAGTTCTTCAACTATATGGAGACATTTAGTGAGAAACATGTGTGATTAGTACCTGTAGATTAAATGAGGTGCGTTTGCATGGTGGGAGGGATTGCAGAATAGTAGGGAGCAAGAATGAAATGAGAGAGTGCGAACTTAGTACATGATGAGGAGGTTACTGAAGCATGAGTCCTTTCACCTGATTATGAGCAGATTATATTCCAGCAGTGCCTACGTTCCCAGCAGAGTAATCGAACCGTGTATAACTATACGGCAGAATTCATGAGGATGGTCGAGCGAAATAATCTGTCGAAAATAGAGGGACAACATGTGGCCAGATATCTCGATGGGTTGAAACCCTTCATTCGATATAAAATTAGAGTACAGTTTTTTGCGGAATCTTTCAAAAGTGAAGAACATGGCATTGAAGGTAAAATTGATGCAACAAGATAGGGGTAAACGAGGCTACGAAAATTATAGAGATAGCAGTTCGGGCAGTTCATAGAGAAGAGCAGTTTGAACAATCGCTATAACCCAGGGCAAAGTCAAGAAGATAAGGCAGTAAAAAAGCGCCCAATAATCAAGGCGAGGGACAAGGGAACGCAAGCACAACAATTTGTGAATCTTAACCCTTATGCCAATAAAGTGTTACAGATGTAACCAGCGAGGACATCGATCTAATGAATGCCTTCAAAGAAAGACAATAAATGTGGCAACGAGAGCAGATGAGGAAGATGGATAATGTTGTGAACCAGATTGTGATGAAGAAAGTTTTGAAGATGAGGAAGAAGAGGGAATAAACTGTGTGGTGCGCAGGATGATGTTAGCTCCAAAATAGGAATATGTTAACCCCAAAACAAGAAGATGATTCGTAGCGCCATCAATTATTTCGAACCTGGTGCACCATTTTGGGTGAGATCTTTGCTGTGGTAATTGATGATGGTAACATGAAAAATATTATTGGGAAGGATGTAGTAAAGAAGCTGGGGATACCTGTGGAGAAACATCATAACCCATATATATTAGGATGGATTAAATCTGGAACGGAAAGCCTTCAAGTGACTAAACTATGCAAAACTTCATTCTCCATTGGTAAGTATCATGATGCGCTATATTGTGATGTGGTAGATATGGATGTATGCCATGTGTTGTTTGGTAGGCCGTGGCAATTTGATGTAGATGTGCAGCATTCGGGGAGGAGCAATCGGTATAATTTGGTGAAGGATGGAGTGAAGTATACGTTGCTACCCTTAAAAAACAAAGGAAAACAAGCTGCTGGGAATAATTTCCTTACCCTTACAAGGAAATTTGAAGCTGAAGTTAAAGAGACCCGACATATTCATGCATTAATAGTGAAGCATGCATTCGAGACAGAGACTAAATTACAAGTGGAGGAGCAACCCGAATCAGTTAAGCCTTTATTGAAGGAGTTTAGTGAGTTGATGCCTGAGGAGATTCCAGATGGATTGTCGCATATGCGTGATATCCAACATCATATAGATTTAATTCCTAGTGCTAGTCTCTCTAATTTATCGCATTACAGAATGAGTTCTAAAGAGAGCGAGATTCTAAAGGAGAATGTGGAAGAGTTACTACGAAAGGGGCACATTCAAGATAGCATGAGCTCATGTGGTGTTCTTGCCTTGTTAACTCCTAAGAAAGATGGGGCTGGAGAATGTGTGTAGATAGCAGAGCCATTAACAAGATAACCGTAGGCTATAAATTTCCAATCCTGAGATTGGATGACATATTGGATAGGTTGCACGGGGTTAAGTGGTTTTCGTAGCTGAATTTGAAGAATGAGTATTATCATATTCGTATTCGGCCTGGAGATAAGTGGAAGACAGCTTTCAAGGAAAAAGATGGGCTGTACGAGTGGTTGGTTATGCCGTTCGGGCTTTCTAATGCTCCGAGCTTTTTCATGAGACTTATAAATCAGGTTCTGAAACCTTTTATTGGTAAATTTACTGTAGTTTATTTTGATGATATCCTGATTTATAGCAATACTGAGGAGGATCACTTGCTGCACTTGAAGGAAGTGTTGACAATTTTGCAGACTAATAAGCTATATATTAATTTTAAGAAGTGCATTTTTTGACTAATAAGCTGCTATTCTTGGGATTTATTATTACTGCTGAGGGAATATAGGTGGATGAAGTGAAGGTGAAGGCAATTAGAGAGTGGCCTCCTCCTAAATCGATTTTTGAAGTTAGGAGCTTTCATGAGTAAACTACCTTTTACAGGCGATCTATTAAGAATTTTAGTACTATTGCAACCCCAATTACAGAATGTCTGAAGAAAGGAAAATTTTTGTGGGGAGAGCAAACCGAGAATAGTTTTGTTATTTTGAAGGAGAAGTTGTGTATCTCGCATGTTCTTATTTTACCTAATTTTGATAAGTTGTTTGAGGTAGTTTGTGATGCTAGTGGGCTATTTTGTCTCAGGAGCGCAGATCAATTTTCTATTTCAATGAGAAGCTTAGCGAGGCGAGGCGAGGCGAGGCGAGGAAAGGCGAGGCAGAAATGGAGCACTTATGACAAAGAATTTTATTCTGTTGTAAGGGCTTTTGAAGACATGTGAACACTATTTGATTGGTAAAGAATTCGTGCTCTATTCTGATCATGAAGCTTTGAAGTATTTGAATAGTCAGAAGAGGATCGGTAAGGATATGCATGCACGTTGGTGTCAGTTATTACAGAAATTTCCTTTTAGATTGCAACACAAATCAGGTATGCATAATGCTGTAGAAGATGAGTTGAGTAAGAGATCTGACTTGTTGATTACACTGAGCCATGATATTCTAGGGTTCGAGCAGCTGAAAGAGTGTTATGCAGGCGATAATGACTTTGGGCAGATTTGAGAGTCATGTGCTGCTGGTTAACCTGCGTAGGAATTTTATGTTCAGGATAGTTATTTGATGTGTGGTAATCAGCTTTACCTTCCTCGGACATCATTGTGAGAGAAGATAATTTGTGACTTACATGAAGGTGGGTTAGCTGCACATCTGGGGCGTGACAAAACTATTGCTGCAGTCAGGGAGCACTTACTGGCCCCAATTGCGTAGAGATGTCAGCAGGTATGTGCAGAAGTGTTATGTTTGCCAGACTACTAAGGAGCAATCTAAAAATACAGGTATGTGTATGCCTTTATTTGTCCTTGAAAATATATGGGAAGATCTGTCCATGGATTTTGTACTTGGTTTGCCACGAACCCAAAGAGGCGTGGATTCTGTTTTTTTGTGGTTGACAAATTTTTCAAGATGGTGCACTTCATTCCTTGCAGGAAGACCTCTGATGCAGTAAGCGTGGCCAGGTTATTCTTTAAGGACGTGGTTCGTTTGCATGACGTCCCTAACTCTGTTACCTCAGATAGGGACAACAAATTTTTGGGTCATTTTTGGCGGACTTTGTGGAAGCTATTTGATTCATCTTTGAATTTCAGTAGCACAGCTCACCGGCAGACTGATAGGCAGACAGATGTGGTCAATAGAACTCTGGGCAACTTGATTCGAAGCATTTGTAGAGATAAGCTGAAGCAGTGAGATATCACTTTATCACAGACAGAGTTTGCTTATAATAATGCAGTTTACAGTTCTACTGGCAGGTTACATTTTTTTGTTGTTTATACAAAGGCGCCTCAGCATACTCTAGATTTGATTCAGTTGCCCAAGTACGCGAACAAGAGTATTGCAGCAGACCATATGGCTAAGCAAATTGTGGAGGTGCATCATGAAGTCAAACAGAAATTGGAAGAGACTAATCAGAAGTACAAGATTGCAGCATATAAACACAAGCAAAAGCAGGTGTTTGCAGTAAGCGATCAAGTTATGATGTTTATTCGTAAAGAGCGGTTACTCTTACAGCAAGTTGCAGCCAAAAAAATGTGGACTGTACACTGTCAGCAGGAAGATTAACGATAATGTTTATGTCATAAACCTTTCACGCAGCATGGGTATTTCCAAAACTTTTAATGTTGCTGATTTGTCATTGTTTCATTAGTCCACTGAGCCTTTGTATCAGATCCTCAACCTAACTCGAGGACGAGCTCTTTTCAAGTGGAGGAGATCGCAGCGCGTTTTTGGACTAATTGGACAAGCAAAAATCCAAACCGAAGTTGGAACGATGATGCACCTAGGATCGGCGGACCGATGGACGATGTCGGAACGGGCTCAAATCCGGTCGGTTGAAGCGAAACGGCCTCCCGATCAGTATTCATTGCCTTTGGTTGTGAACTGCAATGGATTTTAGCAATTCGGGGTCGTTTAGATTTTTTTTTTTATAGTATTTTTGGGCTTAATTTTACTACTAGTGGTAATTTTATAATTTTTGAATTTTATCGCTTAGAATCCTAGTAGAGTTAGGTTTAACACATCATATAAAATGTGTTTTATCATGTTTGAGGCAGATATAATATTTTCGATATTGAATTTCGTGATTTTCCCTTCAAAGCAAAGGTTTGCTTGTTGTTACTCGCTATAAGCTGCGTCACTTCGGTTCCGAATAGCAACTTTATGCCAAACATGGCAGGGGCCTCTTCTCATCTTGTATCATGTTAGATAGTTGGAACTCTAAGGTTTAAAAAAAAGTAGTAAAGGGAGCAAATTGACATTTATATCCGCTGAGAGGTCGGTCCGCCACTTTGGAGAGAGATTCAATGATGGCGATGAATTGCAATACTCTATTCGTTTCGTGAAAAATGAATGATGAATATTTTTCCAATTTTTCGGCATCTGTAATTGCATATCCATCCGAAATGACGAGACAGTGTTGCTGGACAAAAAAAAAAAAACCACCTCAAGATTACAAGGGTTTGTCCATTATTCTATGCCATCTGTGATTCGTTTAAAGCTTACTTTGAGTTTATTACTTGCAATCCTCCATGTGATCTCTACACTCCTATCTTGTATTTTGAAAGATGTAAAAAGTAATGGAAAAATAAAACAAAAAGTTATTGGACTTTGATCCAATATGCAATGTGACCCATGAATTTTATTCTGATATGTAATGTGGTCATTGTACTTTTGAGGGAAAATTACCAAAAAAGTCCTAAACCTTTTGCAGTTGTGCCAATTTAGTCCTAAACCTTTTTTTTTGCCGATTCAGTCCTAAATCTTTTGCAATTGTGCCATTTAAGTCCATCCAGCGAATTTTGACCGGCCGGCGCTGACGTGAACGCCGGCCGGCCGACGACATATTATTTTAATATTTTTTTGAATTTTTTAAATATTTTTTAAGATTTTTTTTCTTTTTCTTTTTCTTTTTCTTTTTCTTTTTCTTTTTATTTTTTCCCTTTCTCTCTCCCCTCCCCTCCCCTCCCCTTCACTCCCCTGCAACTCAGCCGGTCGCCATAGTCCGGTGCCGCTCCGTCCTCCTTCCTCCGCCGCCCAGTGATGGCCATGACTCGGCCCAACGAGCTCGAGGCGGCCGGTCCCGGTGATCTCGGGCTCGCCCGAGGCCGGCAAGGACCATCATGAATCGGTAGCGAATGGAAAAACCCCCCCAAAGATGTGTAGAGCGAGAGAGAGGAAGCTTCGAGATCTTCAAGGCCTCGAGAATTGGAGAGAAAGAAGTAGGGTTTCTGGCCACTCTCTCTATCGCGCGAAAAGCTTCCTTCTCCTCCCTCTAGTCCCCCCGCCACGAGTCGAGCTCGAGCTCAGCCATGGCCGGCGAGCTCAAGACTTGCCAGATCCGCGAGCTCCGCCGAGGCCAGCGAGGCAGGAGTCCCGTCGCTTCCTCGCCATGGCCGGGCGAGGTCGAGCCCCGCCATGGCCGGTCGAGGCTCGACCTCGTCGGCCCAGATCTGGGCTTGCGAGGCCGAGCCTCGCCCAACCATGGCGGGGCTTGACCTCACCGTCGCTGCCTCGCCCGGCGACGGCGAGGTCCACCCCCGCCATGGCCAGGCGAGGCGACAGCGACCGGCTGAGTTGCAGGGAAGGGAAGTGACGGTTGAGTTGCAGGGACGGTTGAGTTGCAGAGGAGGGGAGCGACGGCTGAGGGGAGAGGAGAGGGAAAGGAAAAGAAAAAAGGAAAAAAAATCCTAAAACTTATAAAAAAAATCATAAAAAAATCAAGAAAATATTAAAATAATGGGTCGTCGGCCGGCCGGTGTCCATGTCAGCGCCGGCCGGCCAAAATTCGCTGGATGGACTTAAATGGCACAATTGCAAAAGGTTTAGGACTGAATCGGCAAAAAAAAAAAAGGTTTAGGACTAAATTGGCACAACTGCAAAAGGTTTAGGACTTTTTTGGTAATTTTCCCGTACTTTTGATTTATTCAATGTGGCCTTTGAACATTTGGTAAATATTCAAATTAGTCCCTGAATTATATAAAATTGTTTAGTATTGTCCATGAGCTTAAATTGATGAAATGATAAGATATTTCATATATTTAGTAAATTAGTTTGGATATTTACCAAAAGTTTAAGGACCACATCAAACAAGTAAAAATTCCAAAGATGGACGTTACACGTTGAGCTAAAATTCATTGACCATATTGAACAAATCAAAAGTTTAGAGATCACATTATATATTGGATCAAAGTTCAGGGACTGTTCACGCCATAGTCCCTATTGACACCAAAGTTACCCTAGAGGGCCACGTGATGAGCACGAGCAGGGACCATGATCACCTACGGGTAGCTATACTGGAGCTAGACGTCGCCACGTGTCAAAGTAAGTTTCGGTGGTATCCTCCCCGAAAACTGAGAGAAAAGGCGCGAAAAAGAAGCCACGACTGAAGTAGTTATGGAGATTGGCGGCAATCCCCAAAAGCAGAGAGGAAAAGGCGCGAAAAGCCAAGAAATCGTCAAGGATATTATTTGCAAAGTCGCCAAAGAGAACGTGCTTGGAGTCAACGGCAATAACCGTTCGACGGTTACCAAGAGTAAGCATATAAATACCCAGGGTCATCTAGCACAGAAGCCCCTCACAACACAACAAACAAGTCTTATCTTTTCAGTTAGCTCTTAGCTTAGCTGTAGTTTTCAGATTCCCGCCGTCGATTCACTTCCGACGTGTTTCATATCCAGAGTTAGGTGTCGTTGATTAGATTCCGGCGTCTGCTTACCCAGTTCAGTACCATCGATTAAATTTCGGTGTTGCACTATTCATCCACCCGTCCAGTACCGTCAATTAAATTTCGATGTTGTGTCCTACATTTCCACCTGTCCGGTATCGTAGATTAAATTTCGGCATCGTGTCCTACAGTAAGGTCTAGCATCGTCGATTCAATTCCGGTGTTGTATCTTGGTTACAATTACGTCGAAGCATTCGGCAAGTTTCATCGAAGAGTTATCAGGAGGTTTGTCGAAAGCCTGTACGGAACCGTTGAAAGACACGCAGTTGTCAATATATATCTTGCATTTGACACTTTCTGTCCAAAACTTACCTGAAGCCCATCTTACTTAAGGAACTGCTAAAGTTCGATAAAAGATTTCCTATGTTAGTAAGCCTTTTGGGTCGAGCCCCGAAAAGTTCAATCAGGCCCAATTGAGGGATTTTAACCCCCAACAGTCCCAAAAATATTTTTTGTCTAAAGCACAGTGCTCTTTGATTGCGGCAATCCATGCAATGTCCCGTCCAAGATGAGAATCGACATCTACGTCAAGATTGTAACACAGATCGTCCCCAACACTGTGAGTCGATGCAACGAAGGGAATACGTGAATTTCTGCAAGCCTCCAAAGGCCACGACAGATTATCTGCCCCAAGTTCCCAAAAGGGTCGTTCGAAAAATGTTCCCGACTTGCAGAGACATCGCAAGGGGAAGATGGGGACAAAAGAATGAGTCCGGGATCACGACCGTCCGTTCGTTTGTACCCTGTTTTGGATGACCAATCGGACGACTGGGGTTCGGAGTTTCGCGCTTCTTGTTTGTTTCTTACGACTGTCCTTTTGACCGAAAACCTTGGACTAACGTTTTTGATAGTGGGAATATGTGTACGGCTGAATCTCTTCCCAAAGATTTGGTGAACAGGAGGCCTCCCTGGCCAATTTAGAAGCAAAGTTCCAAGTTCTGATCTTCAGATGACAGTGATATACTCAAACACCATAGAAGCCATCCAATTCAAATTAGATGGTTTACACAGCCGAGGACGGTTAGCTCGGTGATCTTGTATTTGGAATCGCCCTGAACAGAGTATCTGGCCTAGCTAGGGATAAATATTATCTAGACACCTCGTATCAAGAACGATCGGACCGACCTAGAATAGGGTCATTCGAACGTATCAAAACAGATACTATGTTTATACATGAATCCCTATGTCGTTTCATTTCATTTGAGATTATGAATATGCGTAATCGGAGCATCTTTTTAAATCTCTCTCCTTATTTAGGACCCTTTTCAACTCTTTTAGATTCTATTTCGTTTTTAATTCAAAGAAAGATGATATATTAATAGAATAAAGATCCAACCTCTCCTTAGAAAGAGGGGATAAAATATATCTTTTTTATTTAAGGATATTGTAAAAAAAAGAACAAACTCTAAAACAGTGTTCAATTAGAACATGAAAACTTAACTAAATATGTCCTAACTAGGGAGCCCAAGTCCAAGCCCATTAATATATCTAGTTAGACCCACCTTTGTTAAAAAACTTAAACCAATGAGTTATGAACCAACTAGAATATATTAAGTTCTCAATACCACATCACTTGTCCGACATGAGATTTCTCTAACACAACTCATACGTACATTCTAACAGTATTTACGAGGCTCTTATGACAAAAGGGTTGTCATTGCTCGTCCTTCGGCACCCTTTTGGCCAATCAGAAGACTATGTACCACATTAATACTATTAAAATCCTATAATGCGTGAAATCAAAACTGCCGAGCAATGAATTTGAGGAACTAAACACCAAAGCCCACTAATGATAAAATCTAACTCTAGGGAAGCTACATGACTTGTGGAACAGCTTGGCAAGCTATCTTCATTGAAGTATTGTCCAACATTATATGATACCCGGTTCCAAAATGCTTTGTATATTCACACTAGTCTCTCCCCATTTATCCGTTTAAGCTTTTGGATTAGGCATTTTATTATGGTACGAGAGTCAATGCTATTTTTTTTTGGCCAATGCGAGTGCTTATCTCCAGATTCTAGTAACCTCTCTCTATCTATCAACTTATATTTTTGGATTGGACTTTCTATTTTCCTTAATTGTAAATCAGTTGCACATCTCGAGAAGAAATCATTAAAACGACGTCAATTCAAACATGAGCAGATAAAAAAAAAGTATAATCATAAAGTATATCTCAACAGTAAACTCCATCAAGAAAAGGTGACAGAGCAGCGTGCTCGAATAGCTGTGCGCGAGCAGAAGCAATCACGGGGCGTGCATCAACTGTTGCACTTGCACAGGACGCCATTTTGATTGAACAGTGCTTTGAACAGGAGGGTACACTCCCTTGAGAATGAGGACAAAAGCCAGCAAAATCTCATCTGATTATCTTATGAGCACCATTTGGAAGATTCCCATGAATGAATCATGTAGTGTCTCTTCCTTGCTGCGATGCTTTTCTTTGACCTGTTGTGTCATCCCCACCCTTCTTCACGAGGTGGCGACTAGCTAGTATTTAAAGGAAGCAGCGGAGGGAAGGCAAACAACCAGCACATCTTTCTGTGATATCATCTCATCTTCCTCCTCCTCCTCCTTTCTCAGTGGAGAGCCGTAGATATGGAGCTCCCTTCAGTCCAATACAGAGGGCCGAGACGCGGACCAAGCTGCCATCTCATGCACCGGGCTATGCTCAATCGTTTCGAACTCTAGCTAGAGGGATCCGGCCGGTCGGGTGATCAACCGATCAATCAATCAAAGGTTCAGCCTAGCTAGGTGCATGGCGTGGGAGCAACTCCTTCCGTCGTGCTCCGCTCATTGATTGGACTGAAGGGAGCTCCTATAGCATCTCTCGTTTTCGGGTTCAGCATGTCATCTTTTTCTTGGCTTGAAATATGCATATCGATATCGCTCTTCCTACATGTTGCTTGTTTGACTAACCTCTCCCCTTTTTTCCTCGGAATTACTGGTCAAGAAACGAGTCCGACAAAGAACATGAAGCATTTCGATGCTGGGGGAATGGAGACACGCCGCCGTATCGAACCAAGCCGAACCATGCACGGTGATGTAGATGACACATGATCATTATCCTCCAAGCCTTGCCTGAGTGAGAGTGATTCCAGCCTCTTCTATGACACTGTGACATAATATTTTTTCCCTTCCTCTTGTACCCTTTTTGTGATGACAGTATTATGGCTTGGTTTGTTCAGCCAGCTGAGCCTTTGTTCTTCGGCTCGGTACCCTATCGCAGGCCGGAAGCGGCAGCGAGGGCGCTCCTCGCCCTCGATGACCCGTGAAAGCACGGTGGCCAACTGGTGAAGAGATGGAGAAGCTGCACGACACAAGCAATGCTCATTGCAACACTGGCATTTCAGGACTGAAGAAGCAGGGCCAATAAAGAAGGATCTCCAAGTGGGTTTCTGAGATCAGGAGCAAGTTTAGTAAAGCTAGGGTTTTTATGTTGGAATAGAAATTTCCAAGTAAATCCAGGATTCAAAGTCTAGGATCTAAATGAGATCTGAAGCAACTCGAAATTTTGATGTTCAGTGTCATCAATCCTGGGGGAAAGCTGGGGAACTCCACTCTGCAAAGTAGTGGAGGATTTTATTTCCCTGATATCAACCGAATGTCATAGGATCGATCGTGAAGTTTATTTGAGTATCATTCTGGAGTATGCTTTGATATCGTATGATAAAGGAAACAACAAACAAGGAATTTAAAGTGCCGACACATTAATTATTGCCTAAAGATCTCTCTCACGTGTTTTACGAAAATTAGGAATCGAAATTCGGCAATAATGATAGAATCTAACCCGTAAACAAAAACAAATTGATATCGCATAATTTCGCTTTGCAAAAAGAGTAAAAAGAGGAAGGAATCCGGTGTTTGTCGTGTTCTCAAGGTGAGGAAAATAAACAAATTTCTTGTTTCTGAACTTTCGATTTGTTCAACTTCGAGGGTCCGCTGATGTTTTACTTCGATTTTGTCCGAGTATTTATTCCCGAGCGCATTCATAACCCGAAATTAAAAGAATGCGAAGCCACTCGTCTCGCATAGGATTTTTGTTTAGTTTCTAAATTCTATTTGATTATTCGTTTGTTTAAATATCCATGCATGATAACTTAGATTTTCACGTTGTTTGTACTTATAAAAGAAAAAATCCAAAAAAATAATAAAAAAATCGAGACAATATACCCTATGCTTTATGACTGAATTCACCACTTTTAGTTCTTCTCGTTTCCGTGTTACATCGACCACCTTAAATTAGCTTCAATTCACATTGTCTGTCCTATGAGCAGATACATTTGGATTGGTTTTTTTTTTTTTTGGGTAAGGTATTTGGATCAATTTTTACTCGTCACTTAATCTAGATCGATCTTTCGGTCCATATATTTTGACTTTTTTGAACCCAACACGCCTCAAACTTTCACGACAGACGCAATTTGATTTGTAAATCTATACATAATCTTATCATATCTTTTCAAATTCTGATATTATTAATCTGTGACGGAGAAGGGAAGGCATGTCTTTTGCTACGTTTAATTCCAAACAAACACGTGCCATTCTAGAGTGCGTTCGAAAAAAATTTCGAACCCCAACTATAAATCATTGACAAACTTGGATCGAAAACTTTAAGTTACGTGAATACTTTGATTTGATCTTAAGATTTCGCTTTTTCGAAAATACTAAAACCTAAAGTAGCTATCTACTTATATATCACTATGAAAGATATTTTTAGGAAATCTAAAAGTTAGCTTCTCAAAATTTTTCTCGCTCTTGTCAATAGACAGAAGGGGAAACAAGAAGAAAGAATTAATGATTACCTCGTAATCGGATCTTTATCTTCCTAGATTGCATTTGAAATTTATAATAATTCCAATCTTTTAATATGTAAAGTAACTGCAGATCATCTCACTCATACAAATTTCATATGATCTTCAATAGTTGTTCAATCTACTGGCATCAGCGACCGACGAAGCTCGCACGGAAGACGGGCCGTCGCCATTGTTCTGGTCCGGACACGTGGCGAGCACCCACAACCTCGTTGGAGAGGGGGGAGAGAGTGAGAGCGTGTAGAAAAAGCTCCGACTTTCAAGGTCTCTCTCGCCTTCCCCTGAAGGAGGCTTTGAACGATGAAGCAGAGTACGCGGAAGACCAATCAAACACACCGCCTCGCTCAGGAAATTGATTCTTAAAGAAGAAAATTTTAATCTTTACGAAAAGAGTTCGAGGGAATTTTCTAAATCCGGGTCTTCTTCTCTCTCATGCAACTTCATCAACGTGCTCTCAGCTTCACGTCTCTCCCTCTCCCTCTCTCTGCTCTCTTCTCTCAGGTTTTGATTCCTTCTTGCGTTGTGCTGTTCACATTCTTGATTTTCTTTTCTTTTCGTTCTTCTTCTTCTTGCCCGTTTAGCAATCTGCATTGGCTGTGCTTTTTTACGTGTTGATGATCATCATGGTTGTTCTCATTGGCTCCTGTGAGGGGGATCATCAAGAGTAAGGTTAAACAGTATCTGGGTAATCATAGCTTTTCCTTTTGGGACAATCCGGATGGGAAATAAAATCTGATTTGTGGAGCCGCATTATGAATTTCGCCATCAATGTCGCTCTTCTATACAATTTGGGTGCTGCTTTATGTTGGTTTCTTTGTTATCTGTCCAGTTTCACTGCTGATGCAATTGCGAAAAACACTCTTTGTGATTGTTCTTGCAGTTTCTTGCACGGCCGGATTTGAAGTCCTTCGAAATCGGCATCATAGAGCAAACTCAATATAGTGGCATACTGTCTCTTGGAGGTTGAGCATCCACTGGGGACAATCAAGCATCTGTCTCCTGCAGGTCAGGTTTCTTTTATATGGTTCTTCACATGATAGGTTTCCGGTATTTATGGATTGCACTCTTCGGTCGCGTCACATAAGGCCTCCCTAAGGTACAAAATAGGTAATGAGGAACTAAATAAGAAAGAACCGTATCGTGTTATGAGTTTGCCCTCTGTGGATGGAGGAAAAACACCGGACTAGAGTGGACAGTTAAGTAGACTGGATATCCATGTATAGATCCTGAAGTATGCAAGAAGCATATTCTTTCTAAGGTTTTTTGTTTCATGAATCACGGGTAAATGATTTTCAATAGATATCAACATGATATGAACTAGCAATTGCTACTGTTTTTCAGTTAAGAGGTCACGGGACGCTCGATAATGACTGTTATTCACCCAGTTTGTTGTTACTTCTTTGTCAAGTTACCTTTGTCATGTTTTCAGGGCGCCTTTGTATTCTTAGAGCTACTTAACCATAATTTCGTAAGACAGATAGTGGAGCCATTTTCACTGATTCACTTGCTTCATGATGCAACTAGTCTAAAAGGGTTGCCTGCATTAGCTATACAATGCCATGGCTGGCTGATCTGTTTGTTGTTCATCATTTTATAAAAACATGGGTGATTTGTCTGTATTGATTACCAAATTATTCTGCTTCTGTTCCTTTTTTTCAACTTCACTCAAGCCATCATTTTGCCTTGTAAAGCATTACAAAGATAGGGAAGGATGATCAATGGAATGTACGTTAGGATGCAGCGAGAGGTGAAAGGGTGAGAACAGAAGCTAGTATTTTCTGGTTGGTGATCTTAGAGCTTCCTTTCTCAAATTGCAATTAGAGTGTGCTTAGATAGTTCAGATGGAAATCACGCTCTTCTTTGGGGAATGCTTTTGCGAGGTCCTTTAAGTACAAAATGTAATTCGTGCCTGAATTGTCCCTACCTTCTTTTTCACCCTGTAGAACCACACTCTAGCAAATTGCATGTTCCAGAGGACCTTTCATTGCATTTGATCATATTAGGCAATTGTTGACATCAACTTTTCTCTTATTTTAGGCACCAAGAACTCCCTTGATTTTTCTGCTACATTCCATTTCTTCTCTGCGTTGGCGACAGGAATTAGCGGTCGGACACTAAAGTTGATGATTTTGTAATGGAACCTTTAGCAGCAAAGTCCATGAGAGAGAATGGGTTACCCGACAGATCCCATCAGACTGTGAACAGTGCCAATGTTCCCATCGAGAATAACAACGGTGAGGTCGAAGCTAATAAAATCTAATTTCCCTATCCCTGTCTACTGTCATCTCTTTTTCTCACTTGCCCGTAATGTTATCTCCCTCCAGCAAAACAAAGAGTGCTCCTCATTGAATGGTTGAGCAGCATGTGTCCAGATTTAGCCTTACCTCTACAAGCATCGGACGAGGAGTTGAGATCAAGCTTGATTGATGGGTCCGTCCTGTGTCAGATCTTGAGAAGGTTGAGAACTAGTTACATCAACGAGGTAAATGAGTTGTCTTTTGTTTTTTGTTTTGAAGATACTACAGTTGGAGGATGAGGATTTTTTTTTTAAACATGCTTAGATTTATAGGGAGGTAATTTTGATCAGTCTTCAGCCCCTCATAAAGACCGGATCAAAAGGTTCCTAGCAGCAATGGATGAGATGGGGATTCCCAGGTTTGAGATCGCACAACTAGAGAAGGTATTGTCTTTTGTATGCGATTTCATACATTATGCACGCATATAAGGACTTTCCGACTATCTATCTTTTAAGTTGCATAGTCTACAAAGAGCAAAGTAAAATAGGAGAAATATCTAGCTTGTCGATTCATAAAAGAGGGGACTGATCCTTGTAATACAGATAAGAATGACCTTGTTATGCATATACTTTATAGGGCTACACAAAGATTGATATATACCATTTGAAGAAAATCTCTGCCAAATGCTTACTAGTCATCTTTGGACACCCTTTCAGTTGATGCTTTCACAAATTTCAACAGTTATTTTTTTCCCACTATAATGTTCTCATTTTGAATGTTCTAACAATGAAGGGATCAATGAAGCCTGTAATAGATTGCCTTTTGTCGATTCAAGCTCAGCTCATGCCAAATGGTAATGCAGGTACTTTCCACGTTATTTGTTCAGGTTAATCTGCATATTCAAAATGGTTGATGTTCTCCTAGCTAATTTGACAAGATGATCTTCTTGCGTGTTATGACAAGAGAGGCGCAAAGCTTTGACAGAATCAAAATTCCAACGTGCTTTGCGAAGTCCTGTCATGCCAGGTCTGTCTCTCTCTCGCAGAGTCCCACAGGAAGTTCTATCTTTCATTTGCACACCTTTGGCTGAAGCACGGATTATATTATTTTACTTTCATTACAGAGCCATCAGCTACGTTAATGCATCATGTTGGGCTTAAGTTCCATGAAGTATTTCAACTGAAGCAAGGTCGATATGCGGACCTTCCGGCAGCAAAGATCTCAGAGATGATGAAGTCGAATAGTTTGGACGTAAGCTTTTGTGTTTTGATTTATGGAGATATCGCATGAGCTTATCTTAAATTGCTCTGATAATTATTAACGTAATTTGCCATTGATCTTTCCTGCAGAATGCCCCCACCCAATCGCTTTTAAGTGTGGTTAATGGAATCCTTGATGAAAGCATCGAAAGGAAAAACAGCGAAATACCTCATGTATGCTGACCAATTCACAATCAAAGTGGACATATTCGTACACTTAGTTTTATAGTTGCAACGAACTGTTATTTATGATTTTTAGTGCTTTTCTTACTCAGCGTGTCGCGTGCCTCTTGAGAAAAGTTGTGCAGGAGATAGAGCGGCGTATATCAACTCAGGCAGAACATTTAAGAACTGTAAGATGCATCTAATTATTCTTGGCATTCCGTTGATTCTATCAGATGATTGCTTAATAAATGCGCCGTGCATTCAGCAAAATAATCTCTTCAAGGCTCGTGAGGAGAAGTATCAATCTAGGCTTAAGGTACTTGAAGCCCTGGCAACTGGACCTTGCGAGGAGACAGAGGTCAGTGAAATGATCAACTTGGTTCAAATGGAAGAAGGTCATAGTCAGTTTATAACTACGTCTGATACAGAATTCAGAATTCATAGTGTACTTTTGTTAATGTACAGATTTCTGTGGATCGGCTTCAGCGACTTCAGGTGAAGTGCCAGTTTTTTATTATGTGTGCATATTTTCTGTCAGTATTATGAATCCATGAGAACATCTTATGGGCACTTGCAATATCACTCAGTGGTGCTCTCATCATGCAGACTGAGAAGATCAAGACGGAAGTGAAGATCGAAGAGAAGAGGAAGCTTGAAGATGAGGACTTAGCTAGATTAACTAGAGAGAAGGAAAGCCATAACTTAGAAATTTCGGCATTGAAGCGAGAGCTGGAGCTGGCAAAGAAGACATACGAGCTCCGTCACTTGCAAATGGAAACAGAAGCTAAGGCAGATAAAATGGCACTCGAAGAGAGGACAAGAAAACTCGAGCAGGACTTGGCAGGATACATTAAAAAGGTTGAGGAGCTGGAAGCAGCAAAGAAGACGCACCAGCTCGGTCACTTGCAAATTGAAACAGAAGCTAACACGGCTAAAATGGCACTCGAAGAGAGGACCAGAAAACTCGAGCAGGACTTGGCAGGATACAGAAATAAGGTTGAGGAGCTGGAAGCAGCAAAGAAGATGTACCAGCTCAGTCACTTGCAAAATGAAACAGAAGCTAACACGGTTAAAATGGCACTTGAAGAGAGGACAAGAAAACTCGAGCAGGACTTGGCAGGATACAGAGATAAGGTTGAGAAGCTGGAAGAAGCAAAGAAGACGTACCAGCTTAGTCACTTGCAAAATGAAACAGAAGCTAACACAGCTAAAATGGCACTCGAAGAGAGAACAAGAAAACTCGAGCAGGACTTGGCAGGATACAGAGATAAGGTTGAGGAACTGGAAGCAGCAAAGAAGACGTACCAGCTCCGTCACTTACAAATTGAAACAGAAGCTAACGAGGCCAAAATGAAGCTTGAAGAGAGGATAAGAAAACTCGAGCAGGACTTGGCAGGATACAGTAATAAGGTTCAGGAGCTGGAAGAAGCAAAAAGGACATTCCAGTTCCGTCACTTGCAAATTGAAACAGAAGCTAACGCGGCTAAAATGAAGTTTGAAGAGAGGATAAGAAAACTCGAGCAGGACTTGGCAGGCTCAATAAACAAGGTGAAACAACTTGAGGCGTACTCGGAATCCAGAGACCAGAAGTGGAACAAGAAAGAGCACAGTTTCCATAACTTCATGGATTTTCAATTTGGGGCTCTACGTGTAAGCTGCATCTTCTCTGTCTCTGGAATTGATTTTCATGCTGTTGTGGATACACACGTGCCTCTAAATGACTAAAGCTTCCAGGAACTAAGGGTCTCTTTCAAGTCCATCAAGCATGAACTTCTGGTCACACAAAGAAGCTATACAGAGGAATTCAACAGCGTTGGTTGGTTTACTAGAATTTTTCTTTCCCTCGATGCAAATTTTTTAAAATTTATGAAACGATTTCAAAAGTCTGCTTAATTTTTCTTCTGCAGGACTAGAGGTTGAAGCATTAGGTGATGCCGCAGAGAACTATCACCAAGTTCTTGCCGAAAATAGGAAGCTATTTAATGAGATTCAAGATCTAAAAGGTGCGTGAACTTCGACTTGCACTTCAGATGCGTGTGGGATTCATGAGGGTCACAGCCTTTGATAGTTTTAGCTTTTGCGTTGCACAGGTAATATCAGAGTGTTTTGTAGGATTAGACCCCTAATTTCTGGACAGAGTGGAAAACAGTCGATCGTCGAACGTACTGGTGATGATGGACAGTTGGTTGTCGCTAATCCCTCCAAACAAGGGAAAGATGGCCAACGCATGTTCAAATTCAATAAGGTGTATGGTCCGGCTGCTTCTCAAGGTTTCTCTCTATACGTTTCTGATCACGTGCTTTTTAAATAGTCTCCGGGTATAACGTGCCAAAATCAGTCATATATGACTACTAGATTCTAGTTTCTCTTAATTTTATTCAAGTTTCTGATTTTGTGATCCTCAAATTAAGAATGTCTTGCTTTGTGCTTGATTGCTGGCAGAGATGGTATATTCCGACGTCCAACCGTTCATTCGTTCTGTTCTTGATGGATATAATGTGTGCATATTTGCCTACGGGCAAACTGGTTCGGGAAAAACCTACACGATGGTACGAGTACTCTCTACATTCGCATGTAGCTTGATAAATGATTTGTTATCCTTTCAAACTTACTCATTGTGATCCGATGGCCATGCCAGAGCGGTCCTAATGGAGCGACTAAGGAAAGCTGGGGTGTTAACAATCGAGCTCTCAATGACCTTTTCAATATCTCTGAGAACAGAAGAAAAGCCATTGTGTATGAAATCTTGGTGCAAATGGTTGAGATCTACAATGAACAAGTGCGCGATCTACTATCCGGTCGTGGCTCCCAGAAGAAATATCCTTTTGCAGCATTATAATTACTTTAAGTTAAATTAAATGAGATGAGATTTGTTAGTTTTCATTGCAGAAAAAGTCAATTGATTTCAGGTTCTGCTACTTGGTTTTCGTTAACATGCTTACACTAGGGATTTCATCTATCTCTCAAGCGAGTGGCATAGCTGTTCCAGATGCTAGCATGCATCCTGTCAGAGCGAGCTCGGATGTTATTGAACTAATGGACATAGGGCTTAAGAATAGAGCCGTCGGTGCCACAGCATTGAATGAGAGAAGTAGCCGCTCGCATAGGTTCTTGATCTGATGTTCTGTTTGTCTCTCGATGTTCTAAATCCCAATGCATTTCTGTGGTTCCGAGCCATAATTTTCTCTTAAATTTTGTGGTGACAGTATTGTGACTGTGCATGTTCGGGGGACGGACGTGAAGACTGGAAGTACGTCACATGGTAATCTTCACTTGGTAGATCTTGCGGGAAGCGAAAGAGTCGACCGCTCAGAAGTAACTGGTGACAGACTGAAAGAGGCGCAGCATATAAACAAGTCGCTCTCCGCCCTTGGAGACGTCATTTTCGCTCTTTCGCAGAAGAGTCCTCACGTGCCTTACCGTAATAGCAAGCTCACTCAAGTTCTGCAGACTTCTTTGGGTAATTCTCTTAAAAGTTCCTTGAAGCTGCTTATCTCGTCTCTATAAGACTGTAGAATAGTTCAAGTACTTCAGAGTGGAAAATTGACAAGTACTTAAGAGTGGACAACTGACAAGAACCTCAAACGTGTGATTTCCTATTCTCGATGCAGGCGGTCAAGCAAAAACACTGATGTTTGTGCAGCTCAATCCCGATGTGGTATCGTATTCAGAAAGTATGAGTACCTTGAAATTTGCCGAGAGAGTCTCTGGGGTCGAGCTCGGGGCAGCGAGGAGTAGTAAAGACGGCAAGGATGTCCGGGAGCTGATGCAGCAGGTATTTCCCGTCTCGCATTGGAATTCCTTAGCGATAGTCCATGGACACGCTATTTCATGTCTGCCAAAACTTGATTGCCATCTTCAGCTAACGTGCAAACGATGTAAAATTCTATAGTCCTGTACTTAATTACGTGCTTCGTATGAAGGTGGCAACTCTAAGAGACACCATCTCCAAGAAAGACGAGGAGATTGAGCGGTTGCAGTTGCTTAAGGATCTCAAAAACGTGTATCCTGCGGTAGAAAAGCGCGGCGGAGCCTCGCCGTACGATCCCTCATCTCCAAGCCAAATTCCCTCCAAGGGTGCAGGACTGAATGATCCAGAGAATGCTTCCGCGTACGGCGATAGACACTATGAATCTGATTCACATGTCCCTGGGGATGATAGGTACGGGGACCAAGAATATGAGGAGAGAACAAGTGATGTTTCGGATTGCTCTGCTGAAAATAGTATGTCATCTGACACGACTGACCGGCCAGATAGCTTAGAGAAGTAACTCTCTCTCCCTCTCTCTCTCTCGGTCGCTCTCTCTAACACAAGGAAAAATAGAAACCGAAAAATGTAATGTCGGGACAATCTTAACTTTGCCATGATCAGAAAATGTGATTCCTGTAGTTCCATGCAGAAATCATTCTAGATTCAGTTCGAATTGCTATGTCATTCCGCTAACTTGCTCTCTCTCTCTCTTTTTCAGGCCGAAGCCGGGACCTAAAGTTCCTCCGCCCTTGCGAAAGTCGGCCTCTCGGGAATCATTGAAGTCTTCGACAAGTAAAAACTCCCATCTCTTGAACATGATTGTGTGCTCTCTCTTTGAAACCGAACATTTAAACTGAATGTGTGTCCCTATCTTGTACCAGGTGCCAGGAAAACCGTGACCACTCCGACCGGGTCTTCCACTTTACTCAAACCGCCCCGGCGGTGGCAATAAAACAAGAAGCCGGTTCGAACGCCGATGCTTCCCGGACCCGCTCTCCCGGTTTGTGAATATAGCCCAATCACTTCACTCAGCCACAGTTTTTCTGTTAATGCAGTCATTTTCCCGTTCCTGCTCATTTCATTTCGAGTTCAGATGGACAACATCATGTAAATAGGCGTTAGACATTCTACCTTTCTTTTTCTCTGTTTTTTTTTTTTTTTGGGTTATCTGAGAGATTGTAAAAACCAATCTTGTTGCTCGCTCGATGCGGCTACCAGATACCGATTGTAAATTAGGGCACCATCTCGCTTTTTCATGTTATCATCGTAGATTTTGATGATAATTTTTTTTTGTTCACATATATATTTTTAAAATTTTCGCGTATGAATATCTGAGAGCGAAAAGATAGATATCGACTTCAAATGGTGAAAAATACACATGAATCCGTTTCCCGCTGATGGTCGAATAAGAAAATTATCGATTGGAAGGGTCGTAGTGAAATGAATTTCAACGAGGGGTCGGGACCATCTCAGCTCTAAATATTGAGAGACGAGGAAAATGTTGAAATCTTAAGGTAATTGGTAGGACATCTACTAATTTTTCCAAGTATACAAGATAGAGTCAAATTACATCATGGCTACAAATTTTTGACATAAAGTAAGACCGCTGTAGCACTTAGTAAATGAATCTCCTTTTTATCAGTCAATGGATCCTAGCTAGTGACACATCTCATCATGACCCAACTCCCAGAAACTTTAAAAAAAAAAATATTATCATTTTTTTTTGTGCACTTTTTCCATGAATCATGAAATGTCATCCTATCCATAGCCATCTTTATTGTTGATTTATTGCAATTATTATTTTCTATCTCCCCCAAATCAAAGTGGGGGTCTTCTTTGCTAGTCCACACACAACTTTGATTTTTCCCCTTTTTGAAGCTTCCCATGTGATGACCCCCCCAACTTTTTTTATGCAATTCCTACTCCAAATCTTGCAGCTTTGGCTTGTACACCTCTTTTTCCTTTTTAATTCCATCCTCCAAAGATAAAATCACCCTAATTTGAAAAGCTAAAGCCACTCTTGACTCTATCTTCACGTTCCTTGCTTTGCCTTTGGTCTGTCACTTTCAATATTCCTAAGATCCTCATCATCAAGCCAGCTTTTTTTTTTTTTTTTGGGGGGGGGGGGGGGGGGGGGGGTCAGAAATCACACTTCCCTTGATAGATTCCATGTCTCTCCAGAATTCCTCGTCACCCATGTGTAATCACGTTGATTTTGCAGGTCCCACTCCCATTGTGATCTGCTTTATTTCTCCTGCTTTTCCTTCCTTTGCAAGTATTTACAAAAGGGTGTCTAGGGATATTCACTTTCATGCACAGTCGTGCATCTTAATCACCCAGTCATCAAAGCAATAATATGTGTTAGAAAAATTAATGGTGGGGTTAATGTGCTGGGAAGAAAAGTGGTGAAGAATCTCTCTGCAGCTTCCCTTGGGAAACCCTAACTTTGCTCATCTTCTCTTCACACCAATGAAGCTGCTCGTCACCCAAGTCACTCATCCTCAAAACCCTAGACACCACCTTCAGGTCTATCAGGCCCATCAGTATCTCCATCTCCTCATCCACGCTGAGCTTCCTCTTCTTCCTTATGCATTTCCGTGTCCGGCGAAGATCTTTGAGCTTCATCTTCTTCTGCTCAAAAGACAAAAGTTGAATGGATGACCTTTGATCGTGTATAATATATGAATACCAAAGAGATAAGATAACATTAGATAAGGTTATTAATGTGTTAATGCCGAATCACCAAAGAAAGACCTAGACTATAGAGACTTACTTTGTTATTGACTTTCTTCATGAGGGTAAGAAGCGCAGGATCAACGGAGCTTCTTCTGTGCCTCCTGAAGAAGGCTGCTAATACCTGGCAGGGTCTTGCCTTATCGGCCTTGAGAAAATTCATGAACGTTTGGATACAGTCTTCCATTATCATGAGGAATGCCGCCGACGAAATCCTTGACCGGAAATCATCATCCTTAATTTGATCCTCTTCAGAATCTTTTATAAGATAAGGCAAGAACAAACAAAAAGACATGCTTAAATTTTCTTGAAAACATAACAAGACATATATTATGGTGTTTCATGCTTCATCAAATATGCGAGGACTTCACTGTACGAAATTGAAAAATAATGAAGTAGCATCTTCTTTTTTCCTTCGGTTTTGAACTATTACCTCGGTATTCGGGCACTTGAAGTAGTTTTGGTGCCAAAAGCCTCATCCGAGCATAGACTTCGGGTCGCCGGCCCTGCTCGTAAGGCTCGTTCTCTATGTAGCGTTGCAAGAGAACTTGGAATTGCTGAAATTGTTGCGCAACATGAGCAGGACAGCCGTGATCGAAGTCATGGCGAGCGACCCGCTTGCTCTGGAAGTTCTTGTAGTTCCAATTTAGAGCTTCCCATGTCAGGCAAATCTGAGCTGCATACGCTGCCTCCAGTTCTCGATATGGGTTGTGTCGGATATCTGGCGGCTTCTTGTTTATGGTTGCGATTCTATGGACAATCCTCTCTGATATTGATCGAGGACAAACTTTGATTGACCTCAATGACTCTGAAAAAAAATTATTTGGCTAAGCTTTTTTAAGAGGTGGTCATCATATTGTGCAAGGCAGATTGTTCAAGTAGAAAATAATTTGAGATTACCAGTTTCATGTAGCTTTTGCGCAGTGATTCTGTCTAGAAACATCATCTCCTCGTCGTATTTCTGAAAAACGGTGTAGGATTCCCATTTGGGACAACTTCGCCGCGACGAGGAAGAGAACGGGTCTTCCGCCCCCGAATCTCTGCAGTTTATGGAGCTCCTCCATTCAGAGGAGCTCTTTGAAGTAGACCCGACAGTGCACGAGTCGCCAAAAATCTCCTCGTCGTCGTCCTTCTCGATCATGATTTGAGACCTCTTATTCTCCAATTCCAGCTGGGGTTGCAGCTGGGGTTGCACATAAGCATTCTGCTTCCCATTATTTCCTGAGAAATGATCAGTACTCTCTTCCTTCTTCCAATATTGTTGGTCATAGCAATCTTGTGCATACCATCAGAAAAGTCAAAATAATCAGAACTAGCACTGCATCATTATGAACAAATGTCGAGACACAAAGGACCTGATTCTGGCATTGTACCTTCGAGTTTTCCAACATCATGGGCCATGTCATTCTTGTGTCGGTCCGCGTCTGTTCGTGAAGTCAGTCCGACATCATCAGTTTGACCGGAATCCCGAAGAGAATCAGCGGTCGGAACCTCCTCTTCAACACCATCTTCTTCCACTTCACTTTCCCAGTCATGATGGCCAAGGGATGAGTCTTGAGCAGAGACCAGATCATTGGTGGTGTTGCTATCGTCAGTCTCTTCATGAACTAATTGCTCCTCGTGATCAATCTCTTCTCCTCCTCCTCCTCCTTCTTCCATGAGAAGAGTCTGACGTCCTTTTTGGTTATTGACACTATTATGGTAGAATAACAGAGCCTCTCCACCATGAATAATATCGGCCACCAAGTCATTTTCCCTGGTGCCCACTTGGTAATACCTGCTCTGCTCATAGTGTTCTCGAACCCCTTCTTCTTCGCCTTCTTCTTCGCCGCTGTCGTCGTCGTCTTCTTCTTCTTCTTCAAAATCCTCCTCGGAGAAACAATCCACATGCTCATCTTGATTCCTGCAAAACATAGAATTCAGCACAGAGCATCGACAAACATCATTAAGTTTCGACTGACTTAAGAAAAACCGACATCGAAGGTAGTGCTTTACGCGGTACCTTTGAAACCAGGATATGCTTGCAAAGAAGCGGAAAAGCTTGGAGAGCAAAGTTGAAGAGACAAAGTAGAAGAGGAAGAGGAGTTGGAAGGAGCTGGAGATGTTATAGAAGAGACTCTGAAGAGCTTCTTCTTTGGAACATGGCATTTTCTTTCCTGATGATCTCTTAATCTCTCCAACGAGGGCGAGTCTCCTCCAACATTAAAAGACACAAAGCACACCCAGACAAGAAATATAAAGAAAAGGAAGAGCACTAAACTTTGGTTTGGTTTGCTTTGTTCATGGTCCGTGAAATTCCTTTTTTGTGTGCCTAATTTACCCCTCTTCTTTTCCTATATCACGAGGTAGTGATTTGGTTTGCAAATGCATGGCAAGGCGACTTGGTCACCGAAACGGTCTATTTTGACTGGCACCTTATTTGATCCGTCATATTAGTGGAGAATCCATGCATATTTTTTCCTCCTTCAAGAAAAAGAGAAAATTTCTCATTACTCCCAAAGTATAAGTACCACACATATCATGTCCTAATGCTTTATGAACTTTTGGAAGTTTTAGACAAGACTTTATTCCCTAAAAATCCCTCAAGTTTAGCTCTAATATCAATTCCGCCATAATTCTATTTTTTTTGTCTAAAAAAATCGCAAACTTTCCCTATAGTCCCCAAATTTGCCTCTTAGTTTTTTTTTTCTAAATTATTAACATTGGGGCTGGTTAGAGGTCATTATGAGAATCCGTGTCTTCACCAGCACTCGCACCTTCCTGTTGGAACTTCAATAGTCTCCAAATGTTGATAATTTTGAAGAAACTAGTGATGATTTTTGGACATGAAAGTTGATTTTTTTTAGACAAAAAATTTCAGGACAAATTGAGATTGAACCAAAAGTTTGGTTATTATTATTATTATTATTATTATTATTATTATTATAGGGTACTGGCCTCTTAGATATATCGTGGAATTGTTTACAGAGAACCATCTAATAACTCAGCATGATTTTGGGTGTATGTTTACTTTTTAGATTGGACCTAAGAAGAAAACAAATACTTTTCTTACCATAAAAAAAAAAGAGAGAACATAAATAAATACATTTTTGGCTGCAAAATGGAAGTGAAAAAGATGTGCTGATGTTGTTTGATTGGTGTAGTGAGACACGACCCAAGTAGGTCAACTGTGGTGAACTAAGAAGAAGATTCCACGTAATGCCCTTTGCATTAAAGTGACAAAGTCTCTTCACTATTAATAACCCTAAAAAAAAAAAAAATTCAAACCCTTGTTTTTTTCCCCCTTCTTTTAAGAAATTCATGTAAAAACAAAAGTGAAAAGAAGAGACCAAAACCTAGCAACACGCATCCAAAGTGTTGCTTCAACTTTTGCAAAAGAATTATCACTAAATATTAAATATTCCAAAAACAATTATTTGAGAATTGAATTTAATAAAGAATCTAGAAAGAGTTAAGAGAGTGTATTGGGCCCGTTCTCTAGTCGGCTTGGTCGAGAGGCTTCGGGGTATTCTTTGCCTCCAAAACGCATAAAGTTGGATATGTTGTCTGCACAAAACGATCTGATTTTTATTTTTCTTTCGATTAAGCCCTTTCTTCTCCCTCTTAATTAACTTGCTAATTAGGGTTTCTTGGCGGCTGCTTTCTAGTGGATTAGTATGGACTCCCTTTCTTTTTTCCCTCTCTCTTTTTCGTGCCGAACTTAGGGACACCTAATGTTAACATGAACAAAGCACCACCCCCTTTTGTCTATTCGTTTTTTTTTTGTCCGAAAAAACGATACACGGCTTAGAAAAAGCTCAAATCGCGCGTTTAAATAGTGAGATCGGCAGGACAAAAAGAGGCCAAGATTTTTACGTAGTTTTCTCATGATGTGTATGGAGAATGTGAGATTTTGTGGGATTTTAAAAGTTTAATCTATTAGACGAAAGAGGCAAACGGGTGGACATATTTAATTAAGGAGGTAAATAGGGCTTTAATCTATTTGAACTCAGGATCTCCTATCTTGATAGGATGTGAAATTTTGTGGGATCACTCTAAAAGCTTAAGCCAATAAATGAAAGCATGATTTAATGTTAAATATTTTAACAGAGAAGATCAGGAAAAATTATCCAAATATTCCTAAACCCATTACACTTTTGCCAAATTAGATTTAAAACTTTTAATGTTGTCAATTCAGTCCTAAGGATTTTTACATTTTACCAATTGAGTCCATCCAGTTAATTCTGACCTGAAATTCTTGACATGAATGTCAGCTATCCTATATGGCACGGTCGGCGCTGACATAGGCAATATTCAATATTCTTTAATATTTGTTTATATTTATTAATTTTTTCTTTTTTCTTCTACTTTTTTTCCTTTTATTATTTCTTTTTCCCTTCGCCAGCCACCGCCAAGCCTCGTCAATGGTCGGCAACCTCGCTGATGTCGAGCGAGGGACACTTGAGCTTGGGCTGGCAAAGGTGGCCCTCCCTAAGGCCAGTGACCTCCGCCGGCTATCGACGAGGCCTAGCGGAGGGAAAAAGGACAAAAATAGAAAGAAAATAGGAAAAAAAATAAATATAATGCCCCTTGTTAGTGCCATTCATGCCACGTTGGACGTTCGACGTCCACATTAACTTTTTCTGGTCAAAATTACCTGGATGGACTCAATTGACAAAAAGTAAAAAGGTTTATGACTCAATTGGCAAATTAAAATGTTTATGATTGAATTGACAATAGTGCAATAGGTTTAGGACTTTTGGATAATTTTAATGATAAGATCATGGAATCAAGAGCTTCATTAATGTTGGCTTGTCACTCTCTTCCATGTGTGTATCATATGTGCTGACAACTGATTTTTTGTCATTTTTTTTAAAAAAATAAAAAATTAAGAAAAATTTATGAAATTCAAAAATAAACTTTAGAACCCCTTGCCAAATCTAGGGCCTATATGATAAAACTCCAGAAAAAGTGTTTCTGTTTCCAAAGTGACGTATATGGTAAAAAAAAAAAAAATTCTCAAAGTGTTCCGAGAACACTTTTGAGAAACATAAACATTTTTGGAGTAGAAACAAGAAACGAAAAAAAAAATTATTTCTGTGTTTCTGGAACACTTTTTAAAAAACATTTGGAATTTCTTTTAGAAATAATTAGGAATAATTTTTTTTAACTCTTCTCTTTCTTGCACGATGTTGACACATGATTTTTTGATCATTTTGTTTTATAAAATTAATTAAAAATATCAAAACAATTCACAAAATTACAAAATCAACCTTAGAAGCTTTGGCCTAGATTTAGGAATCACTTTTGAACAAAAATATTTTTTGTAATATTTTTTATATTTGTCGGATTTATTTTAATTATAAAAATAACCTAAAATCAAGAAAAATAGTATTCGTGGTCAGAAAAAAGCGCAAAAATAGTTCATATTTTTATTTTAATTCCCTTTTCATTTTCGCCTCTTAAAGTTTTAAAAATTCAGTTTGAGACCACATGCATCTTCATTGAACATAACCCTAAATTGACTTTTTTTTATTTAAATCTTTTTAGCCAATTTTTTTTTTTTAACTTTTAGAGTCATGACATGAGACTTTGATACCTTGTATCTCATTTCAGTCCTCATGTTTGGAAAAATTGCACAATTGGACTAAAAGGGCCTAAATACACAAACATTTTTCATTTTAGTCCAATGCTTCACTCAAAGTGCAATTAATATTTTTCTAAAGGTTCCCGTTTAAAGGTAATCATATTTTTCACTACTTGGGGAATATTTATGTGTGACTCATAATTTTAATTTTTTCTATCTATAGAAAAACATATTTGATGTTCTCGTTATCCAATTTCAATTTGTCTTCTCTTTTAATTTTTTTTTATAGTTGATCTCATCCATATTATAATTTTATAAATCGTGCGTAAATTACTTATACATACATTGATCTAATTTGATTTAGTAAATTGAACAAATAAGATTTAATTTGACTTAGTAAGTTAAAAAGATAAAGACATCTTAATTTTAATATATATAGTCCCCTTAATTAAATGAAAAATTAGGAATAATTTTTTTGCAGTTATCAAAAGTATTTTTTTATTTTTTATTTCGGGAATAGAAACTTTATGTGGTTACTAAATGCTTTTGTGTTCTTTTTTGTTTCGGGAACATATATTTTTTTTGCAGTTACCAAACTTGTTTTTATTCCAAAAAATTGGTGCCGAGAACAGAAACATAAAAAAGTATTTCTATCCCAAAAGTTGTTTCGAGAACCGAAATGTTACCATACGCAGCCTTAAGGAACCAATTTTTGACGAAAACAATATTTACATATTTTTTTTCAGAATTTTTGGAATTTCTTTTCATTTAAAAAATAGCCAAAATTGAGAAAAATACCAAACATCGCCAAAACAATCTGGAAAAAAATCATTTGTATTATTTTAATTTTAATTTAATTTTGGTCACTTTATTTTTGTAAATTTGATTAGGATAATAGTTTTCCCCAAGTCATGAAAATTTATGCCCTAATCGAGCCAAAAACACAAATTGAGCTCCTTATAATCATTTTGTTACTTTGAGTCGATTATGACATGATCTAGGGAATTTTAATTGCACTTTGGTAGAATCAATTTCACATTTTGGACATAATCAAAATTTGACCTAATTTTGAGGCATTTTGGGCCCAATTTAGGGCTTTTACTCAATTGGTCATTTTTAATAAAAAAAAAATGAACCTTTTTTTTTTGTCAAAAAGATTATACTATAGATCACACAGAAAAAGTTGTACAAGCTAGACAGGCCTCCGAAGAAAGCAAGGCCCGAAGTACAAAGGGGGGAGAACAGGCCCAGTCACTGGGCAAGTACAGCCGTCCGTGGGGTTGACAAAGCCAATGGGCTATATGGTTAACATGTCTAGAGCAATACCGTGTGGAGATAGAAGGCCTACTGGTCGTGATCCATATATCTCGATCGGAAAAGAATCAATAGAAAAAGAAAGAATCGGAATTGATCGATCTATTTCTTGAAACAAACAAAAAAGAAACGAAAGATGAAACATAAATCATGGATCAACTAAGCCCTCTCGGGGCTTTCTTAAGAATAAGAAATAGGAATCTCATGTAAATACCATGGAATTGCAAAATACTGAATTTTTATGAATACCATTTCTCTTCCTTGAATTGAAACAAATTAGAATTCTTAATTCTCTACGTCCTTTAGTGGATAAAACTTTTTCGGGAACAAACAATAAATCATAATGATTTTTGTATCTATTTTCAGCCATTCTTTGATGTCCTGCAATGGATTTATCCAAATTAATCTTAGTAACATAGCATCACATGGTTCAACAAGCAATCGATATTTCACTATCAAGGGTGTAGTACTATTTGTAGTAGCGGTCTTTATATATCGTATTAACAATCGAAATATGATCGAAAGAAAAAATCTCCATTTGATAAGGTTTCTTCCTACACCTATGAATTTCATTGGACCTAGAAATGATACATTGGAAGAATTTTTTGGGTCTTCCAATATCAATAGGTTGATTGTTTGGCTCCTCTATCTTCAAAAAGGAAAAAAGATCTCTGGGAGCTATTTCTTGGATCCGAAAGAGAGCACTTGGGTTCTCGCAATAACGAAAAGTGTGTCATGCCTGAATTTAACTAGGGTTCGCGATGGTGGAAGAAATGGATCGGAAAAAAGAGGGATTCTAGTTGTAAGATATCTAATGAACCGTCGCTGGAATTGAGATCTCATTCAAAGAGAAAGATATCAAATATCTGGAGTTTCTTGATAAACCCATTGGCATGGTCAGATTTGCATGAAATGGTCAATAAGGGCTTCAATTTGCCAACTTACACTTAGGGTGCGTTTGTTTCGGGGAAAGTATTTTCAAGGAAAGTGCTTTCTGGACTATAATCCGTTTGGTTCACGAAAAATGATTTGGTCAACAAAAAGTACTTTCCAGTCAACAAAGATTTTATTCATTAAAATAGGAAAGTGAATTCCCCAAAATAAAAAGGCGAAAACACTTTCCCAAATTTGAGTATCTCAATTTCTTTGAAAATGGGGCCGGAGACCAATGTCGAGGCCAGGGATCGGGACCGGGGCCGTGGATCGGTGTTAAGGCCGGGGATGGGGACCGAGGCCAAGGACTGGGACTGGCGACCGGGGCCGAGGTTCGGGACCGGGGCCGAGGATCGGGACCAGGGCCGGGATCGGCGACTGGGGTCAGTTCACGTTAGCTCTCTCGACCCTTTGTCTCCCCTTAGTATCAATGACAGTCCCATTGATAAGATTGAAATTATTTTCCAAATAAGAACCAAACACCGAAAAATATTTTCTGTAACATATTACCAAACAAAGGAAAACAAATCGTTGTCCGAGAAAATGGTTTCCAGAAAATGAATTCCTGAAAATCACTTTCTTTGAAACAAATACACCCTTAAATTGTCACAAAAATTTAGGGACTTCGCACATAATCAAGCCAATTGGTGCAAAACTCTTCATACCTTTGTCTTTATCATGTCCTAAAATTCAATTTTGACTTCGAATGCATAAAAAAGGTCGATTTAGGTTTGGAGTTCGGCATTTTTTTTTTGCCCAAACCAGGTCAGTCGGGTCGGTTTAAACCGACCTGGTCAACTCAATTGACTCAATCACGCACAGAACCAGAATTGGTTCTTCTGCTCGCACGACTGAAGGACCCGAGGGAAGAAGCACCAAATTGAGAACACCCAACCCATGATCAGCCATCGGCGACTCACCCAAGCAGTCCCGATGTGATCTAGCCGGTGAATACATGTGAGGCGCACGTGAGAGCAGGCTGGCAAATCAAATTTGGGCGGGAGAGTTTGTTAGAGAGGGCAATCAATTTGAATCCACGCAAGCCAGCGTGAGGAGGAGCTCATTCGCGCACGAAAATATCCTGTGAGCTAGAGAGAGATTCGAGCTCAGCCGAGCTCCGGTCGAGCTCCATTCAGTGAGTCTCTTTACCAAACCATCATTTGCATTCGTGAGGAAATCACGTGAATCTGAGCTTCGATTCAACTTCATCAAAGTCCTAAGGAGCTCTTTGGTCATCATCAAGCTCCGATCGTCGCCATTGAAGCAGACGCGACTCCATCGCAGCCATGGCCTTTCTAGCTCTGTTCTTTGTTCGGTGCAGTGTGAGTTTTGGCTTGGTTTGACCTTCGATCAAACCGAACCAAACCATATATATATATATATATATATGGATGTTTTTGATGATTTGAATAGTCCAAATCAAGCGATCGTTTGTTTCGGTTTTACTCGCGGACCACCTTTTTTCGTATTTCAGTGATTTTTAGAGCTTGCATATCACATGTTTGATGAACAGTATTATGACTCGTTTTTTAGTTTTAATTTTCAGTCGTGAGATCCGAGTGCATTATCTTGCTATTCTCGCAGAGAAAGGACCTCTACTAAGGTTATCTATATGATTTTTCTGCATTGATTTAGTCGAGAATGGCTCGGCCAAGCCTAGGTTCGCGGGACCAACGACCGCCAACTGGTGGCAGCCTCGCTTCGAGGCCGCCAAGGTAAGTTCTGAGGCCTTCAATGATGCTTATTGATTGATTAGATTCAAGGTTGAACGGCCAAAATGTAATAATCATACCTCGACAGAAGATTGAAGTTTGGCCGGGACTGTGAGATCTGATATGGACGTCTATGAGCTTCGTTTTGGACCTTTGGTCATATGATGACTTTATGTTGTTCATTAGTAGTTTAGACCAAGTTTGATGGAGGAAATCATGCGATTTAGGCACGGTTTTGGTCCTTCGGCAAGATTCCGGCCATTTCGGACCCGAATTTTCACTATTTTGGCACCTGTCTTTCCTGACAACAAGTTGATCAATCAACCTTCGTTGACTGTCAACGCGTGCCACGCTGCGCATATGTGGTGCTAATCAAAAGATAAAAAAGGAAAGAAACAAAAAAAAAAAACAAAAATTACATAATTCGAGTGGAGAGGATGAACTTTGTTGACTGAATCGGGTCGGGTCGTTGATCCGGATATTACTCTCAAGTTTAATCTGAATATAAAAATCTAAAAAAGAAATACAAAATAGTATAAAACAAGAAAGTATCAAAAATAGCCAAAACTGTATCGTTTTAGACCAACCAGGGCCCTTAAGCCCTGGCACAGGTAGAATCACCTAGCCCGATCTGGAGAATTTTCCAACTAAATAAAATTAGAAAGAAATTCGAAAATAGGAATAACGATAAAAATAATAAAGAATTCAAAAAATCATGAAACATTCTAAAAAAATCAGAAAAATCCCCAAAAATAGGAAAAGCTTAGCTTAGCCTAGCTTGACTTCATTTTCCTAGTTTAGACTTATATTCCTTTGAACTCATATCTTTTTGCTCCTTTTTAATTATGAAAATCGCAAACACGTTTCAAATTAAATCCAAGCCATAATTCTCTCTAAGCCCTTAAGACTTTATTAGGGTTTGAGATGCGATTTATCATGCCATGCTTATCTTGATTGCGTATTTAATTTTCATGATTTGTTTTTTTGCCTATGTTTAGGTATTTTAGACTTGGTCAAAAACAAAATAGAAAAAGACGAACAACTTGCGTGAACACCTAGCACTGGTTTACCTCATAAGTTTGAAAATGAATTGAATATCTACATGAACACGTTAGAAAAATGGCAACGGGGGTATCGAAAGAGCGTCATTGGAAAGGACGATGTAACCACCGCCCCGGACCCTTTATCTCTAGTTGCTTAGAATCGAACCGTTTCTTCCAACTGCTCCATAGGGTTTTCGGTCTATCTTCCCTAAAGACATGTGGTGACTCCTTTGCATACACACCTAAACATGTCACAGATCCTATTGAGATCGATTCGATATCTCTAGTTGTGATTTGGTGTGGGCCTGTGAGAGCCCGAGCTAAGGCCGCTTATATGACTTAGCAATACATCAGCCCTTAACTCTAATTGGGTACAAGTCACGACAATATGGAAACTCCTCTCCATCACAGAGAGGAAAAAGGAGAAGATGGGAATTTTTCTTTTGCAATGTTGTGACCAATGTGTTCTCCCTAATTATGGTGTGAATAAAGTGGAAATTGTTATAAAATGGTTGGGCATTATTGCAATTTTGTTGACCATGGCCTGCCCACCATCTAACACTTAGAAGATCAGGATAAGCATATTTTGATTTCTTTTCTAGCCAAAATTAATGTATATACTACGCAAAACAAGATATGTTTGTTTGTTCATGTGTTGAAACTGAAGAATTGGGTTAACACATTAATTTCTCAAAATGAAAATACTTGAGTATTTTATTGAGCTGGGGTAAAAGCCTAGCTTATTGAGTTTTCAGCCAACTCCCATCTCTTACATAATTACTTGATGCGGGTCTCATTTCTCTTTGACATCCTTAAATGTAATGAAGATGCATAAAGATGTCGATGAGAGTATATAACATTTGGAAACGAGAAATCATGAAAGTGCGTAGAAGAAAAGAATAGGGAAAATTACTAAAAAGGCCTAAACATATTACAATTATGTTAATTCAATGATAAACCTTTTAGTAGCGCTGATTAAATCCTAAACTTTTTGAAGATTTGTCAATATAATCCTTCTGGCCAATTTGACCAAAATACGTTGACATGGCGATTCAATCAGCGCCGACCATCCTATGTGGCACACTAGCACTGACATGGATAATTTTTAAATTTTAAATTTTAAATTTTAAATTTTTATTTTTCTGAACTTTTTTCTATTTTTTCTTTCCTTTTCACCGATGGCCAATGCCAGGCGATAGCGAGAAGGGTTAGGTGAGCGACGCCCTCGTGGCCACAAGTGAGGGACAGCCTAACTTGGGTGAGGATTGCCCTTGCTAGATCTAGGTGAGGGTCGCCTTGCCCGCAGTCGGCGAAGGCTTGCAAGCCCTTGTCTAGTGCCCGATGAAGGTCACCGGGCTCTCCCCGGTCACAACAATGGAAAAAAAAAGGGAAAGGGTATAAAAACGAAAATAAAAAAATAAAAATTGTTAAAATTGTCCATGTTAGCGATTGTTGACTAAAATTGATCTGATAAACTAAATTAGGAAATCGTCAAAATATTTAAGACTTAATTGGCCAAATTAAAAGATTTATAACTGAATTGACACAATTACAATAACTCTAGAAGTTCTGTGGTAACTTTTCTAAAGGAATAAGTACAATGATATTTAAATAACACACATTTTTTCTCTACTATATAATCTACTAATAGACGTTACTAGTCAAGATTTATACTATACCCATAATATTGATGTCAATTCAGTCATAAACCTTTTTAATTTGGCCAATTTAGTCTTACACCTTTTGATTAGAGCCAATTCAGTTCTTCCGGCTAGTTTTTGCCTGATATTCTTGACGTGGATACCAGTCAACACTAATGTGAATAATTTCTAAGAATGTTTTAATGATTTTCAATTTTTTTAATTATTTTTTCTCTTCTTTCCTCTGGTGGTCGGCGAGGGCTAATTTCGCCTGAGTGTGACCCCTGTGTCTTTCTGTCTATAGGGAGTATGAACCACATCCCAATAGCCTTGAGCTCGACCATCGCTCGTGACGGCGAGGGACACCCTCACTCAAGCAAGATCAACCCTCACTGGCAATCGGAAAAAAAGAGGAGAAAAAAAGAGAGAAGAGAAAAAGAAAGGAAAAAAGAAAAAGAAAAATATCCACGTTAGTGCCAATAGTGCCATGTAGTCCAACCGACATACATGTCGGCTATATCCAGCCAAAATTAGTCTGCAGGACTGAATCGGCTTTGGGCTAAAAGGTTTAAAACTAAATTCGTACAGTTAAAAAGTGTAGAACTGAATTGACATTAATGCAATAGAAATATAACTTTTTGGCACTTTTTCCTGTTTTCGAATAATCCTAAGATTATGCTATGTTGTAAACTGGACAAAGAGGAGGGGAACTCTGACGTGGGACAAGATAACACACGTGGGCTACGATTGGCGGTCAGGATACAAGTCAGGTCCCGTGTTTGGTTCCTACTCAAGATATGATATAGCAGGATATAAAATGGATACAGCCTGGATATAATTATCCTAGGGGGGGAGGTAGGATAAAGGTGGATAGGATTTCTTTTGTGAATGGTATAAAAACTATTTTTCTGAATAACAAACTTCTTATATAATAAAATTAAAATAGTAGTTATTTTTAAATAAATTCGAATTCTAATGTTAGAAAGAAAAATCAAAATAAAAAATAATTTTTATTTTTATTTTCTATAAATCATATTTACAATTTGATTTCTTTTTTCATTATAATATATAGTTTGTATATGTACACACACACACACACACTTAGTATCTATATCATTAAATATTTTAAGTATAATAGTACAATTTGTTATTTAATGAAAAATTTTATTATGAAATGATGGAAGGGAGTCAAAATAATAATAAAAAATATTTATAATTAAAAAATAATAAAAATGAAGTAGAAGAAACTAGATTTTAAGTAAATAAAATGATTTCTCTGATTCTTGAAGAGAAGGAGTAATGGAATTTCTAAAAAAATAGCATCTCCATCTCCGTCTCTCTAACTCTAGTTTATGTGGAAGTTTCATGATTGCTTTGTAGCTTTATAGTTTATTATAAAACTTTACGAAAATAGCAGGATAGTTGAAACTTACTCTCCTTCTTAGCTTTCTGGTGCACATCAAAAGTATAAGAAAACAGAAAGAGAGTTAAACCCGTTTCTCCTCCATAACCTTGTGTTTCATATTGAGGTTTAAAGATTGTAGCGAAAAAGACAAAACTTTTCAGCAAAAGTTGAATGTTTATATTTTCTTTCTTTTACTAGATTCAGCAGTGAATTACAAGAGATTCTTACATTTTTCGCTTGTGCTTTTTCATATTCATTTTACATTGATATATCGTATATATCAAACAATGAATATGATATGATATGAACATATACAGCTCTATTACTGCGATTCACCAAACACAGGATATGATATAGCAAAATCCCTAGATTTCATAGGATATGGCAAAATCCCTAGATTTCATATCCTATCATATCCAATCCTATCCTGACTAAAAATCCGGGCGACCAAACGCAGCCGTGATGTTTTCGTTTCTTCCCTTTTGGAAATGCATGGGTGGTCGCGGTCGTGGATACATGAAATTAAAGATAATAAAGAATTTCAACTAAGTTGAGTCCATTGGGTTGAAATATATTGCA
Organism: Rhodomyrtus psidioides; assembly: GCA_021437785.1. Lineage (NCBI taxonomy): Eukaryota > Viridiplantae > Streptophyta > Magnoliopsida > Myrtales > Myrtaceae > Rhodomyrtus > Rhodomyrtus psidioides. Next base: position 14,149,366 of record JAILYB010000004.1, on the reverse strand, counting down.
AGATGGAGATACTTCCGGTCCGCTAAGATCGAGAGTTGCCTTAAAAAAAGAGGACCTCGATTATTTTAGCAGGGGGAATGAGTGATCTAGGAGCAAGAGGATGCTTGAGGTGAGGATAGAATTTAATTTTAATTCTTTTTATAATTATTTTTTAAGGATGATTTTGGAATGAAAAGAATTGTATTTGTTTCGAGGAAAATGAATGATTTGAAAATCATTTCCCTAAAAATGATCACCGACGTTGCTTGGAAAAATGAATGACCACATTTTTTTTATCATCTACGAAAATGTTAGACATACATTATTGTCGATGTAAAAAAATATCTTCTATTCGCTAATTGTTTTAAGTGAAAAAAGATCAATTTTTTTGAATTTATTTGCAAAATCATTTATTTTTCGCAAAACAAACAAAGCATAAGTCTTTTGACTTAACCAAGATATCTCAAAATCAACCTAGATAGTTTGATCAAAGTAATCCAAACGAGTAGCTAACATTTCCAGAAGTAATTTCTCTGCCATAAGTCAATCTGGCAGAGAAATCCGCTCGGTAAAACACTTCCGAAGTAGAAATCCATTTGATAAAAAAATTGACTTATGACAGGATTTTTCACTTATGACAGGATTTTTTTGCCAATTTTGAGAAGTAAAAAATTTTAACTCCTCGGCTCCAGAATCATTTCTTGGACGACACTCATCTCCATCGACCGCCGTCCGCTGTCGCTACCATCGGCTGCCGACTGCCGATCATTGCCACCGATCGCCAATGGTCGCCGATCACCGCCAACGGCTGCCCACCGCCGACCGCCAATGGCCGCCGTCGCCGACAACCGCCCCCCGCTGACCACCGTCGCCGAATATTTTGTTAATAATGTTTCAAAAGTAGAAATTTTCAACTGTTACCAGACGAATTTCTCTGATTAGAAGTCATTCTGAAGCAGAAATAGAAAAATCAACTTTTACTTTTGAGGAGAAGTAAAGAAATCAAATTCCGGTTAGAAGTTGATTTCTAGTAGAGGAGTGTTACCATGCGCGCCCTAATGGTGTACATGGTTGTTGACACCTAAATTTCGATTTCTCAGTAAAAAATAAATTAAAAAAAAATTATTATTAATTATTATTTTTATATAATTCGCGCTTAGATTAATTCACTAGCTTCTTTCTCAAGATGATCATGTTGCTGATCCAAAGTTTCCAGAATTGCAAAGGGAATTAATGAGATTAGATAAGGCAAATGAGGAACTGAGCAACAAATTTCCGTTGTTCAATGAGATGTCAGGCGGTGGCAATGCTTTAGAAAGAGTACTGGCTTTAGAAATTGAACTAGCTGAAGCATTGCAGGCAAAGAAAAATTAACGATCCAATTTCAAAGACCCTTGGAGGCCTACATGTCAGGAATTGATGAGAAGCAACGGGCGCTCCATGCAAAAGTGGCTAACCTCATCAATGCTACTCAATGGCCCAAGAGCATTAAAGAGATGGGAGACAACTTTTCCAAGCCTTCATCATTTCTGAAGGAAGTGGCTAACCTCATCAATGCTACTCAATGGCCCAAGAGCATTAAAGAGATGGGAGACAACTTTTCCAAGCCTTCATCATTTCTGAAGGAATTATGGCTATGGTCCGCATAGGGAAATAAATAGAAAAAGGTTCTTAGTGCATGATCTCTAGAGTCACGGAGAAACTCCTTTCCAAGATCCAACATGAATTCCTTCTCGGGGGGCGAGAGCATTCGAGGAAAAAAAAAGGTAAGAAAAGAAGAATCCGAGGAATTCTTTTGAAATACAAAAGGAGAGGAGATGGATGAACGAAAGAGGAGAGCACACACAGTGGCTTGGGGACAATCGGGAAAAAGGATTTCATCTCGAATTTTCCTCCATTGCTTGTCCAGTATCGCACACCACATTCGGCCGTGATCCCAACAGTCTATCCAAAGTCAGACACCCTTGGATCTACCATCGACGCCGCTTCCCAGTCCGAGCCAAGTCCTTGCGCCGCCGGCCCTGCTGTTTCACTTCCTCCGCAACTGTTCCGATTTGCTCGCGTTACTATCACTGTTGCCGTTGATTACCACGCAGCCATATATCTCATCCTCTTCGTCGACCATCCCGAGGACTGCCGTGCCGCTGCCCTGCTCGTGCTGCTGTTGATTACGTATTTCTATCACAACACGCCAGCCCTGCTTGCGAGCCTTTATCCGAACGACGTTTGGTCCATTCTCGAAGAACCAGCCGCATCCGCGTCCGCATGTTCGCCATCCAACTCGTCCAAAGCCCTTCGTCCGTCGAGTTGCTGACTAGTCTCGTTGGACCATTCCTTCGCACGAGTCCGTTACCAAGCCGTACGAAAGATCGAACTCAATACTCAAATCTCGTGCAAGTTCAATTATCAAAGTTGATATTTGATTCAAATCCCGATTCCACTGCTGAACGGTGCCGAGCTTGCTTCTGTTCATTTCGTGAAGCTGCAATCCGGGAGTCAATCAAAACAAGAATCGGCTTTATTCTATTCTCGCCATTTGAAGACAAAATCTGCTGCCATTCCACTTGTTGATTCAACTTTTACTTTCTTTGTTGTTTGGATTTATTGTTCTAGACAAAGCAAAGAGGCTGTGGATTTCCCACACACGAGCTATCTTGCTTGAGCTACAATTCCAAGGAGTTCGAGTCAAACGTGTCTTCACCAAGTCGGTCCAAGGAGTCCCTGCTCGAGCTTCAACTTTTGGCTAAAATTTCGAATTAGGAGAGCGAAGAGGTAAATTTCCTATCTTGAGTTCTTGAATATTCACTTGCCTATTTGCATATCTTGCATATTGCGTAAAAGGGATATTTTATTTTTTATTTTTTTTAAAAAAATACAGGTTAATTAGGAAAATTTCTTTTCCTAATTCGCAACTTGCCATACGATTGGGAATGTCCGTCTTTAAGATTATCGACGGAATACTCAATTAGGCAAGGTTTTGGGTTCAATCGTTAATCGTGAGATCATGAATTAAAGATTGACTCAAATATTTCGCGAAGTATTTTAAAACTTGATCGATATGTCCATTTTCTTGATTGACATTAATTAACATATTCGCTTTCCTCATTTGATTTGTTTTGGTGGATTGTCGTATTTTTTTAAAATATGTCTTTCGCATGATATAATCTCGAAAATTCTAAAAAATTGCACTCATTCATTTCCATATTTAAAAATTGCATATCTTTTCAATAAAATAGCATCACATAGATAAATTGCACATCCAATCCTTTTTGTAAATAATTAAATTAGATTGCATTTTGGGATCAACATTGCATGTTTAAATAGAATTTCGTGTCTAAAATAATTCATCTTTAATATATTAGGGTTTAGGTCAATTTAGACTCTAAAATATGCAAGATAAGAATTGTATTTGGCATAGTACTATTTTAGGAAATAAATTCATTCGAAAATAATAATAGAAATTCATCCATGCCACGTCATCCATGCCACGTCATCCATGCCACGTCTTCATCTTCGCCATGTCATCTACGCTATGTCTTCATCTTCGCCATGTCATCTACGCTATGTCATTCATCTTCGCCATGTCACTTTAGATTGCATTTTAGCTTAAATTGCATAGTAGAATTGCATGTCTTGATTTTAATTAATATATCACGTAGTTAATTAAATCATGGTCCCATTTGTGCATTCATTTAATTTGCATGTTATCTAGTTTAGTCTTACATGTAATTCATATCATTACATCATAGAATAATTTCACGCATCACATATAAGATTGTCTTTCACGCATTCATATAAAAATTAAAAAATAAAAATAAAGAACTAACTTGCGTGGCGCATGCTCCTTTGATTATATTGATTTCTGGATGTTCTATTAATTGATTGTGCACCCGCATGATAGCCTTTGTTAGTGGCTTAGATTAAAATCAATCAGTATTGCCTTCTCAAATGATTTTTCATGAAATAAAACGGTACCGAAAGGGCGTTAGATTAATCTAGCGTAATCAAGTCCCCGGACTCTTAATCTCTGGTTCGTAGGAATAAAATAGTTCTCCCACTATTTTATTTAGGTTTCTAATCGACCTACCATAAATGATTAGTGGCGACTCCAAATTCAAAATACAATGCATGTTAATCAATTGAATCTTAAGTTGCGATTTGGTACGGACTTGGGAGAGTTCGAGTTAGGTTAATTATTTAATTAACCTAATAATCCATTAGCCTGGAAATCTATTTTTAGGTCGCGACAGCTTGGCGACTCCGCTGGGGACTATTATATTTTTTTCGAAAATCTAGAGAGGACTTAGGCCAAGATTTTTCGTGAAAAATGCATCTGGTTTGGCAATCTTGATTGAATTCTAATTTTTAGGTGTTAAATGGTTTTGCAGAAATGGAGTTATAAGGGGTGGAGTGTTTGGCTAACCCTTTGTTTTGCAGATTGGTGTTTGGAATTGTTTGTTTAATTATGCACATCTTGAAGCGGTGATTGTCTATTAATTGTTGTGCATGATTAATTGCTTTAGCACTACACCACATATAACCTGTGGCCAAACCTGGGTCACTAGCTTTAGGATGGTATCGAGATTAGATCCTAACGTTCTGCGTGAGATCACGTTTGAAAGTTAGTCTGAATTTGATCCCGACTCTCTTCAAAAATGAGTTTCAAAAGTTAGAACTCACGCTCGGTAAGATTACCATGGCGGGGTTGTAATTTTTAACTCGAGAAGCCGAAGTTGAAATGACCCGGCTAATCCTGGTGACGTCGTAGGATTACGGCGCTAATCTTGATTATGTGCGCGAGATTGTCGCCTTCTCGCAAGTCTTTCACTTCAATTTGTTGGCCTCTAGGATAGTTAGAATAAGTTTAACTCACGAATCATGTGCATGTCCATGTGATTGTTTTGTTTTCCTATCCTATGGTAAAGTATGCTCCGAAACTTTATCTTGCTTTTAATTATTTTTGGGCCGGTCCATGGTATTTAGGTTTGTGACGCTAGTAATTTAGGTTTGTGACGCTGGTCTATAGACAATGGGGCATTCTGATCTCCGTTTCGTGTACATTCCGAAGGCTGAATTGAAGCAGATGTGGGGCCGTTTGAGCATCGATGGGCGGAATTATGTCCTTAGCCGTATAGGCAATATGTTGCCTCTTTTGGACATTGGATTACAGACCGGGTTTCTGCAAGCACTTGCACATTTTTGGTGCCCGGGTACCGCTACCTTTATTTTAGGTAAGCATGAGCTCACTCCGACTTTGGAAGAATATAGCTTTGCCATTGGAAAACCTTTGAACATTGATTTAATTCATCCTTGTGGGGGATTCGATCCAGTTGTCTTTCTTGCTGAATTTCTGAAAGTTAGTGAAAATGCGATGAGGAAAATTTTGAAGGAAAAATGTCAAACGTGTCCTTTTTCATTTCTCATTGAACGTTTTTATGAAAGCAATTCATACTTACAAAGTAGAATTTTCATTCTAGCTTTCTTCGGGCTTGTGATTTTTCCACTTCAAAAGAATTTTATTAGTCCGTCCATGGCTTGGATAGCTAGTCAAGTTTGTAGTGGAATGAATTTCATTAATGCCATCTTAGCCGAAACGTTCATATCCTTGACTCGCTTTAAAAAGGACGAAGATAAGACATTTCATGCTTCAACTGGACTTTTGCAAATGTGGTTTTTCTCTCATTATGCTAAGATTGGTTCCAAAATGACTATACCTCGGATAAGCCAGGATGAAAACCCGATCGCAAAATTTCAAGAACTTCAAAAATATATTGAGGGTTTGTCTTATTCTGAATGGATTGATTCACTAAAAGATCCGAGTCCTAAGGTTTTCCTATGGCAAGCTATATGGTTCCAAATCTCTGAGGCCCGTTTGTGTCTAGGTGAGCGAGAGCCCATATCCTTGTTGGGCATTACCGGCGTGACACGATATCATCCCCTTCGGGTGGTACGTCAATATGGAGTTTTGCAGGATATTCCCCCACCACTGGGGACCGATGCTCTCCAAGTCCAATTCATTGCGGCTGAAAGCTATGCAACCGAGCTCAAGCATCAAGATAAAGTTTGGCTCAAATCTAAGACTCGTCGGGTTTTGTTGCCAGAAACGGAACTCGAAGGAAAGGAGAAGCTTTATCATGCTAAGGCCCTATATATTCAACGCCATTTCATACCAGCCCATCTACTCCCGAAGTTTCCATTGATAACCGTGAAGCCCACTCGTCAAGCGGAGATTGAAGCCTACGAGATGAAGGCCCAAAAGGATAAGAAGCAGATGGAAATCTTGGCTAAGGAAAATGCACGACTTCGGAATGAATTGAAGGCCCATTTGTCTATAGATCGTACCCCCACTAGGAAGAGAAAAATAGCTTGATTGCCATGTCTTAGAGTCATTTGCTTTCATGTTTTAGTTGTCTTTCCTTGGAATTATATTCTAAGCATTGCTGTGTTTGGGTAACTTTACAGTGCTATACGTATTTTTCTCTCGGAATTTAAATGGAGTATGTTCATCATACCTTGAACTATCACGTGTAAAATTTTGAGAATAATCTGTGGCGTTTTTCATGTATTTGGCGAATTTTCATCAAGGGCAACGTAACCTGGAATTCCGGCAGTTTTCTGGCGCTCGTCTTGTTTTGATGATTACTACTTCCTTTGCTAAATCTCCAAACTTGAAAGTTGTAGGTTGATGTCTGAACTAGTAATCTGCAAAATTCCAGACCTTAATTCGTACTTTAAGGGAGTCTTTCGCTCATTCGACAAAAACCGGACAGAACAGTTTTTCTAGGAAGAATTTTTCAAAATAAATATTAAACTGTACTGATCGGTCCATTTTTAGCCTTAAGTCCAAACATCAAAGTTGTTCCTCGTAAAGTGCTAAATCAGCCCGCAAAATTCGAGAATCTTTTGATCAACGTACGAATTATGACGAATTTCACCGTGAAGGTCGTTGGAACTGAAAGACTGCATGTTTCGGATTTTTGCTTTGTTCATTGAGTCTAGAGAGTTGTCATGGACTGACCCACTATTCTCACTCACTTTACTAACCTTCCCGTGGTTTTTCTTTTCAGGTATTATATCACGGATCCTTCTCAGCATCCATATAACACTCGCTCCAAAGCCAAGAAAATGACCAATCCAGCTGAATCAGTCGCCCAAATGGAGGAGAGAATAAGGCAGGAAATGAAAAGGGAAAGAGAGGAGCAAGCCAAAGTCTTTAATGATCAACTGGCCGAGCTGAAGACTATGATATCACAGCTGTCTCTGGCTCAACAGTTACCCTCTGCTACGCCCGTGCGTTCCAACCCTTTGTTTCAGTCGGAGAGGTTATACGTAGACCTACGACAAGAGGAAGAAGAAGAAAATGAAGAAGACATGCCTGGGGTTGTATCCTCGCTCGCTGCGGCCAAAACAAAAACTAAAGGCCTTGCTAAAACCTCAAGGCACATTGGCCAATCATCGGCTCAAGTGCCGTCTGTCCCGCTGGTGAACTATTCTCTGCCTGAAGCTATTATTCCACAAAGGGATGATAATGCGAAGATGCTGGCCAAGATGGACCAGAGGCTCAAAGAGGTTGAAGGTGCACGACATGTCCCCAAGATTGACCGTTCAGCCTTTTCAAGAACAATCTATCCGGACAAGTTCAAAGTCCCGGATTTTGAAAAGTATGACGGCACGTCAGATCCTGTGCAACACGTCCAGACTTACCAGGCTAGAATGGGTAAGTATGCTGCAAATGACGCCCTCATGGTCCAGACATTTCAGGCCAGTTTGAAAGGTGCCGCCATGAGGTGGTACATTGCCTATGAGGTATATACCAAAGAAGATTGGGACGAGGTGGCTAATGATTTTGTGCAGCATTTCAGCTTCAATATTGATGTGGCCATCACAACACAAGATTTAGAGCGGGCCGAAATGAAGAAGGGCGAGTCGATTAAAGAGTACGGCACCAGATGGAGAAGTCTCGCCTCACAGTTGAAACCAGTACCTCCCGAACGGGAACTAATGAGGTTGTTCGTCTCTACCCTACCACAGAATGTACGAGCACATGTATTCATATCAGCGGTCGCTTCTTTCTCCGACCTTATTTCATTTGCTGAGGAGGTGGAAAGCAATTGGAAGAGAGGCTGGTATGGAGACAGCGGAACCGGTCCAAAGCGTTTTATACCAAAGAAGGAACCAGCAGCCACGCAGGTTAACTTGGCGTACACGCAGAGACCAGTGGTTCAGAGTCCCGTCATTCAACTCCCTGAGGAACGAAGGGCTAGTAATAACCAGAGAAGGGATACGTGGAAGAACCGGCAGTTCAGCCCACTCCCTGGAACCCTGACGCAGATTTGGGCCATCCTACAGAAGAAAGGACTCTTAACTACAGAGCCAATGAGAGCGAACACGTCAAACGCAAAATGGTATGACCCGAATAAGAAGTGTGATTATCACCGTGGGGAAGTAGGCCACGACACCGACAACTGTTTCATCCTGAAAAACCGTATTCAGGATTTGATTGAGACCGGGGCAATCTCGCTACCCAACAAGCAGCCCAACGTGCAGAAGAATCCTCTACCTGAACATTCTGGGGCCATCAATGCTATCTTAGGAGAAAATGCTACCACAGCAGGTTTATTTAAGGTCAAGGCTACTGAAGTTCTTGACGCCCTAATCAGAGCAGGCTATTATCAAGCAGGAGAAGTGGTGACTTCAACTCAGCTGGAGACAATGTTTACTAAACTGAGCAGAGAAGGCTTGGTGGTTCGGATGAACCAGTTTGGACTGATAGCTACCATCTCTGGGACGGTTATTGATTGGGAACAAGAGTTGGCTGCATTGACTATGACCCCACCTGAAGTAGCAGTTCCTATCGATGAGATAGAAACTCAAGTAGATCCAGAGTTAGCAGATGTGCCCCCACTACAAGATGCGTCAGATAATGATCTGGGGTTGGTGGTGAATGAGAACCTGATGATTACTACCCCACAACCCTTCCCTTATTCAGATGATCGGGCAGTCCCCTGGTCCTATGACTTAGCTCTTATAACTAGGTCAGGACGAACCTACAATGGAGATAAACTGGCTAAACCGGTCGAAGAGAAGGAAGCTAAGGAGTTTCTCGCGGTCATTAAGACTAGCGAGTACAACATTGTAGATCAGCTGAGGAAAGCGCCAGCTCAAGTTTCCATACTCGAATTGTTGCAAACCTCACCTAAACATCAGGAGGCGTTAAAGAAGGTTCTGGCGCAGGTTCACGTCCCTGAAGACGTTGAACAAAAGAAGCTGGAAGGGTTTGTCGGGGCAGTCCTGCTGAAGGATCAAATGGCTTTTGCGGATGATGAGATTCCTGTAGAGGGTCGGGGCCATAACAAGGCCCTACATATTACTGTGAAACACAAACAGACCTTGGTGTCTCGAGTCCTCATTGATAATGGTTCAGCATTAAATATATGTCCATTGGCCACCTTGAACCAATTGGGAGTGGACTTGGCTAAAATGCAGTCGCCGAAGACCCATGTCAGAGCCTTCGATGGGATGAAGAAAGACGTTTTGGGGCAGATAAATCTGGATATCCTCATCGGACCATCGACATTTGACATTTTATTTCAAGTCCTGGATATTCCCTCCGCATTCAATCTTCTACTGGGACGGCCTTGGATCCATAATGCAGGTGCCGTACCTTCGAGCCTCCATCAGAAGATCAAATTTGTGGTTGAGAATAAGCTGGTGACGGTGTTTTGTGAGGAAGACCATCAGATTTATAACGAGACAGCCATTCCCTACGTAGAACCAACCGGAAATGAAGAAAGCTCATACCACGTGTTCGAGCTAATACATACCATACATGCCTCTCCTGAGAGTCCCTTACCAACTCCCGAGATGTCGGCCACTTCCGTTATGGTGGCCAAAATAATGATAGGGAATGGTTATCAACCCGGCATGGGACTAGGGAGACACAGCCAAGGAATCCGCACCCCTTTTGAGCTGAAAGGTCAAAATCATAAAGCGGGCATTGGTTATCAAAGACCGAGATATGGCAAGCAGATAATGAGAGGACTTGGCAAGCAGGAAAATAGTTCTCAACCACGACCCCTATACATCACTTTCAGATCCGGTGGAGTGGTCGGAGGATATGATGAGTTGTCCAAGTATGAGAACGAGTTGGGGATTGCATTCCACGTTCCGGTGAAGGAGCAGGTCGCTCAAGTAGAGACAATGGAACTGGATGTGGAGGATGAGATGCCTAACCTAGCTGAATGGTTTGGCGACATGACCGTGGGAGCTGTGCTTGAAAACCTTATGCAGATAGAGGGGACCCCTGAAGAAGAGCCCTACTTGGAACCCAGACCACCGGGACCTTCGAACAGTGTTCACTCTGAAGACGATCCATTGGAGGGTTTAGATTCAGAGTAACGAATCTATGTTACCCCATGCGTGGGATATTTCCAGCTTTCTTTTAATTTCAGTCATTTCGATTATTGTCTGAACTTTTCCCTTCGGTATTGCACTTTTCGATCAATAGATGTAATGAATTGATTTTTGAAGATCAATGGAGTTACAGAAATTTTTATCCATTATTTTGGAATCTTGGCGAAGTGCCCCAAACCAACCTGATGACGATAACCAACGGTCAAACAAATTGTCGTCAATGGTGAGATTCCGAGGGTTGGGCTTCTTCAAAGATTCCCATCTCAAAATTCTTGTAAAATAAATTTTTCAGAAAGAAAAACAGAAAAGCCAAGAAAAAAACGAAAAGAGATCGCATAAAAAAATGATGATAAGACATGCATCTTTAAACCCTGTTTGTTTTCCTGAATTCCCTACTTTATGTTTCAGGGATGTGGAGGGAGATCTAATGGATTCTGGAGTGTATGACCTCGATGAATTCGACCCCGAATACGAAGAAATACGTCGGGAATTTGAGGAACATGAAACGGTCAAGCCATTGACCAGAGACGAGACCCTGCCTATCAATCTCGGAAATGAAAAAAATCCCAAGGAAGTCAAGATTGGGGCAAACCTTCCTGAGGACACAGCTAGGCGGTTGATTCAACTCCTGAAGGATTACCAAGATATCTTTGCATGGTCCTACGCAGACATGCCAGGGCTCGATCGCTCAATTGTGGAACACTGTCTTCCACTCAACCCATCTTGTGATCCAGTAGCGCAGAAGAAACGAAGAGCTAGACCGGAGTTGGAAAATAAGATCAAAGATGAGGTTATGAAACTCCTAGACGTGGGATTCATTGAGACTTCTCAATACCAAGACTGGATTGCCAACATCGTTCCAGTGATGAAGAAGGATGGTCGAGTTCGAGTTTGTGTAGACTACCAGGACTTAAATAAGGCCAGCCCGAAGGATAATTTTCCCCTCCCACATATCGATGTTCTAGTGGACAGCACAGCTGGATTTGAGCTGTTTTCTTTCATGGATGGCTTCTCAGGATACAACCAGATCCTGATGAACGAAAATGATAAGAAGAAAACCACTTTCACTACCCCATGGGGATTATTTCAATACAGGGTGATGCCTTTTGGATTGAAGAACGCTGGGGCAACATATCAACGGGCCATGGTGACTCTGTTCCATGACCTGATTCATAATGAGTTAGAAGTATATGTGGATGATATGATTGCCAAGACCCGGAAAGGGGAAGACCACGTCCAAACTCTGATTAAGCTATTTGAGCGGCTTAGGAAGTTCAAATTACGCCTCAACCCAGCGAAATGTGTTTTTGGAGCTAGCAGTGGCAAACTGCTCGGTTTTATTGTCAGCAACCGAGGCATCGAGATCGATCCATCGAAGGCTAAGGCAATCTGTGAATTGAAACCACCGACCACGGCGAAGGAGGTTAGGAGTCTCATGGGAAGATTGAACTATATCTCCCGATTCATCTCTCAGTTGACCGAGACCGCCAAACCCTTCCTCAAGTTCCTGAAAAAGAATGCACTTATTAGATGGGATGAAGAATGCGGGGAAGCGTTTGAGAAATTGAAGCAGCATCTTATGAACCCACCTGTCCTTGTGCCACCCACACCGGGGCAACCATTGATTCTCTACCTCACAATAAATAGTGAGTCACTTGGAGCCATGCTAGCCCAAGAAAGTCAGGGAGATGCTAAAGAACGGGCCATCTATTATTTGAGCAAGAAATTCACGGGCTCCGAATTAAATTACTCAGAGGCTGAAAAGACATGCGCAGCATTGATATGGGTGTTACACAGGCTGCGACAATACACTCTGCATTACCAAATCCTCTTGGTGACGGAGTGCGATCCTATTAAATATCTCCTGAATCAGCCTGCATTGGTTGGCAAACTGGCCAAGTGGCAAATTCTCATTTCCGAGTTTGACATCCGATACTTGCCTCAGAAATCGATAAAAGGAAGAGTTATAGCTGATGTTCTAGCAGAAAATCCGATGCAAGGTGATGATCTTTATCGACTTGAAGATCGAATTATGGCGGTCGAAGATTATGTTTGGACAATGTACTTTGATGGAGCTGTAAACTTGTCAGGGTCCGGTACGGGAGCAGTCCTGATATCTCCTGGAGGTCAGCACTATCCAGTAGCAGCAAAATTGGTGTTCCCTTGCACTAATAACATCGCCGAATATGAAGCTTGTATTCTTGGTCTACAAGCAGCGATAGAAATGGGAATATCTAAGCTCCAGGTGTTTGGAGACTCAGCCTTAATTATCCTCCAGACGGTTGGTAAATGGAAGACGCGAGATCCAAAGTTGCTGCCCTATCATGAGTATTTAGACGAATTGATGGAAAGTTTCACAAATATCACGTTCGAATATTTGTCTAGAACTCAAAATCGATTTGCAGACGCTTTGGCCACTCTGGCATCAATGTTGCGTGTCACGGAGGGGTTGGAAGTTGAACCATTAAAGTTCGAAGTCTTAAGACAGCCGGCCTACTGCATGGTTGTAGCGGATGAGCCAGATAGCAAACCCTGGTATCAGGACATCAAGATGTATATCCAGGATCAGAGGTTTCCAGAGGATAGTACGGTTTCAGATCAGAAGTATATAAGGAAGATGGCTTCAAAGTTTTTCCTGAGCGGAGAAAATCTTTATAAGAGGTCTTTCGATTCGGTCCTGCTAAGATGTGTTGATGCGACTGAAGCGATTCGTTTAATGGCAGAAATGCATGAAGGCGTCTGTGGCCCTCATATGAATGGCCATATGCTAGCAAGGAAGATCATGAGGCTGGGCTATTATTGGCTCACCTTAGAAAATGATTGTATACAACATGTCAGAAGTTGCCATAAATGCCAGATTCATGGTGACAAGATCAATGTTCCTCCAAACGAGTTGCATCAGTTATCCGAGCCTTGGCCATTTTCGATGTGGGGAATAGATGTGATTGGCCCGATCAACCCTAAAGCTTCCAATGGACATCGGTTCATTCTGGTGGCGATTGATTATTTTTCCAAGTGGATTGAGGCAACATCATATTCAACGGTCACGTCCCGAAATGTGGTAAAGTTCATCGGACGCGATTTAATTGCTCGATATGGAGCCCCTGAGGTCATAATCACAGATAATGGTGCGAATCTGAATAGCAAACAGGTGGAAGAACTGCTCAAAGCATTCAAGATCAGACACTTGCATTCTTCTCCATATCGCCCTCAGATGAACGGGGCAGTTGAGGCAGCGAACAAGAACATCAAGAAGATCTTGTCTAAGACGGCTGAGAATTATCGAGATTGGCACGACAGGTTGCCGTTCGCGCTTATGGCATACCGGACTTCAATCCGGACATCAACCGGGGCAACCCCATACTCCTTGGTATATGGTATGGAAGCAGTATTACCGGTCGAAGTGGAGATTCCTTCTCTGCGCATTTTGTCCCAGATAGAACTGACTGAAGCAGATTGGGTCCAACAGAGGATGGATCAGCTGAACTTGATTGACGAGAAGCGGCTCAGAGCCTTATGCCATGGTCAATGTTATCAGCAGAGAGTGGCCCGAACTTTTAACAAGAAGGTGCGACCTCGACATTTTCAAGAGGGAGACCTCGTGCTGCGGAAGCTTCTGCCCATCATCCCACAGCCAGAAGGGAAGTTTGCTCCAAATTATGGCGGACCCTACATAGTGAAGAAAGCCCTTCCAGGCGGCGCCTTGATCTTGGCAGAGATGGACGGACGTGTCTTCACTAATCCTGTCAATGCTGATTCAGTCAAGAAATATTATACCTGAGATGTTATAATGTTTTTGCAAATCTTAATACTCATGCACATTTGCCTGCTTTCTGATTGCATTATAAATCTTCACTGAATTTTTCCATCTGGAGATTTGTTTGGTCAATTGATGTTGATCATTTTGAATGAGGAACGCCGGGATGATGAAAGGCAAGCTATTTCCATACACGTCCTATATCATACCCCAAGTGAGTAAGTGTGAAGATTTCCATACTTAGAAGGTGAAAGGGTTATCTTGCGAAAAGTATGACGATCAAAATGATGTGAGGCATTCATTTTCTCTATCCAAACACTACATGTCTCCCTTTGCTAAACTCCTTTGAACGGTGGTTTCATTTCATGCACCTGTCAGGAACAACCTCACATTGGGGCAAATTTCAGAAAACTCAAAGCGTAAATAGAATTTTCTTGCTTTCACTTGCATCAATCTTCAAGTGTAATTATTGCATGCGAATTCTATGTTAGCTCAAGTGCTTTAGACATGATGAAGAGCATTTCATTTCTATACCCATATACACTCATCCTTTGCTTAACCCAATTTGATCGGCAGATTCATTTCTCGAAAACCTAATTGGTGATCATCCCGAAAGGAAATCATTCCAAACCATTTTACAGATGAGCAAAGTGCCTTGGGGCAGACTAAAAAAAATGTGCCAGCACAACTTATAGGCAATTCAGATGAGACTCTCCCTCCCTTTTCAAAAAGAGCTCGTATCGAAAGAAAGAGACAAAAACGCCTACCCTCATCGAAAAAGAAGAGAAAAAGAAAAGAGCTCTCTCAAGAAAAATCGAAAAGAAGGGAGGTCTCGCCTGGATTTGATCGAAATGTGCTCCACGAAGAAAAACCATTCATGAAATACAAAGGTGTCAAAGACGGATGATCATCAATTTCTCATCTTCATGCGCCCTTTGTTGGAAAATAGGCTTTTCATTTCCAAGCCTACCCTAAACCTACGTTACAACCCTTTCCAAAAGTCTTTTCAGATTAAAGCACTTGGGTTAATATAGGGTTTCAAATGCTTATAAATACTGCTTGAAGAAGTGCGAGCAAGATCATTTTTATCTCATTTCAAAGGGTTCCTGACTTGTAAACCCAATGCAACTGACAAATATTTTCATTTCATGGCCTAATGACTCATGTGAGTCCCATTTGAATAGCCTTTGACCAAGCCTGAATTATAGTCCTTGAAAAGACCTCATGGATTGGTATGGTTATACTAATTGCAAGATTACCCGGACCCTTATCAGGTGTAATAAGGAAAGCTCTGAGTGATTCTCATACCCACATCAATGGTCGGGTCAAATAGCCTTTTCAAAAAGAGTGAGAGAAAGTCCTTTCTAACTGAAGGTTCCTCATTCTATTTGGTCAAATTTTGTCAAAAGGATCAGACAATTTTCCTATTGATAAAATCCCAAGTGGAGCTTTACGATGCAAGTAGAAGCTCACAAGTTGTTGCATTTGCATTAAGGTTCATGCAAAACACCATTTCCTTATGAACTGAACAGGGTGAGCATGCCGATTCAGCAAATTTTAAAAGCCGGGTTTCAGTCTACTCAGGTAAGTTTTCTGATCCTCTTTCAGACTTGGATGACCGCATCTTCAATGTTGCAGGTATCAAGCTAAACATGGTGATCTAAACGGAAGATCCCCGAAGACAATCAGGCCTGCTCGATCCATAACTCGAGCACCATATCCAGATTTCCTCAGATTGCGATACCAGCATTTCGCAATTCTGTCCACTGTTTCATGTAAAGGATGAACATGATTCAGATTTTCTCAGATTGCGATACCTGCATTTCGCAATCCTGTTCGCTATTTCATGTAAAGGATAAACATGATTCATATATTCTCAGATTACGATACCAGCATTTCGTAATTCTGCCCACTGTTTCACATAAAGGATGAATGTGATTCAGTTTTTACCTGATTGCGATACCAGCATTTCGCAAATCCGGCCCACAGCTAATGCTTCACGTGATGAGCGGATGATCGTGGTGCAGAAGCATTACCGATTTGCGATCCAGAACTCGCAAATTCGGCCTACAGACATCTTGCGTCGCCCCGAGTCAGGAAGAAAGAAATTCCTGAGGACGGGTGGGCCCAGTACCTTAAGAGCCTCCCAGCACTGGTGATTAAGGGAATCCTCGGCGTATAAGGTATTTGTAGAAACATATACCCCTTACGCGATCCATGCGTGAGTTCTTTGAAAAAAGAAGTTAGACGCATGTTATTTACAGTACTACATTTCATGCATCATTTCCTTTTGTTTCAGAAAATGGGATTTGAACTCTCGCAAAAAAAAAAAAAATTATTTGCAAAATTTAGGTTTCAATTTTAGTCTTTGAGCGAAACTTCTGCGAACTTCCACTCAAAGAGGGGCAGCTGTTGACACCTAAATTTCGATTTCTCAGTAAAAAATAAATTAAAAAAAAATTATTATTAATTATTATTTTTATATAATTCGCGCTTAGATTAATTCACTAGCTTCTTTCTCAAGATGATCATGTTGCTGATCCAAAGTTTCCAGAATTGCAAAGGGAATTAATGAGATTAGATAAGGCAAATGAGGAACTGAGCAACAAATTTCCGTTGTTCAATGAGATGTCAGGCGGTGGCAATGCTTTAGAAAGAGTACTGGCTTTAGAAATTGAACTAGCTGAAGCATTGCAGGCAAAGAAAAATTAACGATCCAATTTCAAAGACCCTTGGAGGCCTACATGTCAGGAATTGATGAGAAGCAACGGGCGCTCCATGCAAAAGTGGCTAACCTCATCAATGCTACTCAATGGCCCAAGAGCATTAAAGAGATGGGAGACAACTTTTCCAAGCCTTCATCATTTCTGAAGGAAGTGGCTAACCTCATCAATGCTACTCAATGGCCCAAGAGCATTAAAGAGATGGGAGACAACTTTTCCAAGCCTTCATCATTTCTGAAGGAATTATGGCTATGGTCCGCATAGGGAAATAAATAGAAAAAGGTTCTTAGTGCATGATCTCTAGAGTCACGGAGAAACTCCTTTCCAAGATCCAACATGAATTCCTTCTCGGGGGGCGAGAGCATTCGAGGAAAAAAAAAGGTAAGAAAAGAAGAATCCGAGGAATTCTTTTGAAATACAAAAGGAGAGGAGATGGATGAACGAAAGAGGAGAGCACACACAGTGGCTTGGGGACAATCGGGAAAAAGGATTTCATCTCGAATTTTCCTCCATTGCTTGTCCAGTATCGCACACCACATTCGGCCGTGATCCCAACAGTCTATCCAAAGTCAGACACCCTTGGATCTACCATCGACGCCGCTTCCCAGTCCGAGCCAAGTCCTTGCGCCGCCGGCCCTGCTGTTTCACTTCCTCCGCAACTGTTCCGATTTGCTCGCGTTACTATCACTGTTGCCGTTGATTACCACGCAGCCATATATCTCATCCTCTTCGTCGACCATCCCGAGGACTGCCGTGCCGCTGCCCTGCTCGTGCTGCTGTTGATTACGTATTTCTATCACAACACGCCAGCCCTGCTTGCGAGCCTTTATCCGAACGACGTTTGGTCCATTCTCGAAGAACCAGCCGCATCCGCGTCCGCATGTTCGCCATCCAACTCGTCCAAAGCCCTTCGTCCGTCGAGTTGCTGACTAGTCTCGTTGGACCATTCCTTCGCACGAGTCCGTTACCAAGCCGTACGAAAGATCGAACTCAATACTCAAATCTCGTGCAAGTTCAATTATCAAAGTTGATATTTGATTCAAATCCCGATTCCACTGCTGAACGGTGCCGAGCTTGCTTCTGTTCATTTCGTGAAGCTGCAATCCGGGAGTCAATCAAAACAAGAATCGGCTTTATTCTATTCTCGCCATTTGAAGACAAAATCTGCTGCCATTCCACTTGTTGATTCAACTTTTACTTTCTTTGTTGTTTGGATTTATTGTTCTAGACAAAGCAAAGAGGCTGTGGATTTCCCACACACGAGCTATCTTGCTTGAGCTACAATTCCAAGGAGTTCGAGTCAAACGTGTCTTCACCAAGTCGGTCCAAGGAGTCCCTGCTCGAGCTTCAACTTTTGGCTAAAATTTCGAATTAGGAGAGCGAAGAGGTAAATTTCCTATCTTGAGTTCTTGAATATTCACTTGCCTATTTGCATATCTTGCATATTGCGTAAAAGGGATATTTTATTTTTTATTTTTTTTAAAAAAATACAGGTTAATTAGGAAAATTTCTTTTCCTAATTCGCAACTTGCCATACGATTGGGAATGTCCGTCTTTAAGATTATCGACGGAATACTCAATTAGGCAAGGTTTTGGGTTCAATCGTTAATCGTGAGATCATGAATTAAAGATTGACTCAAATATTTCGCGAAGTATTTTAAAACTTGATCGATATGTCCATTTTCTTGATTGACATTAATTAACATATTCGCTTTCCTCATTTGATTTGTTTTGGTGGATTGTCGTATTTTTTTAAAATATGTCTTTCGCATGATATAATCTCGAAAATTCTAAAAAATTGCACTCATTCATTTCCATATTTAAAAATTGCATATCTTTTCAATAAAATAGCATCACATAGATAAATTGCACATCCAATCCTTTTTGTAAATAATTAAATTAGATTGCATTTTGGGATCAACATTGCATGTTTAAATAGAATTTCGTGTCTAAAATAATTCATCTTTAATATATTAGGGTTTAGGTCAATTTAGACTCTAAAATATGCAAGATAAGAATTGTATTTGGCATAGTACTATTTTAGGAAATAAATTCATTCGAAAATAATAATAGAAATTCATCCATGCCACGTCATCCATGCCACGTCATCCATGCCACGTCTTCATCTTCGCCATGTCATCTACGCTATGTCTTCATCTTCGCCATGTCATCTACGCTATGTCATTCATCTTCGCCATGTCACTTTAGATTGCATTTTAGCTTAAATTGCATAGTAGAATTGCATGTCTTGATTTTAATTAATATATCACGTAGTTAATTAAATCATGGTCCCATTTGTGCATTCATTTAATTTGCATGTTATCTAGTTTAGTCTTACATGTAATTCATATCATTACATCATAGAATAATTTCACGCATCACATATAAGATTGTCTTTCACGCATTCATATAAAAATTAAAAAATAAAAATAAAGAACTAACTTGCGTGGCGCATGCTCCTTTGATTATATTGATTTCTGGATGTTCTATTAATTGATTGTGCACCCGCATGATAGCCTTTGTTAGTGGCTTAGATTAAAATCAATCAGTATTGCCTTCTCAAATGATTTTTCATGAAATAAAACGGTACCGAAAGGGCGTTAGATTAATCTAGCGTAATCAAGTCCCCGGACTCTTAATCTCTGGTTCGTAGGAATAAAATAGTTCTCCCACTATTTTATTTAGGTTTCTAATCGACCTACCATAAATGATTAGTGGCGACTCCAAATTCAAAATACAATGCATGTTAATCAATTGAATCTTAAGTTGCGATTTGGTACGGACTTGGGAGAGTTCGAGTTAGGTTAATTATTTAATTAACCTAATAATCCATTAGCCTGGAAATCTATTTTTAGGTCGCGACAATGGTAATAATTCTGGAAGTAGGTTTCTGCTCCAGAAGTGCTTCTGGAGAGATGGATGGTTCATTTCATGTCTAGTTTAGTCAAGTCTCACTCAGCCTAGAGTAGACGAAGACTCCCTATTCAATTCGCTCATCTTCTTCTTATCTAAAAATCAGTCGAATTAGAATAAGAGCCATTTCTTGTTAACAACATGTAACTTCTAAAGCAGAAATCCGTTTGATAAAAAAAAATTACTTATGAAAGAAATTTTTACTTCTAAAGTTGTTTTTCCCAATTTGATAAGCTATAAAAAATTACTTCTTAACTCAAGAAGTATTTCTTGCCTTACCCTCTTTTCATTAGGTTCTCACCCTCTTTTCGACCACACCCACCTCCGCCACCATCCATCGCCCCATGTCGCTACCCGCTACCGCCGCCCGTTGCTAACCTCAACAGGCCGCCCCCGTCGCCGCCCATAACCACCGCCAACTACTGACCATCGCCATCCGTCGCTCGCCATAGACCTCCATCACCTGCCCCCAACCATCGCTGACCTTCACCGGTCGCCGCCCATCGCCTCTTGTGACCACCACCGCTGCTAACCACCGCCCGCCGTCGACCTTCGCTGGTTACAACTGCCGACCACTGCCGCCATTGACCACCGCCAACCACCATCGCTAACTATTGACCATCGTGCCGCCCCCCGCCGTAGTCTACCGCCAAGTCGCTATCTCCAGCTACCAGAATTTATTTTTAATAATAAAAAATTATTTTTAAAAGAAATTTAAAAAGTTTAAAAATGAAGTAGAAATTTTTCGGCCGCCAATAATACTTTTTTCATAAAAATATTTTTTGTTAATAATGTTTCAGAAGTAGAAATTTTCAACCACTACCAAATGAATTTTTTTGATTAAAAGTCAACTTCTGAAGCAGAATGAAGCAGAAATAGAAAATCAACTTCTGGCCATAAGTTGATTTCTGAAGCAGAAGTGTTGTCATGCGCGCCGTAATCTATTCTTGTGCGATCAGAACTTTACACAAAATCAAAATCTCGCCGGCATGAATTATGTCCAGTATATGACTCTATTCACCTACCGTTATTCTATTTCTAAGCAACTTGTACGTAATATTCATGAGCGCTTTTGAGTAATTCCTTGTGGATGCATGTCCGAACGCGAAAGAGTATCTCTCTTGTCAATAGATGCAAACTCCTTTCGTTCGACATGGTATATCAAAGAGTGTCATCATCTTATGTGACTAGTTCTTACACATCAATGGTCTGCAGAGAGAGAGAGAGAGAGAGAGAGAGAGAGAGAGAGAGAGAGTAGGTTTCTAGAAGGCCTTGGTTGGAACAGGTAAACGTGAGGCTCAGTACATATAAAAATCCATGTTAGGCTTGAAAACTGTGAGGAGGGTTTTGAAGAAGAAAAGGAGTGATACACAATCGCTCGGACAGGGAAAGGAGATCCAACAAAGAAGCCTTTGGTTTCTAGACAGAGTCTTCTGGGTTTGGTAACCACATTAACCACTCATTCAGAAACTTCATTTGCCCCCTTATCTCTCTCTCTCTCTCTCTCTCTCTCTCTCTCTCTCTCTCTCTCTCTCTCTCTCTCTCTCTTATTTCATTCCGGTTAAGTCTTTGAGAAGCCGGGACAAAGTGGAAGCATCTTGGCTCATTCGACATCTACATGTATAAAATTTATGGGAGATGAACAGCTAGGATCGATAAGTGCTTGTCTAGTTAAGATTTATCTATGTGTATCGACAAACGCTTGTCTAGACTCAAGTGGACCACGGCCGATATGTGCCGTAGTGTAACTCATCTGGCGTGAAATTCATCAAGGAATAAAATTTACAGCTCTTTATGAAGCTAGATTGTTTGCATGATTTAGTAAACCGACACTCGGTTTTTTCCTTGTTAGGCGATGCGATTCCACCCAGAAAATTCGAATATATTAGTTGCCCCTTATTCTCATGAGATTTAAGTTGGAATCCATGTTTTTCTTGGCTTTCTTGATTAAGTCATCAATACAACTTGGTATTATACCTTTCTCCATCTTTTGGAGAAGATTAAGGTAAGTTTGCGTGCTAATGCTCTGTCGTGTCTGGTTTTATCATTCTCGTCTACAGCAGCCTAGACCTTCACATGGTTTCAGACAACATAGCAAGAGGATGACCCTCTCCTTTAATTAATATGCATTATCTGCTCGCGCAAGTGCACGTACTAAAGAGACAGCATCACTTGGGAAAAAAAAATAAAATAAAAAATAACGCATGAACACAGCTGATAGCACAACACAGAATATAGCAGACACTTAAAAGAAATGGTCGTTTACATATGTCCCGCTAAATTAAGAGTCAATATATGTGTAAAGAAATAGTAAGACTCGCACTGAATTTAGTGAAACAAAATTTCTCTAAGCTCACACGTTTTATTTATATCGTGATTGTAGACCCGTCAGACGGGTGACACATTTAACCATTTCATGGTCCATTTTATTGCAATGCAAGTGATGCATACGCAACCTCACCTAAATCTAATACATACCTGACTCGACTCATATCATTAAAACACTTCCGTATTATCGAATGAGGGCGATAGAGAATAAAAAGAGAGAGAGAGAGTCATAGAGATGAATTAGGTTTAAGTAAGTTGTAAACTCATTTATAATCCTTTTATTTGAATACAGCTTACTAATATAACAACTCAGCCCAATGCATATGGGCAAATAAATGTGTTTATGACCCATTTTGAGAAGTCTACGTGATGGGTTCAATCCACGGCACCATTTGCCAAAGGCATGAGAGTATCCAATACTATATTTCATTTGTATTGAGAGAGAGGGAGGGAGAGAGAAGGATTAGGTTATGACGCACGTTAGAGACAAGTGTACATAGAATAATGCTGGGAATAGTAGGGAAGACATGTTCCCATTGGACAAGCTCGAGGTTTTCTTGGGGATGGGGTGGGTAGAAACGGTTGAAGGTGGTTGGACATCTAGGCCTCAATCTATCAATATCATATCATCTCATCAAGTACTAAGGACCCAAATCTTTGGTGTAATCGAGACTCAACCCCGTGCACAAATGATTATCCCCTCCCTCACCACCAAGAAGAAAATCAACAAAGGAAGGAAAAAAGCTGACCCTAAAAGTGTCACAATCGCCCAAAAAATTCAACTCTACTTGTTTGAATTTTCGTCACTAATCTCCACTACACGTGTTCAGTGGCTGATGACCTTTCTCCTGCGCATTATCCAAAGAGCCCCTCCTCCTTAACTCTCTCCCGCACAAACGCCATCAGGAGTCAAATCCAAACGGGGGGCATTATCGCGAAACCCTCAGATCGAGTGAGTTTCGTCACCTTCATGGACCATCGTTGTCAACAAGTTAGCTGTGATTAGCACAATAAAAATAAGAATAATGCAGAGATATGGCGGAGCCTGTCTGTGAAAGCTTCTTCTTGAAGGCTATACATGTCACACCTGTTCCTGAGGAACATATAGCGTGAGGAGTAGGCTTTGTTATTTATAGGTATGAACCGTATTTGAGTCCTGGATTGGCTCATTCGAGGAAGAGAAAGAAAGTGTTGGGCAAATTCATCATCTGAATCTGAATCAAAAGAAGAATGGAGGAAACCCTTCCTCCTGGATTCAGATTCCACCCGACCGATGAGGAGCTCATCACTTGTTATCTCACTCGCAAGATCTCTGATGTCGGGTTCGCATCGAAAGCCGTCGCCGACGTTGATCTCAACAAGTGCGAGCCTTGGGATCTTCCAGGTATATATATAAGTACATGTGTGATAGACTGCCTCCTTATGCTTGTTTTAAAGAGCTTTGGAGCTTCCGTGCTGCTTTATAATTTCCTCAACAAGATAAAGAGATGACTCTTGTTTCTATGTTTCCATTTTCTCGAATCAAGAGCTGATGATCTTGATGTTCATTAAGGTAATATAACTCAGGTCTAGTACCATAATTAGGTTATCTAGGTTCCTTTTGGGTACTTGTTCTTTGCCTTTTCTTTTCTTTTTTCTGACCTTTTTGTGGAGAGATGGGGCTTCATTAAAGGAAGAAGAGTGGAGTTAATAAAGAAATCCTCAAGATTTTGGAGATTCTACTGTGCTTTATGTATGTTTTTATACATAAAAAAGGTAAGTTTTTCCTTTTTGACAGATTTTGTTTGGGACCCACAAATTCGACAGCTTTTGATTGACTGGAAATTTTAGGGTTTTGATTCTTCTCGTAGGAGGGATATAAGGGTGATGATTATCTCATTTGCAATACGTGAGGAAGATTAGATAATGATATTGCAATGATAATCAAGATAAAGTATGTCCTTATTATATGATTTTAGAATAGATAATGCCATAATCTGCAATTTCGGTCTTTAAATTGATGGTTGTCTGTTCTACATTCACTAACATTAAACTATCTTAAGACTAAACTATATTTCAAGATTTCTCAGCTTGATTAGTCCAAAAAAAAAAAAAGACTTCTCGGCTTGAAGCAATGGAATTTCTTTTTTTTCTAACAGGCATTAGGACTATAGTCAATTTTGGTTATGTTTTGGGGCTTTGTACGTGTTTTAGGTTGAAGCGCGATGTAAGATAAGAGTCATGAGGACAACGAGCGATATTGTTTGTGTTTCGTGAGTTCTTAAAAACAAAATTAAGACGTGCCTTGTCAACGAGTGCTTCAGAGACCCTTGTTAAGACCACTAAAGCTAGAAAAGTCACGTATTAATACACGTCGATAATTGATAATATATATATATATATTACAAATGAATAGGATGCTTTACATTGGAATTTGTCTATATTTTTCCATCACATTTAATAATCTTTAAGATGGCGAATACAAAGAATTGGTCAAAATTGGAGTTAAAACCTCCAAACTCTCTGCCACAAAAGAAAATGCGTTCTCTAACTTTTTTAGGCTATCGATATCTCCATTGTAAAATGATGGGCGAGATTTATCAGAAACATTTGATGAGATTTCATCATGTAAGAATTTGTTATGGCCAGTTCCTTATGGAAGAATTTAGAATCCTATTTCATCAAGCAACATAAATTGAAAGAAGGGATTGTGGTTTGCAGGCAAGGCATCAATGGGGGAGAAAGAATGGTATTTCTTCAGCTTGAGGGATCGGAAGTACCCGACCGGACTCCGGACGAACCGAGCGACAGAAGCGGGGTATTGGAAAACCACAGGGAAGGACAAGGAGATATTCCGGGGAGGCATCTTGGTAGGGATGAAGAAAACCCTAGTCTTTTACAAGGGAAGAGCTCCGAGGGGTGAGAAGAGCAACTGGGTCATGCACGAATATAGGCTAGAGAATAAGCATTCTTTTAAACCCACCAAGGTACATTTTACTCTTTCCTCTATACGTACGACTATCAAATCTCGAAACTTCCTTTTGAGCACTCTCGGTATGACTCATAACTTAATACACTGCCTTGAGATTAATAAAATCTGAAAGGTGAAACTCGCGAGAACCACACTTATTAGAGAAGGATGACTAGGTATTCTATGTATCTCGTCCTTGCCTATAGACTCATCTTAAGACTTTTTACTTTGCATTTCTTAATTTGAACTTTCTAAAACTATCAAAAGTATGTGGAAAGTACTTCGAAAGAGAAATGCTTCTTTGATAGTCCTGTTAGGGTCGGTACAATATCAACCGTAGATTTACACATCATCACCGCGTGTGATCAGAAATAACTGACAGCACTGTGAGACTGTCAAGCCAGCAGCTTCTGTTTCAAAATATATGAAGTACTCAGAGTCACACATTAACAAAGAAGTGAGGTGCAATAAATGTACCATAGGCATACATTGAATAAATTTTTTCATGCAAGATTAGTTAACCTGAGAATCTATGACATATAAACTATCACGTTTAAACTTTATGGTAGTCTGAAATAGTTTCAGAAAATTAAGTTTTGACAACAATGGTAACCCTAAACAACTTCTTTGTAAACAGGAAGAATGGGTGGTATGTAGGGTGTTCCAGAAGACAGCCGTGAAGAAGCCACAGCCGGCGCTGTCCTCTGAGCAATCTCCAGACTCTCCTGGCGACACAAACTCGGCACTTCACGACCAGTATGGAGACATCGAGTTGTCAAATAGTTTAACCGGCATGCCTAATAACACATCGAGTGGGTTCACCAACATTTATAGTAATCATAGTGATAGTACTGCCTTCAACATGCAAAGCAATCCCCACATGAACACGATCACCAGCTGGCCTTTGTCGGCGAGAGAAGCAATCGGCGGCCTACCGTCTCTGTCATGGCCCTCAAGCTTGCTGAGCTCGAATTTAGCTGTGAACGCCTTTCTTCTCAAGGCGCTTCAGGCGAAGAACAATGGCAGCTACAGTCACCAGCCAAGAGATCAAGCAGCAACATTGCTAGGCACTTATGACTACTCTAATCATCTTCAGCCACAGCAAGCAGCACAAGGAGCTTCTCATCAACATCAGCATCATAATCTGTTCGGAATGAGCGAACTAACATCTTCAGCGAGCTTTAATGTGTCTTCGAGCTCGAAGGATTTGGAATCATCGGTGCCAGATCATCAACAGCAGGAGCAACCATTCAGTTGGACTCCATTGAGTGATGGCATTTGAAACCTGCGAAAATAGCTAACTTTTCGAAGATATTACAATCGTGTCGAATGGTCTCAACTGTGTAATAGCAAGAAAAGCTTATGACCATCTTTTGTATGTTCAATGCTGTTCCTCATTATCTAGGTCAATATGTATGTAAAGCTCATACCACGTAGTCTGCAAATCTCCGTGCCTTCATCTTTTATGTCCAATGTAAACTCTCTCTCTCTCTCTCTCTCTCTCTCTCTATAAAATATGCATATCTGATCATTAATTAACTGTAAATTACTCCGCAATCTTAAACTGTCTATTCTTCGACATAACAATAATACAGATTAGCTTAGGGTAGAGCTGTGTAATCGTTCTTTTTTTTTCCCCTATGGTAAATTTTGATTAGTGTTTTAGTGTCGAAAGCACGTAGATAAAAAAATAACTAATGAATTTTTTTTCCAGGTAAATCATTGGTAACTTGTCAATACTTTTTTGAAATCACCAACATTTTCTTATAATAGAATAGTAGTTTTGTGCTAAGTGCTAACTTACCAGTTTTAATTTGCATAAGTTACCAACATTTCGTTTTTACTAACTCTTATATGATTTAACCGACCTAGATTTTAGTGATTTTATAAACATTTTTATATTAAATTACGTGTCAAACAATTTTGGAATACTAGGTGTCATTTGGGTTACTTACCAAAGTTTAATTGTCTTTCTCTTTTATTTTTTCCTTTTTCTATTGAGTTACCAATTTGTGTTTGCCTTGATTAGCATCATCCTACATTTACTAGCTGATCAGCCGTTAAAGATTAGCAATTAAATTAGTATAAATTATTAAATTTTTTTACTGTGAAATTACCATCAAGTATTGGGTTACTAAATCTCATTAAAATTACTTACTGATATTTATTGCGCATTTATTTAGTTTTCCATCTAACTCTTACAAACTATTATTCACAATGCCTCAGATTTACTTACTTTTTTAGAAATTACCGAGCTTAATTAGAGTAATTTAACAACTTTTATCTAATTACATTGCCAACTAGGTCTTGTTTATCACCTTTCATTTCAGTTACTTACTAAGATAAATTTCGCCATTTATTTTTATCTTTTACCAATTTTTATTTTCCCTTTTCAAAATCTCTTTAGATTTACCAACTCTAATATGTAAATAATAACTTTAATCTAATCAACTTTTTTCTGATTAAGTTATCAACTAGTTCGAGTTAACAGCTCTTATTTTGAGTTATCGAGATTGGTAAATTCGGATAAAACTTTGATGAATTTAAAGCGTTTGTAAGACAGACAAATAAAAGTGAATAAACAATAACAACAGTCGATAAGTTACAAAACCAAGCAAACGTTGTTAAGTAAATTAAACGAGGGCTCGTAAACAAAAATAATTAACAATTTAATTAGAAAAATATTGGCGAGTCTCAAATAATTTGTGATAAATTTAGGGCGTTGGTAAAAATAACAGTTGGTTAAAAAGAAAGAAAAGTTGCTAACGTAAGATCTTAGCAATTTATTGAAAGCATTGGTAAGTAACTAATCTGTTCATGGGCACAGTTTTTGAACATAAATACTTTTTTGTGTTTCTATTCCCGGCTACGATTTCTGGGAACAGAAATGAGTATGGTAAGTAAAAAAAAAAAAAAACTTTTTCCGCAGCAGGCGACCGGCGGGTGACGGCTGGCGGCGGCGGCGGGCGGCCGACGACACGCTGCAACGGTGGCCGGCGGGTGGTGGCCGCATCGGCGGCGGTGAGTGGTGGTTCCAAAAAGTGTTTCAAAATCCAAAAGCAAGTTTTTTTTTTGTTTCTTCAAAAGTGTTCCCCGGCACAAAAGTGTTCTGCGGAACACTTTTGGAACATTTTTGAACCATACGCGTTTATGTTCCAAAGGTGTTCCAAAAGTGTTCCCCAGCACAAAAGTGTTCTGCGGAACACTTTTGGAACATTTTTGAACCATACGCGTTTCTGTTCCAGAGGTGTTCCCGGAACACCTCTGGAACAGAAACACTTTCCCTGGAGCGTTAGCATATGCACCCTAAGTGGTTGGTGATTTTTTCTTGCCAAAAATCTTTTCGACACTGACCAATTTTCTCAGAAATCTCAGCGCAAAAAGTAATCGACGGAGTATTATTCATGCTCCTATCCAGTCATTTGAGTATTATTCCGTGCACGTCGACGGAGCGATTTGTGTGCACCGTAGGAAGTAATCGAGCCGGAAAATATATTTTTATAGATATGATGTGGGCAGTGTTAGATGGTATGGTGAAGGTTCCCTCAACCACCAAAGCCTGGCTCAAAATACAGCTGCAGTGAGTAACTGCTAACCCACTGCACCTAATCATGCAGTGCCGATCGATCAACCCGGAGCTCGTCAACGTGGCGCCGGCAATTTTTCTCCAAGCCTATGCACATGAAATTTTGTGTTTTCCAATGAACCGACTTGATTGCACCAATTTGACCATCTTGAAAAATGAAAAATGTCTACAGGTTTTAGGACTTGATTGGGGAAAATTGTTAATAAAAGTACTAAACATTTCGCACTTTTGTTAGTTCAGTCATAAACCGTTTAAGTTTTCCAATTCATTCCTAAACATTTCACCTTTTGCCAATTTAGTCCTATTGATCGAAAATCACTGACGTAGACGCCAAACATCCTACATGGCATCGTCGGCGCTGACGTGGATAATTTTTAATAATCTTTTACTAATTCTTTTTTTTCTTTAGAGTCCAGCGCCCCTGATTCCAGAAAATCAAGAGGGAAAGAAAGAAAATCATTAAAAAAATTCAAAAAATTATTAACAAGCTATTAAGAATTATTCATATCAGTGTCGGCGGTGCTACATAGGACAGTTGACAAAATATGAAAAGGTTTAGGACTGAATCGACAAACTTAAAAGATTTAAAACTGAATTGGCAAAAGTGAGAAAGGTTTATGATTTTTTTGACAATTTTTTCGATTTAATTGCATCAACTTGACAAGTTTTAGGACTCAATTATATTTTCGTGATAAGTTTTAGGATTTTAATACACTTATCCTAAAGGCTGTAAGGGAGAGGGAGAGAGAGAAGGCAACCAGCATCTCCTGTGCATATAATTCTGCTTTTGCAGCATTTCGTGAATTACGGGAACATCTACCGTCAATGGACGATTTTGTAAATCAGTTAGGTGGTGAGCTTCGGTAGAAATCCACAGTTGCCATTGGTTCCATCCTAAACACATTGGACGTTTTAATCCTAATAATTTATCACTTGTATGAGAAGCAAAATTTCCGTGCTTTGAAAACCATGATTAAAATATCATTAAATTAAACTGACCACGCCACATCAGCAATTTCCAGCCAAAATTGGCCGGAATGGCTGAATTGATACAAATACAAAATGTTTAGTACTAAATTAACACAAATATTAAAAGTCTAGTAGCGCGATTGTAATAGGTTTGAATATGAAAACTAATTAGTAATTGAAACTATAGCAATTTAAGCATAGCAAATCTCCTGCCAAAATAATGTGGGGATGTTATATTAGTTTTTGGTCAATGATCAAGTCTTTAGCATTATGGAGGGGCAAAATTCTCATGTTCCTGACGATCCTTTTTTGTCCTTTTTCCATATTTACTTATATATATTTATCTTTATTTATTTATTTTTACATATTTATCTCTTTTCCCTCGATCGATCTGGGGTTCATCGACCGCTGACCTCAACTAGTTTGGAATAAATGTGTTGTTGATGTTGATCAAGTCTTTAGCATAAAAGGCCCTGACATTCGCGTATACTGTGTAAGGATCACCAAACAAAGAGTTGCAGATGAAAACGAGAGGATATTTAGGAAAAATGTAAGACGTTTGAATCTGGTGAGTGAGATTTGTGCTGCTGGAATGATGGGATCAATTTCAGTTTTTCAAGCAAGCGAATGACTTACTTCAGTTCTTGATTGGGCCAGCCTCTGAAACAGTCCTTTGTATCTCTAAACCACGGCTCTTGGTATGGTAAGTGATCGACAGAACAAATGCTTCGACAGTAGCATAGTACATTAGCTTCCACATAGATTCTGGGATCTTACCGATCTTGGCTTCAACGGCCTCTTAGTTCGTAAGATATAAAAGGAGTGAGCACAGACCAGAGAGATATCAAAAAAAGGAGGAAGCATCACTCAATCAGATAGCAGCTACCTTTTCTAATTCTATTGATTTTGATTCTATTGTCAGATGCAAGACCATAGGAATTTCTTGTTGTTAGATTTCCAAGTAATGCAAATGAGATCCACAAGGCTTCTTTGGTAGGGTAAATGACTAGCAGAAATCCTCCTTTAACTGTCATATTTGCACCGAGACGAAATGATCTCGAAAAGTTCTCTCTCGTAACAGAACTTTTCATGCACGCTCGACCGAGTTCTAGCATCGGCAGAAAATGCGCCATTCTCCAAGTACAGGCATGGCACTGCGACGATCATTGGATCGCCTTTGCTATGTAGATTTAGTTTTAGAAATCGATATGCAGATGTAGTTTTGACGCCCTGGAATTCGATCCTAATTACATAGATTTTCTCCCACTTGTGGCCAGGTATCTCTGCCATTGTTGATCTTGCACGGAGAGGCTGATGTAGTGATTATGGGTCATATACTCTTTTCTTAACCCCTATATACAATAGGCTACGCTGTCATATGAATCAGTTCTATTCAATAAATAGGTTATAAATGAATTCAAACATAATACGTGTGTTAAATGAATAGTAAATGGATCGTAAATGGATTATATACAGATTCCTAATTTACTTAAACCTAACTCACCTATATGACTCTTTCTTCGTTTTCTCTCGATCTCGTGCTCGCTCGCTCCGCACTCTTACTACTCTCACCTTATTGTGGGTACGGATTTTCCTCAATCAGGTTAAATATGAAAAGTATTTTAGGAATATAAATCGGATATGTATTACTAGATTTACATTGCATAAAAATGGATCAAGACGAGTTAAATGAATCCATTTGGCCCGGACCATTTTCGATCAGTCTGCCCATTTGACAGGTCCGGTAGTGACCGACCCATCCATCGAGGAGCAAGGCCATGCTCGAGAAGGCCTGTAGCTCGGACAAGTTAGGACGCGTATGCTTATTAACATCAGCTTGATTTTCCAAGAGGACTAGAGCTTGCGGCAATTATGAACTTTGTACGTGCTAGTCCACAATTCCTCCAGCTCCTGTTTCCCCTCTCCTTCAACCGTAATAACACCATGAGATCCACCATTGAAGTTAAAGAGGAGGCAATGACACAGGGTATCAAAGAAATATTGACGTGATAAAATTGGTTAATCCCAAAACATTTGTGAAATTTATAGTGATGTCTAGTCTCTCTTTCGATAGAATTAATAGAATCTATGCATCTCTCACCGAGCTAACTCGCACTCATGACCTCATGAAGGAATGAAGGGAGATTATTCGAAAATTTTGGTCACGGATAGACTAAAAAGGCAGCAACCGGCAATAGCCACAGTGGGCTTTGCATGGAGTCGACCGGTCCATAAGGCAAAACACATACCCTGTGATCATCACCTCCAAAGCTCTTCCATGTAGCAGCGACATCGTCCCAGTCGATTAAGTCGGCACGTCAGCCCCGGGCATTCCAATTATGGCAAAGGCAAGTACTTCCACCACCCTCAGTGCACGAGAGAAATGAGAGAGAGGGGATCCACTTATAAAGACTGGCTCAGCCTGCACAGAGAGAGAGCGAGTCAAATGCATAACTTCTATTCAAACTTCAACAGCAAAATTTTTGCTCAAGAAAAAGAACGACGACAAAAGACAGCTGCAAAAATCTAGTAAGCCGCCATCACCAGACATCTTCCCGTGTTACCACATATTTCCTTCTATTACAGAAGTACAGGCAACATGCCGAATCATCGAAAGTGAAACGACAACATCTCGTCAGATTTGTCTCCAACACGAATGAGCTCAAACATCAAAGTTTTCAACTTATTGAGGAAAAGGGAAGTTCAAGAGGAAGCATTGTGTGTGCCTGTGTTGCTGTATGTATGCTTTGAATCGAACTCACCGAAGGTACAGAGGCAATGCTCAAAATGCCTCTCGACTTTCCTTCGGCACAAATATGAAGTTCTTTTCAAAAGGATCATCACAAATCCAAAGCAAAGTCAGATTCTTCATCGTTTTCCCAATCACTGCCATCGACTTCTTCAGGACCAGATGTTGGACCATCATCTTCACTCTGGAATGAAAAATCAAATCAAAAGTAACACCATCATTAGCACCGACAAAGCATTGCATTACAAATCAAAATTTTCTCCCAAATAAAAGAATCCAAGATTTTCGCATCAAATCTGGAACACGAATTAGAAATTTCAACACCTAAAAATTGTGTATAGCCAAAAGAAAGTGTGTGTCCAATTGGCAAGCAGTGCAAAGCAATATACCTGTATCAATTCTGATACTTCATCGAACTTGCCATTTTCTTCGGACCTCCAGGGATCTTCACTCTCTATCTCACAAGAGTCACCCTGCATAAAAAGTGAAGTGAACGCCATAAGGAACCTTCACATGCAAAGATTGACGAAAGCTCTCCAAAATAAGTGGCACTTACTATTTCCTTCATCATCTGCTCAATCGTGTGCTCCAGCTCAGATATGTGTTGACTTAGAGCCTGCACATGACAAGTAAAGATACAGTAAACAAGTGGGAACGTCCAGAAACATTAACTTCCATTTCACATGCATCAATAGCAGTTGGGCCATGTGAGGTGACCTCATGCCGTTGCATGGCAACAGAACGTTTCAATGCTTTTGCCTTCGTGAGAAGGTTCCTTGGCCTCAGGCTGATGGGTCGCTGGTAATTCTTTCCACGATAATATATGAGAGCATAGCCTTTTGGCACACTTTCTATTGCTACTAATATTCCACCACTCTCGAACTCCAACAGCCTTGCTGTGTCTTCCACGAAAGCAAGAGTTTTTTGTTTCGTTATAAGCTTCACCAATTCTCTATGCTTCCAATGCAGATGCATATTCTCAATGACACCATCAAAAACACCACGAATACCTGGTAAACACTGAACAAATTAATGCCCTCAACTTAAGTCTAAAATAATATGTATAATTAATGAACACATGTATAAGTACCAAGAGGCAGGTAAGGCTTCATTCTTAAACCAACTCTGCGAAACATAGTCCGTTCCTCGTCGGTGATAGTTTCCTGGTCATCATCAGGACTAGCAGGAACCATGGATGATTCTATCTTAGATAAGAGTCTCTCAGCCCTTTGTTTCTTTGCTTGTGCCTGTTGGACAGAGAACCATTATTTAGTAAAGGCGATGATAGGAAGATCTGAGAGGCCAATCATAAGAACAACCGAATGAATAGAATAAAATGCTTGCACTGCAGATATATAGTACACAAATGAGATGGATCACTTGAGGATAAAACATATGTATCTTCTCATCGTCTAAACTGAGCGAATGATCTGAGAATCACACCAAAAAACGAGCTGCATGCACCCAAAGAAGGAAGAAGGATTTGTAAAAGCTTCATATGAACTTTCAACTAGCAGTGAGGTATTAAGAATTTAAGAACAAGAACACTACTCAAGAGCCCTTTTCCATTTAAAAGCAACACATTTTCATTAATAAGATAATCCCATATCCTTCTAAGAGAATATAGAATTTCTCCAACAAATAATTTATTTTTTTGTCTAAGCGCTTTCTATATCTAGACAATGGTAAAGTTTGCTTTGTTGGTAGTTGAGGATTCTTTACTAAACCATTATACACTAATTTCTTCAGCTGTCTTGGCACTATGCTCTATTCTTTCAACATGTTAGCCTATTTTGCATCTTCTTCTAGTTCATCTCATCAAGCAAATATATCACAATGTACTGCCAAGTAGACATAATTCCACCATATATAGCAGAGAAAGTAAACAGGAAACTGTACATTATACTGAAAAAAAAAAAGCACTTACAAGAGCTAGCTTATGCTCAATTCTTTTGACAAGTCTAACACTCTTGGACTTGGAAGCTTCTTTGATCATTTTTTCACGTTCCTCAGTAGATATATCTCTTCCCCATCGGGCTTGAGCCTCGTAGAACTCAGCTAAAGTACCTGCTAGGGCATGGCCATCTTCCTTAGATGGAGCAGCATCAGTTGTTCCAGTCCGAAGTCTTTCTTCAACATCTTGTATCTGCTTTGCCAATTCCTGTCTTTCTGACAAAGCTGTGGCTACAGTAGGAGGAAGAAAATCCTTCCCACGATAGATGACAATGTAATACTTATTTCGAAGCAGCAAGACACCCCCAGTTAAATTCTGTGGAACAGATGGAAATGTGAATCAGTAACAGTAACGTGCTCGAATAACAACTTCTGTTTTATTCTATAACTGTGCCTTATTCTGGGTAGGTGAACAACCCAAAGATGCAGGAGATCCTATTAGAATTATCCCCTTAAACAAGATAGACAAGTTCTGCAATATGTCACCATTTTAAGTAGCATCCATAGTCTTCGCAATTAGCGTAACATAATTTTCATACAGAAGTAGCAAAGAGACATAAGGTACTGACTTTTGAGTACTGACGGGTTATAAAACAATTATATCATCAGGATACTGGTGTTTTGGATTAGGTTGGCAAAAAAACAGACCTTCAGCTCATCAGCCATGAGTTTGTTATTCGTATTCTGAATTCCTCTTTTAACAGCAATCTTTGCAACTAAGCTCTTCTCCCAAACCTTAATTATAGCAGCTGCCAGACCCTGATGGTTCCTGTTTCTCCCTTCATGAAATTTAAGGAAACAAAAAATGTCAAAAACTTATTTGCATAGGGAAGAAGCCATAAGTCAACATGGTGAATATTACCTAGGGCAAAATGACAAGGAAGTGACTTCGCCGTCTTCCGTAAGTTCGTCATCTCAGCATTGGTCAGTCGCGAACGCATTCCGGTGGGAAGAAGCCTAAACGGTGTTTTATAACCAGGAATCT
This sequence comes from Rhodomyrtus psidioides, assembly GCA_021437785.1. Lineage (NCBI taxonomy): Eukaryota > Viridiplantae > Streptophyta > Magnoliopsida > Myrtales > Myrtaceae > Rhodomyrtus > Rhodomyrtus psidioides. Next base: position 14,114,061 of record JAILYB010000004.1, on the reverse strand, counting down.
TTTGAGGAAGTAGATCCGCATCAACCGGAAGCACTCCTGTGCCCCACCACTCTTCGAAACGAGGGCCTAAGCCATCTAACAAGCTGTTATATTCTACCTCCTCTTCTGTCAAGCTCTCCCTTAGCATTGGGCTCCTCTCTGACACTTCACTCTTCTCACATTCTGGCTTCACATCATCGCCACTTTCTGCAACTGGTCTGTTGGCTGAAGAAACATCAGGGACAAAAAGAGCATCACCTTCCCTCACAACCGGTTGGGATCTTGAAGCAGGGCCTTCATAGTTCTTCCCACGGTATACCACCATAACACTGCCAGACCTCCATATGACCAATCCCCCAGTTCGACGCTGAGAAAAACTACAAGCAGTCGCTTACATACTCTCGAGTCATATCATTGCTATTCTTTTCACTTTTCAGATATTTTAAGTCATATTCATCAACACTTTAAGCAAACATGAAACACAACTGTCAAGCAAACAAAAAGTTCAAAAAGCAGGAACCACTAAGCGCTGATGCTTCATCAACATGCGCAATATTTGATTCATCGACATTACCAAAAAAATTGTGGCAAATTCATATACAATAAGTTTTCATTGAATTTTGACCAAACAAAAAAAAAAATTTCATTGAACCAACCTCGACGACCTCATGTGCTGTCTTCATATCGTGGGCAAGCACCTCATGAAACTTAAGCCTCACAAGCTCCTCCTTCCTCCACTTGTCATGTATCTTCTCTAAAACCGCCTGCGTGATCCCCGCTTTGGCGACGCTAATCCTCTCCCTAATATACATTCCCATCCTCCTCAACCTCCTAAGCTCCTCGTCCTCAATGGTAAGTTCCGCCAATGTAGGCGCTTTCACCGACCTCTTCCTGTCCCCGACAACCTTCTGTTCAACCTCTCCCTTGCCTTCTTTCTCCCATGGCAACAACCCTGCATCGTCCTCCCCGCGTTCATCCTCCTCAAGGAAACTATCCGGCCTAATCCACTCTCTACGCAACAAGTCACCTAGCCTCTCCTCTCCAGTAGGCGGGGCGGCTCCGAATTCGCCCTCGCCATCCTCTCGGTCCTCTTCTTCTTCGTCGTCCGACCCTAATCCTAAATTTCTCAACCTGAGCACAATCCTCTCGATCGCATTTTGGCCTCTGTCGTTACCGGAGTACCTAGACTCAACCTCGCTGCGAGAATCGGAGTCAGCGACCTTACCGGGGGATTTCCCGTCGATCTCGCGACTCGGAGGCGGCGGCCACTTGTTGAGCCACGGAGCAGAGTGCGGCTTGTCGCCGCTTCTTCTCTGGGAGGAGCTAGCGTTTTGAGGATTGGTCGTGCGGAGAGACTGGCAAAAACAGCGCCGCTCGAGGTCGCGGGGCTGCGGCGGCCTCGGAGAGGCGAAGAGTAGGTGGAGAGAGCTCTTGCCGGAGCTGGAGGAGGTGCGCGGGAGAGCGTTGCGCAGGGGCAGTTCGGTGATTTTCGCGGTAGCGAAGGCCATTTTCCCGGGTCGGAGCTCAGTGAACCGAGGTGTCTGAGAGAACGTCGCCCATGGTCCGGATATCACAAAACGAGAGGTCGAAGATGACGACGAAGAAGATATTTAATTTTTTTCTGGATATTTTATTTACATCTTTTTCAGGTGTTGAGACGGATCGGGCCTGAGAAATGAAGTGGGCCGACAAGTGTGGGCCTAATCAGTCACTGGGCCTAACCATCCTAAGATGGTATAAATCATTCGATCACAAAAAAATGAAAATAAAAAAAATTCTACAAATGAGATTATTTTCACTAATTTAAGTTATTTAACATCCCCGCAACTGCAACTGGGGGTGAACGGTTTCAGGTAGGGCTGTCAATTTGGCCCGCGCCGGACGGGCCGGCCCGGCCCGGCCCGAAATTTTTCTGCCTTTTCGGGCCGGGTCTAGTACTTGGGCCGGGTCGGGCCGGGCCGGCCCGAGGCCAAAATTTTTTAAATACCTATTTTTTTCTTTTAAATTTAATTTATTTTTAGATTTTCTTTTTATATTTTTTCATTTGATGGTTTGTTAATTAATTTTAATTCAAAAAAATTTTAAAAAAAGGAAAGAAAAAAATATTTTCAGCCCAAATCAGGCCCGGCCCGAGCATGGTACTGCTCAATTTCGGCCGGCTCGGGCCGGGCCAAGACCCGGCCCGGCCCGGCCCATTGACACCCCTAGTTTCAGGTTCCTTATAGGTTTCACTTAAAATCTGGACCCTACACGTCGGAACATGCTCTTTATTTTTTGGAATTTGAAACTTATTCGTTATATCCTGAAACTTGGAACTTACTTTGTCCCAGGTTTTTAGGTCGGTTTCAGGGTACCTGAGAACCTGGCAATTTTTTTAAAAAAATTAGTCAAGTAAATTGAGAGTGAACGCTACAACCACTAAGGAGAAGTAGATGTGAGCACTTTTTTATTCTGTACAAGTTACATTTGGAACTTGAACCAACCCGTTAGACCAAGTTTCTCATTTTTTGAAACCTGAAACCTAAAAATTTGTTTAGCTTCAGATTATACACTCATCATCAGACACCATAAAACATTGTAGGATCGTGCGAAGACATGTACCAAGAAAAAAAATCATTTCAGGATCTACGGTCCAAGTGTCAGGTTTCAGGTTTTATGTAATAGAATCTGGAACCTACCATTAGAACAGGTTCCTCAATTTTTGGAACCTGGAACCTACTATACATACCTTGAAACATGGAACCAGATCAATTTCCATAGGTTTCGGTTTCACGTTTCGGGTTCTATCTTGAAACCATGCTTATCCCTACCCGCAACTAGAGTTATTTTTCGTTAACCATGTCTACTCTCTTTTATGATAAACACCAACAACTAGAGATTTAAAGGGCGATCCACTATTCCATAAAAATTGCGCATATTTATTTTGGCAATGGATTGTCTTATCACGCGCACATCTACACTTTTGTCTTTTCAAATTATATTATCAACGAGAGTATGGATAACGGCTTGAAGCGGCAACTTAGACTTCGTTTGGTTCAGCATTGTAAATGTGCATTTGAACTCTAATGTCCTTTGGCCAAATGCAAATATTGTTTGGTTCAATTTTTTACTCGCTTTAGCCAGATGGAGATACTTTGGGCTAAGGGACTTTTGCAAAATGCAACTATTTTTTTTTAAAATTTTGTCACCTTTGCCGTCGCCACCCACCACCACTCGCCACCAGTCGCCGTCGGTCGCTGGCCACCACTGCTGGTCGTCGCAGATCATCGCCGCCCACCGTCGGTGGTGACCGGCTGCGGCGGCCGAACAGCCGCCACCGCCATTTTTTTATTATTATTAAAAAAAGTAAAAAATACTTTACAAAGTTCATTTTTTACCAAACAATATTTACATCAATATTATGTTTCAATGTATTTTTAAAATAAATTTTACCAAACACTACTTACATTTTGCAAAAGGCCTTTAGTCCAAAGGTATTTACATTTTCTCAAAATCCCTTAGCCAAATGCTGAACTAAACAGGTCCTTAATCTCAAATGACGGCCCTTGCTCAACGACTGTGCTTATTCCGATGGGTAGAGGAGCAATTTCGTCTAAAAAAATTTGCAATGAGACCAATTTGAAGAAGCCCCGAGCTGAAGCTAGGGTGCTTTAAGTTCTCCCGATCGAAATCTTCCTCCTCCCTCCAGATTAAAAGGAAAAGTAGGTCAAACGTCAAGCGAATGCAAACACCAAATAGCAATAGGTTAAAGAGTCAATTCATTTCAAGAGTTGCAAAAGTAAGAAATTAAAGCATGTTCATTTAATTATATTGCTCTGAATAAGAAAAAAAATGTTTCCCAACTTTATTTTTCTTAAGAATGCTGTCTAAGACCTTGTTTGGTTCAGCATTTGAAATGAGTATTGAGAATCTAAAGTCCCTTGGCCAATGCAAATGGTTTTTGGCTACTTTTTTTTAACTCATTTTGGAGAGCTGTAATTACATCTCAAATGTTCTCCAAAGTCATTTAGACCAAAGTATCTCTTTTGCGAAATGCAACTAATTATTTTATTTTATTTTAACTTTGTCACCTTCGCTTGCCGCCACTCCTCGTCGCCGCCACCCACCGCCACCCGCAACCGCCCATCAGCCGCCGCCCGCTCATCGCTGCCGATCGTCGCTTCTGCGCCGCCGCCGTTGCCGACGGCCGACTGTTTTTTTTTTTCTTTCAAAAAGTAAAATACTTTACAAAGTTCATTTTTCACTAAATAGCATTTACATCAAAGTTGCTTTTCAATGTGTTTTTAAAATACACTTTACCGAGAAAATTGTGGGGCATTTTCTTGGGTCTTAAATTAGCTATTTGTTTCGGTATCCCTAAACTTATTGTGGGGGTGGATTCGCAAGCTACTATTTCACTGGTCTAGAAATCTACACCTCCACTTTGGTGACACGCTCATTTCTAGGATTTAGAAGCTTTTATTGAATTTTCAGCATGTCAAATTTTTGCATAATTTTAGGGAAGGAAAATTCATGTGCTGATTAGTTAGTAAATTGGGTCATTCACTCTTATGATGTGAATGACACCTTAGTTTCAAATAGGCCACCAAGAGGTTTGATTCCTTTGTTTTTAGGAGAGCAGGTTGGATCAAGTTTTGTTAGGCGTATTCTGATGTAACTTTTGGACTTCGCCCCTTTTATTATAAAAAAAAAATTACACTTTACCAAACACTACTTGCATTTTTAAAAAGGTCTTTATCTTAAAAGCATTTGCATTTTCTCAAAGTTCCTTGGTCAAATGCCGAACCAAACATGCCCTAAATAACGAGTGAACTACAAATCGGACAAGAGCACCATCATTTTACCAATTCGAAATTTTCAATACTATGAATTGGCTGAGGAAAAAAAACGAAACACTAGGCAAGAGAAGGAGAAGACATCACAATTTCCCATTTCATGGATAGACGTATAGTCTGCTACAGGAGAAAATATTCAGTGATTCATTTTCACCACATCATCAGCTGACTTGGCGATAACTTTTTCCTCTCATGCAATTACAGCCTGACACGTATGTACAGAAGTAGAATCAAATGAATGAAAAATTGCAAAATTTATCCAGGCCACTACATTCCCTCTCTTCCTCCTCCGTCCATGCCATCTCTCGAGCTTGACCTGCACCCCTCCCCCGCTGTCGCCGACGTTGGCATCGTGTCCAAGCAAATTGCGTATCCAAACTGAGTCGCTCTGTCGGTCGTCTTTTGTGGTCCTCTGTTCGGCTTCAGCTTCAGCTTCGTCTTCCTCCATGTGTCTGTGTGTCTTCGTCATCGACCACGGGCCGGATTTGGTCACTTCGTCTCGCCGCCGTCACCATGGCTCCATATCTAATCTTCAGCTTTGTCTTCCTCTGTCAGTCTTCGATTTTGCCTTCCTTTGGGCTTCTATTTGTCTTCAACTGTTCCTCTTTTTTCTCCGTTTTTGTTTTAGAGCTCATAAGGAAGAATGGCGATAGATGAGCAAAGGCTCGTGTTTGTGTTTGTGGATGAGCCGCTTCGCCGGTCATGGACCAGGAGAAAATATCACCAGTCATGGACCAACGGTGAGCAAGATGAACCAACAAAACTGGGAACTGCCCGCACTGGATTGACCAAGGGCGTCGGTCCAGTTCCAATTATGTAAAATTAAAACCAATGATTTTCGATCCAGTTTTCGATTTTAGGGGTACCGGACCGATTATTCATTTATTTATTTATTTTATTAAATATAAACCTAATAATAACATTCATCGATTATTTTTTATTTCTTAAATGTATACTTAGGTTTGTTTAATATATTAAAATTAAAAATTTGTGTTGCTCATCCCTAATAATAATCCACCGATTCCTTTGTACCTTCCGAGAATCGGACAAGACTGAAAATCGACCACCCCCAAGTTGGAATAAAGAAATGGGGAAGATTTGGCCGGCCAATGAGCCCAAGTTGTTATTTGACACTAAGTTGATCGATAAAGTTCACTTCGATCTCTCCTTTGAAAGAAAATCGAACCCTACTTTGAGTCCTTATTTGAAATTTCCCTTCAAGAATATACATTTCAATATCAAATAATCCGACATTTCCCTTATCTTCTTAGAGTGCATTTGGTTCATCTTTTTCAAAGGGGCTTTCGGCATCTAAAGCCCCTTGGGAAAATGCTCAAGTGTTTAGGGTGTGCATCGATTTCTGCTCCAGAAGTGATTCTGGAGTAGAAATCCGTTTGATAATATAATTTCTCAAGCAGAAATTCGTTTGGTATAATTTTTTACTTATGATAGTTTTTTTACTTCTAAAGTGAAAAATCACTTTTGAAGCTATTTTTTTTTGTCAAATTTGAGAAGTGAAAAATAATCACTTCTCAACTTTAGAATTGCTTATGGAATCTTGTTTGAATAAAGTAAAATTGATTTTATTTTTAGAGATCACCGAAAGAAGAAAAGCAAACAGAGTCTCAGCATCTGTGATTTATGGAAGGGCGCCGAAAGAAAAAAGAGATAAAGTTTTGCGCAGTCCTAATCATGAATAGCGAAAGTGGAAAGCAGAAAGGCGATGAAGACTTTTAGGTGGTGTTCTTCAGAAGATGGATTTTCTTCATTTGTCGCATGTGATTTGTTTTTCCTTTTTTTCTTTTTGACTCCTTTTGTGTTGGCTCATAATTACATTAGGTGAAGACTTTTTGACTTCCTTTTGTTGTGATCTTCAGAAAGAGTGTCTTGTGTTTTTATATAAGCTGGTCGATCAAAGATGTATTATTAGTGAAGCCGAGAGAAGCAAAGCGTGTGCTTCGTTTTGTATTCATCAGTTTCTTCATAAGAGATTATTTCTCAATCCATTTCGTGCCTCGTTTCTTATATCCGAAATGTCAACCATTTGGTTCCAACATTTGGTATCAGAGCTAGAAATGACATCCACTAATTCCGTTCAAATGCAATTTCCAAAGCTGAATGGAAAGAATTTCAACAACTGGTCCGTATAGATGAATGTTCTTTTCAAATCGCAAGATTTGTGGAATCTAATTGAAAATGGCTACAACGAAGTAGCCGATACCGAAGCATTCGAGGCTTTAAAAAAGGAGGAGAAATAATCTTTGGTGAAGTCATGGAAGAAAGATAAAAAAGTATTGTATGTGATCTTTCAAGCCGTAAAAGAAACGATATTTGAAAAAATATTGAGCGCGGAGACCGCGAAGACAGCTTGGGATATCTTGCAGAAATCCTACAAAGGCGATGATCATGTCTGGCGGGTGCGGCTTCAGACCCTTCGAGGTGATTTTGGGTCTCTTCGCATGAAAGACTCGGAATCAATATCGGCATATTTCGATCGTATACAGGCCATCGTTAACCAATTGAGGGTTAATAGTGAAGAACTTCAAGATGTTCGTGTCGTAGAAAACATCTTGAGGTCTTTGACCGAAAAATTTGACTACGTCGTCGCCGCAATCGAGGAAGGACAAGATGTGTCAACTCTCACGTTGGAGTGTTTGATGGGTTTATTGTGCCCGCACGAGCAAAGAATGAATCAGAAGTCCGTTGGTTCAGTTCCCGAGCAAGCATTGCAAAGTCGGGTCACTCAACCAAGCCAAGGAGGCTATCAAGGCAGCCGAGATCGTGGAGGAGCCCGAGGTAGAGGTGAAAATTCAAATTTCACTGGAAAATTTAAAACACGTGACAAATCAAAAGTCAAGTGTTTTAAGTGCAATAAATTCGAACATTACAAATTCGAGTGCCATGCAAAGGCAACGTACGAGCCAGCGGAACATGCACATGCCACAGATGCTGAAGAATACATGGTACTAGCATGTGCGAAGGATGATTCGACTATCGTGGATACCAACACATGGTATCTAGATACTAGGTGTAGCAACCATATGACCGGCAGAAATGAGTTATTCTCACAGTTAAATGAGACGAGCCATGGTGAAGTCAACTTCGGGAATAAATCAAAAATTCCCGTGATGAGCAAAGGTAACATTAATATCAAGTCCAAAGATGGTACTAATGTTGCTATTGCAAATGTTTACTTTGTGCCATGACTTTTTTGGAATTTGCTAAGTGTTGGGCAACTTTTCGAAAATGGCCACAAAGTTCACATTGAAAATGGAGTTTGCACCATTAGAGGTGTCAATAATAAGTTGATCACAGCGGTACAGATGACGACGAACCGGATGTTTCCCCTGACTCTTCAGACAAAGAATCTCTTGAATTTTCAAGTGATGACGAAAGACAGCAGCTTGCTGTGGCATCTTCGATTCGGGCATCTAAATTTTCGTGGAATGAAACTACTGGTCCAGAAAAAGATGGTGACTGGCATGCCGTTGATTGACAATCTAGGTCGTCCTTGTGAAGGATGTCTCATGGGAAAACAACATCAAGATCCTTTTCCAGTCGGGAAATCCAAAAGAGCAAACCAACCGTTGGAGCTGGTACATACAGATATATGTGGCCCTATTGAGGTTGAATCGTTCGGACAAAAAAGGTATATGTCGATTTTGTTGACGATTTTACTAGAAAAACTTGGGTATATTTCTTGAGAGAAAAATCTGAGGCTTTTGGCAAGTTCAAAGAATTCAAAAGTCTATGTTAAAAAACAAAGTCGCTTTAATTTGAAGACGGTGAGATCAATAGAGGAGAAGAATTTACCTCAAATGAATTTCACAAATTTTGTAAAGTTCATGGAGTGAAACGTCAGTTGACTGTTAACTATACTCCTCAGCAAAATGGTATAGCAGAAAGAAATAAACAGGACAATCTTTGAAATGGCCAGAAGTATGCTAAAAGCTAAAGATTTGCCCAAAAAAATTTGGGCAGAAGCTGTTGCTTGTGCTGTATTTTTGCTAAACAGGTGTCCAACAATGAGTGTTTTTGGAAGAACCCCAGAAGAGGCTTGGAGCGGAAACAAGCCAAATGTTTCATTCCTGCAAGTATTTGGGTGCGTAGCATATCCCTATATACCAGATGAACGAAGAAAGAAGCTGGATGACAAAAGCGAGAATTGCATCTTCATCGGCTACAGTAACACAACTAAAGGTTATAAGACGTATAACCCGGTCACTGAGAAAGTCATCATCAGTAGGGATGTCCAGTTTTTAGAAGACGAAGCCTGGGAAAGGTGACCAGAAAAACATCACCATCGAAGATGAACCACTGGTGGGTGAGATAGAAATACTACCATCATCTTCAACGAGTGGCCATCTTCTTCTCGTCTTCGACTGGTGGAACATTTGAGACCGAGGCGGCAAGTGAATGTGACAAAATTTTAAAAAAAAAAATAGTTGCATTTGAGATGCAACTTTCCAAAGTACCTCCAGAGGTACTTTGGCCTAAAAGCCTTTAAAGAGCATTTGAGATGCAATTGCATCTACCCAAAGTGAGCCAAAAAAATGAACCAAACAGTATTTGTATTTGGCCAAGGGACTTTAGAGCCCTAATGCTCATCTCAAATGCTGAACCAAACAGGGCCTGTGAACGACGTAGTTGTGGTTCTGAAACTACTGTTAGTGAATATGTACCACCAGTCGAAGTTGATGAAGAATGGACAGCTCATTGAAGATGATGGAGGTGTTTCTATCTCACCCGCTAGTAGTTCATCTTCGATGATGATATTTTTCTGGTCACCTTTCTGGTTCCAGTCTCAGGCTTCATCTTCTAAAAACTAGACATCTCTGCTGATGATGATCTTCTCAGTGACTAGGTTATACAGCTTATAACCTTTAGTTGTGTCACCGTAACCAATGAGGATGCATTTCTCGCTTTTATCATCCAGCTTCTTTCTTCGTTCATTCGGTATATGGGGATATGTCACGCATCCAAAATATTTGTAGGAACGAAACATCAGGCTTGTTTCCGCTCCAAGCCTCTTTTCGAGTTCTTCCAAGAGCACTTGTTGTTGGACACCTGTTTAGTATAAATACAGCACAAGCAATAACTGTTAGAAAAATATAATACATACAATGATAAATCTAAAATAGCATAAGCATAAACACTGAAATGACATAGAGGTTTATATCTGACACGTTTCGAGCTATGTCATTCACCATATATGTCACATAAATCTTCTTCTTCAAAAATCTGCAATCCATAGACCTATGACCCATTGCCACAGTTGAAGCATTTCCTTGAAACTTGTTCTTGAAAACTCCTCCTTTTGGTTCCAACTTTGGCTTCGCAATCTTCTTATTTTAAGATTATTGGACCATAAATATATTCAATTGTTAGAGGTAAAAATGCTAAATTGGCAGAAGCACAAACACTGAATTGACAGAAGAACAACAGTGAATCGAAAGAAGCAAAATAGTGTGAACAGAACCACAATTAATATTGAAAAGAAATGAAATTGATACAAATACCGAAACATGTGTTTGACACGATTTTCTTAAAACAGATTTGTCATCTCTCGTACGTGGTTTGAGGTTTTGTGAACGTTTGTCTCCTAGGATACAACGGTTGGCAACGATAGAGGCAAGCACAACACTCTACAGCTTTCGGCGAACTTAAACAAACATGAGCACTATCGAAAACAATACGAATGCAAAGAATGGAAAGAGAAGGGAGTTTTCTTCATCTTCTCTCTCAAAATAGAATGAGAAGCCATATATTTATAGGGTAATTGGGGTATTTCAGAACTAATAATGGCTAATTAATTTTGCAACAACAAATAACGGTGGTTCTGCCATTACAAAAGTAATGGTTCTGCTGTTACATTATTAATGGCTCTGCCAATGGTTCTACCGTTACAGTAGTAATGGTTCTACTAGTGATTCTGCTGTTACATTATTAACTTTGCAACAGCCGAATTTAATGCCATTAACTTGCTGTTACTAAATCAATTCAGTAGCTATTATAAAGAATAATTTGTAACAGTTTGAGGGTATTAAATGAGCAATAATTTCTCATTTAATCACCCATCAAAATATCTATATTTTTCAACAATTCCCCACATGAATGAAAATTATTTTGATTTTGACTTTGTGATAATGTTTAAAAAATGAAACCTGCATAGAATAGGTAGGTGTCCCCCTTTGAACCTTTCCTTGTAAAAGTATATTTAATTTACCAGTTGTCCAGTAGACATGATGTCCTTGAACTATCCTGCTTTCTTAGTAAATGACCCATATACTTCACACATGAATCATCTAAACGTTTACTCAGTTCTCATGAGTATGTTCGTTTTGGCCGTGAACATCGTCCTGGTTCTGCGAAAGTTTCTAAAGAATTTAGCTCTCGATAATTTGTTAGTGGTCTGCCTAAGAACCAATTAAGGTTGATACCCTAACATTAGTTGTAGATCAGGTTGTGTCAAAAAATCGACCTTCACTATACTTAGGTAGTTATAATGTCTTGCTAGAGACCGCTTATAACTTGTGGGCCAAAAGAGTTTTGGGCACACTGCTAATGTCCAATGAATCTACATGATCGCACACAATAGCGAACTGATTTAATATTTTCTCTGCGCCTTTATCTACTTAAGAAGTAGAGTTTAATTTATTCTCCTATTACAAATATTATTCTCCTATTACAAATATTTACGAGATCGGGCGCGTTATGAGATAACGATTAAACGCACGATTGAGTGGACGGTTTAGAGGACGTCGTGGGTTCAGGCCATTACATTGTGGGGCCCAAACCGTGAAGTGTAGGGTTACGAGTAATAACTCTAGAGACGCCTCAGACGTTTTTTTTTTGTGATTCTCCCGAAGGAGAAAAACAAAGAATGGTTCTCTGTTTAAGGCGATCGTGAGTGGAACTCTAAGATCTGATACCTAGCACTTGGATCATTGGAGATTGCAGTTCGTGTGTGTGGATACCAGTAGAGGCGCAACACTTGGGGCGCTAATCCAGACACAACCGACCGTCAGTTTATTGCCGACATCAAAAGGTACGTCTTGAACCTATTTTGATTTGATATACAAATGGATCATGTTTAGGGTTTCGTTCCGCTGTGTTTTATGAATCCAGGAAACCCAAACAGTGGTATCAGAGCCTTTTGTGTTATATCGAAGTTGAATAGGAAACCCTAATTGTTGATACATATGATGTATGCCTGAATTGATTCTGTGAAATTAGGGTTAGATGAATTGGGAACACAAATTGATATGATCAATTTGAGTATTTTCACACTAAGACGAACTTGAATTCCTACAATGATGTGCATTAATGTGATTGATCTAGAGGCGTTCTGTTAAGTAAACAAAATTACGAATTCTGTTTAAGGTTATGAGAAGGAACGGAGCATGGATGACCTTAGGGATAATTTAGTTGAAATCGCCCACCCTAGCAACGTCGGTTCAAGAGGATGGACAGTTTCTTGAGAAAACGGAATTGAGAATTTTGTCTAAGTTTCGAGGGCGCTGCCCCAAAGCCCCTGCGATGGGTGCTGCCCCTTGGAACCCCGCTCACTAAACGGTCAGCGAGACTACTGTAAGGGGATCTGCCCCTCGAACCCGACAAGGGGGCGCAGCCCCCTTGACCCCTGCATAGATTGTTCGTTCACAGTATAATTAATATACCTTTGTTGTGATAAGTAATATGTTCATAACATGCATACATTCATCATTGTATAAAAACATCGTAAAAGTCCTTGATAAAATTAAGTAGTAAGACGATGTCTTTCCAATCATACACCTATCAATGCTTGAATCGTCAAAAGATGGGTCTGCCAAAGCAGGATGTCTTTAACTATTTGAGTAAGGTAGGATGGATAATGGTTATCCATTTGTTAAGATTGATTTACTTAACGAGGCTATCAAAACGGTTTTGGGCCTTAAGGCATAGAGTTTGGGGATAATACATGAGATGTCAACCTCAACAACTAAGAGTTGTATTCGATATAATTGACAAAGAGTTGTCTACCTAAATAACTAAGTCTTGAGCGGTAAGCCAAAGTTTACTCGAGTCTTAGTGAAATATAGATCTTGGTCCACTATACTTATAAGGGGCACTTTTTGTAAAAGTATAGTGGGAGTTGATTATGAATTATATTGATGAACAATTCACTTTGCATATTTGTTGTAGATAATGTCAAATACATCTGCATCAAGCTTTTCACTGCGATCTATCATTGAGAAGGACAAATTGAATGGTTCAAACTTCTTGAACTGGTACATAAGCTTGAGAATTGTTCTCAAACAAGAAAAAAAGGATTATGTCCTAGAGAAACCACTCCCTCAAAAGGTACCCACTTCAAATGCTCCCCATGCTGAAAGAAATACTTACCAGAAGCATAAAGATGATGCATTGGATACATCTTGTCTAATGCTAGCTACCATGAACTCAGACCTTCAGAAGCAGTTTGAGAACGTGGATGCTTATGATATGATCATGAACCTGAAAAATTTATTTCAGGAGCAGGCACGCACTGAAAGGTACCAGACTGTAAAGGCCTTAATTGAGTGCAAGCTAGTAAGTGGGAGTTCAGTTAGCCCACATGTCATAAAGATGATAGGTCATATTGAAAATCTAGAGCGACTGGGCTCTCCTATTAGTCAAGAGTTGGCTATTGACATTATTCTTCAGTCACTGCCTCATGATTATGACACGTTTGTTATTAACTATAACATGCATAATCTGAATAAGACTTTGACTGAATTGCATGGGATGCTTAAAACTGCTGAGCAGAATATCAAGAAGGACCATACCCCTAATGTTCTCATGGTTCAAAAGGGAAAAGGTTTTGAGAAGCCAGGTATGGTCAAGGGTAAGGGCAAGGGCATTAAGCCTAAACCCAAATCCAAGATAATGGGTCCGACTGCTGATGTTGTCTGCTTCCATTGTGGTAACAAGGGACACTGGAAGAGGAAATGCAAGAAATATTTGGAGGATATGAAGAAGAAGGGAAGCGAGACTTCCATTTCAGGTATTTATGTTATAAAAGTAAATGTTACTACTAGTTCTACTTCATGGGTATTGGTTATCGGTTGTGGTACTCACATTTGTATGAATGTGCATGGATTGAAACGAAGTAGAACGCTAGCAAAAGGTGAAGTGGAACTACGAGTTGGAAATGGAGCAAGAGTTGCTGCATTAGCCATAGGAACATATGATGTAGCTTTACCTTCTGGCATGGTTTTAGAATTGAATAATTGGTACTATGTACCTGCTATACGCAGGAATATTATTTCTGTTTCTTGTTTGGACAAGGAAGGTTTCTGTTTTGATATAAAGAATAATAGTTGTTCATTTTATTTTAATGGATTGTTTTATGGTGACGCCCATATTGTGGATGTGATATATGTTCTAAATCTGATGTGCCAATCTATAATATAAATACAAAAAGGTTTAAATCTAATGATTTGACTCCGACCTATCTGTGGCATTGTCGTTTAGGCCACGTAAACGAGAAAAGAATTCACAAGCTCTACAGTGATAGGCTATTAAATTCATTGATTTTGAATCATATGATACGTGTGAATATTGTTTAGTTGGCAAAATGACAAAAGCTCCTTTTACTAATCAAAGTGAGAGGGCAAAAGAATTGTTGGCCATTATACATAATGATGTGTGTGGACCACTTAGTTCTACATCCAGAGGAGGTTATCAGTACTTCATTACATTTACTGATGATTTCAGTAGATATGGATATGTTTATTTGATGAAACATAAATCCGAGTCCTTTGAAAAGTTCAAGGAATTTCAGAATGAAGTACAAAATTAACTTGGCAAGAATATCAAGGCTCTTCGATCTGATCGAGGAGGAGAATATATAAGCCAAGAATTCAATGACCATCTCAAGGAGTGTGGAATTGTTTCACAGCTTACTCCCCTTGGAACACCACAGTGGAATGGTGTCTCTGAGAAGAGAAATCGAACTTTGTTAGACATGGTTGGATCAATGATGAGTTATTCAAATCTTCCGTTATCTTTCTGGGGATATGCACTCGAGACAGCTGCGTTCACACTAAATAGAATTCCATCAAAAGCTGTAGAGAAGACACCATATGAGATATGGACAGGAAAAGTTCTTAGTATGTCTTTTCTAAAGATTTGGGGCTGCGAAGCTTATGTAAAACGTTTACTTTCTGATAAGCTTGGGCTCAAATCTGATAAATGCTTCTTTGTGGGATATTCTAAGGAAACTAAGGGATATTACTTTTACAACCGATTAGAGAACAAAGTGTTTGTTGCTCGAAATGGTATCTTTTTGGAGAAAGAGTTTCTTAATAAAGGAACCAGTTAGAGTAAGGTAAACCTCGAAGAAGGTATTGTGCCACAAGAGAGTGTTCCAGTTCCTCAATTGGATCTACGAAGAGTTGTAAAGTCTACTCCAGTAGCACCTATAGTTCGTAGGTCTGAAAGAACACATCGTGAGCCTATGAAATATGGCTTTCATGTGACAGAACATCGTCATCTATTGCTAATAGAAAATTATGAGCCTACGACCTATACAGAAGCTATGATGGGCCCAGACTCTGATAAATAGCTTCAGGCCATGAAATCCGAAATGGACTCGATGTATCAAAATAAAGTTTGGACTTTGATTGATCCACCCGAATGTGTCAAACCTATAGGGTGCAAATGGGTTTTCAAGAAGAAAACTGATATGGATGGAAATGTTCACATCCATAAAGCACGACTAGTAGCTAAAGGTTTCAAACAAACTTATGGTATTGACTATGACGAGACATTTTCACCAGTGGCCATGCTTAAGTCCATTCGGATTATCCTAGCGTTTGTCGCATATTATGACTATGAGATATGTCAAATGGATGTAAAGACGGCTTTCCTTAATGGAAACCTAGAGGATGATGTGTATATGACACAACCTGGAGGCTTTACATCACCAGAAAACGCTGGGAAGATATGCAAGTTTCAACGTTCTATTTATGGATTGAAGCAGGCATCACAGAGCTGGAATATTCATTTCGATGAAACTGTCAAAGAGTTTGGCTTCATTAGAAACAAAGAAGAAGCTTGTGTATACAAAAAGTCTAGTGGGAGCGCAATTGTGTTTCTAGTGTTATATGTGGATGACATACTACTCATTGGAAATGACATTCCTATGCTTCAGTCAGTTAAGACATGGCTAGGAAAATGTTTCTCCATGAAGGACATGGGTGAGGCAAACTATATCTTAGGAATCAAGATATATAGAGATATATCAAAGAGACTTATTGGACTAAGTCAAAGTACATACATTGACAAAGTCATCAATAGGTTTAATATGCAAGATTCCAAGAAAGGTTTTCTCCCGATGTCACATGGCATAAGTCTTAGCAAGACTCAGTGTTCTTCAACACAAGATGAGCGAGACCGCATGAGTATGATTCCTTATGCATCAGCCGTAGGATCCATCATGTATGCCATGTTGTGCACTCGTCCAGATGTTTCTTATGCATTGAGCATGACAAGCAGATACCAGTCAGATCTAGGAGAATCTCACTAGATAGCTGTCAAAAATATCCTTAAGTACTTGAGAAGAACTAAGGATTTATTCATAGTCTATGGAGGTGAGGAACATATTACTGTAAGTGGTTACACTGATGCTAGTTTCCAAACCGACAAAGACGACATTCGATCGCAGTCAGGGTTTGGCTTTTGCGTGAATGGTGGAGCGGTGTGCTGGAAAAGTTCCAAGCAAGATACTATTGCAGATTTTACAACAAAAGCTGAGTATATTGCTGCTTCAGAAGCATCAAAGGAAGCTGTATGGATTCAAAATTCATAGAAGAACTGGGAATCGATCCCATTGGTTCCAATCCAGTAGACCTCTATTGTGACAACAATAGAGCTATAGCTTTGGCTAAAGAGCCTAGGTCTCACCAGAAGACCAAACACATACTCAGGAAGTATCACCTCATTCGAGAATTCATTGAAAGAGGCGATGTCAAAATGTGCAAAGTTGCAACGGAGTTGAATGTAGCTGATCCGTTGACGAAGGCTCTTCCACGACCTAAGCATGAGCGTCATTGTAACGCTTTAGGCCTTAGACACATTAGTGATTGGTCTTGATGTGAGTGGGAGTATATGTTATATACATTTTCATTGTTCATTAATAAAGCACATCTTATATTTGATTTCGATCTAGTTTCAGTATATGATTAAATACGAAATCTTAGTCCCCTGAATATTGAATATCCTTGATAGATAATCAAATACGTGATTTGATCGTGAAACTCTATTAATAAAATGTATATTAGTATTCTAAATATCCCTAGTCAATTGTCATTGTGCATTGGGACGCCAATGGTGTTTGAGACTAGCATGTGAGTCTACTGATGACCAAGTTTCATGGATCATGAATATAGAGATATAAAGTTGATCGCATGGAATACATGTTGGAGAACATTGTATTGGACAGACCCGCTATGATAATACTGTAGGATTGTTATATGATGTCATCAGTGTTTCTCACCACAGCTATAGAGTATAGTCCTTTGACCTGAGTCTGCCACGGTTTCCTAGACGTGGATTGGCATGTTTTAACATCACCAAACGTCAGCCGTAATTGGTGACTATAAAGGTGATGGCTGGGCATGTCATGAACCGTGCTGAGGGATGTGAGTAGACAAGATGAAATTTGTCCCTCTCATATAACGAGAGTATGATATCCTGGCCTCCAGTAGAGTTGAGACTGTGAAATGCATGGCCATGCTCAAGTGAGTTGAAGAGTCAACTACTTGGTTTGACAGTCTAATTGCGGTATCGGGAAAATGAGTTTGAGCTATATAAGGATGACACTTGTCCTGCCTTATGCTTAACTCGGATATCAAGTGGCAAAGGGATTTAGTTTATATAATTGGTTCTAGTACAAGTGAGAGATTGTTAGTGGTCTACCTAAGAACCAATTAAGGTTGATACCCTAACATTAGTTGTGGATCAGGTTGTGTTGAAAAATTGACCTTCACTATACTTAGGTAGTTATAATATATTGCTAGAAACCGCTTATAACTTGTGGGCCAAAAGAGTTTTAGGCACACTGCTAATGCCTAGTGAACCTACAGAGTCGCACACAATAGCGAACTAATTTAATATTTTCTCTGCGCCTTGATCTACTTAAGAAGTAGAGTTTAATTTATTCTCCTATTACAAATATTTACGAGATTGGGCGCGTTATGAGATAACGATTAAATATACGATTGAGTGGACGGTTTATAGGACGTCGTGGGCCCAGGCCATTACGTTGTGGGGCTCAAACCGTGAAGTGTAGGGTTACGAGTAATAACTCTAGAGACGCCTCATACGTTTTTTTTTTTTTGTGATTATCTCGAAGGAGAAAAACATAGAACGGTTCTCTGTTCAAGGCGATCGTGAGAGGAACTCCAAGATCTGATAGCTAGCACTTGGATCGTTGGAGATTGCAGTTTGTGTGTGTGGATACTAGTAGAGGCGCAACACTTGGGGCGCTAATCCAGACACAACCGACCGTCAGTTTATTGCCGACATCAAAAGGTATGTCTTGAACCTATTTTGATTTGATAAACACATGGATCCTGTTTAGGGTTTCGTTCCGCTGCATTTTATGAATCCAGGAAACCCAACATAATTCTCCTTCGAAGTGGCACCATTTCTCTCTCACATGGGTGATTACTTAATCTTGAGTAATTGGTTTACTCCACTTAAAAATTATTAAACCAAAAATTGCTATCTTCTTCCTGATAAACCCCCACAGTTATTGATTTTTCTCCACATATGTGGGGATATCAAATCACTGTTTCTTTTATAGGAATGGTTTGAGGGATAGACCCCCACAGTGATATCTTAAGTATGATATCTTAAGTTTGTATACTTAGGTTGTTCCTTTTGAATCTAGATCTTGGGATCTCCAGTCAGCTAGGTTGGGTTTTCCGTTATACAAACTTTCATGTAAGGGGCTTCAATACCATTCCTCTTGTCGACTTTATTACACAATAAACATTGTATAATGAGTCATGTAAGCCATTCATGACATAATTTCTACATAGGATGTCAGAATATTTTCAAGCCTCAACAGCGTTGAAGGCTTGCTTTTCCATTTCTTCATCAGATACCTTAGGAGGTTCCTTATTTAAGAATCTTGCAAAATTCAAAGTTGTTAAAGAAAACAACATCTTTTGTTGCCACCTTTTAAAGTTCGATCCGTTGAACTTTTTAGGTTTCTCACCATGGTGGACAGAAACCGCAACAGATGTAGAGGATGATCCGGGCAGAAGCAGTTGGACAGTAGATGCAGAGACAGATCCAGGTAGAAGCAGTTGGATAGCAGAAGCAGAGCCTTTGGTGCATGCTAGCACCATGTACTCTTCAGCATCGGTGGTACGTGCATGCTCCTCCTGCTCGTACGTCCCTTTTGCATGGCATTCGGATTTATAAAGTTCGAATTTATTGCACTTAAAACACTTGACTTTTGATTTGTCAAGTGTTTTTAATTTTCTAGTGAAATTCGTATTTCCACTTCTTCCTCGGCCTCCTCCGCGATCTCGACTGCCTTGATAGTGGTTGAGCGATCCAACTTTCCAATGCTTGCTCAGGAACTGAACCAACCGACTTTTGATTCATTCTTTGCTCATGCGAGCACAATGAACCCATCAGCTGCTCCAACGTTAAGGTTGAAACATCATGCTCTTCCTCGATCGCGGCGACGACGTAGTCAAATCTTTCGGTCAGAGACCTCAAGATTTTTTCTATGACACAAACATCTTGTAGTTCTTCACCATTCACCATCAATTGGTTAACAATGACCTTCACACGATCAAAATATACTGATATTGATTCCAAGGTCATTCATGTGTAAAGACTCGAAATCGCCTCGAAGGGTCTGAAGCCGCACCCGCCAAACGCGATCATCTCCTTTGTAGGATTTCTGCAAGATATCCCAGGCGGCTTTCGCAATCTTCGCACTCGATATTTTTTCAAATATCGTTTTCTCCACTGCTTGAAAGACCGCATTCAATGCTTTCTGGTCTTTCTTCTGGGACTCCACCAAAGATTCTTCATCCTCCTTCCTTAAAGCCTCGAATGTTTCGGCATCGGCCACTGCGTTGTAGCCATTTTCAACCAAATTCTGCAAATCTCGCGATTTGAACAGAACCTTCATCTGGACGGACCAGTTATTGAAATTCTTTCTGTTCAGCTTTGAAAGCTGCATTTGAACGGAACTAGTGGATGTCATTTCTAACTCCGATACCAAATGTTAGAATCAAAACAAATAAGGGTGACCATTGGATATATGAAACGAGACACAAAAACGGATGGAGAAAATATTTTATTGGAGAACACTGATGGATACAACACGAAGCTCACTTTACTTCCGTGGCTTCTTAAGCTACTGATCAATCGAACCAGTCTTTCATGGGGTTGGAGGTACAACGCACTTTGACAAAATAAAAAATGGCACTATCCACAAAACACCATGCCAAAAGAAAAGAAGCACTATGCCAAATCAATTTTACTAATATTTTAACAGAACTAGACGTGAAGCTGGTACTGTGAAGCTCCCTTGAATCACGAAGCAGGTCTATTTTATAGGCGAGTAAGCCTGGGTTAGGTAGAAAACACAATCAGATTGCGATTTTTGCATGATGCTCCCTTCTTTTCCGTTTCGCCTGCAGATGTGGACGCGTGAAGATCTTTAACAAATCAATCCAGATATATTGCTACACCAAACCAAATTCTTTTCTCCAATTTCGTTAAGTGATTGATAATCCCTTGTCTTAAGGATTTGGCTGTGAAGTGGAGTTTTGGTTAAATTCCTTTTTCACGTGCTTAGTCCCATTGATTTAATTAAACTCACATCACTCAATAAATCTACCCGCCGTTGATCCGAATTAAATGTAAAACGTAATGTATGAATATTGAAATTAAAACTATCCTATGTTGAAAACTATAAAAATGTTTCGATACGTATTTTTTGTTAGAGACTAAGGTTAGTCTCTAATTTTTTTTATGCAATTTATGATTAAATAAAATAAAATAAAAATAAAATTTAGATATCAACACCAGTTGCTTACTGCATGAACATTATAGAACATGTGTGTATGCCTACAACAAGCCGTCGGAATAAGCAAGTTGGCAAAGATTTATTAACCGGTAAGCTCTGCTCCATATTCGCGAGTAAGTTGATCACTTCATACCTTTATTCGAGACAATACTCACTCTCAACTCTCTTTTGAGAAAATGATTCCATATCCAGCCTTCCTTTGAAAAATTTCCCTCGAAAATAAACCTAAAGTCAACTAATTTGGTACTTCGTTTGTTTTCACAATATCTAACCTTCTCACACGTGTTTTATTGCGAAGTGGGTCTCGAAAAAGAGAATCAAAAGAGTCTAATTTAAAAAGCGATCCACTAATTCAAGGATTGGACATAATATTTCGGCGATGGATTAACTAATAGTATGGACCAAACCACACATCCAAACCGACAATGTTTCATTGTATTGACAAAACATTCACACGTGAAAATCCTCGTGTAGAAACTAGAGAGGCAGCAAGGACTTCTCACTCCTTTTTGGCGTGCGTTTCATGGGATCGTGTGGAAAAAGATGTGGTTTCAAACATCGGGAAGACTGACCTGGATCTCACCTTCATAATGTAAGAACCTTGCTACACGATATACCGCGTGGAATGTAAGGGGAAAATGAACATAAATCGCCTATGAACTTTGGTCCGACGTGTAATGTGATTATGTAAACTTTTAATTTGATCAATGTGGACTATAAACATTCGCTCCATATGCAATGTCGTCCATGAATTTTTAAACTGTCCAATGCAATCCTCGGGCTTCTGGTGCGTATTCAATTTGGTCCATGAACTATTTGAAATTGTTCAATGATGTCCTTGAACTTGAATCGATAGAATGACAACATTATACATTTTCAAACTGTGCAGAGACTAAATTGAATACGAGTACATAAAGTTTAGGGATCACATTGAATAAATTAAAAATTCATGGGCCACATTACACATTGGGGGTAAAGTTAAGGGATCACGTTAAATGTATTACACATTGGGTTAAAGTTCAGTGACTATTCATGTCATAACCCATAATATAAACAAAATGATCGCAAATCTCGTTTTGTTATTAATATATCACTTAGTGAATGCAAAATTCCTGATCGAGGTTGAAATGAAGCGAGGAGTTAATCACGTAGAGAATTAGTGAGGAACTTTATGGTCGGGGGGTGGAAATGTTTTGGGGTATTAATGGAGGGTGGGGATCTACCTAACCTCCTAACCGGAGGTTAGGCGATTCGGACCCGATGCAGCGGCCCTCCCCTCGAGTTTTGCCATTGCTTTACCGTATGGGTGAGTGAGATCAGGAGCGGCGGAACGAAAACCGTCTTGAGTATGAATAATTAGTGCAATAAATATGCGTTGACTTGAGATATGTCGCTTTTATACACCATTTTCGTTTTAAAGAGAAAATACTGATACCAGCTTTTTTTTTAAGGAGGACTCACCGCTATCAAAATCGACATAAGAATTACCGTCAATAAATTTTTTAAAAATCACTTATAATAAATAGAAATGACCAAGTTAATGTCAGAATATTATGATTCTCTAATTACTAGCAGATTTATATTACTTTTCTTTATATTGCTATATTATATCGCAATGAATTAATCTACTTTATGTGATTATTTACGTTTTTTAAATCCATTAAGCCATTAAGGTATATCCATCATGCAACTTTATCACTAGGGGTGTGCAAACTGGACCGGACCGGACCGGTCCGGACCGGCCAGGTTGGTTCGGTCCTTGAGGTGAGTAATCCGGTCCCCGGTCCCAATAAGTGGGATCGGTGATTGAGTGGTCCAGTCCCTGGTTCGATGTGTTGGGACCAGACCGGACCAACTATAATATATAATTATATATATATATATATAAATATATACAATCATAAAAGGATGATGATTTTCTGGTAGAAATAGGACCATAAAAGATTGGAATTCGAAGGTGCCTTACTTATTGATCGGAGATGTTTGAATCATTGAAGATTTTACTGCGTGTGTTTGATTTTCAATGGTGATATTACCTTTCTTTTCCCTTTAGTGAAGAGGACTAGCCGCGCAAAATAAGCAAAAATCTCAATTTGCTACAGGAGATACTTCAACCTCCCTCATCCCTTATTATTCTTGAAAAATTATTTCAAAAACAAGAAAATTTTACTTCCATAATCAATCCATTGAACTCAAAATGCTGCAACGGTCCTACTAGGCTGAGACCCTACCAGACCGGCGATCCCGATCTAGTCTGGTCCTGGTCCGGTCCGTGGTCCCGAAAATATGGGGATATTGTTGACACCTGATTTTTTATCAGTCTTTCATAGTTTATTTTTAAAAAATTCATAAAAAATATATAAAAAGTTAAAAAAAATTAAAAAATCATCTTTGGTAGCCTTGACCAAGCTAAAGGAACCATTTTTGATAAAAAAAAATAATTTTTCATATTTTTTAATATTTTTTAATATTTTCCAAAAATAGAAAAATACATGAAAAATGAAGAAAAATAGCGTTCGATGTCGTAAAAATATAGAAAAATAGTCAATATTTTTATTTTAATTTCTTTTACATTTTGAACTCATAAATAGTCAAAATTTAAGTTCAATTGCATGTGTTTCTTCACGACGCATAGAGTTGAATTTGGCAAAAAAATGTCATTCGAGTATTTTAATTTGTAAATTTCTACATCTTTTTTAGTCTTGACGTCCAATTAGATCGACCACCATCTACAATAAATGCCCCTTGCTGAATATTTTCGTTTTTGTTTCACATGATTTCATGGTGTAAAACGCCGAGTGGATCCCCAAATATAATCGGGTCGGCATGAGCTCGATAGCTCGTCCAAGACCAAACCAGGGCACGGCGAACCCCATGTGAGTACTCTCGAACTCCTTCGATGCTTCCTAATGCTTTTCTTAGGTTAGATCGTGTGTAGAATGGCTAGGACAGCTAAATCATTCTTGGGCTGTGATTGATAAATAGGACCTTACTAGGAATGCCATGTGATTTATTTGCATATCTAGATTCCTTGAGTTGGGCATTTTATTACTGATTGTGATTGCTAGGATAATCACTCTTATCTACATGAATTTCTAGATTTAGGGTTCATACCTTACTCATCCGCATGAATCTCAGGCTAGAAAATTCAGTCAACTTAGGTACCGAAAGGGCGTCAACTCTGACAGTTGGTGTAACTAAGTCCCCGAAACCATTTCTCTGGTTCTCGCAGAATTGAATAGAAACTCCCAACTATTCGATTGGGTGGTCCAATCATACCCTAAAAAAATGATTGGTGGCGACTCCATGGCATGCACACTTAGCACATGTCACTAGACCACACTGAAAGTCGATCACGCATACCTCCGTTGCGATTTGGGTAATGGGCCTTGGGAGAGGCCCGCGTCCGACCAGACAGGACGGCCCATTAGCCCTCGAGAGCCCGACAACCTCAAGAGGGTCGCGACAGATATGGACTACTGGTACGGTCCCCGATTTCATGCAAGGACCGGACTAGCCCAGAACACCCCTAATCACTACAATGTCAAAAAAGAAAATTAAAC
The DNA here is from genome assembly GCA_021437785.1 of Rhodomyrtus psidioides. NCBI lineage: Eukaryota > Viridiplantae > Streptophyta > Magnoliopsida > Myrtales > Myrtaceae > Rhodomyrtus > Rhodomyrtus psidioides. The sequence goes on along the minus strand of JAILYB010000004.1, from coordinate 14,089,600 downwards.
TTTAAAAAAAATAAATTGAACAAGAGCAAGAGAAAAACCCCTGTGCCTTCGACCTCGAGGCTCGAGCACAGCCATATTTTCCCGCCAAATCCGCCTCCACCTGCCGACCCGAAACTCCTCCGAGCCCGCCACGTGGCGAAGATCTCCAACGGCCTCCCTGCAAAATCTCAACCGTCGCCCGCCACGTCACCGCCCAACGTATCTCTTCCACCTGTCAATTCCCCCCTCCAAAGCATGAAAAGCCAAACCCCACGTGCGCGGTCGCGGAACCCACTCCCTCTCGACACGTGGCGTTATCTCGTTTGCCGATTGGAGTTCCTACCGGTGAGTCCGCCCCCAGGTGATCTACCGACCCATGACTATATATGACGCCACCACAGATCGCCACCAGCCATCAGTCTGTAATCTCTATTTCTCTCCGCAACCCGAAAAAAGAAAAACCAGCGAAAAAAGAAAAGGAAAAAAACAAAAACAAAAACAAAGCAGAAAAACATTTCTTCTTAGCTGTTGGAAATCGGAAAGCTGCAAAAGAGGAGAGCTTCTTCTGCTTCCATCGTCTTCTCGAATCTCCCCCCACATCGGATCGGCGCAGACCATGAGCCCCGCTCATTTCAACGATCACCACCACGCCCTGTTCCCGCCTCCGCTGAAGACGAGCAGGGACTCGCGCTCCATCAAGAAACCGTCCACGTCGTCGTCCTCCTCCTCCACGACGGCGGCGGCGGCGCCCTTCCTCGCCGCCGCGAAGCCATCGCACCAGCAGCAGCAGCGGCACCCGGTGATCATCTACACGCACTCGCCGAAGATCATCCACACGCAGCCGCGCGACTTCATGGCGCTCGTCCAGAAGCTCACCGGCCTCTCCCGCTCCTCGCCCGACGACGATCCGAAGCGGCCTCCGCCGCCGGCCGAGGCCGCCGCCAACAGCGGCGACGGCGAGGACGCCGAGGCGAAGGGCGCGAAGGCCGCCTGCGCCGGCGCCGGGAGCGGCGAGGACAACGAGTGCTCGTCGGTGATCACGGAGGAGAACTGCAGCAGCAGCGCAGGGGACGGCCAGGTGAACTCCTGCTTCGCGGCGGCGCCCGGCTTCGAGGCCTCGAACGGCGGCAATCCGTACCTGAGCAATCTGCCTTTTTTGCCTAATAATGCCGCGGATTTCCTGTGCTCGAACCAGCCGAATTTCTACGATTTCAACGAGGCGACGGTGTTGGGTTTCCATGGGAATAACATGAGGACGAACTACATGTCGTACTCCAATTTTGAAAGGACAAACAATTTTCGCGAATTTTGAAAAAAACAAAAAAAAAAACATTTTTTTTTTGTTCTCGAAATCTGATTTTCGATCATCTTTTTTTTTATTATATTAAATTAAGCATTGATTTTTTTTTTGGGTCAGAAAATTAAGCATTGATTTGATACGCATGAGAAATTAATTACAATTATTATTATTTTCATTTTTTTTTTGCTGAATAATAGACGGCCCTTGTCACAGAAAAACAAATTATTTATAGCTTGTGATTTTTCTTCTTCACTCCATTTTTGTACATACTACTTCCGTTTGAGGATTTCCTGTTAGAGATTTCGCATTGTATCGGAGCAGGAGTGAAATTCCGCCGTGTTTTCCCCGAGAGAAAATTTTTTTTTGGTTGTATTAAAGTCTGGTGTTCTTTGTCGATTAATTGAAGCCATTCTCGAGGTTGTGTGTGGCGAATTGCGATTTCAGCAATACAAGTCGGCGTTTGGTTTCGGACTCGATTTGAAGAATTAAAAACCGATGCGACGAGATTACATTTGAGGTATTCAAAGCTATTTGCCGAGATATTCCGTCTAATGCCCTGGGCATGAGCGTCGTGAAGAGGAGACAATTATCATGTGAACGTAGTACACATGCTAAATTGCATATGGCGTTCATGAGATGAGACGGTGAACATCATCAGGTGATGCTCTTCGACGGAAGCGCGAAGCGGCTTTTCCGCTTTCCATTTTTAAAACCTAAGGAATAGGGAAATCGCAATTATCATGATCGGTATTCGGTTTCGATGTGGATCGGTTCCCACCCGGAGTCGGTTCAATTCCGATGTCAACCGAGGAACAGGCCGAGTGTTTTGATCCACCGAGCTTATCAATCGCTCCGCACCCTCGTTACTCCTAAGGACAATAACAGCGTTCACCATTTTTCCTTGTGATCTAGAAAGGAGAACTAGGCTCCTCCTTGCCGTGGCTATGCACTCCTTACCTTCTTTATCAGTTCTTTTGCTAAAAATGAATAATTTGAATTTTTTTTTCTAAAAATATTGCTTGTATCGTTTATGAAAATGAGTGAATGAAAAATATTTTAATTGTCTACGGAAATGTTAAATATAAATTATTGTCGATAATGAAATAATTTTTCACTGGTTAACTATTTCGAGCGATATAGACGATCACTTTTCAGAACCATTCAATTTTAGGAAAAAGTATTCAGAGCTATTCACTTTTCGCGAAACAAACGGAACTCTAGTTCCCCTCACTAGTCATGCAAGCGTAAACAAGCGGAACTCTAGTGGGTGTCGAGAGAGCTAGGGAGGACGCCGGGTTGGAGGATGCCGAGTCGGAGAGCTGGAGAGTAAGTGAGAATGGAGAGAGCACCGCTAAAGAGTGATTGAGTTAGGTCAGCAAGAGAGAGAGAGAGAGAGAGAGAGAGAGGTGTAATTTAGGGTTGACCGATCAAAATACTATGCAGGCTCCGCACAAACAACCGGGAACCACCCAGGATCGGCCGATTCCAGTCCAACTTGAACCGAACCGGTGCTCATAAGTTATAAATCATCATTTCACTTTCAATATTACAGCCACAATAATTATCTATGTTTTCTGCCCCAGTTCCATTTTTTAGGACATATACAGATATTGGACATAAGCATGTAATGCACAAAACTGTGCATGCATGTAAACACAACACTTACTTTTTCTTCTTCTTTTCTCCTTCTCTTTCCACAATGACCGAAGCTGCTGGGATACTGAACCACCAATCCCGCAATCTCCTCGTCAATCTTTCCGTGCCTTTTCTTCTGAAAGGGGAATAACTAGTGAAAATTTCCAAGAAAACGAGTAGCACCGTGTACTTTCCAGGCAAAAAGGCGATTATCAAAGCCGAGACAACAAGAGCGAGGACAAGTTTCTCGCTAGCCTGCAGAACATGAACATTGAAATATTTATCTTCCGGGATAATCCAAACTGCAAAGAGTCAATCGACTATCAAAAGAGAGAGAGGGGACGCGAGAATGGTAAGAACGGTGAAGAAAGAAACTGTTACCTGAGGGACCGAAGACAACAATAATGCACGTAGCTTGAGGAGGATTATGTTCCCATCCTGGATAAGCCCTTCGGCTTGAGAGATTCCGTTGTGAACAGCCAAAAGCTGCTCCACTGCGTTCTTCGCTGGAGGTGCCATTACCATAATCCCGCGAGCGGGCCTCCCTCGGTTTTGAAGCCGAGTAAGTGTAACAAAAGCCACAATACAAATGAGCACCAGTGCAGTAAAGTAACTGAGCCACCCCCTGCAGTATATCTCAAACAAGTCCAAACTCAAACCAACAAGTATCTATAGCTGCTTCCTCATAACCTGTTCAAAAGCTCAATGATCCGACTTGGACAAAATCTGCCCTCGAGGATTTTTAATTCCTAAGATTCGCTAGCTGGGAAGAGAAACAAAAAAGAGGACACACCTAACTTCCTGCTTCCCATTTAGGCGTGAACGATGTAGAAGAAAGTTAACTTGTGCAAGAAACAAGAGTTATGAGATTGCATGTCTTGACGACCAGAAGGTTTTTCTCAAACAGTCAGAAAAGGGAACATTAACAGAGAAATAGCGTTCTTCTTGTACACCCATTTTACCTCCAAATGATGAAAGTGGAACTCAGACAGAATATCGAAGACTTCAAATGATCATCCCAGTATGTCAGGGAAAGAAGCCAATTTCCAACTGCCATAAAGGGGAACATTAACTCCTACAAATGTAAGGTAATTGACAGATTACTTAATATTGTCCGCAGTTTTGAAGATGCTGAATAGTGGGGAGACAGGAAAGATAAGTAAGTACTTCAGCATCATAAAAAGAAGCCAGGAAAAATGTCAAAAAAGTCATAAACCTGTTGCATTAGTGACACTTCAGTCCTAAACCCATTTTTTTTTGTGTCAATTCAGTCCTAAACCTTTTGCATTGTTGCCAATTAAGTCCTAAACCTTTTTATTGGTGCCAATTCAGTCCTAAATCCTTTGCATTAGAGTCAATTCAGTCCTAAATTTTTTGTATTTATGCCAATTGAGTTAATCTTGCCAATTTTGGCCAAAAATCGCTGACGTGGACATCGATTGTCCTACGTGGCATGACTAACGTTGACTTGGACATTTTTTCATATTATTCTAATATTTTAAATAATTTTTTAAAGTATTTTTTTGTTTTTTTAAAAAAATATTAAAAAATGTCCACCTTAGCGCCAGCCATGCCATGTAAGACAATTGACGTTCACGCCAGCAATTTTTGGCCAAAATTGGCCGAATTGACTTAATTGGCATAAATACAAAAGATTTAGATCTAAATTGGCACTAATGCAAAATATTTAAGACTGAATTGACATCAACAAAAGGTTTAGGACTGAATTGGCACCAATGAAAAGGTTTAGGACTAAATTGACATCAAAAAAGGATTTAGAACAATATTGACATTAATGCAATAGGTTTATGACTTTTTTAACACTTTTCCCAAAAGAAGCCTAAGAATGAAAACAAACATAAAACCATCTAGTGATACCTTCATCACAGCTAAATTTGTATCAATGCCATTGACTTTAGCTCCGTCACAGGATTCCCGCGCCACTAGCACTTCCTTGTAGTTGTCCCCAGATTCCTTTACTGCTCTTTCCAGCAAACTCAACTGCCCCACTGAAATCTCACCAATGGGAGGGCCTTCCTCACTGAGATGACTTGAACAGTTACCAGGGAAAAAGCCCAAGTTGGAAATCATGGAGACAGATGACATTGAGTACATCCTTCTGCTGAACTTTGAATTACTTTTTCGGTCTGACTCCCTCAAGCATAACAACTTTGCTAGTGCTTCCATTATTAAGTCTCCCCCTGGAAGTTGATCACAAAGACTGAACATCAAAAGAGCCTCATGGCAAAGAGGACCAGAGGTAATCATATTTTGAAGGGCCTGTACACGCAAGATTCCAAGAATAGCCTTGGAAATCGCCTCATCCCTTTCAATACCAGTTATCTGGAATTTGTTTATGAACCCATGCACATACAGAATCTCTCTGACAATTGCCAGCCAATAATCCCGGCGTTTATGACCTTTAAGCTCAGGAAACTCGATAATGACTGGTTCTAATCTGCAAGGACTTTACAAAGTCAACATCAAACTCCTAATAACAGGAGAAATGCGGAGCGAACAAAGAAAGACAGTTAAACACAGATAAAAAAAGAATCAGCTGAGACTAGCATAGTGTCATGCCTTACAAGGACACTGAAGTGTACAAGATTGCCTTGTCATAAAATCGAGTACCCAGTGGACCGGTCACCTCAGGTCTAATGACTTGTTCTAGCTCATCTGACAAGTTATATCTCTTTGCTTTGTCAAAAGATACTACTCGGAAAGCTTCAAAGTAAAGTGCATGATCTGTTAGAGTAAGCCGACCTACACAACCAGTAACGGCAAGTGAGTGGACATCCAATGCAGACGGAGAGATGTGCAATCTTCACCACTACAAAACTTCCATGTTTCAAAGGATGTGGCATTTATGGTGTCATGCTACACACCTCAATATGCAGAAGCCAGTTCGACCAGGTAGCACCAGTGATATTGAATTATATTAGCTTATGCTTATTTACTCAATGTAAGATAAGGTTAGAAAAATGATTACAACATGTAGAGGTATTTACCAGGCCATATGGATCTTCCTACATGTTCAAGAACCGGCTGACTGGTGATTTTTCCATCAACTTCAAGGACCTTCTCTCCTCTCAAGGATCTGACAGCGGACAGGCGGGAGGAATCTGTCTGGCTCTTCAATCTCCTCATAGCTCTATGAATTGATAAATCCAGGTGTCAAACCTAATAAGTGACTAGTAGGAAATAACATGCCTATAAGAAACTAAATAGTGTGGTGTTACAGAACATAAACTGATACATATTTGCTTCTGAGCATTTTCCTCATTAAGAGTAATAAATACCGCACATTTGTCTATCAAGAGTAAATAGTATACTCCATACATCCAACCAACTTAAAAGAATATTATCTAGAAGCTTACTTACAAGCTAAAACATAAGATTTCAAATCTTATCCACAGCAAATTGCCTCTTGGACAGACTAAAATCAGTTACGAAACTACCATTATGCTCTTTTCTTTAGTTATCTACCCTCTAGGATGAAAAATTATGTCATCTTGATGCTTGGATCAGTATACTTAGAAGCACATTCCTGGACGGTACGCACTTGAAACTACAATATTTAGCACTAAATCAAGAAGCGGCAATTAAGGTTCTCATAGCCATGGGCATTTCAACAAGAATAATTAGCCGATTGTCAATGACAACCATCAAGGATTACAGAAATGTAAAGAGAGGAAGGAGATCAAATATCAAACAGAGAAGAGATACCTTTCAAGTGCAGAAAGGAACTTGTCATAGACGGGAAATTGGAGCCTTCCACCAGTTGAAGTGCTAAGCACCTCAAAAAGATTTTTGCAAATAATTACATTCGCAATAATAGGAACGGCAGGAGCTATACGAGAGAAAGCCTCTGCTCCAACTGAAACATTTTCATCTTCCTATTGGCAATGAAAAGGGAAATTTACATAGAAATACACACAAAAGGAGGTGAATCGTGTATCAAATGAAGACGATACTATAATACAGTTATCAGAGCAATAACCATGTTATGGGAAGGCAGATTGGAAGCTGCAGGATTCTCCCAGGCAACCATCATGTCATAAGTCAGTCGACGGAATTTCTTGTCAGCTAGATGACCGGTTGCACGTACAGAAAGAGCAAGTGTCATGAAACAGCAAAACTCCAGAAAGTTTCGTGCATAACATTGTGGATGCTTCACATAATCACAAGCCTCTTCATCGAAGCTTTTTTGAAGTTCACTCATAGAAATGCCAAGTACTCTGCATCATTTAGTTCCATGGTAGACACAATTACGAATGTACAAGATACATGGTCTACATGAACATTATAAAATCACGTCATGTCTACAATATTGCAGGCAAGAACACAGTATACTAGCTACAAAACACTGAAAAAACAGATCCAAAATTCTATATATCTGTCTCAAAGTGCAGTCACTCTTAGGATTAAAGTAGCATGCGGTGCTATTAACCTGCTTACCTGGACACTCTTCTAACATCATCCAAAAATTCAGATCACGTAAAAGAGAGAACCAATCATGCCACGAAGTTCTACATAACTATCTCAAGGCCTAAGAGTCTAAAGAACTAACGATTAAAAAGTATAAACTGGTGCCGCTAAAATGCTAACAGCTTACTTTGAGCATCTTCTAACAACTATGTTTGCAATCGAAGAGAGCTCCACCATCAAGTTCCTCCCAGCAGCAGCAGACGTTCCTGTGTCGCCGAATTCATCATCGAACGGAGACCGCCTCCCCATCCACCGTCCAAGCGATCCGTCCCTCACCAGACCCTCCAGCCAATTTCTTGTTTTGCTCGCCCCAGCCATCTTCTGAATGTCCAGCAGCACAAAATCAATGCCAAACTAGACACACTGCCAATGGCAGCCAAACCCGAGCTCAAATGAACACATGAACAGCAACCACGAGTGGAACCCATTTACCAGAAGCTCTCTAAGAATGCAAAAAGAATGTCCAAGTTCCTCCCATGAAAAATCCCCACCATCGCCATTCTTGCCCGACCAAGAACAAGGAATTCACCAAGACAAGACATCCTCAAAATGATCTGACCCGAATCATCATTTCCGTCACTGCGAAACCACAGTTTTCTTCGATCCCACCACCATTTCCCGATCATGACCCAAAAAGAAACAAAGGGTTCCAATAGAAAAGGCCAATTAACACATACTGCGTGTTCGAGCGAGCGAATTGAAAGGTGGTGCCCTCTGGGTTGTTCCAAGAATTAAGAACTTCTGCCTCTGATTAGCCGCAGTGACCAGTCCTGATGATGCGAATCTCCGGAAGTTTGATCCAGGAAGAGAAATTACACAATTTCCCTAAATTTTCTTCTTATTAAAACCATTTTCGCCCCGTCAAATTTTTTCATTTACAAAGCTTTTTTTTTTAAATAATTCAAAAAAAAATTCATATTTATAAAAATAATACTAAAAAAAAATATTACAAACTTAGGCCTCCCTCGGCGAGTCAACCGCCGAGGGAGACCTTGGGGCCCACCGGCGGGCCCCCTCCCTCTCCCTCGGAGCTGAGGGAGAGCTGGGGGCCCGCCGGGGGGCCCCTCCCTTTCCCTTGGCAATTAAGGGCTTGCAGCTTTTGCTGCAGGCCCACATGGGGGGCCCCACCCCTCATGCCCCCCTCTCCCTCTCCCTTGATTTTTATTTTTTTATTTTTTTTAATATGTTTTTGTTTTCTTTTAATAATTTTTTTTAGTTGTTTTATATTTGATGGAGCCGTAGAGGATCAATATTTATGTAAAAAAATATTTACGGGTCTCAATTTCGAAAAAAATAATCGAACGAACAAGGCGATGACGTTTACTCGTTGGGCCACAGAGCGATCATATTTACGTAAAAAAGATATTAACGCGCCTCGTCTCGTAGGAAAGCGAACGAATGAGCGAAGAAACTGCATTCGCTCGCGAGACGATTATATTTACGTAAAAAAATATTTATACGTCTCGACTCCAAGAAAAGTGAGCAAGACGACGCTCGCGAAGCGATCATATTTATGTAAAAAATATATTAACGCGCCTCGATGCGATGACATTCGCTCACGATATCGCGGAGCGATCATATTTATGTAAAAAAAATATTTTCTCGGAGTCGAGGGGCGTTAAATATTTTTTTTACGTAAATATGATCGCTCCGCGGCATCGTGAGTGAATGTCATCGCATCGCTCGTTCGCTCGCTTTCTTCGGAGACGAGGCGCGTTAATATATTTTTTACATAAATATGATCGCTCCGCGAGCATCACCTCGCTCATTTTTCTTGGAATCGAGACGTATAAATATTTTTTACGTAAATATAATCGTCTCGCGAGCGAACGCAGTTTCCTCGCTCATTCGTTCGCTTTCCTACGAGACGAGGCGCGTTAATATTTTTTTTACGTAAATATGATCGCTCTGTGGCCCAGCGAGTAAACGTCATCGCTTTGTTCGTTTGCTCACTTTTCTCGAAATTGAGACGCGTAAATATTTTTTTACGTAAATGTTGATCCTCTGCGACTCCATCAAATATAAAACAACTAAAAAAAATTATTAAAAGAAAACAAAAACATATTAAAAAAAACAAAAATCAAGGGGGGAGGGAGAGGGGGGCGTGAGAGGTGGGTGGGTGGGTGGGGGGTGAGGGGTGGGGCCCCCACGTGGGCCTGCAGCAAAAAGCCATAGGCCCTTCTGCCGAGGGAAGGGAGGGGGCCCCCCGGGGGGCCCCAAGGTCTCTCTCGGCGGGTCAACTGTCGAGGGAGACCTAAATTTGTAATATTTTTTTTAGTGTTATTTTTGTAAATATGATTTTTTTTTAATTATTTTAAAAAAAAGCTCTTAGATGTGCACTTGCAAAACCCGGTAATAAAATGAAGCGAAAATTACACGAATGGTACTTAAAATTTAGTTGAATATGCATTGTCATCATCGAACTTTTAATTTATTAAACATGATTCCTGAATTATTGATAAATGTCGTGTTCATGAAAATATTCAATATCGTTCTTCCATTAATTCAACTATACGGATTTGCTAACGTGACTTTCAATCCATTAAGTTTGAATAATAAAACAAAGAAAAAGTTGAACGTTAATCATCCACGTAAGATATTCATCATAAATTAGGATATGATCATACATGTCACATGTGAAGTGGTGTAATTCTTTTCTTTTCTTTCATTTTCTAAAGTAGTTGATTAAAAATATGGACATATTGACACATCATCTTTTTCAAAATCCAACTAAATTTATACGGAATGACTAATTTGAACATTTACTAATAATTCAGGGATTATATTAAGCATATTAAAAATCTATATATTGTTCAGACCAAAGTTTAGAGATCGCTTGTATTATTATCCCCGAAAAGGAAGTTGTTTATGAGGTTTTGTATAGTGATTGAAAGTTCCAGGGGGATACTAACCTACAAGTTGAAGGGATTTTTGTGTAGTTTCTCCCAAGTCCTAAACTTATTACAATCGTGTTAATTCATTTCTAAACCTTTTTTTGTCGATTCAGTCCTAAATCTTTTGCAATTATGCTAATTCAGTCCATCTGGCGGATTTTGGGCGGCTGGTGCTAATGTGGAGGCTAGCAACCTAATATTTTAATAATTTTTTGAGTTTTTTAAAAATATATTTATTTTATTTTTCTTTTTCTTTGCCTACTCTTCCCCTTCCCTGTTCCGTTCTACGTCCAGCCAATGGCTGTCGGACCTCGGCGAATGGCGAGCTCTCGCCGGCCTCGCTATGGTCGGGCGAGGCTCGACCTCGCAGTGGTCGGGCGAGGCCGAGTCTCGCAATGGCCGAGCCTCGTCAGCCCAGATCTGATGAGGTCTCGGCTAGCCTCGCCCGGCGACGGTGAGGTCCAGATCTGAACTGGTGAGTTTTATATATTTGTTGGTGAACCATTTCGCCATATGGTGAAGTAGGAAAGGGAGATGGTGAACATGTCCCCCTTCCTCTGGGAACGGTTTTATGAGCACGAAGTGTGCGAGCGAGCGCGATCCCACGTCAAGGGAGGACTAAATATGGATGGACTCATTGCTCATCAGGCAAATAGAAACTTCAGGAGCTTGATGAGGCTTTCGGTTTTATTTCCTGCAAAAGAATGCCTTCAAAATAAATCGCAGACGCACGTCCCCAAAGAGGGAGGATTGGCAGAGGCGACGAACAATAGCAGAATAGACTGCATTCATTAGATCCCCATCTTTGTCAGCCCAGACCTGGACGTCCTCATCGTCGGGCCAGGCTGGCCGAGACCTCGCCAAATTTGGGCTGGCGAGGCGGCCACTGTGAGACTCGACCTCGCCCAGCCACTGCGAGGTCGGCGAGAGCTCGCCGGTCGTTTTTTTGCTGGTCGCGAAGATCCGACGACTGGCGGCCACTGGATGGACGTACAACAGAACATGGAAGGGGAAGGGCAGGGAAAAAAAGGAAAAGAAAAATATGTTTAAAAAAATTCAAAAAATTATTAAAATATTAGGTCATCAGCTGGTCAAAATTCGCCGGATGAATTGACTTGGCATAATTATAAAAGGTTTAGGACTAAATCGGCCAAAAAAAAAGTTTAGAACTAAATTTGTACAATTGCAACAAGTTTAGGACTTTTGAGTAATTTTCCTTGTATCTCCATAAAAGTCAAGTACTTACAATTTTCTTCCTTTATGTAAATTTGGCCCAACATTTTTGTTTCAATATATTAAACGACCAAATCCATAACTAGTTGGGAAGTAAGTCCTCAATCTATTGTAACTATGCCAATCCAATTTTTTTTTTTGGTCAATTGAATTCTAAACTTTTTACATTTGTTGTCAATTCAATATATATATTGTTCTTTTCCTTGCTTTTGTTGCTTGCTATTGTCAGCTGCCACGGACAAGGGCTTCACAGCCTTCACCAGCGGCTGATGAGGCAGCTCGGACCTCCCCCACTTTAAAGAAAAAGAAAATAAAAAAAAATAAAAGATAAAAAGAATTATTAAATTTATTAAAAATTATTCATGCCAGCATCGGCTTTGCCACGTTGGAGAAATGGCATTAACATCAGCGATTTTCGGCTGAATTGGCACAAATGCGAAAGGTTTAAGAAGTAATTGGCAAAAAGAGAGAGAGCGTTTAGAACTGAATTAATAAAATTAAAAAAAGTTTAAAGACTTTTTTTTTTAAAATAATTTTACCACAATGAGTTGCAGTACATGAGAAAATTCATATTATCAATAAGCCTTTAAATGAATAACATACTTTTTCCCCTTGCTGAAGAAAGTTGCTTTTGTTTATTTAGCGGTCGGGTCGCGTAAGAAGGAGCTTGCCCTTGATGATTCACTTGCTGTTTTGTTCTCATCAAATGATTAAATTAGCTTACTTTTTGATTTTTACCAATGGGAAGAGACGTGCACCGACTTTTTTACCAATATCGGAAGTCGAAACTTTAACACGAGAGGAGATGCGAGCTATGAAAACAGTTGTTAAGATAAATAAAATTATAAAAGTCAAGCTAGTAATTTTAGAGAAGACTATAGTCTTAGAATATAAATTATCGTCCCTAAAACGTCGAGCGAAATGAGGACTAGCCGGTTGAAATCTTTCAAACAACTCTTGTAGGTGATGTCCTACTACAACGAGTTCTTTATTGGTCGAGTCTCGATTGAGTTTGGTAAGCTCTATCTCCGGTCCGCTTGGGTCAACTCCGGTCAAGATGGCTGATATTTTCTTGAGGTGGATGGGTCCAACCGGATGGCTCCGTTCATATGTTCAACCCGGTCCAAGCACTCTCTTAATCAAGCCGGTGTCTATTTCTTCTTGGGCTCGATACTTTAGCCATGAATTATGAGGGCCTAACCCCTGTGAGACAGAGCCCATTTGAAAAATCATAGTGTACACATAATTAAGTATCAACAATAGAATGTTTGGCTACAACTTAATCTTGGAAGAAAAACTAAGATGGAGTTGGATCTCAATTTTGTCTCCAGAACAATTTTCTTGCTAACACTATTATTAATCGTAACAAATCGTTAGTCAATTTCGGATCACCACAAAATGTCTCGACCAAGTATTTAATCCGATCGCGCCTTTGTTTTTGGGTTTAAATAACGAAACCTTCATTACTAATCAGAACTTGGGTTACACGATTTACCGAAATCAAGACATAAAATCAACCATAAAGAGCGGGGAGGATGAGATTACCAATTAGGTGGAAGGGAATCATGGGCTCCAGCGTTCCAGTCCGCGGCTTGATTCGTTTCCCTAGGTACTATTGAATTGAAATTTGGTGCGATTGCAATTGAATTGCTTGGACAAGGGAGCATCCACTATCGATCTTCATAGATGCATCTTTATCTCTATTCTTAAAATATCTCTTCCTTTATTTATGGGCTAAAATTTTGGGCAGAACTTTCAAATATGGCATCGGATCCCAGGGAAAAATTACCAATAAAGTGCTAAATCCATTGGGACCGTATCAATTCAGTTCTAAGCCATTCAATTTAGTTTTAAACCTTTTTGACAATTTGCTAATTTAGTCCTAAACCTTTCGATTGTGCTTGTATAGTCCTAAAACTTTTGATGAATTATCAATTTTATCATAAGCCTTTTCACGGTTTTTCAATTTAGTTTTTCCGACCAATTTTTTCAGAAATCACCAACGTTAACACCGTGGAGATATTAGGATGTGGCTTGCTAAGATGGAGGAATAAATTTAGTATGTTTGGATTTTGCAAGTTGATAATTTTTTAAAAAATTTCTGAATGTTTTATTTATTTTTTCTTTTTTCTTTTCATTTCCCCCCAGCCCTAGGCTGGTGAGATCGCCAGTCATAGGCGAGGGTCGGCCACCCTTGCCCATTATCCGACGAGAGCATCACACCTCACCTAGGTCTAGATGAGTGTCGATGACCCATGGGTATAAAAATAAAGGAAAGAAAATAAGAAAAAAAAAGAAGAAAATCACAAAATCTAATAAAAAAGCTAAAAATTTGTCCACTTTAGCGATTTTAAAAAAGAAAATTTGGCCAGATGGACTAAATTGACAAATCATCATAAAGTTTAGAATTAGAATGGAAAATAATCAGAAGTTTTAGGATTAAAATATCACAATTAAAAGGTTTAAGACTAAATTTGTCAAATTAAAAAATTTAGAACTGAATTGGTACAAGTACCATAGGATTAGAAATTTTTTGTGTAGTTTTCTTCAGGGTCATGTTCTACTCGATTTATTTCACGTGTACAGTCCCTTGTGTGATGACCCAAATATCCTCACCTGTTTAATGAGTTCGGATTATTGGACAATCTATGAGGAATTTTATCTGGACTCCAGGATATTTTTAAGGAATCTTATGAGGATTTTTAGGGACTCGATATGAATTTTTAGGGACACGATATGTTGGAATTTTTTTCCATCGGGTCAAGTACATACGAAATTAGGACAACCGAGGATAGAAATGGGACACATGCGAGGCAACGTTTCACCACGTGGCAAGGCGATTTGCCACGTGACTGCTGCAGGCAAGGCGTACATGACACGTGTCACTGTCTGGTCAACTGCAAGCTGCTGACTCCACTACAAACAGCTTATTAAGAATGACATGTCATAAGCTGATTCTACTACAAGCAGCTGATTAAGCACGACACGTCATAACCTGACTCTATTACAAGCTACTGACTATAAGCTCACTAGGTTAAGCTAACTAAGCTATTACAAATAGAAACCGTCGTCAGTTCATTCAGCAACTTTAGTTGAAATCTCTGTGGTTACTCTGCTGAAACCGTCGACCACCGTCCGAGACCACCCTTGGCCATCCACGTCCGCTGCTGTCGACGTCGCTCACCGTCTGTGCCATTTGTCGAGCCTTCCGTCACTACACCACCGCCACTGTTGTTCACCGCCTTTGGCGTACGGTGCCCAAGTTTCGGCCGTGGTTCGCCTGTTTGAATCATAAATAATCCGCTTGCCCCGAAATGACTTGGTCCAATAGGGAAATCCCAATGAATTGGGCCTTTCGATACAATCAAATAGAAAGCCTCAAGGGCGCCAACTCGTAGTCTCTAAAGGATGAGAACCAACTATGTAGTATTTAGATCGAGAATTCAAGTATTGTATGCATCATTAGTCTGATCCTTTGTAGGAACTACCAATTGTTTGTCTATTTGATTTCTTGCCTAGTTGAGGCAAGTAGATCTCCATCCTTTCTATTATGCTTTCTATGATTACGGATATTGAATTCTTGTGGATGATGCTTGGTGATAGAGGATTTGGATATGATTCTGAGATTCTATTGTCTATGAGGAATGGGTTGCTTTGGTAGGATTCTGACATCTATTGACTTGGAGGATCCTCAATTATGTGATGTTATAGTTGGTTTAGTCGTTTGGAATAGAAATTTGCTATTGGGTGTAATCCACTCACTCCGTTGTAGAAATTAGTTTACTGGGCTAATTATAGATCTGACACCCTTACAACAACTGAGGCATGGCTATCCGATAAAGACGAGTCACACATCCGGACAATTTACGGATCCTCATCCGGAGATACCCTATTACCCAATCTACAAGTTGGTTCGTACCAAGATAAGGACTCCCTAATGGGATTGTGAAGCATGAGTACAAGGCGATATATTATCGCGGTTTAGGAAGGTGGATGGGTCCCACAGCTCCTGATAGACTCGACCCGTTCGCCTCTTGGCACGGGAAGATCAGCCTGATGAATCGAACGAAGAGACACGTGAGAGTTCAGATACGAAAATTGAGGAGTCGATGGACAACTGTAGTGTTACGAAGTAGATTACCTTTCTGTTGTAGTACTCTTCACATGTGAATTTTATAAAGAAAGTGAGTAGTTTTATATAGATATATAATAAGGAGTGGATGGTGAGTTTTTAATAAAAACTGTAATATGTGCGTATCTAGTTAGTGAAACCATATAAGGCCACACCCTTTGTATAGGCGTGTCTGCCGATTGAATATTTTTTTGTTTGACATGCACTTGTGCCCATATGCCCGCCTTGATTTCTTAGTCTTTCGCACGCGCCAAATTCCTCTGATTAAAAGAAGAGCCTTCTCATCGTGTGATAGCGGTAGGGGACGCTATGCCGTGTCGTTTCTAATTCTGTCGGATGTCTTCGAATTCAGCTTAGACGTGAGAAGCGAAATTGCAAGATGAAATATGAAATTTTTTTTTTCATTTCTTTTGGCCATTTTTCTCGCAGGGGGTCGATCTCAAAACTGTTCCATACCTCTTGATCAATGATCAGCACCGACGACTCCCCTGGAGATAGCTTCTTGAGGGAGGATGAGCGCCCCATGTTTGGATCCTTGAACTTGCCCATCTTGGCAGGTAGTCATCATCTTTTCGACTTGACCCACAAATATTGGATTGGGAATATGACACTTTCCTATTCAATTGCTCTTGGGACCCTCGAATTCCCTCTCCTACCGCATTTCGTTCATGCACACTCCCAAGTGAAAAGAGGGAGAGGCCCAAATAAGATGGGTCAAAAGCGGGTCAAAGACAGCGATTTGAGTGTGAAAGGAAACAAAAGTAGCTTTGAAGTTAATAAGCAACATTAGGCATAAAAAGTATGATCCACTATATCGACATACTAATCAACGAGATGGATCATAAGGGGATCACATTCAATGTCCAAAGAGAGATTGTCACATCGTTCAGACTCTGTTTGTTTCGCGAAGAATGAATGGTTTGAAAAATAATTTTATTAGAAATAATCATTCATCAATGAAGTATTTTGCACTTGTGGACAACAATTCATGTCTAAATATTTTCGTAGCCGGTGAAATATTTTTCGTTTATTGATTTTCATAAGCGATTCAATCAATCATTTTTAGAAAAATTTGTCTAAATTTTTCATTTCCACGAAACAAATGCACCTTCACTACAGATTGGTTTTGTAAGTCGGGAGAGAAGTGTCCAAAAAATCCTAAACCTATTTCATTTATGCCAATTTAGTCACCAACGCAAAAGGTTCGGGACTGAATTGGCACAAATAAAAAGTTCATGACTGAATTGACATCAACGCAAAATATTTAGAACTGAATTGACACAAAAAAAAAGGTTTAGGATTGAATTGGCAACAAAGTAATAGGTTTAGCACTTTGTTGACACTTTTCCCTGCGAATCGGTATTCACATACCTATATATCTCAAATTGTCATGAGCACTCATGATCTTTTTCTTTTGAGAGAAGCTTGCAATTGAAAGCATGTACTGGCCCCATTTCAAGCTGTCCTCCTCTCACTCTCAACAAGAACCCCCCCATGAATATTCATTGCATCTTGCTTTCTTCTCTTGAATTATCTAAGCAAAAGAAGAAGAAAAAAAACCTAAAATCTTGCTTTGTGCAGCTTCTCAAATCCAATCATTCACTCCATTGAGTTGGCCACATCCATGAGAACATTTCGTCCGTTTTGTGGAAGTAGTATTCTTTAGGTTTTTGGTCGACGTGGAATGGCCTAGCTACAAAAGCTCTTTTGCCGTAGGGTCCACTATTTCTTTAATTCTTTTTGGACCTTTGATGAATATTCAGACATACAATATGCTTGTGGGGGAAAAACAGATAATGATTTAATGCTTCTGCCTGATCGGGAGGAAAGTTCTAAACCTTATTACTGGAACGGGTGAGAAGTCACGTTGTATTAGGATAAAAGGTGTAAAGGCATCGTCTCTTCATATTCAAGATCATCTCTCAATGAGGAAAAAATTATCAAAAAAAGGTCCTAAATCTATTATAATTGTATCAATTTAGTCATCAATCTATTTTTTTTTTATAATTTGAATCCGAAACCTTTTTGTTTTTGCGCCAATTCGGTCAATTTTGATCTAAAAAAGCTAACATGGACAATGGCCATCGTAGCGCTAACGTGAAATTTTTTTAATAATATTTATTTTTTGTTTTTGTTTTTTTCCTCCCTTCTTCCTCTAGCGAATAGCTAGAACTATGCGACTGGCCAGTGGCAAGGGCAGGTGAGATCGACCTCGCTATCATTGGGCGAGCCTCGACCTCCCCCGCTTTGGACGAGGCTTGACCTTGCCGTTGCTAGGTGAAGTCGGCCTCCTCAGCCACTGGTGGGGTCAATCTCGCCAGCTTTCGTTTTTGGCTGGTTGTGGAGGTTCGGCGACCGACTAGAGGAAGAAGGGAAGAAAAAAAAGGGGAAGAAAAGAAAAGAAAAGAAAAGAAAAAATAATTTAAAATATTAAAATATCCTCGTCAAAGCTGGCCGGTGCCACTTAAGAGAGGTGGATAGATAGGACTATCAGTTTCTTAGCGTTTTTTGGCCAAAATCAGTATGATGGATTGAATTAGTACAAAAGCAAAAGGTTTAAGACTCGATTCACGAAAAAATAAGGGTCTAAAACTGAAGTGACACAGTTTCAATATGTTTAAGACTTTATGTAATTCTCATGAGTCCTTGGACCTAGTGGCTAGAGGTGAGCAAAAAAGACGGCCTGGACCGAACCAGGATCAATGGTCCGGTTTTCGATTTTAGAGGGATCCAGTCCAGTTCCCAGTTCCTAAAATTGGAACCGGTGACCGAGCGGTCCGGTTTCCGGTTCTAGGCCTAGGATTGGACTGATCTTTTTTTTTAGTTTTTTTAAAAATAAATCTAATGCTTACTTGTTTAGGCTTAAGGTTTGCTTCGCTAATCTCTTTTCTTATTTCTTTTCTTCGAAAACCTCTTTTCTTGTTTTTCGTGTTCCTACTTCGTGAACCCACTTTTCGATTCTTGTGATGGGCGTATGTGATAAGTTTTGGATTTAAACTTGACTGGACCAAAACTAAGCCTTTGCGATTTTTTTTTCGCGAATACCGGTTCCTTGGAACGGCCTGGGAACTGGACCGGACCGGTCCGCGGTTTCGAAAAATGAAATTTGGGACCACCAGTCCGGTTCTCAATTTTTTATGAGAACCGGACCGGACCAGAAACCGCTCACTTCTACTAGTGGCCATGGATGGAACTTCAAAGCTCAATTGACCATGTCCACAAGCTTGAGGTGGCAAGAGAATATGTATAGAAAGACACCGATAGAGAGAATAGAAGATAAAAAAACCATGAATGCCATGACCCGACACCATAGAGATGTTGAGTTGTGATTCATACTCCCCATCGACAGGAAGACATAAGATTTTGTTGTGAACTAGGATAAATCTTATGTCTCGATTTCTCTTTCTCGCATTTGCTGTCTTTTTTGTTTGGTTTATGCGTCTAATTCTAATAAGAGAGAATAGGAGAGAGTTGTCGCGGCTGCGAGCTCAAGCTTTGTGGTGACCGCGGCTGAAGCTTTGGGCTTGAGCTCTGTGACTGTGATGGTCACAAGAAGCAAGAATAAAAAAGCGCTCGTGAGAGAGAGAGAGAGAGAGAGAGAGAGAGAGAGAGAGAGAGAGAGAGAGAGAGAGAGAGAGAGAGAGAGAGAGAGAGTCCATGTCAATCAAAATAAAATATATGAAATGCTTTCCTAATAATACTGTCAGGGATAGTACAATCTTAACAGTAGAACCACATATCATTACAGTGTGTTTTGCCTGAAATATTTATTGATTGGAGATCGTGTGGTTAAAAATTATTGACAAAACTGTCGGATCAACGCCTTTCACAAAATATCCAAGTCATTGTTACTTTAATCACGTCAACAGCGGGAGAAGCACGAAAAGGTGTGACTTTTTAAAAAGCACAGAAACTGTCTCGGACCAAAACAATTTTTTTTTTCCTAATGTGGGAGAGAATCTATGCCAGCTCGCATAATTAGACAAATCAACGATGTCAAGCCCCGGAGAATCTCTGGAAAAGAAGAAAGAAGAAGATATTTATGGGGTCATCTCTCAATCAACACATGATTATGGAGTCGCATGCAATGCTTCTTTTTCAAGTTCATTCTTAATCATTGTCCCCTTTCGCGTTGTCTTGCTAGGGAACATGCTTAATACTCAATTATGATAATAATAAAAAAAAAAACCCAAGAAATTAGAGTAATTATTGTCTCCTAAGAAACATTGTGCCTGGATAAGCACGTACTAGCGTAGCATCGGATATTCGAGACAGCGCACAAATAAAGGGTCCGACAAAGACTTTTTTTTTTTGGTTAGCGATA
This sequence comes from Rhodomyrtus psidioides, assembly GCA_021437785.1. NCBI lineage: Eukaryota > Viridiplantae > Streptophyta > Magnoliopsida > Myrtales > Myrtaceae > Rhodomyrtus > Rhodomyrtus psidioides. The sequence goes on along the minus strand of JAILYB010000004.1, from coordinate 14,069,615 downwards.
AGCCAAATTAAAATTTAAAACATCGAATTACCATTGTATTAAATACTCGATGTCGCACACGTTTTATAAATGATGGGACCGAAACCCTCTTCTTGAAACACGATATACAAGTAATCTAGGAGCTAATCGCAATCGAAAGCCGTACAGAGTCTCCATAAATCTCAGGTAATTGATTTTAATTTGGCAAAAATTTATTGTCAAACTCTTTCATATATGAATCTATCCGACTCAGAAGGGAATGATTATTATAACTCCTCATTCTTCTCGCGAGAAATATTACAAGTATACAAATTTTCTTTTCCAATGAGACGATTGGGTATGAAAAGACTTGCACTTAAGCTGAAAATTCCACTGGTATAGATGAAGCATCTTCATGCTTCTTTTGGATAACATCAAAAGGTGAGAAATCATGGGTGTGAACTTGGATGGAAGTTGGCGTGTCCTATTCTCATCAGACTCTCCAACTCTCTGTTCCCATGCACCTGTTCCCTCTGCAATGTACATCATCCAACATTTGATAATTTTCAGTGAAAATTTCAAAATTAATAAGAATATTAGAGGAATGAATCAAAGATATTGATTTCAGAGACAAAAATCACACACCACCTGCAGCGTTTCTATTGCATCAGCCTCTGAATTGAAGTCATAGTATGAGCTTGCTGCTTCAAGCTTCATGGAAAGAAACTGAAAGGGGCAGAAAGAAAATGAGCATCAATTGATTATTTTTGGACATGATTGAAAAGAAAAGGAAAAAAAAAATGAAGGACCAAAATGAAATTTTGGATTTTTTTTTTGGTTTTGGTATTCCAACTCACCTCAACTTGACTCTGCAATGACCTGACATAGTTAATGATCTCATCCAACATCACTGCCATTCCCATGGTCTGCAATTTTGAAATTCAATCTGATCAGATCAGAACATAACATAACATAACAGTAAAATTCACGCAGAAAAAGGAAGAAGATCGCTTACCTGATAGCACCCAGGAACAAGATCCTGCAGATATCTCAGTCTCTCTTTGATTTTCCCTCTTCTCACCTGAGAAATACAGCTAGGAAAAGATCAACACCAGCATTTCATGAAGAGCTTAATCAATGTTTTCTGCCCAAAGAAAGAGAGGAAATTACTTACCCTTTCTGCTAAACTGTGGCTATCGGTGGCTTGGCCTCTTCTAGCTCTGACATGAACCACTTCCATTGGCTTCTCTTCTTCTTTCTCACCACGTTTCCTTCTCTTTGCCTTTCCTAAACTCTGACAAACACCAGAAAGTTAGTCATGCATGGCTACTGCATAAGTGAACTGATGTTGATACACGCAGCCATGGTTTTTCCTTTTAACCTCTGTGCCTGACTTTTGAAGTGGTGGTGAAACGATTCCCGAGCTGCTTTCAGGAGCTAATCCAGACACCTTTCGCTTTCTTTCTTCATGCGAATTGTCCCCGGCACTGAGCGGTGCAAGACTATGCTCGTTGGGATGGAAAATGCCCGGGAAAATGTCGGCCCAGTTGCCGGGAAAATCGGGGACCAGCTGGTGCGGAAACAAGGGATCGTCACCGGAGAGAACTGCAGAGCTATGAAAGTTGGAGGAGGAATAAGAATTGGCAGCGCTCGGGTTTGGTTCGGTGAAGTGGTTCGCGGGTCCGGTCGGGTCGACGTCGAGCAAAGAAGTGAGTGGTTGAAAGCACTGCAAGTCCCTTGCGAATCCGGCCATGGATGGAGCTCGGTGAGCTTGTGTGTTCTTTCTCGTATTAGCCAAACTAAGTGTTTCAGAGAACGTGAGTTTGGAGCTTTTGGAGATGCTTTCGAAACGTCCGTGTATTTATATGGTAAGGTTGGTTAGTTAACGACAATTTACATGATAAGTTTATTAAAAAATAAAGTTCCTCAAGAATAAGATAAAAATAGTCAAGGAATACCTAAATTTTTTCGTCAAACCCATCTTTTTCTTCTGTTTTTAATTGTTGGTACCAAGAATAAAGCAGCCGATTCAGTAGCACGGGCTACGATAAGGGTTCAGTGTCATTATATTAATAAAAAGTGGCTCAATAGTATGTTGACGAATTAGTCCACTATAGAAACGAGATTTCATAAGTTCTGGGAATTGAGAACATTATATTTATTTAGCAGAGTCTACTGTCTAGGACGAGAGAAGGTTTGAATTTGAAAACAATAAGCAAGAGCGGGAATACACAATATTTCACCTAGAAAAAAAGGGTAAATAACATTAATGAAAATTAGATGGATGATACTTAAAAAAAAAAAAAGAGGCTGAATTGCCAACTCCATGATATGAAAAGAACAGCTTAGCTACAATTTTTTTTTCTTTATATATGTTAGTTTTTAGGCAAGATATGGAGCTTTTTCTTTATTTCTTATTTTCAAAAAAAAAAAATTGAGTCTAATTTTTTTATAGGACAACATATTTAAATATTCCCACTTGATTAATCTCTATGAATGCTCGCGAACGGTCTTATCCACATGTATCTAGTAATGTTGCGTTTGGTCGTGTAGATTTTTAGTCAACATAGGACTGAATAGGATATGATGTGAAAATCCATAAATTATGTTATGCTCTATCCATCATAGGAATAAAGCTGAATACTTTTGTAATCTATCATGTCTATGTTTTGGTTTGAATAGCATGTTGCTGTAAATGAACTTGAAAATGCACGAACAGAGATGGTTGGTAAAAATCTCTCGCGGTTCACAGTCAAAGAAACCACATATCCACAGACGGAGAGAACCTTCATCAACCGATCCATAATTGTTGTACGATCTAAACCTTAAACGGCAAAGTAGCTCATTGCAATATTCTAGAGTCATAGGTTTGACTGTGATAAGAAATATTAGCGGGCGTGGCCAATATTAGTGAGCATGGGCAAATGTCAAATTTAGTAAATGAGAAAAAAAAATAATTATTCATTTTTGCAATTCGGAAGAGTATAGTGCTTCGATCCTTTCACCACTTTCAGGGAGCTTCGATGTGAACCACGAAGTTACAAAGGAGAAAGAGTTTCGACTCTTTTATTGTTGTGGTGGATTTTCTTCATGTGAATTAGAGAACTACGGAAGAGAAGGAGGTTTGACTCTCTTGCCTTTTTCGTAGAACTTTGACATGAACTAAAGAACTGCAGAAGATCCATGAAGCACATAAACTAAAAAATTTGGGTTCTTCTACTTTATTTTTTATTTATTTTTTAAATTATTTTCCATCTCTATTTTAATTTATTTTAGTTTTTAAAATTATTTGTTATTCCCTTCCATCCTTAATAAAATTTTATTGAGTCTATCCAAAAAATGTATTAGATACGGATACTATTTATAACATGTATAAATTAAAAAGGAATAGATGAAAACATTTTCCATTTTATGTTTTATATAAGAACTCAAATATGATTTAAATTTAATTAATGTTTTACTGTTAATCTTAGATGTATGTTATTTGAGAAAAATAGCTTTTATATAATTAATATAAGAAATCATATCCACCTTTATCATATCTCCCTTTATGGAAAATTATTATCCATGTTATATCTTTCTTATATTAAATCTTGTCGTGTCTTGAGCAGAAACCAAACACAGAATATGATAGATGTTATCCCATCCTATCTTTACTCAACGGGTTATAGGCCAATGTTGATCATGTGCGCTGGACAAATCTCTTGAGAATCAGATTATTAAGTGAGACATAAATCGGGGCATAATGTTGTATCTTATAATGACCATCTGTAATAAGTATTGAGTGTTGTAATTAGGTTCTCCTTATCATTTCGGTTCCAATCATTTCTGTGTTGTAATCACATGTGTGACACAAGAACACACGGGTAAGTATCTAAAGATGTCTAGATACAAATGTTAATTAATTCTTCAATGTCTAAAAGGCACTTATGTTTAATTTTTCACTTATCTAAAGATATTTTTTTAACAAAGCAACCATATTAACCAATGATACGAAAAAGAAAAAGCAACCCCTTTTTCAATGTTATTACTTCATCTTCCATTTTATTTTTGCAGGCGACATAGCAACCCATGTTAAAGATATCTATAGATGATCGTATATGTTTGACTATTTTATTGCTACATTTATTCTTCGGTCAACTTAACCCTTGGGGTCAAAATATTGAATTAGACAAATAATTACTCAATAATAACTTAAATCATGGCATGAATGACTTGCATCTACATTCCATCGACCGACTTGTGGAGGGCTTTCATCTAACATAGGAAAGCTAACCTAGCGACATAGTTTTCCGATACGTGGCGATAAACATATCAATTTGAAGAGAACTTTAAGTCCTAATACTTATTTTGAACCTAAATTTAGACCGGCACATTCAGTAAAGGTAGACTATCAATTCAATGTCTCTCAATCCATATTTTGCGCTTTTGTAGATGCTGTGATCGATTTCGATTGTCCAACAGTCTAATCTTATCTGACACTTTTTTTTCTTTGGAAATCTCAACTACATTTGACTCCCATCTCCCTACTATTCCTCCAATCACCACAAAATTTCCACTAGCAAGAGAACCCTAACCGATGCCAAATTGCCCATGCTTATCGTAGTACAAGTTATTCTTGGCTAGACAATTGAAAAGGCCAAATCCCATTTCCCATAACGAGACATCTATCGGTTTGGGAGGAGTTTGACTTTGACCCATGAAGGTTTTATGGACGTGAAAGAGAGGATAATCCAACAAAAAGTTCTATGGCAGCTTTTTCTGCCTATTCATGGAAGCAATTCTATGTGAGAGTTGTCCTCGATCTAAAAAGGTTGCATTGAATTTGTACTGCCAAATTGACGGTCTCCGAATTTGATTCTTATTTTTCTATATTTTTTTAATATCATGAAAAATTTCAAACTGACAATTCAAGACGCATTTTACTCGAACTAATTTTCGATTCCCAAAAAATCTCAAATTGATAGCCCTGATTCGAATCTTCACTCCATTAACATTTCCAGTAGACCCAAAAACAAATTACATTTGATATCCCATTAGAATGTAAGCAACACGTGGACTTTTCACATTGGATCTATCATTTTTCTCGCCAGATCCGTCTTGTAATCGTTTTTCATTTATATTTATACACGTACGTTTTTTTACTAATATTGGATGAAGTGATAGCATAGAGTAGACTTGAGTCACGAGCATGTGCTTAGGATGGAAATTAATTTGGTGAACATGTATTATGGGGTACCAACTTGAATTTTCTTTTAGACAAAAATTAGATCGGGATAGTTTGTCCCGATGTACTAGTTTGGAATTCTTAATGGTATTAAATTTTTTATTTTTTCCTCTAAAAGGACGATTCTCATTTCTGGTAAGACTCCTTTTCTTCTGAATATTGTAGTCGATTGTTTTGGAGTTTTTAGCCGGTAGCTCATTTGACCAATGAAGAAAACAAGTCTATAGATAGAAAATTAATTAGGTGACAAATGATTTTGAAATTGATAAATGATAACCAAATTAATGCAAACCTACAGATTAGGTGATCTAACAAACCATTTGCTGCCCAAGCTTACGAACAGGATGAAGATCTAAACTCAAATATTTCTAGAGATTATGTCGGGATTGATGGTTATGGTGGTTATGGATCTTCCGACCAGCATAATCAAATTCTTAACAACATATGAATCTTCAAAACTTTTGCAAACAGCTTCAGAACATAAGACTGAGGAGTTCCAGGATCTTTCTCCGACAGAAGATATTCTTCTTTCTAGATCCTGTGTCTTTTATACCTCAGCTTCCAACCACAAGCAGGGAATTCGGGATCATAGTGAGTGGTACGATTGTTCCCAGGGAAAAAAAAAAACTAATCATCCAAAAATAAACAGTTCATAAAAATAAACATTTGTGTCGATTGACAAATTAGTCAACCGATGCCTAAATATTTTGCTAATCATAAAAATATTTTCGGTTGATTTATTTGTGTGAACGATATAAGTGGCTATTGTTTTAAAATATTATTTTTAAAATTGTAAATTTTTGGCTAGTTAAAAGCGCATAATTACCTAAGACGATTTAATTTAATGAAAGGGGGTCTTGGGGTTTGACTCTGAGAACGAGCAAAATTAGCCGATTAGAAACTTGGTTTTAGAAGAGGCCTAATGAACTTGGGCTTCCTTGTCATAAGGTCAAGGACCGGGCTGGATGTATGTGGGCTAAACAAAAAGCGGAAAAAAAAATAATTTTACAGACTTTGAGGTTGCGTTTGGTAACGTTTCTATTCCTGGGAACATATTTAGAACAACAACATTTTTTTGTGCTTCTGCTCCCGGCTACGATTTTTGGGAACAGAAACGCGTTTGGTAAGTTAAAAAAAAAATACTTTTCTCGCTAAAAGAAAGGATCGACGGCATGCGACTGGTGGAGGAGGTCGGCGAACGACGGCGTAGGCAGGCGGCCAGCGGCAACTGACGACCGGCAGTAGCCGGCGATGGGGGCCGGCGGTGGCGGCCGACGACGAGGGTAGGCGACCGACGGCTGCTGAGGCGGCGATTGGCGGCAGCGGAGGCCGACCATCGGCCGGCGGCGGCCGACCATCGAGTGATGGCCGTGGTGGCGGAGGACAGCAGTGATGGCTTGCACGAAAGTGTTTCAAAATTCAGAAGCAAGTTTTTTTTTTTGTTTCTTTTTTTTGGGTCAAAAGTGTTTCTTTTTTCAAAAGTATTTCTCGGAACACTTTTAAAATATTTTTTTACCATACGCGTTTCTGTTCCAAAAATGTTCTGGGAATATTTTTGGAACAGAAACACTTTCCCTGGAGTGTTACCAAACGCAGCCTGTTTGACTAGATACCATATGAATACAACTCGCAAATAAATTATTGGGAATAATATCAGCCTTGAACTGTGCAATCCGTAAGCTATTGGTAGATATTCGGTTCAATCTCCGAGCTATGAGAAAATGATATAGCCGAATGGGCTGTATTGAACATTTGCTAAAGTTTATGAACTGAACGGATTAAACTGGCTGGGACAACATCGTGCGTTAGGCCAAAGTTCAAGGACCAAATTGTACGAAGTAAAAGCCAAGGAGCGACGTTGCACGTTAGATCAAAATTTGAGGACTCATGACAAAAGTTCCCGTGACTAGTACGAGTAATGTTATTATTATTATGATGTTATTTCCCTCGACCTACATAGCGTTGTTGGATGTCCACTTAATGACACATTTGAGTGGCTTTCATGAACAGACGACGAAGATAAAAGCAACGGTAGATAATTTGGTCAAGCAAACACAACGTGACACATTTTTTTTGTCCGACCAAAAAAAAAAAAAGCTCGAAGAAGCGTTTGAACTCCTTTTGCTTTTGCTTTCCCGTTGAGAATTTCGAAGACGGCGGTACTCTAAGTGAACTTTCACGCATCAGCCCGAGTTGATGACTCCGGCCGATCCACTAGAATGCTGGCCATCCGTGTTGAAATTAAACTAGTGGCTTATGAGTTTGCAAGGGTATCGACAGTGGCTAGGGTTTTGGCCCCAATTACCCCCTAGCCATTGTCAATCATGATAAGCATCAGCATCCAAGGGTGATCGATCTTCAGGGTAGTCAGTACACACCCTACAATCGAAAATCGCACACTAGTTCCTGGACCCACCTGAGAACAGAACCATTGTTCTGGTTCAATTCCCGAGTGGGTCCATGGAACTGGATGCTAGGGTTTTCAAAAGATAACGAAACTGCTTAATAATTTGATTCAAAAGGCTCAGTGTCTACCACTCCTAAAGGCCAATGAAAGTTTTTTTCTATCAAATGGGGTGATAGCAGAAAGATCATAACCGATGGTAGTGCTAATGCTACCGGTAGCAGTAAAATAAATAGCCAATAGCAGGAGAAGGGGAATGGATAAACTAAGAATGGATTCATTCTGAGTATACTACTAAATATTTTATTTGTGAATGGATTCAGTCTGAAAATGTAGCATTTTTACTATCCTTAGCACATTGAATTTTACGGAGAAATTCTTTTTTTCCTGAACTGGAATTCCCTTAAGCTCCCATATATTTCATATATGTTTATACATATCCACATCTACACACACATATTATATATAGTCAAATAAAAAATAAACAAGTAAAAGTACTACATATATATATATATATATGTATGTGTGTGTGTAACGGTCTAGTCTTCCAATCTGAAACTAGGAACTGGACCGACACTCACTGGTTTCCATTTATTGGAATTGGAAGCCGGACCAATTTCAATGTGAACCGTCCAAACTGACGATTCGATCCAGGGGATTTCCTATTCTTTTACACACCCCTATCTGTCTCACCTTCTCAGTCGTAATGTCATGGCCCGGTTGCAAGGGAAGTTCTCAGTTCATTTCGTTCTGTATATTATCGTTTTCAATGCATGTGGAACTTGAGGTCTTTGACTTGTATCCCAAAAGAGAATATAAGCAATTCATGCAGCTTACTTAACATCCTTCGATTGCACAAACTCATCCTTTCTTTGGTTCCGCTGTGAGACGGATCTGGTTGCGACTCGGGAGATAATACCGGAATGTGTTCGATCTGATAACATGCATTTTTACTCATGAAGAAGTATTTCGATAAATGCTAGTCGACGCCATTCTTGAGTTACCGCGATGGGAATGCCCTTGAGCACATACCGATGAGAAGGCCTCACTGCGTGCTCTCCACCATAATATGACTTAAATCACAAAACACGCAGTGTGAGACTTTGCTTATAGTAATGTCATGAATACTATGTAATATCAAATTTGTAAGTATACATGATGCACGCATGCTGCTCATATATACCAATGAGATGTGCAGGGAAAAGCAAAAAAAAAAAAAGGCTGAGTGCCTCATCGGAACGGATGGTGATGTGATCAGGCTGAGGAAATGGCGGTGGTCGCTCGAAGAAGACAACCTTCTGCTTCACATTCTCATCCAACACGGCGACAGCCGTTCTTAAGAGAGGAAGCTTCTCTGCAGAAGAGCCGCTCTTGATTCTTGGTCTCCAATGTAAGTGGGGCAATGAATAATAATCCAATAGACTACGATTCGCATGAGCCGATTTTGATTAACATCTTTTTGCAGCAGTGTGAAACAAGATCAATGGATATGTTAGTATAGACATGGCCATTTGGGCCCGTGGGCCTGGAACCGGCCCGTTGACAGGCCCGAAACTGGCCCGTTGACCGGGCCTGCGGTTCCGAACCGGACTTCAAGGGCCGGTTCCGAATTTTTCGGAACCGGCCCGAAATCGGCGGTTCTGAGCCAGTTCCAAACCGGAAATAAAAAAAAAAAAAAGAGGGGGGGGGGCACTGCCCCCCCTCGAGAAGAGCCGTTGGGATTTTGGCCGTTGCAAATCCCTTAAAAAAATATTCTATAAAAACCTCACAATCCCTCTTTATTTTTCTCACAATTTCTCTTAATTCTCTCCAATACTCTCAAATCTCAACTCTCAAGTCAAATTCTCTCAATCCGATATTCTCTCTCAATCCCGTCTCAATTATTTGAATCAACTTTCCGATTAATTCTCTCAAAAAATAACAAGTGGAAGCATAAATACTAGAAAGGGAAAGAGCCCGATGGAGATGGGAGAATCCAATTTTTCTATTCATGAATATGATCCTCGTGGATATGCATGTTGGGAAGACGACGACGTTCCCAATCCCAACGTCGAGCACATCGCAACGCAAGAAAGTCTTTATCCTCCTACTGCTACTGCCACTGCCACTAGTGTCGAAGAATCATCGATACCAAAGGAGCTGGGACGGAAGAGCCAAGAATTTGATTATGGCTACACTTCGACAAAGTATGGAATGAAAACGAATGTAAGTTTGATATAAGCTGTAAATATTGTCCGCAAAAATACAAACTTGGTAAAGGAGATGGTTATGGAACATTTCGTCAGCATCTGATGAAAAAAATCCAACGCAAGCGAGGATCGACACTAGCCAACAACAAATTTCCGGGTTTGCCAATCCTAACCTTCATCCTTTATTCCGTTTCACTAATGCACTTTATAAATAAACATTAGCTGAATATATTTTCCTTGAGCATGTTCCGTTTAATACTGGTGAAAATTTAATTTTAGATATTTGGTAAACACTGCGCTGGTTCCGCAAGCACCATCTGTTCCGAAAACTACTCTTAAACGCGAACTTAAACAAGTTTATAAAGATCGAAAAAATAATTTGAAAATATTTTTTGAAGAATTCAAAGGACGTGTACATATAAGTAGTGATATTTGGAGTGATTCTTGGAATATTAATTCTTATATGGATGTCATATGCCATTGGATATGTGATGATTGGGTTATTCAAAAAAGACTTCTTGCATTTCGAGTTTTTCCTGAAAGGCATACGGCCCATAATATTTATAGAATAATTAGGCAAGTTTTAGAAGAATATGGTTTGATTAATAAAAAATTTTCAATTGGTTTTGATAATGCCGCCGCAAATACTGCTTCTATTCCCGAGTTAGAAAAAATGTGTAAACCCTCTTTTGGCGGACAATTTTTTCACATTAGAAGTGCTTGTCATGTTTTGAATTTATGTTTTCAAGATAGTTTACGAGTTCTTGTAACTTCTCTCCACCCAATAAATAGTGCAATTAGATTTTTATGGAGCCGCCCTCAACTTATAAAAGCGTGAGGAAAATTTTGTAAAGAAAATGGGAGAAAGGCAAAAAGGTTTCCAAAAGATGTTCTGACTCGTTGGAATTCTACCTACGAGATGCTTCTACAAATTTTTTATTACAAAGATTTATTATGTTCATTTATTTCAAATATTGTTCCCAATATTGCTTTACTCCCGCAACATTGGGACGTTTGTAAAAAAATTTAGATTGTTTGAAATTTTTTAATGATGCTACTAAAACTTTATCTGTTATTTATTATCCTACTACGCATTTATTTTTAATAGAGTGTGTTAATATTGCTAATGTTTTTAATGTATATGAAAAAGATACTGAATTAGCTTCGAGTATTTTAGTAATGCGAGAAAAATGGTTGCATTATTATTTGAACATTCCTCTTCTCTATTTAGTTGGTATTGTTTTCGATCCATGTACTAAATTAGATGGTTTATTAGATTATATGAATACTTATTATTATGATTGTTTTACATTTGGATGAAGTAATAAATATTTCAATTATACAAGTAGAGGTTAAAGAAGTTATAGTAGCATTATATAATGAATTTTGTAATAGATATGGTTTAAGTGACAGTGGATGTAAATCTGCCCAACATAGTGTCTTAGAAAGCGATGCGGGTATTTCACTACTTAGTAGAGGGTATAAAATGCTCAAGAGTAGGAAAAAAAAACAGAAATGGACTTCAACAGGTAGTATTTCCGAATTAGAAAACTATTTAACAATTTCTTTTGAATTTAGTGATTCCGAACACAACGCAGATTTCAAGATTCTTGAGTGGTAGAAGAACCATTCAACTCAATTTTCAATTTTCTCCCTCATCGCGAAATAAATATTAGCGACCCCTTCTTCAACAGTGGCGATTGAACAAGTATTTAGTGCTGGAGGATTAATTTTAGACTCTCGCCGTTCAAGATTAAGTCCAGAAAGTGTAGAGTATCAAGCTTGTATCGATGATTGGACAAAGGCTAGATTTCGCCAACAAGAGCTGGATCGAGAACACGAATTCTTTAGTGATGACTGTAGAGATACTACCACCACCACAACGGCTAGCGACAATTGACGATGAGGTAAGTTGGGGGTTACCAAAGGTAAGAAAACTACGTGGGCTTTGATTCTTCTATCCCCAAGAAGATATGTAGGCGCTTAATGATAATTCATTAAGTTCAAGCCCATTCATTCTCTCTTTTTTTTTTCCAAAATTTATTACAATGTATAATTTGATTATAATTTATAATTTATTAATTTTATTTTATTATTTTAAAAATAAAATTAAAAGTTCGGAACCGAAACCGAGAACCGGCCATAGTTAGTAAGGCAAGATGATCAATGCCGAATTCGCACCACCACGAGCATAAATTGGACTCGGAGAACTTGGCGGGTTCGTGCTTTTCTTCTTTGGAATGGAATCGATGAAGGACTCCGAAGCGTCTTGCTTCCCCGAATGTCCTCTCTGATTTATAATTTATTAATTTTATTTTATTATTTTAAAAATAAAATTAAAAGTTCGGAACCGGGAACCGGCCATAGTTAGTAAGGCAAGATGATCAATGCCGAATTCGCACCACCACGAGCATAAATTGGACTCGGACAACTTGGCGGGTTCGTGCTTTTCTTCTTTGGAATGGAATCGATGAAGGACTCCGAAGCGTCTTGCTTCCCCGAATGTCCTCTCTGATTATTCCACACTTCTTCTGAAAGATTTGGTGGGACCACTTGTCAACTGCTCTACAAGTTTAAGTGTTTAAAAGAAGGTATGGGCTTAAGCTATTAGAAGAAGATGTGATTTAATATTTATATATTTCAACATCTACAACGATAGGACCGATGTTGCTGTTACGCTGATCTTCAAAAGGAGATGGAAGAAGCTCTTGATCTTTGTAAAATGTCGTGCCTCGCGAGGATCTTGGAAGTGGCCATATGGATGATAAGAAAAGCCCATTCGGGCAGTGACACTCGGCCTGCTGGAGTGATTTACGGGCCTCAAGCCCGTATGGCCGGCCCAATTCAGCCCGCTTGGCCTCTCGAAATGGCCCTGTGTCCCGGACTCCCGGCAAGATGGCCGGATACCGACGGTCCAGATATCTTTTCGAGGGAACTCGACTCTCATCTGAACCGTCCGTTTTCGTCATATAAACGATGCTGTCCCTTCATACGCCAACCCTAGACGAACCAGAACTCTACCCCGAGCTAAGCCGTAGGGTTTTCACTCGACTGTGCGGGGCTTTTCTCCAGCTTCAGGTATTCTCTTCGGAACACAATCATTCGTCGCTCGTTTGATCTCGGGGCGTTGCTGCGAAAGAGTAGAGTTACATCGTAGTTTATCGTCTGGTCTCTTGCGTGTGATTTCGTTTTTGTTCTTCGGTGAGGTCGAGCAGATCTGTCTCTGTGATGGGGTCTGGGAAAGTTGATGTTTTCTTGCTGGAGAAGAAGAAAAATGTTTTTTTTTTCTTTTCCCGAGTGGGTTTTCAGAAAGATGAGACGAAGTTCTGGGTTGCTTAACTGAGAGTGGACGCCTGCATCTTTTGTTTTTAGCTCCTTATATTCTGGATAGGGAAGAGCGTAGTTGGAAGCTGTTGGAACTCGTTTTTCACTTAGAACGATCGACCCAATTGAGTTCTGTTGCGTTGTTATCTATGTTTATCGTCGACGCTGTGTGCGAGATGGTGTAGAGTGGTTTATGATTTTTTCTTCCGCAATAGCAAAATTATAGGAAAACAAAAATGAAATGGAAGAGCTCGGATTTTGAATGAAGGAGATCGAGAGTATGCGTGATGTAATCCGGGCTTTTTGAATTAGGGGGTGTTGATTTTTAAGGAAGTGATGGCATTTTGTGAGAATGGCCCTTTGCAGCCGTTTGTTGTTGTTTTGTTGCGTGACTTTATTTTATCCAGTTGGGGATCGAGCTGACCGGTTGTCATAACGAGCAGGCTTGGCAAGATGTACACGGCGAGGAGGAAGATCCACAAGGACAAGGATGCTGAACCCACTGAGTTTGAGGAATCTGTTGCCCAGGTTTGATTGCATTCTAGTTCATACAAGCGTTTCATTTTTTTTTTGTATGGCTGAACTATTTTTCCGTGGTGAAAGTGTTTTCTATTTGACTGACACTCATCTTCTTTAAACTATTGCAGTCCTTCTTTGACTTGGAAAGTTCCAACCAGGAGCTGAAAAGTGACTTGAAGGACCTTTACATAAACTCAGCGGCGTAAGTGTGCATTTCCAGCTTCATGGTTACCATTGAAATAGAAATGCTGTTGTTGGAAGGCTTTCTTACTTGGAGGGTTGTTTTATCCTTTGGCAGTGAAGTTGATGTTTCTGGGAGCAAAAAGGCTGTTGTTATTCATGTTCCATACAGATTGAGAAAAGCTTTCCGCAAGATTCATGTTAGGCTTGTGCGAGAGCTTGAGAAGAAGCTTAGTGGGAAGGTAATGCGAAGACGTCTGCTCTTTTTATCTCAATATATTATGCAATGTTCTTTTTTCATCATTTTAGCTGACGTGTTTTAAATATTTTATTTTTCCATTGAATAGCAATTAAGCTCAAGATTTGGCTACTTTTATTTTGATTTCTCCCCTTTCTTTTATTGTTATTTTGTTTGACATGCCAACTTTTTTTCCCTGTTGAGAAGTGTTACTGTTTTATTCTCGTTTCCTGTTCTTTTAAGTTTCTCTGTATGTGTTATACTGTTGGTTTTGCAGGATGTGATCGTGATTGCTACCCGCAGGATATCAAGACCACCAAAGAAAGGCTCTGCAGTTCAACGCCCTCGCAGCCGCACACTCACGACCGTGCATGATGCAATGCTCGAGGACATTGTACTGCCTGCTGAGATTGTTGGAAAGCGCGTTAGGTATCGGCTTGACGGCTCCAAAGTTATGAAGGTAGGAGAATATCACATCAGATCTTTAGTAATCATCCTCAATTCTGAGTACCGTATGAATCTTTTTCAACCATATAGAGTGCAGCTCTCTGATGAATCAAGTTCGCTACTCACTAGAGTGGTTACTTGCTTTAAGCATTGTGGTTTGATACTGAGTAGGAGTTTCTTTTTTAAGGTGTTCTTGGACCCGAAAGAACGGAACAGCACAGAGTACAAGCTGGAGACCTTTTCGGCCGTCTACAGGAAACTTGCTGGCAAAGAAGTTGTGTTTGAATATCCAATCACGGAGGCATAGATCTGCTAGCAAAAAAAACAACCAGATGGTTTCTCTTGTAGCTCACATTTTCAAATTTTGGTGTCGAGAGAAGTTGGGCTTATGATGAGTGAACCTTTTGTTGGGGGGTTTTTTTTTTTTTACTATTTATCTCATTAAAAACTTTTGTCTTTTTATCCTATGAATCGGGCATGATCCTCAACTTTTGATCTGATACATTCTTGTCGACTTCTAGTGGAGGCCAATGTCAGTCGACAATTACTATGCTGTTCTTGAAAATGTTGCTTGAACTATTTCTGCTTGGACTATTCTAAAATTTCTGCCAGGAATTTCTTTTTATTTGATGTTTGGAAGTAGAGGATACACATGTTGCTATATGGATCAGGAGATTTGTGCCATGATTCAAGCTAACCTGTCCAGTCAAAATGGTAATATTATTGTCGGTTCCTTTGCAGTTTGCATGAGATCTGTCTCTTCTATGTGGTAAAATGGACGAGTTGTGTATTTCGAACATGGCTAGCATGGCATAATGAGAAGCGATGCAAAGTCTTTTTAATTTTTCAAAGGGAAAATGACACAAATAGTCCCTGAACTATCACAGAATGTTCTGAACTTTTAATTTGTTCAATTTAGTTCCTGAACTTTGGCAGAATGTGCAATTTGGTCCTTAAACTTTTGACTTGTTCAATTCAGTCCTTGAACTTTTAGTAAATGTTCAATTTAATCCCTAAACTATATGAAAATGTTCAAATCGTCCCTAATCTTAAATTAACAAAAGGATTATATTGAACATTTTCATATAGTCCAGGGACTAAATTGAACATTTACTAAAAGTTCAGGGACTGAATTGAACAAGTCAAAAGTTTAAGGACCAAATTGCACATTTTGCCAAAGTTCAGGGACTAAATTGAACAAATTAAAAGTTCAGGGACCAGATTGCACATTCTGTCATAGTTCAGGGACCATTTATGTAATTATCCCTTTTTCAAATGAGGACTTAAAGTGAATTTTATTTTAAATGGGGCTTAAAGTGCCTTTTTTTGTTAAAAAAAAAAGATGTGATAAGGGCATTTTTGTTATTTTTTTTTCTTTTTGCCTTTTTTTTTTTCCCTGTTTTCTCCTTCCTTTTCACCTCCTCGCTCTTACGTCTTCTTATCTCTCGCTCAAAACAGAGCATCACCAATCCGCCAAATCCAAGCTGTGCATACCTCACGCTGCTGCTGCTCTTCTTCTCTTAGTTCTTTTTCTTCTTCCTTTCCGTCGCCACTCCTAAAGCCAGTGCCCCTCCTCCGCTCGACTTCGCCACCCGCCACTCGAGGGATTTTTGCATGCTGCCCTCCGTCGCAAAATGTGGGCCCCGCTTTCGGCAGTGTAGCACCAACTTCGGCGAGTACACCCCCTGAAAGGACGTGGCGCGGTTGCTACTGTTCGAGCAAGAGATGCTTGTGCACTGGGAGTTGCACGAGGGGTCGGTGAGCGGCTTTGCTACCGTTTGCTAGTGCCGTACGGGTAGAGGAGGCCGTTTCGCTGGCCGGAGAGCTGCGGAACGGTGTGGTTTGCGAACGTGCCTCACAAGGAGATGACAGTGGAGAAGAACCAGAATTGGGTTAAGTCCCAAGGCAAGGGGTTCGTGTTTCCCGGCAGTGGTGGCCATTGCCATTTCTGTCCTCCTTTTTTTACCTTTGTTTCGGCTGGGAGGGACCTCGCGGTCGTTGAGGCGAGATTGCCCTCGACGACGGGCGAGGCGAGCCCTCGATCAATCGGCCCTTGCATCGAATTCACTATGAGGTTGAGGTATTCAAGGTTCACCAGGTTGGCATACACAGCCTCAGGAATTTCTCCATTTAATGTGTTTTGCGACAGGTCGAGGTATGTCAGAATCTGGCAATCGGCCACAAAGCTCGGGATTTCGCCAACGATCAAATTGAGGAAGAGATTGCCCACCATGTCCCAGAACCTGAGCTTGGAGAGATTGCCGATGGAGAACGGTATCGGGCGATCGAGATTGTTGTTTCTAACATTTCGGGAACGAAGTTAAGTCGAGCGCATGGAGCGTTCCGCGGAGCTTGAGGCAGAGAGGCTGCTGGTCTCTGAGACTGACCCACCATTATTGCAGGCAACGCCGGCCCAGTTGCAGGGATGGGTGATGTTTGTTGGAGAGTGACCATGAGCTCAGAGAAGGTGGAGGAGGAGGAGGGCAGGGAGAGAGAGAGTTCTTCCATTTGACGAGCTTGTGCATCTGTGGTCGATGATGGTGAGGCCTGAAATGGAAGCAAGAAGAAGAGACAGGGAAAAAGGAAGAGGCAAATCTCACTTCGGACTCATATTTTAAACAAACTTCACTTTAGGCATTTATTCGAGAAATTGGGTACACTTTAAGTCTTTATTAGAATTTTTTTCTAAAATATTGGAATTAACATAACAAAAAGTTGAAAACCTGTCCATTTCTCTTTTCCTCTTTCTCAACTCTAAGCTCGACCCATGGTCCCCCTTGTCACCGGCGGCGGAGTCGCCGCTGCCGCATCCAGGCCAACGACCTCCTCTGTCGTCTTTGTGGCCTTTGGGATCTGTTAATGAGTTATGGTCGTTGGATCTGTGACAACGAAGGCTCAACTAAAGATGCACATCCAGACTGAACGAGCGACGGCAGAAGGTTGGCCCGGTCGACCAAGGAGAGAGGCACAACAACACTTGGACAAAGCACGGCTCCATATGTGAATCCGGATGAGCAAAGGATGGGAGGGGTTGCTCGGGGCTGACCGCAGGATATGTGGACGCGCCGCGATCATTGAATCTCTTGGTCGCGGTTACGAAGGTGCAAGAGGCACAACTCAAGATGTAGATCCATATCTGGACGAGTAACGACGGAGGCATAGCTCGGGTTGACAGCTAGCAACGCCGAAAGGGGCTGCTTTGCTTGGATGACAAGGACACGGTGACGCCGATGGGACGCTCCGATGAAGCAAGGAAACTTGCATGGTTGAACTTTCATAAATGAACTCCAGGCAATTTTTATCTAATTCCACGTCAGCATGCTGTCATCACTATTTTGCTTAAATAGTTAAGACTTAAAGGGCAGTAAGGTGTGGAGAGTGGAGACAGGCAATTGGAAATGTTGAGATCACTTTGGTATATTTGCCCATCTTTTGCAGTTAAAATTGCCTGTATGATCAACATTCAGCAATGTATTGTCCTGTAGACCCTATAGCTGAGGACTGCATATGAGAGGATGCCTGCAGCAGAAGTCGGGTATCATGTAAATCTCCCTAATTCGACGTAATGTCGGAACGAGAAATTGGCATGTGGAGTCGGGAATTAAATTGGCGTCGGGGCTTCATAGCAACTTCAGAATCTGGATCAGAGTGCGGTGCCTGGAGAGATTCGGTCAAACCATTTTAGCAGAAGCAGCTTGAATGCTACTAAGGATTTGCAGCAAAAGAGAGAGACCAAAATGTTTCAGGGTTGAAAGTTGGAGTGAAGCCGCACTGGTGAAATAAACTTCTTGACGGAAGCATATCTTGATATGTGCATATGATGTCGAAATCATATAAAGTACGATGATATATGGTCAACTAAAATTGAACTGGCCAAAATCGGGAGAACTAAAAGTGGAAAAATTATTCTAGAGCATCAATAGAGTAAATGGTTAAGAATTCTAAGAAAAAATGAAATTGATTAAAGTGTCTTGTAATATTGATTCTTCTGCTCATATTTAGGGACAAGAAAAGGAAAAAAAAAACATATTTAACGTCTTAGGATAAATTCTTCAACCAATGAAAACAAGAGGTCTTGAGGAGAATGATCTTAGAGTTAAAACTCGCACATCCATTCGAAAAGAGCGCAGCAAATGCAGATGGTGGTTTCTTCCAAAGATTTGATATTATGCAGCAACAATATTGTTTAGGTCTGAAATGCCTTGCACAATTATTGTGAACTTTTGATGAAGGTCTATCGGTAGAACCATATTTCAGACAACTATCATCTAGGATAATTCATTGATTGTGCGCTAATTCGAATGCTCTGAAGTATTCTGTGGGACTAAAGATCTGACTTAGCACCAGAGAAGAAAATTTAAATGAATTTCAGACTGTACCTCAGGACAAGATAACTAGACCAAGGTACATGGCCGCGGAAAGAAACAGCAGAGATATTAAACCCCTGCAATAAGAAGGTTGCATCATGATAAATAAGTGAAACAAAGAAGAGACGTGCACTAGACAGAGCAGGCAACTGTCACAAGTGGAAATCAGAAAAGATAGGATATTGTCATCAAGGACCATTTTTGTTTCTTAGTAAGGTGCTCACCAGATCGCACCCCATCCAGCACCATTGCAACAAGGACATACTTCGGCAAATTTTTCTGCATCACTGGTGTGGACTCTACGAGATATCAAATCATCATATATATCTGTCATACCATAGCATAAGGGACATCAGAACAATGGTCTAGACAAATTGATATATATGCTTCAGTTTCAGAAAATACCATAAACAGAAAACAAGCTATTCATTACACCTGCAGGTTTGAAAAAGGGACAAAACTCCAGTCATTGCATAGAAGGAATTCCACACAACTAGAAAATCACTATAGAGGAAGAATAAGAAAATCACGTGTTTCTTTTACCAATGAACAGGATGACATAGCGAAGAGTTCGAACTTTTGTTTTTTCTTGGAGAAGCCAAACCACACCAAGGAATACCATAAATCCTGACAATTCCACATTCATAAATGGGGAAGAATAATCATACTCCTGGTGCATATTGTCCCCTGGAAAGCCAGAGTTTATCTGGATCATATGATCACGTACCTATACAAAGCCCTCGAAGCGTCCACTGCGTAAGCAAGAGGAAATATATCAATCAAAGATGAACGACCGGTCAAGAACAGTGCAAAAAAAGAAAGAAAGTAAGATACTGTATAAACACCATGGGAAGGCACAAGTCAAATGGTACAGGTCAATAAGAAAACAATTCTTATTCATGTCAAGAATAGCAATTTTGCAACTTGTGAAAACTTCTTTCTCCAACTTCATTTAACAACACAAATTGATTAGCATAAGCGCATGTATGTAACTTCCCACCTTTTCTAATTGGTTGACCTGATAAACATGAAACTAGAAACTACAGAATGATCCAACATTATACTTTGAAGATCCCTCAATCTAAAAGCTAGAATAGGAGAACAAAGACTCACATTTTTAGCCACAAATAGCACAATAACAAGAGCGACGAGCAAACAACCTGCTGCAATCCTAGCTGTAAGAAGATTCGTAGAAGCAAGGATAAAGAGCATTCCCCAGAATGATGAGCCGAGATCTGAAAAGCCATGACAATTAGAGAAGGAATCATAGGTTTGTATCGATACCGAACAAACAATCTATACAATCAATCTTCCACAATCTAGATTTCAAATGGCCCGATATTACTCTCTCATGTCATGCTGGAATTCCAACAATTCAAACAGATGGTTTTTTGTTAAGGCAATGAGTGTAAGTCAAGATGACAAAGGAAAATGCTGAGATTAGAATTGATACATCCAGCTGGCAGGATGAACCAGTATATTCCACCACGAGTTTGAGTACTTCCACCTTCATCAGCATTAACCTGAATTCCTTCCACCTGAGAGTGTACTTAAGCAATGAGTGTCATATGTTTTCCTTTGCCAACAGGAAAGCAACGCAATAATTTAGCTCTAGGCAAATGTATGGCCTCCTACTAAATATAAGATGAGGCTAAAGAAAGATTCTTACATGGCCACACGTTAGTTTACAAGCAATGGCATGGCTTGCCTCGTGAAGAAATACTGTTATGAGCTTAAATGGCTTCAGCAAAAATGTCCTCCATAGCTACAGAAGGAAGGATCTGTCAGAACACAATAGGAAGACAAAACTTACAAGTGAGACCATAAAAGAGCGGCCGGCAATATGATCAGAAGTTCCTGGAACCTCTGGCTTGTGGATGAATAAAACTTAGGTCTACGAGCGAGTGCATGTGGAAATTGTACTTCAAAGTACTGAAGTTGAACTTGGTTGACACGTACTGGGGAAAATCGGCCCTTAGTGACCTTCCCTAGAGTTACTATCTACATGTCATGATTTCAACGGATTCATGGTTTCAGTTCAAGTTCTTACTACAAAATCTCACATACCCAATAGCCCTTTTATGATGAATCACTGATTCTGCGGCACAAGTACTAAGGGGGGGACTCAAGAGAGAGAGCCAAATCTGCCAAGTTCTGATGTTTCCAAACTGAAAAACAGAACGAAGTAAGACTCCGATACAGATGCAAATTAACCTGGGTACTAGAAGTTCCTAAATGGGCACTTCAGAGAAAAGCAACACTCAATGTTTTTGAGATGATTACAGCAAAACCTCACAGAAGCTCACATATCCCGCAAAGGTCAGCCACAAGATCGTTTATATAATACATACTGTCGAGATCGAGATCGAGATCGAGATCGAGAGAGAGAGAGAGAGAGAGAGAGAGAGAGAGAGAGCATACCGCGAGTATAACGACAGTGCAAACAGAGACGGCAATCAAGAACACATCTTGCTCGTGATTGCAACAGTTCTTGAGCTCCCAATTGGGTCTCATCTTTCCCACCACCTGAAGCTTCAAGAGCACCCACCTGGATCTTTTCTCACCAACTTTACACACCCTTCAATCTTTCCTGCGAGGATTCCCAGGGAAAAAAAAAATCACAGGATAATAGGTTCATTCATGAGGGTGAGGGATCACACTCACTCTCTCTCTCCCCCCTCGGCGAGATTTGAAATTTTAAACTGGGAAGCTAGAGAAAGGAGTCCCATTGGACAGTTACAGAACCCCCCACTCCCCCCAACCCCAATCCCAATGAAATTTGAGAATAAAAGAAAACCCAATTTGAAAAGGACAAAAAGGCCAAAAAGGAGAAGGTGACGATGACGGAGGAGGTCAATCCTTGCAAGAAAGTGAGATTTAATTGATTCGAGAGAGGCAGAGACTTGGAAGTAATTACGTTTTTAGATTGAGGAACCAATCAATTGTCGGATTCGATTGAATATTAAAAAAGAAAGAAAGGGAGTCGTACTTTCTCTTGATTGTTGTGGGACGTTTGTTAAAAAAGTGTTTCTTTTCTGCGAAGATGGCGTCTTGTTCACTTCTATCATTCCAACCGGAGAAAAGAGGAGTGAAAAAAGACACAGGAAAAGGGAACGACTCCCAGTGAAATTTGTTCGACTTTTGTCGGTCCGATGATGCCGGCGACAGTCTGCAATTATGGCGCCATGTGCGAGAAGTTAGTTTTTTGTTTTTCAGTTGTTACTTTTATTATTTTTAGGAGTAAAAAAAAAACTAAGAAATGAGAGCAATGTTACAGATACGAAGATTTTTTAGGAGTCTTTAAATGGACTCGTTAACTTTAAGAAACGGTTATAATTATGCATAATGTGTTAGTATTCGGCACACAATCACAATGAAATAGAGCATAAAAACGAGAAAGTAAAATCGAAACACAAGATTTATCACCATTAAACTAAGACTACATCCTACGGTGGATTCTATTATAATTAACACATTACATCTCTCTGTTACACTCAATTATAAGCGAAAACGAGTACATATAACAATGGCTATTGATGAGCCCAAGCTCATTAATAAAATACGAACTCAAACTATAAAAAGTCCTCTAGTGTTTAGAGCCCCTATGAGACCCCGCTCGTCGAGTAGCGGAGCTCCGTCCTTTCCTTTCTATAAGGAATATGAACTGCACCGCTACAGAATGCACTTGATGCTTATTGACCTTAATTTGGCCCTCTAATTTGTGAAACAGATTTCATTCATCTACGATTCACATATTTCACTCAAAATAATCTCGAAGTTTGGCTCGTGCTTCTATGACTAAAGCCTTATCTATGCACATAGACAAGACGGTTTACGTGCATTCGGAAGATCTATCGAGTTAAAAGTTTGGATGTCCCGAAAGAAGTACACCCACCTATCCCAATCTCATAAGAATATGAGCTTCGAATTACATAACTCATTTTTAGAGTTATGTGACAATTCATGAGAGAATTTTTTTGGATAAGTAGTATAAATTAGAATAGGTTTCGAATTTTAGAGGGAAAGTAGAAGATTGCCTGAGCGAAATTGGACGAAAAATTGCAATAACAAGTAAGGGTGTCAAAAAAGCCCGAGCCGACCTAGCTTGGCTAGACGCGACTCGAAAATTTAGGGTATTTAGGGTCACGCCATGATCTTCTTCGGGTAAGGGTCAAACGTAGCATTTTCTGACCCATTCGGGTCAGGGTAGTCATGGCCACAATTCAGAAACTGCCGGTTCCGATTCATGAACCGGCGGTTCCAGTTCATGGCCATGGTTGAACCAAAATCTGTCCGTTGAATGGCGGTTCCGATTCCGGTTCACGGAATCTCCGATTTCGACATTTAAATTTAATTTTTAAATAACAAAATATGAAATTAAAAAATAATAAAATTATCGATTATAAATTATATCAAATTTGGTAGAAAAAAAAAAGAGGGGGAAAGGATTTGAATTTAATGAATTATCATTAAGCGTCTACATATCTTCTTGGGGATAGAACAATCAAAGTCATGTAATTCTTTTACCCTTGATAACCCTAACTTACTTCATCGTCAATCATCGCTACCTATTTCGGTACTCGTGGTGGCGGTATCTCCATCATCATTGAAGAATTCGGCGTCTATGTTTCTTATTGAAATTTAGTTTTTGTCCAATCATTGACACAAGCTTGAGTCTCTATCAAATCCGGAGCTAATCTTGAACGCCGTTGTCCAAAATTAATCCTCCAGTGCTAAATACTTGTTCAACTGCAACTGTTGAGCAATGGGTTGCTAAAATCTCTCTTGCAATGAGAAGGAGAACTGGGTAATGGGTTGAATGCCTCCTCCCCAGTCCAGAATTTTGAAACCCGTGCTACCTTCATATTCCCATTCATCGAACTCAAAATAAGTGGGTGGTTAAATAGTTCTCTATTTTCGAAATATGTCATGTTGCTTCATTTTGTCTTTTTTGCCTACTCATCAGCATTGTGTGCCCTTTACTAATTTTACCTTGGTCCTCGCTTTGTACGTCACTAACTTAGGAAAAAGATACACTAGCACTTAGATTATATCTACTACAAGATTTATTATACAATTCTACTATTGCGTTTTTAACTACTAATTGTATAGCTCTAACATCTACCGCTGCAGTCAAATGTAAACACTCATAAAACGCCTTAAAAAAATCAATTAAACCATCTAATTTGAAATGTGGATCGAAAACACAAGCAACCAAATAAAAAAGAGGGATTTCAACATAATAATTCATCCATTTCGTTCGCATTTCTATAATAATAGGACCTAATTGATCATTTTTTTTTTCATTTTCTTCAAAAACACCAACAATATCAACATACTCAAACAAATGCGTAATAGGATAATAAACACCAGATAAAATATAACTTGCATCATTAAAAACTTTTAAAAAATCTAAACTTTTTTTGCAAATAACCCACTCTTGCAGGTATAAAGTGATTTCGAAAACATTATTAGAAACAAACACACATAATAAATCTTTGTAAGCAAAAAATTGGTTAAGCAACTCATAGGTAGAATTCCGACGAGTCGAAACATCTTTTGGAAATCTTTTTTGTGCTCTTCAATGTTGTTTACAAAACCTGTCTCATTATTTCATAACTTAGGGGCGACTCCATAAAAATCGAATTGCTCTCTTTATTAGGCTGAAAAAAGCATCAAGAGTTCGTAAACTATCTTGTACATAGCAAACACATCTAATGTGAAAAAATTATCTATAAAAATAGGGTTTACAAACATTTTCTAATTCAAGAATGTAAGTGGTATTTGCTGCAGCATGATCAAAACCAACTGAATTTTTTTTATTAATCAAATTATATTCTTCTAAAACTTACATTATTACTTTATAAATATTATCGGCCGTATGCCTCTCATCAAACACTCAAAATGTAAGAACTCTTTTTTGAATATTCCAATCATTACCTATCTAGTGACATGTGATACTCATATAAGAATGAGTTTGCCAAGGATCATTTCAAATATCTCTACCTATATGCAAACGTCTATTGAAATCCGTAAAAAAAAAAAAATCAAACTCTTTTTTTTCTTTTTTATAAAGCCGAAAAAGTTCGCGTTAAAGAGTATTTTTTGGAACAGGTTTTGCTTGCAGAGTACATGCGGTGTTTAAAAAAAATTCAAACCTAAACTTTCACCAATATTAAACGGTAAATGGTCAATGGCATCATATTGAGCTAATGTTTCCTTATAAACATTATCATTGTAACGAAATATAGGAGAGGTGTTAGGATTGACGTACCCGAAAATTTGTTGTTGGCGGGTGTCGATCCCTACTTGCGTTGCATGTTTTGACCTCAGATACCGACTAAATGTTCCATAGCCTCCTCTAGTTGCAAAACAGTATGTTTTCGTACAATATTTACATTTTACCTCGTACTTATCTCCACCTAAATGTTGCTTCTCGAAGTGTCGTCATATGTTGGATGTACCCTCTCGTTTCGGCTCCTTTGCTGTCGATATTTCTTTGATATCACTAGGAGAATGAAGACTTTCTTGCGTTGGGACGTGCTCGACGTTGGGAATAAAGTTGATATTATCACCCTCGTCTACCCAAGATGCATACTCACGAGAATCATATCCATGAGGATAATCGGATTCTCTCATTGGGCTCTTTCTAGTATTTCTGCTTCCACTTGCCTTTTTTGAGAGAATTGAGCGGAAAGTCGATCTAGAAAATTGAGCCGGAATTGAGAGAATTGAGCGGATTGAGAGAATTTGAGAAAAATTGAAAGAAATTGTGAGAAAAAATGAAAAGGAGAGTGGTATATATAGAGAATTGAGGGTATAATTAATTTTTTTTAAAAAGGTCGAGGGAGGGGGGTTTTGGATCCATTGCAATGCAATGGTCAAAATGACCGCTGCATTGCAATGATCCATTTTGGGTCGTTGGGGGGTAATAGTCCCTTTTTTATTTTTATTTTTCGACTACCCCAACGGCTATAAGGCGGTTCAAAACCGTCCCGAAATCGGTTCCAAATTTTCGTGAAACCGTAACCGGCCCGTGAGGGTCGAAGTGGTTCCGAACAGGAACCGGCGGGCCCGGTCAACAGGCCGGTTCCTGGCCCAAACCGACCCATGGCCATCTCTAGTTCAGGGCGTGCTTCGAGTTGATTTTTTTTTTCAATCACCCAATTTGAAAAGTTCCACCCCTAACAAAAAAATTATGAATGTTCGCCTACCACCATTTCCTTTAAAATTATTTGGAAAGAAAATTTTTCTTAAATGTGCTTCCGTAACAAAATTTCTCAAAACACATGATAACTCCATAACTGTTATCATTTTACAATTTATAGTAGGGGTGAGCAAATCGGACCGCCCAAATCGGACCGGACCGGTGATCCGGTTCTCGATTCTAGAGGTGTCTGGTCCGATTCTGGGTTCTTAAAATTGGAACCAGTGATCGGGCGGTCCGATTCCCGATTCTAGGGCCATAGAACCGAATTTTATTAGGGGTTTATCTCTATTGATATCAATGATGGTGGGTGGGATTCGTTTCCAATGTTGAGTTGGGCTCCGTGGTGTGTCAATTCTAGGAAACCTTAAAACTTACAAACGGGTCAGCCAGACCTCAGAATTGGCCTATGTTCTCTACTACCATGCCCTTAATTCATAGCGAGGGACAATGTAGTTTTAGTGGCTTGAGTACTAAGAGGTTGTTTCACCTAGATTACTTGCAACCGTTATAATTGTGATAATTTTTTTTTTTGTCGAAATTTGTGATAAGTTCTGCTGGTAGCTTTTATAATGTGTTTGGAAAACTTCTTGAAGTTGCAACGAACTGCTGCAATTTTAAAACACGAGTTACAAAAAGCACGAGCCGCGTCACGAGAACGACCCATCATGGTTAATCGCATAGCAACAGTTATATGCCGAAACATGCGTGGATTACATTTGTGGTGTCATATTAGTCTTGTCCATTTTAAGACATTGATTCATTGGAACCGGACCGGACCAACGGTCCGGTTCCTGGCTCTTGGGGTGGTCAGTCCGGTCCACGATTCCGAAAAATGGGAATCATGACTATCAGTCCGGTTCTCAATTCTTGAGGGGAACCGGACCGGACCGGGAACCGATCACCTCTAATTTATAGTTCCAGTTTATTTGCCCCACATGAACGTATCTATCAATGACAACTTACGGCCTATTTGGTAACGTTTTTGTTTCTCTATTTCTGTTTTTTGGAACAAAAAAGAATCATAAACGTATTTGTAACACAAATGATTTTGATTCTAATTCTGCTCCCGAGAACACTTTTGGACAAAAAATAAGAAACAAACAAAGTTATTTCTAAAAAAAAAATTAGAATAAAAAGGCAACGATAGTCTTCTTTCACTTTTTTTGGGCGCCCGCAAGGCGTGGACTAAGTCAATTTGACCTGTTCGGGATAAATTTTTAAATAAAAATGTTGGAAACTAATAAAGAAAATCCGAAAAATGACTAAAAATTCAAAAAATGGAAAATACATTAAAAAATCTAAAAAAAATTATAAAAAAGTTTCAAAAAAAATAGGAGATGGGTCATTTCTAAAGAAATATATTTTCCTCTATATTCAATATGAATCTTTACAGCATTACAATCGACCTTATATACAACATATGTGCTAGCCCTAGCATATCAATAAATCAGGAAAGACTATAATACAGGGAAAAACTGCCTAATTTAACGGAAATACAGCTCACGCCAACACTCCCCCTCAAGTGGGTGAGAAGATGTCTTCGATACCCATATTGATGAGTGAGCTCTGAAACGCTCGACTTGACACAGCTTTGGTCAATACATCGGCTAATTGATCTTCAGATTTGACAAAAGGTAACTGAATTACTTTAGCATCTAAATTCTCCTTGACAAAGTGTCTATCAACCTCAACATATTTGGTTCGGTCATGCTGAACCGGATTGTGAGAGATAGCTATAGCAGCTTTATTATCACAAAACAACTTCACCCAGACTCCGGTGGATACCCAAGTTCGGACAATAGTCCTTTAAGCCACAATAACTCACACAACCCCTTCGCTACTCCTCTGAATTCTGCCTCGGCACTGGACAGAGCCACAACTTTTTGCTTCTTGCTCCTCCACGTGACCAAGTTACCTCCTACAAATGTGAGATAACCTGACGTCGACCTTCTATCTGTTACGTTCCCTGCCCAGTCTGCATCTGTATATCCTTCCACTACAAGGTGACCATTCTTTGCAAAAATTATCCCCCTCCCTGGAGCTGACTTTAAATATCAAAGGATACGATATACTGCATTCATATGATCTTCACTAGGAGCATGCATAAATTGACTCACAACACTTACTGCATAAGCAATGTCTGGGCGAGTGTGAGACAAATAAATTAATCTTCCTACTAATCTTTGATATCTCTCCTTATTAGTCGGCACTTGATCAGAATACTCTCCAAGTTTATGATTCTGTACCATAGGAGTATCAGCAGGCTTACAGTCTAACATTCCTACTTCAGCCAACAAATCAAGTACGTATTTTCTCTGTGATAAGAAAATTCCTTCCTTAGACCTAGCTACCTCAATACCCAAGAAATACTTTAGTCCTCTCAAGTTCTTCATCTCAAGTTCTTCTGCCAACTTCTTTTGAAGCCTCAAAATTTCTTCAATATCGTCTCCTGTTATGATCATATCATCAACATATATGATCATGGCAGTCAGCTTACCTTGGCTTCGCTTCAAAAATAAAGTGTGATCTGAATTGCTCTGGGAATAACCATGCTTTCTCATGGCTGAGTTGAACCGACCAAACCAGGCACGATGTGATTGCTTCAAACCATATAACGACCTCTTCAGTCTACAAACAACATTTGGCTTATTAACACACCCATATCCAGGTGGAATCTCCATGTAAATCTCTTCATTCAAATCTCCATGAAGAAATGCATTCTTTACATCAAACTGATGCAATGGCCAATCCAGATTTGCAGCAAGCGATAGCAAAACCCGCACAGTATTTAATTTTGCAACTGGAGAGAAAGTCTCCTGATAGTCCACACCATAAGTCTGTGTGTATCCTTTTGCGACCAATCGAGCCTTGTATCTCTCAATGGTTCCATCTGCCTTGTGTTTAATGGTAAACACCCACTTACACCTTACGGCTTTCTTCCCTTTTGGCAACTCTACAAGTCTCCAAGTCTGATTCTTTTCTAGTGCTTCCATCTCCTCCTTCATAGCTTGGACCCATTTTGGATCCTTCAAGGCCTCTCCCACCCCATTCAGAATTTGAACAGTTGATACATTTGACACAAAAGCCTTGCAAAATTTCGACAATCTTCTTGTTGACACAAAATCGGCAATGGGATATTTAGACCTTCGTTCCTCTACATCCGGTGAATACCGACTAGGAGGCTTGCCTCGATTATGCCTGTCAGGGAGTTTATATCTAACAACCAAATCAGAATCATCAGAAACCTCAAGATCAGAAAGAGAGCTTACCTCAGGATCATTCTCAGGAGAGTGGTCGGGTACTGAAGAAGGGGCAATTTGCGAAGGAGCAAGCTGATCTCGCTCATTAGATGTAGATATAGGCTGCTGATCATCCCCACTTTCAGCTGAAAAACGAACACCCTCCCCTTCATCTTCTGTCAGTGCACCCTTCCCCTCATTAAACTGCATAATTGAAACTTTTTGTGAGCTGGTTAATGGTCCAGCCCCACCCAATTGCACCCCGGACTCCATATGTCCTCCTGACTCCGCACCCTCCATGCCAATATCCCACCAATTTGTCCTTTCACTGTAATTCTCCCCCTAAAAGAAACATTGGGGTGGAGAAAAATAAGACTCGGACTCCAGAAAAGTCACGTCCATGGTAACATGTGTCTTCTTGGTCTTCGGATCATAGCAGTGATATCCTTTTTGATGAGCTCCATAGCCAACAAATATACATCTTACTGCACATGGGTCAAGTTTGGTGCGTTGGTTCTTGTGAAGATGCACAAAAGCCACACACCCAAACACTTTAGGAGGTATTGTCAAGACTGAAGGGAGAGGCATAAACTGAGATAGAGTTTGTAATGAAGTTTGAAATTGCAACACGCGAGAGGGCATACGATTCATCAGGTGAACGGCTGTGATTACCGCTACATCCCAAAACCTTCTTGGAACATTTCCGCCGACAAGAAGAGCTCTTGCCGTCTCTAGAATGTGGCGGTTTTTTCGTTCGGCCACACCATTCTGCTGAGGGGTTTGAGGGTAAGAGGTCTCATGGATGAGACCATGTTCCTTAAAATAAGAGCTAAGGTGTTGATTGATATATTCTCCACCATTGTCCGTGCGGAGAATCTGAATACGAGCTCCAAATTGAGTAGCAACCATTTTATGAAACATGCAAAATATGGTAGAGGCCTCATCTTTATGCTTCATCAGATACAACCACGTCATACGTGTGCAGTCATCAACAAAGGTTATAAACCATCTCATTCCAGCCATTGAAGTAATTGGAGATGCACCCCACATATCAGAATGAACCAGACAAAAAGGCCTGCTACTTTTATTAGAGCTCAAAGGAAAAGAAACACGATGACTCTTTGCCATAATGCATGTGTCACATTGAAAAACAGAATCTGATAAACCACGAAACAACTCAGGAAATAAATACTTCAAATATCTAAATGATGGGTGTCCCAACCGACGATGCCACAACCAAACATCCTTCTCCTTACTAACAGACTGACTAGGAGTGTGATATGCACAGCCAGAGCTTAGATCATCCACAATGTATAGCCCCTCCTTCTTAGTACCACGCCCAATAATCTCCTTCGTGAGAATGTCCTGAAACAAACAGAAATTCGGGTACATAAGAACACAACAATTCAGCTCATCAGTAATTTGTCCAATAGACAATAAACGGTTGGACAAAGAGGGCACAAGTAATGTATGAGATAAAGAAAGAGAGGGCGTGAGAGCCACACTCCCAGCCCCGGTGACTGGATGGCAATTTCCATTAGCATTATACACACTGTCTCGTCGTGGTGAGGTACGGTTGACTAGGTCATCGAGGTGAGGTGTCATGTGATCGGTAGCGCCTGAGTCGATAATCCATCCATTGTTTCCACCATGACGAGTAATGATAAAACCAGAACCACAATTACCTTCAGGTGGAAGATTGGAAGTATTAGCTGAAGATACCATTGGGACTAAGGAAAGAGATGAACTCCCAGTCACCAATGATGCTTGCCCTGTACTCTTGCCCAGTTCTGCTTCAGATTTCTTCTTCTTCGCTTGAAAATCGTCCCACCAATCTGGAAATCCATGTAGCTTAAAACAAGTGTCCCTAGTGTGTTTGGAATTTCCACAATGAGAACAGCCGCTAAACACCTGAGACTTGGCCTTGACAAAAGATCGAGAGCGCCCACCTCTACCCGCCGAATTGCCAGCCATCATCTGTAGAGATGGGTCTCCTCGATTGCCCCGTGAGACCATTGCAGCACCCGTAGGAAAGCCATCAGCATTGGTCAACATCACGGTTTGGCGCACATCTTCCCTGCGGACGCGTGCGTAGGCTTGCTCAATAGTGGGGAATGGATCCATCTTCAGAACATCAGCACGAACATTGTCCAGGCGGTCATCGAGACCATCCAAAAAGTATAAACTCGATCTTCATGGACAATAGCATTGTACCTCTGAATATCGACCGGAAATTGCATAGGATTAGGACGTCGGAAATCAATCTCACGCCAGAGCCCTTGAAGATCATTGTAATATTTCTCGATAGGTCCACCGCCTTGCTTCAATCGAGAAACCTGCCTCTTAAGATCATAGATTTGGGAGGTGTCAGATCCATCAAAAAAAGTCGTTGCCACAGCATCCCAGACGGCTTTGGCAGTAGGAAATCGAATAAAATTTGGTATCAAGGCTGGGTCCATAGAATTGATAAGCCAACCTTTCACCGTCGAATCATCGGTCTTCCTGTTAGAGATATGCCCTAAAGCAATTATGTAATAGTTACATATTGGGTATATCCGTTGCACTTCTGATTTATTATCAATGGCAAAGACGTGTTTATTCATTTGTCCAAATGTAAATGAATAAAATCCATAAGATCAGTTGTAGCCGAACCTATTCTTAAGACGTTAAGAATATGTGTGACAGGTTTACGGTTAGACTGAATCTTTAAAACAGTTCCCGATCAATGGATTATTGAATGGATATCAATGATCCTGTTGAGGTCGGTATGTTCGTAACTTCATAATTAAGTATCAGATACTTAAGTGAATGACGAGTCACAAGTCATTAGGTATTGCGATATCCGAGTTAGAACATAGGTGCTTGTATCGGACAAGTTCACTGAACGTGACACGTATTGAATGATTAGCGACATGGAAGCTTTTTGCGTGGTCAATGTCTAATCGTTCATGCTTTGGTCTTGTGTAAATAATCCTTAGACCTGAGGTACAGTGTTGACTTGTGTGATAAATGGCTATGGTTCACAAGTGCGCATATTGGCGGGTCGTTGATTCGTCTCTGTACTTGATGGTCGTAGTTCAGGCACATACGAAGTCACATGTGTACGCAATATGGAATCTGTCTCCTTATTAATAAAGGTATGATGTCCTATGTGATCTAATTGTAACAATGCATTGAAATCCTCGGCCGGGGTTATGATTGAGAATGAAATGTTCATGTCTCATATAAATGCATGTCAAGTTAGATTTGTACATATGATCGAATTGGTGGCTTGACAAATATTCCATGGCCTTTGTTCGATCGGGACATAGTTAGACAGAAGGATTGAATTACACTGTAGCCAAAGCTGACAGGTTCATAATGTTCTTAAAAAGAATTCACACTGTCTGGGTAGCCATGACATATTGCTAGATGTCACTCGTGGCTTGTAGGACCTAGAGGATGATCGGGACAATCAATTCTCTTGGAAGTACTAATGTGTTAGTACATGTCTTACTGCCAGCTCGGTGATGAACCTAGAAATGTCACACACCTTAACCAATACATGACAACGCATTGTGGAAAGACGACATTGCAAATTTGTTTGCAATTATACCAATTAGTTGGGTTGAAATTAAATTAAATGAGATTTAATTTTATTTCTCTTTTTGGTCACTTGCACGTGTATATACGATGTACACGTATGCTTTACGTATTTATACGTTATTCGTATTTGTACGTTATACGTATTTGACTGTTTGGTAACCTCTTTAACTCCGGTAATAATAATAATGGTTATTATTATATTTAACACCTTTGTTAGTGCTATTTTTAAATAGCATTTTTGTATTGTAAAATGTGAGTGCTAATTATAAATTGTGAGTGCTATTGTTAGATAGCATTTATAATTGTTAGTGCTAAATTTAAATGGCATTTATTTATGATAAATTGTGAGTGCTATTGTTAGATAGCATTTATATTTGTTAGTGCTAATTTTAAATGGCATTTATTTATGATAAATTGTGAGTGCTATTTTTAGATAGCATTTATAATTATTAGTGCTATTTTCAAATAGCATTTTTGTATTATAAGATGTGAGTGCTATTTATAAATTGTGAGTGCTATTGTTAGTGCTATTTTTATATGGCATTTATTTATCATAAATTGTGAGTGCTATTTTTAGAAAGTGTTTATTATTTGTTAGTGCTATTTTACAATACAATTTATTGGAAGGTGTTTTTGGCTATAAAAGGATGGCAAGAGTTTTGAGGTTGGGGTTAGCACATTTGTAGAGTGAGCAGATTTTTGAGAGCTTTGAGAGAAGAACACAAACACTCTCTATATTCTCATAATTTTGAGTGACCAAAATATACCAAGTTCGGAATATTGATTCCGTAAATTGGTTTGGAATATTGATTCCGCATATTGCTAGCACAATTGTTGTGGAATTATTAGTCGTCTCCCGTTCGTCAATTGGTGGTGTGTCTGAACTAGAGGCCCGACACTTGTGGGGTTGAGATCGAAGAACATCGAACCGACACCTCCGTTTCAAGCACGCTACAAGAGGTAGTGAATTTACTCCCTTTGGTGCTTTGTGATTTTTCGATTGAAATGCACGAAGTACGCCTCTGGAGATACATGTATGGGTTGTTATTTATTTCCGCTGCGTTTACTAATTTTTATTTGCCCGTACGTGTTACGTGAATCCCAATAGTGGTATCAGAGCCAATCCTTAGGCGTTTTTGTGCATTTAATTGATTTTTGTTCGTAGTAATTTTTGCAATACCATGGCCAATTTGTATTAACGAATTGTTCGTCTTACATGGCTAATGGAGGTTGATTATTTTATATGATAAATTAATCAACGTAGTAAAAATTGAGACTAAATCAATTTTGAATCGAAAATTTATGGCTATCTTATTTTACGTAAAAATTCTGAATATGATTCAACGTAGAATTTTTATTGTGCCTTCCTAAGTTTTAAATTGTGAATTTATTACTTACGTGGAAGGGTGGTGATCATGGAAAAATCCCTAATCAATATGATTGATGTATATATGAATGTATGGTGATTATTTATATTTTTGGAGTTGTAATTATTAAATGGAGGCTGCGTACTCCTTTTATTATCATGTAATCTTTATTTTTAGCATAGTCAATTGTTGATGTAAATGCTACGAGGATTACGTGGAGGAGACTTTTAAGCCGGCGAGCTCTTTGGGCCCGGTTCTTGAAGAGTTCAAGGAACCAAGAAGAAGTGAAGAGCGGCTCTCCGTTATTAAAATATTAAAATGATTAAATGTGGTCTCATTGGCTCGAGACCCATTAAATCATAATTCCATGATCACCACGTAGGATAGATGTTTATGTGATTGACATCTATTTATTTATTATGTTTACGTGAGCATGTTAAACCGGTTAATGTGCAAAGTGAGACCTATAAATGACTCAAAATCTCCTTTAAAATATATTAAGTCGTGACGGGTTTCGGACTCGTGGCCTTCCATCGTCGTGGTTTGATCCTATATTATAGTGGTTGATTGATCGGTTATGGATACATATGGGTCAATTGTCATTTATAATTGTGGACCAATCCATTAAGCATATGATGTTGTGGGGTTGAGACCAAACGATTTCCAATAACTGTTAGGTGAGGGGATCGTTTGTGTTTTCAATACTTACATGAGACGATGGGTAAGACTTAACTACGATTATGAAGTCAATAACTGTCAGGTGAGACTTTCATGATCTAGAGGCCAAAGTTATGATTGTGACTCGTATATGATGCGTTGAATAAGCTGATTCACTCACTAAGTTTATAGAACACCAATAACTGTTAGGTGAGGTGGACTATGAGCTCGTGGGACTCCAATCCCCGCTTGTAATCTTTACCCAACAAAGATTACCGTTTCTCATTTTAAGGAGTATGGGATCCGTGTATAAATTTAGTGGGAGAATCTATTTCATTTAAAGGCCAAAATGAAATAGTTATTTTGAAATACAACGGCTAACAATGTATTTTCTGCACAGATATAAATTACTCTGAAAAATGGTGAATACAAACCCGCTCGCTTCAATACTCGACAAGAATTGTTTGACTGGTCCCAATTTCACCGACTGGGTAAGGAATTTGAGAATTGTTCTCAATTCTGAAAAACTCGGGTATGTGCTTGATGAAAATATGCCAATCTCTTTTCCTGAGGGTGGGACCCAAGAGGAACGTATTACTTATGATAAGTGGCATGACGATGACTTAAAAGTTAGGTCATATATGCTTGCTTCAATGAACAATGATTTTCAGAAAAAATATGAAGCAATGGTAGATGCTAGGTCGATCATATTGCATCTAAAGGAATTCTTTGATGAGAATGGTCGAACCTCAAGATATGAGATATCTAAAGCATTGTACCGCATGAGGATGGCTGAGAAATCATCGGTTAATGATCATGTCTTGAAAATGATCTGGCACATAGAAGAATTGGCTAGGCTAAATCTTGTCATGGACAATGACTTAGCTGTGGATTTGATCCTCCAATCCTTATCTGATTCCTTCTCTAGTTTTGTTCAAAACTTCCACATGCATAAAATGAAAAAAAAACTCTTGCTGAGTTACATAGCATGCTGGTAATTTATGAGAAGGAAATGCACAATACAAGGCCAAATGTTGTGGCTTTGGCTAAGGCTTCTTCTTCAAATAGTAAGACTATTTTGAAGAAAAAGAAATGGAAGAAGCCTATGAAAGCTGTTGTGCAATCAAAACCCAAGATTGAAAAAGGGAAATGTCATTATTGCGGTGTCATGGGGCACTGGAGGAGGAACTGTAAGAAGTACCTCGCAAGCTTGAAGGTCAAGCCAAAGAACCAACCTTGTGAAGGTATGGTGTCTATGATTATTGAAACTAATCTTATGGTTAGTGCTGAGTCCAGCTTATGGATTCTAGATTCTGCTGCAACGTCACATATTTGTATGTCTTTGCAGAATCTGGAAATAAGCAGGATGCTGGGGCAAAATGAGATTGTCCTTACATTTGCAAATGGGGCAAAAGTTGCTGCATTAGCTATAGGGACTTTTCGTTTATGTTTGCCTTCAGGACATGTTTTGGTTTTAAAGAACTGTTTGCATTATAAGAATGCTATACAAAACATCATTTCTATACCTCGCATGGGCAAAGAAAATTATGAATTTTCTTTTGCTGATGATGTATGTTCTATTTATTATAATAGAATGTGTGTTGGTTCTGGATTATTAATGAATAATCTCTATACCATTACAATGTCCGGTAATACGATTACCAATAAGCAAAATAATCATGATGTAAATGCCATAACCAATAAACGCCCTAGAGATACTCCAAATCCAAAGTATGTTTGGCATCTCCGATTAGGTCATATTGGAGAAGATAGGATTAACAAGTTGAGTAATAATGGATATATCGATCCAATTGGTTTTGAACCATACTCGACTTGTAATGCTTGTCTTCTAGGAAAAATGACCAAAGCGCCCTTTGTAGGACATAGTGCGCGAGCTGCTGACATACTAGGATTGATACATACAGATGTATGTGGACCAATTAATGAAACTGCTAGGGGTGGTTATTCTTACTTCATTACCTTTACCGATGATTGTTCACGGTATGGCTATTTGTACTTAATGAAGTATAAATCTGAATCCTTTGAAAAGTTCAAGGAATTTAGGTATGAAGTTGAGAAACAAACAGGAAAAAGTATTAAGGGTCTTCGATCTGATCGAGGAGGTGAATACCTTAGTACTGAATTCTTGGATTATCTTAAAGATAATGGCATTTTATCACAATGGACACCTCCTGCAACTCCAGAGCATAATGGTGTATCTGAAAGAAGAAATCGTACTTTATTAGATATGGTGCGATCTATGATCAGCTACACCGATTTGCCTATGTCCCTTTGGGGATATGCCCTTGAGACAGCTGCATATTTACTGAATAGAGTGCCATCCAAATCTGTTCCAACTACGCCTTATGAGATATGGCATAGTAGGAAACCAAGTCTTAATCATATCAAGATTTGGGGTTGTCCAGCTTTTGTAAAGAAGCTGAGAACAGAAAAATTGGAGGCAAGGTCTGAACATGGTCGCTTCATTGGATATCCAAAAGAAACTCTTGGATATTATTTCTATTTTCACTCTGACCAAAAAGTTTCGGTCAGCAGGCACGCTTCTTTTCTGGAGAATCAGTTCGTTCAAGAAGGTGGTGCTAGGCGGAAAATAGTCTTACAAGAAGATAATAATGAAGTATCAAATAACCAAGTTCAGACACCGATCTCTGATTCAGTGGGAGCTTCTGATACACAACCTCTTAGGAAAAGTGCGAGAACGTCTCGTATACCTATTCGCTATGGATACTCGGTTGAAAATATTGAGTCACTATTCATTATGAATGATAGTAATCAATTGAGTGATCCAAGCACCTATGAGGAAGCGATGTTGGACATCGATTCTGGTAAATGGCTAGAAGCCATGCAAACCGAAATGGATTCAATGTATTCCAACGATGTTTGGACTCTAGTTGATCTGCCTGATGGTATTGTACCAATTGGCTGTAAATGGATCTTCAAGAGGAAGATAAACGCTGATGGTCAGGTTGGAACTTACAAAGCACGACTGGTGGCGAAAGGGTATCGTCAAAAAGAAGGGATCGATTATGACGAAACTTTCTCACCTGTAGCCATGCTGAAATCTATTCGGATTATGTTGGCTATAGCTGCGCACCTTGATTATGAGATATTCCAAATGGATGTCAAAACGGCTTTTCTAAATGGTTTCCTCGAGGAGGATATCTATATGGAACAACCACGGGGTTTTGAATCTTGTGGTGAAAGTCGAAAGGTGTGTAAGCTTATGAGATCCATTTATGGACTCAAACAAGCATCCAGAAGTTGGAACATCCGTTTTGATGAAGTAATCAAATCGTTTGGCTTCATTAAAAATCCGGATGAATCATGTGTATATAAGAAGGTCAGCGGAAGCGCAATTGCGTTTCTAGTTTTGTACGTCGATGATATACTCTTGATCGGGAATGATGTACCAATGATATCATCGATCAAACTATTCTTGTCACAGAAATTCTCCATGAAAGATTTAGGAGAGGCAACCTATATTTTAGGTATCAAGATCTATAGAGATAGATCGAGACGATTGATTGGCCTCTCACAATCTACGTACATAGATAAAGTGTTAACACGGTTTAACATGCAATGTTCCAAAAGAGGATTATTGCCTTTTAGGCATGGAATCCGTCTTTCCAAGGAGATGTGTCCCAACACTCCTGAAGAAAGACAGCGGATGGCAAATATACCTTACGCATCCGCTGTTGGAAGCATAATGTATGCTATGCTATGTACGCGACTTGATATCGCGCATGCTGTAAGTGTTACTAGCAGATATCAGTTTGATCCAGGGGAAGAGCACTGGATAGCTGTCAAGAATATCCTGAAGTACTTACGAAGGACTAAGGATTTATTCTTGATATACGGAGAAGGAGAGTTTAAAGTTGAAGCGTATACTGATTCTGACTTTCAATCAGATCCGAATGACTTTAAGTCTACATCTGGGTTTGTTTTTACACTCAATGGTGGTGCAGTTAGTTGGAAGAGTTCCAAACAAAGCACAACTGCTGATTCCACTACTGAGGCAGAGTATGTAGCTGCTTCTGAAGCAGCGAAGGAAGCTGTTTGGATGAAGAAGTTCATTTCTGAACTTGGAGTAGTTCCTTCCATTGAGCAGCCGATTACATTGTTTTGTGACAACAATGGGGCTATAGCTCAAGCTAAGGAACCACGGTCTCATCAGAAATCCAAGCACATTGAGAGACGCTTCCATCTCATCAGAGAAATAGTTGGGAGAGGTGATATCGCCTTGCAGAAAATTGCCTCAGCGGAAAACGTGGCAGACCCCTTTACTAAAGCAATACCTCAGTCTTTATTTGAAAGACACCTTGATAAAATGGGTTTGAGGTAGCAAACTAGTTGGCTTTAGTGCAAGTGGGAGATTGTTAGAGATATGCCCTAAAGCAATTATGTAATAGTTACATATTGGGTATATCCGTTGCACTTCTGATTTATTATCAATGGCAAAGACGTGTTTATTCATTTGTCCAAATGTAAATGAATAAAATCCATAAGATCAGTTGTAGCCGAACCTATTCTTAAGACGTTGAGAATATGTGTGACAGGTTTACGGTTAGACTGAATCTTTAAAACAGTTCCCGATCAATGGATTATTGAATGGATATCAATGATCCTGTTGAGGTCGGTATGTTCGTAACTTCATAATTAAGTATCAGATACTTAAGTGAATGACGAGTCACAAGTCATTAGGTATTGCGATATCCGAGTTAGAACATAGGTGCTTGTATCGGACAAGTTCACTGAACGTGACACGTATTGAATGATTAACGACATGGAAGCTTTTTGCGTGGTCAATGTCTAATCGTTCATGCTTTGGTCTTGTGTAAATAATCCTTAGACCTGAGGTACAGTGTTGACTTGTGTGATAAATGGCTATGGTTCACAAGTGCGCATATTGGCGGGTCGTTGATTCGTCTCTGTACTTGATGGTCGTAGTTCAGGCACATACGAAGTCACATGTGTACGCAATATGGAATCTGTCTCCTTATTAATAAAGGTATGATGTCCTATGTGATCTAATTGTAACAATGCATTGAAATCCTCGGCCGGGGTTATGATTGAGAATGAAATGTTCATGTCTCATATAAATGCATGTCAAGTTAGATTTGTACATATGATCGAATTGGTGGCTTGACAAATATTCCATGGCCTTTGTTCGATCGGGACATAGTTAGACAGAAGGATTGAATTACACTGTAGCCAAAGCTGACAGGTTCATAATGTTCTTAAAAAGAATTCACACTGTCTGGGTAACCATGACATTTTGCTAGATGTCACTCGTGGCTTGTAGGACCTAGAGGATGATCGGGACAATCAATTCTCTTGGAAGTACTAATGTGTTAGTACATGTCTTACTGCCAGCTCGGTGATGAACCTAGGAATGTCACACACCTTAACCAATACATGACAACGCATTGTGGAAAGACGACATTGCAAATTTGTTTGCAATTATACAAATTAGTTGGGTTGAAATTAAATTAAATGAGATTTAATTTTATTTCTCTTTTTGGTCACTTGCACGTGTATATATGTTGACACCTAAATTTAGATCAACTTTTTTTATTTATTTATTTTTATTTCATTTTTTTGAAAATTCATAGAAAATCCATAAAAAGTTGAAAAATTGAAAAATCAATTTTGGTGACCTTAGCCAAGCTAAATGAACCATTTTGACCAATAAAATAATTTTCATAATTTTCATTTTTTTATATATATTTTCGAAAAATACAAAAAAAAAAGAAAAAAAGAAAAAGAAAATCAAGAAAATCAAGAAAAATAATATTTGAGGTCACAAAGATATATAAAAATAGTCGGTATTTTTATTTTTATTTTATCTATTTTCTAACCTCATAAATAGTAAAATTCAGGTTCGATTTTAGGTGTTCTCTGATCACCATAAAATTGAATTTGACAAAAATATTA
Organism: Rhodomyrtus psidioides; assembly: GCA_021437785.1. Lineage (NCBI taxonomy): Eukaryota > Viridiplantae > Streptophyta > Magnoliopsida > Myrtales > Myrtaceae > Rhodomyrtus > Rhodomyrtus psidioides. The sequence goes on along the minus strand of JAILYB010000004.1, from coordinate 14,028,749 downwards.
GTAATGATTAAAAGGAAAAGGAGGGAAACATCATCATTTAAAAGGAAAAGGGGACTAATGATTTTGTCTTCTCTTTTTGTTATTTTATTTTATTTTTACTTTTATTATTTTATTATTATTATTATTATTTTTTTTTTCTTTCTTTTTCTCTCTCTCTCTCCCCCACTCCCTCTCTCCTTCCCGCTGCCTATTTATCTCCTCCCCCTCATCATCTCCCGACTCTTCTTCTCCCTCAACTCTCTCTCTTTCATTTTTCGATTTTTTTCTCTCGCTCAGCCCGCCGCCCAGACCCAAAACCGTCCGGTTTTTCGATCATAACTCTTTCGTTAGGAATTGTATGGGAACGAGCCATATACCATTGGAAATCTTATTCTCTTGCCGTTCTAATGACATATCGTGAGTCCAATTTGGCCCAACCATTTGTCCCGTAGAGCTGTTTGAAGGAGCAAAGGTCAGACTGATCAGACTTGAGTCCGCGGGTGCCAAATTGGATTTTCGGGTTTGTTTTGGGTTCAATCTTGGTAAGACCACCTCTCACTCCTTGTTAAGACATATATTATTGTGTTTTATGGTTTGAAGATGGATTATATTTGGATTTAAGGGCTGATCCCTTATTGTTTTGTTCGAAAAATCTGAACCGGTTCTGTCAAGGTGGTGCCGTGAACATTGTGAGTGATTCAAGGGCTTGCCTTGCTTCCAATATTCGATAAGATGTCTCTAGAACCTAAATTAGGAATCTAGCAAGCTGAGATTGTAGTCTAGTTGAGTTTTGGATGGGTTTTAATGGTTGAATTGAAGGAGTTTTCTGGGACAGATTCTGGTCATTGGGCGATTGAAAACCGTCCGGTTTTTCGGCCATAACTCTTTCGTTAGGAATCGTATGGGAACGAGCCATATACTGTTAGAAAGCTTATTCTCTTGCCGTTCTAATGACATATCGTTAGTCCAATTTGGCTGAGCCATTTGTCCCGTAGAGCTGTTTGAAGGAGCAAAGGTCAGACTGATCAAACTTGAGTCCGCGAGGGCCAAATTGGATTTCCGAGCTTGTTTTGGGTTCAATCTTGGTAAGACCACCTCTCACTTCTTACATTTTACCTATTAGACCCAGAATCGGAAGGCCGAGCCTCCTGTTGGTGTCTAAATATTTGCTGTGTATTTACTTTATGTCATAGCATTTCTATATTTCGCTTAAAAGACCCAGAATCGGAAGGCCGAGCCTCCTGTTGGTGTCTATATATTTGCTGTGTATTTACTTTATGTCATAGCATTTCTATATTTCGCATAAAAGACCCAGAATCGGAAGGCCGAGCCTCCTGTTGGTGTCTAAATATTTGCTGTGTATTTACTTTATGTCATAGCATTTCTATATTTCGCATAAAAGACCCAGAATCGGAAGGCTAAGCCTCCTATTGGCGTCCAATGTGTTTTATTTATTTATTTTCTATAAATTATATTGTGCTACCCCAGAATCGGAAGGCCGAGCCTCCTGCTGGTGGTTTATACCCCCCACACATTGTTGCACGAGCACCGACGGACTCCGACGTCGTAAAATTCACCGGATCCCATCTCCTTTGCTTATGTTTATGTTGTATAATGACTTAATATCTTCTTTATTTTTTGCATTGTGTTGCGTCCTATAAAAACAAAAACAAAAAATGCTAGATCGGACGTCTGCAGATGAGCCACGTGTCGTGATTAGGTGATTTTCAGAATAAAAAAAATTTCCAAAAAAATGAATTATTAAGGAAAAATTCAAAAAAAAAATTGAGAAAAATTGCAGAAAATTCCTAAAAAAAATTCTAAAATTTTTTGAAGGCTGAAAATGACAAAAAAATTGATTTGTTTCCATTTTTTTGGATTTTCTCCCATTTAATCCAAAATGGCGATTTTACCCCTCAAAGGGTAAATCGTCTTTGATATTCCGATGAATTGTGGAAATTGCTTAGAATTTGGTGATGGGCCAGATAGGTGGCTAAACCTTATGTCTAAGATTTCCACATTTCATTCCCATTTTTAGAAAATGACGATTTTACCCCTTCGAATGGTAAATCGATTTCTAAAATTCCAGAAAATCATGAAAATTGCAAAAAAAAATAGGAAATGGGTCAATTGAGTGACCAAACCTATTTTTGACATTGTTTTACTCCGGATTCATTCCGAAATGACGATTTTTCCCTTTTTAGGCAAATCGTCCCTTTTGTCTCAAAATTACAACTTTACCCCTGATGGGTAAAATCATGTCTAAATCATTCCTAAGCTTGATTGATACTTATTTAGGCTAATAGAGCCTTATTAGGAGTGTCATGTTGATTTGATGTGATTATTTTACATATTTGGATTCATTGATTTGCGCATTTTATTATTGATTGTGATTGCTAGGATAGTCATTCCTATTTGCATGAATTCCTAGATTTAGGATTCGTACTCCACTCATCTGCATGAAATCTTAGGTAAGAAAATTCAGTCAACTTAGGTACCGAAATGGCGTCAACTCTGACAGTTGACGTAACTAAGTCCCCGAACCCATTTCTCTGGTTATCGCAGAATTGAATAGAAACTCCCGACTATTCAATAGGGTGGTCCAATCATACCCTCCAAAAAATGATTGGTGGCGACTCCATGGCATGCACACTTAGCACATGTCACTAGACCACACTGAAGGTCGACTACGCATACCTCCGTTGCGATTTGGGTAACGGGCCTTGGGAGAGGCCCGCGTCCGACCAGACTGGACGGCCCATTAGCCCTCGAGAGCCCACATGCAACCTCGAGAGGGTCGCGACAGACTGGCGACTCCGCTGGGGAATTAGAGAACTTGAGCCGATTAAAAAGTTGATTGATTTTTCTGACATGTTTTATGCAGATGCTCTTCAAGTTGAGGTACGTACTTTAACCCTTGAGGTGTTAAATGTTTTTGCAGATTGGAGAAATAAGGGGTGAAGTGTTCATTAACTCTGTCTTATGCAGGTAGGAGTTTAGGATGTATGATTGTGTGGATGTTTATATTGAAGCGGTGTTTGCTAAATGAAATGCATGTTTATTGCTTTAGCACGACACAATGAACACACACAGCCGCGCCTAAAACCTCGGGCGCCCTCTTTAGGAAAATAATAGAAGGAATTGAAAATGGAATCTCCGTGAGGAAAAACACGGGGTAATCCATTTTTAATTCTGCTCATTTCGAACTATGGATTGGGTCCCAATGCAACGATAGTTGTGCAATGGAATCTACCCTTTCTAGAACTCGAAGTGGGAGCCTTGGCCTTAGGTTCCAAACCCTATTTTGATTCTTAGAAGTCAAACCTCACTGGTCTCATGCGCATGTATGTGAATGATTGGTACACCTCGAAACCAAAAGGTCATTCAGCGCCGCTTATGAATCAAAATCCAAAGACTTGTGTGAAGAATCAGTCGCGAGTTTAAACGAACCAGGATGGCATGGAAAAGCGCTGGACCACCCTGGAGAGTCAACTGATGAGGGCAAATGCCTTTTGACCGGGGCAGCCGGGTCAAGTGTAAAGACATGTCGTTCCTAATTGATTTTCAATCAGATACCGGCATAATATTTCCTATCTTTTCCTCTCAGGTGAAAAACAGGTACAGAAGGAAAATCCATTTGTGGATAGACACGAGGGACATGTTTTACATGGCATACATTTGTCAAAAATGTCCTCATCTGATCACATGCAAGATGATCATGGAACGATGGTGAAACTGTAATTGTTCCAATAAGCCCTTCGAATATTATACCTGACGGGGACCTTTATGTCTTTTGTCTACAGGATAAGATGGTCAAAGACAAACGAAAGAAAATTTGTCTTCCCTATAAGACAGAAAGAAATGTGCCTTCAGCAGATGTCACCCATTGGGATTGCAATGACAAATTAAATCAAATTATGAAGAAGGAGCAACCTAATTAGGATTGGCTCTCCCTAAGTCGAAAAAGTTGTATCCGTTCCAAATCAGATTGACTGGTTCACGACTTGATATGGTTTTTCATTCTTGCAGGTGATGACGAGAATGAATGGGACCACTGAAGAATTTCCACCGTCTTGGACGCCAGAAGTGACCAGAGCGGGGATAGTAAATCCGTAATCGTTTCAATTAAAGCTCCTTACGCGGTGATTGACTCTTTCACTCCTTTCATCGCGCAGGTTGTTGAAGTACTCAATCACGAGTAAACCCAAGCTTACTGATGTCAAATAGCCTGAATGCGTCAATGCGGCAGGATCAAATTGCCTACGACTAAATCAGCCAGCCCTAGACAAAGCATCCAGTGGCTGGGGACAAATTGCTCCGCTACCCGGAAAAGAGAAACATCAAATACTTCAAATGGCGACGATGATCGAGAGAATCACAAAACCGCCACACGAAAAATCCCAAGACCGTCAAGCCATCTAGAGATGGATAAAAATAATTGAAGATTCTGACAATTGAGATAGAAGATCAGAATCGGCGAAACCCATGGGAGTGAGTTCTCCCATTTTCTTTGAAGAGGCCAAACCGGGGGCAAACTCTCATGATCCCCCATAAAGACGCATCGGACCAGGGTTATTAAATCCAGAGATAACAAACATCAAGACAAGCCTTACCAAGGCAAAATACTTGAAGAACACCGTCCCTTCAAATGTTGGAAACCCCGAAGGGAGTATCTCTTTCCTGAAATTTCAAATGAAGTCAAAACCTACACCTGTTTCTTCATGTGCAGGTGCATGGACGTTGTCAAAATTGAATTGAAAATTGCCAACAAACATAGAAAGTGCTAAGGCATGTTGCCAGGACAAACGTCGCCCAACTGGGGCAGAACGGCCGTTAATCTCACGAACAACACCCATAAATACAGACGAGAGAAGACATTCCCAAAGTGGATGATGATTGCAGCAAAATGTAGGAATGAATTTAGTTGGGGCAGGCATGAAAAACCATGCCTAACTGGGGCAAGTGAATCATTTGTACGCCGGACGTTTCTTCTCTGGCAAAATCCAGGGACGCAATGACATAGTCGTCCACATCAGAAGTAAACCCCAAGATACAAATTTGGGTGAACGGTAACTTTGTATCGTTCCAATTTGATCTCCAAAGATCCCACATGTAACATGAGTTTTTCCTCATTTAGCAGGAAGGCGTTGGCGCCGAAAGCCACAAAAGAAAAGAACTCACTAATTGGGGAGCGAACAAAATTATCGGCCTTGGAAGTCATGCACTCCAAGAAATGGTCTTTGATTATAAGATCGAGTGGGGGGTAAAAAGTATCGCTTCCACACATCATGCTTTGACATGCATTCCGATAACAATTTCCTTTTTCCTTGAATAAAAGGAACTTTGAAGAATGGCGCTGGAATGCGCCCAAAAACACAAATGGATCTCCTCTGGGGCAAATCCTCGAGAATGATTCATCGCCAACCAAACGGAGGGATCGTGGCCACAATATAGTTGGCCAATTTCTGCAAGCCGCGCGTTTGTGTTCAAATGAAAACGCCAAGCAAGAACAAGGCGGTATCGTTCCAATTTGTCTTGAATTTTGGAACGCAAACTGACACTTATTGTTTGTTTTTTACAAGGGCTCGCCATCAAGGCAAAACGGGTTTTCACATCCTATGTATTACCCGTTGGAATACATGACCAAGGGTAAATTGTATCGTTCTAATTTTTTGAAAAATTCGTGAACGTACAATAACATGTTTCTTCCGCATTTTCAGGGATCTCCAGCCGCGGGGGACAGGTAAGTATCCCTTTCCCCAATCCATTGAAGATGTTAAATAAAAAACAGAGAGAAAAAGAAAAGCTTTCAGAATCAAATGTCTAGAAAAGACATAGAATTCAAACTTCATTGGCATTCATGTTTTAAAACAGGAGGTTGTCTGAACATGAATAAGAACATGCATGGTGCATCATAAAATCCCCTTGACGGGTAAAATTTTTGAGAAAATTGAAAGAGATTTTTTCCAATCAAAAGTTCAAAACTTTCAAAAGGACGTTTTCTCAAAAGACGAAAGGCAAAGCCTAATCCAAACACGTCCTATACACACTTGAGAGAGAGGTGGAGCGGATCAGATAGCAAAATCTGGACCTACGGAAGTAGGGACCATCCGCAGCGATTACATGGAATGGGACGACGGAGGCATTCGTTTCTTATCCCCAAAACACTACAGGTGACCATTGACAACCCCTTCGAACGGCGGTTTTCATTCTCAACCCTGTCAAGAACCACCCCACATTGGGGCAAAATGGAGGTGAGTCCAGCAACATCAGGAGAAAATGGTTAGAAATTTTCTTGCTCGGACTAACATCAATCTTTGTGTATTGTTTATGTGGTAATCCAAATGTCATAGGATGATGAGAAGCATTCATTTCTCTATCCCACACACCATATCCTTTGCATAGCCAAGTTGAGCCTGCAAATTCATTTCATAAACCCATTGGTGATCATTGCAAGTTCCAAAGCAAAGACAAATCACTTCAGGAACGGAGAAGTTCAAGACTTAGGGTTTACGAAGAAAACTACTAAGTTGATACTCAAGCGTGCTAAGAGCCAAGTCATATATCTAGCACAATTGCCAAGCATCCCACTTTCGACAAGAGATTAAAGAAATCCCCAGCATCAAGAAAAAGCAAAGTGCCTGGTAAAAGCGAGGCCGATGCTCGGGTGAACAATTTGATCGATCCCTAAAGAAACCTGGTAGGGAAAAGAAGAGGGAAAAACCCCTAATGGAGTCAGATCAAGAAGACTGCTCCCCAAATGATGTCAGCCGTGGAGCAAAAACACAGAAAGAGTTGTCAACCTCTTAATACCACAAGAGACGCTCTCTAAAGAGCTAGTGCACACCTCAAAATCGGTTGCGCACCTCAAAGACTAAAGATGCAGAATGGAAATGACAGGAGGCAAATCAGCAATGATCACCAATGTCAAACCCGTCACGAATTCTGGGCCAAAAACAAGCCTTTTTCGGTCCCCAATCCTACCAATGTCACAACCCTGAAACAGTCTTCTCTGACTAAGACACTTGGGTTAACATATTGCTTAGCTCGAAGAAGTACGAGCAAGACTATTTCTTTCTCATTTTGCAGGGTTCTTGACTTGTAAACCCGGAGCAGATGGTGAAGACTTTCATTCAATGGCCCCGACTCAAAAGTGAGTCCCCCCTTTGAAAACCAATATCCAAGCCCAACATTACGGTCCCGTGGAAGACCTCCCGACCGATCAAAATGTATGCGCTGCGAATGAGCCTAAAACCTAGGCACATGTCAGTAGGGAATTGAGTACATCCCCTATAAAAATCATTACCTCAAAACAGATGAGATGGCCTCATTGTCGAGAAATATTCCAATTGATGTTTTGAACAAACTCTTTTTGGAATTTTCAAACTGTTGATCCGAATTTTCCATGCAAGGAATTTGTGATCACATTTGCATGTTGTAGGAATGCTTTGGATAACCTCCAGCATCAAAATGCACATTTCATGACTAAAACTTAAGTCATAAAATTTTGTCAATTGGACAATTATTGTCTTCCCAAAGATTATTAACATTTTCTTGGTGAAGAAAAATCTTTCAGGTTTGAACTTTCTGCAGGATACCTGGAGAACCCAGCTCTCAGAATGTCGGCTCAGCAAACTCAAGTGAAGCTTTGTCAAAATAAAATCTTTCACTGCTTCAAAACTTAATTCCCGACAAACTTCGGGATCTCTAAAAAAAAGGGGAAGAAAAACCCTTTTAAAAGAAACAGTCTCATCGGACGTGGAGAACCCTCGTCATGAGACCCATTTTCAAAAATCAGGCAGTCTCATCGGACGTGGAGAACCCTCGTCATGAGACCCATTTTAAAAAAGAAACAGTCTCATCGGACGTGGAGAACCCTCGTCATGAGACCCATTTTCAAAAATCAGGCAGTCTCATCGGACGTGGAGAACCCTCGTCATGAGACCCATTTTAAAAAATCAGGCAGTCTCATCGGACGTGGAGAACCCTTGTCATGAGACCCATTTTAAAAAATCAGGCAGTCTCATCGGACGTGGAGAACCCTCGTCATGAGACCCATTTTCAAAAATATCAAACAGTCTCATCGGACGTGGAGAACCCTCGTCATGAGACCCATTTTCAAAAATCAGGCAGTCTCATCGGACGTGGAAAACCCTTGTCATGAGACCCCTTTTCAAAAATCAGGCAGTCTCATCGGACGTGGAGAACCCTCGTCATGAGACCCATTTTCAAAAATCAGGCAGTCTCATCGGACGTGGAGAACCCTTGTCATGAGACCCCTTTTCAAAAACCAGGCAGTCTCATTGGACGTGGAGAACCCTCGTCATGAGACCCCTTTTCAAAGCAAAACCAAGGTAGATACCGCCTGAAGGGTCAACACAAGGTAGAAACCGCCTGAAGGGTCGATTCAAGGTAGATACCGCCTGAAGGGTCAACACAAGGTAGAAACCGCCTGAAGGGTCGATTCAAGGTAGATACCGCCTGAAGGGTCAGTCAATGGTAGAAACCGCCTGAAGGGTCAACTCATGGTAGAAACCGCCTGAAGGGTCAAACCAATGGTAGAAACCGCCTAAAGGGTCAAATTAATGGTAGAAACCGCCTGAAGGGTCAGTCAAAGGTAGAAACCGCCTGAAGGGTCAACTCATGGTAGAAACCGTCATAATGGTCAACTCAACGGTCCGATCCACCATACGGATCAAAATCCTTGGCAAATCCCAAATGGGACGCGTCTTCCTTAGATTCCTATCAGTTAGGAATCCCATTATGGTTTGACCTACCATACGGGTCAGAGCTTAACCACTCTAGGATACTCTAGTAACGAGTTCCTAGAAATTCTCTTGAATCCATCAGACATCGCGAAAATCGCACAAACATCGAACAGGTAAGTGGCAGGTATGTCTCTCTATTATCTCACTCTCTCATGTCAAATGAATGTTTCCCCCTTCAAGAAAGAGCATACATGGACAAGCATGGAGATTGGATGTCAAGACTCATTTTCCTTTAGTTTCCCGAGTCGAGTCGATCAGGACTCAGGTGTCACCTTATCTTTGAGAGAAACCTCTAACGAGATTCCTCTCAAAGAGGGGCAGCTGTTGACACCTAAATTTAGATCAACTTTTTTTATTTATTTATTTTTATTTCATTTTTTTGAAAATTCATAGAAAATCCATAAAAAGTTGAAAAATTGAAAAATCAATTTTGGTGACCTTAGCCAAGCTAAATGAACCATTTTGACCAATAAAATAATTTTCATAATTTTCATTTTTTTATATATATTTTCGAAAAATACAAAAAAAAAGAAAAAAAGAAAAAGAAAATCAAGAAAATCAAGAAAAATAATATTTGAGGTCACAAAGATATATAAAAATAGTCGGTATTTTTATTTTTATTTTATCTATTTTCTAACCTCATAAATAGTAAAATTCAGGTTCGATTTTAGGTGTTCTCTGATCACCATAAAATTGAATTTGACAAAAATATTAGTAATGATTAAAAGGAAAAGGAGGGAAACATCATCATTTAAAAGGAAAAGGGGACTAATGATTTTGTCTTCTCTTTTTGTTATTTTATTTTATTTTTACTTTTATTATTTTTTTATTATTATTATTATTATTATATTTTTTTTCTTTCTTTTTCTCTCTCTCTCTCCCCCACTCCCTCTCTCCTTCCCGCTGCCTATTTATCTCCTCCCCCTCATCATCTCCCGACTCTTCTTCTCCCTCAACTCTCTCTCTTTCATTTTTCGATTTTTTTCTCTCGCTCAGCCCGCCGCCCAGACCCAAAACCGTCCGGTTTTTTGATGATAACTCTTTCTTTAGGAATTGTATGGGAACGAGCCATATATCATTGGAAAGCTTATTCTCTTGCCGTTCTAATGACATATCGTGAGTCCAATTTGGCCCAGCCATTTGTCCCGTAGAGCTGTTTGAAGGAGCAAAGGTCAGACTGATCAGACTTGAGTCCGCGGGTGCCAAATTGGATTTTCGGGTTTGTTTTGGGTTCAATCTTGGTAAGACCACCTCTCACTCCTTGTTAAGACATATATTATTGTGTTTTATGGTTTGAAGATGGATTATATTTGGATTTAAGGGCTGATCCCTTATTGTTTTGTTCGAAAAATCTGAACCGGTTCTGTCAAGGTGGTGCCGTGAACATTGTGAGTGATTCAAGGGCTTGCCTTGCTTCCAATATTCGATAAGATGTCTCTAGAACCTAAATTAGGAATCTAGCAAGCTGAGATTGTAGTCTAGTTGAGTTTTGGATGGGTTTTAATGGTTGAATTGAAGGAGTTTTCTGGGACAGATTCTGGTCATTGGGCGATTGAAAACCGTCCGGTTTTTCGGCCATAACTCTTTCGTTAGGAATCGTATGGGAACGAGCCATATACTGTTAGAAAGCTTATTCTCTTGCCGTTCTAATGACATATCGTGAGTCCAATTTGGCCGAGCCATTTGTCCCGTAGAGCTGTTTGAAGGAGCAAAGGTCAGACTGATCAGACTTGAGTCCGCGAGGGCCAAATTGGATTTCCGAGCTTGTTTTGGGTTCAATCTTGGTAAGACCACCTCTCACTCCTTACATTTTACCTATTAGACCCAGAATCGGAAGGCCGAGCCTCCTGTTGGTGTCTAAATATTTGCTGTGTATTTACTTTATGTCATAGCATTTCTATATTTCGCTTAAAAGACCCAGAATCGGAAGGCCGAGCCTCATGTTGGTGTCTATATATTTGCTGTGTATTTACTTTATTTCATAGCATTTCTATATTTCGCATAAAAGACCCAGAATCGGAAGGCCGAGCCTCCTGTTGGTGTCTAAATATTTGCTGTGTATTTACTTTATGTCATAGCATTTCTATATTTCGCATAAAAGACCCAGAATCGGAAGGCTAAGCCTCCTATTGGCGTCCAAGGTGTTTTATTTATTTATTTTCTGTAAATTATATTGTGCTACCCCAGAATCGGAAGGCCGAGCCTCCTGCTGGTGGTTTATACCCCCCACACATTGTTGCACGAGCACCGACGGACTCCGACGTCGTAAAATTCACCGGATCCCATCTCCTTTGCTTATGTTTATGTTGTATAATGACTTAATATCTTCTTTATTTTTTGCATTGTGTTGCGTCCTATAAAAACAAAAACAAAAAATGCTAGATCGGACGTCTGCAGATGAGCCACGTGTCGTGATTAGGTGATTTTCAGAATAAAAAAAATTTCCAAAAAAATGAATTATTAAGGAAAAATTCAAAAAAAAAATTGAGAAAAATTGCAGAAAATTCCTAAAAAAAATTCTAAAATTTTTTGAAGGCTGAAAATGACAAAAAAATTGATTTGTTTCCATTTTTTTGGATTTTCTCGCATTTAATCCAAAATGGCGATTTTACCCCTCAAAGGGTAAATCGTCTTTGATATTCCGATGAATTGTGGAAATTGCTTAGAATTTGGTGATGGGCCAAATAGGTGGCTAAACCTTATGTCTAAGATTTCCACATTTCATTCCCATTTTTAGAAAATGACGATTTTACCCCTTCGAATGGTAAATCGATTTCTAAAATTCCAGAAAATCATGAAAATTGCAAAAAAAATAGGAAATGGGTCAATTGAGTGACCAAACCTATTTTTGACATTGTTTTACTCCGGATTCATTCCGAAATGACGATTTTTCCCTTTTTAGGCAAATCGTCCCTTTTGTCTCAAAATTACAACTTTACCCCTGATGGGTAAAATCATGTCTAAATCATTCCTAAGCTTGATTGATACTTATTTAGGCTAATAGAGCCTTATTAGGAGTGTCATGTTGATTTGATGTGATTATTTTACATATTTGGATTCATTGATTTGCGCATTTTATTATTGATTGTGATTGCTAGGATAGTCATTCCTATTTGCATGAATTCCTAGATTTAGGATTCGTACTCCACTCATCTGCATGAAATCTTAGGTAAGAAAATTCAGTCAACTTAGGTACCGAAAGGGCGTCAACTCTGACAGTTGACGTAACTAAGTCCCCGAACCCATTTCTCTGGTTATCGCAGAATTGAATAGAAACTCCCGACTATTCAATAGGGTGGTCCAATCATACCCTCCAAAAAATGATTGGTGGCGACTCCATGGCATGCACACTTAGCACATGTCACTAGACCACACTGAAGGTCGACTACGCATACCTCCGTTGCGATTTGGGTAACGGGCCTTGGGAGAGGCCCGCGTCCGACCAGACTGGACGGCCCATTAGCCCTCGAGAGCCCACATGCAACCTCGAGAGGGTCGCGACAATATACGATTGTCGCGATCCTCTCCCGGAGCTCGGAGGCGGGAGCGGGGCTAATGGGCCGCCCGATCGCTGGCTTGATCGGACGCGGGCCTCTCCCAAGGTCCATTACCCAAATCGCAACTGCTGGATATACGTGGTCGACCTTCAGTGTGGTCTAGTGACATGTGATGAGTGTACATGCCAAGGAGTCGCCACCAATCGTTTCGTGGAGGGTACGATCAGAAGACCCTATCGAATAGTTGGGAGTGATCTATTCGATTCTGCGGAAACCAGAGAAGTGGGTTCGGGGACTTAGTTACGCCAACTGTCAAAGTTGACGCCCTTTCGGTACCTAAGCTGAATGGTTTATCTGATCCTAGGATTTCGTACAGATGAGTGGGGTATAGATTCGAAATCTAGGAGTTCATGCAGATGGGAATTGCTACCCTATCAATCACAATCAATAGAAATAAGTGCGCAAATCAAGGATCCAGTACATGCGGATAAAACACATGAAATCAGCGTGGTGTCCCTAATGAGGCCCTATTAGCCTAGAGAAGTATCAATCAAGGCTTAGGAATGATTCTGGCATGATTTGCCCATGAGGGACAGAATCGTAATTTTGAACAATTCGGGGACAATTTACCTCAAAAAGGGCAAATTGGTCATTTTAGATGAATTGGGAAGCCAAAAGACAAGGGAAATAGGATTGGCCATCAATCTAATCCATTTCCCATTTTTCGGGAATTTCCAGGATTTTTCTGGAATTTAAAAGTGATTTTACCCTCAGAGGGGTAAAATCGTCATTTTGAACAAAGATGAGAACTGAAAATCTCAAATATTAGAGTTGGTCGTCCACCTGACCCTAACCCTAATTTTAAGCAATTTTCGGGACTCAATTAGGACAAGAAAGACAATTTTCCCATTGAGGGGCAAAATCGTCATTTTGAGAAAAGGGGCGGGACTCGAAAACCCAAACCTAAGAATTGGTCGCGTACTCGACCCTAATTCTTACCTTGACATTATCGGCCTTATCTCGCATACACGGCAGAGGCGACTAACCCCTAAAGTGTAATGTCGTCAAGTCTTGGAAGAACGGATGAGAAACCCCAAAAATAGGGTTGACCAGTTGTCTGTGGTCAACCCTCGATTTTTGGGGATTTCTGGAGTGTCTAGGATTTTTCCACAATTTTTCCACATTTTTTTGGAATTTTCTGGAATTTTCTAGCATTTTTTTGGATTTTCTGAAATTTTTCCGATTTTTTTTAAAATCATTTTCTAATTTTTATATATATATATATTTTTTTAAAATGTTATTCGGACCGGGTTGACCCGACCCACTCGGGTCGGGACCCAGTCCAGACCCGGACCCGCGAACTCCTTGGCTCCAAAACGACGCCGCATTGCGTTTTCGTTTTTTAGATTATACTAATCTGATCTAACGGCCCCTATTGAACAACGTGGCTTGTCCGTGTCCCTTAGATTTGATTACTAGATCCTATGGTCTAGATTGAACGGAGACTCGATCCGGACCGTCTAATCTAACCACTTGAATCTACGGCCATGATTAGAACGTGGGACTTGATCTGAACCGTCTATTTTCATTAACCCAAAACGACGTCGCCTAATCCTTCATTTAAACGGCACCGTTTCCATTCTGATTGATTTTACGATTAAAATCATTTTCGGATAATCCTAATTTCTAATCGGACGGTCACCATTTATCAGACTCGATAATCCTAGACCGTCCGATCTAGCGCTGACTGGTCCTAACAAACTAACGGTCGAGCTGACTCGGCACTGACGTGGACCAATGGCCGGACGCCACCTCAGGCCTTGACTTGTTGACCTGCCAGGTTCGCATCGTCTTCAACCTCACGACGATTGCTGAACGAACGGCCGCGACTCTCAGGCGATGATCCAACGGTGGAACCTCAACGGAATCGAATGAGACCGGCGGCAAACGACTCGTCTATGCTTCGTACGTAACATATCGTGAGATTACACGATTTCATTCACAGGATCAAACGCGAGCAAGCACGAACCAGTACGTACACATACACTCAAATAACTCGATTCATGACGTAATGAACCAATTCATTAACAGGGAAGCACCATTCAATGTTCAGGAGACTTACCTCGAGCTCCGATCGAGCTCGCTCGGCCCAGATTTGGCTGGGGAAAAATGAACAGTGGCTCGACAATGGAGGTTGGATTGGAAGACTCGATTGGGCGTGTTAAGGCAAAACCGATGCAAACAAGATACGCGACGATGGTCAGTGATGTTCAGGGAATGAAACGCCCACACTAATTGCATGAATGATCAAGAAACACATGAATCCCCATGAAAGCTTGAAGAAACACTCGAGACTGCAACTCACCTGTTCTCGCGGATTCCTTGTGCGCGGCCGGCGGCGATCGATTCCGGGGACTTTGGGCGACCTTCTGGTGGCCTCGTGTGGCTTTGGTTTGGCCTGGGAAGACCCAACCAGCGCCCTGCAATTCGAGCTCAAATTCTCGACGACGGGGGTCGGAGAACGAGCTCTGCTTCGCGTTTTTTCTTTCTCTCTTGATTCAGTTTCAACCTTCACAACTGAATCCGCTCTCCCCCTTTCGCGAAGGTTTCTGTGGATTATATACCATTTTCAATTTTTAGCGCCAATTCTGAGGGGACCAACAGACTCGAAATGGCACGTGATTGCACATGCCATTTGGTCTAAACGGCGACGGAGACGATGGGTGTTCCGTCCATGTCCGTCTAGTTCTTCGGCAGGTCGTGATTCATGCGAATTTGGCATGAATTTGTACTGAGTTTGGGAAGTGTTGACTTTCGCAGGTCTGCAGGATTGACCGGCCGATCACTCCTTTCTCCGGCGACTATCAGCCGCGATTCCGGCGTCAATCAGCGGGGAATGGTTTGGTGAACGAAACGCCCACTAGTGCATCTCCAATTGTAGTCGATTGGTTGATCAATTTCCTTGTTAAAATCCAACCTCATACTGTTCATTCGCGCGAAGGCTTAATGAAGAAGACGACACTGTAGCGGACCGGTTCGACCGGTTGGACCGGCGGTCTGACCGGTCTGAACCGGTTCCGACTTACCATTTTTCAAATTAAACCCAAATTAATGGGAAAATTTTGCAATTGAACCTCATAATCGAATCTAGGGCATGAATTCTATCTAGAAATGTGGTTTTGCCCAAAAGTTTTCATCAATTTCTACAAAATCCCCAAATTCTCATTTGATTGGAAATTGGGGATTGTGTAATTGAGGGTGCAAATGATCAAATTGAGTTAAACCACCTATACCAATCGATTTAAAATGGTGAAATCCATTGGGTAGCATGTTCAATTTGCAATGATAGCCCTTGAATTGAAAGTAATTTCAATTATGCTCAATTTCAAGGACTAAAATGCAATTTTAGTATGTAATTTTGTCAAATCCGTGCAATTGAGCAAATTGCACAAAAAATTGGGCTAAATTGAAATAGGGGATAGTTAGATTGAATGTCAAGATCTTAAAAAATGCCAAAATTGCAAATTAAAAGACTCAATTGTTATTTTTTCTTCAAATTCAATAGTACGGGTTATAAAGGAACACCTAAAATTGAATCTGATTTTGATTTTTTTGAGAGGTCAAAAATAAAAGGGATTAAAAGGAAAAATATTGGATATTTTTCCATATTTTTGTGACCTCAAATGCTATTTTTCTTGATTTTTTAAGTATTTTTCTATTTTCCAAAAATACTAAAAAATATGAAAAATGTGAAAAATTATTTTTTGGTCAAGAATGGTTCCTTGGGCTTGGCCAAGGCAACCAAAGTTGATTTTGTAATTGTTTGACTTTTTATAAATTTTTTGTGATTTTTCGAAAATAAAACTGAAAAAGACCTGGTCAAAAAATCAGGTGTCAACAACGATGTACACGTATGCTCTACGTATTTGTACGTTATATGTATTTGTACGTTATACGTATTTTACTGTTTGGTAACCTCTTTAACTCCGGTAATAATAATAATGGTTATTATTATTTTTAACACCTTTGTTAGTGCTATTTTTAAATAGCATTTTTGTATTGTAAAATGTGAGTGCTAATTATAAATTGTGAGTGCTATTGTTAGATAGCATTTATAATTGTTAGTGCTAAATTTAAATGGCATTTATTTATGATAAATTGTGAGTGCTATTGTTAGATAGCATTTATATTTGTTAGTGCTAATTTTAAATGGCATTTATTTATGATAAATTGTGAGTGCTATTTTTAGATAGCATTTATAATTATTAGTGCTATTTTTAAATAGCATTTTTGTATTATAAGATGTGAGTGCTATTTATAAATTGTGAGTGCTATTGTTAGTGCTATTTTTATATGGCATTTATTTATCATAAATTGTGAGTGCTATTTTTAGAAAGTGTTTATTATTTGTTAGTGCTATTTTACAATACAATTTATTGGAAGGTGTTTTTGGCTATAAAAGGATGGCAAGAGTTTTGAGGTTGGGGTTAGCACATTTGTAGAGTGAGCAGATTTTTGAGAGCTTTGAGAGAAGAACACAAACACTCTCTATATTCTCATAATTTTGAGTGACCAAAATATACCAAGTTCGGAATATTGATTCCGTAAATTGGTTTGGAATATTGATTCCGCATATTGCTAGCATAATTGTTGTGGAATTATTAGTCGTCTCCCGTTCGTCAATTGGTGGTGTGTCTGAACTAGAGGCCCTACACTTGTGGGGCTGAGATCGAAGAACATCGAACCGACACCTCCGTTTCAAGCACGCTACAAGAGGTAGTGAATTTACTCCCTTTGGTGCTTTGTGATTTTTCGATTGAAATGCACGAAGTACGCCTCTGGAGATACATGTATGGGTTGTTATTTATTTCCGCTGCGTTTACTAATTTTTATTTGCCCGTACGTGTTACGTGAATCCCAACACTTCCATTGTCGAAAAAATGGATCAGTCGGAAGGGGCTCAGGAGAACCACCGTTCAAATAGCCCAGTTTGTCTTTGCCTGAGACATACATCTCAACAACCTGGGACCAGACGCCATAATTTTTGCCATCAAGCTTGACAGCAATCGATGCAGCAGGAGCTTCAACGGGCGGCGGTGCGGCCTGCTGGGTTAAGAGCTGCTTCATCGCAGCGGTCAGGTCTGCCAGAATGGCAGTAGCAGAGGCACTAGCATCCGCTTGGTCAGTTTTCACAATTGGCTGATCGTCGGCCATGAGATCAGGTCCGCAGAATGAATTGCTCGAATGGGACGAAGTCGACCGGCGTGAGACGGCGATGTTGTGACGAAACCGCCGTAGTCGGTGATTGACGTACAGTACCCTAAGGATCAAACCCTAGGGCTCTGATACCATGAAGAAATATATTTTCCTCTATATTCAATATGAATCTTTACAGCATTACAATCGACCTTATATACAATATATGTGCTAGCCCTAGCATATCAATAAATCAGGAAAGACTATAATACAGGGAAAAATTGCCTAATTTAACGGAAATACAGCTCACGCCAACAATTTCAACTGGCCAATCCTATTTTTGAGAGGAATCTCGTGAGAGGTTTCGCTCAAAGACAGGTGACACCTGAGTCTAGACCGACTCGACTGGGGAAAAGAAAAACGAATCTTGACACTCAATCTTTCTTGTCCCACTGGTAAAGGCTTTGCTCTTCATTCTTTTGCTGACGTGAGAGAGAAAGTAGAGAGACCCACCTGTTACTTACCTGTTGATCGCCTGCCTGATGCTCGTGTGGCCTGCGCGGTGTATAGCGGGTTCTAGTGAATACCTAGGGACTCGTCTTTTGAGTATCCTAGGGCGATTAAACTCTAGTCTGTATGGTAGGCCGTACCAGAATGGGATTCCTACACTTGACAGGAACCTGTGAATGACGCACCCAGTCTCTTAGGGATTGTCGGGGTTTTGATCCGTATGGTGGATCAGACCATGAATAGGACTCCTTTCTGCTAGGAACCTATGGATGACGCACCCAGTCTCTTAGGGATTGTCAGGGGTTTTGATCCGTATGGTGGATCAGACCATGAATAGGACTCCTTTCTGCTAGGAACCTATGGATGACGCACCCAGTCTCTTAGGGATTGTCGAACATTTTGATCCTTCAGGGGGATCAGGCCGAGAATAGGACTCCTCTCTGCTAGGAACCTATGGATGACGCACCCAGTCTCTTAGGGATTGTCGAACATTTTGATCCTTCAGGGGGATCAGGCCGAGAATAGGACTCCTCTCTGCTAGGAACCTATGGATGACGCACCCAGTCTCTTAGGGATTGTCGAACATTTTGATCCTATATTCTAATGAATTAACTAGGATTTATACAAATGAGGTGTGCCTGACCTTGAGGCTTTACCGAATGGGCTATTCTGGGTTTAGGGGTTACCTAGAACCTCACAGGAAGCTGATTTTGAAAATTGTCCTTTCGACATTGAAGGTGACATTCTGGGACCTGGGAGCTCCAGGTATCCTATAAATTTGAAATCTCACAGAGGGATGATTTCGGTGATTGTCCTTTTGACATTGGAGGTGACATTCTGGGATCTGGGAGCTCCAGGTATCCTGCAGAAAGATCAAACCTGCAAAAACTTTGATAAGATTCTTCTGGGATCTAGGGGCTACCTGAGATCTCGCAGAAAGACTATCTTGAATGTTGTCCTTTTGACATTGAAGGTGACATTCTAGGACCTGGGAACTCCAGGTATTCTGCAGAAAGTTCAAACTTGAAATATATTCTTCACAAAAGAAGTAGCATTCTGAGATCTTGGGATACCAGGGGTCCTACAGAAGCTTGAACATGTAAACTCTTTCTTACCAAGAGAGGTTGTGTTATTCTGAGATCTGGGATTGCCAGGAATTATGCAGAAGTTTAGACATGTAAATTGTTTCTTACCAAGAGTGCTGCAAGCCATTCTGAGAGCCGAAGTCATCAAGAATCTTGCGAAAGCTCCAACCTGAAAATTTTCTTACTAAAGGCACATCAATGGTCTTTAAGTGATATGTGATGTCAAACTGACAGCACTTTATGACTTATATCATAGTCATAAAAAAAAAAATTTCAATGAATGTATTACGAGGTTGGAGGTTATCCAAAACACCTTGCAACATACGGGAGTGATCAAAAGTTCCTTGCGGGGAAAGTTTGAATCAAACAATCTGAAATTACCAAAAGAGTTTGGTTAAAATGTCCAACGGAGTATTCTCATCAAAGAGGACTTCTCACCGTTTTGAGGTAATGGTCTTTTACCAAGAATGCACTCGAACTTCCTATCAAGCCTGTGCCTAGGGTTCAGGATCATTCGCAGTGAATACACCTCGATCGATTAGGAGGACTTCCAAGGGACCGTAATGTTGGGCTTGGTCAACGGTTTTCAAAGGGGGACTTGCGTGCAAGTCAAGGCTTTCGAAGAGAAGTCTTCAACGTCTGCTCCAGGTTTACAAGTCAAGAAACCTGCGAAATGAGAAAGAAATAATCTTGCTCGAACTTCTTCGAGCTAAGCTTAGACATTAAACCCTATGTCAATCCAAGTGCCTTAATCATAAAAGGCTTTTCAGGGTTGTAACGTAGGTAGGATTGGGGACCAAAAAAGGCTTGTTTTTGGCTTAGAATATGCGAAGGGTCTAACATTGGTGATCACTGCAGGTTTGCCGCCGATCTTGTCCCTTCTCGTCCAAAGAGCGTCTTTAGTCTTTGAAGTGCATATTTGTCTTTAGAGAACGTCTCTCTCATGTCAAGACGGCGTCAATACCTTGTCTATGCTTTTGTCATCTAAATGTGACATAATCTGGGAGTATCCTTTGCTGTCCAGCTCCCTTGGAATTTTTCTTTTACAATCAGATCTCACTAGTGACCTATTCAAAGGTATCATGCCACCTTTCGGCATTTACAAGATCAAACACATGATTCACAAGTGTACAAGTATTTGGATGGGCATTGGCCTTGCTTTTACCAGGCACTTTGCTTTTTCTTGATGCCCAAGATTGAATTTTTCTCTCTTCTTTCTTTTTGAGACCCCATCTTTTTTTCTTTTGGGGATCAGAATTTTCAAATGAATGTGCTAGACGTATAGCTTGAATCTCAGCACTCGAACATTAATCTAGGAATTTTTCACAAATCCTGTGTTTTGAACTCTTCCGCTCTTGAAGTGACGTCGTTTCCACCTTGGAATATGCAATGATCACCAACGGGTTTGTGAAATGAACGTATAGGCTCAATTGGGCAGTGCGAAGGGTAACAGTGTGTAGGATAGAGAAACGAATGCTTTTCGTCATCCTAAAGCACCTGAATTACCATAGAAGTTAAAATGACAAGCAACACACGAAGATTGATGCAAGTCTGAGCAAGAGAACTTCTAACCATTTACCTCCTGATACCTCTGGACGTACCTCCAGTTTGCCCCACTGTGGGGTGGTTCTTGACAGGGGTATAGAATGAAATCGTCGTTCAAATGGTTATCAATGGTCACCTGTAGTGTTTATGATAGAGAAACGAATGCCTCCGTCGTCTCAATCCATGTAATCACCGCGAATAACCTTTACGTCCGTAGGTTAAGGTCTCGCTATCCTTACCATTCCACTTATCTCTTAAGTGTGTATGGGATGTGTTTGGACCAGGCTTGCCCCTTGTCTGAGGAAACATCCTTTTGAATGATTTAAACAACTTTTGTTTGGAAGAGTTCATTTTGCTTTCTCCAAAACTGACCCTCCAAGGGGATTTATGATGCACAATGCATATTTCAATCATGTTTGGATAACCTCTAAGTTTAAACATGAATGCCATTGACATGACTATGAGAATTTTGCGTCTTTCTAGACATGAGATTTGAATATATGCTAGATTCCAAGAAGCCTTCAAATTCTATCAATAAGGATTCCGACAGTCTTGTAAACCTAAAAGATTAGGGAAGGAATACTTACCTGCCCAGCGCGGCTAGGGATTCCTGAAAAACATAAAAGGAATATGTCAGTGTATGCTCTCGAATTTCAGAAAATTAGAACGATACACCTTACCCTTGATCATGCATCCTATGGAAGTGGATAGATTTGCGAAAATCTGACCACCATGACGTTAGGTCTCCTTGATCATGCGTTCCAACTTATCGCGACCCTGCTTCCTTGGATCCTGCAATATTGAACACATGCTAATGTATGCATAGATGCGTGATATGCTTATGCAAAGACTATCATGAAGAGTAGGCTCAATTCGAGGCAGGGCATATGACCAGAATCTGATTTTATTTCAAGGGTAATATTTCTTCACAGCATCTGAATTCACAGGGTGCCCCAATTCTTCTCCCTCGGAGTTTACAAGAATTAATGCTCCTCCCGTGAGGATCTTCTTAACGATGTAGGGGCCTTCGTAATTTGGAGTGAATTTTCCCCCTGGATGGGTAGTACTTGGCAAAACTTTCCTAATTACCAAGTCATTTACTTCGAAGTTTCTGGTCTTGACCTTTCGATTGAACGCCCTGGCTACCCTCTTCTGGTAAGTTTGTCCATGGCAAATGGCTTTAAGACGTTTCTCATCTATTAAGTTCAGCTGTTCATATCTGTGCTTGAAATACTCTGACTCAGAGAGTTTATCTTCGGATAAGATTCTCAAAGAGGGAATCTTAACTTCTACTGGTAGAACTGCTTCTGTCCCATATACCAAACTATAGGGAGTTGCCCCTGTAGAAGTCCTGATCGACGTTCGGTAAGCCATCAAGGCGAAGGGCAGCCTTTCGTGCCAATCCCTGTAGTTTTCTGCTGTTTTAGCCAAGATTCTCTTGATGTTTTTATTGGCGGCTTCCACTGCCCCATTCATCTGTGGGCGGTAAGGAGATGAATTCAGATGTCGAATGCTAAAGTGATCCAGCAGACCATCGACAATCTTGTTGTTTAGGTTGGACCCATTATCTGTGATGATCGCTTGAGGGGTACCATACCGGGATATGATATCTCTTTTGACAAATCTTGCCACATTTCTTGCAGTGACATTCTTGTAAGAGCTGGCTTCTACCCATTTGGTGAAGTAATCAATCGCTACCAAGATGAAGCGATGACCATTCGAAGCCATAGGATTAATAGGCCCTATCATGTCTATCCCCCACATAGAGAAAGGCCAAACTTCAGACATTTGGTGTAGTTCGTTCGGGGGTGCGTTAATCTTATCCCCGTATATTTGGCATTGGTGGCATGACCGGACGTGCTGATAGCAGTCTGATTCGATGGTCATCCAATAATAACCTAGCCGCATGATCTTCCGGGCTAGGAGGTGGCCGTTCATGTGAGGCCCACACGCACCTTCATGAATCTCTTTCATGAGAATATTTTCTTCTTTGGCATCTACGCATCTCAGTAGAGTGGAATCGAACGATCTCTTGTATAGAATTTGTCCATTGAGGAAGAACTTGCTGGCCATCTTGGTAATGTATTTTCGGTCTCCTGACTGGCATCCTTCAGGGAATTCCCTTTTCAAGAGGTAATTCTTGATGTCATAGTACCATGGCTCTTCATCACATTCCTCTTCGATTAGCATGCAATAAGCTGGCTTTTCAACAATGCTGATCCTCAGAGGTTCTATATCCAACCCTTCAATCGTTTGTAACATCGAGGCTAGGGTGGCTAATGCATCTGCGAATTGGTTGTGAGACCTTGATAGGTACTCGAATGACACTTCTTCAAACTTGAGTATCAATTCTTCAAGGTATTCATGGTAGGGGATGAGTTTTGCATCTTTTGTCTTCCACTCCCCTTGTGTCTGTAGAATAATGAGCATGGAGTCTCCAAAGACTTGTAACCTAGGTATCTCCATAGAAAGGGCCAGTCGTAGACCCAGAATGCACGCCTCATATTCTGAAATATTGTTGGTACAAGGGAAAGTTATCTTTGCCGCGACAGGGTAATGTTGACCATCTGGGGATATCAGTACTGCCCCAGTGCCTACCCCTGATAGGTTAACAGCACCATCGAAATACATGATCCACTTATCCTCTGCTAAGTTCAGAATTCGGCCTTCTGTGTTCGCTACTTCAGGGGACTCACCGCTTGACGGGCTTTCTGCCAGCATGTCAGCTATAGCTCTCCCTTTTACCGACTTCTGTGGAGAACATTTAATGTCAAATTCAGACAACATTACTTGCCATTTTGCCAGTTTCCCAATTAAAGCGGGTTTCTCCAGGAGGTATTTGACGGGGTCGTTCTCTGTTATGAGCTGAATGTGATGATGTAGGGTATACTGCCTTAGTCTTCGTAGTACCCATACTGCTGCTACGCAGGCCCTTTCAACTGGTATATATTTTGCTTCAGATGGCGTGAATTTCTTACTCAGGTAATAAATGGCCCTCTCTTTTCCATCTATCGGGCTTGTCTGGGCAAGTAAGGCTCCCAAGGACTCTTGTCGTATGGTCAGGTATAAGGTCAGTGGGTGACCAGGAATTGGTGGCACAAGCACCGGTGGTGTGATCAAATAGTTTTTGATCATTTGGAATGCCTTGCTGCACTCGGCGTCCCATGTTATTTTCGCGCCTTTCTTAAGCAATTTGAAGATTGGCTTAGCCACATCAGACAGCTGATTGATGAACCTGGCAATATAGTTCAATCTCCCTAGAAGGCTTCTCACTTCTTTTACTATGGATGGAGTTGATAAATCGTGGATGGCTTGGATTTTTGAGGGATCAATCTCAATGCCCCTGTTGCTGACTATGAACCCAAGGAGTTTCCCGGATCTTGCCCCAAACACGCATTTGTTAGGGTTCAGCTTTAACTTGTATTTGCGCAGGCGCTCAAATAATTTTCTTAATACCTGTATGTGATCTTGTCCTTTCTTGGATTTAGCGATCATGTCATCAACATATACTTCAATCTCTTTGTGGATCATATCATGGAATAACGTGACCATAGCCTTCTGGTAGGTAGCCCCGGCGTTTTTCAATCCAAAGGGCATGACTCTGTAGCAAAAATTCCCCCATGGTGTGGTAAATGCAGTCTTGGGTTTGTCTTCTTGTTTCATGGAGATTTGGTTGTATCCCGAGAATCCATCCATGAATGAGAATAATTCATAACCTGCTGTACTATCCACCAATACATCAATGTGGGGGAGTGGAAAATCATCTTTTGGGCTTGCTCTATTCAGATCTCGGTAATCTACGCAGATCCGAACTTTTCCGTCTTTCTTCATGACGGGGACTATATTTGCAACCCATTCTGAATATGGGATAGCTTCAATGAAGCCTACCCTAAGGAGTTTCATGACTTCTTCCTTAATCTTGTCTTCTAACTCGGCTTTCATCCGCCTACTGCCTTGTTTGACAGGTTTGATGCCAGGATCCGTGGGCAACGCATGTTCCACAATCTTAGGATCAAGGCCTGGCATATCCGCGTAAGACCATGCGAAGATGTCTTGATATTCTTTTAGTAGCTTGGTGAACTCGAGCCTTTCATCACGGGATATGTGTCCGCCGATCTTGACCTCTTTGACGTTCACGGTGTCTCCCAAATTAATGACAATTGGTTCTTCTGAAGTAGGAGGCTTTGATTCTTCAAAGGTGTTCCAATCCCTACGGATAGACGCGTAATCCTCGTCTTCATCTTCCTCAATGTTATAGGAGTGGTTAATGGAGGGATTCGAATTTTGTAACAACCTGGTATGCATGTTTGAGATGATATGCCTGAAATGTCATGAGTATGGTTAGTTTGGGCTCAGTAAAAATGACATGCATGCTTATGTAAAGTCTTTTTGAAAAAGTTTTTTCGAAATAGATGTAGGTACAGATGGGACTAATCCTCATGTCATTGGATATCCCGGCCCCTTGAAAATCTTTTGAAGATTAGGAATCATATGGCAAATCAGGCCTCAAGCTTCTATATGGAAGACCATTATCATCATCGGTCTGATTCGTGGTTCCATATGTCCTTAACAAAACATGCGTGGTTTTATTGAATGCGAAATGGGCCGCGTTACAAGATGTGCTATTTGGACCAACGGCCGGAGATCCAAAGGCGTTTTCTTATGCGTTCAATAAGGAAAGAAAATACAGTGAAATGCAGAAAGTTCTAAACACAGTATTTAAAGATGAAGGAAGAGTCTATTTACTCAGAAGGAGTGGCTTCACTGTCCAACCACTCCATGATGACATTCACAGAGTCATCTTCGAGAAAAGGATTTGTCAGATCTGGTTCCATCGGCGAAGTGATACCCTCTTCAGATAACCATTTGGAGTTCTGGTCGAAGTAGGTATTTAAGGGATTCTTGAACATTCGAGACCTTCCCTTCCAGGTTGGAGAACCGATGAATGAGCTATTCGGGCTGTTTTCGCCTCCACGGCGTCCCAGGCTTTTGCCTCGGCCTCGGCCTGTTGCTTTCGGGACAGAATCAATCATGGGATACTTCTGATACCCCAAGCCCATTTTATGTGGATTAGCCTTCAATTGTAGCGGGGCATTTATACCCTGATTATGTTTGCCTAGGCCTTTTTCAGGATTGAACCCGTATGCCAGCAGCATCTTAGCTGGTAGAAGACTGGCTTCTGAGATGTAAGGAGTTCTCAACTTCGACCCTACTGGGGTATGAACTGTTGCTACCAACTCTAGGGAGTGATAGCTCGCTTCAGTTTTCTCTTCAGGCTCAATATAGGGAATGGCACTGCTCTGGTATGCCTGGAGGTCGACTTCCCCATGTACGGTAATTACCTTCCCATCTACAACGAAACGTACTTTTTGGTGCAGGCTCGAAGGGACAGCTCCTGCTGTATGGATCCAAGGTCTTCCTAGCAGGAATCCAAATGCACTGGGTAGATCCATTACTTGAAAGTTTATAGAGAACTTTGTCGGGCCGATGAATACGTCAAGCTCGATCTCTCCCTCTACAGTCTTCCTCATGCCGTCGAATGCTCTTACAGCTGTCTTGGATGTCTTGATCATCTCTTCCTTGATTCCCAGCCTCCTTATGGTAGCCAAAGGACAGATGTTAAAGGCTGATCCATTATCTATCAATACGTGTGCCACTCTTTTGCCGTTACATTGGGCAGAGATGTATAAAGCTTTGTTGTGCCCCCTTCCTTCCATGGGGAAGTCCTCGTCAGAGAAGCTCAACTGGTCTTTTAAGAGAATTGCCCCTACAAAGTCCCCTAGTTGGACCTCATTAATTGTTTCAGGGACATGTACTTCATTGAGTACCTTCAATAGGGCGTCCTTGTGCTTCTCTGAATTGATGAATAGGTCTAGCAAGGATATCTGAGCGGGCATCTTCCTCAGCTGCTCTATCACTTCAAACTCACTGGTTTTGATGATCGATACGAGCTTTTCGGCATCTTCCTTTGAGACATCTTTTTTTTTTTCGGATTCTCCCTCTCTG
This sequence comes from Rhodomyrtus psidioides, assembly GCA_021437785.1. NCBI lineage: Eukaryota > Viridiplantae > Streptophyta > Magnoliopsida > Myrtales > Myrtaceae > Rhodomyrtus > Rhodomyrtus psidioides. Next base: position 14,002,163 of record JAILYB010000004.1, on the reverse strand, counting down.
GGGGCATAAAATCTTCCAGACCTCATTATTGCATCTACTTGTGTGGTCCTATAGTCCCAATGAACAGCTTTGGGATCATACTCTTCTACTGGGGGGACTTTTATCGTTACAGTTGTCTGATGAGGTACCTCTGGTCCTGACGTATTGATCTCTTCCTCCTGAGGCAATTGAATTACGACAGGCCTCACTGGGCAATCTTCTACCTTGCTCAGGCTATCCAGCTCATCCAATCTGATCACCACGGCCGTGGCTACTTCGATCATCAATATGGCGTTGTCGAGTTCTTCCATACCGTTTGAGGTTCCTGGTTGAGAGAGATCATCCATACCTCCCCATCCGTCTGGTATGATGTCTTCAATCTTCTGATAAAAGCTGGGAGGGGCCGAATATTTCACCTTGAAATTGTATCCTCCAGAATCTTGACCCAGGTTGTCTATAATTTCGCTCTTCTCAAGTGCGTCAACCATAAACTTGAGGTCTGCTAGACTTCTCCTCCTGGCTTCTATTTCGTCTTCTTCAAATTCTTCCTCTGACTGAGTAGCTGGCCTCAGGCTGCTTACCAAGTTCTCATGTGAGGTACCACAGGTGTTACTCTGCCCAGCTGTGATCAAGAAGTGGTTTCTTTTCAAAGATAGAGATGCTTTGATCCCTTCAAATTCTTCATCAGTAATATCGGACACTATCCCCAAGCTCTTCATCTTGTCGATACACAACTTCTTTTGGTCAGTTGATATCTCCCCTTCTTTTGGGTATGATGAAGCGATTGTTAGCAGGGTGTCCAGCTTAGGCATATCTACCTTCAGTTTAAGGTAATCCTCCTCTTCTTCAGTGAATATTGCCCCTATTGCTTGATGATCTGGCAACGGATTTTCTTGTACATTTGGGGCTGCATTGTCAAATTTCAAAATCTGACTATCAATTAGGGCTTGCACTTTCAGCTTCAGGACATAGCAGTTATCCACATTATGCCCTCTTTCGCCCATATGGTAGGCACAGGTCTGGCTCTCATCAAAGCCAGGATATCTTGCGGGGTTTGCCCTAGGTGGTTCTTTTGCCACCAAGTGTTGCTCCAGCAGCATCGGGAGTAGCTTGGATAAAGGTCTCGGGAGTTGAGAGAATTGTCTCTGGGGTTGCTTTCTTCTAGGCTATTGTACCTTTGGCGCTGACCAGGATGATCCGCCTTTGGCCTGATTAGAATTGCCAAATGGCTTTAACTTGTGGGGATCTGGTATAAATGCTATGTCCAATCCGGCTTCTCTTTCCTTTCTCAGAGGGTACTGCTTCCTAGTAGGAGCTTCCTGAGGCCTTCTTTCTTTCAAGGCCCATTCCAGCCTCTCAGCAACCTTAATCAGGTGTGCGAATGTCTGACATCCAGAAGTGTTCAGTCTGTCAAAGTACTCGTAGGGGAGTGCTTTTAGGAATAAGTCGATCAGCTCCTCTTCTGGGATTGAAGGCTTTACTTGGGTAGCCAAGGCTCGCCACCTCTGAGCATATGTCCTGATCGATTCGCCCCTCGCTTTTGAAGTTCGTAGGAGGTCTTCTCTTGTTGGGGCTGTAGCCGTGTTAAATTTGTACTGCCTGAGGAAGTCTTCTGCAAGGTCCTCCCATCCGTCATAATCCTCTAAGTCTAGCTCAATAAACCAAGCCAGAGCGGCGCCAGCCAAACTCTCTTGGAATGTGTTCATCAACAACGGAATGTAATCCGAGTAGTGCGCCATCTTGCGCAGGTAGTACTTGAGGTGGGCACGGGGACAGCCTGTCCCGTTGTATTTTCTCACGAACTCTGGCTCCCTATAGTCATGAGGAGTCTCTATTTTAGCAAAAGGAGATATTTTGTCGAAGCGGGCCAGCTCATAGCCTTGACTGCTCAGGCATTCTTCGATCTTGGCCAATCTCTTAGCCTCTGCCTCTGTCTTCACAGTTTGTTTTCCCTTCTCCTCTTTTTCAAGGTTGATGACAACAGGCGAGGCTTTTTGTTGTGCCCGACTATTTGGTTCATGAACGTTTTCCTCTGTATGTTGGGTATCCCTGGTTGCTTCTTTATCTGTTACATCAGGTACCATGGAAGGGCCTGAGTTGTTCTGATTGTGGGGGGTGGTTGTCTGTCTAGCTTGGTTGGTCTCCAGCATGGCTTTAATGTCAGCCATCATAGTTGCCAGGGCAGTCATCTGAGATTCCAACATGCCTACGCGCGGAGTCAATTCCTGCTGTTCCATTCTCGTCTTTAGGCGGGTACGGAAACGATGCGTTGGCAATTCCGTGATGAGAGTGTACCTGTTCAAAAAAGATCTCTGTGAGTGCTTCGCTTATTTAGCAAAAAGAAGCAGCTAATTCTTTTAGTTGCATGCTTCTTGTCAGTAGATGAGAAAAAGGGCTACTTTGTGAGCCTTAGCCTCATGTAAGTAGTTCTTTTAATCATTTCCCGACAAGAACTCATGGAATTAAAAGAAGCGTAATTTCTGACGATAGTTTTTTATGCATTTGCAAAACATGTTCACATTCATACTCATGTGTCCAAGATAGTATTCCACAGAAATGAGAATGTATGAGAAGGCATCACAATGCTTGCTTATTTTATACTTGACGGAATAGCCTATTCAAGTCTAGGACGTTTGAGGTCTAAGGTATCCTCATCATCCCAGTATAGATTCCCCTCTTTAGCTTGGGGCTCCTCGTCTTCTGAACATGACAGTGGTCCCATGTCTTCGGGTATGTAGGGCTCTATTCCAGGTACGTACGGCACGATGTATTCAGGTATGTAGGGCTCGACAAGGCTTCGTCTGATCGCTTTGAAATGTTGAATGTATTCTGTGGTGGCTCTATGAGTGTTTTCTTCTCGAGTCATGTCTTCTGGCCAACTTATTTCTTCAGCCTGGGAATTCTTCAAGGAGAGTATGATGGATGCCACCTTGGCTTCAAGTTGTTTCTTCTCCTCCTCCGTGAGGGTCTGGCTTGGTAAGTCAAAGGAAAAGACACAAGGTCGCGGTGAAGAAGGGATCTCCTGAAGTGCTCCAAACTGTCGAATCACCCTCCTTGGATAGTATGCAGTTGCGCCTGTGAATCCTAGCAAGGGGACTGGGCTTCCGTCATCGCAGGTCAATCTGACTTTGCTCAGCGTCGGCAACCTTAGCCGCCATCGGAGTTGCTCAGGTTTTAGGACTTTGAGGAAGTTCTTCCATTCTACAAAGTTAAACTTAGGAACACGTGTATGGGTTCTAGCAAATGTTTTAAGAGGGTGTGCATTGGGGCTGATTTCAGTGAAACCCATGCGGATGTGGAATTGTCTGATATGGGATGTGAACCACAGATACAGCAGATCACTAGAAGCTCTAAAGATTCCCTTTTTGCTTTTCTTGAAACGATTTAGGGAGAGGAAGGTTTCGGCAAGGAGGATGTTTGAGTAATCCCATCCACAACAGACTTGCCTAGCTACTATAGCCATGATAGGGTCGAAGGTGACAGTTGAGATTGGGAATAGCACAAAGCTAAAGAATGCCAAGATAAAGGCTCTACCAGATTTGGTTCCTTTAGAAGCAGGAAGGCGGGAAAATCGGTCTATAAGGAAGGATAGGGAAACTCTTCCAGAATTGCTTTTCGCATCTACTTTGACTTCATTTAGGTTTGTGTCAAGGAATTCAGCTACCTGACTTAGGGTTCAAGTCCTATAGGGGGTCGGACGAGCGTAGGGGTGAATTCAACTCCGATGACAGCGCTGTATTCCTCAATAGTGGGAGTGATCTCTAATCCTTCCATGCAAAATGTAGCGGTGGTAGGATCCCAGTAGAGCGCCATGGCTTGAATAAAGGCAGGTGGGCACTCAATCTTCAGTAGGTCCAGTAGGTATCCTAGTCGTGACTCCGCATACTTCTGGCTGGCTTCGCCCATGCCATCCCACCATGATTGGAGTTCAGCTCGGGGGATCTTGAACACTTGAATATCATTCTTTCCCATCAAGTCTAAAATATGCAAATGATTTTAAAAGGTCAATCGCCAGAAATTACTTTAAATGTATGAATATGCAGATGTCATGAAGCATGCATGAGCTAACTTGATTGCATAGTTCAATTTGAAGAAATGGAGATTAGGATCCTTTTTCAGGTCTTGAAAGCCTGACTCAAAGCCTAATTTGCATTTCAGGGAAGTGAATTATGCAATTTAGTCAGGTTTACCCAGTGACTAAAGGGAACAGCAATGTCACGTTCCATTGGTCAACACATCAAAGGAGCAAAGTGGGATGTACTCTTATTACAGTCAAGATGTCTAATAAAAGAATGGTAAAGAAAGGTTTTTCAAACAAGAAAGCCATAAAAGACAATGGAACGTGAGGGTCTAGATCACTCTTTCTTTAGAAGTCTACCCAAATGACAGTCGGTCAGGAATTCTCCTTTAATCTAGGGTAGGGGAGTTATCTTCAGTGGTTTGGTCGAGAGGTTGTAGTTCCTCCGGCCACTTTCTAGTCCAGGGTACGATGACTTCGGGAGCCTTCTCGGGTTCTGCTTTCTTGATCGTGATATGCCTTGGCTTGGTCTTGATCGCAGGGCGTCTCTTCCTTCCCCAAGAAGTAATTATGGGTATGTTCTCTTTGGCCAGCAATTCAGCCTTCCTGCGGGCGTACGCTTCCCTAGCTAGCTGGTTGCGACGTTGTCTCTTCATCTCTAGATAATCCTTCATCATTTCGTCTGATTGTCGCTTGAATCTGAGATTATCAACGTAGTAGCGGGTTTGACAGTCCTCAGCATACCCCAGCTTACGTCCAGTCAGTTCCCGACCATACACGAATCTAGTAAAGTGTAGCCTCGTGTTTGGTCCGGGGCGAGTAACTTTTCTCAAGTACTCGAAGGTCACCAACTCCGTCGAGCTCTTAGGGAACAGCGACATCCTACCCCATAATCATTGTTGTTTCCATTAGTCACTTGAGTAATCTTCATGATGCAAATGCATATGGATGTATGCAATGTATGAGTCATATCATGAAGCAGGAATTAAAGTACGTTTAGAGATAAATGTCTTACCAACCACACTTTGGGGGACGTGGAATGCCCCCTGTATCAATGGGTGGTTTTAGGTATACCAACCATCCATGGACATGCGCATGCGACAAGTGGGTATACTCTAAAAAAGAAAACCGAAAGTCAGGTGAGGAACCTACGGCTCAGGCTCCCACGATCCACACGAGGCAGATTCCTCCCCAAGGGTACCTACCCAAGAGGGCTAGATATCGCCAATGCAGATGGTAGGCGGGAACGAATACGAAAGTCTCAAGTGCCATCAAACACAAGATCCTTTTCGCATCCTTTCCCTATCTAAGATAACCTAGAGGTGGTTGCAGTCGGGGTTTGACCGCCAGTGTGTGCAATGTGTCGTGATCATCACAATGCAAAGTCATGCACAGCAGTTTGTATCAAAACACCGCTTCAGTATGTGCATAAAAATAAACATACATTCCCAACTCCAACCTGCAGGAAAAAATGTCAGCAATCACTCCACCCCTTATTTCTCCAATCTGCAAAAACATCTAACACAATGGTTAGTGTATGTACCTTGCCTTCGAGAGCATCTGCAGAAAACAATGTCAGATAAACCAAACAACTTTTAAATCGGCTCAAGTCCTCTGGTCTGCGAAACCAGAGATTCTGGGTTCGATCCCCAGCGGAGTCGCCAGTCTGTCGCGACCCTCTCCCGGAGCTCGGAGGCGGGAGCGGGGCTAATGGGCCGCCCGATCGTTGGCTTGATCGGACGCGGGCCTCTCCCAAGGTCCATTACCCAAATCGCAACTGCTGGATATACGTGGTCGACCTTCAGTGTGGTCTAGTGACATGTGATGAGTGTACATGCCAAGGAGTCGCCACCAATCGTTTCGTGGAGGGTACGATCAGAAGACCCTATCGAATAGTTGGGAGTGATCTATTCGATTCTGCGGAAACCAGAGAAGTGGGTTCGGGGACTTAGTTACGCCAACTGTCAAAGTTGACGCCCTTTCGGTACCTAAGCTGAATGGTTTATCTGATCCTAGGATTTCGTACAGATGAGTGGGGTATAGATCCGAAATCTAGGAGTTCATGCAGATGGGAATTGCTACCCTATCAATCACAATCAATAGAAATAAGTGCGCAAATCAAGGATCCAGTACATGCAGATAAAACACATGAAATCAGCGTGGTGTCCCTAATGAGGCCCTATTAGCCTAGAGAAGTATCAATCAAGGCTTAGGAATGATTCTGGCATGATTTGCCCATGAGGGACAGAATCGTAATTTTGAACAATTCGGGGACAATTTACCTCAAAAAGGGCAAATTGGTCATTTTAGATGAATTGGGAAGCCAAAAGACAAGGGAAATAGGATTGGCCATCAATCCAATCCATTTCCCATTTTTCGGGAATTTCCAGGATTTTTCTGGAATTTAAAAGTGATTTTACTCTCAGAGGGGTAAAATCGTCATTTTGAACAAAGATGAGAACTGAAAATCTCAAATATTAGAGTTGGTCGTCCACCTGACCCTAACCCTAATTTTAAGCAATTTTCGGGACTCAATTAGGACAAGAAAGACAATTTTCCCATTGAGGGGCAAAATCGTCATTTTGAGAAAAGGGGCGGGACTCGAAAACCCAAACCTAAGAATTGGTCGCGTACTCGACCCTAATTCTTACCTTGACATTATCGGCCTTATCTCGCATACACGGCAGAGGCGACTAACCCCTAAAGGGTAATGTCGTCGAGTCTTGGAAGAACGGATGAGAAGCCCCAAAAATAGGGTTGACCAGTTGTCTGTGGTCAACCCTCGATTTTTGGGGATTTCTGGAGTGTCTAGGAGTTTTCCACAATTTTTCCACATTTTTTTGGAATTTTCTGGAATTTTCTAGCATTTTTTTGGATTTTCTGAAATTTTTCCGATTTTTTTTTAAATCATTTTCTAATTTTTTTATATATATATATTTTTAAAATGTTATTCGGACCGGGTTGACCCGACCCACTCGGGTCGGGACCCGGTCCAGACCCGGACCCGCGAACTCCTTGGCTCCAAAACGACGCCGCATTGCGTTTTCGTTTTTTAGATTATACTAATCTGATCTAACGGCCCCTATTGAACAACGTGGCTTGTCCGTGTCCCTTAGATTTGATTACTAGATCCTATGGTCTAGATTGAACGGAGACTCGATCCGGACCGTCTGATCTAACCACTTGAATCTACGGCCATGATTAGAACGTGGGACTTGATCTGAACCGTCTATTTTCATTAACCCAAAACGACGTCGCCTAATCCTTCATTTAAACGGCACCGTTTCCATTCTGATTGATTTTACGATTAAAATCATTTTCGGATAATCCTAATTTCTAATCGGACGGTCACCATTTATCAGACTCGATAATCCTAGACCGTCCGATCTAGCGCTGACTGGTCCTAACAAACTAACGGTCGAGCTGACTCGGCACTGACGTGGACCAATGGCCGGACGCCACCTAAGGCCTTGACTTGTTGACCTGCCAGGTTCGCATCGTCTTCAACCTCACGACGATTGCTGAACGAACGGCCGTGACTCTCAGGCGATGATCCAACGGTGGAACCTCAACGGAATCGAATGAGACCGGCGGCAAACGACTCGTCTATGCTTCGTACGCAACATATCGTGAGATTACACGATTTCATTCACAGGATCAAGCGCGAGCAAGCACGAACCAGTACGTACACATACACTCAAATCACTCGATTCATGACGTAATGAACCAATTCATTAACATGGAAGCACCATTCAATGTTCAGGAGACTTACCTCGAGCTCCGATCGAGCTCGCTCGGCCCAGATTTGGCTGGGGAAAAATGAACAGTGGCTCGACAATGGAGGTTGGATTGGAAGACTCGATTGGGCGTGTTAAGGCAAAACCGATGCAAACAAGATACGCGACGATGGTCAGTGATGTTCAGGGAATGAAACGCCCACACTAATTGCATGAATGGTCAAGAAACGCATGAATCCCCATGAAAGCTTGAAGAAACACTCGAGACTGCAACTCACATGTTCTCGCGAATTCCTTGTGCGCGGCCGGCGGCGATCGATTCCGGGGACTTTGGGCGACCTTCTGGTGGCCTCGTGTGGCTTTGGTTTGGCCTGGGAAGACCCAACCAGCGCCCTGCAATTCGAGCTCAAATTCTCGACGACGGGGGTCGGAGAACGAGCTCTGCTTCGCGTTTTTTCTTTCTCTCTTGATTCAGTTTCAACCTTCACAACTGAATCCGCTCTCCCCCTTTCGCGAAGGTTTCTGTGGATTATATACCATTTTCAATTTTTAGCGCCAATTCTGAGGGGACCAACAGACTCGAAATGGCACGTGATTGCACATGCCATTTGGTCTAAACGGCGACGGAGACGATGGGTGTTCCGTCCATGTCCGTCTAGTTCTTCGGCAGGTCGTGATTCATGCGAATTTGGCATGAATTTGTACTGAGTTTGGGAAGTGTTGACTTTCGCAGGTCTGCAGGATTGACCGGCCGATCACTCCTTTCTCCGGCGACTATCAGCCGCGATTCCGGCGTCAATCAGCGGGGAATGGTTTGGTGAACGAAACGCCCACTAGTGCATCTCCAATTGTAGTCGATTGGTTGATCAATTTCCTTGTTAAAATCCAACCTCATACTGTTCATTCGCGCGAAGGCTTAATGAAGAAGACGACACTGTAGCGGACCGGTTCGACCGGTTGGACCGGCGGTCTGACCGGTCTGAACCGGTTCCGACTTACCATTTTTCAAATTAAACCCAAATTAATGGGAAAATTTTGCAATTGAACCTCATAATCGAATCTAGGGCATGAATTCTATCTAGAAATGTGGTTTTGCCCAAAATTTTTCATCAATTTCTACAAAATCCCCAAATTCTCATTTGATTGGAAATTGGGGATTGTGTAATTGAGGGTGCAAATGATCAAATTGAGTTAAACCACCTATGCCAATCGATTTAAAATTGTGAAATCCATTGGGTAGCATGTTCAATTTGCAATGATAGCCCTTGAATTGAAAGTAATTTCAATTATGCTCAATTTCAAGGACTAAAATGCAATTTTAGTATGTAATTTTGTCAAATCCGTGCAATTGAGCAAATTGCACAAACAATTGGGCTAAATTGAAATAGGTGATAGTTAGATTGAATGTCAAGATCTTAAAAAATGCCAAAATTGCAAATTAAAAGACTCAATTGTTATTTTTTCTTCAAATTCAATAGTACGGGTTATAAAGGAACACCTAAAATTGAATCTGATTTTGATTTTTTTGAGAGGTCAAAAATAAAAGGGATTAAAAGGAAAAATATTGGATATTTTTACATATTTTTGTGACCTCAAATGCTATTTTTCTTGATTTTTTAAGTATTTTTCTATTTTCCAAAAATACTAAAAAATATGAAAAATGTGAAAAATTATTTTTTGGTCAAGAATGGTTCCTTGGGCTTGGCCAATGCCACCAAAGTTGATTTTGTAATTGTTTGACTTTTTATAAATTTTTTGTGATTTTTCGAAAATAAAACTGAAAAAGACCTGGTCAAAAAATCAGGTGTCAACAACGATGTACACGTATGCTCTACGTATTTGTACGTTATATGTATTTGTACGTTATACGTATTTTACTGTTTGGTAACCTCTTTAACTCCGGTAATAATAATAATGGTTATTATTATTTTTAACACCTTTGTTAGTGCTATTTTTAAATAGCATTTTTGTATTGTAAAATGTGAGTGCTAATTATAAATTGTGAGTGCTATTGTTAGATAGCATTTATAATTGTTAGTGCTAAATTTAAATGGCATTTATTTATGATAAATTGTGAGTGCTATTGTTAGATAGCATTTATATTTGTTAGTGCTAATTTTAAATGGCATTTATTTATGATAAATTGTGAGTGCTATTTTTAGATAGCATTTATAATTATTAGTGCTATTTTTAAATAGCATTTTTGTATTATAAGATGTGAGTGCTATTTATAAATTGTGAGTGCTATTGTTAGTGCTATTTTTATATGGCATTTATTTATCATAAATTGTGAGTGCTATTTTTAGAAAGTGTTTATTATTTGTTAGTGCTATTTTACAATACAATTTATTGGAAGGTGTTTTTGGCTATAAAAGGATGGCAAGAGTTTTGAGGTTGGGGTTAGCACATTTGTAGAGTGAGCAGATTTTTGAGAGCTTTGAGAGAAGAACACAAACACTCTCTATATTCTCATAATTTTGAGTGACCAAAATATACCAAGTTCGGAATATTGATTCCGTAAATTGGTTTGGAATATTGATTCCGCATATTGCTAGCATAATTGTTGTGGAATTATTAGTCGTCTCCCGTTCGTCAATTGGTGGTGTGTCTGAACTAGAGGCCCTACACTTGTGGGGCTGAGATCGAAGAACATCGAACCGACACCTCCGTTTCAAGCACGCTACAAGAGGTAGTGAATTTACTCCCTTTGGTGCTTTGTGATTTTTCGATTGAAATGCACGAAGTACGCCTCTGGAGATACATGTATGGGTTGTTATTTATTTCCGCTGCGTTTACTAATTTTTATTTGCCCGTACGTGTTACGTGAATCCCAACACTTCCATTGTCGAAAAAATGGATCAGTCGGAAGGGGCTCAGGAGAACCACCGTTCAAATAGCCCAGTTTGTCTTTGCCTGAGACATACATCTCAACAACCTGGGACCAGACGCCATAATTTTTGCCATCAAGCTTGACAGCAATCGATGCAGCAGGAGCTTCAACGGGCGGCGGTGCGGCCTGCTGGGTTAAGAGCTGCTTCATCGCAGCGGTCAGGTCTGCCAGAATGGCAGTAGCAGAGGCACTAGCATCCGCTTGGTCAGTTTTCACAATTGGTTGATCGTCGGCCATGAGATCAGGTCCGCAGAATGAATTGCTCGAATGGGACGAAGTCGACCGGCGTGAGACGGCGATGTTGTGACGAAACCGCCGTAGTCGGTGATTGACGTACAGTACCCTAAGGATCAAACCATAGGGCTCTGATACCATGAAGAAATATATTTTCCTCTATATTCAATATGAATCTTTACAGCATTACAATCGACCTTATATACAATATATGTGCTAGCCCTAGCATATCAATAAATCAGGAAAGACTATAATACAGGGAAAAATTGCCTAATTTAACGGAAATACAGCTCACGCCAACAATTTCAACTGGCCAATCCTATTTTTGATAATTTTGCCTTTCTATTTCTTTCAAATGACAATTTTTCCCCTCATAAGAAAATCATTCCAAAAAATCTCGAAAATTCCAAAAAAATCTCAAAAAGTAGGAAATAGGTCCATTCAACTAACTAATCCTAAAAAAAAACAAATACGATGCTTTATTTGTTGTCAAAGTACGATGATGTATCAATGACCATCCACATAGTATCCAAGGGAAAAACTAAGCCACCTTTGTGTTGGAGATGGATTTTATTCATTCTAAGTAATAAAAGTTAATCAAAGTCACCTCTTTGACAAGAGAAGTATGGAAAGTTAATAATTTTAACGTATTATCCTTCCAAGAAACAAATACGAAGCATCTCTATTTTTGGCTAAAAAGATGTGATGATGCAAGATGACCGCACTTGTGGAATCTGAGGAAAGTTATCAAATGTGATCATGTAATTATTTGATTTAAATGATAAATTGGGAAGAAAAATTATTTTCTAGAACAGAAATTTTATGCAGTTATCAAATGCGTTTCTGTTTCGGGAATAGAAATCTTTTGCATTTACCAAACACGTTTTGATTTTCTAAAACTCATCTAGGGAATAGAATAAAAAAAATGATTCTAATTAGAATCACTATTTTAGAACAAAAACGTTACCAAACAGGCCCTTTTGTGCACAAACACATGCTTAAAACACACATCGCTTAATTCAATGTTGTATTTTTCAAAATAGATTCATAAGTTGATAAGGTTTCTAAAAGAAAACATGTGTGCATTTATAAAAAGGGTTAATACCACACCAAAAAAATCCAAACTGGTACGCCTGTAATAAATTTGTCCAAAATTCTGTAGCAAGTTATTGTAGCAAGTTACTGTAGCAGTGACAATGTAGCAGTACTGTAGCACTGTAGCAGTACTGTTCACCAGTAAAGGAAGCGGAGACAAGCCTAGGCGAGATGAGCAGGTATGCTATCCCCACAAACATGGCGCTCCAGGCCTTAAAAGGGGATTGCCTGTTTGCTCACTCAAGCCCATTCTTGAAGCTCAACCCTTAAGGTTCCAGATATTTCTGTTTCACAGGTTCCACATTGTGGCAAGTGAAGAGCATACTAGACCAAACCAATCGTACTACTGAATCAACAAGAGGATTCTAATCTTCAAAGAACCATGCTTATAGGAAATAAAAAGAAAGGGGACTTAGAAACTCATGATTGTTAGAAAATACACTGATATTTCACATAAGGCAGCTTCTGCCGATTACAACCCATTCGGAGGTCTTTTATAGGCTTACAGCACTTCAACCGAACTTCTGACAACAGACACATAAATTCACGAGGAAAAACTGAAAAAGTCTTCGGTGAACAGTACTGCTACAGTACTTACTACAACACTTTGCTACAGTACATATGACAAATTTACCCCCAAACTAGTACAATTATGATAAATTTACCATCCACTAATTTTCGTTAAATTTTACCTTCAAATTACTAAGTTGGATGACACGTGGCAATTGTCGGGTGTACTCGTTACCCTATGTTTGCTACATGTATATCAATTTGAATTTTTTTTAACTCAATTTAACGAAAAGTAGTTTTGCATAAATTTATCATAAGTGTACTATTTTGAGATTTTTTGTGATTAAAAAAAATAGGAGTAAATTTGTTACAAATGTGCCAATTTGGAATTTTTCTAGTATTAACCCTTATAAAAATCGTACCCAAATCGGGATTCTAGCTTCTTTGAAACTGTTGACAACATCCATAGTTTATCAGAGCCACATGAAGCTTCGTCTTGGCTCGGCTTACGAAATCGTTAAATCTTCCCTCCAACTTGGCGCTTGTCATTGGTGGAGATCACGGTTGCGATAGAAAATGCGAAGACCCAAAAAAAAAAAAAAAACGAGACTGTGGAGTTATCATGGAGAGTCTAGCGCCGTGGTGAGGCCCTAAGGTGATGTGAGATGTCGGAGAACAATGATAGTGTCGATTTGTGCTTCAAGGAATAGCATGGGTTTGATTGCGCGACCATAACGAGAATGATGACATTTAGAGCAACTTTTTTTTTGGTCATCGGTGAAAATCGTGGAGTCCGACTTAACCTGGTTCAAAGAGGAAGGTTTGGGGCGTTGATCGCAGATGTTAGGGTAGGGCTCGTACTATTCAAATTGGGAGATTTCAAGGAAAAAAATCGCGCCACGTAACTTGAACCGAACCGACCCCACCCAAAGATTTGAGGCATATTCAATTCGGGTCTTGGGCGAGATTGGGTCGAGCTCAGTGTCATTTGTATCGGATCGGGTCAGTCTCATGGATGCTTGACTCGATCCGACCAATTGACACCCCTAAAATTAACAAGAGACCATGGAATTAAGTCAGAAGATAGATGAATATAAGTTGAGGGTTGAAGAAGAATATTCATTCCGTTTGTTTCACGGAAAATGAGTGATTTGAAAAATATTTTTCAAAAAGTAATCGTTTATATCTCTTAAAAAATGAATAAATGAATTTTTTTCATCGCCTATGAAAATAATTAGGCATTGATTGTTATTGATGATGCAAACATTTTTCGTTGATTAATTTTTCTAAACGATATAAGCAATAACTTTTCGGAAAATATTTTTCAATTCGCTCATTTTTCATGAAACAAACGAAGAATTTCCCCTAAAGCATGAAAGCTAAATAATATAGTCGAAACAATTTCTATGTTCATCCAATGGTTAAAAGAGGCCGTGGGAATCACTTATTCTCCTTTGAGACCCGCCGACGATGACCTAATCTTTGACAAAATCCATGTGGATCCTTTGTTTAGACCCAAATATCGAGATTGAATGAGCTTGTTGGAATATATAAATATTAAATCACGCATTCTTCTAATAGCTTAAGCTTTTAGAGCAGTTGGCAGTGGTCCCACCAAATCTTTCATGGTATCAGAGCAGTTGGCAAGTGGTCCCACCAAATCTTACATGGTATCTGGTTCCACCAAAATCTCACATGGTATCAAAGCAGGAGGTCCTGAGTTCAAATCTTTTCAGGCCCCTATTTGCCTCCCCAATTAATTTGTCCACGCTTAGTACTATGCAAAAGACCAGACTAAACGTGAGGGGGAGTGTTGGAATATATAAATATTAAATAACGCATTCTTCTAATAGCTTAAGCTTTTAGAGCAGTTGACAGTGGTCCCACCAAATCTTTCAGAGCTCACATGTTCAATGCAAATTTGTGTTTTTACCAAATGAACAACGACGTTCCGATCAGACCATGTCCATTCAATTTGGAAATCACGCGCATCCACGCCACTAGACACAAAATTTGAACCATCCATTATCCATCAGTATTTTCCTCAAGTATCTTATGTGATGGAAACTAATCCAAAATAATAGCAAGAAAACATATAAAACATACCCCACAATCTATTGAATCACTGATCGGAAAGAGTACATCACGCAACGAAACGTACCTTGATTTCTATAGATTAAATGTTCGATGCATCCTTCAGAGAGCGTTTGTCCGCTGGTTCTGTGTTCGTGAGAGGAGCAGAAAAATGCCGTATATTTTTCCTCAGTTCAACATCTTCTCTATAGAAAGAATGTCGTTGATGTTCTTTATCACATTCTTAACCAAACAAGACCATGGGCTTGGGCTTGGGACCCGGATCCCCTGCCTATTTTTCGGCTGGGCAGGGGGATCCTCACCATTCAATTGGGGTGGCCCACCTCATTGAATGGTGGGGATCACCCTATCAAGGAAAAACCTTGACAGGGGATCCACGCCCATGGGCTTGTGCTAGGCTGCTCACCATAACCCATAAACCCATCATCTTCCATTCACCCCTTATTAGAGCTCGTTACCATACATTTGTGAGGGATACAACGTAGCTCAAAATGGGCATAATAATTTAGAGTAGATCTAAGATGGAATACTCTAGATCAATCAGTCACATTTACATCATATCTCTCTTGATCTCTTTAAGTATTTGTATATATTCTATTCACAATTATGATTGAACTCAAAATAATCATAATCGGTCGACATCTGAATACAAAAAAGAACGTGACATCAAAACGAATTGATATTCCTCTTTCTTTAAATATCTCAATTTCAATTCAATTTGCTTTAACGTCCCATCAAATCGAATAACCCATGATCATTAGCGACACTCTAAGATAGTAAACATTGAATTTTTGAGAATAAGTAAAAATCATGAGGACACTTAATTGAGGAATTCTTATCTTCTAAAGTCTCACATTGCTTAAAAGTTGAGTTCAAAACTTTTGTCAACTCTTATTGGTAGTTTGATGTATACATAGTATGAACTACGTGTTACATAATTCCTTTTTTTCTCATAGAGCGTATGTCTTTACACTTACTACGGTACATATGATAGCTCAAATATTCCCAATGTCTAACTTGAGTTCGCAAATATACTCTCTTGAAAGAATCTATCAGAACTCAAATATGGCAATTAAGACAAATAAAGTGAGATATGTGGTTATTTAATTTCAAACATAGTAAATATTTTGAACTCATCTTAACACTCTGATAAGGCGGCATCTATGTTTTAAGCTTGAATTCTCAATTACACATAGATAATAAGCTTAAAATTGTCTCAACTCTATTTATCATACAGTAAATAGAGAGAATTACCCATATGAGTAGACTAATTTCTCATTTGTGTGGCATATCTTCTCAATATAGTGTACTTATTCTTAATATGCACAAATGCGGAATACACTCATAAGCATTAATACTGATAGAAAATACTATTCACTATGAATTGTAGAGAAATACAAATATCCAATACATAAATTTCTACATAGTTTTAGTGATTTTACATGACCAAGGACAACATCTCAAGAACTTGGCTTCGTCATAGGATCTGTTATCATTCTATGCGTACATGCATAACTAGACGTTCACATCTCTTCGTGCAACCATGTCTTTACCAAAATTAAACTTTGTATCGATATGTTTGGTCTTGCAATGAATTTTGGGATCCTTAGTTTAAGCTATTGTTGCTTAGCTATCACAATTAACCAATAAGGAGTTCGCAGCAACCTTAGCAACACCAAAGTAATCCAAAAATCTCGTAAGCCAAAGACCCTCTTATACTAATGTTGATAGTGCCACGAATTTGGCTTCCATTGAAGATAAAGTTATACATGTTTACTTCTTATATGCCAAGATATAACACCATTATTTAGCAAGAACACATATTCAAAGTAGATTTCCTTTCATCTAAATTTGCTCCCCAGTCAACATCAGTGAAGTTTATGGTGGGACTGGAATTGTGGATGGTAAGAAAGGTGGTTCCATGGTTCAATATGGACACACGCTGATAATGCTCATGCCTTTTTCTATTTTAGGGGTTGATTCCCAATGGCACTATCTCTCACTTCAAGACGGGGTGAAAGAAAATTCACTGAGGTGAAACTATTACTGAAATATCAACACGGAAACCTTGTCATGTTGATGGTATGTTATGTGGATGGATCAGAAAAGATGCTAGTTTACGAGTATCTGTCGAACAAGAGCCTCGACTGTTTCCTTTTTGGTAATTAATTCAGACATAAACTCCTAATCCTGCTAATCTAAGATTCATAGATCGGAAAAGTTATACACGTTCGCTTCTTACTATGCCAAGATATAACACCATTATTTAGCAAGAACACATATTCAAAGTAGATTTCCTTTCATCTAAATTTGTTCCCCAGTCAACATCGGTGAAGTTTATGGTGGGACTAGAATTGTGGATGGTAAGAAAGGTGGTTCCATGGTCCAATATGGACACACGCTGATAATTCTCATGCCTTTTTCTATTCTAGGGGTTGATGCCCAACGGCACTACTCTTACTTCAAGACTGATGTGGACATCGAACCATATCGAGGAGGAGGTGCTAGGGACTCGTTGTTCTATCCGCTTGGTCCAATTACTCGAGCGAGAGCGAGGGAATTCAAACAAGCTATCGGCATCATGGTTCAAGATCTTTGGAGTGGAGGTGATCTTGATTCGAGAATTGAAGATTTTGAATCTCCTTAGTGCAACACGATTACATTTAGCCTCGCGAATTCTGAACGGATTTAGGGCTAACGAGCTCCGAATGAGCTCAAATTTAGTCAGCTGAAGAGAAACGACATCCTGATTAATACTCATGGCCTAAGGCCATGAACCGCGATGAATTTCGGCCATTCAGCATCGTTTAAATGGACTTTTAGGCATTTTTCTATTTTTAGGTGATTTTTTTTATTAATTAAGGGTATTTTTGTAATTTTTACCTTTTAGGGTTAGCACCATATATAAAGGTGCTTATGGGTTTCTGAAAACAAGATTTGATTCAGAATTTTATACAGAGAGTCTTTCTCTTCTTCGAGTTCTCTTGAAGACTAGACCAAATCAAGTTCCCTTATGGCGGTCAATCGACTTATAGAGCAAGATTGCGAATTCTCTTGTTCGTGGCGTCTATAGCGTGGATTGGTTGACACAAGTTCGTCAACAGGTCACGCTCA
This sequence comes from Rhodomyrtus psidioides, assembly GCA_021437785.1. Taxonomy (NCBI): domain Eukaryota; kingdom Viridiplantae; phylum Streptophyta; class Magnoliopsida; order Myrtales; family Myrtaceae; genus Rhodomyrtus; species Rhodomyrtus psidioides. Next base: position 13,984,492 of record JAILYB010000004.1, on the reverse strand, counting down.
TACCGAGGTTACCAATCACAGGTTCGATTGGGGGTCAAGGTTAGCAATTCGCAACCCTTGGATCTTCGTAGAACGATAAGTTTTCGCAGCGATTCACATCATCTGGTATCAGAGCTGGTTCTACAATGTCTAGTTATCTTACTTTTACTGATTTTAATTCAGTAATCTAGGGTTTATAGAATTAGGGTATATAGAATTGGGGATCTGTTACTAATCGAATTATGATTCTGAACTGTTCTTGCTACGATTTCAATTTTTGACTTAGTGTTTTCAGTCCTAGTTGTTTTGATTGTATTGAGTTCGTAAAAAAAAAGACAAAAAAAATCAGTAAAAAAAATGAAAAAAAAAAGAGTATCGGTGAAAAAAAAAATCGATAAAAAAATTTGAAAAAAAGGCCAAAAAAAATCAAGAGGACGACTCATTTCTTTTTATTATTATTATTGTTAGTTGGACCGGATAGAAAAAAAAAATAGTAGCAAACATTGAACCTGAATTCAAATCTAGCAAAAGTTACTAAATTGCTGAATTAAGCAATATATTACTGAATTGATCTTGCTTGGTGGTTTAGTCGACTGTTATGAGGAGCTTGTGAGAAAGGAATTTTAGTCTGATAAAGAGCTTGAAAGAAGGAAACAAGAGGAAAAAGACAAGAGTGTGAGTTTAATTGAGGGAAGAAAAAGCCGAGATTGAGTTAAACACGAGGGGAGTGACAAACACCTTGAGTGAAACACGTGAGGGAGTGTAATGAGATTTCTTTTATTTCTAACGTTATCTTGTAGGTTTAGTTAAAAAAAATCATGGCAGACCAAGAAAGCGTAAATCAAAAGGAAGATAGCACCAATCCAAGGGATAATGCAATTTTAGCAGGCATCCAGCAGTTGAGCTTACAACTTGAAGCACTCAGCAACCGAGTTGTGAGGTGTGAAACGAGGCTTGATGGTGATCGAGTGCAACCACGAAGGAGGCCACAAAATCAGCGAGATGAACCTAGGGTACAACCTAGATGGCAGCGGCAATTTAACGATGAATATGTGTCCGATATAGAAGATGACCGAGATGGCAAGTTTGGGAGAAGAAACAGACGCCGAGAGTTCATACATCGAGAAGATGATGAGCTTAGCAATATCAAGATGAAGATTCCATCTTTCCAAGGAAAGAATGATCCTTATACATATCTAGAATGGGAGAAACGAATGGAGATGGTATTTGACTGCCAGCGATATCCGAAGCTCAAGAAGGTAAAAATCGCAGCTGTTGAATTCACTGATTATGCTATAATTTGGTGGGATCAGCTTGTGAATAGCAAGAGACGCAATGGTGAGAAATCGATAGAAACGTGGGATGAGATGAAAGCAGTGATGAGGAAGCGCTTCATACCAAGTCATTACCACATAGACTTGTTCCATAAACTGTAAAATCTCACACAAGGTAACAAGAGTGTGGAAGAGTACCATAAAGAGATGGAGATTGCCATGATCCGTGCTAATGTGGTAGAGGACCGTGAAGCTACTATGTCACGATTCTTATGTGGTTTGAGCAGAGATATAACAAGAGTGGTAGAGCTGCAACATTATGTCGAGTTGGAAGAATTGGTGGACAAAGCTATCAAAGTAGAGAGGCAATTGAAGTTGGACCAAAATTACAAGAGTGGTGAAGGTTCAAGCTCGAATTGGAAACCCAATTGGAAGAGAGACGAGAAGCCGAACTGGAAGGGAAACAACACCAAGGTTGAAACTTCAAGGGAGAAGGAGAAAGATGACAGAGTTGGTTCGAATCCGGTTTCAGGTAAAACTGAAAATCCTAACACTAAAACTCGTAAAATTAAATATTTCAAGTGTTTAGGCATGGGTCATATGGCGAATAAATGCCCTAATATGAGGGTGATGATATTGACTGGATCTGGAGATGTTCAATCTGAAAGTGACAGGGAGGAAGATGGTGATGTCATGCCGCCTTGGAGGACTGTAGCGATGTCGAGATGCCAGTCAAGGGTGAATTGATGGTGGTTAGACGTTCTCTTAGCGTGCAAGTCAAGGAGGAGGAGCATCACCAGCAACGTGATAACTTGTTCCATACAAGATGCTTAGTGAATGGTAAGATTTGTAGTTTAATTGTTGATGGAGGTAGTTGTACAAATGTGGCAAGTTGATGGTCATGTTGATGGTCTACTGTGTGGAAGGATCGGAAAAGATTCTGGTTTACGAGTATCTATCGAACAAGAGCCTCGACTGTTTCCTTTTTGGTAATTCTTTCAGACATGAACTCCTAATCCTGCTAATCTAAGATTCATAGATCTCTTGCCGGTTCACTGAGCATAGAGCTGACTAGGAAGTAAAGCTAACTCAGTTGTCTTTTCCAAGTAAAGAGAAGTCTGCACCACTGGATGTAGGGGTGAGCGGTTCCAGGTTCCGGGTTGGTTTCACTTGGAACCTGAAACCTACCCACTAATACAGGTTCCTCATTTTTCGGAACCTAGAACCTATCATGCATACCTTGAAACTTATCCTGCATACCCACTAATATAGGTTCCTCACTAATATAGGTTCCACATTTGCTTATAAAGATGAGAATCACCCTATATTAATTTCTAACACATGAAAATGAGAAAGCAGCACTGCAACAACAACAATTTGGAGTTTAGAACAACTTAATGAAAAGCTTACTTTAAGGATATTGATTACAATATCAGAACCACAAGAAATGAGAATAGAGAGGCCATTTCACCATGCGTCTGTGGAGGTGCTTTAAAAGTCACTGCTTCCTGCACTACTTGATTTAGTATTGCAGTGTTAAGCCTTCTTGACCTCTCCTTTTTCACCGTGCCCGTAGCAACAATGATCATACAATAGAAATTTGGGTTATTTTTTATCATTCAATGAGCAAGATTAATTTTTTGCCAGCAAAATTGAGTAGGATAAACTCCAGATTTCACTTTATTACTGATTGTTTGTTTTGCCTAATGAGGATATTTTCTAATTCTGCAAATAAACTTTATATCAAACATTTACAGTAAAGTTGTAACATACAAAGAACATCTTATTAGATCAAAACAGCATGGGGTTGGAACCTACTTTTCAACATTGTGGCCAGCTATTGCAATTGAAGTTGCAAACAGACAAAGAACATTTAATTAGATCAAAACAACATCGGGTTGAACCGACTTTTCAACACTGTGTCCAGCTATTGCAGTTGAATAAACAATCGGTGCCCAATCAAGACTGCAAGGCTTTTCCCTAACAGCTTGCTCATAATACATTGCACTTTGCAGGTTTTTATTGGGTATCGTATCCCACTTTTTCACAATGATAAGACAACATTTTTCTTCCTTTTCTATCCTCTCAGCAATCCGGTAATCATACAATAGTTCACAAAAAAAAAACCCACAAAATGGTCATTCTGATGAATTCAACTAGTTGTTAAAATAATAACTAAAACTTTATGTAAATTAACACTGTGACATCCCCATCCCTAGAGTCCCACATGGCTTAGGGAGGAGACCTTAGGCTAGTATATAAGCCTTGGGCCCTTTGTAAACTTGCGAGACGCGTTTTGCCGGGCGTTGTGTGGCGGCGCCCGGAAAAGCAAAACCGTGAGGATTGTGTGTCCAAAGCGGACAATATCTTGCAAGTAGTGACGCAGCAGTGCGCGGTGGGCCTAGGCCGTTATAGTTGGTATTAGAGCCGACCCCCGACCGCATGTGTGGACTCCCGTGGCCGGGTAGCGGTAGCGGCGGAGTCCGCGAGCCCGTGAGCCCCAGTGCGGTATGGGCACAACGGGGACGTTGTGTCCGAAGGGGGGAGACTGTGACATCCCTATCCCTAGAGTCCCACATGGCTTAGGGAGGAGACCTTGGGCTAGTATATAAGCCTTGGGCCCTTTGTAAACTTGCGAGACGCGTTTTGCCGGGCGTTGTGTGGCGGCGCCCGGAAAAACAAAATCGTGAGGACTGTGTGCCCAAAGCGGACAATATCTTGCAAGTAGTGGCGCAGCGATGCGCGGTGGGCCCAGGCCGTTACAAACACACCCAAATCAAAGTAAATACTGAGAATAATCAGCCAAACTAATCACAATCACAAAGGAAACTACAATGAATTTATCAAAATCCATGTAATTGTCTCAAGTACCTATAGTGCCACATACACAAGACCGTTCAACAACAGAAGCAAACTGACATAGGAGTCAAATACAACACACTCTGCATATAACTAAACATTAGATATCGAAAATAACTGATAAGAATCACAAATTTAACTAAGAAAGATAGAAATAAACTAAAGGGTTGCCATATTTCAGACTATAGCTTTAAAAATCGAAGCAAAAAAACAAAAGGGCAACAAAAGCAAAAAAAAAAAAAATCACCTGGGAACCCGCCAAAGACTAGGACTGTCCAAGTTAATCGAAGTCAACAAACCCAGAAGGCGATTCCAACTGGGATTCTACCAAATACCCAAGAGCGGAAAACACCCAGGAAGATTTGAAGAACACTAGCAACAGGCAAGTTCAAAGCAATAAAAAACACGGTAGACAAAAGGGAGATTGAGGCCGAATTCGAGAGGGTCGAAGCAAGAAACTGAATCGAATTGATTGAATGAGGAGGAAGACGAGACAGATGGAAGGGGGATGGGCAGAGGTTTGGTTGCGTTGAACGAAGCAAAGAACCAAAGAAGTGAAATAGAAAGAGACTGTCGGGATTGGAAAGTAAGAGTAAAAGGAGACCATCGGGTTTGGGAATTAGGGTTTTTATAAATCCGGTTCCGGTTCGGTTCACAGAGAACAGGGAACCGGAATCGGCGGTTCTTTAAAATACAGAATCGGGAACTAGACTCTAGTTTATTAGATCCTGGAACCGAACCGGAATCACAGGTTCGGTTCGTCGATTCTCGATTCTATCCTGGAACCATGCTCACCCCTAATTGGATGGATTGGATAACTCAGTTTAGAATAATTACTAAAGTGGCGAAATGCCTTCTTTACCTGCATGAAGAGGCCCCTGAAAGTATCCATGGAGATAAAAAAAAAAAAGGCTAGTAACATATCAATAAATCCTTTTGGTTCGGAATAGTGGTTACATGGCTCCTAAATATGCAATGCGTGGATATTTGTTCATGAAAACTAGTTTTTTTAGCAATGGAGTTCTCATATTAGAGATTGTAAATGGGAGAAAGAATCATGACAGCCACTCGGTGGAGAAAAGATGGTCCTCCTAAGTTATGTAAGTTGTTTTGTCGTGTGGAGTAGTGTTACTCATTGTTATATTGGATAATTAATACTTGGTGACATTTCTCAGATTTCCTCGGCTTCGATAGATTCAGTTTGAAATTTAGTTTTAGTTTTGGTTGGTTCACATTAAGTTGCAGTGTTTTAAATTACATCCTGCTTCTTTATTTTCCACTCCATTGCGGAAATGCGAGTTAATATTGTTTTGTCAAGCTAAGAGCCGGATTCATCAAAGATCTTCATCTATATTCAAATGTGGACTTTCCAATATTTGATTGATTATAAGATGCTTAAGGAAATAAATCCACATAATCATGGTATAAGCATCAACAAACAGAGGGAAATACCTATTGTCACTGAACAATGATATGCTCTAGATGCAAGTGATTTGAAATAAATGCCAGATAAAAACGGATGGCCCTAATGAGATGTATGAAGACCCAAGCAGGAAATTGGCCAAAATAGGATGCCAATTTACAACACCCAAGAAATAACCCACTATCAGTGATAGTCTAGAAGCTTTTTTTTTTGTATCAACAAGGTGTACCCGAGCACATGAGAATCGTACAAGAATGAGCTGGCGCAACCGTTTTCTTGGGGGTTGAAATCTATTAGAGGAGAGAATGAATCCGATACTGCTGGACGAGGAGCTACAGGGTAAGGGGAAGTTAGTTGGACAAGTGAGGCTCTCAATATGAATGGGAGAGAGGTAAGCGAGAGATGGCGGTGTGCCCAGAAGTTCAGAGAATCATCGTTTTTGGTAAAGGTCGAAGGAGAGGTCTAGAGCTCAACCGCTACTGTCTAAAAGCAATCGAAGCCATTCAATGACCTGATCTAAGTTCCCTAGAGCCTCAAGAAATTCCAAACACCATTGGATCTCTGCAGCGCTTGCCATTATCGTTGCCATAGGTTCATCAATCCGTTCCTTCACCTACTCTATTTTTGCGCCATGACTGATGTGATTTTTTGGCTAAGTTTGATGTCGATCAAACCGAGCTAAACTAGATAGATCTTGACATAGTTGTAGGAACAAAAAGGGATGCGAAAATTTGAAGGATTTGATATGAAAGAGAACTCGAGTAAGAAAATATGAGAGTAATATTCAAAATGCCTTTGCAAAGGCTTTACACAAGCTTAACTATAAGCTTTTAGTACAAACTTACAACTTTCCAACTCTATCTTATGCCTATACATAAGGCTTTTCTGGCTTACTCTCTCTAAAAGAAAAAAAACTAACTATCATGCCCCCCATATTTATAGGCAAGTTTCACCGCCTTAATTCCATTGCCAATGAAGTAGCAAAATTGGATTTGGTCTTCATCCACTTGCAAGTTGTCTTTTCTTATCTCTTAATGAGGATAAGGTTTATCTATAACAAGTCCAAAGCTAAATTGGACTTTTCTTCTAACTTATCTATTAATATGGGTAAGGATTATCCATAACAAGTCCAAAGCCAAATTGGACTCTTCTACTTCAAAAATTAATTTCATCATTTTCTAATAGCTTCCCTTAAAATTGATTTTAGAAGTACATAACACTAAGCATCATCTTCAATTTCTTGAACGAATCCGTCTTCAATGGTTTTGTTAGGATATCTGCAATATGGTCTTCGAACCTATATAAATCAAGTTCAATCTCACCATCTTTAACCAACTCGCGGATATAGTGATACTTGATGTCAATATGTATGCTTCTGCCATGAAAAACACGACTCTTGGCTAATGTAATTGCTGACTTGTTTCACACATCAATTTGTAGGACATTTTCGTTCATGCATCAGTTCATTAAGCATTCTACAAAGCTGTATCCCTTGACACACTATCGAAGCTACTTCTATGTATTCTGCTTCAGCTGTCGAGAGTGCAATAACTTGTTATTTTTTTAGGACCAAGAAATTACTCCGGATCCTAGTAGAAATGCATTTCCAAAAGTACTCTTCCTAGTTTCAATATCACCTACCCAATCATTGTTTGCATATCCCACTAGATTGAAATTGTCAGTGTAAGAATATAAAATTCCATGATCACGAGTTCTACTGACATATGGTACAATTCTTTTTGCTGCCTCCAAATGTGATTGGTGCGGTTTCTCCATGAACCGACTAATAATTCCTATACTATACATAATATCTGGCATAATAGAGGTTAAATATCTTAAGCTCCAACTTTTAAAATAAGTGAGATTTACTAGATCACCGATCTCTTCTTTCTTCAGTTCCAACCGTTCTGCCACATGAGTTCAAATTGATTTGAACGATTCCACAACTGCTTCAAAATATCATTAACATATTTTTACTATGAAAAAAATATGCAATCATTTGTCTGCTTCAATTCAAGGCCTAGAAAATATGACACCAATCTCAAGTCTATCATCTCGAACTGACTTGTCATGGCCTCCCTGAATTTCGCAAATATTTTCATAGTTTCCTATAAATATCAAGTCATCTACATAAAGGCATATAATGATAAGGTCACCGTTAGTATTTGTCTTGATATATAGTGTATGCTCATATGGGTACTTTTGAAAATCATGCTTCAATAGATATTTATCCATCCTCGTGTACCAAGCTCGTGGTGCCTATTTTAGCCCATATAATGCTTTCTTTAGTTGATAAACTTGTTTTTCACGCCCTTTCTTCTCATAACCTGGTGGTTGCTCCACGTAGACTTCTTCGTCAAGGAAACCATTGAAAAATACTAATTTCACATCCATTTGATAGATCTTCTAATGGTTCTGAGTTGCCACTGCTAAGACCATCCGAATGGTATCCATTCGAGCCACTAGTGCAAATACTTCAAAATAATCAATACCTGACTTTTGCTTATAGCCTTTCACGACCAGTCAGGCTTTGTAACTATCCACCTGACCATCAGGTTTGTACTTCGTCTTGTACACTCATTTGATACCAATGGGTTTCTTATCGGTGGTAAAGAAGTCAGTACCCATGTGTCATTCTTTTTTATGGATTGGATTTCTTCATCCATTGCTTAAATCCACTTCTCATCTACATCTGCATCATCGTAGTATATGGGGTCACATTCAACAAATAAATAAAAATTTAACATTATTTTATCAGTAATCTCGTCCATTTCACTATCATCATCTCTTGTGACCACATAAACCTTGAATTTTATTGGAGTCTGTCGCAGTCGTTGTGAACGTTGAATTGATGGTTCTGAAATCATTGTTGGTGAAGAAGATGAATTGCCAAGTGAAAATGATGGATCTTCAGTTGAAGTTTTTTCTGACTCTCTCGTTATTGGTTCATCTTCAATGATGATATTTTTAGGGTCACCTTTCTGGTTCCAGTCCCAAGCTTCATATTCAAAAAACTAAACATCTTTGCTGATAATTTACCTTCTCCGTGATAGAATTATATAGCCTATAACCCTTAGTTACCTCGTTGTAACCAATGAAGATGCACTTCTAGCTTGTATCGCCTAACTTCTTCCTTCGTTCGTCTAGTATATGCGGATATACAACACACTCAAATACTCATAGGAACAAAACATCTGCCTTGTTGTCGGTCCAAGCCTCTTCTGGGGTTCTTCTAAGAACACTCCTTGTCGAATACCTGTTTAGAACAAATATAAGACAATTAACAGCTTCTGCCCAAAACTTCTTTAGTAAACCTTTAGCCTTGAGCATACTTCTTACCATTTCAAAAATCATTCTATTCTTTCTTTGTGCTATATTATTTTGATGAGGAGTATAGCTAGCAGTGAGTTGACGCTTTACTCCATGAATTTTACAATATTTGTCCAATTCATTGGAAGTAAATTCTTCACCTTTATATGATCGTAACGTCTTTAGATTAAATCCACTATGTTTCTAAGCATAGACTTTAAATTCTTTGAATTTGTTAAAAGCTTCAGGTTTTTCTCTCAAGAAATATACCCATGTTTCTCTAGTAAAATCATCCATAAAAATTAATGTGTACCTTCGATTGAGTCTACCTCAACTGGGCCATAAATATTTGTATATACCAGCTCTGGAAGTTGCTTGGCTCTTCCAGCTTTTCTAATTGGAAAGGATTCTCGATGTTATTTTTTAACAATACATCATTCACATGGACTATCTGGATTGTCAATCAAAGGTATCTCGATCACCATCTTTTTCTGGACCAATAGTTTTAGTCCACGAAAATTTAGATGGCCGAAGCGAAGATGCCACAACCACTTACTTTCTTTCGCCATGGCTTGAAAACTCAACAGAGACTTCGTTTGGAGAGATAGAGGGAACATCTGGTTCTTTATCATATGCACCACTGTGATCAATTTATCGTTTACACCTATAATGGCGCAAACTCCGTTTTCAATGTTAACTTTGTGGCTTTTTCTAAAAGTTGCCCATACTAGGTAAATTCCAAAAAAGTCCTAGCACAAAGTAAACAACCGCAACAATAACACTAGTATCATTTTTTTATTTGATATCAATGTTACCTTTTCCCATTACGAGAACCTTTGATTTATTTTCGAAATTGACTTCACCATGAACTGTCTCGTCTAGATGCGAGAATAGCTCCTTTCGACCACACATGTGATTGCTGTATTTGGTGTTGAGGTACCATATATTGGCGTCACTGGTACTCAAGTCATTCATTTTGCATACTAATACGACGCTGTCATCAGCATCAACGACATGTATATATTCTTGCTGCTCGTGCCCCATGTTTGCTCAACATTTTGATTTGTGATGTCTAAATTTGTTACACTTCAATCACTTGACCTTTGATTTGTCACGTATTTTATGTCTTCCAGTGAAATTAAAACTGCCACCTCTATCTCGTTTACCTAGCCTCGAACACCATGATGCCTCCTCAAGTTAAGTGAGCAATCCGACTTTGCAAAGCTTGTTCGGGATTGAACCAACGGACTTCTAATTCATTCTTTGCTCATGTGAGCATAATGAACCCATAAACCGCTCCAACGTCATAGTTGATATATCCTGACCCTTACCGCAATAACATAGTCAAATCTTTCAGTCAAAGACCTCAAGATTTTTTCTACGACTCGTTCATCTTGGGGTTCTTCATTGTTAACCTTCAATTGGTTAACGATGGTTTGCACACGATCAAATTACGACAAGAGACAAGATAGATTCAGAGTCATTCATGCTTAAAGACTCAAAATCACCTCGAAGTGTTTGAAGTCGAACTCGCTTCACTCGATCATCGCCCTTGTAGGATTTCTGTAGAATATTCCACATTGCTTTGGCAATTTCCACGCTCGATATTTTTTCAAATATCGTCTCATCCACTGCTTGAAAGATCGCATATAATACTTTCTGATCTTTCTTTCGGGACTCGACCAACGAATCTTTCTCCTCATTTTTCAAAGCGTTGAATTCTTCGGCATCAGCTACTTCGGTGTAGCCACTCTCCACTAGGTTCCACTAATCGTGCTATTTGAATGAACATTCATTTGGACAGACTAGTTGTTTTTTTTTTTTGGGTAAGGTTGGACAGACTAGTTGTTGAAATTCCTCTCGTTCAACTTTGAGAGTTGCAATTAAACGGAACTGGTGTATGCCATAACTAGCTCTGATATCAATTGTAGGAATCAAAAGAGATGAAAATTTGGAGGATTTGATATGAGAGAGAACTCGAGTAAGGAAATATGAGAGTAATATTCAAAATGCCTTTGCAAAGGCTTTACATAAACAGATCACAAGCTTAGCTATAAGCTTTTAGTACAAACTCACAATTTTCTAACTCTCCCCAATGCCTTCATACCTCCCATATTTATAGGCAAGTTCCACCGCCTTCACTCCACCGCCAATGAAGAAGCAAAATTAGACTTGGTCTTCATCCACTTGCAAGTTATCTTTCCTTATCCCTTAATGAGGATAAGGTTTATCCATAATAAATCCAAAATCAAACTGGATTTTTCTTCTAACTTATCTATTAATATGGATAAGGATTATCCATAACAAGTCCAAAGCCAAATTGGACTCTTTTACTTCAAAAATAAATTTTATTATTTTCTAACAATAGCTGAGTATCTCAATAATGATGTTTGCGCGTGGGTTTTGTTCGATTTGATCGTTAGACCTATTTTTTCAAAGCTTTTTATGATCTGCACACCTACTGTTCGATGAAAGGTCTTCTGAGGCATTTTTCATGTTTTTGATTTCGGTCGTTGACTTCAATTGTATTATCTGCACGTTTCTAGCTTTGATTCACATTTAGAACCATTACTAAGCCTAGTCGCGCCAATTTTTTGTACATTGATTGTGACATCCTGAAAATTCCTACCTAATTTATAATATGTAGGAATTCACAGATGATAGATGTTGCACATGAGAACTCTAGTTGAGTGATTTGCGTAGTTTTGCAGAGACTCATGTCCGTAATTCTCGAGAAATATGCTTATATTGCCAGATATTCATTTATGTATTGATTTTATAGACTAGAGGTGAAACACGTAACCCTACGTTGCTTGTTAATGGAGATCAGTACGCTTCGAGTTTACATATCGAATGAGTGATATAGAAAATAATTAAATTAAATATTTCTATATGACTGGTAAGTCTTACCAAACGTTTTGACACTTTTAAAATACTTTCTAATGTATCTATATTTAAAACGTACAAATTTACCTGATGTATATTTTGAATTCAGTAACTTTCTGCTAATGGGTTTTTGTCGTTTTCGAAATAAAACCATCGTTGATATTCGATTTTGTTTATTTGAAGGGAATTAAAGCTTTGATTTTTTGCTCAAGTCATTTTCAAGATAAGTGAAAACTCTAAGCGCTGAGTTAGAATGATCTACTTGCTTTTGACTTGATTGCTTGTTATCTGCTAGTTTTGGTCACATTTGATGGTGAACATGAAAGAGATTTAGATTTGTTAGTAAAGTCTGTGTACTAAGAGTTTTATTTTTCATTTATCTCTTTTTATAAATGAAATGTTTGATTGATTTTCAATGAGAGTCGGTAATTTTTTGAATGAAAAGAGTAAAAAATGGGGTTGATATTGGCTTTATCGAAGATATAGAGGCTACTGATTGAGGTGTGGGAGCTACTGAACTTCTCAGTAAAAGTTGCTGAATTTAAAAAATAAATAATAAAAAATAATAACAAAACTGTTGCCGATTTCTCTGTGTGACCGACGGTCAACATTGTTGCTGTTACCAATTGTATTCATTTTCAATTAATAATAATATAAAAATATTAACCTATTCGAAAAAAAAATTAACGAATTTTAGTGATTGATGTTACTGTCTTTTTGCAAGTGTTGACCGACTAGCGACTATGGGATGTTACCGATCATGATATTATAATAGTAAAAATAGTATAATAATAAGATAATATATTTTTATAAAAAAAATTACTGCTTACATGCTATTGGTTACAAATTTGACATGCTCATTTCCTGAGTTGCTGAAGTGATGCATGAAATTATTTATGCTTGGACAATGTTGTAATGTTGATTTCCAACGTTTCCATAAGCACCACAGTGCCTATATTCATGAGTCCTCTCACAAGTATGAAAAATTAGGTTAAAGAGGGGGAAAAAACATTTTCATAAGATATTTAGAGCACTTGAAAAGGCATGTATTTATGGGTGAGTAAGAAAGTGAAAGCGTAACTGAATTTGAATCACAAAATGTCACATTCTTATAGAATGAATTTCCTAAAAATGGATGAAATAGGTGAAGGCAATTCTCTATTTGAAACCTTAGATCGTGATAATGATACTATTGAAGTTAATATACCATCATCTCATCCAACTAGAAGTAATGTGAGAAGAGGAGAGTTAAATTCGAATTGTGTGCTAAAGTGTAGTGAAAAAAAAAATGTAATTGTACTTACCAAAAAAAAAATGTAATTACATGCACAACAGTTTATGTGCAAAGTCCCTTTTAAAATATTTTGGGAAATTAAATCACTTATTCCCAATGCATCAATCCTGCAAGACAATGGTAGCCATTGGCCAATCACTTCTGCAGGTATAACTCCCAATTTGTTTCCTCACCTCCTGCTACTACTGGAATTACATTCGTCTGGCCTCGATGTTGGTTTATTCTCAACGTGTAAAGAAATAAAAACGACACCCAAATGAGTTTTTTTTGGGGGGGGGGGGTCGGAACACCCAAAAGAGTTAGTAAAGGATAATTTTGGCCAGCATAGAGAGGGCTTTTGACAGAAAATTAGACAGGCTTCAGGCCTAATTTTGGTTGAATTTACCCCATTAAAGTTGATTAATTAAAAGGGCTTTCATTTAAAACTTTACTAATTGAAAAAAAGCCCAAAATTAAGCCCAAAAAAGAAGAGAAAAGTTTGCAAAGGAGGTCACTACATGACTCTTGAACAAGCTCTTTAAATGACTTATGAATAGATTCTTAGAAATACGAACATCTATGATTTAAATACATAACATCAATATATGAACAGACTCTTGATAAACTTACCTAACAATTACTCTTGAAATGCAAAGAAACACTCAAAGATTAATGTTAGTTAGAACAAAATAATTTCTAACCAATGTGTTATGGCCTAATTTGTGCATCACATGTAAATGTAAATGCATGAAATGCAGAAATTAAAGCAACCTATATAAAAACTATGCGAAAAGATTATTTAAATATTTTTGCTAGGGACTGAGGTTAGTCCCTAATTTTTATGCAATTGATGATTAAATAAATAGCCAAAATTTAAGTGTCAACAGCTGCCCATCTTTGAGTGGAAGCTTGTAGAGTTTTTATTTAAAGACAAAATGGAAACCTAAATTTTGAACATGCAATGCACAATGCTTTTGCTGCGATTCCCAGCCTCGTTTTGTGCAATGACACAGGTAGCTTCATTGGGGACAACTGAACAAGTCGAACTGTCGGTAGTTGCTGATATAATTGTGCCTCTTAGCGACTGGAAAATCTTCGGGCGTGGCTGTAAAACTAAGTGTTGTAATTTCAGTCATGCGATTTATTTATTTGAATTCGCGACTGGTCCATGCTAGGTGTAAATCATTTTGAATTTGATATCATGATCATTTTCCCGAAATCAACCTTTGTGAAAATTTTGTCAAGAATAAAGGGATCTACAAGTCATCAATGAGTAAGAAGATTTTTTTTTTTTACAGATTTACCCGCGGACATTTATTGTGAAAAGAGAGGAAAAATTGGACTAGTCATGAACCGACCTCTCTTCAGTCACTTACTCATTATTTTCCCTACTTTTGTAAGAAATTACTAGTCATTTGCCTTCGTCCATCCTTACACAGTTTAGAGCGATAACGGCAGGCCTGAATGAAGCCAGTTGCCGCCCACCGAGCCGGCGTGACCTGATGGCCTGTTACAGGCGTAAACCCGATCGAAGACGCTCGTTTCCTCTGCTCGTGCATCGCCGAGAGCTTAGCGTGAATCAGCTTCCCCAATATTACCCGATCTCTGTGGTCGCCGTTGGGGCCATTGCATCATCGCACCGTCGTTACCCTTGTCCCTGTATTGTAGAAAGAGCAAGTTCGTTCTCGTCACACGAATGTTCGAATTCACGACTTTCTGCGTGGAGCTCATGGTTGAACTGATCATACGATTGGAAGCATTCAAATCCAATCATGACCGGCTGCAACATATGGGTAACCAATGGGGATGCTTATGCTCGAGCTGCGCTCTTCAACCAAAAGCAGAAGAAAGCACACCATCTTTTCACGACGTACGAGGTCCTTCATGTCGAAATACCATGATGGCAATCACATAGACATGCACATGAATCGTGAATTTGATACCTATTCTATCTACCCTAAATGCTTAGCAAAATGAAGTGAACAGGACAGCATGACTAGTTGTAGCCTTGCGTACCATTAGTCATAACTAGTCGTAGCCTTAAAGGGCGTGGGTAGAACTCTTAACACAGTTTGAAAACCTTCGGAACTGAACTGGGATAACTTTCACTACAAGGCTTTGAGGTGAAAGTTAAGATCCATCTCAATACCATCTTAATAACTACTAGTGTGGCCCGTGTCCGGGCTAAGACGAAGTTTGAATTGGTGGAGCCGGCCAAACAGCTTCCTCAAGGTCTCGACGTGGCTTGCCCCCGTTCTTGGTCTTCGCGATCATATCGTCGACATATACCTCGAGTTCAAGCAAAATTCAGTACACTAATACGCATCTACACGAGATTGGTAAGCCTCAGTTAATCCTAACCATAATTCTCCAAATTAAGGTTGTCATGATCTTCCCGTCTTGTGACCAATAGCCCCGCAAGTTTCCTTAAATCAATCGTCCTGTAACCAATAGCACCTTGATTTGGTTGGCACCACCTTTTCTCCGCTATATCAAATAGATTAAGCCACTGCATGGTAGCACTTCTAGCTAATTTCTCAACTTCTGACCAGAAATTGATTTCTCCACTTCTCCTCAAAAGTAGAAGTTGATTTTTCTACTTTTACTCTAGATTAATTTCTGATCAAAGAAATTCGTTTGATAACGTTTGAAACTTTCTATTTTTGAAACAGTATTAACAAAATCATTGGCGGGCGGCGGCGGGCGACCGACGGCAGTGGCGGCGGTGGTCGGTCGAGGCTCATGCGGTCGAAGAAGTGATTCTGGAGTTGAGAAGTAAAATTTTAGTTTCTCAAAGTTGGAGAAAAATCCAATCAGAAGTAGAAAATCCGACCAGACGTCAATTTTTTTACCAAACGCATTTCTGCTTCAGAAGTAAGTTAACCAAACGAATTTCTCTGCCAGAAGTCGATCTGGCAAGGAAATGAAAAATTTTGAAGTGTTTTCATGCGCACCCTAAGCTGTCCATTAAATAGAGGCTATTCTTCATACACAAGGAAAAAAAAAAAATCTGAGGCTATTCTCGTTCGGACAAGCCAGAAGTTTCCCAATCTCATGATTTTCTTTGCTAGCATATATCTGTCCATATGCCGAGGTGTGAGAACTTGTACAAGGGATCCTTCAACTAAACCCTCCTGAGGTGTGTCGACATGGCCGAAGCCATTCGCATAATGCAAGAAGTGCACGAAAGAATCTATGGTCTGCGTATGAACGGACACATGCTAGCCAAGAAATTCACGAGACGGGGATACTTCTGGCTTGTCTTTACGAGAATAGCCTCGATTTTTTTTTTCTCTTGGGTCTAAAGGATAGCCTCTATTTAATTGGCAGCTTAATCTAATTGATATAGCGAAGAAAAGGGGGTGCCAACCAAACCAAGGTGCTATTGGCTGCCGGACGGGAGTATCCTGACAACCTTTATTTGGACCATTATGGTTAGGATTAACATAGGCGTATTAGAAGTCAATTCGTATTATGACTTTTGTGAGCTGGGAAAAATTTTGATTTAAGGCAACTCGCGGGGCTACTGGTTACAAGACGGGAAGATCATGACAACCTTAATTTGGAGAATTATGGTCGGGATTAACAGATGCTTACCAATCTCGAGTAGATGCGTATTTACGATCTGACTGTTGCTTGAGCTCGAGATCATTATTGGATTTGAACGCATCCAATCCTATGAGTCTATGAGGCATTCGTGCGACCATGCTGAACTTTCGTGGGCTTTATTTGCAAAACAAGGGCAAGGATAACGATGGTGCGACGATTCGACTGCCACAACGACGACCACAAAGGTCGGGGTGACATTGGGGAAGTTCGTTTCACGCCAAGCTCTCAGCGATGCACACGCGCAGACGAAACGCCAGTCTTCAACCGGGTCTACGCCTATAGCAGGCCGATGAGTCGCACCGTCTCGGTGGGGGTGGCATTCGACTTCGTTAGCATTCTTCATGAGGGAACTTTCCCAATCGAACATTGTATCATCTTGTTGACCTTGATAACATGCTCTAACATGTTAGCATTAACGTCCCATCAATAATCGGTCAACTCTTTTCTTAACCTCGATAGGTTCAATTTTTGTGGTATCTTGGGAGTGCGAAGGATTTCTACCATTATTTCTATAACAAAAACATAATAAACAGACTGCTCGTAATCCATGATACAAGAAATAAAATTGGAAAAGTTCTAACATCATCATCATCATTATTGTTATTGGTTAATATCACGAAAAACCCTAAACTGGTACACATATGACAAATTCATCATAAATTATTTTTTTTACCACAAAAAATCTCAAACTCGCACATTTGTGACAAATTTATTCCAAACTGGTACACTTGTGACAAATTTACTCTCTATTATTTTTCCTTAAATTTAAAGCATCAAATTGTTGAGTTTGATGGCATGAGCACTTCACGGTATACTATTTTGAAATTTTTACCCTCTATTTGTCGCAAGTGTATCAATTTGAATTTTTTGTGGTATTAACCCAATATAACATAGAGTAAATTTATCATGGGTATATCAATTTAGGGTTTTTCGTGATAAAAAAATAATTTATGATAAATTTATCACAAATGTGCCAGTTTATGATATTTTGTGGTTAAAAAATTAGTTTAGGTAAATTTGTCACAAATATATCAATTTGGAGTTTTTTGTGGTCAAAAAAGTAATTTGGGGAGAAATTTATCACGGGCATAACATTTTGAAGTTTTTTGTGGTATTAAATTAACCCTTAGACTCGCGCTTTTTTTCACTCTTCATTTGGCTAACTCACTCCCTTATTTAGCATTTTGACCATTTTATCCCTTAGTTTTCCACCAATGAGCATGTTCGTACCAGGCAAACTCAAATGTGGGGCCCATTCATTGTCAATATTAGACTACTTTTTATTTGTTTCTTCTTCTTTTTTCTCTGCTCCATCCTATGAAGCACCGACAAGCGCGTCGTTGTCGGATATGGACATGCTCCGACATGCGGTCAAAGCATGTCGGAGATATGACTTGTGGTCAACGCCAGCGACACGCTGGGGACACGCAAGTCAGTGACAATGGAGGGCGGGGAAGAGCAGATCTGAAGGGCAGAGATCGGTGGAGGAGAGGGGGAAAAGGTTCTCGGCCTACGAGAGAGACGAGGGAGGGAGCCGGCGACGCGCGAGGAGCGCCCGAGCAGAGAACGGCCCTTCTTGTGTATGGAGCAGAGAGCGAACGAGCCAGAGGACAGAGCGCCGGAAGAGAGACAAGCAGCAAAAATCATGGCAGTCGATGTCCGATTGGCTTCGCAAGAGATCTTGGAGAGGGAGAGAAGGGTAGGTATGCGAGAGTAAAGGGAGAGGGAGGGGGAGACAGAGGAGGGAGAGATGAGACAGATAAGGTGAGATCTTTTCAGTGATTTTCTTTTTTCAAAAAGTAAAGGAGAGAGAACGAGAGGGGAGAGAGAGAGAGACATGAGGCGTCAAAATTTTTTTGAGAGAAGGTAAGAAGACGTATGAGGGAGGGGAAGTGTGTCAATGGAGGGGAAGCGTGCATACCATTTATTTTTCATTTTACTTTATTATTTATTTATTTTTGTAGGCTAGTTTGAATCAAATTACCGAGATACCCCATGGTAGGAGCTCTTTCTATAAATTCATTGTGCATATATAAAAATATTTTGACCATATATATATACAACATGTCCTAACATGTCGAAAATCTCAATTTTTTTAAAAATAAAGTGTCGACATGTCGGGTCGTGTCCTGTGTCACGTATCAGTGTCGGTGCTACTTAGCTCCATCCTGATACTCTTTCTGTGTTTTTGATCTTCTCTTCTCTATTCCTTAAACAAAATCCAAAAACTTTCTTCACGACCTCTAGTCCTTGATCTCGTGCTTACTGTTTGGAGAAGAAGAAAATAGGAGAATAATATGAATGAATCGTCTAACCCTCTAGGTTAGTATGCTCTCATATTTATAATAATAAATAGGGTACATAGTAATACGGTGGGCATTCCCACACATGATAATAAATAATAAAATAACTCATAACACCCTCCCTCAAGCTGAGGCATAGATATCGATCATGTCAGCTTGTTACATATAAAGCGAACATGTTGCCCAGCTAAAGGTTTAGTAAACACATCTGCTAGCTGATCTCTAGTGCAAACATGTGAGAGAGTGAGACTACTGTCGCGACCCTCTTGAGGTTGTCGGGCTCTCGAGGGCTAATGGGCCGTCCTGTCTGGTCGGACGCGGGCCTCTCCCAAGGCCCATTACCCAAATCGCAACGGAGGTATGCGTGATCGACTTTCAGTGTGGTCTAGTGACATGTGCTAAGTGTGCATGCCATGGAGTCGCCACCAATCATTTTTTTAGGGTATGATTGGACCACCCAATCGAATAGTTGGGAGTTTCTATTCAATTCTGCGAGAACCAGAGAAATGGTTTCGGGGACTTAGTTACACCAACTGTCAGAATTGACGCCCTTTCGGTACCTAAGTTGACTGAATTTTCTAGCCTGAGATTCATGCGGATGAGTAAGGTATGAACCCTAAATCTAGAAATTCATGTAGATAAGAGTGATTATCCTAGCAATCACAATCAGTAATAAAATGTCCAACTCAAGGAATCTAGATATGCAAATAAATCACATGGCATTCCTAGTAAGGTCCTATTTATCAATCACAGCTCAAGAATGATTTAGCTGTCCTAGCCATTCTACACACGATCTAACCTAAGAAAAGCATTAGGAAGCATCGAAGGAGTTCGAGAGTACTCACATGGGGTTCGCCGTGCCCTGGTTTGGTCTTGGACGAGCTGTCGAGCTCATGCCGACCCGATTATATTTGGGGATCCACTCGGCGTTTTACACCATGAAATCATGTGAAACAAAAACGAAAATATTCAGCAAGGGGCATTTATTGTAGATGGTGGTCGATCTAATTGGACGTCAAGACTAAAAAAGATGTAGAAATTTACAAATTAAAATACTCGAATGACATTTTTTTGCCAAATTCAACTCTATGCGTCGTGAAGAAACACATGCAATTGAACTTAAATTTTGACTATTTATGAGTTCAAAATGTAAAAGAAATTAAAATAAAAATATTGACTATTTTTCTATATTTTTACGACATCGAACGCTATTTTTCTTCATTTTTCATGTATTTTTCTATTTTTGGAAAATATTAAAAAATATTAAAAAATATGAAAAATTATTTTTTTATCAAAAATGGTTCCTTTAGCTTGGTCAAGGCTACCAAAGATGATTTTTTAATTTTTTTAACTTTTTATAGATTTTTTATGAATTTTTTAAAAATAAACTATGAAAGACTGATCAAAAATCAGGTGTCAACAGCTGCCCCTCTTTGAGAGGAATTTCGTCAGAGATTTCTCTCAAAGACAATGTGACACCTGTGTTCCGATCAACTCGACTGGGAAAAGAAAAGAAATCATGACATCCAATTTTCATGCCCATCAATGTGTGCTTTTCCTTAAAAAGAGATGTGCTCATTCAATTCCCTGATATGATGTACGAAAGTTAAGGAGTAGATAGACTTCCCTGCCCCTTACCTGCCTAATGCTTGCGGCATTTGCTGTGTCTGATGGGTTCAAGTAGATTCCTAAGGACTTGTCATCGGAGTGTCCTGGGGATGTTAAGCTCTGACCTGTATGGTAGGTCAAACCATAATGGGATTCCTAACTGATAGGAACCTAAGGAAGACGCATCCCACATTTGGGAATTTGCCAAGGGTTTTGATCCGTGTGGTGGACTAAACTAGAAATGGCTTGCCTAATGTAAGGCTTATTAGGGAAAACGACTCCTCCCGCGTTCGGGATTCATCAAGGTTTTGATCCGTATGGTGGATCGGACCATTGGGTTGATCCTTCAGGCGGTCTCTACCAGTCCTTTGACCCTTCAGGCGGTTTCTACCATTCATTGACCCTTCATGCGGTTTCTACCATTGAGTTGACCCTTCAGGCGGTTTCTACCATTGGTTGACCCTTCAGGCGGTTTCTACCATACATTGACCCTTCAGGCGGTTTCTACCATTGTGTTGACCCTTCAGGCGGTTTCTACCATTGGTTGACCCTTCAGGCGGTTTCTACCATACATTGACCCTTCAGGCGGTTTCTACCATTGTGTTGACCCTTCAGGCGGTTTCTACCATTGATTGACCCTTCAGGCGGTTTCTACCATTGAGTTGACCCTTCAGGCGGTTTCTACCATTTATGAGATTCCAAATTGATATGAATCAAAGGATGACGTACCCGCTCTTCGGGGCTAGTCGGAGACTCGATCATTCTGTGGATCGGTCTTAGAAAAGATTTGCCTACTAAAAGGCTTCACCTAAGGATGACGCACCCAGTCTTTGGGGTGGCCAAAAGTCCTGCAGAAAGCTTAGACCTGAAAAAATTTTCCTCGCCAAGAAGATATTAGTAATCTTTGGGAAGACAATAATTGTCTAACTGACAAAATTCTACGACTTAAGTTTTAGTCATGAAATGTGCATTTTGATTGTTGGAGGTTATCCAAAACATTCCTGCCATATACAGATGTGATCATAAATTCCTTGCACGGAAACTCTAGATCAAACAATTTGAAAATTTCAAAAAGAGTTTGCTCAAAACATCCATTGGAGTATTTCTCACCCAAGAAGGCTCCTCACTGCTCTGTGATAATGATCTTTAATAGGGAAAGTGCTCAATTTCCTACCGACCTGTGCCTGGGTTTCAGGATCATTCGCAACGCATACATTTCGACCGATCAGGAGGTCTTTCACGGGACCGTAGTGTTAGGCTTGGATATCGGTTTCCAAGGGGGACTCACTTTTGAGTCAAGGCCGTTGAACGAAATTTTTCACTATCTGATCCGGGTTTACAAGTCAAGAACCCTGCAAAATGAGAAAGAAATAGTCTTGCTCGTACTTCTTTGAGCTAAGTTATACATTAACCCAAGTGTCTTAGTCAGATAAGACTACTTCAGGGTTGTAACATTGGAAGGATTGGGGACCGAAAAAGGCTTATTTTTTGCCCAGAAATTGTGAAGGGTTTGACATTGGTGATCATTGCAAATTTGCCACATGTCCTTCGAAGAACATCTCCATTTCTTGAAGTATACACTCCTCTTTTAGAGCGCACAAGGATGTTTAAAAGCGTCTCTTGTTACATTAAGAGACCGTCTGTTTGTGTGTTTGCAATTTGAGCACGACAACATTTGGAGAGTAGTCATCTTGATCTAACTCCTTTGCAGGGTCTTTTCATCGTCTCTCTAGACTTTACTGGGGATATTTTGAATAGACATCAGCCTTGCTTTTTACCAGGCACTTTGCTTTTTCTTGATGTCTAGGGATTTTTCTTTTCCCCTTTTTTTTAATCCCGTGTTTTTCTTTTCTTTTGGAGCTAGGATTTTCGGCAATCATGCTAGATATGCAACTTAAACTTTGGCACGCTTCCATTCCTAGAGTGATGTTGCCTTTGCTTTGGAATATGCAATGATCACCAATAGGTTGATGAAATGAATTTGCTGGCTCAACTTGGTTGTGCAAAGGATAACAGTGTGTAGGATAGAGAAATGAATCATTCTCGTCATCCTATGACACTTGGATTATCATATAAACAACACACAAAGATTTATGTTAGTCCGAGCAAGAAAATTTCTAACCGTTTACTTTCTGATACTGTTGGACTAACCTTCATTTGCCCCAATGTGGGGTGGTTCTTGACAGGGTTGAGAATGAAAATCGCCGTTCAATGGGGTTCTCAATGGGCATCTGTAGTGTTTGGAATGAAGAAATAAATGCCTCTGTCATCTCGATCCATGTAATCGTTGCGAATGACCCTTATATCCATAGGTTAAGGTTTCGCTATCATTTCCAATCTCCTCATCTCTCAAGTGTGTATGGGACGTGTTTGGATTAGGCTCGCTTCTCTTATGAGAAAATACCCTTTTGAACAGTTCAAACGACTCTTATTGGAAAAATTCATTTCATTTCATCAAGATTTATCCTTCAAAGGGATTTTATGATGCACCATACATGTGTAATTCATGTTCAGACAATCTCATGTTTTAAAACATGAATGTCAATGAAGTAAGAATTCTATGTCTTTTTAGATGTGAGAATCGAATTAATTCTGAAAGTTTTTAATCTCCAATGAATTGGGAAAAGGGATACTTACCTGCCCATCGAGGCTGGAGATCCTGGAGATATAAAAGGGATATGTCATTGTATATTCTAAAAGTTTACAAAAATTGGAACGATACATCTTACCCTTGGTCATATGCTCCAACGAGTGTACAAGGGTTGTGAAAATCTGCACTTCACATAGTAACACAAGATTGTTGGGTGTTCTAAAGTTCTTTCGACTTCTTGGTTTTTGGAGAAAAATGAAACTTACATGTCTGCCCTGATGGCGAGCTCCTGCCAAGGATAAATATTAAGCATTATTTTGGGTTTCCAAATTCAAAACAAATTGGGACGATACTACTTTACTCTTGATTTGAATTCCATTCTGCATGCCAATGTGCGGATTGTAGAAGCCGGCCCTCAAGCTTGTGGCCATGATTTCTTCGTCTGGTTGGGCAACGAATCCACCTCGAGGATTTACGTCGGAGGAGATTCATTCATCTTTTTGGGCGTGTTTCATGCACTGTTTTGTTATTTGAATGCATGGCTTCTTGGGTGCCTCATCTATGTTCATCACCTGAGAGGAAAATGAGAGAACATTATCCCCGCATCTGATTGAAAATCATTTAGGAACGATACGTTCTTTTTACCAAATGGGTGGCTCCGCGGCCAAATGTGTTTTACATTGAAAGGATGGATTCCATTACGCTCTGCGGATGATAACTATTGCTTCGGGGACTTGCCCCACGGATCAAACGATGAATTTGATGTCTTCGGCTTCGACATGCTTTCCAGATGTAGGAATGGTTTGCCCCCATTTTCAGTGGAGATGGGTTTTGTCGAGTGGGCAAGATCAAAAACTCATCCTAGATTTGGCTTTAGTCGAAGGTTGAAATCCCGACCTTGGATAAGCGAATCATGATTCATCTCCTTCTGCTTCGGATTTGTCATTTGCGTGCTTCACATTTTACAATACCAACTTCGCCGCTTGATGAAAATGAATCGATGATTTTCGAATTGCCCCAAGTTCTATAGTCATCTGCGTCGAATCTCTTTGAACTTCATCGGGTGATAGACAAACTGATAAAATGATTTTTCAATCCTGAGATCGAACTCCTGACGTTTCGTACCACTTCCAGTTCACTGACTACCAGGACAAAGCACTATTGGCGTCCCTAACTGGTTCGTTTTTTGTTATAAAATTCTTGAAGCAGTTAGCGACCCCCATCGAGAATGAAACAAGCTCAATTTAGAGTTCATAACGACTAAAGGTCCCTTAGAACGATACAGAGCTAACCGTCTTTGAGCTCGCTCGGGCTTTTGCTCGCATTTTCCTATGTGAAGCCTTTAAATGTTTTTCTTCGTGGCGTTCAATTGATTCGCCTCGACTCTAATCTAACAAGGGATTGTCGTACTCAAGCATGATGATGCTCGCAGGTAGTACTGATCGCTGCCCCAGATTAACTCTAGGCATTAAGGAAGATTATCTTGCATGGAAGACTTTATGACAGAAAGATTAATGATACATCCATTCACATGTGCCTAGTTCCCTTGAGGATTCTCGGTGATCAGCCAGCTACACCATGAATCAGACATATAATCGTCATTTTGGATCATAACTTCATAAGTCCATCAGTTTTAAACTGATCGATCCAGATATGGAGCTCCTCATCAAGGAAATCTTTTGATTCTTCGAGCAACTGATATTCGGGTTGACCATCATCGCTTGGCGTTGAAGGATTCATGTTTCTGTTGTGAGCGATCTGATTCTTCGAGCTAGAACCTTCGTCGTTGCTCGAGATTATAAGAGGATGATTGATCGGTTCACTATCAAAAGCACCTTCCATTTGGGAATGGGAGAAACAAAAATCCTCAAAGCATCCGCCCGCTTGATCTTCCGAAATCATATGCCCAAGCCGGGCAGATCTTTGAACACTAGGCGCAATATGTTGATCAAGGATAGGAAGAGCACTAGCGAAAAGTTGCTGCTCAAACCAAGGAGTTCGTACCTGCTGCACTTGTGGCATATACTCTTGAGGGGTGCTGAGATGATTCGGGGGAATATTCTGATTAGCGCCCAAGTAGTCGATGGTGCTGCTACCAGCTTGGTCGGTGCCTAGATTCGGCAGGGTATTTCTTACTTCAGGGGCATTGTAGTTATAGCCATGCCTAGTGTTTAGGCACAAGTTGAGTTCTTTCAGGTTCAGTGCTGTGTGGCGCTGTCTTAGCGCCCTTCTGTAGCTCTTGAGGTGACTCGCGACTCCATCTTTAGTGAGTCCTGGTATGTTCATGATCTCAAGTATGCGCGTTGGATTTGCTGAGTTGATCCCTAGTTGCTGAACCGCACTAAGGAACTTGAGATGAAGCTCGGGGGACCAATTGACCCTCGTCTTCTTGCGACCCGGAACAGTGTTGACAACTTGGCTATTGCTCTCTGGCCTATTTCCAGTAGAATTTGATCGAGCCGGAAATTGTTGTGGAGGGAATTCATCAGCTTTGGATTGGTCGGTCGTGATAGTAAGCTCATCGTTAAGGAAACTCCAATCATGGTGACGCATATCACATCCTTTAGAAGGCATCGATATTGACTTCGTAGAATTGATTTGTTCATGCATATCTCCAACAAAATCCGATTGTATCGAAGATGGTTCGAGGGAGTGGGGTGGTGAATGAGCATTTTCAATCCTCATATAAGGCTTATCAAGGAACATTTCGCCGAGAGTGATAGGGCCACCGCAATTAAGGCAAGCGATAGTGCTGGGAGCTTTCTTATACCTCATGTTCTCCGCTCGAAGCTTTTCGTTTTCCTCCTTTAGAATCGCAAGTTCTTGACGTCTGTGTTGAGCCCTCAATTTGGCTCGCTTATTTTGAAACCAAAACTTGACCCTCAAAGGTTTCATCCCTAGCTTCTGGCCCAATTCATTTCTTTGTTTCATGTTCGGGAGAGGGCATTCACTAAAGAAAGCTTCAAGCTCTTGGATTTCATTCTGAGTGTGGCACTGGCGACGTTTCCTTTTCCGAGATTGACCATCGCTGCTGCTGTTGTCGTCGCTGCTGAGATCCTGAACTTCGTTGCCGAAAGGGTTGGGTTCTGTGGTTCTGGTACCAGACGCCATCCTGGAATCTTCGAGAT
This sequence comes from Rhodomyrtus psidioides, assembly GCA_021437785.1. Classification (NCBI taxonomy): domain Eukaryota; kingdom Viridiplantae; phylum Streptophyta; class Magnoliopsida; order Myrtales; family Myrtaceae; genus Rhodomyrtus; species Rhodomyrtus psidioides. The sequence goes on along the minus strand of JAILYB010000004.1, from coordinate 13,958,251 downwards.
CTCTCAGTAGTTCATTTTCTGAGATTTTTGGATCAGTCGCCTCTAGCAACTGATGGTAACCCTCAAACATGTTGGATCGAAAAATGTTCGATCAATTTTTGCTCACTCAGGGTTCTCTACTCTCTCATGTATGCTCACTCTCTCTAAATTTTCTTTTGAGTGGTTCTGTATGCCCATGAAACGTTCTTTAAACATGGATGGAGATCGTCAGGCAAGCGTTGCTCCCAAGATTTCGTATTTCCCGCTTTGTCGTCTTCTTTCTTCTTTTCAACGTGGAGGGACACCAAATCGATTTCCTTTTCTCGATATCCATGTCTGTCTCCCACTTATTTTCAAAAATGTGGAACTACGCTCGCCTCCTGCTCAGTTTTTTAATATGATGGGACCGCCAAATCCTTTCGCAACTTTTTTCGATAGTTGCGCTTAACTCCCGCTCAATTTTAATATGGTGACACCGACATATCTTTTTACAACTTTTTTAGGTTTATCAAGCCTGAAATCGCGGACTGGGACAGATCTGATGGTTCACCGAAAGAGCCACCACTGCTTTACCCAATTAACTTGGCTCCACGAGCATTATTGTTGTGCCTTTCTTCATTCTCGAGTTGCTATAAAAGGAGGAGTTAATGCAGAGAAGATTAACACTCTTACATAATTTCCTTTTCTTATTTTAATCACTCTACCACACTCATCTTCTTCTCCCTCACTCCAACGAAAATGACCTCCTCTCCTATTCACGCTTTCTCGGCCGAAATTTTGGCCCAGTGGGAAAAACTCTATAACCTCCTCGGTCGAGGCTATGCTCATATAGCCGATCACCCAGAAACTGAAGATGAAATCCGCATTTTGCTCGTGGAAATAGACACCACCTCCATCGAGGGCACTAATTTAGAGAGGGAATATAGAATCTTCCCAACCCTCTTTATAAACTTTTTAGAGACTTACCGTGTCGCTCATCGAAAAGCTACCGTGGCTCACGTTTTGCGAGCTCGCTATGAGGATCGGTCCAACTGCTTGGTGTTGGCCAACCTTGTGGCCGATAGTCACAGAAAGGCTATTGAGTTCGCCAACAAGCGAGTCTCGATGTTGCTTCGCGAGAGGGGAAATTTGGTGGAGCGCTTGGCCTTATCCCTGACCACCTATGAGCACGACCGTCGTAATGTCGTGTTGAAGTTTCAATGTGAGTGGCAGGAAGAAAGGCTTGACAGCATTACCGCGGATATAGCCCATGGGAGAGGACTAGTTCGGGACCTGGAAATAGCCGCCGAAGATCACGGGACCAAGGTTGCCGAGCTTAAAGGGGAATGTAAACGCCTTCTTCTTAAGCTTGCAGATCTCGAGTCTCGAGGTGGTGAGTATAAGCAAAGCATCAATAATATGGAGGGCCAACTTGGTTCCTTTGTGATGCTAATTAGGGCTCATTGCGGTTTTATGTTTCCACCCCGATGATTTGTATGATCTGCTTTTAAGGTCCCTCGATTGAGCGAAATGAATGAAAGCTCTAATGTGTGTGTCTCAACTTCTGTATGGCTGACTTTCTCGAACACCTGACCACTCTCAACCTAGGCAAGCTGCGCTTTGACATTGATGATTCGAGCGTGTACATCTTGATTTTTTAATCTTGCTTATGATCGGATAAAGGAATCTCCCACCGCGATTATCCACAAAAAGACTTCTCTTCTCTACTTGTTTTTAACCTGTTTCAAATGAAAAGGCAGAATCAGAAGAAAGAATTTGAAAAATAAAGCATAAATCCTTTCAATTTTATGCTTACTTGTGATTAATAGGGATAAGAGCTTTTACAAGGGTTTTGGCCTTGTGCAAAAGCTTTTATCAATATTCCTCAAAGGAAAGCATATCATTGAAAGGAATGTAATTCACGATAATCGCCTTTGATCAATTCCAAGAAAATCAATGGAATGTTCAAAAGTACACAATTACGATGTGTTTTAAATTCAATTGAAGATACGGTATCCAAATTAAAGCCGTTTGCTAAGAACGAGAGTAATTTGGATATCTATCTTTTCATTAAATTTAAAAAACACGAATACTCTTGATCAATTATTGTGGATTACCAATGATGCAAAACATGCATGAACCAATTCAAGTTTATAGTTCCTTCTGGCGAAATTGGGATTGTATTGCCCTATACGGCTAAAAGGTTGTATAAGACTTCCAATTTCAATTTCATCCAAAGGAATTATAAAATTGATTTTGGAGTATTCGAGTGATTAGAAGAAATGCCACTATCACATTCCAATGACAAGTCAATAGAAATACAACAAATTTCAATCTGAATGTATATAAACACAAATAGATTCCTAATACAATCAATATAAGGGATCAGATAGAGAGGATCTCAGCAAAATAAATCCTATACAAGAAGGCTAGAAATGAAAATTAAAACAAAGGAATGTGATCTTAATACTTAGAGATGCCCCAGTTTCGATCTTTGAGACGTGACTTCAGGATCACCTATTCCAAATCGTCATCTTCATTAGATGATACCTCAATGATGTCCATAGCAGGCTCTTCTTGTCCATTTGGCGCTCGTAATGGGATGACACCATCTTCATCTTTCATCAAGAACATTGGGAGGAAAACACACATATCTATCCTCAAAATGGCATTTAATCCAATCACTGGAATTATGCAATGAATATAATGATTAAGAGCTGTAACAAGTTCGAGGAATAGAAAAGTCTTACCAACCAAACTTAAGAGAAAATCAAGCTTCTCTGTATTTTTAGCAGTGTTAGGTATACTAACCTTCCATAGACAAACGCATGAGACAAGTGAGGGAAAACTCCTAAAAATCAAAAGATAGGGCTTGGTACCTAAAGCCAAGGTTCTCACCTCGAATTCTGGGAAGAGCCGATTCCATTGCACAACTATCGTTGCATTGGGACTCAATCCATAGTTCGAAGTGAGCGGAATTGAAAAGTGGATTACCCCATGTTTTTCCTCACGGAGATTCCATTTTCAATTCCTTCTATTGTGTTCCTAAAGAGGGCGCCTGGGGTTTTAGGCGCAATTGTGTGTATTCATTGTGTCGTGCTAAAGCAAAAGACATGCATTTTATTTAACAATCACCGCTTCAATATAAACATCCACACAATCATACATCAAAAACTCCTGCCTGCATAAAACAAAGTTAACAAGCACTTCACCCCTTATTTCTCCCGTCTACAAAAACATCTAACACATTCGTTAGCATATACACCTCACTTTCGAGAGCATCTGCATAAAATTAGGTTAGAAGAATCAATCAACTTTTTAATCGGCTCAAGTCCACTAAATGGTTAAGAACCAGTCCCCAGTGGAGTCGCCAGTCTGTCGCGACCCTCTTGAGGTTGTCGGGCTCTCGAGGGCTAATGGGCCGTCCTGTCTGGTCGGACGCGGGCCTCTCCCAAGGCCCATTACCCAAATCGCAACGGAGGTATGCGTGATCGACTTTCAGTGTGGTCTAGTGACATGTGCTAAGTGTGCATGCCATGGAGTCGCCACCAATCATTTTTTTAGGGTATGATTGGACCACCCAATCGAATAGTTGGGAGTTTCTATTCAATTCTGCGAGAACCAGAGAAATGGTTTCGGGGACTTAGTTACACCAACTGTCAGAATTGACGCCCTTTCGGTACCTAAGTTGACTGAATTTTCTAGCCTGAGATTCATGCGGATGAGTAAGGTATGAACCCTAAATCTAGAAATTCATGTAGATAAGAGTGATTATCCTAGCAATCACAATCAGTAATAAAATGTCCAACTCAAGGAATCTAGATATGCAAATAAATCACATGGCATTCCTAGTAAGGTCCTATTTATCAATCACAGCTCAAGAATGATTTAGCTGTCCTAGCCATTCTACACACGATCTAACCTAAGAAAAGCATTAGGAAGCATCGAAGGAGTTCGAGAGTACTCACATGGGGTTCGCCGTGCCCTGGTTTGGTCTTGGACGAGCTGTCGAGCTCATGCCGACCCGATTATATTTGGGGATCCACTCGGCGTTTTACACCATGAAATCATGTGAAACAAAAACGAAAATATTCAGCAAGGGGCATTTATTGTAGATGGTGGTCGATCTAATTGGACGTCAAGACTAAAAAAGATGTAGAAATTTACAAATTAAAATACTCGAATGACATTTTTTTGCCAAATTCAACTCTATGCGTCGTGAAGAAACACATGCAATTGAACTTAAATTTTGACTATTTATGAGTTCAAAATGTAAAAGAAATTAAAATAAAAATATTGACTATTTTTCTATATTTTTACGACATCGAACGCTATTTTTCTTCATTTTTCATGTATTTTTCTATTTTTGGAAAATATTAAAAAATATTAAAAAATATGAAAAATTATTTTTTTATCAAAAATGGTTCCTTTAGCTTGGTCAAGGCTACCAAAGATGATTTTTTAATTTTTTTAACTTTTTATAGATTTTTTATGAATTTTTTAAAAATAAACTATGAAAGACTGATCAAAAATCAGGTGTCAACAACTACCAAGCGTAAGCTCTTGTCGAATAAAATGACAATCAATCTCGATATGCTTTGTTCTCTCATGAAAGACGGGATTTGAAGCAATGTGACTTGCTGAACTACTATCACACCATAACGAAGTGGGACCACTCGATCCATATCCAATCTCATTCAGAAGATGCTTAGTCCACATAATCTCTGTAGTGGCTGTAGCAATGGCTCGATACTCTACTTCAGCACTACTCATCGCCACAATATCTTGTTTCTTACTCTTCCAGGAAATTAAATTACCACCAACATACAAAGCATATCCAGAGGTAGACCGCTTATCAATAGGGCAACCAGCCCAATCAGCATCAGTATAACACTCCATGCGAGCATGACCATGAGCAGCAAAAATAATTTCCTTGCTAGGACTACCTCGAAGATATCTTAGAATCCTCAAAACAATATCCCAATGTGGTTGTCTAGGTGCTTCCATAAATTGACTAACCACACTAACCGAATATGCAAGATTAGGCCTAGTCATCGTAGTGAGATAGTTTAGTTTACTAACAACACGCCAGTATCTTTCAGGATGTTCAAACAAGTTACCTAAAGTCAAGAAGAAGCTTCAATCCTGGTTCCATAGGCGACTCTGCGGGCCCAAATTGTTGTATGTTAAATTCAGTTAAGATATCCATAACATACTTACGCTGTGACAAAGAGATACTTTCTTTCTTCCGGGCCACCTCGATCCCAAGAAAATATCTCAAATCACCAAGGTCCTTCGTCTCAAAGTGAGTATACAAATATCTTTTCAGTTCAGCAATACCATGCTCATCATCCCCTATCAAGACAATGTCATCCACATAACTAGAAAGATACACCCAGTAGTAGCACGTCGATAGAATACTGCATGATCCTTTTGAGACTGAAGCAAACCAAAACTCTGAACAACTGAGCTGAATTTATCAAACCATGCTCGAGGAGTCTTCTTCAAACCATATAAAGAGCGACAAAGCTTACAGACTTTCCCTCCTTGAGTAGCAAACTCTGGGAGCTGCTCCATATAAACATCCTCGGCAAGATCATCGTGAAGGAAAGCATTCTTGATATCCAACTGATGGAGAGACCAAGAATGCACAGCTGCAAGGGATAAGAAGAGGCGAATAGATGCCATTTTTGTAACCGGAGAAAATGTCTCAAAGTAATCAAGACCATGAGTTTGAGTATAACCCTCAACAACCAACCGAGCTTTCAAACGAGCAACAGTTCCATCAGGATTGACCTTCACGGCAAACTTGCATGCTAAAGAGCCTCGAAAACATAAGCAGGTAGAGAAATAGCATAGATATTGGCCACAAAAGCCGACAAACTTACTGATAAACCTTTGTAGGAATGTGTATAAAAAAGGCGATCCCTGTAGGCAGGTAGCTCTTACGAAGAGCGATAGGTTGCTCGATAGTATCAGTCTCAAATGGGTCAGCAACATGAGAGACTATCTCAGCAGGAGGATCCTCCTCGGGAGAGACTGGCACAAAGGGAGAATTTTCAATTATCTAGTGAAGACGCTGGAGAGATAATTGGATGAGAGACCTTTGGTGGAGAATAAATAAGGACAGGGTAAGAAGATGTAGATTCGGACAATTGTAGGATTGGATAAGATAAACTAGAGCCACATGCAAAAAAGAAAGGTTAAGACTCTATAAAGGTAACACGATGAGAGGTGAGCATTCTTCCTAAGGTAGGAGAATAGCAACGATAACCCTTTGACACTCGTGAGTAACCAAGAAAAACACATTTGAGTGCACGAGGATCTAGTTTTGATACACTTAGACGATCATGATGGAAAAAATAAGTACACCCAAACACTTTAGGAGAAAGAGGAAAGGGACTGTGTTCAGGAAAGATGAGCCAATGAGGCGTATTTCCCTTAAAAGAAGAAAGAGGCATGCGATTAATGAGATAACATGTTGTAAGGACAGCATCCCCTCAAAACTTCTGTGGAACATGCATATATATATATATAAGAAGAGCACGAGCAGTATTCATAAGATGGCGATTCTTCCGCTCATCAACATCATTCTGTTGAGGTGTGCAAGCACATGAAAAAGATGGTAAATACCATGAGAACAAAGAAATTGATGGAGATGATCCGACATATATTTCCCTCCATGATTAGATTGTAAAGCTTGGATATTATGATGGAATTAAGTGTAGACAGAAGAATAAAACTCACGAAACACAGAAAATAACTCAGAACGTTCTTTTATTAAGTAAACAAATGACATTCTTGTGAAATCATCGACAAAAAGAACATAGTAACGATAAGCAAAGGTTGACACAATAGGACTAGGTCCCCACAAATCAGAATGGGCCAAGGCAAATGAAGCAGTTGCTCATTGAGATACACTTAGTGGTAAAGAAACACGACTATGCTTTGCAAGCTGACATGACTCACAATTTATTGTAGACACCGAACGAAAACGAGGAAACAATGACTACAACATAGACAGAGATGGATGTCCTAGACGATAGTGAATGTCTAAAACATCAGTCTCTTTCACTAGTGCAGCTGGAATGGAAGTACCATCCAGCTGGTAGATCCCTCCATTGACGCTTCCCTTACTGATAGTCTTTCGAGTCGAGAGATCCTGCAAAAGACAATAATTAGGATAGAAAGTAACGGAGCAATTCAAATCCCGTGTGATATGACCAATAGATAACAAATTAAATGGTATGCCAGGAGTATATAAAACAGAAGATAAGGAGATCTCGTTGGAAGGTTGTGCAGCTCCGTGTCCCTGAATTGTCACGGATGACCCGTTCCCAATAGTAATATGGCGTAACGAAGACGATGACTTATATGCAGTAAGAATACCTCTATTACCCATCATGTGGGCACCTGCACCAGAATCAACAATCCAATCAACGGAAGGAAGAGTTGCAAATACCGAGGTAGAGGAATAATCAGATGACTGCTGTAGTTTCGCAATAGAGACAAATGTAGTTCCACTCCCTAAGGTCTGAAACTCCAAGGAACGAGTATATTCCTCTGGACTCATTGCGATAACTTTATGGTCCATAGGCGCAATCTCAAATGCAACATGAGCAAGTGTGGTCCGTAAACCAGAAACTGCCTATACGGCTTGTAACTTCCAGCAATAGCTGCGAAGATGTCCAACAATACCACAGTAATTGCAAGTACGAGCCTCCCGACCCCGACCGGCAATGATACTACGACCTCCCCCTCGGTCACGGCCTCCGCCACCACTGCCACCTCCTTTGTTCATATATAGAGCAGCAGCCTGTTCACCAACTTCTGAAGGGGCAGATCAAACTCCCTCACGATCGAGTAGTATCAAACTGAGCTCCTAATCCATTAAGATAGCAGGTGACCAGAAACTAATTTCGTTGTTCTTGAAAAGTAACCCGATTAGATGTAAACGGGACTAACCGATCAAACTCGTCAGTAAAGGATTTAAATTCTTCATAATATCCATTCAGAGGCCGACCAGCAAGAACTAGCTTCAATAACCCACAAACGACGTCATAGAATCGCGAAAAATCGTTCAGAGAGGAGTATAAAGGTGCCAAAGCATCCAATAACTCCTTAATAATATCAGTATTGCTAAAAACAGTCTGAACAAAAATATCCATAGCATTCAACAATTGACTGTAAATACAACAATCAACAGTGTACCATTCATCATAAGTTGGGTCATCCTCGCTCGGAGGAAGCTGGGTAAGATGATGAGATAGCTGCCGTTTGTGCAAATTCTTGAAGACATTCTTCTTCCAAAGTGTGTAAGTAGACTGTCCGGCCAAAACACGTTCGACGAGCTTAAATGAAGTAGATATAAAGGTTGGAGCTTGTGATCGCATCACATCAGATCCAGTCGCACCAGATCTATTCATGGCTAATCTAGTCTCACCAGATTCAGTAGCAGCAGCTATTTGAGTGTTTATATTACTCATGACGAAGATTTAATCTAGACACTAGATTAATCAGAAAATCACAAGCTCCACCGCTTCATGGATCTGATTAGATCTAATCAGACCTCGACATGTAAATCAAATCAGAACGATCTTCATGAATAAAAGAAAATGATCCTTGATCAGATCTGAAGGAAGAAAATTGCAGACACAAAGAGAAGCCACACTAGTTTATGCCGGACTCCCTAGTTATGGCCTAGAAATCTGGCCCGAGTAATCGGGCCGTGCCTGAGACGTATCCGACCAAGCTTGCCGAGAGCCTGGGCCGTGGCCGGCCAAGTTGGCCGAGAGGCTGGGACGTGGCCGGCCAAGCTGGCCTAGAGAGAGAGAAGCAAGTGCTAGATGGTGGTGATGGTGGTGGTGCTAATGGTGAGCGTTGGATAGGGTTTAGGTTGGGACGGCTAGGGTTGACTCTGATACCATGTTTTAAGAAGAAGAAAATATGAGAATGATATGAGTGAATCGTCTAACCCTCTAGGTTAGCATGCTCCCATATTTATAATAATAAAGATGGTACATAGTAATACGGAGGACATTCCCACACATGATAATAAATAATAAAATAACTCATAATACTTATGATACACCACGGTTCTTGATACTCCAAGACTCATCACATCTCCAGTGCTTAGATCAATCCTCCTCTTGGTTTTTATGACCATGTCCATCCTTGGTCGCAAAACCCATCTTGTTTAACCATCTCCGTCGTCCTCCTCTATTGGTTTTATGGTTCCTTTCTTCTAACTCGCTCCAGTGCCAACCAAGTGTTTGATAGAATTCCTCTTGAAGTCTTTATTGCGTGCTTTTTTCTAGTTTCTAGGATGCTCTTTTTTTTTTCTTTGATTTGTTGGTTGCTAGTGTTGTTCTACTTCGCCCGTCGAAGCTATCCGCCGATCCTCATCAGCACACGAGTCGTCGTTCGAGCTCGACTCGAGGAGAGCCACCCGCGGCCAGCTCCCGCACCAAACGGACCCTGATGCAGTGACAGATCCCCGTGTGTCGCCGACTCCCCCCCTCCTCCCCCTCTCCCTTACGATCTCTACCCTTCGGATTTTCTCTTCTCCGCCCTCCATTCTCATCGACTTGCGTGTCCCCAGCGTGTCGCTGGCTTTGACCACGAGTCGGATCTCCGACGCGTGTTGACCACGTGTCAAACGCGTGTCCATCTCCGACACGTATCCGACACCGACGCGTCGAGGGATTTGGCGTGTCGGTGTTTCATAGACAACCTAATGGTCATCTCAAGCCTTTGATTTCGGCCTTAACTAAGTTTCTCGGGAAACTTGAATTGCTTTCTGGACGACTTGTTCATGCTCGCCAAGGAGCTCAAAGTTCCCATTCCCAACGGGGCTTAGTTTCGGACTAGGATAACTCTCTTACTGTGGTGTAAAGAAAAAAAAAAAGCAGGAGGTGTATACCAAAATCGCCCAGTTGATGATGTGGATGGAGGAGGTCCGGGAGGGGGAGATGAAGAAGGTCGGGGAAACTCTTCCAACACTCGAGAAAGGAAATTAAAAGGAGAAGAAACAAATAAAACAAGGGGACAACAAATGGGACCTACAATTGAGTCAGCGTGGTACAAGCACGTGAAAGGTGGGAAAAGTAAAGGATAAAGTTGTCAGAACTCCAAATAAGGGAGTGTATTAGCAAAATAATGAGTGAAAAAAGCGCCTAACCCTTATTATTGTTGTTGCTTTTTAGTTTTGTATGTATTTTATAACTTTAAGATCGTCAAAAAAGGTAATATAACTATAGTATAGTGTAGGGAATTTCAATACGAACACAACAGCATCAAGCACGCCCCTGTAGGATCTCCCACGCCCGTACGAGCCACCTAAAGGCTCGGCTTGTGAAGTTCACGAGCGAAAGCCTAACCAGCTTAGATTGCCGGTTTGATCGATTTGAATGTTTGGTCCAATCGGATATCGATTTGACCCGTTAGTTCAGTCCAAGCTATGGCCATCAACGGTTAATTATTAATCGGATCAGGTTGGAACCTGGGTCGTGGGTCTTTGACATAAGCGAATGTTGGTGACGGTTTGTTGCATGTGGCGTGTGGCCTTCACATGTAGGTGCCTTCTCGGCGCGTGTAGCACCATCTGGTGTCTTCATGGTGTACGACCTCTCAAATTGTTTGTATCGACGAGACTAGTTCGATGGTATGACCAAAATCAATTTTACTGAACGAAATTATGCGCACATGCGACAATTCGCCACAATTTCAGGCAAACAACGCCGCATCTAGTGTCCGCCAAAGGCAAACGACGACTCGAAATTCTCGTCTCAACGAGACAACCCATTTATGTAGTCAAAATCAATTAAAGTTCAAAAACAACACTGAGGCGGGTCTTTCGCACTAGTTTCGATCGCAAAGAACATACAATCAGGAAACAAGAACAAACATGCTTTAATGGAAACTAATTCCAAAACAATACATGAGAAAACACGAAAAATATGTCCTAGAATCTCTTGAATCAATGATCGAAAAGAGCACAATAGGCAATGGAATGAACTGTGGTTTCCAGAGATTAAGGGTGGGTTTGGTTCAGCATTCCCAATGAGCTTTCAGCCCCCAAAGCCCATTGAGAGAATGCTGAAGCATTTGGTTCAGCATTAAGCAAGCATTTGAACAAATGCTGGCCTTGGAAAAGCTGAAAGCCCAATGCTGCTAGGGACCAGCATTGAGCTTTCAACATTTGGCCAAATGCTAATAAATTTTTTTCTTTTCGAAACTAACCTCATCAATTTCTTATATTTTCTATTTTGCCCCACTTTTTATTATTTATCTTTTTCTCCAGTTCGGCAAAAGGTAAATTTTTAAGTAAAAATTTAAAAAATTACATTGAAAGCTCATCTGCAATGTTGTTTTTACCAAACACTATTCAATCTAAAGCCCATTTTCAAATGAGATTTTACCAAACGCAATTAGCATTTTCCTAAATCCCTTTAGGTTGAAGGTATTTGCATTTTCCCAAAGCTCATTTCAAATGCTGAACCAAACCCACCCTAAATGTTCCATGCAGCCTTGACAAAGCATCCGTCCACCGGGTTAATGTTGGGGAGAGGAGCAGAAAAAGGTCATCTGTTTTTCCTTTGTTCTACGTCTTCTCTGTAGAAAGAACGTCGTTCAAGTAAGTAGGGGTGAGCATGGGCTGGGAGGGCCAGGTCCAAACCTAGATCCTGAAACCGACAATGTTATAACCGATTCTTAGTTTGTGGAACTGAGAACCAACCTTGTTTATCTTGGAACCTAATTTGGAACCGACCCTATTTTTCGGTCCGGTTCTAAGGTTTACCCGAAACCTGTTTTTCTTTTTTTTTTATCAAAATAATATAAGTATCGATGAAATGAGTAATAAAAATTACAATCCACCAAAAGTAACAATCCAAAATATAAACAGTGGACTTTTAAAAGCAACAATCTAAAATCGATTTTATGATACTAATCGGTTTAAATATTAGCTCTGGTTTTATGAAACTGATTAAAGCCTAATACATAAACAATAGACTTCAAGTAACTAGAAACCGGTTCTAAAATCAATCCGGACGGATCTCTACCTAGAACCGGGAACCGGACCGGTTTCAACTGATTCCCAAAAATTAGAACCGATACTCGGACCTGTTTGAGCGGGGATCGATTCCCGACCCTATTTTTCGGGTGGGCCGATTCGGGTTTTGGGTAAACCCGATCCTGTTGTACACCCCTACAAGTAAGTACTGAAGAATGTAACAACGTTTTTTTATCACGTTCTAAACCAAGAAATTGCTTAGTTAAGGCCCATGGGCTTAGGCTGGGTTAGCCCAACATGGGCGGCCTATGAAACATGGCTTGTTTGAGACGGAACTGAGAAACTATGAACGGAGGCTGACAGAAGTTCAAGTGATCGAAATTGGAAGGACATCCGCTCTAGAACTCAATCTTTATCTACGAAGTGTACATAGACAGTGGACATTCTCTTCGACAACTCCGCAGCTGTATGAATCACCATGACGCACCATGCTCTCCACGGGAATAATTGCCCATAAAGTCCTAAATCTATTGTTCGACAGCCAACTCAATTCTAAACCTTTCAATTCTGCTAATTTAGTTTAACGATCTGCTAATTTAGTCCTAAACCTTTCAATTGTATCAATTCAATCCTAAAAATTTTAAAATTTTGCAAATTTAATCATAAACCTATTATTTAGATATTTGTGCAAAGGGACTACGCTGACAAATTATTAAAAGGTTAAAACTAAACTGACAAATCGTCAAAATATTTAGGACTAAATTAACACAATTAAAAGGTCTAAGACTAAACTGACAAATCGTCAAAATATTTATGACTAAATTAACACAATTAAAAGGTCTAAGACTAAACTAACAAATCGACAAAAAAAAAATTAAACTAAATTGATACAGTTGAAAGGTTTAAGACTGAATTGATCCCCGCATAATAGATTTAAGACTTTTTTGGATAATTTTCCTTGCTCTCCCCATAACCTCGTTGGTAAAAGGCTTCCGCAACAACAAAAGATCGCATTTCCCGGAGACATTATAAGTCTATCACTTCGATTCAATGCCACAACAAGACAACTCTCGTCAACATTAGTCTCTGTCAAAAATAAAAAAGATGAACATCAATTGTATAGGGCACGACAATGCAGGAGAACCCACAAAGAAGAGATGTCCCATATTTCTCCATGTTGGCAGAAGTAATCATATGTTGACAATCGGTTACAAGTGAGCTAGTAGTGGAAACAGTATTCATTCTAGACTGCCTCTTCAAGAATATCACCAGGAATGTACCTGATCTATTCCGAAAAAGTTACATGAATATACTATGAATCCTACAACACCCCATGATTCTATTTTACTTTTTCTACAACTATATCGACAAAAGAATTTCTGATAAAAAAAAAATATTAGACTTGCTTTACATAATAAAGGCATCTTACATGCTTTTAGCCTATCAAGCTGCAGTCATCTGCCTTCATCAAAGGAGGAAACGGAGATTGAATTTCTAGAATACTCCTCGATAGAGCTGCTACATGTGGAAACTTTAGTAGCTCCAGTTTGTGTACTGCTCGGATTAGTGTTGGTGAATGCAGAAGACGTATTAGTCGTCCAACGTCCTACTCGCCCTTGAAGTCCAGGTTTTCCTGGTCTGGGCAATGTGAACGAGTCACTAGAAAGCATGAGGTGCACCGAGTTCATATCCGGTCTGTCTGCATAACTTGCTTGACAGCACAGCAATCCTAGCTGAATAGACATTGCTGCCTCGTCAGGGTTGTATTTGGCAAGGCTCGAGTCCACTAGATCCAATGACTTCCCTTCCTGAAAGAGCTTCCATGTCTGCCAAAGGAATTGTGCGCAATGGTTAAATGACTTCATGCATAGAAATGCAGTCCTTAATTACATATGCGTAGGAGAACAATAACAATATGCATTTGAAGATCAAGCTTCGGCACCTCATTCAAACAACTATCTCATAAAACAGTTTCATTATAAGTTCCAAAAGTTCAGATTTCCAGACTTCTCCAGATTTTCACCTCATACGACTCCTGAGGGCAATCCTTTTTATATGACATTTACTTCGAATCACTTGCATCTAAACCACATCATTGTTCAGTGACAACAGGTATTTCCCTCTGTTTGTTGATGCTTATACCATGATTACGTGGAATTTATTTCCCGAAGCATCTTCCATTTCCTATGACATTTTTTTTTTTTTGGGGGGGGGGGGGGGGGGGGGGGGGAGAGAGAGCTTCTTGAAATTTGAATAGAGGTTAAGACCACAGATGCATCCGGCGTTTAGCTTGACAAAACAATATTAACTCGCATTTGCGCCATGGAATGGAAAATAAAGAAGCATGACGTAATATATTCGAAGTAATGAATCTGTGTTGCTAACCTTCATTCTATCAAAACACAGACAATATAAACCACTGCAACTCAATAGGAACCAACCAGAACTGAAACCAAATTAAGAACTTAATCTACCAAAGCCGAGGTATCTGAGAAGTGTCACCAGGTATTAATTCTCCAGTATAACAATGAGTAAGAGTACTTCACAAGATTAAACAACTTACATAACTCAGGAGGTCCATCTTTTCTCCACCGAGTTGGCTGTCATGATTTTTTCTCCCACTTACAAGCTCTAATACAAGAACTCCGTAGCTGAAAACGTCAGTTTTCACGGACAAATATCCACGGAGTGCATATTCAGGAGCCATGTAACCACTGCATTCCAAACCAAAATAATCATTAGTTTTAATTGCATCATGAGTCATTACTCGCAGAAGCAAAAGACATGAGCTTTTTCCTTACCTCGTAAACGAGCAGTAGTTAACAATAAAATACAGCAATGCAACTACTTACTGAGTCCCGGATATCCTAAATGTATTCAGATGCGTGTCTTCACCAGGAAAAAGCCTCGCCAAACCGAAGTCTGAAATTTTGGGATTCAACTGATCATCCAGCAATATGTTACTAGCCTTAATGTCTCTATGGATAATCCTTTCAGGGGCTTCTTCATGCAGGTATAGCAGACCTCTCGCCACCCCAGTAATTATTCGGAACCGAGTTATCCAATCCAGCTGCGCAGACTTTTCTTTACCTGGAAAAGACAACTGAGTTAGCTTTACTTCCTGGTCAGCTCTATGCTCAGTGAAACGGCAAGAGATCTATGAATCCTAGATCAGCAGAATTAGGAGTTCGTATCTGAAAGAATTACCAAAAAGGAAACAGTCAAGGCTCTTATTCGATAGATACTCGTAAACCAGCATCTTTTCCGATCCTTCCACACAGCAGCCCATCAACATGACAAGGTTTCTGTGTTGAATTTTCAGTAGTAGTTTCACCTCGTTGGTGAATTCTCTCATCCCCTGTCTTGAAGTGAGAGATAGCTTCTTTACAGCTATTTCCTGGCCACTGGGCATCAACCCCTGGAAAAGAAAAGGGCATGGGAATTATCAGCATGCGTTCATATTGGATCATGGAACCACCTTTCCAGTACAGTTCCGTTTAATTAAAAAATGAAGCCATGCCGCTTAGTTTTCTCCTGTTGAACAGCGAAAAAGATCTTGTTTCTCCACGCAGAAGAGTGTTAAAACGTATAAACAGACAGCCCACTCAATATAAATCCAAAGCTCATACACCGGCGAAATCTCATCACTCTTATCATCGTCTCTCCAACCTCATACGCAATTTATTTCAGTAAGTTCACCATTTTCCACAATTCCAGTCCAACCACAAACCTGAAAGTAGGTGGGACGACTTAAAGCAGATTTATCTTATTTCATCTCAAAAGAAAGCACGCGATTGTCCTTGATCGTCATTTTTAACCAGGCGAAAAACAAAAACGATGCTGCGACAGAATACAGGACCAATCCACGGGTTCCTCAAGACCGCGAACGCAAAAAAAAATCGCGACAAAACACCTAAATCGAGGGAGATTATAATCAAACCGAGGTGGAGAGCTCCTCCTACCTTGTAAACCGGACCGAAACCTCCGTGACCGAGCTGGTTCAATTCGGAGAAGAAGTTAGTGGCGACCTGGAGCGTCTGGAGATCGAAGAAGAGGCTGGAGGGCTCGTCCTCAGCTTCCTCCCCCGCGGTCCTCCGGGCGCCGCCGCGGCAACCAGCCGGCTTGACCCTCTTGAGGCACGCGTAGAGGATGGAGAAGATCGCCATCGCTCGCTCATGGCATGACATCGGCGGGTCGGGGCCCGGTCGCCTGGGCCGAAGGCGGTGACGGCGTGGCTCGCGGACGGCGAGGTGGTACGGGAGGTAGTAGATCGAAGTTGAATTCGGAGCGAATCGTCCACGACGGAAGAGCCGTTCGCAGTCGAAGTGGTTGCGGTTCAGTGCTTCGCGTAAACGGGAGCATGACGACGCGTATATAGAGAGAGAGAGAGAGAGAAAGAGAGAGTTGGTGGTTGACTTGACCTTGACGACTCATTGCTTTGCAGGATAAAAACACTATGGGCCCCATGTGTTTCTAATTTCGATTTATTTTGCGAAAAATAAAATGTTTTTGATTTTTTTTTTAAAAATCATTTTTTAGAGAAATAGTGGTATTTTCTGATATTTGGCTGAAATCTAAAAAAGAATTATAAGATATTTTTTTCCGTTTAGTAAGAAAAATCAAATTTCTATCACATATAAATTTTCTATTTCTTAAATAATTTTAAATTATTTTTTTGCTTTTTGGAATTTTTTGTTAATTTTTTAACTGTCTTTCCTTTTTTCTTTTCTCTTTCTTCCTACGTGGCTACCCTTTCCTTTATTGGTTCTCCTTCCTCCTTCCTTCGTTGCTCTTTCCTCCTTGCCATCAGCCATGACGTAGGCCGACGAGTCTCGAGCTCGAGCAAGCAGCCACAGCTAGCGAGCGAGGAAGTTGACGGCAGAGGCAGTCTTGGTGATAGAATCGGCGGCATCGAGGAACGGCTCCACCGGCCCACAGCTCGTGGAGGTGAGCGAGGCTGCGAGGGTCGGTCGAGCTCGAGAACTGCGAGACGAGCATCAAGCTTGCCAGACCTGGCGAGATCGTGGCTCGCCTCGCCATGGAGGCGAAGATCCCAAGATTCGTCAAACAGATATACCAATTTAGGGTTTTACCGTAAATTATTTTTTTAACCATAGAAAATCTTAAATTGGTACATATGTGATAATTTTACCCAAAACTATGTTTTTACCACAAAAATCCTAAATTGGTATACTTATGTTAAATTTACTCAAAACTATTTTTTTACTATATAAAACCCTAAACTAATATATTTGTGATAAAGGTATCCCAAACTATTTTTTTTACAACCAAAAATCTCAAATTGGTGCACATTTGATAAATTTACCCCAAACTAATATCATTGTAATAAATTTACCCTCCATTAGTTTCCGTTGAATTGAGTTAATATCATGAAAATTTTCAAATTGATACACATGTGACAAACAAAGGGTAAGGTATACTCGTCAACTGTCACATGTCATTTAACTCAACAATTTGATAGTAAAATTTAACAAAAATCAACGGTGGATAAATTTATCATAAGTGTATCAGTTTGAGGTAAATTTGTCACATGTATAATAATTTAAGATTTTTTATAGTTAAAAAAATAGTTTTGGGTAGGTTAGGATTTTTTCATGGTAAAAAAAAAATTGAGTGTAAATTTATCATGAGTGTACCAATTTGAGATTTTTTATGATATTAACTCTAATAATTAAGTGTTAACATTTTTCTCTTTCAAATTCTATGGTTAAATTACCCTATTTTAAAGATAATTACCAACGACCATTACAATTAAATCACGACCAATAAAATTAAAAATTTCATCTACAAGTGTAACCAATCTTAGGATAAATTTCTCATTTAGTTTTTAAGAGCTCTGTAACAAAATCGTAAGAACAACACTTTTAACTTCAGCAGCATTAACGTGTCGAATTTGCATATGACGTAAGCAATTGATAAATGTGTTAGAAAGTTTACACAGTCCTAAAGCCTGACTCGAATTCTCTTCCCATTGTTTGTCGTGTTGAGGTGATGACTTTTTGCCTTAACCCTCATTTTAAAATAGAAGTTCTGCGTACATAATGAACTGTTGGAAAAATATTGCACACGTTGACATATCGGGAAAAGTACATAACCCTGTTTGTTGTTATAAAAAAAAATAATAAGATGAAGATTGTGATAAAAATTTCAATAACAATAGCCAAGCCAATAATTTTATATTAATTTTTACACATAAAGATTACAAAATAAATAAACTTGCTAAATACTCTAAACTCAAAATATGAATTGGACAAAAGACGAGGTACTACTAATCGAATCTCCTTAAGTTGATTAGTTCCTGCAAATGGTGTTAAGCAGCCTTAAGATGATTAATTCCTGCAAACGGTGCTAAGCAGCTTTACGAAGTATGCCTCCCAAGATACAACACCTCGAATTGTTTTGTATCAACATCTGTCCAACACTTCTCATAACCAACACACTTGGAAGATGACTATGAGAGAACTAGAGGAATGTGGTTCGAGTTGTGAATTCTGATTCTGAACTACAGAAACATTCTATTTATAGACCAAGAAAACGTCGGTTACATCGACATTAAATCTTGTCGGTTACGCCGACATAAGTGCATGTCGGTTACGCAGACATAAATACACTTTGGTTACACGGACATAAGAACACGTCGGTTACGCTAACATTAAACCAGAAAAGTCTTAACCGCTGCAGAAACTGAAGAGACATAATGTTATAATTTCTCGTTAATGTTGAGCCATTAACACACAAAACTACAACATGAGTGATAAAAGATAAACAAAGAAAAGAAATTATGATATTTT
Source organism: Rhodomyrtus psidioides (assembly GCA_021437785.1). Classification (NCBI taxonomy): domain Eukaryota; kingdom Viridiplantae; phylum Streptophyta; class Magnoliopsida; order Myrtales; family Myrtaceae; genus Rhodomyrtus; species Rhodomyrtus psidioides. The sequence goes on along the minus strand of JAILYB010000004.1, from coordinate 13,939,468 downwards.
ATGGTATAAATTTTATGAGAACGATCTAAATAAATGCATGACACGAAATAATGAAAATAACTCAATTAGTCTTGAACATATAGTGCGGATGGCAATTCAGTCCAAAATTTTTCAGTACTAAATGCTCAACCTCCGATTTGTCCCTCCCGATGCTGTCGTGGTTTCTCATCTTTCATGTACAGAATGAACATCAAACTTTAAAGTTTATTTTTTCACATAATGTATATGTGAAATAATGTTAGACCCTCTTCATTTTCTAATGTTTTGGCTACCATTAATACTGTTTCGAGGGAGATTAATTTGACCATATAAGAGACATATGACTTTTATAGGATTGTAATATGTATCATTTGGTCAATAAAAAAAAATCAACTAATAGAAGATTTTTACATGGATAAGTGCGCTGGGAAGTCCTGAAACTTACAATGAACGTGTAATTAATTGGTACAATCAATTCACTTTGTTAACTTCGTCTAATTTGACTAACGAAAAATGCTCGCGCGACTTTTTTTAAATTATTTTCTCTCTCCTTCGTGGCACTGATGTGTCGAAGACATAAAGGATAAAACTAAAACGATGTCGTTTTATTCCATACATGATCTTTTGATCTAAATATTATTATTTAAATCGGACTAAAGAGATAAAACTAAATTACAAAAAAAAAATGGAAAGTCAGTTTTAGGACTCAGTTGCACTTTTGTGACAAGTATTGAGGCTTTCAGTGCACTTATTCCAATTTTTATAAGATAACAAACTTACGACCATTCAAGAAAAACTAACAATAATCGTGCAAACTGTGAATGAATGTTACATTTTTCTGGAAATAAGATGTTGAGACGACGTGATATTCACCATAAGATACTCTTTAATTTATTGAAGGGTTATTATAATGACGTGAGGGTGGACATCAAACCTGAAAGTTGATTTGAATTTTATGTATGGTGTAGGTTCACATGCATCATCCGACTCAAGTCGCTCTGACCTGGTCCTCAGGTCGAATTGCTCTCGGCATGAAAACTTATGTCGTGTTAGCGTCGAGAGAACTACGAATTCAGTCACAAATCAACGGATATTAATTAGGTACGAAATCATTCGATTTCGTCAATGTAGCCCTTAACCTCCGCATGAAATCTCAATACAGTTTTTCAGGGCACCGAAAATTGCTGACGCGGCGATTTATAACTTGTCCATGTCGGCGTGCCATGTAGGACGGCCGGCGATTTACTCGGCGTCGCGTTAGCAATTTCCGACTGCAATTTATCGGGATGGCTACATTAAAATTTCACGCAAAAAGTTTACGGTCATATGAGCAATTTTGAAAAAAAAAATTGAGATCCAATTATCAGGATTGATCAAGTAATTATCGATGTTAGTGTCCTCTCTAAAGAAATATTGAATAAGCTTGCAAGTTGAGATTATATAGAAATATTGCTCGCGTCCCCCGCCGTAGTATCACTAAGTAAAGTGAAAAAAAGTCCGAGTGGCTCCGGGATTCGTTTTCCTCGTCCAATTACTATAACTCAATTGAGTTTCCTGGAGCTCTGTACCGCATTATCAATTAAAGTAAGAAATCAGAAATCTCATTAGGAAGTTAGGAATTGTTTTTGCCTCCGACGGCGGTTATTCGGCGCCCGACTAATTTTCATCGGACACGGCGGCCTCCGGCTTTATGCATGCCGGAAAGATTAACGGAATTACACGCCGGTGTAGAACGCGTCGCATTGAATTGAGATCACCCTTAGAAGGAGCGCATGAAATGCTCTCGCACGAAAGAGAAAATAAAAAGTGGGCCGAAATGAATGGGGCATGCTTTTTGTCAATAGCATTGACCACAGGGTTGGGATTCCGTTCCACTTATTTTGCGAAAAAAAGAAAAAGAACGATTCGAAAAACATTTTTATGAAAATAGTCATTTGTATTGCTTGAGATAATTAGTCAATGAAAACTATTTTCATGATCGACAACAACATAATATTTCCCGTGCATCCATTTTTATAATCAACATAACCAAAACCATTTTTAAGAAACATTTTTCAAATCGTTCATTTTTCGCGAGACCGACGGAACTTTAGTTCCCGTTGAATTGAAAGCGGAATATTCGTTTTTTTTTTAAATATGTAAAAATCGGCGGTAAGCACTATGTCAACCATTTTTTGGGTCACGAACTACAATAATGGTCGCCTTAATCAGCCGCTTTTATAGGATCGAACTTCGTGCGCGTCGGATCCAAAATCAACCAAATGCTTTCTGGTCAACTCAATGTAAAGCCAAAACGGGCCAATGTAGACAAGAAAATATGCCGATGTTGTCTCCACTCGCACGCAAGCTCGAGCTGCTTTTTTCAAGGGTCGCGACTTCTAATACAAATCGACCAATTCAAACCTCTGGTCCTAAAAAAAAAATTAGGGTTCTTAGGTAAGGTCAAATTCAAACTAACATCTCAATTTTTTTTTTCCTTTTACTTTTCCTATAAAAGTTATGCTGCACATAGACCCGAGAGGATTCAGCGCAAGGCAATAGTCTCTTATGATCAAGGGTATCACTTTGCCTGAACCTAGCCGCCCGCCCCCACCGAGACACTGTGGTTGCACATGAAATTCCCGTGATTGTTAGAGAAAACTAATGGTGGGGATTTTGAAATTTTTAAGTAAAACAGTCTTGATTAGGGAGGAAAACATCATTGAACGGGCAAATTTGACTCGCAAAGGAATATAATACTTATGATCAGGAATGATCAAGAAGACGGGGCATCGTATCGATGTCATAGTCGTGCACGCCACATAAAGAAGGCACTTATTTTTTAAATTAAGACAGGTAGATACTATTTTATTTTATTTTTTGGTCAGAAAGATAAGGAGTACCATTAACTTGGTGAAAGTTGAAATCGAAGGGAGAGTTCCCCGGGTTTTTGTACTTCAATGGATTTGAGCTCGAACTAGTGGGGGAGTTTATCGGAGCCAGACTATCCTATGCAAGTACTAACTTTCTTCTCTTTGGTCGAAGAAGTGCTTTAGGGTTTCAAGGAGCGCCATTTGTTCCGCTTGTGATGCCGAAGCGACCTTCACAGATTGGGCAAAAAACCATTCACGAGAAGACCTGAGTGATTTAGGGTTTCAAGGAACCACATTTGTGGTTCGGACCATATTCGTGGTACTGAACCATTGACAAGCCTACTGAATGATGGCAATAAACGTACATTTTCGATTCGTTTCATATTTGATTATGGCTGGCCACAGGCCACGGGCAAGCGAGCAAATGCCGTCGCCTCGCTCGTTCGCTCATTTTTTTTGGAGTCGAGACGCGTAAATATACTTTTTAAGACAGGATCGCGAAGCGACAAGGTGGTGTCAAAACAATATTTACGTAAATTAAAAAAATTAAAGAGAAGCAAACAAATTAAAAATGAAAAACCCAAAATTTTAAATAATTTATTTTTTAATCTAATATTGCAAATATTTTTTATTTTTATATTATTTTGAAAGGAAAAAAAAAACCGGAGGGAGGGGGGAAGGGTTGAGGCCCTCATGTGTCTCGGCAATTGTATTGTCGAGAGAGACCTAAAATCGTTAATATTATTTTTTTGAATTAATTTATAAATATTTCTTTTTTAATATTATTTTCGGAAAAAACTCTCCAAATCCCAATCCTAGACTCCGTGTAATGATGTTTAGTGCGGGGTCCGACGATCTCTCTTTCGTCCTAAGGACATATGACGAGCAAATGCTCAACGTCAAACGTTGAGAATTTGACACGGAATTGCCATCTCAACCACCGAGGGAGAGAAGGCACATTGTACAATTCATAGCGTTCTAACTTCTAAGTCAGCAAAAGAGGTTGACTGGATTCGGGTTGACTTTTTCGGACGCGCAAAGTGGAAGTTACCGAGATAAAGGCAGGTACAAACAACGCATAACCCAGAAATTGACAGACTTTCCAGAAGACATTGATTTTCGATGTAATAAGGTACAGATTATCGTACGCATAATTCAACTCGACTTGTCAATAGCTAACGCTATTTTCAAGTTGTCATCTTCGAATAAACTCAGAGAACATGCACAGACCGTCTTTGTCCAAGTGGTATCGCCGTATCGGTTAGGTTCCTCCAACAGGGTCATCGGCCCGGTCAACAAATCTCATCGCGAGAAGTCGCAATTCTAGCGCAGAATCTTTACCATCTATCCGAACTACGATCCGGCAATCCCAATTTCAAATTAATCATCAACCACATAAACCAAAAGAACGTGAGAATGCCTCTAAAAAAAAATGAACAAACGCCAGAGGCCACAATTTCCAGATGCACCATCAGAATGGTTCACCACATGCAGAAGCTTTGGCAAAACCCCTTCTCTCCGGACATTCCCCCAATGCACAAACCAATCGAAGCACATGAACCATGGGAAACCAAGATTCCGTAGCAAATTCACATCCTATTGATTCCTCATGTTTTCTACCAACCAAGCTGAAACTCCCTGAGTTGACCCAAACAAGATACCTCCAAAAATTTGAAAATGAAGACAGCTAAAAAAATTACGACTTACATTTCGAGAACCGCCAAAGGGCCATGAACAATGACCGAACGAATTAGAAGATCCTTGCCTTGTCGCCGAGACGCGCCCACTAAAAATTCCAACTGTTCTGATCCATCGAAACGTTCAAAAATAGCTATCCAAAGTGTGATTTTCTTATGACTAAAGTAATGGTTTCGACACACTTAGGCTGCACATGATAACACTTCTTAGGCTGGAAGTGGCTTCTGGCAAGAAGTGAATTTTTCTGCTTTTGCTTTTGAGCATAAGTGGATTTTTCTGTTTGAAGGGAACCGATCGCAATACAAACGTAGCGGAATTACTCTGAATCAACAAGTCCTAAGATCTAACTTGAATCACTGATCGTAAACGAGCATATCACACAAGGAACATACCGTGATTTTCACAGATTAAGAGCCGCCAATGCAGTCTCGAGAGAGGCGTTCGTCTGTTTGACGTTCGGGAGAATTCGTCTTTGTCGTCATCATCTCGTTCTCTGTATATTCACTGTTCTTTGTTAGAAGAACAACTTACTAAATAACGACGTCTGACAGAATTACTTAACGAAGGGACATGACTGTCGTTCACGTTTAAATTTGGTAACCGCCAAGGGATGGAATACCTTACATAGGCGGACCATGGTGCTTACCACGCAACCCCATAAAATCCAACATCTCCCACTCGTCCAGAAAAGGCTATCTATATCTCTCACTTACCCACTAAGGATCATAACTCCCACTCACCCACGAAAGGTTAAATATAATTCTCTATTTTCTGCAAAGTTCATATCGATAAATAATCCGTGTGACCAACATACTGCGAGAGCTCGTTGCCATACATCCGTTAGGAGTATATAACAGCTCTAAAATGGCATGTTAACTCATAGTAGATTCAGTATGCAGTATCCTAGATCAATCAGTCACATTTATATCATATCTCTCTTGATTTCTTTGAGCGCTCAAATACAATACATTGTATTCATAATCATGATTAACTCAAATAATCATAATTGGTCGACCTGTGAACACAAAAATTGAATGTGACATCCAAAACAAATCGATCTTCCTCTTCCCTTAAACCTCTCAATCTCATTCCAGCTCGCTTTTCTAGAAATGTCACATTAGGTCGAATTAATCTCATGACCATTGGTAACACCCTAAGATAGGGAACATCAAAAAGAAATCTTGAGAATAAGTAAAAGTCGTTATGGGACTTAATTTGAGAAACTTTTGTCCTTAAGGCTGCGTATGGTAGCGTTTCTGTTCCAGGGAGCATTTTTTGAACAGAAATATTTTTTTGTGTTTCTGTTCAAAATTACAATTTTTGGGAAAAAAACATGTTTGGTAATTTAAAAAAAAAAACACTTTTTTTAGTCGCCGATCGGCGATCGGCGGCGGACGGCGACCGAAGGTGGGCGATGGCGGCCGACGGCGAACGGCGACGGGCGATGGCGGCCGGCGACCGGCAACGGCGGCCGGCGACGGCGGAAGGCGGCCGGCGACGGCGGACGGCGGCCGTCGACCGGCAACGGCGGCCGGCGAAGGCGGACGGCGTTCGGCGACAACGGACGGCGGCCGGCGACGGGGGACGGCGGCCGGCGACCGCGGCCGGCGACGGCGGTAGGCGACCGGCGACCGGCGACCGGCGACGGAGGCAGGCGGCCGGTGGCCGGCGGACGGCAGACGGTGGCCGGCGACGGCGGGTGGTGGTCGGCGACGGCGGACGGCGGGCGGCGGCCGGTGGCCGGCGACGGCGGACGGCGGCCGGTGGCCGGCGGTGGCGGCTGTCTTTTAGCGAGGCAGCGAGTGGTAATCGCGTCGGCGACGATGGATGGTGGTTTCAAAAGTGTTCCAAAATCCCAGAAGCAAGTTTTTTTGTTCCTTCAAAAGTGTTCCCTAGCACAAAAGTGTTCCGCGGAACACTTTTGGAACATTTTTGAACCATACGCGTTTCTGCTCCAAAAGTGTTCCCGGAACACTTTTGGAACAGAAACAGTTTCCCCAGCCACCATCCATACACAGCCTAAGAGTCTCACACGACTATAGAGTTGAGATCAAAACTCTTGCCAACTCTTTTTGGTCGATTCATACATACGTAATATGAAGTACGTATTATAATATTCTCTCCTTTCCCATGGAGCGTATGTCTTTTCACTTTTAATACCGAATAGATGATAGCTTGACATACTCAATATCTAGCTTGAGTTCACAAATCTACTATCTTTAAAAGAATTTTTCAGAACTCACATCTGGCATTGAAGACAGATAAAGTGAAATATGTGGGCTATATCACTTTCAATATTTCATTTTCGGACATAATAAAAATTATGACCTCATCTCAACACTTCTGTTAAGGCAACATTAAATTTTCAAACTCTCAATTATCACATAAATAATAAGTTTGAAATCGTCTCATCTCTATTTATCATGCAGTAAATAGATGCGATTACATATGTGAGTAGGCTAATCTTATCTGTCCGACATACATTCTCAACATAATGCACCAAGCATTAATATGCATAAATGTCATACAATCACATAGACATCAATAATGATAACAAACACAATTAAATGTGAACATTGGGAAATATAAATGTCTAATACTCCCACTTTTACGCACTCCTAGAGATTTCAATATATGAAACTAATCATTTTGCTAACACATGACAGAGGAGAAATATCTCTAGGTACTCACTTCACAAAAGAGCTGCTATCATTTTGTGCATGTATGTATACTGTATGTTCACATCTTTTCTTACAACTATGTCTTTCACAAAAACATATCGCGTGTCTATTTGCTTGGTCTGGCAATGAATCCTTAGTGTAAGCTATTGTTGCTTAGCTGTCACAATCAACTAATAATTGTGCCTACAACATCTTTAGCAACACTTCACTGATCCAATCATCTCTTGAGCCAAAACATTCTCTTGTACTGCTGTTGATAACACCACGAGATCATCTTCTATCGTGGTTAAGGTTATACACGTTTGCTTAACGCCACGAGATCAATTTCCATCGTGGATAAGGCTATACACCTTTGCTTCTTACTACTCTAACACAAGGCGTCATTTCTAAATAAGAACGCAAATCTAAACCTTTTCCTCAGTCAACATCAATATAGCTTTCAAGGTGCAAATCTCTACCTTGATAACTCAATAAAAAATCCAGCAACACTTTTCAAATATCTCAAAATTTTCTTGACGGCAATTCAAAGTACTTGACCTGCAATGGATTGGTATCTACATACCATTCCAACTACATAATAAATATCAGGTCTTTTACATACATAGTGTACATTAAGCTTCTGACAGCACTAGCATATGGAACGATTTCCATTTCTTTATTTTTCTTGTGGAGACTCATGACACATCTTCGGCTCAGACATTCACCTCTTGTAATAGGAGTATTTTAGGTTTACAATTTTGCACAGAAATCATTCAAGGACTTCTATAAGTCTCTCGTGAAAGAAATCACAATCTCTTTAAACGTATGCAGATTCACCAATATCTTCTATATAAAAAATTGGAACATAACCAATTCTGACTGTATCAATTAACTCCATACTGCTCCTAGCAATTAGTATATCATTAACATATAATGATAAGATCACATAATATATACAATGATCCTCATCAATCATTAGAAAAATATATGCCACAGTGGCATTACGAAAAAATATATATCATTATCTCGAAGACTACTTAAGGCCATATATCGATCTCAAAAAGTCGATATACCTTTTGTTCTTGGCCTTCTATAACAAACCCAATAGGTTGTTTCATGCAGAATTCTTTTTTTTTTAATTCTCCATTGAGAATCGCAGTCTTTGCATCAATTTGATATAATCTAAGATCCATACTAATCGCTTTCAGAATAAGGTGAACTGATCATACTATTTCACCATAAGGCGAACTTTATATCTCTTCATCGAGCCATCAGCTTTGCGCTTTATTTTGAGAACGCATTTGTTCCCAATGGCTTTGTGTTCATTCAAAAGATCAATCAGTTCCCAAAACTTCGTTTGATCTCATTAATTCCATATCTTTTTTCATTGCTTGTATCCACTTTTTCTTATCAGGGCAAATCGGAGCCTTATTTTATACTCCCTGACTTATTCTCTTCTTATGGTGCAACCATGAAAGCTTTATATTCATTGTCTAAACGTCGACAATTTGACGGAGAAAGCTTTGTGCGACTTGTTTGCCAAATTGGAGATCGTACACTTAGTACATCATTCTCCATTACGATTCCACTCGGATCAGACAACAACGATATCTTCTTTACATCAAGTAGTTGCAATTGAAACTAATTCGAAACTAATTCCCTACTTCTCACATTGCTCCCACTTGAATAAGACGCCCTAGAAAAATCACTGTCACTATCCTAAAATTCAAACAGAGAATGGTTTTTAAGTATTTCGCCCTTTTCCGGAAATTCATTCACTAAGAATGTGATATGTCGTGATTCAAATTCAGTTACACTTCACACTTTCTTGCTCACCTATAACACTTGCCTTTTTGAATGCTCGTAGTATTTCACGATGATACTCTTTTTGCCTCTAGGGCCCGATTTCTCATACTTGTGGGAGAACACATGTGTATAGGAAGCACATCAAGGTCTGAAAAAATTGAAATCTCATTTTCAACCTGTCTACAATTCATATGTAGTAGAGGTAGCTGATTTATAAGGCACACTATTAAGTATCTAGACAGCCACCAACAAAATATCACCACAATAGGTAATACGCACAATAGAATGTGTCATCAAAGATTTAACCATATCTATTAGGACCTATTTTCTCTATTTTTGCTGGAATAGAAAACTGTTTTTCTATTCATTTTCATCACATAAATATCCGAACTGATCAGATAGATTTTCTTGGCCTCGATCGATCATTTTTTATTTATATATATATAAAGTAATTTTAAAAAAAACTTAAATAATTTCTCGAAACTTATGCTTCAAAGTTATGAGAAATTATAAAACATCATATCCAAATCGGGGGTAATGATATATAAATGTGATGAAATAAATAGTCACATGCCTTGCTCTCACATTTATTATTGAACCACATATGTCTGAATGGATCAACGCAAAGGAAACTTAGCCCTTGTTCATTTTCTAAATGGTTTCCTCATTGTTATTACCATCAGGCAATGCTCACAAATAGGCCAATCGACACTTTCAATATTGTCCAATAAGCCCTCTTTAGCTTATTTTATCCAGCCTAGCGTGCCAAATATTTATATCATCACAAAAGATGAAATTAGAGAATAATTAATATTCACATTATTGTACTTAACAATATGCATAATGACGGGATGCCCAATGAAACATCACGAAACGAAATTTGTGGTCAGTAGTTGATCGTTCCACCGTCCGACTTGGTGGGACGGTCAGCTAAAGCTTCATCCTCTGCTCGATTCATCCGTATGTGCACGGGTCCGCCACTGCAGCCCCATCGCTAGAGGTTAGGACGTCTCTCTACAACTACATGATGTACCAACTACCAAATGCCCAAGGCATGAGCTAATCAGTGATTTGCCCCTCGACACATCTCAAAATTACGACCATGTGGAAGACGGCGCAGCCCATTCATTACCAGGCTACCATGCTCACTGGTGGCATCGCAGTCTTTTTATTCCTCGTAGCTAGTCCCCAATTTTGCAAGAAAATGACTGAAACAAAATTTCTTTAGTCGAGTTTGAAGTGCATATCAAATGTAATACTCTCCTACACAATCTACGTCCATCGCCATCGATTCGAATAATTGGTCCATTTTCAGCCTACGGCGAATGAAAGCGGATCGTATAACGGCATGTGCGCCATATAAAAGTCCTTTTTTTCGCCCTATTGTTTCTATCTCGAGCACGGTGGATGCACGACTTCCGTTTCGGACACATAAGATTTCGATTTCACACCAAGCAGTTCAAATCGAAGTAGAGAAGCAAGATAGAATATCTGGAGTCAGGGACTTGATTAGGACGAAATTCGTGCGCGTTTAAGGACTCAATCCGATAAATAAAAGTTTTCGAGGACTCGATTAACAAGATGCGTAATTTGGGGAGACCAAACGTAGAGCTTTCCCCTCCATTTTCTTGGGCCCGTAAGTTGAGGCTGGACTCTATCGATCCGGCCCGATACACTCAACTCGATTTGGGCTTCTCCTGATATCTTATTCCGAAGTCGGGATAGAGCTATTTCAGATTCGGTGCAGGGACGTCCCAAAACCGCATAACGTGCCGGGTCTACCATCCAAACGCGAATTAGAGTTGACTTTATTCTCTCCTTTTCCACAACAGCCAAACAACCGGCCATTTCTAATGGCGTCGCTGCATTTCCAAATTCGCCCTCGCGATAAACCAGAAATCACCGTTTCGGTTGAATCGCGCCCCTCTCTCTCTCTCTCTCTCTCTCTCGCCCACTCCGAGCCCAAACAGCCATTGACGACCGTCCTCCGAGCTCCCGACCGTCGGCCGAACCGGCGCGGAAACCTGAATCGAGCGCTCCAGTAGATGCTTGCTTCGTTTGAGAAGGAAAACGGAAGCGAAAGTGTGGGGGGAGACAGAGCGAGGGAGAGATTGATTCGATTGGAAGAATGAGGTCTTCTTCTTCTTCAGGAAGGATCGACATCGCCGCGAGCGCGCAGAGGCTCGATGTCGACAATCGTATCGCTCTCCGCTACTACTACAGGATCGCCGATAATGTCCTCAAGCAGGTCCGTCGAAATTTTTTCTGCTCGATCCATGGTTCTTATCGATCTACTGAATGTAATATCAACTGTTTTTTTCATTCTCTTCGTACCTTTAAGTTCTTATTTGGTTTTTGAGTAAATCGAATGTGAGGCATGAGAGATGTGGAGGCTGGTTTCTTAGTTCATTGTCGTCAGCTAGTTGTAACTTCTGGAGCATGTCATGCCTCATGGCTTTTTGTGAGTTCACTAGATTATGTTGTACTTCACGACCAGGCAACCCTGTCGGGTTGCGTTGTAGGCATCTAATTTGAAGCTTCTGATACGTCTGTTGTATCAGTCGGTTTTCTGGATACTTATGGCCAATGGTAGACATAAAAATTGGTCTTGGTAAAAGGTAAAGACTTTGTCATAGCATGTATTTGAACAGGAGCGAGACTGTGAAGCCTATTCCGGGTTTTCCAGACTTTGCCATTCAATTGTTGATATTGGTAACATGCTTGATAGGGGTATTTTGTCTCCATTACACGATAACTCCATCTTGTCTGATTGATGTCCGTATGACAAATTGCTATGTACAGATTCTCTCGTTGTTACTCAGAACATGATTCTGCCTATATATGGTGCATGGCAATTTATGCGATGGAGAGTGGTCTTACTTGACGTCATTTGTTACAGTCGATTGCTGGATGTCTAAAACATCTTCTATGATTTCAATTGGTTGACCCTGAACACTTAGAGTTCGAACGAGTTATAGCTCCATATTCTTTGATTGATGCATGCTGCTGTTCTTGCATATCATCGATCATTGTTGTGACGTGACTGAATTGACAGTTCTGTGTTTCTAAATATATGGCTCCTGAATCCTGCACCCCCATATTCTTGGATCGATTTTCGTTCTTAACTGCTTGTTTATCTCCCCTGTGTCAATTGCGTGCAGGCTAATATATTCCGAGAGGAGAATAATATTGTAGATCTGTATGTTATGCTTCTCAGGTTTTCGAGGTACGATTTGTCATCCCTCATTTTTCTTTATGTTACTGTCCAGTGAATAGATACTTGATTCGGTTGTGAAAAGACTGGAGAAGCAATTTTGCTCATATTTGCTAGAAACTACACTAGAGTTTGATATAATTCCATTATTTTGCATCAGTTTGGTTTCCGAAACCATTCCTCGCCATCGAGATTATAGAGCATCTTCACAAAAGAAGAAGGATTTACTGAAAAAGGTATCTTCCTAGTTTCCTATGTCACTTTATGTAGGATTGAGAAATACTGCATTGTTCTGGATCACATGTGAACATGGTTTATGCTTTCTCTTGTAGCAATTGCTAAATGCATTGACTGAGCTGGAGGATTTGAAGCCCAAAGTGCAGCAGAAAATCGCTGGTTCTAACCGGAAACAGGTGAACCAGATGAATAACTGGGGTTATCGTAATCAAAGTAGTTCTCTGGAATGGACTCCTGTCAGAAAGCAGATTTCGACAAATTACGACATGAAAGTGGTATCGCAGCCTGTTCTTCCACAGACTTATCCTAACTCTGCCTTCACTCAAGTTGTGTGAGTTGTGCGTTCCTGTCTTTGTGATTTAAGGAGCATTGATCTTAATGCTATGCATTGTCCAAGGTATCAAGACCAACTTCTCTACTATCCAATTATCGGAGTACAACGATCCAGCCGCCTCTGCAATCCAGTCCAGTGAATGAGCAATTCCACAAATTGTAAGTGGTTGTTTCTGGGTAACATCTACACATTTTGGAAGTAATTTTGATTCATTGATAACCTTGTTAAGTTAGAGTTTTGTATCAGGTGGAGTTTTACTGAACTCCTTGTAAGCGCAGCTGTTCTAGTGCAAGCAACTCATACTGTTGATGGTCTAGATTTGATAGTTCATGTATGATGGTGCCCACATTGGTTTCTTGGTTAGGTCTCCAAGCCACTTTCTTTCTGTTCTATGCCTAATCAAACCACTAATGCGATGAAAGTAACGTGTGCTAGTCCTGTAGAATTGGTCAGTCAAATTGTGACCTACCCCACACTGGGCACCTCTTATCAGGGCATTTGAGAACTTATGGTTGTCTGCTGATGTCCCTTAGTACCCCTGGAAGGGTTGCTTATATATGAGACATGCATAAGTGAAGTTTGCGAAGATAAGCTAAACTTGAAGTACAGATTCCTGTGAGATGTAGTCCAGTCGAGCATGTATTTGTTTTTCTTGAGATATTCTTGTGTGCTGGATTAGCATGAATGAAAAAAAGTAGAAGTTTGTTTAGGCTGATAAATGAGAGACTTCTTCACCTTTTTTATTTTTTTCTCTTGATTATTGTAGATCACTTAGCATGGTGCGCCCGAAGGAGGAGACTCTCTCCAGGCATTCTATTTTAGGGCCTAATGGACTTAATGGGCACTGGCAGCCACCTAGGAGCGATAAATGGGTATGGAACTATGGTCTTAAATGTTTTCTTCATTTTTCGATCCTGATGGATGCCGACTTTTCCTATGACTAGGTTCAATATCCAAGCAACATAGACTTGACTCCGGTTGAAATACCCAGGTTGGTCTTCCATGTACTGTGGTCTATTCTGCTGTTCATTACATACCTATACATTGTGGAAAGGTTTTGAGGCCTAGGAAGCTCTGTGATTATTGTAGCATGTATGTGCTTTCCTCTCATCTTGATTTGACTTGCACCCTTGACTGAATGGTGCCTTATGCAAGAAGCAGGCTGCTACCATCTGTAGAAGACAAACATGCAATTAAGAATGACTCCACCGAGTTGGAAAAGGAAACTTCTAGTTTAGATTCAAATCTCGTTGTCGACGATGCCACCAAGGTGCCTCAAACTGAGGAAGAACCTCTGATGATCTCCTTTGAAACTACAGAAACAACTGTTCAAGCAGATATCATTCGACAGCCATCTCCTCCTCCTGTTCTGGCAGAAGTGCAAGATTTAATTCCAGGAGTGTCTCATGAACATAATGATTTAAAGTGTGGCCTGGATAAGCCAGCATCTGATAATTATATTTGTTCAGAATCTCCCCTACAGTTGCACATTGTAAGTCTTGAAGTCCTTTGCTCATGGCTACTTTATTACATTGTTCCCTTCTAGTTTATAGCCTCCTTTTGTCTTGGGAAAGTGCCATTGACTGAACAGAAACTCTATCCAATTTAGGCCAATTTATTTGAAGGATTTTGGTGTTAAAGAGTGCCCTGGAGGCACTTGTTAAGTAAGCAAATGAGGAAATGTTGGAATCTCCAATGCACTGACTTTATCAAGTTACGAGTAATTCATGCTTTGAAATACTTTTTTCACTAGGCATGCTTTAGCAAGTGTCTCCAGGGCAGTTGTTAATAGGGCCTTTAATGAGTATGCAATGTATAATTAGAGAGAGAATATCCTTGCAGATGATACATTGGTAATAGTCAGTAAATAACTAGAGAGCTCAGACTGAGAATTTGTGTGCGCTCATTATTTTGCTGCTGTTTCTTTTTGCAGTCAACGGCATTGATGAATACCTTTATGAAACTGGCTAAGGTCAATACTGACCGCAATTTGGAAACGTGTGGCATCCTTGCAGGTTCACTTGTGAGTACTGCAGAATCTTCAAATTGTTCCTTGCTATTTGTGAGGCTAATATATTCTCTATGTCTTTCTGACAGAAACATAGGAAATTCTTTGTCACTGCCCTAATCATTCCAAAGCAGGAATCAACATCGGATTCTGTATGTCAGCCTCGCATATTTAGAAATTCTAAGTGTCACGATTCTTTCATTGATAATTTTTTGTCCTTCACCTACTGACATTTGTTTAAATCCAGTGCCAGACCACAAATGAAGAAGAGATATTTGAAGTGCAAGATAAGCAATCTCTTTTTCCACTAGGGTGGATTCATGTGAGTATTTGGTGGTGTGCTTGTGAAGTCTTCTTGCCTTGTGTCTTTACGATTAAGGTGGTTTTGTTATTGTGCTGAATGATTATATGTCATCTAATAATAAGTTTTAAGATGATCAGGTTTCAGAATTGTCGTCACAGATTTGTAGAGGAAACGAAGTAAATTCATTTTGTTCCCATGTATTAGAAAGTTATACGAGGAACACACTATTTAAAGTTCCTGCACCTTGGTTATATTGCAGGGGCACTATTTTAGAAACTTCTCCCCATCAGAAATGTGAATAGCTCCATTTATTTTTGGAGCTATATTCAGTCAAGATGTCTGGTAGAGTGGATAATGGTGCATATAATTTGCCTACTTTTTTTTTTTGCTATATATGGTGCATGTATTTTGTTGACGTGTTCAAGGACAAGAAAGCTGAACAAACTTAATACGGTCACTTTTTGTTGGGAGAAATTTTTGTGTTTTTGCCTTTTCAAAATGAAGGATGGAGTATCAGTGTATTAGGCCAAAATCCAAGGGGGTTCATGTGATGTCTACTAGAGTTTTAGATCGAACAACATGTTTAGGATGAACTGTGACGTTTGATGGCTGAAGTTTGCTTACAAAGAGTTGTTTGCTTTTACCCACTTCTGCCATTCTGGGACGAGCTACAAAAGAGTGATCCATTGTTTGGAAGCTTTAAAGAGATGATTTGGAGTAATTCTGTGGTAGTAGTTTTGTTGTGAACATCAGTTAACTGAAACCGTTGTGTATGTGAGAACTTATTGCTTAGAAGCTAAGTATCCTCCTACAGTTTTATCTAACATCCAGAGTGTAATTCACAAAAAAACAATATGATCTGAAGACTTAACAAACGGATGCATTTTTCTTTTTGGGTCTCCCCTATCATGAGAAGGATGAGGAATCTTTGCTGTTGTTTGCATGTTATTCTCCAGTTTGCGGTTATAAACAGATAAAACTGATTGCATTGCTCGGTGGTTCAGCATTGTTGAGATCTCTCCTTGCAAATAACTAGATTGCATAACTTTCTCCTTTGTGGGGAGAGGACTTTCTTCTGTCATTTGTATGTTCTCTTATCTTGCAGTTGGTGATCAAAGTTTGGTGGTTCATTGTCAGCTGCATGTGCCTTTCATATGTTTCACTATATTATATAGGAAGCTCCTACTTTGATTTATTTTTTCACTGTGAGATTGATTGTTCTTCAATGTTTAATTTCAGACGCATCCTACGCAGTCCTGTTTTATGTCATCGATTGATCTTCATACGCATTACTCTTATCAGGTGTGTATCTCTTTCTGGTCTTTGTCGCCCTTTTAATTTGCTAGGTGGCGGTACATGTGGAGAATAGAATAGTTGTACTTCTCTCGTACTTGGGATGAGGTTGTCAATTTACCAGACAGTATGTTGATTTTTAGTTCATTTTTTCTACTTGATCTTCAAATTCTTGACTTTTGACTTGACCTTTTCTCGCAGTTACCTTACCTAGGAAGAAAATTTCTCGTCATACAGAAAGTTTCTGTTGACACAGACTAAATGGTTCAATTGTAATAAAATCGCCAGTGACGCACGGCCTCTCAGAAAATCTTATTCACACACCAAACATGCTGTATACTATCATACATTAGTCTTTCCTATTCTTTCCCCCATTCCAAGATGTGGCTTCTGAAATTACACTCGTCTTCAACTCTTTCTTTTTTCTTTTTTTTTTGTCCACTAAAGTAGGCTATTGAGCTCGCGTAGCACATTTTAAACGTGGATTGTCATTGTGCTTTGTAGCTACTTACTGGTTCACTCATTTGTTTCCTCCTGGTCCAGATTATGTTGCCGGAATCTGTTGCAATAGTAATGGCTCCAAAAGATGGTTTGAGGTTGGCCTGTTTTTCCATCTATTGCATTATTTGCTGGTTGATATGCATAGCGATAACATCCGTCCTTTTAACTCTGCGCAGAACCCACGGGATTTTTCGGTTGACGACGCCCGGTGGCATGTCAGTCATAAGACAGTGCCAGCAGCGCGGGTTTCACCCCCATAACCAGCCTTCGGATGGCGGGCCAATTTACAAGTCGTGTACAGATGTCTATATGAATCCGGATCTTAAATTCGACATCATTGATCTACGATGACAAAACTTTGGCATCAGAACTGGTAATTGTTTACCTTGCAATTGTCGATAGCATATATGAATATGATATTTTTGTTTTGGGAAATTCCGATTAAGCCCATGATTGTTGAAATGCCTGTGATTGTACATAAGACAGGAAGGGCTATACTGCCCAGTTGGCCTGTATCGTGTGAGAATCTGGGAAGCCACTGCTTGTCATTCATTGAAGAGATTTTTGTCTGTCTCACAACTGAGAATCCTGGCTCCAGCTATTGGTTCCATGGAGATTTGCATGGGACATGTTATTAATTTTTCCAGTGCAATATTGATAATCCATTTCCACTCAAATAACTCAGAATTCGGTATGTTATTTGTTTTCATATTAATAGGAATTCAGCAAATAACAAATTGAACAATAGAAAAGTGTAATAAAAACATATGTGCTAAGTTGAACAAACAGAAATATGAAAGTTACTTCGAAACTGAAGTAATAAAATCGAAACAAAATCTTTGTCGTTGCATAGCAGGTCTTCAAATCCGAGGGCCACCGCGACTGTCGCTGTGCTTCGGCCGTGGCTTGACAAGGCGGGAAGAACTCTCGTTCTTTGTCAAGATGAGGTTATGGGGGCAGCAATAGTCATTGGTCGGTCGACCACCTTGTTGCAGTTGCCCTCCTCAGGCGAGCTCCTCACGATGGTCACATCCTCCTCTCTATGATCGCATGGTTTGATTAGAGAACGCAAAACCATCTCCTGCTGGTCGCCATCCTGGAACCACCACCACAAGGTGGTAGCTAGCGGTCCTTGGTGACAACAATGTTTCAGCTGCGGGAGGCCGAGGCGGTGGCGACGCGAAGCGAGGAGTGGCCTCAACAAAAACAAGGGAAAATTTCAAGTAACGAAGTTCGGCTTTTTTTTTTTTTTTTTTCCTGATTGGCGATAATTTTTTTTTATTGAAAATATATTTTAGATGGGTCTAAATAGAATCCATTTATAGACCCATTTTAAATTAGTTATTGTTCCTTAGAGTTCATTTTAATATATTCATAAAATTGAAGTGATGCATTTTTAAAGCCCATCTTGCAAATACGAGTGGAAAGTGGTCGGATAGACCCATTTCGCTACCTTTAAATAATCGGTTCGGATTAGGTTTGGAAAGAGTAGAACCGATTCGATTTTATCTTGTCTTAATTTTGTCACATCGATACCAATTGATATATTGGTAGCGAATGTGAACAGTTAATATGCTTTTTGTGTATGTTTTTTCAACTGAAATGAATAATTACTACATTTATTTGCGACCTGAAATACATATTATTATTTTTTTTGTGAAAAAGATATATATTCTTCGTTGTGAGAATTTCGTCTAATTCATCCACATGACAAGTGATTGGAGCGTTGCATGTGCTACCCACATGTGACTACTACCAAAAGGAAAGTGTCTACTTCGTTGATTTTTATTTTCGTTTAACATGAAAGATAAATTTGGTCCCAAAAGAATAAGGGAAAATAACATAAAAGAAATCGTAAGTTATACCCATTACGGCACCAATATCCTGTACTTCTTTTTTATCACCAAAACTCCCAAACTTGTATTAGTGTGGTTAATATACCATCTGTTTACCCTAAAAAAAAAAAAATCAATTAGCCCACTATCAAATTTTTATTTCAAGCCTTTTTTTTAACAACTAGTACCATAAACTTGTACCGGTACTATAAAGATTTATGATTCTTTTTTGTCACACCGCTACAAGTTTGGAGTTTTGGTAACATTAAGAAAGTTATGGAGTATTATCGTAATAGTGAGCATAATTTAGGAGTTTTGGTTAGAGGCGAGCAAACTAGATTAGACGGACCTGGATCGAACCGGACCGAATCAGCCGGGTTGGTTCGATCCTTGAGAGGGGTGGTCCGATCCCCGGTCCCAATAAATGGGATCGGTGATCAGGTAATTCGGTCCGTGGTTTCATGGTGGATGGGACAAAATTAGAAATAAAAAATAGAAATATTTGAACTTCAAACAAAATAGTACAATGATTGTGGCCACTGAACTAGTTAACTACTACTAACCAAAAAAAAGGGAACAAGTTAACTACTAAATTAGTTAACCTAATTCATAATTTCCCCAAGACACTCACTCCTCTCCTTTCGGTCTCTGCTCCCGTCTCACCTTCACCTCTCCATTCGCTCCTCTCACGATCTCACCTCTCGCTTGTCGATGTCGTCACTCATCTCGCGTCTCACAGCCACTAGGGAGACCTATCGCAGCCAATGGCGTTGCCGACTCGCCGCTTCTCTCGCTGTTTCTATAAGCAGCTGGTGTTAACGGTCCCATTACGACCAGACCGGGATCGGACCAGATCATCGGTCCCGATATTGAGAATTTGGGGATCGAAATTACCGATTCGGTCCCCGGTTCCATACCAAGATCGGATCAAACCAGCCTGAACGATGCATGCCCCTAGTTTTGGTAACGCAATAAGAATAATGGGATATTGGTGTCTCAGTATAATATAGGGTTCTTTTTTATGGTATTGGGAAAGCTACCCAAGCATTTCTAACCTCATTATACGGATGTCAATTTGATCCTAAACTTTCTAATTTTGTCAATTCAATCCAAAACCTTTGGGTGAAATTTCAAGGTAGTCATTTCGGCCAACTTTCATCAGAAATCACTAATGTGGCGGTATACCGCGTAGGACGGTCGGCGATGACTGAATTGTCACACCTTAAGATTTTCGACGAAACTTGGTTGGAAGAACCCTATTGAAATTTCACGCAAAAAGGTTTAGGATTGAATTGACGAATCAATATCCATACAATAAATTTATGATTGAATGGATAATTTTTTCGGCAGTATTAACCCAAAGAAGTATCAGCGGTTAGTGTTGGGTAAGAATACGAGGTCAATTTGGTTAGTTAATGGTCGGGTGAGATTTGGTTCTCTAACCCTCTTGCATTCCAATGTCAACGAACCATGCCATCCACGATGATGTACAAAAATTTCCCATCGTACCGAAGAACGACCCGCCACGTGGACGTCTGACGTGTCTTGTGCATGGGTTAGGTCAAACGGACTGTCGTTTTTGACGAAGCTTTGCAAAGGTTTTTCATTCATTTCGGGGATCCTCCTTTATTGACCGAGGTGGGATTACCCACTTTGACCGACAAACCAACCAATTACTATAATTGCTGAAAAATATCTCGAGACCGCTGCTGCTTCTTCTAATTAATGGAAATTAAGAATCAGATTGAAACGCAAGTCAAATGACCCTCCAACCTCTAAGCAGCTGTCGACTTCTTTGCTTAGTCAGCATTAACTGTTGGGTTGAATGTTTCTAAGGTGGTGTGTGATTCACATGTCAATTTCTCAAATTTTCTTGACTTTCCTGTTGATTGGATGCTTAACAAGCGTCGTGTTGAAGCGTTCGTTAACGAATTCCTATTTCTATTTGTGATTTAGCCGATTATACTGTGGTCAGAACTCCGAGTTTTGTTGACTAGAAAGCAATTTTGGTCTTGAATCTGTTAATCTCGATCGGTCGGATCCGTACCATTTTTATGTTCATCCAAAATGAAATGTTCCGAATCACATTGCCTGTAGCCCCACATGTTATTTACCGGCACTGGCCAGAGTCTCATGATGCTTATCCATCTGCGATGAGCACAAATTGCCCGGACTCATTTGATTTCAGAGGCGGGAGCTATTTTAGAGTCTCATTGTGTTTATCCATCGCGATCGACACGAGTAAGGACGACAGGTCTCTCACGATTATAAGATTAAAAAATCATATTGCTTCTAGTGCCTTGGAATTCTTTCTTTTGGTCTAGTATTTGCAATTGCGAGGGTGTTGGTGTGCATTTTCCTTTGCCAAGGATGATGACAAGTCTCTCTCTCTCTCTCATTCTCTTCTCCATAATAAAAAGGCATGGGCACATGAACTTTGTTCCATAATGCCTTCTAACCTACATATTCTCTTAGAGTGGCCATCTCATATGTCTGCCCTCTGTTTTTATCCGACAAAGGCCAGTTCTGCCACTCCATGTTCAAATTATCAAACAATTTTTAAAACTTTCCCTTTGTCAGAATCATCCCAATCTTCCGTTTTCTCAGCTCCAAAAGGCTTTCTCTTTCCTTAGTCACGTTAATTATAAATACTCTGCAACCATCTGCTTGCAAAGTACCCACAAAGACCAAAAGCCATCTCTTGTCAATCCTTCTTATGCCCTACATAGCCATCAAATTTGAAATTCTTTTCATCAACCATCACTGCCAGCCCTTCATTCTTGAAACCGAGACCAATCCATCTACAAGTCCTTGAAGCTAAGCTAAACACCCTTCAGGTTGGTTGTAACCCATCAGCAAAAACCAATTCTTTTGATTTCTTCCCTCTGAATTTTCTACCCGGAACAGGAGCAATGTGCTCGGAGACCTGTCCAGCTCTCGCATCGAGCTTCCTTGATCTCCCCCAAAAGGGCAAGGAAGCCGTAGGGACGCCAAATGCAGAGTCGGGGTCCTCGTGGCGTTCGAACTCGAACTGCGAGTTCGAGTTCGGCATCAGCGGCGGCGGGCTTGGGCACACATCTTCTTCGGCGGACGAGCTTTTTGCCAACGGCGTGATCCTTCCATTTCAGATACAACCTGAAAGCCTCGCGGCCAAAAGGGCCTCCAGAAGCGAAGCCGAAGTGGCAGTTCATCTCCCGTTCTTCATTTCTATTCCTCGTCCCCCAACGTGGGACGACAACGACGGCAAGAAGATAGAGAGAACAGAGGAGATTGCATTGATACCATCGGGGTCGGGATCAGATCAAGAAAAGCTTCAGTCTTGGTCTTTTTGGGGATTCAGGAGAAGCACTAGTCTCAACTCTGATAAAGGTTGCACCAAGAAGAGTTCAATTTTGCCATCACAGCTCCTGTCAAGAAGCAAATCAACAGGTTCAGTGCTAGGCCTAAGAAGATCATCTTCACATAGAAGAAAAGGTAGTTCGATTCCCAGACCTCCGAATTCATCGTCGACATCAAGTGTTGCAGCGAAAAGGGCCTCCGAAGCAGCGGCGCCTCTCCCTTTCCTCACTCCTCTTCCTAGTCCCTCAACATGCTGCGATGATGACATGAAGATAGAGAGGACAGAGGATAATGCATTTACACCATCAAGATCGGGATCAGATCAAGAAAAGCTTCAGTCTTGGTCTTTCTGGGGATTCAGGAGAAGCACTAGCGTCAACTCTGGCGATCGTTGCACCAGCAAGAGTTCAGTTATCCAATCACAACTCCTGTCGAAAAGCAAGTCAACAGGTTCGGTGCTAGCTCCGAGAAGATCATCTTCACCTGGAAGACAAGCCAGTCACATTCCCAAACCTTCGTATTCTTCATCGGCATCTCATTCTTACCCTTGGCTCCAAAAAGCTCCATCGAAGAAGAATCATGGGCTCGGAGCGTCTCACGGGAGCACAGTCCGAGTTAGTCCGGTCCTGAACTTGCCATCCATATGCATTTCCAAGGGGGCTGCGAACGTCTTTAGCTTGGGTTGTTTCACAGTCAAGGAAAAGAAGAACAAAACATGATTGTGTTGTTGTTTTCTGATCTGAATAATGTTTATCATAAGTTGATTCATGTCATTCTCCTCATGAAAGCACTGTATCGAGGCATTGTAGACCGAGGAGAAACTACTGTAACCTCAAATTTGATGGACCATGTGGGCGACAAAATCAATCATGTTGTGAATATATATATATATATATGAAGACATGTAATTTTCCAATGGAAGCAGGAAGAATTACCAAAAAAGTTCCAAACTTATTGCAATTTCGTCTATTCAGTTCAAAACTTTTATTTATTATTATTTTTTTTTTTTGCAAATTGAATTCTAAATATTTTGCATTATGCTAATTAAGGGTGAGCAGTTCCAGATTCCACCTGGAACCTAGAACCTACCCGTCGAAACAGGTTTCTTATTTTTTGGAACCTCATACTCTGGAACCTACTCGTCATACTCTGGAACTTGGAACTTACCCTGTTACAGGTTCTAGGGCCGATTTCAAGGTACTCGAGAGTCGAGAACCTACCGATTTTTTGTTTCCTTTCTTTTTTTCATTTTTGATTAAGCAAAATAAGAGTGAACGCTACAACCGGCAACTGTTAAGGGAAAGTAGATGCAAGCAATTTTAGGTTCCGTACAAGTTACATTTAGAACCTGAAACTAACCCATTGGAATAGGTTCCTCATTTTTTGGAACCTAAAATCTAAATATTTATTTGGCTCCAAATTATACACTCATCATCGATCGCCATAGAACATTATAGGATCATGCGAGACATATACCCAGAAAAATACATATCGGGAACCTGGAACCTACCCTTTGGAACAGATTCCTCAATTTTTGAAATTTGAAACCTACCCTACATACTTTAAAACCAGAAACCAGACCGATTCCCATAGGTTTTGCTCCAAGTTCCTGGTTCTACACTCAAACCATTCTCAATTCTAGTATCAATTAAGTCCATCTGATCAATTTTAGCAGACAACACTGACATGGACGCCAGCCATCCTACGTAGGGCGATCGGTGGTGACTTGGACAATTTCTAATAATTTTTAATATTTTTTGAATTTTCTTTTTATTTTTGAATTTTCTTTTTTCTCTTTTTTCCCCTTCCCTTTTTCCTCTCCAGTGACCAACCAAAGGTGAAGGCCAGCGTCGGCCATTGCTAAGCGGGGCTTGCCCTCGCTCGCCAGAAGGAGGAGGGAAGGAAAAAAGATAAAAAAAAAAATAAAAGGAAAAATAAAAAAATAATTCCAAAAATATTAAAATATCATTGAAAATTATCTACGTAAGTATTTTCCAGTTGAAATTAATCGGATGGACTGAATTGGCAAAAAATGCAAAAGGTTTATGACTTAATAGGTAAAAAAAAAGATTTAGAAGTGAATTTATATAATCACAATAGATTTAGGATTTTTTATTTTTTTAATGAATTTTCAAGTATGAGTAGATCTGACAATCGCAATGGAAGACATCAAAAACAGGGCCGCCCTCTTTTCCGGATTGTCCATTTCCCTCGCAGGGCTAAATAGGGATATGCGCTTTTGACCAGGTCACTTGAGAGAATCTGCTCAAAGTTCTCCTTTTGACGGTTTCAAACGCCGAGATGCACATTTGCTTAGGTCAACAATCTAATTTGAACTTGAGAAAGAGCGGGACGTTTGACGGAATACGAGGAACCGAAGAAGGCGGAGAATTTTTTTTTTTTTTTAAAAGGAATATTTTGACCAAAGGTGATCGATTGGAGGGGACATGTCTCGGCCTCGAGACAGATACCATCATCGAGAATGACCCAGATGTGCTCTACATTCTACAATCTTGTCTCTTAAACGAGCAAAGAATATGCAATTAAAAAAACAAATGTCTCTACCGTATACATTAAATTGCCAGTCTAGTTACCTAAGAATCGTATCGGGAAAGGTCCTTCGTCCATATCATAGTAGTATTCGAGACATCCAAACGAATAGATCCCAAGGATATGAAGGATTAGGATGAGTGGCACAAGTTAAAAACACATCCGGACTCGTAGAGGAGAACTTCCACGTGACTGTCGCCCGGCGACGGTTAAAACGTTAGTCTCATGACGGAGAAATGCCAGAGCGAAAGCAGAAGAATGATATGAAATTCATACGGACTTGAGAAATCAAGTTGCGACTCTTGCCACGAAGCAAAAACAGAGGATATCGGAAACCTGCAAAAGTCTGTACATGATTGCCGCTGGTATAGTGTTTCTTTCGCCGAGACAAGATCTCTCTTCTCACAGGAAAAGAGAAAACCGAAAAAAAGCAGCACCAAAATTCCTTGGTCCCTATAAGAGATGTGGTTTTTGCTATAAAAGAATTTGCTGTACAACTATATACAGAGAAGCCAGGCAAATCTCGACTTACTATCAAGGAGAGGCACATCATTGACGTGAGTCCAAGCAGTTGGGATCGAACGCCTCGTTCTTGATCACCCTCGTGTTGTACGAACCGCAATATGTACACTTGTGATACAGCCAGTGAAAACGGGCCGATCCTTTTCGATCACAGTCATTACACAAAATATCCTGAAAAGCCACATGAGACTTGATATTTTCAGTTTGTGTGATTGGAGGAAGAGGAAGAGAAGCATCAGCCCGTGGTCTAGCACAGGGCTCTGACAGAATTTTGAAACCAAAAAAAAAAAAAAACAGGATAAACACAGATGTATCACTAACGTAGTTGCGCACAAATATTTGCCCTCTTCTGAAGAAACACTTGGAATATCAAATCTACGTATAGCATATGAGATCTCCCAGTTCATGATAATAAAAGATGCTGTTAGAGGCATGCATACCTGACATCGATCCCTGTATTCCTCTGGAAGCTCCTCAGCAGCAAGCAGGGCATCAAGCATGCCAAAGTAAACCTGCGTAAAATGCAAAGAAACTTAACAAAGACAGACTCGGTGTTGTAAAGAAGTTCGCGGCAGCATCTAACTCTTTGAGATCGAACGAGAGAGAGAGAGAGAGAGAGAGAGAGAGAGAGAGAGATCTCATGAAAACCGGAAGAATCAAATCAGTTTTGACAGCAAAGAACATCCATTGATAACATGCAACCAGGTCCTCTATATCATGAATTAATGCCGTGAGTTGGTTTTTCCGTTCTCCAATTTTCAACTTATATCATGAGCAGGTTACTTCATGAGTTCCGCGTTCCGTACTACAGTGCACATTATTGATCTATTTTATCCAGGTGGTCTCGACATCTTAAAGAAGTCAGCCTAGAATGCTTCATCTTTTAATCAATTATTGTCATATGAAAGGGAACAAAAAACCATACAGGATTGAGCATACATATAGGGATAACACTATGAACAAAGGTATAAAAGAGTTCTCTTACTGCCATATCTCCCAGTGACTTGCTGCATATTGGACAGGTATAATGACTGCAAGTGTATGCCTAACAAATTTGAAGAAAGTGTCATTCAATTTCTGATTAGGCAATGATAATAATTAGATGGAAGCAGAGCAAAAATGCCTCAAGGATAGTGGTTTTTTTTTTTTTTTTTTTTGGGGGGCGTGTGGGGGGGGGGGGGGGGGGGGGGTGGAGGGGAGGAGAGAGAGAGAGACCTGAAAGCAAGCTGAATGCATATAATGCCCACATGGTAGAGCTCTGACTGTCGCACTAGATGTGAATAAGAAATCACAGCAAATAGGGCAGTTTGTCTCTAGACCTTTCTCTAAGCACTTATGGCTTGCCAACTTCATCCCTAGACAACAGTTGCATGTCATGCAGTGGAAATAGTCTACTCCAAGACCCTTTCCAACACGGCATAAATTGCAATACGGGCAATGATACACATTCCTGAAGTCACACAAACAGGGACGACAATCTTAGCAAATGATCCAAAAGAAGCAAGGATAAATGATCACATTGATAGATAAGTATAAGATAGATCAAGTCGCTAAACTAGAGGTTCCTGAAGTAGCATCAAAGAGATGTGTTCACTCAAAATTTACCAAGCAAGCTCCACAATAAGACCATCAATTACGATTACTTGCACTGTAAGTGTGATCAATAGTTTCTTGTGGTAAGCTAAGTGATTTATTTATCCAGTTTACCTTTCATCATCAAAAAACTTGCATATGGTGCAATAGTACTTCGCCATTGGAAATTTATTGCAAGAAGGTGTAGTGCAAATTGGACCAACTGGCTGAATCTCCAAGCAAACCATACACATCATTTCTTTGGTTGATTTCCTGCATCGGTCAAGCAGCAATTTAATGCATGTACAAATACAGAAGCTCTAAATTATGATGAGAAGTGATGGTGTCAGCTACTTACCTATCCATTGAGTGATCACTCACTTTGTAATGGCAAAATCTACAAGTAAACAATTTGCCACAACATGCAGCTCGAAGTTTGCAATTTCTTTTGTAATGTTCACACCCAAACACTTTTTTCTCTGAATCTCGGAACGATGGTGCACGGCCCCCTATATCATTGCCATTTGAAGTTTCTCCTATCACTTCTTGAGGCAACTTCTGCTGAGCTGCTATCCAGCGACTATAACAAGCAATCAATTGGTCAATCACTCAAAACTTGTTACAGGAATGCAGGAAGGGGTACAGATATTTTACAAACTTAATAACACGCAACCAACTTAATGCTGTTTCTAGACTTTCCTGGAGACCTACCTAGTCATAAGATTTTGGACAAGATATGCTTTTCTCCGAGGATCAAGAGATGAATCCCTGTAAACCTTTCTAATCTCAGCCTCAAGCTCATTTTGGTTCATTCGAAAGATATCCTTCCACCCAGGCTTGAACATCTGATCACTTTGGTCAAGTGTCTCTTGAAGCTCAATCCCTACAGACAAAATTCACGCATATTTAAAGGGAAAACTGCATAATAATGTAAAATCATCATAGATCTAAAGTTAATTCAATCAGAGAGTATAAGCTTTACTGCTCTTTACAAATACCCCAAAAAGAAACAGACCTAAGAAACAAACCTTTGTGTGATGAGCTGGACTCTGATGATTGAAATTGTAAAGATGATACTCCAGTTCCTTTCAAGCACTCATTTAGCCACTCATTAAACATCGTGTTTTTTGTTGCCTGTTTCCATGTGTCCATCATTTTATTCTGCTCATCCAGTGTAAGTGCAGCTGTTACCCATGGTAACATGGATTGCAGCACTTCAGCTCCAGTAGTTCCAATAATGCGACCCACTATTTTGTCTTGATCCTGCACTGAGAAGTGTTTACCGAACAATGGCCACAACTCAAGTTCTTCCCTGAATATATGCTGATCTAGAGTAACCTTGATAGACTTGCACATTCCTTGAAGCTTTGTTGCAAGTTCTTTGTACTTTAATGTACAATCGCTACCAGCAATTTCACTATTTCCACTAAGCTGCTCCAAAAGGGAAGTTCTGTGCAATTTTTCATGGAGGAGTGAAAGCTCAGAAAGAACACATGAGATATCTTCAAATAATTTTTCTTCCTGCTTGTGGTCAAGTGTATATGAGTGACTAACATTATGAAGAGCCTCTTTTGATTCCAGGGCAGGAAAGACAATGTCATCCTCAGCATTACTGTGAGCTCGGTACAATCCCCACAAAAGGCGAAATCTGCCAATGAACTGCCTGATGAATGTCTCATCACAATCACTGAGCTTTCCAGATTCCACGTCTAAAAATTCCAAATCTTTACGTATTGCTTTATGAAACTTAAAAATTGTATCAATGGGTCGTTCAATACGTCCATCGTCAGAGGATTGACCATCCGTTTCCCAGATAAAAAGACTGGAATTAAGGGAGGGAGCAGAGTTAAAAGACAGAGAACGCAAAGACTTAGCTGTCGATAAAGAGCTCAATCCCAGATTGCTAGAGTTTACTCCTAAACCTGGGGACATGACAAGACCTATCACTGCAGGGCAGTTCATAGGCATTCAACTTTCTGAACAACCAACGGCATTGCCGTCTTCACATGATATAGTTGCATTTTTGCTTGACAGGTCTTTTGACATAATCAGCCTGGGCGGATAATGATTGTGCTGACAATGAAGAAGCACACGCACAAGATGGTTGAATATAATCTTCTTCAATGTCCAAAGACCTTTTAAAAGGGCAGCAGCAGTCCCACAAGGAGATAAGCACACACCCTGACCACGGCCCTTGCAAGCCCACCCAGAGAAAAGCGTAACTAGAGCAGCATCTGATGCTGGAGCTGGTACACAAACAGATCAAAACTCAGAATAACCTCAAAAGATTCGGAACTTCATGTAGATATGTTACAATTTTCACAAAGCTATAACTTCAGAGTCTGTCATCTGGTACCTGCTGACTGCATGTTTCTAATGAAATTCCTAGCTTCCTCTTTACCTAAAGAACCTACTAGCCACGGCAAGACACGTTCAATCAACTTCAGAGGCATCATGCGACAAGCTCTGATACAAAAGCTCCTTTGTCTTTTGAAGCTAAAATGTGTTCTAGCCAGTGGAAGAACCTGTACATAAAAGTAGCTTAGCGAGTTCCACGGAAAAAAGATTATCTGATGGAACAGGTTCTACTCATGCATCAGTCAATTGAACTCTGAAGAACCAGCTGATTTTATTTCATTTTTTTTTTTTTGGGTCGAAGATCTTATTTCATTTTCTGATAGAGAAAGTGTCACTGTTACCAAATAGGAGATTCCCTATGACACTAAACTCTTTTAACTCCTATCCACCTAATTGATATTAGTAGATGAGCCATATACTTCTTAAATACCTACAAAATGCCTTCAAAATTTCACAGGTTGTTGGGTTCACAACTATAATTTTCTTGCCCCAATGTCGCCTGTATTCTATAGAAAGTTACCATGTGACATCAAAATAGAGACTAGAGATGACAAGAGAAAAAAGTAAAGTATCAAGCAAAAGCTCACTTGAACTTCTTCACTATGGAAGTGCCTCTGTATGGTTTCAATTATCTGATCAGCATGTGAAGCATAACTTCTCATAAAAATCAGCACTTGAAGTAGAGGTTGCTCCAGCACTTTGAAATCTTTCTATTAAGCACCGGAACTCACTGAGTTGACTTTCTTCTTCGGCATGCTCCTGGATAAAAGACAACTCCCCATCAACAGCAGGAAATATGACCTTATCTTCAGCAATACTGCAACCAAGAGAAAAACTTAATTATAAGAAAATGCAGGGATTAGACAAGAACAACAATCGAAAAGAAATATAATCTGCAAGATTATACAACACAAGATATACGGTGAGGCCTGAGACTATCACAATCATGAAAATAAGAAGATGAGATTACAGTTCTGCCCTTTGATGAGTCGATTTTTTGTGATTGATGAGCCAGTTTGAAGATTAATTTCTAGTATATCAATCAACTAGAAGGGCTAATCTTCTACTGTCTTCTGGAGCTTGAGAATCATCACTGTGCTTTTCTGGTAATGAAATGGAATAGCAAATAACAGCTGCTGTAAAATGAAACACTATAATTTTCTACCTGTGGTAAATACAAACTTCAGCAATAAACTGGAGCCTCTCGTTAAAGGATGATAAATCCATGAAGTCACCACATACTTGAATCTTTCTTGCCTCGTCAGCGATTTCAAGTAATTCTCTCTTAATAGCACTATGCCAAAGTAATATTTCATCTATTGGATGTGAGGAAGTTGAGTCGGAAAAGTTGACATTTGACTCGGAGCGTTTTCTTTTCCCTGTCTTGGATGAGTCACACACCACTTTGAGGGTTTGACATGCTGATAGTGTACTCTCCAACAGGTTTGTGCCTGAGGTCCATCTGGATATCGTTCAACTGTACTGGCAGCATTACTCCCTTTCATCCAAGTGAAAATAACCTTCAACAAATACACACTGTAATAAGGTGCCTCTGGTCTGCAAAAGGACATTGGTTGACCTTGTCAACTTGACTGTAACCTGAAACATTACCTGTTGAAGAAGTTCTTCTTCTGGGACTATTTTGCTTATGCATTTACAGAGATCTTGATATTCCTCATTTGAAATAGAGGAAGACAGCCATGGAAGGAATTCCATCATCATATTCACAGGAATGCTGCATAAAAACTGCCAAACCAAAGATGCCTGCTCTTCAAACGAGAACTTCTCAATAAGCAAGGGAAAGACCTGGCAAAAGCAGAGGCAACCTAATTTAAAGAAGATTCTTCAAAGGAATAATGCCGGTGCTTGAACAATATCAACAGTAAAAGCTGTATCAGGAAATATATCAAACAGTGGCATGCAAATGCATATATATATTCCAAAGAACCCCCACTTGCACTGGCAGCTGCGCCTCCAGAGCTTGGGGCCCAGCAATGGTTTCTCGCAGAATTAACAATGTGTGAAAATGGAAGTAGATATTTTAAATCTCACAACCACGTAGTAGCTTCCATACTGCACGAAGTCTTCCTTTAGATTCGGGTGATTTCAAATAAGTACACTACTTTATGAAAGATCCCGTTAAATGGAAATAATGCCTTGTTGTGTTATCTTAGGTGTTTCAGGCCTTTGATTACAAGAGAGTAATCCCATCGTGTTAGCACTAGCGCCCCTTCTATTGTGACCATGTACTTTACAGTTGGGAAGATCGATTCCAGTGTGGACTAGCTCAAGGTCGGAACTTGAAACTGACACTACATGTCATTTCAACGATCAAAAGCAGGAACCGAATCTGGCAAGACCTGGAATAGGCCTTGAACAACAAAAGGCCTTCGGGGTGAAGAAAAAAAAAAAGGGGGGGGGGGGGGGGGGGGGGGGGGGAGGAGAGAGATGAAGTAAGGTTTCTATTTTGCTGTAAACAAGAGAGAGAATGCACTTGAGAAAAGAAGAGAGGTGGCTATAGGTCGAGGGGCTTTAAACTTATTCCATAAAAGCAACTGGGTAGTATACAAATGAACTCCTTCAGTTGAGTTGGTCTTGCGCGCCAGTTCATAAGTTTTAAGTCACCAATTTCACTTCTTTGCTGGCATGAGGTGGGATAATTTTTTTTCCTTTTCATAAGGTAAAGATTGTTCAACCGTGTAACCAGCTTGGTTGGTCCGGTTCCTGGTCGGTCGGTTGTACTTATGCCAAGAACTGGGAACAGAACCATTCTAAGGATAATTGAGAGTTCCTGAGCCAAGAAACTGCATCAAATCAGGCTGGTACAGGGATAAAATGAAATTGGCTTGCACCTCATAACAGGGCAAAAGGGGTGCCCCAAGAAAGTTGCCTATGTTGGAATGACCAATTCATGACCATGCATCTTGAGGCACAATTTATCATTGGTTAATTTTCCAAATTTGCTAACACCACTGAAAGGAAGCATCACGAAGTGACAATGCTAAAACAGGTCATATAGAGCCACAAACTGCAAACGGTTATACATGTTACATTCTAAGCAGTCAACTTACATCCCTCATTATCCCAGCGGTCAAGTCATAAAAATTACATTCATATATCAAATTGAAATGCAAAGGGGATACCTGCTCCTCTTCTTTTGCCATATGCTGGCTAATTGATGTCTGAAGGGCTCCTGTACAAGATGCCAGCTCCCTAGGAAAATTTTCATCCATCCGTGCAACATTGTTTA
This sequence comes from Rhodomyrtus psidioides, assembly GCA_021437785.1. Lineage (NCBI taxonomy): Eukaryota > Viridiplantae > Streptophyta > Magnoliopsida > Myrtales > Myrtaceae > Rhodomyrtus > Rhodomyrtus psidioides. The sequence goes on along the minus strand of JAILYB010000004.1, from coordinate 13,907,156 downwards.
GCAAGTCAAATAGATGATCAAAGAGATTGCTTTCACCCTCATGCTCCAAGGAATATGTTTGTGCCACATTTTTCACCCGTATGTCAAGAGCTGGAAAGATCACCTGCAGCTCAAGTGAAAAAGTGGTCATAACTTCATATAGGACATTTGACCCCAAAAAAAAAAAAAAAATCATATAGGACAGAATGGAGACTGACTCATGTGGTAAAGAGCTGTCTCATTTGCGTGGTAACATTCAACGAGCACCATTTCGTCATGTACAATCAGCCATAGAGGCAACTTAAAGTGAAAAGGGTTCAGAAGATGCAAAAATGCACCTAAGCAGGAGTCACTTGTACAGATCAATTCCCTAGCTCCTATATTACCCTCTCTCAATTCTAGGAACACAGTTAGAGATGGCATATCAAAATGAACAATCATATAATGAGAAATGTCCTACCCTCTCACAAGTGGAACATGTCCTAGCATGTGCACATTCACTTTTACAACACCAAATTGAATTGCTGATAGTTATTCCAGCGTACAAATGACAAGCGCCTTTACAGTAGCACAGTAGTGCATATTATCATGCATCAGTAGAGGACCAATACAAAATGTTCAAATAAGTTATGATAAGAAAAGGAGTTCTGCCATTAAGTGTGCCACTGCCATCCTTTACCTACTTATCAACTCATTGCACACTTAATCAGAGAAAACAAGCTAAATGGCCTGTCAACTCCTCCATGTAAGACAACGTCCTTGACAATGCCACTTCAAAGACTAATCTGGTTTTCAGACGCTGTCACTGAGCAGATCAATTTCTTGAGCAGCTGAATTGACTTCACAAGTTACTGCAGTGACAGTGCTGACGTCTCACTAGAAAGGAATCCTACAGTATTACTTTCGTTGATAGTGCCACGGAAGTATGGATTAAATGCTTAAATACCGATTCTTGAATACGATGAATGTTGAAGAGAAACATGTTTCTTCACCTCTTCCTCTCCTCCCTGTGTTCTATGTGTGCACACTTGCCCGTGCCTTACATGTATGCCGGAACATCTCACATCAATAACAACTTGTAAAGACGCTCAGAGAGAGAGAGAGAAAGAGAAGGAAGTTGCACTAGGTAGTTACAACCTACAATTACAATACCACTAAATAAGTGAGAGAAACTAAACTGTTGTGCAAATGAGGAGCAAAAGCTGCCAGTTCTCTCCTACTCTTCAGGCAAATTTCCGAGCACTCAGAGAGTGGAAAAGTAAATGCTCTCCACAAATTAAACCATTCAACAGACTAATCTCCATCACCATCTCCCCTAACCAAGCCCAAGCCAAATACGCTAATCACAGAACTCCGCTTCAGATTGGCAATTACGAAATCATTCACAAAATCACATAACGTATATTTCAACAGAGGGTTAAAAAAAAAACCGTAAAATCGGTACCTCGTCCTCGGCACTGGAGTGATGCTTATACATCGATCGAAGGAAATGGTAACGCTCGAGAAGGGGCTCGATGTCCGAGCGCCGCCCCGTCGCGTAAGCCACGGCGAATTTGTGAAGCGCCTCGAGCTCGTTGCGAATCGCCTTGTGGAAATACAGGAAAATCAGAATCGGCGACTTGAGCTCGCACTTGTCCAGGCAACACTTGGCCGCCGGTGGGGACGAATCCACGCTCCCGCCGTTCTCGACGGAGCTCGACAGCACCGCCACGCCCCCTCCGCCGCCGCCCCCTGCCAACGGCGTCGACATTTCGCCGTCGCTCGCTCTCTCTCTCTAGATTCACCTCGACCCGAACTTTCCAGCAGTCTCTCTCTCTCTCTCAAAGTCTCCGCACAGGTTTTCTCTCTCTACAATCTCTTATCTCGTTTTCTTCTTCCTCTCTCTCTGTCTCCCCTCCCTTTGTTTTTCTCTTTTCTCTCCGTCTGTAAAATCTTTTGTTTGTTTTGGAGTTTTCCTCGGAGCCAGAAGGTTTTATATAGTTGGACCGCGTGCCACGTGGTGAGCTTGGCCACGTCGGATGTCGATGTCCGCAACGGACATTCACGGGGATTCACGTGAGCGGAGTCTTCCAGTCACGTTGACGGCGTGAGGGGCCGGTTTCGTTCCCGTTGCCGTCGACAGCCAGCAATGAGACGTGATGCCATTAAGAAGAATTCTACTGCATTGGGAATTTTGACTTGAAATTAACATGAAATTCTGGAAAATTCTCAAAAGTACTCAATAATTGATTTATTAAACATGCTAATTTCCTTTTAGAACACAAACACAAAAAAAATGCTAATTTCCTAAAAAAAAACCTCAAACTTTATGTCCAATATCAATTCTGCCCCAAATTTTTTATTTTTTAAAAAATGCTAAAAATGTCAACTAAAGCGGGGGTGAAATTGTAAAATGCGAAGGTGCCGTGCAATAATACATGATTTAATTTCTAAAATACCGTGGATGTCGCCTGTGTCGTGAATGTTTTAATAACAATAATAACTCTCGGAATTGCGGTAGTACGAGTAAGACTATAGAAATTTTACGTATGCAGATGGGAAATAAATAAAAAAAGGCTATTATGTACAAATGCTGAAATATATATAATTTAAAAACCATACGCTAGTGAAATTTCGAAAAAAAAACAATTATTTGGTAGCTTGCTTTTACCTTTCGCGGAAGCAGTTAAAAAAAGTTACACTCCATCAATGGTGTTGTGTTACCATTATGGTGATGCAAGTTAGGAATGTGACACTATCCGAGTCATTGTTGCATGTCCACTTATTGATTTAGACCGAACCGATAGCATTAAAAGAAACGATAAAATTATGGTTGCATGTAAATATCAGGAAGGATTATTAAAAAAAAAGAGAGTCATAATCATATTGCAATTATGCAAATTAAGTACTAAATTTTTTTCGACTGATTGAGTCCTAAACCTTTTGCATCTAATTTAATCAATCCGATCAATTTTTGCCGGAGATTATTAGATGGAACTGGTCATCTTATATGAGGAGCATCTGATGCAAACGTGAATAAATTTTAATATTATTTAATACTCATTTTAGTTTTTTTTATCTCTTTTATTTTTTTTTTCTTTTCCTCCTCCTTCTACTCTATTGCCGGACCTCGACGACTGGCCACCTCACCGCCCACTGGCGAGGGTGAGCCTCGACCTCACTATCGCTGAGCAAGAGCGAGGCCGACCTTGCTAGCTCGGCAATGGTCAGCCTCACCTAGCCCTTGGCAAGGCCAGCCTCGCCTCTGGCTGGTTGCCGAGGTATGGTAACTGGTTAGAGGAAGAAGGGAAGAAAAATAAAGAAAAAAATTATAAAATAAATTTGAATATCATTAAAAAGATGTACATGTTCAGTATCGATCACGTCATGTAAAATGATCGGCGTTCATGTACGCGATTTTCGGTCAAAATTGACTTGATGAACTGAATTGACACAATTGCAATAAGTTTATGACATTTTTTGATAATTTTCTTGTAAAAATTGTACAAGGACATCGTTATCGCCACATCTCTCGCGCCCCGATTACTTCTGTCCTGCATTCCATCTGCATAACGAATTCACGAATTCATCTTTTCCGACAGGGTTTCCCCATTGCTGTTTCTTCTCTTCTCCTCGATCATCATCATCATTGTCTCCCTTTCTCGCTTGGGTTTTTGGCTGACCACTAATGTAAAAACTATGTTACCCTAGAAGTCAAAAGTTGAAGGAGAGAGGGTGATGGCTTCTTTTGACTTTTTTGTGCGTTGTTCTTGGACCGTTAAAGAGAGTAAAAGCTATCATGCGAATGGAGCTAGAGGCTATAGCTAGCATTTACTCAAGCATATGCCTTCATATCTCTCTCTTTGCATGTCCTCCTTCAATTACCCTAAAACTTGTACGTTCTCAATAATATATTGAAAAAGAAAACTCCTATATATATACATGCATATAGAAAATGAGGCAAGCATTACTTAAGAGGACTTTGCTAGCATTATAATTTTTGGGTAACTGCGAGATCAAATAATATCATATTGTAAGCCATAAATTCTTAAAAGAGTGAACCCCACAATAATTTTGAATTAATTTTTTTTTTGTAATTAGTCTATTATCATAACAGTCACTCGAAGACTGTTATATAATTAATTCTATACTTTTGAAAGCTCGGAGATGTCCATTTCAATTGGTCAATTACCTAATGTCGGCGACATAATATTTTTTTTTGTTTTTTCGATTTTTTTATTCTGTATTTTCTTTTCTTTTTCTTTTTTTTTTTTTACTTTCCAGCCCTCCAATCCGTATTCTCTCTCTCCCCGCATCCTCTCTCTCCTCCTCTTCTTCTTCTTCGTTGTTTTCCTTCGTGACTTTCCATGTACAGTAGCGATGCCTTCGTGCACAGCGGCTACCCAAGCGTTGGTCACGGCTGCTCCGATGACCCGATCCTCTCTCTTCCCCGACTTGGCCTCAGCTGCTCCGAATAGCCGATCCTCTCTCTTCCCCAACGGAACCCTAACTCTCGGCGACATTGATGTCGCCGACCGGAGATGATCCACGGCCCGCCATAACCTCACGATTAGCTCCCTCTCACTCCATTACAACTCAGCCCGACGTCAATCTTACTTTTCCTTCAACTGTAGTGCTCCTCTTGCCTTGCCAAGCCTCGCCATGGCTGGACGAGGTTCAATCTCGCCAGATCTGGGCTGGCGAGGCGAGCCTCGCTTGGCCATCGACGCTCGGCGTCACAAGCCTATGGCGAGGGCGGCCGTTTCTTTGATAGGTTGTCGAGGTCGGGCGACGGCTGGAGGAAGAAGATGGAACTGTAAGAGAAAGAGGAGGACGCCATGGAAGGTTACGAAGAAGAAGAGGAAGAGAGAGAAAGTGGAGAGTGTGTGTGTGTGTGTGTGTGTGTGTGTGTGTATATACGGATTGGGAGGGCTGGAAAGTAAAAAAAGAAAGAAAAAACATAAAGTCAAAAAAATAAAAAAAAAATAAAAAAAAATTATTAAAATATTATGTTACCGGCCGGCCGGCGTCCACCTCAGCGCCGGCCGACCAAAATTCGCCGGATGGACTTAGCTGGCATAATTGCAAAATGTTTAGGACTGAATCGAAAAAAAAAATAAGTTTGGGACTGAATCGGCACAATTGCAATAGATTTTGGACTTTTTTGATAATTTTCCCGAAACACACTATTGGCATCATGCACACATATAAGGAACTTACCTTTTTTTCTTTCTTTCTTTTTTGCATAGGTAACAACGTATTGGATAAAAAACAATTCTTGAAAGAGGTCTTTAACTCCAGGAATGAATAGAAAAGGAAATGTTTTAGGTTTTATTACCTGTTGATGAATCCCTAACTTTAGGTCTTTTTTAAAGTTGATTCGATTACGGAATACATTATTAAGCCTTATGTATTTCGGGATTAGTGGCTTCAAAGCAAAATTTTCTCTGGCTACATCTGTTTAATTGTATTATGGATTTATTCCGAGTATAATAATCACGTTAAAGATGAAAGAAAACCCATTTCATCATATATATATATACATACACCATAAAACAATCAAACTTGGAGAGATTATGAACCAAATGAGACTAAGACTTCATTTGTTTCAATGTAAGATGAATGATTTGGAATTTACTTTTTAAAAAGTAATTGCTTGAATCGCTCGCAGAAATGAACGAGCAAAAATATTTTCACTGTCCGTTAATATTTAGATTAATAAAAATATTTATCATCGACTAATTGTTTCAGGCCATATAAATGATTAATTATGGAAAAATATTTTCCAAAATATCTATGCTTTGTCAAATAAATGGAGACTTGATAAAGATGAAGGTGACGAGGCACCAACCAAAATGATATCAAAGGGAAAAATCCGTTTGCAAATCTCTTGAGAACACTATCGATCGGCAGCTTGGGCTTTTTCCTAGGACAACACGACACTCTGATTGAATATTCTAAGACAATACTACCGTGGCATGAGAATGAATTCCATTCTCGATTTCGTTTGATTTGCCAAAATTAAATAATTCGAAAATGTTCTTTAAAAAATAATTGCTTATATCGCTCGAAATATTTAATCGAAGAAAAAAAAACCATCATTATCAACAATAACTTTTTGTCGAAATATTTTCGCGAACGATTTTCCATCCACTCATGTCTCGCGGAAACAGATGGAGATCTCATGTCGAATTACTTAATGCAGGACACAATATTTCTTGGAGGTAACATGTAGAAAAATCAAAATATATGAGATCTTTCCTTCTTTTCGTCAACAAAAATACGTGACATTGTAAAGGAAGAAAACGTGAGCTTAACTCACAAAGAAGGATATAAAGCTTTTACATCATGCACTTATTGCATGAGGATTCATGCTTTGAACATATGTTGCCCGAGTATCCTATCCGTAAAATCGGTGATTTCTAGGGGTGTGCAAACAGGACCGGGATCGGCCCGGACCGGCCGGGTTGGTCTGGTCTTTGAGGTGGGCGGTCCGGTCCCCGGTTCCATGAGTTGGGATCGGACCGACCCGACCCGGACCGGACCAACTATAATAAATAATTATTTATATATATAAATATATGCAATTAGAAAAAGATGATGATTTTCTGATAGAAATAGGACCATAAAAGATTAAAATTGGAAGGTGCCCTACTTATTGATCGGAGATATTTGAATCATTGAAACTTTTACTGGTGTGTTTGATTTTCAATTGTGATAGTACCTTCCTTTTCCCTTCAGTGAAGAGGACTGGCTGTCTTTGGCAAAATAAGCAAAAATCTCAATTTGCTATAGGAGATACTTCAATCTCCTTCGTCCCTTATTATTCTTGAAAATTATTTCAAAAACAAAAAAAATTTACTTCCATAATCAATCCATTGAGCTCAAAATGCTGCAGGAGGTTATAGTTAACGGTCCTACTGAGCTGAGACTGGGACCGGGACCGCACATGACCGCCGGTCCTGGTCCGATCCGGTCTAGTCTGTGGTCCCTAAAATATGGGGACCGAGACTACTGGTCCGGTTCGGTCCCCGGTTTCATGCCGAGACCAGCCTGGACCATGCACACCCTGGTGAGTATTATAGTCTGCGTCTCGAATGGATATGTAAAGATTTTATGGGGCCACCGTCGAATGCTCTAAAAATTTAAGTCGAGAGATAGGTAAATACATGTTTTTGATATTCGAATATTTAGACTAAATATGCCAATACTCTCCCTCGCTCGCAGTCCGGATTTCGGCCTAAATTGTTGTAAATATCTTTCATTTTCTAATTATTTTCAAATGATACGAAGTATCATTCGTTCTCAAACGGTGCCTAAAAATTAACAGTAGAAAACTATAATAAGGAAGACAAATAAGAGGCCTGAAAAGGTTTGAACTTACTCCGTCTCGGTTCGATAATAAGCATAATTTCGTAAGACCATTACCAATCATTCTAAAAGTTCCAACCGATAGACGAAGCCGTGATTCGATGTATGAATATTAGTATGAAAAGCATTCACATTTTGGAATAAATGAAAAAGGATATTTGCTGCTGATGGCGAAGCTAAAAAGCGAAACGAGATTTGAACCGAGCAATTTTGGTCTTTTCTTACGTTGGACCGCAAAGCCATGAACATAAATCGGCGGAAAGTAATAATTCATTCCTCTCCATCTTTTTATATTATATTATATTTTTTTTATTTATTTTTGTAAAACTTTTTTGTTTTATTCACTATTTTTCACTCGTTAGACCCGGATATTGTAAATGGATTCTCGCAAGTTTAGTAAATTACTATACGTAAATAGACAAAAAAAAAAGGCTTCGCATTTGCCTCCAATCTCGTTTGTAGAAAAAAATTACCAAACAGTTCTAAATATATTACAATTGTGCCAATTCAGTCTATTCATTTAATTTTAGCCTGTCGCTGACGTTACATGGCCAGCACTGACTTGCAATTTTTTAATAATATTTTATTTTTGTAATATTTTTTTTGAAATTTTTTTATTTTTTTCCTTTAAACAAAAAGCAAAGAAGGAACGGAAAAAAAATGAAAATGAAAATGAAAAATTTAACTAAAAGGAAAAGTATTAAAAAATTAATGTGAAAAATATTATTAAAAAATTATGCACATAAGCGTTAGCTGGCCAAAATTGGCTGGATACACTGAATTGGCACAAATATAAAAGGTTTATGACCCAATTGGCAAAAACAAAAGAGTAGGACTGAATTAACACAAATGCAATAAATTTAAGATATTTTTCTCGAAAGCAATCTCGATCGATTTGAAATGAGATGTGTAGTCGATCTGTAAGGAAACCCGGGTTACATTAGGGAAGTCTGAATAGGATTCTTGTCGGTAGGATCACGAGGAGTTTTTTTCAAAAATAATATTAAAAAATAAATATTTATAAATTTAATTCAAAAAAATTATATTTATAGTTTTAGGTCTCTCTCGGCAATTGAAATGTCGAGGGAGACCTAGGGGCCCACGGGAGAGGGGGGGGTTGCATGTGGGGGCCTCACCCCTCCCCTCAATTGCCGAGAGAGGGGCAAAACCCCATCCCTCCGTTTTTTTTTTTCAAAATAATATAAAAATTAAAAATATTTACAATATTAGATTAAAAAAATCATTTAAAATTTTGGGTCTTGCAGTTTTAATTTGTTTGCTTTTCTCGGTAGTTGGACTGTCGAGCAAAGCATTTTAATTTTTTTAATTTACGTAAATATTTTTTCGACACCGCATTGTTGCTTCGTGGTCCCGTCTTAAAAAAAATATTTACGCGCCTCGACTCCGAGAAAAACGAGCGAGGCTTTGCTCGCGGGGTCGCGGACCGATCATATTTATGTAAAAAATATATTTATGCGCCTTGACTCTGAGAAAAGCGAGTGAACGAACGAGGTGACTGCGTTTGGTCGCGGCGTTGCAGAGCAATCATATTTATGTAAAAAAAATATTTATGTGTCTCGAATTCGAGAAAAGCGAGCGAACGAGCAAGTGATGACGTTTGCTCACGGGACCGCGAAGCGATCATATTTATGCAAAAAAATATTTCCGCGCCTCGACTCCGATAAAAGCAAGCGAACGAACGAGGCGACGCCGATCGCTTGTTGGGCCGCGAAGTAATCATGTTTAGGTAAAAAAAAATATTTATGCGCCTCGACTCTGAGAAAAGCGAGCGAATGAGCGAGGCGACGACGTTCGCTCGCGGGGCCACGGAGCGATCATATTTAAGTAACAAAATATTTATGCGTCTCGACTTCGAGAAAAGCGAGCGAACGAGCGAGGCGACGGCGTTGTCGTTCGGTCCAGGGCTGCGGATCGATCATCCCTTGCTCCAAGAAAAGCGAGGCGGGTAAATATTTTTTTATGTAAATATGATCGCTTCACGGACCTGCAAGCAAACGCTGCAGCCTCGCTCGTTCGCTCATTTTTCTTGGAGTCTAGGCTCGTAAATATTTTTTTCGATGGGACCGTGAAACGACGAGGCGGCCTTTAAAAAATATTTACGTAAATTAAAATACTTTGCTCGACAGTCCAACTACCGAGCAAAACAAACAAATAGAAAGTGCAAGACCCAAATTTTTAAATAATTTATTTTTAATCTAATATTGCAAAATTTTTTTATATTATTTTCAAAAGAATAATCAGAGGGATGGGGGTTTCTCTCTCCCTCGGCAATTGGTGGAGGGTGGATCTGGATCCCCTGCGAGGGGAGGGGATCCCTGCAATCCCCACCATCCCCCCTCCTTTTTTAGGGGGATTATATTGAATGGTGGGGATTGTAGGGGACCCCTACCCCTAGGGCAAGGGATCTTGCTCCGGAGAGGGTTGACGCCCCCACGTGGGGGCCTACAACCTCACCCCCGCCCCCGTCCCTAAGCAATAGAGGAAGAGGGGCCCGCCGGTTTCCCTTGGCAATTTAATTGTCGAGAGAGATCTAAAATGGTAAAAATAATTTTTTTAAATTAATTTAGTAAATATTTATTTTTTAATATTATTTTCGAAAATAACTCGATCACGGGCGAAGCAAAGAGGAAATTGATTCCCCACGAACTGCTTATTGAAGATGGAAGTCCACATTGACGTCGGATCAAGGGACGTAAGGTTTTTTTTTTTTAAGCAGAGTCGTGAGTGTGAGAAAAACTCTTTTCTTGGGTTTGATTTAGGATCGAGAAACATTTTACGAGCGATTGCGATCTCATCTTTGCCGATTATTAGTGAAACTATCTCGCCGATGTCGGGCAATACTCAACACGGTTACCACAAAGAATACAATTTTCCGAAATCAATAATGTGATTAAGTAAGCGTTTGTTTGATATGCCAGATTCCAAATTCCCGGTCAACAGCAGGTCGATCCATAGGGCGTACCCGAACATGTACTTTACAAGCCGTGCATCTATCAAATTCAAAATGAATTCGGCCACGTAAATGCTCTGATGTAAATAACTTCTCATAAGGATATTGAATAGTTATAAGTAAGCAATTTGCGTGAAAAAAGGTAATTATGAACCCTTGACCAATATACCTTATGGTTCGTATTGTTTTCATCATAATTCACGAATCCAATTACCCGAAGTTAGCTCTATATATCGAGCTGAAGACCCAGTTCGGTTTGTTTCGGTTTCTCAACGCCCAATTCATTTTCACTTTGCGTATTCACCAAGGATTGGGTTGTTTTCCCGGTTCGATTCGACACCGAAAAACTAATTATCTCTTCATTATTCGAGTCGCAAATCCACGAAATTTCGATTCGGCTTTCGACACCTTGACGTCACTGCGGCTCCGCCAAGACGATGCCGTTTCTTTGTGCGGACAATGTCTCCTTCAAATCTGGACCCTCACACGTGTAAACATCGAGCAGGTGGAGATCGATATCCTTAAATTGCACGTGCCGGGAGCGGTTTTAGTAAGAGTTGATTGCGGGCGAGAGAGTAATTGCGTGGGGATCGGGCTAAGAGTCGGGAGGGTTTGGTGGCGTAGAGAGGGCACGCGCGGTGCGCGTGGGGAGAGTGCCACGTGTTCGCCCGCCACCCGACTCGCCCACGCCCTTCACGAGCCCCCTCCTCTCTTCCGGACCCTCCGATCCCCGAAACGCCTCTCTCGGGGCTGGGCCCCACCCCACCCGAGAAGTCCGGAATTGGACCTTCCTCCTTTTGAATTGACTCTAATTTCGCCCCAATCAGCCAACCGAGCCGACAAGGACGAAGCAACCCACCATGTACCTTTGATGAAATATCCAACGTTAAACTCTAAATCCATCTGACCACAAAAAAAAAAAAACAAAATTTATGGATTTGAAAATTATCGAATGCCCCAATTGCGTACCAAACAGAGATCTTCTATCTCATTACTAGCGTCTTGATCTTACACATGTAAGATGATCGAATATATCACCGTTCATTTGCAGGTCGTAATCGAGCGCACCATTAAAAAGTCGGGAAATGTTCGCAGATAGGGATTTGCTAGCGAGATGTAAGATTTGCGTCTTTCCAACCATAGTGAGGATAAGTCTTTGGAATAAAGAGGATCGGTGCCATCGATTTGAGAATATGGTTATGTGCTAATTGGCAATCTTTTTCACTTTTTTTCCCCCTTTTGCGTGTGGAAGCAGCTTTTGTTCTACAAAAGCAAATTGTCCCAAGATCGTTTCGAACGTGGACCACATTCCTCTGTCCATCTCTCCAAAATACAGACATTGGATCTACCCAAGAAGAAAGTCTTGTCTTTGGTCATAAAAGGGAAAAATAAATTCATAAACTCATCTTGTAAGCTTATCTCTTTCCTTAATACTCGAGGCCCGCGGTTGCCTCGGTGATCTCGTGCACGCCTCTCGTTTGCTAAATCCTAAGTTCGAGTCGTGTCGTGAGCGAATCCCGCGACCGATCTATGCTATCTTGACGTCGCTACCTTCTATGAAGAGAGAGAGAGAGAGAGAGAGAGAGCCGAAATGTCGATGGTGGTCGTCGCCGCTCTCTACTCCTTATGGCTATTAAGTAAAAAAAAACTTTAGTTCAACATCGATTGATCCAAGAATCGTAAGTGAGAATTGAGGAGGAGTCACGATTTTATTAGGATAAGCTTACAAGATGCGTTTATGAATAATACAAAGGAGAAAAGATAAATCGAGATTGGGATAATATAATTATATAAAAATTATTAGGATAAAAAGGAGATAAGACCCCCACGAAATGAAGCCTTATGCTCCATAATGGTCCAAATATTCATAGCGATACCACCCGCTTTATTCGATCGGAAGTGTGCCATACATAAGCTCAACACACAGCACTAGAGCAAGAAGTGAGGATGCCGAAAGCAACATTTCATGTTTTGATAGATTATTTATCCCCTCTCTCTAATAAACATCATTATCTTCTCCGCTTCTCTTTTGCATAGATTTGAATTGCTCGTCGGGTGACCCGGCTGTCGCTGTAATCGGAGTTCAGCATCGGAGCTGTGGCTCGGAGGACGTTTTCTCGATCTATCAACAACTATGTATACCTCCAAAGTCCGATCTGAGTTCGGGGTTTAAAAAAAAAGGGTGGCGGACATGGGCGTATGGTCGGGTCGAGATTACTTCCCGGAAGTTACGTAAGAATCGTTCTGCTAACCGTCCGCCTCTTTATGAGCTTGCGACGGGCCTACCGCGCCACCGGGAGGGTTTTCTAATCTCTGCCGTCGCGTGCGTTGGTCAAGTTGTCGATGCCATTTAGGGTGAAATTCGATTGGTATACGATGCTCCATAGTTGAATTTTCGAGGAGGACTAAAGATGCACCATCTAGTTCTTACTTCTTAGTACAAGGTGGATTTTTAGAGTCGAAATTATAAGTCAAGCCACGAGGTTATCAACTTCCCTCAAACCAGGCTATTATGAATGAATTGAACAATCTCTCAATGAGGCAGTTCTCTCTCTCTCTCTCTCTCTCTCTCTCTCTCTCTCTCTCTCTCTCTCTCTCTCTCTCTCTCTCTCTCTCTCTCTCTCTCTCTCTTTGACCAAAATGTGATGAAGACCAACATACAAGTCGTAGGTTATCCTCAATCCCCGGTCCAAATAGGATCTTGTCCCTTACGCAACTTACGTCGTAATCGAAATCTAGACGCGTCAAATGGGTGGGTCGAATTGCGTCATTAATGGCCCGACCCAAACGGATCCATTTAACCCGTCCATGATCCATTTGTTGGAATGCAAATCTAGTGATCCGTACCTGACAAGGCCCCTACCCAATCCTACATGAACCAACCATATTCTTAAAGTACTTCAACATTTAATCAAATTTGGGATAACTCATACACAAATTAAGGTGAGAGGGCGGAGCAAGTGAGTGTGAGATCGAGTGAGGGCGAGAGATAACGAAGATGGAGTCATATAGGTTATAAACCCATTTATGGCTTATTCACAGCCCGTCAAACTCTCATATTTTGTTCAAACCTATTTCTGACTCATTTATTGAATATGACTAACCCATATAACAACTCAGCCCGTCATTCAACATCTTATATTTAGGTTAAAAAATGGGTGTATGACTCATTTTGACAGGTCTAACGAAACCCAAGTGGATTGAGCATCTAGACAAATTTTATATCTACAGCATCAGCTCGCAACCCTTCCGCGCACGTACGCCGACCGGACGAATCCGACAGAGAGCTTATTCTCGTACAAATACTAGGGTTTGGTCACATGTACAAACCCTAGGGATAAAAGTGTTCTCCTCCTCAACCGAAAGTTTAGCGACAATCGAGAGCTATTATCAGTTTCCCACAAGATGCGGTCGAAGTGGGAAAAACTGAACGGGGACGTAAGAGCTCATTCCGGATTCAAGCTTTTAATCGGCAGCGCTTTGGTTAGTGGAGGAACGAGAGGCACGACACAACGACAACGGCTTTGTGTCGTTTCGATTAACAAAGAGCAAAAGCAAACTAGAGATTCGATAAGGGCAGGAAACGCTCTTTTACGTAATTGCATGTGACTAGGCATGCAATACGACCGGACCCGTTTGCGGGAAAATTATCACAAAAGTCATAGATATGTTGGATTTGCGCCGATTCAGTTATGAAACTTTTTTTTTTTGGGCCAATTGAATCCTCAACTTGTTGCATTTGCGTCAATTCAATCCATGCGGCCAATTTGGCTGGAAATCGCTGACATAGACCCCTGACTACGTAAGTACGGTGTTGTTCAATTAAGCTATCTTCGACTGTAATTTTTTTTTTCAATTAGGCATTTCTTCTCTTTTGGGCTAATTGCCGCCAATTTTACATAAATATTAAAATATTACTAAAAATTGTCCACGTCAGCGCCGGCCGTGCCATGTAGGATGGTCGGCAGTCCATGTCGGCGATATTCGTTTAAAATTGGCCGCGTGAACTGATTGGCACAGATGCAAAAGAATTAGGATTCGACTGTGCAAAAAAAAAAAAACCGAGTATATAACTGAATCGACACAATTGCAATAGTTTTAGGACTTTTTTTTTCCCGGGTAATTTTCCCATATCCGACATATAGAGGACAAGTGATTAATTCTCTACTCGTGATGTTAATCCGGACGAATTGCATGGTGAGTCAGTCCACTTTGGCCGTGGTAGACATGTAGATGTGGTCTTTCAAGGTGGTAAAAGATGAAAGTGGGACACGAAAGATGATTCAACACCACTTCTTTTAGGGGGCCAAAGACTCGATTGAGGAGATCCCGATGAGGCAAAACAAATCTTCCTTACTGGCTCGTATATCGTTATCATTTTTCTCACTCACTCATTCACTCAAAATGACCCACCATGGCCTTTATCTCTCGATGGGTTCTATTGTTGTTGTTGTTGGCTTTTTTTTTTTGGAGGGTACTTGGGGGGCATTGATTGAGTTAGTCCCACGGTCCAAAGTGGTTTGATTGCATGGGTGACATGATGGAATCCTACTCCTCTTCTATCTTTTATTTGACGATGTGTTTGCACGTTTGAGGATGTGTTTGCACGGGACAAAGCTCGATGAAAAAAGAAAATGCTTTTCTAGAAAGCATTTTTCAAGAAAGTAGTTAGTTTATATATGTGGTGATATGTGGTCGAAAGCGGCTTCTGGTGTTTGGATTTCATTTAGAAAAATAATTTAAATCTCATGACGTTATCCATGCTAAAAAACATAAAAGTTAAAAATATTCTCTTTTATTTTTTTGATTTTTTTCATTCTCTCTCTCTCTCTCTCTCTCTCTCTCTCTCTCTCTCTCTCTCTCTTCTCTCTCTCTCTCCTCTTCTCTCTCTCTCTCTCTCTCTCTCTCTCTCTCTCTCTCTCTCTCTCTCTCTCGTGACATGGTGGCCACGGCCACGGGCGAGCTCGAGCTTGCAAACCCATGCTTGCAGCCGGTTGCTGGCCGTGGTCGAGGCCCGACGACCAACATAGCAAAAGAAAAATAAAAAAAGAAAAAGCTTAAAAGATAAAAAAATAAAATAAAAAGAATTCTAGATGTGCAATTTCGAAAAGCGTTTTCACCTCTTTACATTTTAGGAATTTATTTCCTAAGTTTATGCATAAACTTTTTCGTTGACTAAATCATTTTTAGGGAACCAAACGAGTGAAAGTCCGGAACACTTTTTCACTTAAAAGAAATGGACCATGAATGTGTCTTCTAGTTCTAGGGTAATTTTCGGCGAGTCCAATATTTTTATCCTCTCGAGGGGTATTCCACTTGACTTATCAATCAGTGTATTCTAGTGCAAGAGCACGGATGCTCTTATTCGAGTCGGACCGACGCGGGTATTTTTGACACCCTTCTCTCCGCCTATTAGAATCTGGATCGAATAAGGCCCATAGCCCCTAATTGGATGGCCCAGGCCAGGCAAATTTTTAATGGATTGGGCCTTTTGAGGCCAAATCCAATGGCCCAGATCATGGGCCTAACCTTAATCAGAGAATGATTGCCCAACTTAATTTTGCTTACCTTCCCATCCCTGAACCCTCTATTAGCTAACCTTCCAACACATGACTCACCGTCTACGGATGCATGTTTCCATGACCCTCTTCAGGGAGCACAAACACGCCTGGCTTGCTTAGAAGCACCCCAAAGGATCCCTAGTACTCACCAAGCAACCGATGATCTTGCCTCGACCGACTCGATAATCTCTTAAGGAAAGATCACGAGGCTATACCCTCGTGTATCCTCGACGGTCTCGAGTTCGATTCCTATGTTTCCACGAGACTATTTCTCTTCCGGCATAACCGTGGTAATAACTGTAACCAAGAGGAGATGCTAGGCTACATGAACGGATATCTCCAAGGCCGAGATGCTTGGTTTTGGGCCTTGGGATGATGATCTTTGAGTCCCCGAAAGCCCGACTTACGCGAGAGATTGATGGGCCGAGGGCGCCTGATTGGATCGAGCCTTTTAGACAGAAATACTTTATCTACTATGTAAACGAAATTGTTTCCTCGTTAATTCGTATATTCCACATGTCCTTAAACTTTCTCCAAAAATTATAGTTGGACAAAAGTTATTTTATGCTGTGGTTTCTCTTTATTGGATTTAATTACAATAGATCAAGTAACAAAGTTCTTTTTTTTTTTGGTCATAACTCTTCCATTCTCTTTCAAATAATTATCAGACGTGACGATTCCTAAAGATTGACCTCGATTTAATGTACGTGATTTGATTTCCATCTACAAGGGAAATGAATGATTTTATTTTTTTTTTCTTGATTTTATTATTATTTTTCTTGTCAATTACTTGATTGTCTTCCCTTCTTTTATTGATCTCGTTTTAAATATCACATCACAAGAACGCCATTCAACCACGAATAAAATCCGATTCCGCTGCCAAGGGACGGGTTGTTTTGCTTGTCCTAGTTCGATAATAGCAAGGATGTACTAAAATTCAAGATAATTTTCATTTGCAAAGTTTTTTTTTTTGGTCGTAACAAGTTCCTCATTTCATATGGAAGAGAAATACGTCACTTTTTTCAATGAGTCTCTCTCTTTCATTTTTTATTTTAATCTTCTTTATAAGGACATTAGTAGCTTGAGACCACCACATGATATGTTCCATATATCAAATAAATCTTGTCCAGTTTGATTCGACACCCAACAAACTTTACCATGCACCTCGCGAACAACCCCTCCCATTTATGTAAATCTTGTCGTAACTGGACCGTGGAATAATTATGTGTACGCGTCAATTCGCCAGTTCACATTCGAGTCGATGAATCATTCACATTCCATAAATTCTTGTTGTATAGTTGTACGTGACGGTGCAAAAATTGCGCTCCACATGGAATATTTCTCAATCAAGGCACAAATTCCCCTATGGCAAACTATGCAGCAAATTAGCAAAGAGATTCTTGTTTGTATATATGTTTGTATGCATTCTTTTATTATATCCAGTTTCGGCTTCCTTAATATTTGCGTATGCTGTTGAAAAGGGCAAAACCCACCATTTATGGAATTAGTGAAATGTCCAAGAAATCATAAAAAAAAAAAAACAGATTTCTTTCACAATTAAAATCCCGATTTATGGATATAAGTTTGGGTAAGTTATAGTGTAACAAGGACAACTTGGCGCCAGCTTCTTCAATATCTAAAAGGGCAACTCTCTCTCTCTCTCTCTCTCTCTCTCTCTCTCTCTCTCAAGCAAACAATGAAGAAGAATGAACAGCAACAACCACCACCGTCGCTGCCACTGCCGCCGCCGTCAAAGCTCTTCCGCTTCACCGCCCAAATGCACTTCCACAGCCTCATCCACTACTTCCTCCTCTTCGCCTCCGGCTTGGCCCTCGGGCTCACCCTCTCCACCTCTCTCAAAAACCTCTCCTCCTTCAACCTATCCCTCCAACTCAACAACCACAATCAACTCTCCCCTCCAAAGCCCCACCTTGCCGCCGCCGCCGCCTTCCCTCTTCAACCAAACCCCGACGCGACGGTGTGACGCCGTGCTGAGCGACTTCTTGGACCCGGCGGCCGCCCTGCACGGCATGGATGACGAAGAGCTCCTCTGGAGGGCGTCCATGGCTCCCAAACGACGGCAATACCCTTTCAAGCGCGTCCCCAAGGTCGCCTTCCTGTTCCTGACGAAAGGCCCTCTACCGCTCGCTCCGCTGTGGGAGATGTTCTTCCGAGGGCACGACGGTCTCTTCTCCATCTACGTCCACTCCCCTCCCACGTTCAACGCCACGGCAGGCGGCGGCGAGAGCGAAGGCTCCGTCTTCCACGGCCGGAGAATTCCTAGCAAGGTCAGTGACGAGCAGCCTTCTTTTGAAAGTCCAATCTTTCATGCATATAATCTCATGATCTTCGTCTAGGTTATGCATAATTTCATAATTTGATCTATGAAATTATTTCGATCTAACTAAAACCAAACCACGAAATCGATGAAACCCTAAATGTGTGTCACCCTAGGCTGTCTAAATGTCGCATTAAGTGACGGCTTTAATCGGACACTAATCTATGTTTAAGTTTGGCTACCTTTAAGTTGCGGCCTATGTAACCCTAACACATGTTCACGAAAAAAGAAAGTTCTTCTGTCGGCTTTCAACAGTTGCCGGACTTGCTTTGGCTATCTATGTCAACAAATATTTACTCACATGAAGAAAATATTCAAAAGCTGTTATTTAAGTCAAGAAAGGTGCTAATAATATGCACAATCGGCTAGCTAGAAATTAAGGGATAACCCGGGATCCTCGAGCTCGCCACCAGCTCATGACCCAGTTGAGTCCGGGGGTTCGGCCCGCAGGCGGTCCCCCGGCGTCCGGTAGCACTCCAGGGATAAAGGAGGATCAAACTCATAATATGAAGTCACATGCCCGAGCCCGCGACCACGGAAGATCGACGGCATGGAATTCGTCATATTCCAGACTTAGCTTGGATTCTACTCCTTTTGCAACACAAAAAGAGAGAAATTCCAATGCCCTCACTTCCTTTTCGCCATTCCTTTCTTCTCGGCGTCCCTTGTGTGGAAAGTGAAAAAGTGCAGAAGCCGACTTTAGAACCCGGAACTTCAAGAGCTACAATTGAAACCTCACAATTCCAAATTTCGTAATAATAAAATGTGTATCGTATCGTATCGTACCAAAAAAAAACTTTCCTTTTCGTGCAATCGAAAAGAAAAAGGAAAAATATCTCCGCTCCTCTTTTTTTTTTTTTTTTTTTTTCGTTTTTTTTGGCCCAATCGCCGCCCTCTTTAGTAACCAAAATATGTTCAATTCAAAATTAAAGGAAGATTTTTTTTTTTTTAAAAATGGAAAGAAAATCTCCAATTCATATTGCAGAAATTTTTTCTGGCATGCTTCTATTGTTGGGCTCAATTAGATGCAACTTGGCTGAGCCTGGACTTTCGATTTCTTGGGCTCGTGCAGGAGGTCCAGTGGGGCAACTTCAACATGGTGGAGGCCGAGCGGCGCCTCCTCGCCAACGCGCTGCTCGACATCTCCAACCAGCGGTTCGTCCTCCTATCCGAGTCGTGCATCCCCCTCTTCAACTTCACCACCATCTACTCCTACCTCGTCGGGTCCTCCAAGTCCTTCGTCGAGGCCTTCGACGAGCCCGGGCCCGTGGGACGGGGCCGGTACGACCCCCGGATGCGGCCCGCCATCCGGATCGAGCAGTGGCGGAAAGGGTCGCAGTGGTTCGAAATGGACCGGGACCTGGCGATCGAGGTGGTCTCGGACACCAAGTACTTCTCCGCGTTCAGGAGGTTCTGCAAGGGCTCGTGCTACTCGGACGAGCATTACCTGCCCACGCTCGTGAGCATCAAGTATTGGCGGAGGAACTCGAACCGGAGCTTGACCTGGGTCGACTGGTCGCGGGGCGGGCCCCACCCGGCACGGTTCATCCGGGGGCAGGTGGACGTTGAGTTCTTGAAGAGGTTGAGAGGCGATGGGAGCAGGAAGTGCGAGTACAATGGGGAGAGCACGAGCGTGTGCTTCTTGTTTGCTAGGAAGTTCCTGCCCAATTCCTTGGTCAGGCTGCTGAGATTTGCTCCAATGGTCATGGAATTCTGAAAAACTGAGGAAGGAGGAAAAAAGAAGAAGAAGAAGGATTTGTATTCCTTTCATCGATTATTTGGATGATGTCTTTGTCTTGTTTCACATTTTTTTTAGAATTGAGAAAATGACACAAACGGTCCATGTACATTGGCCCAATATGCGTTGTTATTCACGAACTTTTAATTTGTTCAACGTGATCCATGAGCTGTAGCCTAATGCGCAACGTTCTCTCCAAACTTCTAAACTTTTGGTACATGTTCAATCTAATCTCCGAGTTGTATGAAAATATTTGATGTTGTCCTTCCATTAATTCAAGACCATCGGACAATATTGAACATTTTCATAAAGTTCATGGATTAGATTAAACATGTACCGAAAAGTTCAGATACCACATTGAATAAATTAAAAGTTCAAAAAGCTAGAGTTTAGGGACTATTTGCGTAATCATCCCTTTAGAAATCATTTGACAAATGTTAGCACTAACCCTAATCGACTGTTGTAGGTGGCAAGCAGAAGTGGAGTAATTGACACAATGTTTTTTTTGGTCAAGTTTTTGTATTTACCTATGAGGTTTTTAATGGATTGATAAGTGTGGGCATGACATTGAAGACCTTGAGGGGCCATGCCCTTTGTGTACCTTTCTCCCAAATTTCAAATGTTGGGTTCTTGTCTTGGGTTGTCGATATCTTTGGAATGTCTCAAGTTGCCTGTGTTTTGGGAGGTAGCAAGTAGCTATCTTTGACATTTTGAGACACTTGTGATCATTGTTCTTTAGTTTCATCTCTTGACCTGCCGACGAGGAGGGAAGTATTTTATGCATGAGTCGCATTGGTTAAGCGACGAAGCTACTCGGAAAATCGCAACGTGGGGTGCGTTTGTTTCAAGAAAAGTGATCTTCGGGAATTCGTTTTTTGGAAAGTGATTTTCCAGAAACCATTTTCCTTGAAAACAATTTGTTTTCCTTTGTTTGGTAATATGTTACCGAAAATATTTTTCGGTGTTTGGTTCTCGTTTAGAAAATGATTTCAATCTCATGAATCTCAAGTAAAAAACATGATTTTATTAGCACCAAATGTTTAAGTTATTTTTTGTTATATTATTCTTTATTAATTGTTAATTATTTATTTTATTCTCCTTTTCTTTTATCTTTTTCTTTCTCCTCCCTCTCATTATTCATCTTCTTTCTCCTCCATCTCCTTCTTCTTTTCTTTTTTGGGCAGCCCCTCCCCGACGTCGGCACCCCCTTCACATCGCCCCCACGCCACCAGTCACCACCTTCGTCACCGTCGTCTAGCTGTACTAAGGCCAACCCGACCTCCTCCACGACGACGATCCAAGATCCGCAGCCCCGACATCATCCGCGTCTATTCCGTAGCTGCGCAACCCAACCCCGAGCCACCTGCAACTTCCCTCTCAATTCCTCATCGCTCCTTTAGCCATATCGTCGCCGCCCCATCGCCGTTCCGTCGCCACCCACCTACCCCCTCCAGTCGACCCACGTACAGTCGCAAGCCGCGCCAGCCGAGCCACCCACGACCTAGATCCGGCGAGCTTGGCCTCGATTTCCTCTGTCCTCGTTATCTTGAGCCTAAACCCTAGCTCGTCCACTGTCAAGTCCCACAGCCGCTTCAGCCCCTCACTGAGCCCCGATGCCCTGCTTAGCCTCGGCGTGTCTCTGTTTGGTTCGGTTCCCCCTGCCCCGCGTCCGACTGTGCCCTATTCGAGACTGGGTCGTGGCTTGAAGAAGATGAATGGAAACGAGAATCATCAAATTTTCAGAGGGTTTTTTTTTTTTTCAAATTGGAGAGGGGAGAGAACTTGGAGCGTTGTCGAGGGTCGTTACAGAAGAGCCAGCTTCAATAACGAGCTTTAATGGCGAAGATGAAGAGAGTCGGACCTTCAACGACGAAGAAAGTGAGCGTCGGTGAAGACGAAGTGAATGAAAGAAAATGGAGGAAGAAAGAGCATTGTACCTCGATAGAAAGTGAGAGAGTGAGATTTGGGAAAGTGTTTTCACCTTCTTATTTTGAGGAATTCACTTTCTTAATTTACTAAATAAAGTTTTTGTTGACCTGAAAATGCTTTCCGTTGATCAGATTATTTTCTGCGAACCAAACAAACAAAAATCCGGAAAACACTTTCTTGAAAAAAGTTTTCCTAGAAACAAACACACCCCCATAGATTGATTTGCTTCGCCATTTATCATTGAGGTTATGGATTGGTCGGAGGGTTTGTGATTTTCATGAAATGTAAAAGGTAGTTTGACAAGCACAAAATGATTTGGGTAAAATTGGGTTGAATGTGGATCTTTCTTTTGGCTGCTGCATTATCAAGTATGATAAGACTGTGTTTGGTTCGGTTTTGGAGAAATACAAAGCGATTTTATCAAATATCTCCCATTCAATGTGTATTCACTGAAGTAAATAGCGTTAGGATTTGAGTTTTGGTATATCTTTTGCAAAGCAACTTTCAAGTAAAAACGTAAATGGAAGAAGGAAACTCCGGCGAAGAAGCAATCGGAGCAACCTTCGGCGACAAAGAAATGGAGAGACCTAGGAAGATTCATTAATCAAGAAGCAATAGTAGTAAGCTTCAGGCAAGGGCCGTCGCGGGGTCCGGTGAGGGATGACACGAGCCTAGTCAAGGGCTCCTAGGTCGTACTACCCCAGGCGTGACGACACTGAGATTACACTGTGGTCGTGAGCTATTTTAGCCTATTTGTTAGGAAGTTTTATTGTATATATTTCTTCATAGTATAGAATCATTCCTATTGTGTATCTCCTAATTAGGGTTATCTGTTGTCCTATATATATGACATGATTGCGTATTGTAAATGTACAGAAAAAATATTCATTGAATAAATATGAGAGTTTTCTTTCTCTTCATGGTATCAGAGCCCTAGGGTTTGATCCTTAGGGTACTGTATGTCAATCATCGACTACGGCGGTCCCGTTCGCTGGTGAGCGAGACCGTCGTAGTCTTTTTTTGGGCTGTTTTTGTCAAGGCGTCGTCGTCTCGTGTCGGTCGGCTTCGTCCTATCCGGGCGATTCATTATGCGGACTTGATCTCATGGTCGACGATCAGTCAATTGTTGCAATTGACCAAGAGGGATGGGCTGTATTTCGTGGATGACATTACTTCTGGATGAACCTATCATTCTCATGGACAGTTAGCTCACGATAAGGAACTTTGGTTATGGTACCGTCGTTTAGGTCACCCATCCTTTGGGTATTTACGGCATTTGTTTCCCAAGTTATTTCATGGTCTATCGAACTCTAGTTTTTAGTGTGATACTTGTATTTTGGCAAAGAGCCATCGCACCTGTTTTCCTCTTAGTTTGAATATCAGTTCTAGTCCTTTTTTTCTTAATTCATTCTGATGTATGAGGTACGTCTCCTATTACTACTGTATCTGGGTTTCGATGGTTTATCGTCTTTGTTGACGATTGCACACGTATGACTTGGCTATATTCGATGAAACATAAGAATGAGGCTCAAGCTATCTTTCGGACTTTCCACCGTCTGATTCAGACTCAATTTGGGGCCAAACTTCAGGTTCTCTAGTCTGATAATGGTGGCGAATACTTAAGTAAACCTCTTGCAGCTTATTTTTAGGAACATGATTTGATACATGAAACTTCTTGCCCTCAGACTCCTCAGCAGAATGGTGTTGATGAGCGCAAGAATCGCCATCTACTTGAAACCACTTGAGCACTGTTGGAGGGTGGCCATGTTCCCTATCATTTTTGGGATTCTGCCGTAGTTATAGCTACTTATTTGTTGAATCGCATGCCTTCCTGCATTCTGCGCTATCGGACACCAATGCGAGCACTTGCCGCCCATGTGTCTCTTCATTCGGTTATTACATTACCTCCTAAGTGTTGACACCTGATTTTTTTTTTACCATTTATTATTGTGATTTTTATTCTTTAAAATTAATCAAAAATATCAAAAAAGGTCATAAAATCACAAAATCAACTTTGGAAGCCTTGGTTTAGCCTTAGGAACCAATTTTGAACAAAAAATATTTTTCGGTATTTTTAATATTTTTCGAATTTATTTAATTATAAAAATACCCAAAAAATCAGAAAAAATACCATTCGTGGTCATAAAATTACACAAAAATATTCAAAAATTTTATTTTAATTCCCTCTTTAACATTTTCACTTTTTATTAGGGAAATTCGGCTTGGTTCATGGGGTTCCTTCACAAACCTAATCCCGAACCGGGCCTAAGAAATCCCTTTCGAGTCTTTTAATTTTCAATTCTCGGTCTTTATAAGCTATGACATTGGATTCTAGAGTATTGAAATGCAATTGGGTCAATTGCCCCTCCAATTTGATCAATTTTAACCAAAAGGGCTTAATTGCATAAAAATCTTTCAATTTAGTCCCCGGTTTCACAATTTTTGAAATTAAATTTCACACGGGCATACCCATTAAAATTAAACACCTCCACCCCATAGTTTTCATCATGCTGAATACATTGGTGGGTTCAATTCGGGCTAATTTGATCGTTTAGGCCCTCGATTAAGCAAAAGTCATTTTCGGATCCTAGGGACAATTTGAGGTTTTCACTAAATTTCAATCAATTGATTCGCGAAAATACCCATATTTGATAGTAAACATGTCAAGGAGTCCGATTTTACCATCAATTTCATGAAAATAGGTCAATTTGAAACCCAATTTGATCGATTTGGCCGAACCGGGCCGGTCGGGTCAGACCCGACCCGACCCGGTCTGACCGGGTCTGCAACTTAGTTGCAGACCCACGGCGCCGAAAGCAAAAAAAAAGGCAGGGACCTCACCGGCGATAGAAAAACGGAAGCTGGGGCCGGTTTGTTTAAAAAATGGGAACGACAAGCTGTAGTGGGGCAAAAGGGAATGGTGGAGGTTCGTCTTTGTGGACCGGCGGCCACAAAAGGCGGGCGGCCAGAGAAACAAAGAGGGGGAGTTCGGCCGAGAGAGGTAGAGGTGGGATCGGCGAGTGTGAAAGGGAGGAGAGCAAGGAGACCGACGAGGAGAGTCATCGTCGCCATACCAAGCCATCGCCTCGTCATCGCGCCGTCGCCGGCGAACCAGGTCAGCTCCATCCCCTCTTTTCTGCTCTGTTTTGGCTCCTACGAACAGGGCATCTCGGTCTGATTCGATTTTAATCGAATCAGACCGAAACCGATGGTACCCGATCCTCCTAACGGTATGTATAGAATTATTCAATTGCTATTTTGGTTCGGAATCCCTCGTCGAGCCTCGGCGAAATCATTTTAGTGACTTTCTGAGGATGCATACCATATGCTTGATGGAATTCCAACAGTAAGCATGTTCGGTTGATCCGAGTGGCGAATCGTAGTCGCCTCTATTTCACGTTTCCTTGCTCAGAATCGCATTAAGAAGGTTCACTACGCTTGGTTCCATCATTTGGTTGCATGATTTGAGTCGTAAATGGCCAAACCGAACCTATCGTCGGTCTCGCCGGAGCTCGGAGCTGAAAACCGCCGGCCGCCAACCACTGAAGCTTATGGACCTCAGGTGAGCCTCTGGACCGTCCTTGGATGTTGTTTAAATGAACAAGATCAAGCTTGGATGTCAAAAATCTCTCCAAATCTCCCTCGCCGGCGCCGGGGTTGTGGATGGTCTGTTTCCTCTTTTCCCGACGTTGTTTTAATCATGTTTTAGTTGTGTGATGATCCCGGTTTGATGGGGGGTCGATGAGCGTGAGAATGAGTGAAAATCTCCGAGCTTTTATACACGGTTTCACTTTTCCGGCGAGATTTCCGGCGAAGCCGCCGGAATAGCTACTGTTCCGGCGTCTTCTCCGGCTACCTCGAGGCCGGTCAGCGAGTCAACGCTGACGTGGCGTGCCACGTCGGCAGCCACGTCAGCGTGGTGGGGCCAAGTCATTTGAAAATAAGACCCAGATCCGACGGTTAGCGTTGTGCCAAGTGGCACTCGGAGGTCCGTCCGATCTGATCCAGGATCGAACGCGCCAGAGGTCGCCACGTGGCACATTAGGGACCATCCGATTTGTGGATTTTCGGATGTGTATTAAAAAAAAAAAAAAAAGGGAAAAACCCTTATAAAATCTAAACGGCGTCGTTTGGTCGTGGCGGAGGCGGACCGGGCCTGGGTCGTGGGTCCGGGTCGTGGACCGGGTCTGCCCGGCCCGGGGTTTTTTTTTTTTAAATATTAAAAAAATAAAAAAAAATCAGAAAATAATAAATAATAATAATAAATTAAAAAAATTCAATAAAAAATGAAAAATCCTAAAAAATTCAAAAAATTCGGAAAATTCAGAAAAATTCCAAAAAAAAAAAAATTCTCAAAAATGGGAAATGGCCACAATCAACTGGCCATGGAATATTTTGGGTAATTCGGTATCCCAACCTTCCAGAAATGACGATTTTGCCCTTCGGGCTAATCGCCTCCAAATCCTCCTATTCGACCCCGGTCCGAAATCACGCCTCCCCAAAGCCCTTATGGCTATATTAGGAAGCCGTTGATTTGAATTGATGTGCATTGATGTGATTTATTTATGTACTTGATTGCGCTTTCATTAAAGTTGATTGTGATTGATAGGAATAGTCTTCCAGTCTACATAAAGCCTTGAATCAAACCTACCTCACCTAAAATTGCGCCTGCATGAACTCTTAGCTAGGAAAATCACTCGCGTTAGGTACCGAAAGGGCGTTGGTAATGACACCAGCGTAACCAAGTCCCCGAACCCAAAATCTCTGGTTCCGTAGAACTGATCGATCTCTCTCAATCGATCAGTAAGGTTTCCGGTCTACCCTCCAAGAAAGACCGGTGGCGACTCCAAATGCATACACAAGTTGCACATGCCACCACGACCACACTAAGGTCGAAAGCGATAGGCTCTTATCGTCGAATCCTTCTGAAAAATACTCCCGCCGCGATTTGGTATGGGCCTGGGAGGGCTCGCGCCGATCCACCCGCGATCGGCAATCCATTAGCCGCGTCCGCCTTTCGGACGGGTCGCGACAGCTGGCGACTCCGCTGGGGACCTTTGTTCTAGAACCTATGGTTCTAGACCTCAAGTGGACTTAGGCCGTAATTAAAACGTTGAGTGATTTTTCTAACCTTGCAGGCGCTCTTGAAGGTGAGGTAAGTCCGCTCATGATAGGGGTTATATGTTTTTGCAGATTGGAGAAATAAGGGGTGTAGTCCGTGATTAACATTGTCTTATGCAGGTTGGGCGTAGGAATGTATGTTGTGTGGATGATTCGAAGTGCTGATTGATAAATTGCTATGCATGAATTGCATTGTGATGATCACAACACGTGGACACACACAACCGCGCCTAAAACCCCGGGCGTCGCCTATAGGAACACAATAGAAGGAATTGAAAATGGAATCTCCGTGAGGAAAAACGCGGGGTAATCCACTTTTCAATTCCGCTCGCTTCGAACTATGGATCGAGTCCCAATGCAACGATAGCTGTGCAATGGAATCGGCTCTTTCTAGAACTCGAAGTGGGAACCTTAACCTTAGGTGCCAAACCCTCTGATTTTTAGAAGTTCACCATAACTTGTCTCATGCGCATGTCTTTGGGCGGTTGGTACACCTAAAACCGCACATAAGTCGACGAGTTTGGTTGGTAAGACTCTCTATACCTCGAATCTATTACAGTTCATATAAATATAGGCATTTCATTCATTGCATTCTGGTGATTAGATTAAATGCCATTTCAAGGATAGATGTGTGTGTTTTTCCCAAACGTCCTTGATAGAAGACGAAGAGGATGATATCCCATGACAAGCACCGAGTGAGCAACAAAGGAGCCTACTATGGACATTATTGAGATATCGTCCAATGAAGATGACGAGTTGGGGCAAGTGATCCGGAAGTCACAGATCGAACTTGGGGCATCCTTAAACGTTAGGATCACATTCCTTTGTTTAATTTTCCATTACTAGTCCTCTTGTATAGGGTTTATTTTTATCGAGGCTTTCTCTATCTCACCCCTTAGAGTGATTGTATTAGGGATCTATTGGTGTATACATTTAGATGGAATTTGGTTGCATTTCTTTTGACAGGTCATGGGAATGTGATAGTTGCATTTGCTCTAATCATCCGAATACTCCCAAGTCAAGTTTATAATTCCTTTAGAGGAAATTAAAATTGGAAATCTTGCACGACCTTTTTGGTCGTATAGGGTAATCCAACCCCAATTTCGCTAGAAGGAATTATACACTTGAATTGGTCCATGCATGTTTTACGTCGTTGGTAATCCACGATAATTGATCGAGAACATCGGCGTTGTTTTGAATTTAATGACGAGATAGATGTCCAAATTACTCTCGTTCTTAACAAAACGGCCTTGATTTGGATGCCGTATCTTCAATTAAATTTAAAACACGTTATTATGCCTCGCACTTTTGAGTAATTCGTTCCTCTCGAAATTGATCAAAAGCGATTATTGTGAATTACATTCCTTTCAATAGTATGCTTTCTTTCGAGGAATATTGATAAAAACTTTTCGCGCAAGATTAAAACCCTTGTAAAAGTTCTTGTCCTTATTAATCATGGGCAAGCATATGATTGAAAGGGGTTTTTGATTTCTTTTTCAAATTATTCCTTCTGATTCTGTCTTTTTATTTGCAGGTAAAAAAATAGGTAATAGAGAGAAATCTTTTCCTGGACAAGTCTAAGGCTATTATCTCATCTGATCATGAGCGAGTTATAAAATCAGGACATATTTGCTCGGCTTATTGATATTATGGTTCGGCTCACCCAAGTTGAAGATGTTCGGATGCTCGAAGAAATGAACCATACAGAAGTTAAAACACACACACAAGAGTTCTCATTTATTTTGCTCAGTGGAGGGTTTTCAAAAGTAGGTCATACAATTCGGGGTAGAAAAGTAAAGCCGAAGTGAGCCCTAATTAACGACACGAAGGAGCCCAACTGACCCTCCATGTTATTAATGCTCTGCTCATACTCCCAACTCCGCATGTCGTGGTCGGCAAGCCTGAGGAGAAGACTTTTGCATTCTCCCTTAACTTCGGCGACCCTGGCCTCATGTTCTTCGGCGATTGTTTCCAGGTCTCGAACCAGTCCATTCCCGCGAGCTATGTCCGCGGTTATTTTGTCGAGCCGTTCTTCCTGCCAGTCGCTCTGAAGCCTCAACAGGACATTGCGGCGGTCATGCTCGCCGGTGGTCAGGGATAGGGCCAATTGCTCCACCAGATTTCTCCTCTCGCGAAGCAACGTCGCGACCCGCTCATTAGCAAACTCGACGGCCTTTTTGTAACTATCGGCCAGATAGTTGGTCAGCACCAAATGATCAGACCGATCCTCATAACGAGCTCGCAAGACGCGAGCCACGAGAACCTCCCGATTAGCAGCACGGTAGGCCTCTAAGGAGTGTGCAAAGAGAGTCGGGAAAATTCTATATTCCCTCCCCAGTGTGGTACCTTCGAGAGAAGTGGTATCAAGGTCCTCGAGCAGGACACGGATTTCATCCTCGGTCGCAGAATGATCGGTTATGTGTGCGTAACCGCGACCTAGTAGGTTATAAAGCTTTTCCCACTGGGCCAAGACATCAGTTGAAAAAGTGCGTACGGGGGAGGAGGCCATTTGCGTTGGGTTGGCTTGAGAATAAGACGAGGCTAACAGAGAGTTTAGAAGGAAGAAACTGATTATGCGAGAACGTTAACCTTCCATACATTAATTCCTCATTTTATAGCAACTCGAGGATGATGAAGGGTCTCAGTAATAATGCTGGTAGAGCCCAGTTAGGGGGTAAAGCAGGAGGTCCCCTCACGTGAACCATTGGATTCGTCTCGGTCCGCGATTTCCGGCTTATCAATTAAAAGATGTAAAAGATTTGTCGGGATCACCATTATTAGAGTTAGGTGGGAGGTAAGCGCAACTATCGAAAAAAGCCCTAACAGGATTCAGCACTCACATCACGTTGAAAAGCTAAGCGAGAAATTCAAGGTCTTGACGGGGAGCGTTTGCCTAATGATTTTCTTTCATGCTTGAAGAGCGTCTCCTAAACATACAAAGTCACTCGAAGAAAAATTTATAGGGAGTGAGCATACAGGAGAGAGTAGAGAACTCTGAGTGGGTAAGAACCAATCAAACATTTCTCAATCCAACATATTTAAGAGGTTACTGTCAGCTGCTAGAGGCGACTGACTCAAAAATCTCAGAAATTGAACTACTGAGTGATCTCGAAGATTCCGAGACCAAGTCTAACACCAAAACCATGGAGCCCAACACTTCTGGCAACGGAAATCAAAATCACGGTGACGACGACAACGACATCCACGATGCTCAACTCGGGAAAAGAAGACGTCCTCACCAATACTCTCAGGAGGAAACCCAAATGCTGGAAACCCTCTTCAGTAAAAGCCCTCACATGAAAAAGAAGTGGAGAATTGAATTGAGCCGAGAGTTGGGGATTAATCAGTCGAGGATCCAGTTTTGGTTTCAAAATAGGAGATCCAAATCGAAGGCTCAACGCAAACGTCAGGTGGTCGAGATTTTAAAGGAAGAAAACCAAAAGCTGCGAACAGAAAACATGAGGTATGAAGAAGCTCTCAATATTACCGTTTGCCCTCATTGCGATAACCCCATCGCCCTCGGTAAGATATTCCCCGATAAGCCTCACGCAATGATTGAAGACGTTCATTTACCACCCTACTCCCTCGGGACATCTCCTGCTCAACCAGATTTTGCCGGAGTCACGCATGAGCAGGATGATCCTACGAAGACGATACAAATGCCTCCTGGGGGATGGGATTTGCATCGCTTTGATTGGAGCTACAGTTTCAAGGAGCTGGATGTTACCGCCGACCAGCTCAAAGCATATCAGCCTCATGCACAACAATTTTCGATAGGGTCGGGTCCTGCTAGAGATGAGTTAATCAGTCGTCAAGCCATCGATGCAATTTTGGGCCACGATAGGAAGAGGTTCGCTTGGCCCCCTGAACTGCATTTCAGATTCCTAGACGTGGTTCACCAAATGGGGATCGATTCAGCAACTCCGACACGCATATTTAAGGCCATGAGTGTACCGGGGCTTAGTAAGGAACTGGTCAGGAATCACCTTGCTGCCTACAGAAAGCTATTAAAACAGCACCGAGCAGAGCTAAGCCGAGAGGAATCCGTCTCGAGCTCAAAAGCTAGGGGGGACCGCCATTGTAATGCTCAGGCATCAGGAGGTACTCGGCCAAATTTAAGCATCAATCAAGCTAGCAACCCGACCACCGGCAAACTGAAAGCTGATCAGAATGTCATTCCGGGCCATTTCAACACTTTTCAAGAGCACGTGTCACAAGTACAGCGAGTGCGCACTCCTCCATTCGAGCAGCAGTCGGCTGGTGCTCTGCCTGTCGCTGGTCAACCCACGACAGACAATTTCTTTGATGATGAGCTCGATGCCTTGTTCAACCAATGGGAAGCTGGCATGCTTGGACAACCATGATCCAGCACCTGACTCGGGGCACGATGGATTGGTCGCTACGATCACCCATAGAAAGAAGAACATGTCCACGAGTGGATCACTCTTTTTATCCATTGTAAAGTTCCTATGGGAACATTTTTCTTTAATGGCTATAGTTAATTATGTATGAAAACCAACGCTATCGACGAACATCGTCATACTCAGTTGCGATGATCCTTTGTTAGATTAAGTCTGAAACCAGAGACGGTCTTTAAAATTTTGAGTGGCCACGAACTCATTCCTCACCAAGCGCCCGGGATGCTGAAATGAAGAGTAACAGCATGCACAGGGAAAATGCCACTTTCGTTTGAACGATGAAAAAGGGGTTGAGAGAAGATCATAGCGTTAATTCCCTTGGAGCTAAATGAATTAAAAGGAGTCATTAATTGCGGGTCCACCGTTGTTCTCCACATTCTCGGGCCTAGCAAATCATAAAAGGGCGCCGAAAGATTGTAGACCCACCACTTTGAAGACTGAACTAGGGGACAAGCGCAATACTCGATGAAACGGAATCAATGCAAGAGAGTTTGTAATCCTATCACGAGGAAAAAGAAAGGGGGAATACAGACGAGGAGTAATTGCAGGGTCTCGGGTGGAGCGCTTGCTTGCTGGCCTTCATATACAGCCTGAAGGATGGTTCTAGGACACGCACAATCACTTGAGAAAATTTCTAGAGTGAACAAACACGTAAGAGCGAATAGAGAAAGCTGAGTGAACTAGATCAGCCCGAGATACTCCGATCCATCATGTTTAAAAGCTATTCCCATCTGCTAGAAACGCCCGACCTGGACATTTCCGAGCACGAACTGCTGGGAGACTTTGAAGATCCTGGAGCTGAATCCTGCCCGAAGGCCATAGAAACTGACTCCTCCAGCGATGAAATTCTAGGTTTCAGCTACGAAGAAGGAGTATACAATGACGACCGGAGTCGGAAAAGGAAGCAACTACAACGCCACACTCCAGGCCAAATCCGAGAGCTCGAAGCTTTCTTCAATGAATGCCCCACTCCAAGCAGACAACAGAAAATGGAGTTGAGCCGAAAGATAGGATTGGAGCTTTCGAAGGTCAAGTTTTGGTTCGCCAACAAACGAACCCGGGTGAAACAGCAATACGCAGACCATGAGCTACTGGTCCTGAAGGAGGAGAATGAGAAGCTTCAAGCTGAAAGCGCGAGATATAAGGAAGCTCTGACCAAGGCCACCTGCCTTAATTGTGGTAATCCTGTTGTCCTTGGCGAGGTGTTCCTCGATGAACCATCCCTGTTGACGAATAACGCTCAGCTGTTACCGTATTCTCCACAATATTTTCCGACACAGCCAGATACCGTTGGAGATCTGCATGAGCAAGTCAACACCATAGGGTCAACACCAACACCCTCTGAGAAATGGGACCTGAATCATCACAGGTGGAGTTCTCCCAATGACGAACTCGCTGTCGCAGCCAGCCAATCCAAAGTCGGTGAGTCCCTCCCTGGACAACTTTTGAAACGACTAGATCCCGTAGAGAATAGCTACCGAAGTATTGACGATATTTTGGGTGATAAGAGAACAAGGTTTTACTGGACCTATGAACTTCACACCAAATTTGTTGATGCGATTCGAGAGTTGGGAGTTGATTCGGCTAGCCCATTACGCATACTCGAGATTATGAATGTGCCGGGGCTCTCTAGAATTAACGTTGAGTCTCACCTCAAGTACTATAGGAGATTGCTAAGGGATGGAAGGATAGCGTTAAACCATCATAAAGCCGGTTGGAGCTCAAGTGCTGGGCAGAATTACAACCACGATGATTGGAAAGCCGAGAGCACCCAACCGTGTTTCAGCAATGACGGGACTGGCAGTCGTGTCAGCGACTCTTCTAACCCAAATCAGAATGCTCCGCCGAGCTATCTCAATACTCCTCAAGAGTATATGCCACAGTTCCAGCACGTAGGGATTCCTCAGTTTGAGCGCGAATCAGTCATTAATGCTATCCCTGAAGCGGATCTGGCATTGGTAGAGAGTGCACATATGAACCTGACGGTCATCGAAGGAAGTTCCAATTCGAGGGGTCAAATTGCTCACGGCGAGAGCAAAGAGAGGAATCCCTCGCCTGCAGTCGACGACACCCAATCTGGGCACCAAGGGCTAAAAAGAACAGGTGATTTCCTTGATGAGGAGCTGGACACTTGGATCAATACTCTTCGGGAATGTATGTCTCAACCCCAACAGGGCAATGATGAAGGTTCCAGCTCAAAGACTCCAATCCCTCACAACGAAGGCAATGAAAGAAATCTGCCCCCAACAATCGTTGATACCCAACTTGAGCATCAATGGCTCGAAGACCCGAGCAATTTCCTTGGCGATGAGTTCAATCTTTGGCTCGATCAATTTGGAGCCGAAGGACCACCGCAGTGGTGACGCAAGGCCGGTGATCAAACGTCTGATGCAAGGCATGGCTACTCGATGAAAAATGCTTAGAGGAAAGGGGTTGAATACTCCTATTGAATATGTTGTTGATCGTACTGTAAGGTTCCCACGGGAACATCTTTCATTAATATCTAGAACTAATTGCGCGTGAGTGTCAACATCACCCTTTGAGCATCTTCAAGCCGAGGGCCGTGGATTAATCACTTAATCCGTGGAGCAAGTTCCATGAACAATGACTATCACCCGCGGAGCATAATGGGATCTACCCCTTCAATACGAAATACGTTTGGCTGCGAAGCCACCTATTTGGTAAAACGATGTATCGTTCCTAAACGATCTTCAATCGAATACCGAAGTAATGTCTCCTTTCTTTCCCTTCTCAGATGATAAACGTGGATAAATCACTCAAGGAGCCATTTGTTCGAATAACAGAACAGACGTTGCCCAACTGGGGGCAGATGAACCATTGATGTTGCAAACACTCCAAGAATGGATAGGCGGATTTGATAGATGTTGTTCATATCAATACGCAACATCAGAACGGGATGAGAACCAAGAGTAAAGTTGTATCGTTCCAATTTGTCTTGAATTTGAGAATGTGAATTGATACTCGTTATTTATCCTTGACAGGGGAATCGCCTTACAGACGAACAGGTTTTTACATCCCATGTACTACTCGTTAGAGTACATGACCAAGGGTAGGATGTATCGTTTCGATTTTTGAAAAATTCGTGAACCTACAATGATATGCTTCTTTTACATTTGCAGGGATCCGCAGCTGCGACGGACAGGTAAGTATCCCTTTTCCCAGTTAGCGGGAGATAAAAAAAAATGTCAGAATCCTTTCAACCGGCATAAAGATTTCCCAATGCATCGATATTCACGATTTAAATCGGGAGGTTACCTGAAGCATGAATAAGAACATACATGGTGCATCATAAAATCCCCTTGATGGGTAAAATCTTTGGAGAAAACAAAAAGACTTTTTCCAATAAAAGTTGTTCAAACCGTTTAAAAGAGTGTTTTCTCAGACGAGAGGCGAAGCCTAATCCAAACATGTCCCACACACACTTGAGAGATGAATGGAGTGGGCAGATAACAAAATCTGGACCTACGGAAGTAGGGACCATTCGCAGCGATTACATGGGTCGGGACGACGGAGGCATTCGTTTCATATCCCCCAAACACTACAGGTGACCGTTGATAACCCCTTTGAACGGCTGTTTTCATTCTTAACCCTGTCAAGAACCACCCCACATCGGGGCAAAATGGAGGTGAGTCCAGCAGCGTCAGGAGAAAATGGTTAGAAATTTTCTTGCTCGGACTAACATTAATCTTTGTGTGTTGTTTATATGGTAATCCAAGTGCCATAGGATGACGAAAAGCATTCATTCTTTATCCCACACACTGTATCATTTGCACAGCCAAGTTGAGCCTGCAAATTCATTTCATGAACCCATTGGTGATCATTCCAAGACGGATGCCGCACCACTTCAAAAATGGAAGAGTTCAAGACTCAGGGATTATGAAGAGAATTCCCGGACTGATGTTTAAAACATGTTTAGACTATATGTCTAACATGATCCCATGAAGATGAGAAAAAGTGGGATTTCAAAAATGAAAATGAAAAAAATCCCCGGCATCAAGAAAAAGCAAAGTGCCTAGTAAAAGCAAGACCGATGCTCGTGCAAGTTGTTTAATTGATCCGCAATGAAGCTGGATGGGAAAAGGGGAAATCCCTGAATGAGCCAAATCCAAAAGGACTGCTCCCCAAATGCTATCAAGCGCAGAACAAAGACATAGAGAGAGTCAGTCTCTGAATGCAACAAGAGACGCTCTCTAAAGAGCTGGTGCACACCGCAAGATAGGTTGCGCGCCTCAAAGGCTAAAGATACAAAAAAAAAAAAGAGACAGGTGGCAAATCAGCAATGATCACCAATGTCAAACCCCTCATAAATTCTGGGCCAAAAACAAGCCTTTTTCGATCCCCAATCCTACCAACATCATAACCCCTAAACAGTCTTCTCTGACTAAGACACTTGGGTTAACATATAGCTTAGCTCGAAGAGGTACGAGCAAGACTATTTCTTTCTCATTTTGCAGGGTTCTCGACTTGTAAACTCGGAGCAGAGGATGAAGATTTTCATTCAATGGCCTTGACTCAAAAGCGGGTCCCCCTTGAAAACCAATATCCAAGCCCAACATTACGGTCCCGTGGAAGACCTCCCGACCGATCAAAATGTATGCGCTGCGAATGAGCCTAAAACCTAGGCACCGGTTAGTAGGGAATTGAGTGCATCCCCTATAAAAACCACTATCTCAAAACAGGTGAAAGAACCTCATCGTCGAGAAATATTCCAATAGATGTTTTGAACAAACTCTTTTTGGAAATTTCAAATTGTTTGATCCAGATTTGCCGCACAAGGAATTTGTGATCACATCTGTGTGTTGCAAGAATGTTTTGGATAACCTCCAGCATCAAAATGCACATCTCATGACTAAAGCTTAAGTCATAAAATTTTGTCAATTGGACAATTGCTGTCTTCTCAAAGATTACCAATATTTTCTTGGGGAAGAGAAACCCTTAAAAAAAAAAATCCTTTTCAAAATCAGACAGTCTCATTGGACGTGGAGAACCCTCGTCATGAGACCCCTTTTCAAAATTCAGGTAGTCTCATCGGACGTGGAGAACCCTCGTCATGAGACCCCTTTTCAAATATCAAACAGTCTCATCGGACGTGGAGAACCCTCGTCATGAGACCCCTTTTCAAAAATCAAGCAATCTCATCGGACGTGGAGAACCCTCGTCATGAGACCCCTTTTCAAAATTCAGGTAGTCTCATCGGACGTGGAGAACCCTCGTCATGAGACCCCCTTTTCAAAATTCAGGAAATCTCATCGGACGTGGAGAACCTCCGTCATGAGACCCCTTTTCATTTAGGCAGTCTCATCGGACGTGGAGAACCCTCGTCATGAGACCCCTTTTCAAAGTCAAAACTGATGGTAGACACCGCCTGAAGGGTCAAATGAAGGTAGATACCGCCTGAAGGGTCAAATGAAGGTAGATACCGCCTGAAGGGTCAAGTGAAGGTAGATACCGCCTGAAGGGTCAAAATATGGTAGATACCGCCTGAAGGGTCAAAACCAAGGTAGAAACCGCCTGAAGGATCACATTAATGGTAGAAACCGCCATAAGGGTCAATTCATTGGTAGAAACCGCCATAAGGGTCAATTCATTGATAAATATCGCAGTAAGGATCAACACAAAGGTCTGATCCACCATACGGATCAAAATCCTTGGCAAATCCCAAAGCGTGGGATGCGCCTTCCTTAGGTTCCTACCAATTAGGAATCCCATCATGGTATGACCTACCATACAGGTCAGAGCTTAATCTCCCTAGGATTTTCTGTGACGAGTCCTAGGCATTTTCTTGAAAGTTGTCGCAACCGGCATCATCCGACAGGTGAGCTTCAGGTAAGCCTCTCTCACTACGGCCCATGCTCAAATTGTTAGAGCAAACCGGGGATTGATTTTGAGCTTTTATCAATAGGCTTAAGGATCCGGTGTCATAACATTTCTTCTCTCATTTTCCCAGTTGAGTCGGTTAGGAATCAGGTGCCACCTTATCTTTGAGAGAAACCTCTAACGAGATTCCTCTCAAAGAGGGGCAGCTGTTGACACCTGATTTTTTTTTTACCATTTATTATTGTGATTTTTATTCTTTAAAATTAATCAAAAATATCAAAAAAGGTCATAAAATCACAAAATCAACTTTGGAAGCCTTGGTTTAGCCTTAGGAACCAATTTTGAACAAAAAATATTTTTCGGTATTTTTAATATTTTTCGAATTTATTTAATTATAAAAATACCCAAAAAATCAGAAAAAATACCATTCGTGGTCATAAAATTACACAAAAATATTCAAAAATTTTATTTTAATTCCCTCTTTAACATTTTCACTTTTTATTAGGGAAATTCGGCTTGGTTCATGGGGTTCCTTCACAAACCTAATCCCGAACCGGGCCTAAGAAATCCCTTTCGAGTCTTTTAATTTTCAATTCTCGGTCTTTATAAGCTATGACATTGGATTCTAGAGTATTGAAATGCAATTGGGTCAATTGCCCCTCCAATTTGATCAATTTTAACCAAAAGGGCTTAATTGCATAAAAATCTTTCAATTTAGTCCCCGGTTTCACAATTTTTGAAATTAAATTTCACACGGGCATACCCATTAAAATTAAACACCTCCACCCCATAGTTTTCATCATGCTGAATACATTGGTGGGTTCAATTCGGGCTAATTTGATCGTTTAGGCCCTCGATTAAGCAAAAGTCATTTTCGGATCCTAGGGACAATTTGGGGTTTTCACTAAATTTCAATCAATTGATTCGCGAAAATACCCATATTTGATAGTAAACATGTCAAGGAGTCTGATTTTACCATCAATTTCATGAAAATAGGTCAATTTGAAACCCAATTTGATCGATTTGGCCGAACCGGGCCGGTCGGGTCAGACCCGACCCGACCCGGTCTGACCGGGTCTGCAACTTAGTTGCAGACCCACGGCGCCGAAAGCAAAAAAAAAGGCAGGGACCTCACCGGCGATAGAAAAACGGAAGCTGGGGCCGGTTTGTTTAAAAAATGGGAACGACAAGCTGTAGTGGGGCAAAAGGGAATGGTGGAGGTTCGTCTTTGTGGACCGGCGGCCACAAAAGGCGGGCGGCCAGAGAAACAAAGAGGGGGAGTTCGGCCGAGAGAGGTAGAGGTGGGATCGGCGAGTGTGAAAGGGAGGAGAGCAAGGAGACCGACGAGGAGAGTCATCGTCGCCATACCAAGCCATCGCCTCGTCATCGCGCCGTCGCCGGCGAACCAGGTCAGCTCCATCCCCTCTTTTCTGCTCTGTTTTGGCTCCTACGAACAGGGCATCTCGGTCTGATTCGATTTTAATCGAATCAGACCGAAACCGATGGTACCCGATCCTCCTAACGGTATGTATAGAATTATTCAATTGCTATTTTGGTTCGGAATCCCTCGTCGAGCCTCGGCGAAATCATTTTAGTGACTTTCTGAGGATGCATACCATATGCTTGATGGAATTCCAACAGTAAGCATGTTCGGTTGATCCGAGTGGCGAATCGTAGTCGCCTCTATTTCACGTTTCCTTGCTCAGAATCGCATTAAGAAGGTTCACTACGCTTGGTTCCATCATTTGGTTGCATGATTTGAGTCGTAAATGGCCAAACCGAACCTATCGTCGGTCTCGCCGGAGCTCGGAGCTGAAAACCGCCGGCCGCCAACCACTGAAGCTTATGGACCTCAGGTGAGCCTCTGGACCGTCCTTGGATGTTGTTTAAATGAACAAGATCAAGCTTGGATGTCAAAAATCTCTCCAAATCTCCCTCGCCGGCGCCGGGGTTGTGGATGGTCTGTTTCCTCTTTTCCCGACGTTGTTTTAATCATGTTTTAGTTGTGTGATGATCCCGGTTTGATGGGGGGTCGATGAGCGTGAGAATGAGTGAAAATCTCCGAGCTTTTATACACGGTTTCACTTTTCCGGCGAGATTTCCGGCGAAGCCGCCGGAATAGCTACTGTTCCGGCGTCTTCTCCGGCTACCTCGAGGCCGGTCAGCGAGTCAACGCTGACGTGGCGTGCCACGTCGGCAGCCACGTCAGCGTGGTGGGGCCAAGTCATTTGAAAATAAGACCCAGATCCGACGGTTAGCGTTGTGCCAAGTGGCACTCGGAGGTCCGTCCGATCTGATCCAGGATCGAACGCGCCAGAGGTCGCCACGTGGCACATTAGGGACCATCCGATTTGTGGATTTTCGGATGTGTATTAAAAAAAAAAAAAAGGGAAAAACCCTTATAAAATCTAAACGGCGTCGTTTGGTCGTGGCGGAGGCGGACCGGGCCTGGGTCGTGGGTCCGGGTCGTGGACCGGGCTGACCCGGCCCGGGGTTTTTTTTTTAAATATTAAAAAAATAAAAAAAAATCGGAAAATAATAAATAATAATAATAAATTAAAAAAATTCAATAAAAAATGAAAAATCCTAAAAAATTCGGAAAATTCGGAAAATTCAGAAAAATTCCAAAAAAAAAAAATTCTCAAAAATGGGAAATGGCCACAATCAACTGGCCATGGAATATTTTGGGTAATTCGGTATCCCAACCTTCCAGAAATGACGATTTTGCCCTTCGGGCTAATCGCCTCCAAATCCTCCTATTCGACCCCGGTCCGAAATCACGCCTCCCCAAAGCCCTTATGGCTATATTAGGAAGCCGTTGATTTGAATTGATGTGCATTGATGTGATTTATTTATGTACTTGATTGCGCTTTCATTAAAGTTGATTGTGATTGATAGGAATAGTCTTCCAGTCTACATAAAGCCTTGAATCAAACCTACCTCACCTAAAATTGCGCCTGCATGAACTCTTAGCTAGGAAAATCACTCGCGTTAGGTACCGAAAGGGCGTTGGTAATGACACCAGCGTAACCAAGTCCCCGAACCCAAAATCTCTGGTTCCGTAGAACTGATCGATCTCTCTCAATCGATCAGTAAGGTTTCCGGTCTACCCTCCAAGAAAGACCGGTGGCGACTCCAAATGCATACACAAGTTGCACATGCCACCACGACCACACTAAGGTCGAAAGCGATAGGCTCTTATCGTCGAATCCTTCTGAAAAATACTCCCGCCGCGATTTGGTATGGGCCTGGGAGGGCTCGCGCCGATCCACCCGCGATCGGCAATCCATTAGCCGCGTCCGCCTTTCGGACGGGTCGCGACACTAAGGTGTTTGGGTGTGTCGCTTATGTCCATCTTCACAAAAATCAGGGAACCAAACTTGATCCTTGCGCAGTCAAGTGTGTGTTTCTTGGCTATGGCTCTTCTCAGAAAGGGTATCGGTGCTATGATCTTGCCGGAAAGCGCACATATGGCACCATGAATATAACATTTACCGAGATGAAATTCTATTTTCCTTCCCCCCCAGTGTCTTATTCAGGGGGACACTAAATGTAGAACCAGACATTAGTGGAAGGTTGAGACTGCAGGAGTGACAGATGGGTATGCATGGGAGGTTGGGACTACAGAAGTGATAGATGGGTGTGCAACAGATGGGTGTGTACAGCCGCGCGATTCTGAGCTACTGTCTCATGGCCGTGAGATAAGCGCACGGCCGGGAGGCATAGATGCAGTAGCAGCCGAGCAGGTGTCAACAGATGCACAACATCAACAACCCTCCTTGTCTTTGCCCTCTTTATCTATTCACGCACAAATTAGCCTTATTTGTCTAAATCGCGTGGAGCCCACATAAAAGGGGATTTCGCTAGAAATTCCATCCCATCGACGTCCTCGCTCCCCGTCCCGACGACTCCATCTCTTAGTCTCGGCTGTTTTGCAACATCACCAACGTTCCTTCACTCAATCCCGATGACCTGGAACCGTCGGCGTCCTCTGACCAGCCCCCGAAGTTGTTACGGCACCCTAGAGTCTTCTGACTTAACCTTAGTAGCAACCGAGCAGGTGTCAACTGTTGGAAAAAACAGTGTTAAAATGAACAATACTGTTTTATAGATATGGAGGATACTTACAATTCGAATGACAATAATAAACATAAGTAAACTGCCTCAAATATGAAAATACTAAGTTGGTAGAAGCACAGAATCTGAGCCTTTAAAAGGACGTCAGAAGCAAGTCAGAAGCAGAAAAGACTGAACCATCAGATGCAGGTCAGAAGCAGAAAAGACTGAACCATCAGATGCAAGTCAGAAGCAGGTCAGAAGCAGAAAAACTGAACCATCAGATGCACTGTTCAAAACTCGTCAGATGCAACTGCATCTAAACCCATCAGATGCAACTGCATCTGAACCCGTCAGATGCAACTCAGATGCACCCGTCAGATGCAGTTCCTTTTGAACCCCGTCAGAAGTAGTTCATTCTGGACCCGTCAGAAGCAGTTCCTTTTGGACCCGGTCAGAAGCAGTTCTTTCTAAACCCGTCAGAAGCAGTTCCTTCTGAACCCGTCAGAAGCAGCTTCAGAAGCACTGAACTTGAACTCGTTAGAAGCAGTGAATCTGACCCTTCATGAAGATAAAAGCTCAACCTTCAAAAGAACAAAATCTGCACGGAGTATAAAAAGTAATTGAATTAATAAAGAATACCGAGGCCTGTGTCCGACACAGTTTCCTTAAAACAGATTTGTCCCCTCCAGTACGTGCTTTGAGGTTTCGTGAACGTTTGTTTCCTAGGATACAACGGTTAAGCAGTGATAGAGGCAAGCACATCACTCCAAAACTTTCGGCGAACTTGAACAACACGAGAACACTATCGAAAACAATGCAAATGCAAATAATTCAAAAGAGGGAGAAGTGATTTTCGTAGTCCGTAGTTCTTGTGTCTCTAGAAACAGAACGGAAAGCCATCTATTTATAAGCTAAGCGGGGCATTGCGGAAATAAAGAATAACGGCTAAATAAATTCTGCCGTTTAGAGCCGTTATGTATTTAATTCTGTCACCACAGAATTATAACAACCGTCACTTAATTAATACCATTAACACACTGGTAAATAACTTAAGAACGGTTAACGGCTTGAGTTGGAAAAAATTAAGACTGAAGGCAAAAATGGGCTTATCGCGAGGCCTACTTTCCTGTCTTGCATTCGCGTACGCAAGTCGTGCGCTCGCGCCCAAGTTTCAACTTGTCGGGCCTCCGTCGGGGTCTGAGATTTGCATCCCCTGCGCGTGCGCGCGAGGCATAATACTTGTTACAATAGTTACCACTCAAAATGAGTGTAACCACATATAAAGCACTTCAAGGACTTCTTCCTTTCCTATGTGGGACTATTGCTTTGTCACTTTCCACTTCCAACTCAAGGGTGTTCTTTGAGAAACAATTCCTCATTCATTCACCCATCAAAATAACTCATATTTTCCAACAAACAAATGCACAGCAGCAACAGCCCTCCTTGTCTTCGCCCTCTTCGCCCTATTCAGTACCACTTCAAGCTCCTGAGAATGTACCTGAGGTAAGTACTTCTACTGTACTTGATTCGTTTGAAGATATTGATGTGCTTACTAGTTATAAGCTGCCTGATAGGCATAATAGGGGTAAACCACCGAATCGGTATTCTCCAGATGTAGAAGACCACCGATCTCGATATCCTACTGCAGATTATGTGTCTGCCATGAGGTTGCCCACACCACTACAAGCCTTCGTGTCCACAGTTTCCTCAGTTCAAGTTCCAAATAAGGTTGAAGAAGCCATGAAGAATCCGAAATGGCTTCAAGCGTTGGAGGCAGAGATGGAGGCATTGGAGAAAAATCGAACTTGGAAACTTGTGGAACTATCAAAGGATAAGAAGCCGGTTGGATGTAGGTGGGTTTTTACAGTCAAACATAAAGCAGACGACACTATTGAGAGGTATAAAGCACGACTGGTAGCTAAAGGATATATACAGACTTATGAGGTGGATTATTAGGAAACATTCTCTCCAGTTGCAAAGTTAGACACGATAAGAGTATTGTTATCTATGGCTACAAACTTGGACTGGCATTTACATCAATTTGATGTTGAAGAATGCATTTTTTCATGGAGATTTAGAGGAGGAGATCTATATGGAGCTTCCACTTGGATATAGATGTGCAGATCAGCCGAGCATGATTTGTAAGCTGGAAAGATCATTGTATGGGTTGAAACAATCCCCTCGTGCATGGTTTGGTCGCTTTAGCTCAGTTATGAAAAGGTATGGATACTCCCAAAGTAATTCAGATCATACTTTGTTCTTAAAAGGCACTTAAGAAAGAATAACAGCTCTTATTATATATATAGACGACGTGATTATTACAGGCAATGATAGTGCCGAGATTATGAGACTGCAGAAGTTATTATCTAGGGAGTTTGAGATGAAGAACTTGGGAGGTTTGAAATATTTCTTAGGAAACGAGGTTGCTAGGTCGAAGGAAGGGATTTTCTTGTCTCAGCGGAAGTATGTTCTTGATCTTTTGACTGAAGTTGGCATGCTAGATTGCAAGCCTGCAGACACTCCTATGGTACAACACTGTAAGAATGGAGAGTACTCTGATCAGACGCCTACTAATAAAGAAAAATACCAAAGGTTAGTAGGCCGACTGATTTACTTATCACATACACGTCCTGATATTGCTCATGCAGTAAGTGTGGTGAGTCAGTTCATGCATGCACCTAGTGAGGATCATATGATTGCTGTGTTGCATATCATTCGATATTTGAAGTCAACCCCAAGAAAGGGACTGCTATTTGCAAAAAATGGCCACCTTGAAGTAGAGGGTTACACAGATGCAGATTGGGCTGGAAGTGTGACAGACAGGAGGTCTACATCAGGGTATCTTACATTTGTGGGAGGTAACCTTATTACATGGAGAAGTAAGAAATAATAGGTTGTAGCTAGGTCTAGTGCAGAAACTGAATTTAAAGGTGTAGCAAATGGATTATGCGAACTTCTATGGCTTCGAAAGCTGCTAACCGAGCTCGGGTATCCACTGAGTTTAGAAATCAAATTGGTTTGTGATAATAAAGCAGCTATAAATATTGCTCATAATCCAGTTCAGCATGATAGAACCAAACATGTGGAGATTGACAGACATTTCATCAAAGAGAATTTGGATGCAAAAGTGATCAAGTTACTATTTGTGAAGTTTGAAAACCAGTTAGATGATATATTGACAAAGGCTATGTCAAGTAGAGAGTTTCATAACTCACTTATCAAGTTGGGTATCAAAGACATCTTTGCACCCACTTGAGGGGGAGTGTGGTCGTGAGCTATTTTAGCCTATTTGTTAGGAAGTTTTATTGTATATATTTCTTCCTAGTATTGAATCATTCCTATTGTGTATCTCTTAATTAGGGTTGTCTGTTGTCCTATATATATGACATGATTGATTATTGTAAATGCACAGAAAAAATATTCATTGAATAAAGAGGAGAGTTTTCTTTCTCTTCATGCACAACCCCAGTGAGCCTTGTGACGAACGTATCTCAGCGAGTGCGGTCGCCAGCCCAGGCGAGGGCCCTGAGGTTGCGTCAAGCACGACCTCGGCAAGCTTGCTGCTCGATAGATTTGTAGAGCCGGGGTCGATGAACAGATCTGAAGATCTCGATGAGCGGACGGCTCT
Organism: Rhodomyrtus psidioides; assembly: GCA_021437785.1. Classification (NCBI taxonomy): domain Eukaryota; kingdom Viridiplantae; phylum Streptophyta; class Magnoliopsida; order Myrtales; family Myrtaceae; genus Rhodomyrtus; species Rhodomyrtus psidioides. Next base: position 13,862,226 of record JAILYB010000004.1, on the reverse strand, counting down.
ACAAATCTCGACGAACAGATTCGCAGCTTCCGCGAGCCTCATGAATGGCGATCGTTGACTTCAGCGAGCCTCACCGGCCCTTGGTGGAGCTTCAGCGACGTCACGGATCTCTCATGCCGAAGAAGATGAGCTCTGAACTTAGGAGGGCAAGACTGAAGAATGACAATATTTCAATAACGCTCAAACTTGCTTTTGAAAATGTTGAAAGCCCAACTTTTCAAGTGCTAGGTGGTCCAAAAAAATATTTTGCTAAGCACCCAAACATTTTTCATGAGGATCTTGAGAGACCCAAATGTTTATTTTTTTTTTCGAAAAAAATGAACCAAACGCACCTAAAAAATTGTACGATAAAGATAGACACAAAGCACACAAATCCTTTTTTTATACAATATTCCCACGGCTTCCGACATGATTGCCATTTGCAAGAAAACGAATACAGCAAAAGAAGAGATAAAATCCATTGGACTTTTCAAGAGTCGAACCTAATTGTCAACAGGGCTGTTTCCCATCTTCCAAGTACCTCATAATCCTTGTCTAGGCAAAAGGTATTGTCGAGGTGGCGAAAAATGGTTTAGAATCCATATTTTAACTTGCATACAATGATACAAGTTATACATGGATTACTTTAAACATTTAAATTAAACTTAATAATGGTTTTTAAATGGGTCAATAATGAGTTATCTAACAAGGGTAAAGGAAAAATTATTTAAAAAGTCCTAAACCTTTTAAATTTTTGCAAATTCAATCCTAACCCTTTTAAGTTTTCCCATTTAAACCTAAACCTTTTCATCTTTTGTCGATTTAGTTCTATTGATCGAAAATCACTGACGTAGACGCCAGCCTTCCTACATTGCATCACCGGAGCTGACATTGATAATTTTTAATAATTTTTAATAATATTTTAATCAAAAATATTTATTTGATTTATTTTTTCCTTTTCTTTTTTTTCCCTCTGCTGGCATCAACCTTCGGCAGCCTCTAGGTGAGGGCGGCCCTCGCCTGAGGCCATGGGAGGGAGAAAAAAAAATAAAATGAAAAAGGAAAAGGGAAAAAGGAAAAATAACAAAACGGAAAAATAAAAAAGAATATTTTTATTAAAAACTATCCTCATCAGCAATCAGCACCTGCAGTGCCACGTAAACGGTCGGCGACCATGTCAACAATTTTTAGTCAATAAGATTGAATCGGTAAATTTAAAAGTTGATGACTGAATTAGCAAAATTGCAAAAAGTTTAGGACTTTTTTTAATATAATTTTTTCAAGCTTAAGTGGATTATAAACAAGTCATTTTTAAATTTTTTGATATTTTTTTATTGTATTTTACTTTTCCTTTCTACATAATCCGGCCAGGGACGCCCGACTATTGCCGACGCCAGCTATGTGTTGGGTATGAGTTGGGTTGGGTATGAATCACTAGATTTTGCATTGTAATAAATAGGTTATAAACAGGTTAAATGGGTCTAGTCATGTTCAGACAATTCATGATCCGATCACCCGTTTGACAGGTCTAAATCGGAGAAAAGAGCAAATTCCACGGTCATGAGGAAAGAGAGAGAGAGAGAGAGAGAGAGAGAGAGAGAGAGAGAGAGTAGACAGAGAATTCAAGGCCGCCTTCTTCTTCTTCTTCATCGAGTCATTTCTGCCAAAGTTCTAAGAAGCTAAGCTGAAGTTTCATTTTGGTTCAAAAAGAGTCGAAGTTTCATAAAACACAACCATTGAAGTCAACCTATTCACTTTCTTCGGACTTTAGAAAGAAAATCGAGCAATTAAGTGCGGTTTGACTATTACCAGGCAAAATAACCCAATCACCTCCAAATTTGCATTTCGAAAGTCATTCGTGTCGATTTTACGCATCGAATTTCGAATTTTTCATTTACCATGGTCACATTCCGTTGCTAATCAGTTCCGCACCACGTGAACCGATACGTCATAATAAAATCGTTACCGGGCAGACCATCAACAATCAATATAAGTATGACTACATGATCAAAACTTTGTCCTTAAGCTGCGTAGGATGAAAACGATACATGCCATAATATTATCCAAGGCCAACACCTCATCCACACAAAAAGAAAAAAGAAAAAAAAAGAGGTAAGTAAAATAAAATGAAATAAAATGGTACGTACGGAGTGCCACGTGTAAAGTGTCATTATTATAGTCGCACTTTCACGGGAAAGACGTTAGCCACGTCGTGGGACGACAATACAATGGAATAGGCCGAGACCAGGTAACATCTGATGATTCTGCCGGGAATTTTCCCGGAAAGTTAAAATTGTGGGTTTCGAGGAAAATGACAGGAAATTACAAGGAATTTTGGAGATTCAGTCAGTAAAATAACTTTTTTTTTCATAAGCCTAATTCCCTAAAAAAATCTCCAGTTTTAAGTCCAATTTTAAATCTATCCCGAAGTTTTTTTTTTTAATCTCGAGAAAAATTCTAAACTTTGGTACAATCTCAAATCTACCCTAAATTTTATTTTATTAAAAAATAAAAAAAAATTCAATATATTTTCAAATCCACCCTATGATCCAGTTCCAACTTGACATTCTCACATGGGGGCGATAGATACATACTCACGTGGCATTTTCATGTGGGTAACTAATCCACCGCTTTAAAGAAATTCTCCAAGATAAAACCGTTTTGGGATATGAAAATTAGGAAAAATCGACGACGATTTTGGACATAAGGTTAATGAGGACAGATTTCAGATCGGAGTAAAATCTGGTGATTTTTTCTTTAACAAAAAAGTTGGGGATAGATTTGAGACCGAGCATGAAATTATTTTTTCTTTGAGATAAAAAAAAAATTCAAAGTAAAATTCGGGACTTGACCAGAAATCGTCTGAGCTGGGGGGGGAATATTCCCGGAAAATAATAAATTGTGGGGTTCGAGGAAAATGACAGGAAATTACGAGGAATTCGGAGAACCAGTCGTTAAGACAACTTTCAAATTATAATACTAGTAAACGAAGCAAGGACCGTGACTCACGACTGCTTTTGATCTGGTCCAAATGCGTGGCAATGTGGGCGGACACGCGGACGCGGGTTTTTGGTTCGGATCCCAAAACGGGCCAAAAAAAAAAAAAAGGGAGGGGAGCGCCGACGAACCTCTTTGCCGCGAAGCTCCGACCGAGTTTCCGAGAACGGCGGAGCGCTTTGACAGAAACTCAAGATCCTCTCGTTTTGTGGGAAAGGATACAGGGCTGCTCCGACGAGCATTAAAAAGAAGAAATGCCCCAAATAAATTGGTCGGGGATGATCCATTCAAGAAGGATGTATAGCTTAAACTCGGTCCGGACTCTGGGCAAATTATCAATTTTATTTATTTATTTATTATGAATTTGTTGCGTTTATAAATCTTATGATCGGGTCAATTTAGTCATAAACTTTTTCCGGTCAAGACATGGAGAATTAATGTAGTTCTTCATTTATTTATTTTTCGTTTTCTTCTTTGCTTTTTCCTTTTATCCTTGCCCAAATCTAGGGCGCCCGTGATCGGAAGGTCTTCGTGGCCTGCGAGGGTCACTAGCACAGAAAAAAAAACCAGATAAAAAAGGGAAAATAAAAATAATTTTCCTTTAAAAAGAAAAGCTACGAAAACTTGTTTACGTCGGCGCGCAACGATGCCACGAGGACTATCAGTGTCCACGTCAGCGATTTCGAGCGACTCGTCTGACAAATTGTCATAAAGTTTAGGGTTAAATTGATCAGATAAAAAAGATTTAGAACTGAATTGACATGTGTGTAATAGATTTATGGTTTTTTTTCCCCGATGAATTGGGTCCAAATGAATTGTTCAACCTTCCTCAAATGCGGTAAAGATGTCGCGGCTGCCCGACTCGTGTGGTCGCCTCTAATTTGTGAAAACTTAGTGGGATGTGAATTGCCAACTGGTCCTACTCATACCTGTTGACAAGTCATGGTATTGGTCATGTACGGCCCTTTATATAGTCCTCTCCCGCCACAACTAATCCGACCATGACGGACTTGATTGTGATATTTTTTTGTTACTAACCCTAATGCCCATCCTTAGCACGCGAATTTACATTAAGCGAAACCGAATTGAGGTTAGCTGCAAAACTCATAATATTAAATTATTCATACGTATCTAGGCGGCAACGCACATGCATGTAAAAGTTTGGGTTTTCATGAGCCGCAAGATAGTCTAGGGTATCCTCGCGTTACATTATAATGAAAAGAACTCAATCGATCATAATGGTTAATAACCACAATAATTCCCGATCGAATTGATGCACATGTTCTGCATTTACCTTAAATCAATTTTCATGGCACAAAACAAAATTTTCAAAACGGTATATCTATCACACATAGCGAAAAACTTGCCACATAAATCCCAACATGGAAATTCAATATAAATAGGCATTTGTAGAGGGGGCAGATCTAAAGAAAATGAATTGAGATTGGGAAATTTGCTCAAATTTGCTTCTTCTTTTTTTTTTTTCGTAAAGTCTCCTTAATATTTCGAAAATCTGCTAATTTTGCACTCAGATGTTGGTAGATTTGTCACAGACATATTTATCTTGGCCTTTTGTGACATGAAAATTAGTTTGGGAAAAATGCGCCATGTATGTTCCAGTTAGGAATTTTCTATGACACAGAAATTAATTTGGAGGCAAACATGGCGAGTGTACCGGTTTAAAATATACTATGGATACTAACCCAATTCTATATCCAAATGGGGCGAATCAACGCTATAACATTTTTGAATCGGGTCATCGAACTACTCGAAATAATCAACTGGTGAGTAGATGTTATTTTGTGTTCGGCTTGCATCAATCCAATTCTTTTTTTCCAATTATATAGAGCTTGACCTTATTCGAAAGTCAAACTAAGCTAAAACCCAATTACAAACACCCTTGTATTCTACGTTCCTTCGATCAAACAATGAATTTGTCAGGATGTCACATTTAATCTTGTCTTGTTTTTTTCGAGAATCACTATGAAGTGGTTATCGATGCTTCTCTACTAACACAAAAGCGAAATTTAAAATTTGGCGTCCAACTCTCATATTTTCCAAAATGTCCTTGTTTTTTTTTTAAAATCTCTTTTATTATTTTGTTGAAACGTATTATTGAAAGTAGACTCTTATGTTCCGCTAAAAAGTCAAACAAATTAGAAAATTTCAGGCAAAGACAAATTGCTGTCCATCTAAGCTTCATAATGTCTCTTTGTAAACTTTAAATTTCGTATCTATTGTTTGAAAAATTTTGTGATTCACGTATTGCTCAATTTAACTGTTATTCGCATGGACATTATTTTATATTTTGAGAAAAAATTACCCAAAAAGTCCTAAACATATTGTAATTGTATAAATTTAGTCATATTTTTTTTTTATTAATTGAGTCTCAAACCTTTTGTGTTTGTGTCAATTTAGTTCATTAGGCCGACCGCGCTGAGGTGGAAATTTTTTTAATGATACTTTACTGTTTTTCATTTTTTTCCCACTGTGGTTGGCGGGCAGAGGTGGCCTTGTAAGCCACAGTGGGAAAAATAAAGAAAGAGAAAACAGTAAAAAAAAAAAGAAAAACTTTAAAACTTAAATATATTATTAAAAATTATCCACCTCAGCGCCGGCAGCGTCACCTCACCTTAGTGCCGGTTGATCAAATAAACTGAATTGACATAAATGCAAAAATATTTAGATTTTAATTGGCAAAAAAATGTTTAGAATTGAATTAAAATGATTACAATAAGTTTAGGACTTTTTTGATAATTTTTTTCCATATTTTGAAGCAAAATTTACGTCTTACATTTCTTATGTTTCCAAGACACCATGCGCTAGACTACAAGGTTCTGAGAAACCTATGATTTGCCTCGATACCACAAAGGAGTTTGAGCTGCTATAAACTTGGGATTCTCTAAAAGATAAGAGTTAACCCCTTAATTCAAAATATCCTTGTCTCTTAAGAGTGAATTCACACCAAACATCCGAAAACACAATCCTTCCCACCCCCTCTATCTCTCTCTCCACTCCTCCACCTCCACCGCCGAATAACCTCCGCCGCATGACTCACCACCACTCTAGGGGCTCTCTCTCTCTCTCTCTCTCTCTCTCTCTCTCTCTCTCTCTCTCTCTCTCTCTCTCTCTCTCTCTCTCTCTTTTCCTAGCTCGATGGTCGTGACCTCGTGACAACCGAGTTTGCAAGCCACCCCAATGTGGCCAGATGCTCAAGCGACGCCGGCGAGGCCCCCCCCTCTCTCTCTCCTCCTTTGTCCTCGTCGAGGACAGAGGAGGACTTGACGAGGGAGGGGCCGGTGAAGTCGGTGTAGTGGGAAAGAGGCATGGCCGCATTCGCTGTCATGACTAGTGGCCGTAGTTGCCGTAGTTGCCATACAATATTGTACAAGTGAGTCAAGATGGGAGAAAAAAGGAGAAAAAATATATTTTTATTTGATCCGTGTAGTCCAATTTACTGAATTTTTTTTCCTTTCCTTTTTTGGTCCAAATTGCTAATGTGTTCAGCTCTTATGAAATGAATATGGCTCTTGCAACAAAGAGAGAGAGAGAGAGAGAGAGAGAGAGAGAGAGAGTTGACTTATGGGGGAGTCAACGTCAAAGTCGTTAAACCATGGGAGCATAGTTCGCTACGAAGCCCCCCCAATTGCCCAGCTGTTTCTTCCACCATTCGTCGAAGCTTCAGACAACTCCAAATATTTTAATCTCCATTTTCATGATGAATATTTTAATCCAACCTCATCGTCGTCTTCACTTCTCTCTTTCTCTCTCTTCAAACTCCATATAAATAGCCATCTCTCCCTTCCCAACTCTCTCTCGCTCTTACCACCCTCCCTCCTCTTCCTTCACCCAAGCACGCACTCTCTCTCTCTCTCTCTCGATCTGGATTTCGATCTCGGTTTGATAGCTTTTGGGACTTCATCAATGGCTGCAAAAAGGTTCTTCAGCGAATCCGGTTCGGACTCCGACCCGCCGTCTGAAAAACGGATGCGAACTCGGCCTTCCTTCGCTTCGTATGTCTTGATTTCGTCCTTTTCTGTTCTCTTTTCCCCCATCATAATCTGCCTCTTCTTCTTCTTCTTCTTTTGCATACGAATCATTCTTCTAAATTCCTCATCGTCGTATGAAATTCTTTTATTTGTTGACCCAGGGTAATTGGAGAAGTGGTGATGGTGAACTCTTTGAAGCACTTCTGCTCGGGCTTGGAGCCGATGCTTCGTAGAGTGGTAGGTTCTTGTTTTGATCATCACTTACTAATATGTTCTTGAAAGTAACCTCCTCTCTTTCTGATTTACATCCATGTCAAGGTTATATATATTTTCTTTTCATGCTTGATCTTTGTTCATTGGAAAACGAAAGAAGAGAGAGGAGAAGAGGAAATGGGTTGAGTCCAAAAAATTTTCATGTATGAATGGATGAACCCTAATGATATATCATGCGTAACGATCACTTAACTTGCCCTATGAGTCTATGATCTCATAATGAATTACTTTGTCACGTGAAACATACACTCTGAAAGCCCTAGACCCTAACATGCTATGATCACAATCAAAACTCTTAAATTTGTTTCGGTCTAATTGTTTCTCTATTACTTCCTCAGGTGAATGAAGAGGTGGAGCGCAGCCTTGCACGGTGCTCACGCACGCTCTCCCGAGTCCCCTCGCTCCGAATGCAAGCCCTAGAACCTTCGAGCCTCGAGTTAAGGTTCAGCAAGAGTCTCACTCTGCCCATTTTCACCGGAAGCAAGATTGTGGATGCGGACGGTTCTCATCTCCAGATCATCCTCGTCGACACAAGAGGTGACCAAGCAGTCCTCACCGCTCTTCCTACCCCTATCAAGGTCGAGATCGTGGTCCTCGATGGCGATTTTCCTCCAGGAGACCGCACTAATTGGACGAGTGAGGAATTTAATCGGAACGTCGTTAGGGAGAGGGAAGGGAAGAGGCCTTTGCTCACTGGAGAGATGAGCGCGACCATGAGGAACAATGGGGTGGCTACCATCGGGGAAATCGAGCTGACCGATAATTCGAGCTGGATCAGGAGCAGGAAGTTCAAGCTTGGTGCTAGGGTTTCTCCGGGGAGTTACCAAGGCCTTAGGATACGTGAGGCCATGACCGAGGCGTTCATGGTCAAAGATCACCGAGGAGAATGTGAGTTGTCTGATTTTTTTCCAAGTAGTTGCACTAATGTCCATTCTTAGCTGTGTATGGATATATGATCACATAATCAATCTACAAATACATACAACATGATTCATTTTCATTTCATAGGGTATTCAGAAAAAAAATGAAACTTGCAGTTCATCACATGAAATGATCAATTCTTTGTGCATGAACCTACACAAATACAGCTTCACAATAGTTCACATGCATGAGATATTACGATAAGCTTGCATGATCTTTCTTTATTAGCATTTTGGGTCTTGAAGTCCATCGATCATTGTTGAACTGTACATACCAAAGCGTGATTCTCGTTAGGTATTACTCAAGATATCACTGAGGATGGTACTTGTGAAGATAGATATTTTATACACAATTCATAGCACTTCAATCACAGATTAGTGAACAAAAGACATCAAATGTCAGTCTCCAGTCTCTCTCTCTCTCTCTCTCTCTATATATATATATATATATATATATATATATATATATATATATATCATCTTATTCTGCTAGGGTTTGATTAAGATAGATAGTGACCATAGAACTCACATCAATAACTAGGAAGAATCTTGGTTTTGCATCATGCGGGCTCCGTCAATTCTTTGCCATGTCTTTGTCCAACTGTCGCCATAAAAAGGAAGAGATGAAGCTACAAGTCCAATGATCTGTGTCCCAAGTTCATCACTCAAATGGGCAAATAGAATTAGGGTTTGCTTATTATTTAATCATCTAACATTATTCTCCTTTCTTTTTGGTTGTTTAAGTGTACAAGAAGCATTATCCTCCACAATTGGGGGACGAAGTGTGGCGTCTAGAGAAAATTGGAAAAGAGGGGGCATTTCACAAGAAGCTTTATGACGAAGGGATTAACACAGTCCAAGATTTCTTGAAGCTGTCTGTTGTGGACCCAAATAAGCTAAGAAGGGTACTTGAACTAATCTTTTTTAATTTGTCTTAATTTCCCCCATCAAATTTTGCTTCTTTAATGGGAGATTAATTAATTATTTTTATTTGGGAAAAAAAGCAGATATTGGGACATGGAATGTCTGAGAAAATCTGGGATGCAACCATAAAGCATGCAAGGACTTGTGAGAAGGGGAACAAGCACTACATCTTCCAAGGGCCCAGCTTCAGCATCACCTTGAACCCAATCTGTCAGGTTGAAAGGGCTGTGGTCAATGGGCAAATCTATACCCACAAGGACCTCTCAAACAACATTATCAGGGTACCCTTTGGATTTAATTTTTCATATTGTTTCATGCCCTAGCTGAAGTTTCTGTAGAGCCACGGTTGATTAATTTTATGAGTTTTGCGATATGGTATTTGCAGCCCTATGTTGAGAGTTTGGTCAGAGAAGCTTACTCACACTGGAGCACATTGGAAGAGATTGAAAACCTTGTCTTCCCTGAAACAGCTCAACTGACACTAGGTATCACACAACATCTAATTTGTCTATTTAATGCACATAATGTGAAATTATGAGGGACTGCTGTTATGTCTAAAAGCTTAAGCCGATAAATGAATGAGTGGTTTAGCATTTAATTATTTTATCACTCTCCCACACACTTAGTCATGTATAATTGGGGGAGGCAAATGAAGCCTGAAAAGATTTGAACTCATGATTTCTTACTCTGATACCATATGAAAATTTGTAAGATCACTGCCAACTATTCTAAAAGATTAAGCTTTTATACGATGGCATGATTTAATATTTAATTATTCAATCATATAGATATCATAAATTTTCTTTATTGTTCACTTTATAATATGATGCGTTTAATTCAGGTGAGATGGAGGATCCCTGCCCTGCCACACAATATCACCTGGCAGATAAAGCTTTTGGGGAATATTTGCCAAGCAATCATGCGCATCTTGGGGCCAGCAACGATTGGCAGATAACCTCAGCATTTGTGGCCACCCCTTTTGAGCATTCGATCAGGTACCACAGCATCCCGGAGACATCATCGTCATCCGACGGGAACAGTCTTGCCCCTCCAAGGTCTTTCATGGACGGGAGCTGAAATTAGGGCTTTGATTGATTGCTCTCTCTGAGGTTTCGGCGTCGTTTTATCCCCGGGGGGGATCGCTGTGTGAGGCAAGCGAGTGTAGTTAGGAGCCGTGGCGAAAAAAAAGGGTCGAGATGGTTCGAGATGGACATGGACCTAGGAGTCGAGGGTCCGCCTCGGACAAGAAACACATCTCCAGGCTTAAGAAATTTCGCAAAAGGGCTCCTGCTGTTTGCCCAATTTTGTTTCCCAGCCAGGTTTAGGAGGAAGCTCTTGGCCAATGCTTTGGACAGGCTGTTTGAGATTTGCTCCAAAAGCCATGGTGTTCTTCAAAAAAAAAAAAAAACAAAACAAAGAAGAAATGGGATATACAAAGTGTCGTTTTTTTTTTTTTTTTTTTTTGCTCTTTTTAGTTGTTTCCATTAGTCCTTTTCCTTATATTAGTTTGTCAAGTCCTCCGACAAATGTCGGCAGTAACCCTAAATAAGTGGTGTTGGTGGCAAGCAAAAGTGGAATAATCAAAAGCAGCCATTTCTTTTAAATTTCTTTTTTTTTTCCTCTTAAACTTGTTTATTGCCTGTGTTTTGGCAGCTAGCAAGTTGCTATCGTTGACGTTGGTGAAATTTGTAAGGATCATTCTTGTGTTCTGACAAAGACATAAGTTATCTGGAGTGAGAATACTGCAAATGTCACGGCTCTCCTACAACGTTCACTTGAGCTGTCGTTTTGTCACGAGACAATAAAATTGGACTTTTTGCCTGATTTTGCAACTCTGTTTAGGAACTATTTAAAGTAGGGGAAAACAGGGGAGGCCCCCGAAGGTGGGCCTGTGCTGAAGAACCTGAAGTGCATCGACAGCAAGGCCATGTCGGCCTTCTACGCCGCGACCTGGCGGTGGATGCCGGCGGCCCAAAAGCACCAACACTCAGCCCATGATGAGTTTGTCGGCAAGCGGGTGTCCACGGGGACCGACACCTTGGCTAAGTGGGTGTCGGGGTTCGATGCCGGCGTCGATGTGATGATGAGCACATGAAGAACGTGATTTCCCGCTAATCGTACTACCTCGACTTGAAAGGCGTCGGCCGCAATGCGGCCGATCTGATTGTAGGGTGTGAAAAATACAAGAACCGAAGATTTCACTCGAGCCAAAGATTTCAGATATTTTCGATTCCAGTCTCCCTCAATTCAGGTAAAAGATGAAAAATGCGTGTCTTTATAGTTTCGATTTCTTCTTTGATATATATATATGAGCTCCGTAAAAAAAGATAGAAAGGAGTTAGCATCATTAATCACATGAGTCACACCGACCAAAAAGCCAGAGTAAAAAACAGAGGCCTTCATGCTGATTAGCTGCGTTGTTTGCCTTCAATTAGGGTCGTGAAATTGAAGGTTTTCACAGGAACAAATTGAACCACCAGGAACAACTCGACCAGAGCGATGTTGTTGGCGGGATAAAAGAAAATCGGAGCGGCCGAGTTGTGATCGGAGGGCAATGTGTCGCGGTTGGCCACCCCAACTGCGATCCCAATTCCGGCGTTCACCAGCGCCCTTGATTGTCGCCAGATCAGCGCCCCCAGAGCCTGACCTTCCCAGTCGTCGTCGACTCCTGGAGCTTCACCGTTGGCAGTAGGTTGTCGGCGACTTGCCCGTAGTTCACTCCAATGACTGGACTGGGACCCCGTTGAGAAGGAACGGGGAAAAAAGAATAACCACCGTTAAGACACATTCTTTAGCTTCCTCACACGGACTCTAATTTGGTCCCGACTAGACAATATCGATCAAACCGAAAATCGCTCTGGAATCGCGAATCCGGACTCCATTGGTGAGAAGCTCCCGAACCCATTTCTCGCAAGGATCGATTCACTCGGATAAATCAGACAAATTGCAAGCAGGATCTGCAAATTTCGCTACTCGACTAGTGAACAATCTATCCACGCACAGAGAGAGAGAGAGAGAGAGAGAGAGTTTTACAGGCCAAGTGAGAAGAGTGAAGGAGGAGGAGGAGGAGGAGAGAGATGTGAGCTAATGGAGAACTGAGGCAAGAAAAACAAAGTAAAAGGGCAGCGGGAGAAGGTGGTCCTTCATCTTTTCTTAAATATTAAATTTAGTCCCTAAACTATACGAAAATGTTCAATGTTGTCATTCTATCATTTTTGTCAATTAGAATGACAAAATTGAACACTTTTATATGTATGAAAATTTTAGGGACCACATTGAACAAATTAAATAGGGCAACATTGCAGAGAAAATTATTTAGAAAGTCATAAAATTATTACGTTTTTATCAATTCAGTTATAAACATATTTAATTTCGACAATTGAGTCCTAAACCTTTTTACATTTTTTCAATTCAGTCTGTCCGGCTAATTTTGAGCGAAAATCATACGCGTGGACGTCGATCGTTCTACGTGGCATAATCTGCGTTCACGTAGACAATTTTACTAATATTATAATTTTTTTATTTTCTTTTGTTTTCCTTCTTTACTTTTTTCCTTTTCATTTTTTTTTTCTCCTTTTTCCATCCACAGCAGGCAGAGGTTGTTGGCCTCATGTTAGGGTAGCCCTTGCGAGCCTTGGGTGAGGGCCTCCCTCGTCTAGGATGGCGTGGGTCGCCTTCGCTTGATTTGGCGAAGGGTTGCCCTTGCCTTAGAAAAAGATAAAAGAAAAAGGAAAAAAGAAAAAAAAAGAAAAGAAAAATGAAATAATAAATAATAAATAATTAGTTAATTTGATTTTTCTTAAATACTGTTATAATTGTTCACGTCATCGATTCCTGGCCATATAAAAAACGTCAAAAAAGTTCAAAATTGAACTGACAAAATTAAAAAAAAGTTTAATACTAAATTGGCAAAAGCGTAATAGGTTTGAGACTTTTCACATCGAGTTAAAGTTCAAGAATAGTATTGCACGTTGCGTCTAAGTTGGAAGATAATTTGTGCCATTTTCTCTCGTATGAAATATCCTTAAAAAAAAAAATCAAATAGATACATTCAAAAGTGAAATTTAATGGTCAACAGGAATGTTTCCCATCTTCCAAGTGTCTCATGAGTCATGACATCTTTCCAGGGCAAAAAGCAATGTTGATTCAGGTGAAGAAAAGGGCAGCAAAACCCAGGCCGCCGCCGCCTTCTGCTCCGTCTTCTTCAAAGTCATTTCTGCCAAGGTTCTAGGAAGCCAATTTGCGGTTTCCTCATTTTCATTCCCCAACTTTAAAGTCAAGATATTTTATTTCTAAAACTTCAAAAAAAAAAAAATCCGATTATCGAAACGTAAGATAACCCATTTATCTTCAAGCTTACATCGATAAAAAAAAAAATCACCAATATTGACTTACATGTCGAATCTTGACTCCTTATTTGTCGAGACTACATCTGTCACAGATCAGTCCCACACCACACGAACCGATGAATATTATGGTAGGATGGGTTATTAGAGTTATTACACGACAAAACTCTCTCGTAGAGCTTTAACAATTCTAAGGTTAAAATGGATAATGTCACAAATGGCTCATGAACTTTGGTTGGATGTGCAATACGGTCTTGAACTTTAAATTTAGTTAATCAATGTGTAACAATGTTGTTTCTGAACTTTTAATTTGTACATTATATATTTTGCGAAAGTTTAGGGACTGCATTCAACGAATTTAAAGGTCGGAAGCCATATTGCACGTTGGATTATAAAGTCCATGAACTATTTATGTCACTTATAATGTACAAAATACAAATAAAATAAAATGAAAAAAAAAGTGGAGGCAGTAAGCGCCACGTGTAAAAGTGCAGATAACTATATAGTCGCACTTTCACGGAAAATACAGTGGCTAGATTGTCGGGGGCAACAATCCAACACACATAAGACCAGATCACATCCGATGGCATTTTCGAAATTTTATTTCCTTGTGGGGTTCAAGGAAAATGACGGGAAATTACGGGGAATTTGTAGATTTTAGTCAGTAAATTGACTTCTTCTTAAAAAAAAAAATTATATAAGTCGTTAAAATTCGAGGACCTCCGAATCATAGCATTTGTAAACCGGGCAAGACCGGCGAGACAGCGGCCAACTAACGGTCGTGTCTATGGCGGATGCGGGTTCGGATCCCGAGACGGCTCGAAAAACAAAGGGAGGTAGGGAAAGTGAGGCGCGTTGCTACGAAACTCCGACCAAGTTTCCGAGAATGGTGAGGGGGCTTTGTACTCCATCGTTTGCCCTGTCTGTCGTTGGGGTTACCCATCCGCAGCAGGGACACCCTCTGTCGAGAATGAGGAGAAATCCAAGTTCCCTAGGTGTAGGTCTGTGTTAAATCACAGATCTATAGAACGATCGACCCACACCTACCCATGTTCTATAGATCTGTGTTAAATCACAGATCTATAGAAAAGTTTCCGAGAATGGTGAGCGCTTCAAAAGTTTCAAGGGTTTGAACCTTCATTTTTAGAGTGTGTTGTTGATAAAGGGCATTGGATTTTGCTGACGTAACAATCTTTCGGTGACCGTAAGAATCTAAATAGCACCGACATCGACGTTATAGAGAATTCTGACGTGTTGTATGTTATATGTATATTTTTAAATATCAACTGGGTATATTAATTTTGAGACGGCTGAGTAAATGACTTAAGCATTTATATTTTCGACAGATTTACATTTTTGGCCGTTAATTTATTGAAAAAGCTTAAAATTGTCCTCGTGTGTTAGGAATAGCATGCGGGGATGTTGAACTCATGTGTCGCCGGCGTATTTTGAGCGCTGACCACGTGTTGGTCGCATGTCGAAGAGTGTCGGAGTGTCCGAAACGCGTGCGACCTGACACGGAGGCCCCTGTACTTCGTAAGTGAGAATAACAATAAGTTGCGAGCATGAATTATTAAAAGAGTGCACCTCACGATAAATTATAGTTAATCATTATTTACTTTTTTTGTGGCCCAAAATGAATTATCAGCAGAGTCATCCGAAAACTGTTACATAATTGTACACATGGAAGGTCCACTTGAATACACCAACCAAACCGATCGGTTTTTTTTTAATAATAATAATAATATTATTATCATCCTTCTTTTTTTTTAATTGCTTTCCATAATTTAATAATATTAAGGCCATGGAAAATTGGTAATACTTATTGACAAGTCATGATCTTGTGTGGTCCATTGGATAGTCCGTACGTACCACAAGTAAAAGCCGCAAAAGGAATGAGATATTTCTTGGAAATGGACCATTTGACATATCACCCAAAGTGAGCAACTATAAATTGTTAATATTTTATGTTCTGATTACAACATATACTCCGATCTACATTCGGTATATAGCTTATAGCGAAAATTACTAAAAAGTCCTGAAAGTATTATTATAGGGGTGCTAATTCAATCCTCAATTTTTTTTAATTTGATCAATTTGATCTTAATTTTTTTTTTGACATTTTACTAATATATCCACAGTTTATTTAATATGTACTTGAATTGTTTTCTTGTTGAAAGCAAATATTCGTCTCTTTCCTTGAGCCATAGCCTGACCATGATAGATTTGATTTGATAGTCGCAACTCAAGCTAAGCCACGATCGGGCAAAACAATATCGAAAAATGGAAAACTACAGAGAACAAAGTTGTTTTTAATTGGACAAAATGTCACAAATGGTTTATTAACTCTGTCTCAATGTGTAATATGATCCATAAACTTTTTAATTTGGCTAACGTGATCCTTAAATTTTTCGCACATATTCAAGTTTGTCTCTTCACAATCTTATGGAGTTCCTCTTCTTGGAAGACACTTTATTTGGCTTCCATTTCGAGTCCTTTTGCTGTGAAACCAAGTGGCCAGCTCGACTTCGATATCTCTCTTCTAGAGCCTCAATTTCTAGCTAGCTGCAACCTCTTTCGAGACTCTAGGCTTGATTCGGATCCGAATATGGACTCCAATGACCTCGACTCAGCTTCTTCTAAGGCTCTTGCTCACTACGTGGAAGTCCCCTTATTCAGTGAGCTTACGCTCCAAATCATCCCGCACAGACTCAGAAATAGATGTTCAGACTCCTATAAGGCAACACACTAAGGCTGCGTATGGTAGCGTTTCTGTTCCTAGGAGCATTTTTTGAACAGAAATATTTTTTTTTTGTGTGTTTCTATTCAAAACTACGATTTTTGGGGAAAAAACGTGTTTAGTAAGTAAAAAAAAAAAATAATACTTTTTTCAGTCGCCGGCGACCGGCGGCGGCGGCCGATGACCGGCGGTGGGCGTCCGGCAACCGAAACCGGCGACAGGCATCCGGCGGAGGCGGCCGGCTTTTAGCGAGGTAGCAGGTGGTAGCTGCGTTGGCAACGATGGATGGTGGTTTCAAAAGTGTTCTAAAAATTCAGAAGCAAGTTTTTTTGTTCCTTCAAAAGTGTTCCCTGGCACAAAAGTGTTCCACGGAATACTTTCGGAACATTTTTGAACCATATGCGTTTCTGTTCCAAAAGTGTTCCCATAACACTTTTGGAATAAAAATACTTTCCCTGGCTACCATCCATATGCAGCCTAAGTAGCCCTTGATTCCAACCCGTTCTGGAATCAACGCTGACATACACTTATTCGAGACTACATGCCGCCTCCTCGCGGGAGAGAATTCAAGATCTCCGTTTTGGAGGGAAAATTGGTTCAGCTTCATAAGGATCGGCGGAGAGCCTTTCTGACGGTAGGTCACCAGGTTATTCAAACAAGTCGTGTTTTCCGTGGGAATTGGCACTTGCCTTGGGCTTTCACTCCGCCTCGTCATCACTATACTTTTTGGTCTACACCCCATATTGAATGAATGAAATGTCGGCTTGTTGGTAAGGCGGGAGCTTTAAGCCCGATTTCTACCAAAGGGGCTATAATCTTCTGGGCGATGTTCCGCGCTTTCACATAATGTTGCGTCAAGGAATGAGTTCCATCTCAGGACTGAGTCTGCCTGCATACTCTTTTGGATAGGGGGGGACCCCTAAAGATATCAAAGAAGTTGCTTTTTATCATACTTGTTTATTTTTGTTTTCCATAAAAAATGAAATTGCTCGGGAATAAAGCCTAATCAAAGCGGTTAGTTCAGTTTGAGTTTTTTCTATAGGAAATCAGCCTACCTACCCTCAACCTTGCTTATCGGCCCCTAATTTAGCCCCAACTAGTCGATTTGGGGCAAGAACAAAGGGCTAGCCACGTAGTTCCTGAGGCATTCAAGTGAATGGTTTTTTTTTTTTTTTTCTTGGCAAGAGAGAGAGAGTTGACTTTTGGGGGAGTTGACGTCAAAGTCGTTACATCATGCGAGCATAGGTCACTACGAAGCCCCCTCTTGCCCAGCTGTTTCTTCCCCCATTCGTCGAAGCTTCAGACAACTCCAAATGGTTTAATTTTCCTTTTTTTATAAAAAAAAACTGAATATTCTAATGAAACCTCATCATCTTCTTCACTTTCTCTTTCTGCAATCTCCTTCACATAAATACCCATCTCTCCCTTCCCAACTCTCTCTTGCTCTTACCTCTCTCCCTCCTCTTCCTTCACCAAAACTCTCTCTCTCTCTCAAGTTGATAGCTTTTGGGACCTCATCTATGGCTGCAAAAAGGTTCTTTAGCGAATCCGGTTCGGACTCCGACCCGCCGTCTGAAAAACGGATGCGAACTCGACCTTCTTTCGCTTCGTATGTCTTTGATTTCCTCCCTTTCTCGCTTCTCCCCCTTCACTTTGTGAAACTGAACTTGATCTGCTCTCTTTCGTCTTTTTATTTCATGTGAACCTTTCTTTTAATTCCTCATCATATGAATTTTTCTTTATTTCTTGACCCAGTGTAATAGGAGAAGTGGTGATGGTGAACTCCTTGAAGAACTTCTGCTCCAGCTTGGAGCCGATGCTTCGTAGAGTGGTAGGTTCTTACTTTAATCTGTTTTCTTTTCATTGTCCATCTTTGAAGGAAATGAATTGAATGCTATTATTTCATGTACAAGTGGATAAACCCTAATGAATTATTTCATGCGTCGCAATC
Source organism: Rhodomyrtus psidioides (assembly GCA_021437785.1). Taxonomy (NCBI): domain Eukaryota; kingdom Viridiplantae; phylum Streptophyta; class Magnoliopsida; order Myrtales; family Myrtaceae; genus Rhodomyrtus; species Rhodomyrtus psidioides. The sequence continues at coordinate 13,844,107 of JAILYB010000004.1, read as the reverse complement.
ACTTGTGAATTTATGAGCTCAAAATGAATCAATTCGCCTCTTGAAACATGTACTCTTAAAGCCCTAGACCATAACATTTTTATGATCACAGGCAAAACCCTTTACTTAGTTTAGGTTTAATTGTTTCTCTATTGTTTCCTTAGGTGAATGAAGAGGTGGAGCGCAGCCTGGCACGGTGCACCCGCCCGCTTCAGCGACTCCCCACTCTCCGAATCCAAGCACTCGAACCGTCGAGCCTTGAGCTGAGGTTCGGCAAAAGCCTCACGCTGCCCATTTTCACCGGAAGCAAAATCGTGGATGCGGACGGTTCTCAACTCCAGATCATCGTCGTTGACACAAGAGGCGAGCTAGCAATCCCACCCACTCTCCCTAGCCCGATCAAGGTTGAGATCGTGGTCCTCGACGGCGATTTTCCTCCAGGAGACCGCACCAATTGGACGAGCGAGGAATTCGATCGGAACATCGTTAGGGAGAGGGAAGGGAAGAGGCCTTTGCTCGCTGGGGAGCTGAGCGTGACCATGAGGAACAACGGGGTTGCCGCCATCGGGGAAATCGAGCTGACCGATAATTCGAGCTGGATCAGGAGCAGGAAGTTCAAGCTTGGTGCTAGGGTTTCTCCGGGGAGCTACCAAGGCATTAGGATACGCGAGGCCATGACCGAGGCATTCATCGTCAAAGATCACCGAGGAGAATGTGAGTTGTTTAAATTTTTTCAAGTAGTTTGCACTAAAGGCCATATTCTCAGTTATGTATGGATAGATATACCACATAATTTTTAAAAAAGAAACTTGGAAATTAACCACATGAAATGACTAATTTTTTTTTTTGTACATCTTCACACTAATTCACATGCAAAAGTTATTATATTTAAGTTTTGGCTTGCATGACCTTTCTTCATTAGCATTTTTGGGTCTTGAAGTCCATCGACCATTATCTAAGTAAATACCAAACGTGATTCTCATTACGTTTTTTCTCAAGTTCATATTCAATGTTGTTCCAATATTTATAGAGAAAATTGAGGTTGGTACTTGTTAGGATTGACATTTATTACACAACAAATATCACTTCAATTATAGATTAGTAATTAAACAAAAAGATCAAATCTTGGTCTTCGGTCAAAAGTACCCGCACCGATGGCTTACTGGGCAATAAATTTGTCATCTTGTTCTTTTAGGGTTAGATAAAGATAGATGGTGATCATCCAAACTCCCCTCAACAACTAGGAGGAATCTTGGTCTTGCATCATGCGGGCTCCATCAGTTCTCTTGTATATGTCCTTGCCCAACTACCAAGTAATGTCGATAAATATGAATTGATGAAGCTACCAGTCCAATCATCCGTGCCCCCATGTTCATCACTCGAATGGGAAGATGAAATTAGGGTTTGCTTTTGTATCCACCATTCAGTATGGAGATGGTGATCGAGTCTAACATTGTAAATCAGTTTAGCTTCTTCCCCTTTTCTTTAATTTATTATGGATCACAATAAGGAAAGTACCAAAAAAATTCATAAACATTTTGATTGGACCAATTTAGACTTAAACCATTTTACGTTTGCACCAATTCAATCGACCAATTTAGGTCGGAAATTGCCGACGTGAACGCCGGCTGTCCTACATTGGACGTTTGACACTAACGTGGATATTTTTTTTAAAAAAAAAATTGAAAATATTTATTGGAATTTTAATGTCTATTTCTACGGATTTATTATTTTATTTTGCCCTTTCTTCCCATTTTCATCTTTTCTTTTTTTGCTTTTCCACTATGACCGGCGTGGGCCGCAAAGCCCTTGCCCGGCCTCTCCCAGATGTGGGTGGGCGCACAGGTGACCGCATGCGAATTGGTACAAATGCTAAAAAATTTAGGACCAAATTGGTTTAATTGAAATATTTATGACTGGATTGATATAGATGCAATATGTTTAATATTTTTGTACTTAAAAAAAGTGTTTTTATTCACTGAAATGATGACGTGGGTTCTCAATAGTAGTGCGATTTTTTTTATGTGGTATAGACGAAACTTGGGGACAAATCTTCCTGTTTCGTCCTTTTCAATGATATATATATTTTTTTTTGGTCGAAGTCCTTTTCTATGATTCAACTATCGATTTTGCCTTGGTCGTCTCGCCGGCTGCGGGGGGCCTAGTGGCAACGCGTTGCTTGACCATTAAATTAAGTTTTCTTCATGTGAAGACAAGAAGAGTGTTCATGAAGCAAGCTGTATCACTAATTAATAGATCATAATATACTTTTTTGACTGCATATTCGCGTCTAATAAAATAAAAAAAAAAATAAATCAAGTTGAATCAAGTCGATTGTTATCTAATTTAATGGAAAAATGAGAATGGAAAGGGAAGAAAAATTACAAGACGACATCTTTAATTAGGTGAGTTGTTTTTTTTTTGTATGAAGAGGGTTGGTTCTCTTCTACTTGCCAACAAGACTAGTTAGTTTGAGGAAACGATAAGATCGACGGATCGACGAGATTAGTTAGATAGTTTAATCGATCAGAACAAGTCAACTCATAATACTATGCAAATCGAGAAAACCCCATATTTTCCCTTTTTCTCTTTACGCTGCTATTTATTTCATTATCTTGATTTATTTTTTTTGTGCATTTTGTTCTTTAAGTGTACAAGAAGCATTATCCACCGCAATTGGGGGACGAGGTGTGGCGTCTAGAGAAAATTGGGAAAGAGGGAGCGTTCCACAAGAAGCTTGGGGAAGAAGGGATCAGCACAGTCCAAGAGTTCCTGAAGCTCTCTGTCGTGGACCCTTATAAGCTTAGAAGGGTACTTGTTCATTACTATTCTTTAATTTCGTCTTTCTTTTAAATTTGCCTTAGACTTGTTTGGTAACGCTTCTGTTTTTCTTATTCCTTTTTCCCCCCCTCTTTCCGAGAACAGAAAAAAAAAACAAAAAAAATCTACTTCTCTGTTCCTTAGGACAAAATTAGAAAAAAAAAATCATATTTGCTCTGATATTATTCTCGGGAATAGAATTGTTGCCTGACAGGCACTTATTTTCCCCCATCAAATTATGCTTCTCTAATTTGAGATTAACTACTTTTTCAACTTTTGCAAAAATAGATATTGGGACCTGGAATGTCTGAGAAGGTTTGGGATGCAACCATAAAGCATGCAAGGACCTGTGAGAAGGGGAACAAGCACTACATCTTCCAAGGGCCCAGCTTCAGCATCACCCTGAACTCAATCTGTCAAGTTGAAAGGGCTGTGGTCAATGGGCAAATCTACACCCACAAGGACCTCACAAACACCATCATCAGGGTACCCTTTGAGTTTTTCAGATTGCTTCGTTCTCATGCTCAAGTTCCCTGTAGAGCCATGTTGTTTAGTTGCATGAGCTTTTCATGATGTGTCATTTGCAGCCCTATATTGAGAGTTTGGTCAGACAAGCTTACTTCAATTGGAGCACATTGGAAGAGATTGAGGTTCCTTACTACCCTGAAGCAGCTCAACTAACACTAGGTACCACATAGTATCTGATTTGTCTATGAATTCTAAATATGTTCATCATATTTTTTTAAAACCCAATTTAAAGTAGGTGTATCTAATTCAGGTGAGATGGAGGATCAGTACCCCACCACACACTATCACTTGGCAAATAAAGCTTTTGAGGAGTACCTGCCAAGCAATCATGCACAGATTGGAGCTGGTGCTGATTGGCAGATAACTTCAGCATTTGTGGCCACCCCCTTTGAGCATGCCATCAGGTACTGCATCCCAGAGACATCATCCTCATCTGATGGCAACAGTCTTGCCCCTCCAAGGTCTTTCATGGATGGGAGCTGAATTAGGGTTCGATTGACACGCTGAAGTTCGATGTATATATAGCCAGCCGTGTAATGTCGGAATCGCCACGTGAGGCACGCAATTGCGGCTGGAGCCATGGCATACAAGGGATGTCTTTCCCCTTTTTGCCTTGTCAATTTTAGGCATAGAATACTGCTTTTGCTTGAAGTTAGAGAACTGAATTTGCTTCAGTTTTGAATAACTCGTTGTCAAATAGGGTGATTGTTAATTCCAAGCAGCTGTTTTACGTTCTCTTTTACCCCGAAGCTGATTGGCAGCCGATGAATCTTTCACTGCTAATGCTGTATCTACTACATGATCTCGAATGAATTAACTTTCTGTTCGATACTGTGGTTCTCGAATGACATCTGCAGTCTGCTGTTCGTAGCTAGTTCATTTGGAGCCCTGGGTTTCGTTACTGGAGATCTTGGCAATTCCATATCTGTTAAGCATTTGTTCACATGAAAATAACACTTTTTTAGTGAATCACAACAGTAGGCTTTTATAGCATGAGAAATCCTAATTGAAGGAATCAATCCCTATGTTCCAGCAATATTCCTACATACTAACCAAACTAGGGAACAACGGTACTGCAGTATTGTACTCGATGTTGGGAGAATTTTAACTTGATCAATCGATTTGTCAAGGCAATGAAGATGAAGCTCAGGGGTGGTTGTGGAAGAAGAGCAGGTGACTGAGAAAGGGATTTTTGAAAATTTAAATCATGTGCCCTAGTATATGTTCTGCTATAGCCTATAATGGATTTCACGGTCAGACTAACGCCGCTTGAATGGTGCATTACTACTTGAAGGAAGAACTGGGAAGAACAGCACCCATGGCTTTTCTATCAGATTACTCTCGATTCTCGAATCATTTTACGTGCAAATCCAACCAAAGTTTTTCAGTGAATGCAGTTGGATGGTATAAGCAAGACATTCGGCGCCCTACACAAGTCGATGTTGAATTGTTTCGTGGTCTTAAAACTACCCAAAAATTTGGAAGGCTAAGCTCTCATACTCAAGTCAGAAGACAAAACAAAGAAGCAAGTGTCCCAACTACTTTCTCTCAGCCACAGAATATTCACATCTCAGGAAAGATGCCAAGTATGGAATATGTAATCGAAAACGAAAAAGGAATAAATATCATAATGTGGTCACATTCCCTCACTACTGTACATATCAAGTTATCAACCAATCTTCAGAAGATCTTGTCTCATGTAATGGCACCTAACCGCTGGCAGGGGGTGTATCTGTGCTAACCCATTTCGCCGTGACCGAATCTGGCGAAAGTGTTAATGGGTTGTTCTTCAACAGAACAGCATCCTCCGCTGGATTATCCGTTTTGTCCAACTTCTCCATGTCGAGGCTGCAGTTTTGTATGTCCTTTAGTGTTTCCCACACCTCTATCATGGATGGTCTCATGTCGTGGCCTTGTTGCAAGCACCGGAACCCCAACTCTGCCACCGCATTAATCATTTTTCTAGTCCTATAGTCTGTATCGAACCCAAGATTCCGATCTACAAGCTCGTGCAAGGCGTGGCTTTGGATCTTGTTCGTGGCCAGGGCAGACAGATTTATCTCGTGGCGGTGCCTAGTGATGTCAACGGCGGGCAAGGATGATATGAGCTCCATCAAGACTACTCCAAAGCTATACACGTCGCTTTTCTCAGTCAATTGGTAGCATTGGTGGTATTCTGGATCGACATAACCCGGCGTCCCTTGAGGAGCAGTTGAAACATGAGTGACATCAAATGGGAAGAGGCGCGACAAACCGAAATCTGCGACCTTGACACTGAAATTCTCGTCCAGGAGGATGTTGTTGGTCTTCACATCTCGGTGGATAACATCAGATGCGTGGAGATACACCAATGCGTTTGCGGTTTCCACGGCTATGTTCAAACGGGTGGACCACGGGGGCAAGCCGGGTTTAGCTAGTTCGCCGTGAATATGATCAGCTACCGTGCCGTTCGGCACATATTCATACACGAGTAGGAGTCTATGGCTCTGCCGGGAGGTGCAGCCATACAGCGAGACCAGATTCGGGTGGCGTAAGCGAGTTAGTATCTCGACTTCATTCATGAACTGCTCGACTCTTTTGTAGTTGCTTTCATACAATCTCTTGACCGCAACGACACGCCCATCTCGGAGTTTGCCTGCAAAACTTATTAAGGTTATGGCAAAACCTTTGATGATGGGATCTCTAATCATGGAATATTGGAGTGTCGCTCTTACCTTTGAAAACAGTGCCAAAGCCTCCATCACCAAGTTCTGCTGCTGGATCGAAATTGTTGGTGGCTTTTTGAAGTTCTTCGTAGTTGAAGACGGGTATTCCATAGTAGGCACTGCCCTTCTCGAAATCTGTCCTGGAGGAGTAGACAGAGGACATGCCTCTTGAGACAAAGAATGCCTGCTCAGACATTTTTCTTTGGCGAGATTTATAGATGAAGTAAACAATCGTCATCACCGCAATGCCGCCTGCTACACCAGCGCAACCTGATTTTTAGGGGAGACAGAGAGCATATTATTAGATTCCAATGAGCAATTAGGGAAGCATATTATCGAAAAAAGCCGGAACAAATTGCAGAGAGTGTAGAGAAGTGGAAGAGAGAGTCTTGAAATAGTTACCTATTCCAACTTTGAGACCAATCTTCTTGTTTCCTGAGACAGTAGTCATCAAAAGTGAAAAAATGAGTCAACGAATTGCAAACAGATCATTCCAAAGTGTCCAAGAGATATAAAGATCAGGGCATATCATGAGGTAATAGACCAATCAGTCTCAAGAAAGAAAAAAAAGCCATGATCGAGCGAAAAGATTACAAATTTGCCAGTTTGGCTCGATCCATCTCTTGAACTTTCCTGGATCAATTAGTGGCATGTTACCAGAAGAAATTGGAAACACGTGCAAATGGATGTGGTTGATTGACTGACCAGTATAGACATTAGCTAAAATCCTGAATTTCTTGTGCTATCCAGGGGATGAACAGGAAGACAGGAAATAGAAAATTTCTAGCTAGTAGTAGTATAAAGTAGTAAACACTCTGCAATATGATCAACAATGTGGTATCAGATGCGGAGATATATAAAACTTTCTGTGCGACTGATACGAATGGGCGGTACGTTTCTAGACATCTCTGAAAATTTTCGGCCTGTAAGCGGACCTATAGGCTTGCTTAGAAGTTGTTCCGCTGAGAAGAGAAGCGGGCAGCACATGTTCAGGCAAGAACTTTCAAGCTTCTTGAATCATGAACACCCAATTCATAACTATGGAATTATTGCAGAGTTTCTATTGCTCTTCTTCCAATTCCTAATTCCTCCAGGTTCGCGAACGTCGAAGCCTGTAAGGTTCCAGTAAGTTACCTCGGAACCCAGGAGATCAGAAAGTTCCATTTGCAGTCAGTAAGCGGAGTCTAGAATCTAAGCCGAAAGATCAAGCGAAACAGCGGACGCGAAAACTCAGTCGAGAAAAAGAAGAAGAGGCTGAATCCCCCATGCATTTACCATCTTTGCAGGTTTGAGAATGAGGACCATCTCGGCAAAAGCAGATGAACTTATTGTTCTCGAATCCACACCGTCCCTCGCTTCCCTCGCAGTCGCTGCAATTAATTGCGGTCCAGTTCAAAAGGAACCCCATCTTTACAACCTGACTGTAATTCATAGCCCCCAATCTAAAGATATCTGTATCAGCATCGACAGGTACACTGACTGGAGGATCGCAGGTGCTGATGGCAGCATAATTAACCGATTCCTCCAATGCTTCCCCGGGAAAAATAGCGAAAGAATGGTGGGTGGAGTTGCTAGCACAGTACACCGGATATGTAAAACCGGTCGGCTGCGAGGTGCAGTTATAGTAGAAGAAGAAATCGGCATTACTGGAACAGAGGTGGAAAGGCGTCCTCTCGAGGCTGATGTTACGCGGCGGAGCACCACAGGAGTCCTCGTACTCAAAGGCGTTAACCAGGAGGATAGAATGGTTCGCGTAGAAGATATCCTTGATGACGAAGTCGCCGTCCGAGAAATTCAGGACAGGGTATTCCTCTATGCAGGTAATCTCGAAATTCGGATATCCACAATAGGACTCCTGCTCGCCGGGAATCCAAAAAGGGTAGCTGATGCCCGGGCCATCTCCGCAGCTCCGAGGCTCGCAGGCCTCGTACCGCGCGTCGTCCGACGCGGCCTGATAGACTAAGTCGGCGAGGACGGCGGCGACGAGGGCGAATTGGAGACCACCAGCCAAGCACAGGAAGCTTTGGAGATTCATTTGGGACGGGAAGGAGGAGGCGGCGGAGGACGTCAGAAAGAGGCAGGGGAGGGGACGGTGTGGGACAGCATTCGCAGGAAAGATCAAACGTTTGTTTGGTTTGAACTGGTCCTAAGCACCAGTCGCTGTCGGTGTGCTGGTTCGTCAACTTTGAAGCGAATACCTCAGCGCAGGCATTAGTCAAACCCTCCAACGTAGACGCACCAATTGGCCTACCCGGGAAACTTTGCCCTGGAAAACTCCTAAGGAACAAACCAAGAAACTTCCTAGCCAAAGGGACCTTTCTAAATTTTACAATTAAAATTTGGAGGACCCACCAACGTTTTTTTTTTTTTTTGGAATGTTGACTTTGATGATCTACCTTATCATTGAGAATAAATCCTACTGAGAAACGCATTTTAAGTATTCGTTGTTTATTTTCTTTTTCCTTTTAATGTTTTTGGCAACACCATACTTTAGCGCGAACACAAATTTATCGCATTTCCCTGAATTATCATCCCGCATCGGGGTTCCCACTCCTCTTAGCGTAGCTTATGACCCAAAGTAATCCTGGAAATTAGTGGATATCAAGTGAAGTGCCTTCAATTAAGTACTATGGACCTAAGTAAGTACTTAAATTACTTCGTCTGAGACCTCATCCGGATCTCGAGGTCTCTCCGACTTAAAGCAATAAGAGGGTATTCTCCGCTATCAGGAAAGAAAAAGACATGACTGACAATAGGAGTGCAGGGGGTGCGGGCACCGATGCTAGTAGTAATTTGGTAGAAAAGAAAAGAAAAAGACCAGAGAGAGAAAGAACTTGTGGATTCCCAATGACCTCTAAATTATGGGCTCAAGTCCAGATTAACGGGTCCATATTTTTGGGCTCTTTCTAATGGGTCTAAATCGAAAGTTAAATTAGGTCTAAAGGGCCTGCCTCAGGAGCTCCTCCTCCATTGACCATTGACATTTCAACATGCGGAAGTGTTGTCCGCGACTAGTCAGCGACAACGACTCTCTCTCTCTCATATGAAGCAGCAGCTAACTTGAAATTTCCTCTTGCTTTATTGCGCGATGTTCTTAGATTGGAAGCTTTAGCGGGTCGTTTAAAAGAACTTTGCGGAACGATGAGGACGGAGATGAGGACGGAGCGCGAAGCCGAGGAGAATATTATGTGGAACGAGGGTTTAGAGTTCAGAGGGGCATGCTGAGGATGGAGAAGTTCCTTTCTATCCACTTTCGCCGGACTGAAGTGTGAAAGAGATGGATGTGGTTAACTCTTCCTCTAGGAAACTATTCTGACCGATGACTTTGACCTATATCACTTCAGTCTTTTAATATTTCGTGGAAGAAAGGAAGCGAAAAGGATGGCTGTCGAACGTCGACGCTGGCGTGTGAGGGAGATGTGACCAGGAAACATGCAAAGCAATTTCCTCTTCCCAAAGTAGTTCAAATTCATAAAGAGACACTGTTTTTTCAGGTTCTCACTATGAAAAGTCCTTGGCCCATATGAAGGGTCGCGAGTCACATGTTATGAGAAGTAAAGAACAAGTCTAACCTAAATCTTGGGTTAATCTGACTCATCGACTAACACGTTCTGGTTCGAATTATTTGTCCCTGATGCGAAATTTTACAGTGAACTCGGAGCATCTTCGCTCACTGTGTTTAAACCGTTGGATCTAGTGGGTTCGCAGAAACCTACCTAATAATCCGACAAGTTAAGGCAAGGAAGGTCGCAGAGGAGGATGGGACGATGAAGTTTTAGGACTTGAGAAGTCTAAATTTGTAACATGGTGATGTCCGTAGGGAGGATAAGATGACGTTTTACTTCATTATAAGGGAAGCTTTAGCGGGTCGTCTTCCAATTAACAAGCAAAGGGAAGAAGGGTTATGCCCAGCAGCCCATCACATTGAACAGCTTTAGCTAGTTGAAAACCAGATAGGAGGTGAGAGTAAGCATACGTACTCGAAGGGAAGGTTCCCGGTACTTGGGTTCCTTCGCAGGTCGGTGAATAGGCTCCATTAGTGCATAAGCAATTGAATTGTCGCCTTTTCCAGTCGTGCCCGCATCTTCCCCCTGACGCGTTGCAACTTTTGCACTGCGATGTGTCGGCATTCCAGGCTATCTCAAAGCCTTGGTTCAGGAACTCACTGATTCTATCAAGACTAGTAGTAGCACTATCATTGCCGCCCTCCGATGGTGGCTGCGCTAGACCTGGATCTTCAATTCTTGAAATTGGGACAAGGACACTGAAGTTGCATGACTCGTGTGGTGGGTTTGCATGGTCCACATCAAGAGCAAAGTAGTTATCTCCAGATGCCGGACAAGAGAACTGACAAGATCTAGGGGTCGGCGCTGAATCGCAATCGAAGAATAAGGTGGAATTGAAGTCCTTGAAAGTGGAGTGGAAGAGACTGAAGTCTAAAGTGGTGTCGACATGTTTTCCGAGACATATATCGTCCGATAAATCCATCCTAGCCACCTCAAGGATCTGCGCGCGCGTATCGATGTGGATTACCCGATATTCCAGGGACTCCATGGACAGGGTCGGGTTATGTCCGTCGCAGCCGAGCTCGTAGCCTGGAAACCCACAGTAGCTAGGTCGCTCATGATGCCTGAAAGGATAGCCGATCTGTTGATCTCCGCAGTCATAGGGAATGCAATCTCGGAACGGACGGAATTCGCCGGAAGCTGGCACCAGGAAGTGAATATGGAGGGAGATGATGAAGAGCAAGGAGAGAGAGGAACGTGACATGGTAAGACTAAGATCCATCCGAAGGGGAGACGGAGTTTGGAGCAAACAAGGAAGGGTTACCATGTAAAAAGGAAGAGGACGCGGAGCGGATTAAGAAGAATGCTGCTTTGGGAATAATGAACTTGATCCAATTCACTAACGAGAGAAACTCTTGACTTGGTCTCCCGAAGACCAAAACTTTTGGCGCGCCAGGAGACCAAGACCGAGGAGGAGGAGGCGCCACGTGGCTTGAGCCTGTTTGGCTAATTGTTTAACTTGACTCAGGACCTGGACTAGTATTTTCCCACATAGCAATTTCTACACGCAGCCCCGACTAATCAACGAGCTCGGCCGATCTCCTTAACAAGTTCACTTGAGGACACTTCATAAGGACCTCCACAAACACTTAGCAGCGTTCTAGACAGAAATAGACATGTCAAAATGTATCATAAATCAATTTCTTACCTCATATATGATAGATTGAGTTGTAATATGTTTTAGTTATATTCAATAAATGGGTCACAAATGAGTTTAAACGTAATATGAGTGTTAAATGAATCATATATAAGTTTAAAATTTATTTAGACTCAATTCAGACTATCTCTATCTCTTAATTCTCTCTCGTGCTCACGCACTCCGCATTCTCATCTCAGTTTCGGTATGTGTTTCCTAGTTTGGGTTAACAACATAAGTATCTTAAAAATATAAGTCACATCAGATACGAGTTATTAGTTTGCAAAGCATGAAAATGGATCAAAATAGGTTAAATGAGTTTATTCTTACCGGACCCAAATCCAATTCAACTTACCTACTTGACAGGTCTAACTAGAAAGAAACAAAAGGGGGGTCGAAGCCTCAAAAACTAAGGCGGCAAAAGTTAACGCATTGTAGTGGATCTTTAGCTCGAAAGCAAAAGCAGCTTGCCATCCTTTTTTAGGATAGAAATTGGCAAGTCCCATAAATTGCTCAAGCCTCGTCCATTTCTGGCGCCAATTCCAATTCCACCCGATGGAAATATAAGCAATAATAGCAAGAAAAGAGAGAAGACATCTTTCTGAAAAGAAGCTTCCACTTTTCCATAACCAATGGATAAGACCCACTTTCGAAATCAATCTAAGGAGAAAATTCACTTTTTAGCTTTGGGGGTATCAAAGCATCTTTTGCATTCTCTTTATATGTACGCACAATCTTCGTCTGTCCATTGATTAAAGTTCTTTGATTAGACACTGAACATGATATTCCAATCGGGATTCCATCCCAATTTCTGCTTAATCTAATTCTTCGTGTCCTTCCTGATCTAACTTGCACGTTGGAGAGGATGGTTAGGTTACGTTATGATTTTCTTATCCTACGTGTGATTCCTTCCATCATTCTTTGTACTAGACTTTCCAATACCGAGAAAGGATAAATTGACTAGCCAAGTATATACTTTTCTACTGTCAAAACTTGCGGAAGAAACCAAAGCGCACGCAACTGATAAGCGACAAGCATTGGGAAAAAGCAATCGTGGCGAGCGAACCATTTCCGAAAGATAAAGAGATTAAAAAAAAAAAAAATGAACGGGACACAAACCTCGTTCCCTTACCTTTGCAAAACGAACCATCGGTGTGGATCTTCCCGTCGTGGCAGAAGCACTGCCACTGATAAGTCTCGTAGAATGCGCACCGCCCGCCGGAGTCCTCGCACTTGCCGCACTCCTTCGCCTTCCACCAGTCCAGCACGAACCCTTCGCTCATCGCCTGTAACAACTCCTTCGCCATGTTCGCCGCCGTCAAATCACTCCGCTTCACCGCCGCCACCTCCACATCCTCGCAGTCCGGCCTCTTGTCGAACGGCTTCATCTCATCCGTGCTGTTGCTCACGAGCACGTACGACCGCTTATCGCCGGATTTCAAGCAATCGATGGGCAAGGCGGGGATGGACGGCCCCAGAGGAGCTGTGCAGTTGAAGAAGAAGGTGAGATTGACGTTGGCGGAGTTGTAGCCGAGCGGGAGCGAGTCGAACGTGAGGCTGTGGCGGACCCTGGGGCAAGATCCCTTGTCGGCGACGACGTCACTGTCGACGAGAGTCAGGGTCTTGTGGTCGTAGTTGATGTCGGTGACGGAGTAGTTGCCGATTGGAGGAACAGAGAGGGTCGGTTTATCGGAGATGTTCGGGCAATGGAGGCCGAAGCCCGGGTAGCCGCAGTGCACGTCGGGGTCGCTGGTGACCATCCAGAATGGATATAGGATTTCGACGTCGCCGCATGAGAGCGGGGGTGAGTAGGGGTCGCAATTGGGCGAGAATTTGGAGTGGACGCCATGGAAGCTCCCGGAGAAGGAGAAGAAGAAGAAGAGGAGGAGGGAGAGAGAAGGAGAGAGAATGCAGAGAAGGTGGTGGTGGTGGTTTCGCATCTTCTTTCTTCCTTGTGGTCTTGTCTTGGGGGAAGGAATGGAATGGAAGAGATGATCATATTGTCTGCCAAATTTAGAATGGACCAACTAAATAATAATAATGCTGAGTTCAAAGTCTCACGTCGGGACTCGCTCAAGAAGACTACACAAATTTGACTTTTTGACTTTTTGCTTTCCCGTGCAAAACGTTCGATCGATACATAAAAATCGAAGGCGCTAATAACGACTTCCCGCGAATCACAAGTCGCTGGCGCAGAAACGACGTATAATTACGCGAGCCCGTATAATTTTATGTATCGAACTTCACAATCGCTTTCTACGCAAGCTGCATGGTTGCTTTACTTGATTAAGTTGACAAATTTATGAGATCATATATTTTTTTTTTCGGTTTATTATTTGTTCTCACATCCACTTTTTTTTTTTTCGAAAGAAAGGCGTGATTCAGAGCTAGACATACACTTTTTCATAATTTTGTAATTAACGAATCTTGCAATTCCAAACTACGGGAGAAATCGAGAGATCATGAAATTCAAAGATAAACATGCCGTATTCTCTGTACAGTAGAACTCGATGGAGTGTGATTCGATAGGTCGTATTATACAGGTGGCTTAGCTACGGCGATGTCAAATCATGGGTCGCGGCAAAAGAAGAATGATACGTAATCAAGTACTATCACTATCATCGTCGTAAGTGTCTTCATGCATCTTGACCCATTCAAATCAGCGTCAAATAGGCGAAGGCCCCGTGGCCTCCACGTCCATTTGAAATATTAAAGCTAGAAAAATCAATGATACGTGTGAACACTTAGCATAATATTCTTCTCCTTTTGTCCCCTTTTTTTAGCTAGTTTCCCCGAAACATGACATTTGGAGAGGAAGGGTTAAGTCGGCCCGACTTTTACGTCCATCTATTTTACGAAAAATGAATGATTTAAAAAACTCTTAAAAAAAAATAATCCAATCCTCTCCGGTAGTCCTACACGGCATTCCGCAATATTAATGATTTCCAGCGAAAATTAATTGGGGATGGCTATTTTGTGATTTCGCACAAATATTTAGGACTAAATTAAAATTTTCAAGACTGAATTAGCTTCAATACAATAGGTTTAAGATCGAGTGGATAATTTCCTACTCAAGGAATCATCTCTCAAAGAGATACAAAAATTTCACATCGTGCAAATGAATTAGTCAAAAAAAAAAAACAAAGAATTAAAGCATGATATGGCTGTGATCAAGACATAATCGACAATCGGAATAAATTGCGTGCGCGGGACATTATGATATATGAATTTCAGTGGTTATTAACTTATTGTTGACGTATGAGCATGTCCAATACTTCCTTCTTTCTCACTTTGATGAGCAAGACGAAATTTCTTTCCATGACTCATAAGAGAGAGTTCAACTCATCGAATTTGGTAGAAGTGTCGATACATATTTCTCATAAAAAAAAATGAAGAAAACCAAAAGAGATGATCACTTTATCTTGACGAGGTGTCTGGGTTAGCGTGGGTCTAGATCGGCGAGATCACACGAACCATCATGGTTGCCTCGTTTGGGATCGCTCGACCTTCTTGTCGCCATGTCTATTCTCTTTGACGGTTCGATCCTCATCTGTAGAATTGTGAAAATGGGTCCAAAATCCATTCAATAACCCACAAGCATTTAAATGGGTCATAACAAAATTTGCAGATCAACATATACAAAACATAGAAGCCAAAATAAGTGAATTATAAAAGGGTTCACACAACCCACTTTAGACAACCCATTTAAGAGGCCTCTACCTTTACTTTTACCCTTTTTTTCCTTCTTTTATTTTCTTTCTTTTAAAAAATCTAATTTGTTATTTATTTATTTATTTATCCCCTGCTTGTGACCAACTAGGGTGGCCCTCGCCAGTCTTAGAAGGAAGAAAAATAAAAGAATAAATAATCATATTTTTTAAAAAAATAAATAAAAATAAAAAAATTCAGATAAGAAATTAAAAAACTAAAAAAATCAGATTTTTTAAAGAAATAAAAAAATAAATAATTATAAAAATTGTCCACAATAATTTAGTAATATAATTTCTTCAAAAATTTTATAAGAAATGAGTTTTCTTAAATTGGATTAATATATAATTATTTTAATAATATAGGTCAGGTTAGACGTGGCCATCCAAAATCGGCTCGTTGACCGGACCCGCGGTTCCGAATTGGAACCGAAACCGGACTTCAAGGGCCAGTTCCGGTTCCATATTTTTCGAAACTGGATTTTTTTTTTGAAGGGGGTATGGGGATTGGGGAAGAGTCAAATGGCTCTCCCCCAGCCACCTGGCGGGCCCCATGTGGGGCTCGCTTGGGGAAGAGCCGGCTCTTCCCCATACCTTTTTTTTTTAAAAAAAAAATCCGGTTCGGAATCTGAATCGGAACCGGGAACCGACCCGGAACCACCTGTTCCACCTTGTAAAAAAGTCAAAATGGATTAACGGATCAATTTAGATTTGATTATTTATAACTTGACACAAACCTGATCCGATCCACTCGTTCGACAAGTCTACTCACAAGCTATTGGTTTGCTTGCAAGATTGAGATAATGAGCCGTATCCACACTTTCTATTTTTCCTTTTTCTTTTTTTCTTCTTCGAACTTCAAGATTACTTTGCAAAAAGTACACCGAAATTACTAATCAAACGGCGTTTGCTTTGAACGGATGCACCTTGAATCAAAGATTGTCGAGGAAATGACTTTGCATGTTCGGGCAATCCTACGTGTATAAATAGTTCCAATGCATTGATAATGACTTACTATGGTCGTAAGTCACTGACGTATATAGAAATAAAATATAAAAACGACAGCATATAGAATTTTACGTGTCAATCTCTACAAGCCATTAAGCCAGCACGCCAACCTGTCCAATTTTCAAATCAACAAACACAAGTCATCAAGACCTGCTCACTAGAATTTGACTCGTAGGTTGTTTGATCCATTCATTACGTTACTAAGGTATTTGACGAAATCATAAAATAATCAATCTTAAAGTAAATTTCTGTAATAATTCGATGAATGAAGAACAAAATAATTACCAAAAAAGTCATAATCATATGTCACGCCCCGACTCTCGAGCCTGCGACATCCCTTGCCAAATCACCATGAGGTCATAGAGATAGAGTCCCAGGCACACTATCACTTATTTACGCAAGCGGAAACGTTTAAACTCCATGACATCAAACAATCATGGAATAAAATAGCATGAATCAAACACCACAACTTATTCACTTAAAACAAGTTAAACAATTACACTAACGATAGACATTCGAGCATAACCCCATTATTCGAGGCGACCAGACAAGACCTTAATCAGTCACTCTGTCGGGTAAGGTCACCTCCTCGCTCGACCTTCATGTCGCCATGTCTAGTCTCTTTGACGGTTCGATCCTCATTTGTAGACTTGTGAAAATGGGTTCAAAATCCATTCAATATCCCACAAGCATTTAAATGGGTCATAACAAAATTTGCAGATCAGCATATACAAAACCGAGAAGCCAAATTAAGTGAATTATAAAAGGGTTCACACAACCCATTTAAGAGGCCTCTACCTTTACTTTTACCCTTTTTTTTCTTTTTTTTTTGGTCTTTCTTTTAAAAAATCTAATTTATTATTTGTTTATTTATTTATCCCCTGCTTGTGACCAACTAGGGCGGCCCTCGCCAGTCTAAGAAAAAAGAAAAACAAAATAATAAATAATCATATTTTTTAAAAATAAATAAAATAACAAAATTCAGATAAGAAATTAAAAAAAATCAGCTTTTTAAAAGAAATAAAAAATAAAAAATTATAAAAATTGTCCACAATAATTTAGTAATATAATTTCTTCAAAATTTTTATAAGAAATGAGTTTTCTTATATTGGATTAATATATAATTATTTTAGTAATATAGGTTAGGTTGGGTAAGGATCAAGAAGTTTATACTGTGGATGTAAAAAATGGATTAACGGATCAATTTAGATTAGATTATTTATAACTTGACCCAAATTCGATCCGATCTACTCGTTTGCCAGGTCTACTCACTAGCTATTGATTTGCTTGCAAGATTTAGATAATGAACAGTATCCACACTTTCTATTTTTCCTTTTTCTTTTTTTCTTCTTCGACCTTCAAGATTACTTCGCAAAAAGTACACTGAAATTACTATTCAACTGGCATTTGCTTTGAACAGATGCGCCTTGAATTAAAGATTGTCGGGGAAATGACTTTGCATGTTCGAGCAATCCTATGTGTATAAATAGTTCCAATGCATTGACAATGACTTACTATGGTCGTGAGTCACTGATGTAGAAATAAAATATAAATACGACATCATATAGAATTTTACGTGTCAATCTCTACAAGCTATTAAGCCAGCACGCCAACCAGTCCAATTTTCAAATCAACAAACAAACACAAGTCATCAAGACCAGCTGCTCACTAGAATTTGACTCGTAGGTTGTTTGATCCATTCATTACGTTACTAAGGTATTTGACGAAATCAGAAAATAATCAATCTTAAAGTAAATTTATGTAATAATTCGATGAATGAAGAACAGAAAAATTTCCCAAAAATTCATAATCATATTACAATTATGTCAATTCAGCCCTAAACTTTTTTTGGGCCAATTTTGTTATAAACCTTTTGCAATTATGCCAATTCAGTCCATTCGGTGGCTGGCACTAACGTGGCAAATTCTTAATTACATTTTAATATATATTTTTAAATTTTAAATAATTTTTCTATCTTTTTTTTTTTTAACAGGTTGTCGGCCATTGAACGAGAGCTCGCGACCCTCACCTAGTGCGGTGAGGGCTCGTGGCCCTTGCTAGCCACAGCAAACGCTGCTAGCCCTCGTCCAATGGTCGGGCGAGAGCTGTGTACCCTTGACGTGGCTGACGAGGACCGCGAGCCCTCGGCCGGCAACCTCCTTTCATTCAAAACACACACACACACAAAGAAAAAGAAAAAGAAAATGGAAAAATTACTAAAATAATAAAAATTTAAAAGTTTTGAAAATTTAAAAATATTATGAAAATTTTTTTACGTCAATTCCAGTGGCGCCTTGTCAGTACCAACCAATCAAATGGACTGGATTGGTATAATTATAAAAGGTTTAGGACTCAATTGGTAAAAAAAAATTTAGGACTGAATTGACACAATTATAATAGGTTTAAGACTTTTTTGGTAATTCTACCCAAGAAGAACATTAGTTTAAGGTTGGTTTAAAGCTATTTATATTCTTGTTTGGATGCTTACAATGGATTGAAGAAAGCCCAGCCTGTTAGTTTGACAATATTGTCATTATTTTTTGTCTCACGATTTTTCAATTAATGAGTGATTTATGCAAAATATGCAGTGATAATGTGTGGACAGTGAATCCACGGTCAGGAATAACTGACAGTATTGTCAGACTGTTAAAAAAGTATTTCTCATGGATTGAAACTTTGAAAATGACTGGACTTCCATAAAGAAGTTAGACACGTCTCCGGATCATAGCTTTTTTCTTTAAAAGAAGGGTAAGAATTAGAGTTCAATTCACTTTTCTTTTTAAGACATTCAGAACTTGATACCCCTTTCAATAAAATATTTAGGAATAAGCGACTGAGGCTGTCGATCGGCCGAGGGGAAAAAAAAAAGAAAATATATAAAAATAAAATGCTAAAAAATTCGATTGGAGCAGTTTAGGAAAGTATTTTAACCTTTTTAAATTGGGGGTTTACTTTTCTGATTTTATGCATAAATATTTTCGTTGACCGGAATGTGATTTCGGTTCACTTGCAATTTCAGGTAACCAAATGAGTGAAAGTTCGGAAAACAAATTCTCGAAAAATAGTTTCACTCAAATTGACACACCCAAAGAGATTAATGATCTTAGAAAATTGCAAATGAAACTTTATATGTAATAAAAAGTAGTGCCCGTGGCCTAGACGTTCATTTTTATATTGAGATTTGGGAAAAGAAGAAGAAGAAAGAAAGATAGCTGTGAAGTTAGCATAGATTCCTTCACCTTCGTCTTTACGTTGCGATAATTTCCACGAAACACGACATTTGGAGAGAGTGCTTGAGTCCAACTTTAAACAGTTAATTAGACTCTAAGACAAATTTGATTACGCCCTAAATTCCCAATGTGGCAATAGACTTTCAATCCAGAGATGAATTCCATTGGTGGGTGCTCTAGAAAAAAACATTAGTTGCACAATGACGTATGCATTTCGAGAATGAACAGAGGAGGAAAATTCCAAATAAGAGTCTGAGTGAAGTCGTTTTCTCAGAAGAGGGCTGCGAGTGTTTCTTGTCTCAAATCAATTTTAATTTTGAATAAGATCTCGACGTCACTGGTCAACAATACACTTTCCAAGCAACAGCTCGGTCTTTCCTTAGATGTCTCTCTCTCCTTTTTTTTTTTTTAATTCGTTTTTCCAAGGGGATATTAAAGACCTACAAGCGTGTTGAAAACTTCCTTCTTCCTCACTTTCAATGAACAAGATGAATTTCTTTCCATTACTTTAAAAAAAAAAAGCTCCATGATTCATTGAATTTAGTAGAAGTGGCGACATTAAAAAAAAAAAAAAAGAGAAACCGTGTGCGATGAAACCTAGACTTTTAGTTTAATTATATATTTTAAAAAAATTGGCCCATAGAAATAGATCAACTGGGTCTCTTCACAAGTGGGGTTTGGAGTCAAGGTCAACTTTACTCGGGTCTCATTCTTTGACTTGATCACCTCCAAGTTTATAAGCTCCAAGACTACATTAATAATGTCTATTTACTATTGTGATGATGATGATGATGATTCATTTTTGGTAATTAGCACCACTAAGTGAGTTGCCCTCGTCATTGAGAAGAAAACTTATGTGTTACGTTTCGGCATGCTCAAATTAATGCTCGAGCTTATGCCGGTTGAAATCTAGATGCATGTTTACCGAGTCGTATCGTGTAAAAAGAGGGGTTTATCAAGTAATCGAGTGGGCGCAGATAGTTCATCTTGCGAGGTAGTGCTTATGCATAGCACATGCTTTTCCAAGCCTATCGATAGCAATATTAGTGTACTATTTTTTTACCGTGCAATTTGTTTTTTCTTTAGAGTTGCAGTGTATCAATTAGATATCTAGTAATATAGGGGAGTTGGATTCACAACCAGATATTCAGATTGGGGACTTGATTACACAAAAATGCTTATCCAACCCCCTAAATCGGTACCTTTTCGTTTTTATAAAAGGGGTTAATACCGTCAAAAACCCCAAACTGGTACACTTCTGACAATTTTACCCCAAATTATTTTTTTGACCACCAAAAACCCCAAACGGGTACACTTGTGACAAATATACCCATAACTATTTTTTTAACCACAAAAAACCCTAAACTGGTATAACTGTTACAAATTTACTCCAAACTACTTTTTTTTTGCCATAAAAAATCTCAATCTGGTACACATATGACAAATTTTCCATTTGTTAATTTTCGTTAAATTGAGTTAGTATCATGAAAAATTTCAAATTGATACACATATAGCAAACATATGATAACGTGCACATCCGAAAATAGCCACGTGTCATCCAACTTTGCAATTTGACGGTAAAATTTGACGGAAACTAACGGAGGGTAAATTTATCACGGCTGTATCAATTTGGGGTAAATTTGTCACAAATGTACCAGTTTGTGATTTTTTATGGTCAAAAAAGTAATTTGGGGTAAAATTATCATGGGTGTACCAGTTTGGGGTTTTTGGTGGTATTAATCCTTTATAAAAATAACGTATCATGCGATCTTTTTTAGCTTTCACTTCTATATTTTCCTGTGCAACTGTATGTAATCGAGCAAAGGGTGTTCATATAATCAAAATTTTAAAAAAATATTAAAGCAAAATATAATAGCAGTAACGTAAAATAAGGTACGACAAAGGAAAACACGAGGTGTATTGGGTAGGGGTGTACAAAAAAGACCACCCGGACCGGGACCGCCCGGACCGGACCGGGACCGCCCGGACCGGACCGGGACCGATGGTCCGGTTCCCGATTTTAAGGGTTCCGGTCCGGTTCTGGAACCGGACCGCCCGAACCGCCCGCTACTTTTTTTTTTAAATATATATATATACTCACGTTTTAGACTCTTGGTCCTCTTTCCTCTCACCTCTCGAAGTCTCGATAGTCTTAGACGCTTCGTCCTCTTTCCTCTTCCAAGCGAACGTTAGGGTTTCCTGTCCTCTCTTCTCTCGCGTCGACGGTTGATTTCCTCACGCTTCCGTACACTTGAACACACTCTTGCAGTCGCAGGTAACCGCACGATATCATCCTCTCCGCGATGCATCGGAGGTCGTAGATCGCCTCAGATGGCACGAGATCAATCTCGCGGATGCTGCTCGTGGACCGATAGCTGATGCTGCTCTTCCTGCTCGATTCGGCCTGAGCTCAGATCGAGTCCCTTGTGCGTCGAATCGTCGTCGACGTGCAGGTCGACTTCAGCGCAGCCGCTGTCGGAGGAGATCGAGGAGTGGACCGAGGAAGACGACCTGGTCGTGAGCTTGTCAGCTTCGAGTGAACTGGTGTGACTAAGGAGGATGTTGCGGAACTCATCCTCCAGCCTAGCCATGGCGATCTGGACCGTGGAGCTGACCTTGTCGCCCTGCTCGCCGCCGCCGGCGCCCTCCGATAGGCTGACGGACGACATGGAGCGGTGGAGCTCGTCGATGGCGCGGAGGTAGCGGTCGATCTCGTCGTGGTTTATTATCGAAGAGAAAAGCTCTCTTTGCTGATTCTTGCAGCATATCGAATAGAATATCTTTTCAAACCATTTCTTGTCATTCCTTGCAGTTATTTATCTTTTCCTGTTTGTAACCATATGGTTTTGTCATCTTCTCTTTCCTATCCTAACTCTTCTTCCATCTCTTTCGTTTAATCCCAATAAACCTTTAGGTCTTTGCTTCGGTTTTGGCGCTGCTCTTATTTGATGCTTACAATTTTAATTCTTTCATGGAATGCAGGGAGATATTAATATCCACCAGTTTTTGTCTGGATATACTGATGGCAGATTTGATGGAAACATATACATCCTCCTCCTATTCACTTATCCAGGATTGCCCATTTGAAGTATGAGTTAATTTAAGCAAGATATACTTTTCACATGAGAGACACAGTAGGCAAAGTTTGTTCTGGAATGTGAAATGCGTACGCTGGCTCGCGGTTTGTTTGTCAGATATTTATGTTAAAAATGGTCATATTGTTTTCCAGATCCAGTGCTTTTATGATTCTTGTTAAGCGTACTTGTTCTGAAGAGCATGTGTGATCGATTAGATTTATTTTCTTTCTTCTGTTCATCACATTTTGTTCTTCCCTCGATGCTATCGAAAGCTATTGTGTCTTCTTTAGCAATATCTAAAGGCAACAGATAAGTAGGGTTGGAGTTGGTTGATATTGTGTGGAATTCGTAGATATCTATCAGACTGGCAGGGCTTTAGTTGATGTTTGTTATACATTGATGGTCTTACTTGATTATGCTCCATATTACTGTTATGTGGCATTGTGATGCAGGCCACTGCAAAAATGTTGTAGCTCAGATTAGTTCAGATTTGAGGTCATGTCTTAATTTTTCCATCTCTTGTAGAACTGCTACTAATTAGCTACTGTCATAGATGGATCTTCAGCCACACCAAAGCTTTGGTGATAAGTCTAGTATGGTCCTGATAGAGAGATCGATAAATCATGCTGATTGATATGTCCAAGTGCTTCAAAGTCAGTGACTAATCAGTACTGCCGGCTGATTGCTGATTCAGGAAAAGTTCAAATCTTTTTTTGTCTTTGTGCTGTTGTGCAATTGTTTCCTGACTTGCGAAATGATATCCGTTTTCATAACCTGCAGCGGTTTTGTAGTCGATAAGTCTTTGCACATATAATGGCATTTTTTGTTTTGTCCCATCCAGCGAGTTGCTCTCTCTGTTGTCGGGAATATCTGTAGGAAACTTCCATCTGATTGCCCTTCACTTTTCATGGATGCTGTTCCTATTCTCTGCAACCTTCTTCAATATGAGGATCAACAGGTTTGTGAGAAGTTTTATGTACTTGAGTCACAATTCAGTTGAAGGCTTTTCAAATTTTAATCACTTTCCTTTTATGAAATTATGATGCAGCTTGTTGAAAGCGTGGCATTCTGCTTAACTAAAATAAGTCAGAACCCAGAGAAGTTGGATGAATTGTGCAAGCATGGGTTGATCAACCAATCCCTACGTCTTATCAACTTAAATAGCGGGATCACTTTATCCCTGTCAGTTTATAATGTATGTAATTATGCTTGTTTTTTTCTTTGGGTGTGCTTGTTATTGTGTGTATGGTTCTGGACTGATCTGCTTGCGGATGCTTCAGAAAGCAGAGAATTTTTTTCTCTTCAAGTCCTCTCTCTCTCTCTCTCTCTCTCTCTCTCTCTCTCTCTCTCTCTCTCTCTCTCTCTCTCCATTATTAGGCTTTGTGTCTCAGTAAAAAGCTGAGTTGAACCAACTATTCACTATAGCTTCACCACCGAAGACCCTCCTTGGTCAACATGCAGGAGTGGTTTTGCTGTCAAGACCCTCATTGGGCAGCAGAAACCTTGTTTCTTAATGTACATCAATTGGTTCCTTGGAACCGGAATCGGAACCGGACCGGACCGACGGTCCGGTTCGCGGTTCCGAAAAATGGGAACCGAGACTATTGGTCCGGTTCGCGGTTCCGAAAAATGGGAACCGAGACTATTGGTCCGGTTCGCGGTTCTTGAGGGGAACCAGACCGGATCGGGAACCGCTCACCCCTAGTATTGGGCAAATAAAAGATAGACTAAGCATGAATTAGCTAAGACCTAAAAATGTGATTATTAAATAAATGCAACTCTATTTTTTGTAGTCTTGGTCATTTTTCCTGCATAATAACAATGACTCAAATATAACTCAAGAAAAGATGTAATGCCTCTAAAAAGATGAACATAATGGTGGAAATTGAACTCAATTGGCCACCAGCTTACGGAGAAGTGGAGGAACACATGACCGGACCCCGTAAGGGGCGTCCCGGGACCATCCAGCATCTCTTTCCAACCAATTACGCAATCTGTGCAACGGGCATCAAGACTCCATTTCGCACGTTAAAAAGTTGGACAGCGGTCCCGGATGCGCCCCCCCCCCCCCCCCCCCCCCCCCCCGGGCGCCTATGGACCACTCGGGCCCCAAAAGATCGACACGAAATGCCGGGGGATGGAGACCTGCCAGGGTCGGTTTGGGGCGACCTCATGGACAGCGACATGTGAGTATGTGACCATGTAACACCTCGTATGTGAGCGAAAAAATCGCACGGGAATGTCTAGAAATCGAAGTAAACCAACTACTATGCATGCGTGCATCAATGCACGCGCAATTGTTGCTGGGGATTTCATCCTTCTAAAGGTGAATGAGAGTGTGGGAGTCCCACATAGGATAAGAGATAGATGTGAGATGTGTTTATTAAGTGGAACCTCACAAATGGGTTTGGGCCTCAAGGGGCACCACACTTTGAGGAACGGGAGTCAGCCCACAAGCGTGCGACACTGCTGGCCGGCCTAGGCCCGGATTTCTTGTGTTCCATTTTTTTTATTTGTTATTTGCCCATCAGTCTTTTATTTTTTGCCGAATAGACA
The DNA here is from genome assembly GCA_021437785.1 of Rhodomyrtus psidioides. Lineage (NCBI taxonomy): Eukaryota > Viridiplantae > Streptophyta > Magnoliopsida > Myrtales > Myrtaceae > Rhodomyrtus > Rhodomyrtus psidioides. Next base: position 13,819,295 of record JAILYB010000004.1, on the reverse strand, counting down.
CATAGCCGAAGAGATCTGTCTGAAAATTTTGAAGAGTTGCATTTGTTCGGAAAAATCTTAAACAATTATGTTTTTTGGGTAAGGAAATTTTGAAGAGTTGCATTTGTTCGGAACAATTATGTTTGTTCAAGGATTAACGAACAAATACAATTGTTCGTAAGAGTCGTTCGGTTTTGTAAACCACCGTCCGAATTCAAGCTTTGTAACTCTTCGTGGCCTTTTTTTTTCAACATAAATAGTCCTGGAATGAGTTTTTTTCATAACACTTTTTTTTACCGAAACTTCTCTCATTTGCATTCTCGTTTTTTCCCTCATTCATTATGTGCGATAATTCTGCAAATTTACATTCGCCGGAGTCATTTGAAGAAGTACCACTTCAGAGGAACGCGATCCGTTCTATCCTAGGACACAATTGTCCAAGGTCCTCGGGTACTGATTGAGAGGGAAAATTTGTCACAGCGTCATTTCGTTGGGCTCGGATCAACATTCTGCGTACTCGTTTGCATTAGCTATAGGTTAGTCTTTCAATTGCAATTTTGTTTATACGAACTTAGGCTATAACAATTGTGATGTAAAATGATATCAAAATGAGATAAAAAAAAAAACCAATGCTAAGTAAGAACAAATTGATGCTCGACAGAGTTTAAGTACGATCAAATGAGATGGATCTTGATGTTGATGAAGAAGTTCAGCCAGGTCATTCATAATTTGCGCCGGTGATAATTTGCATTAGATCGTGTAAGAGATGCATTTGGTCCGCGGATAGTGAGATACGCACTGGAAGAAGACTGTTGATCGTACAGAAAATAGGTGTTGAAGATCTGGATTTCGTAGCTGACAAACCGGGTTAAGTATCAGAAAAGCCAAGCCACCGATAGATTTCTGAAGGTCTCCAATGGACATATTTCTATAAAAAAATTAGTTACGTGAAAATACTGCAATTGTCTCTCTAGCTCGAAATTGTCATTGATTTTGTTCTGCGTATCTCTCTGTATTTTGTCTAGCACTGTAATGGCTAGTTCTTGTATCCCGATAGTCTGATCTACCAAGTGAAGGGAAATACACTAGCTGATTGTAACTTGTGCTGCTATTTGCTAGTGGAATCCAGCCGCTGTTAAGACGGATCCGGATCGCCTAACCTTCGCTCAGAAGGTTAGGTACCTAACCTTGCAATCTGGGCCATTCATTTTTGAACAGACGGTCCAGATTTCCTATTTTTAGGGAGCAATTTTTAGAATTTTTTATATATATTTTTATTAATGATAATTTGAGCCATCCATTCATAACACGAATGGCCCAGATTGCAAGGTTAGGGCCTAACCTTCAAAGGAAAGGTTAGGCGATCCCTTTCCTGTTAGGACTGTCAGTCTAAAAGTAGACGAGTTGAGCCAATATAATTCGCTGTGCGATTTGCTTTATCTTTTTACTCTGATTTACTCACGAGCATCACACATACTGATTTATTTGCAATACCATATTGAGTGCTGATCGTTTAATTATTATTCTGCCAAAAAAAAAAAATTAAAACATCAACACTCAAATCTATTCAACCCGTTTCAAGGTTATCTAGTTAGCCTCGATGCTTCCTTGCGTGCTTAAGGCCATATAAAGAATGCTTCCTCATGGTGGCCGGGCAATGCACGGCTTCATTTGAGAGCTTGTGGGCGGCCACCAAAGCACTCTCGAGTGGGCCGGGCATGAACCCACTAGATGGGCTTCAAAATGACAAAGTTAATGCGTTCGTGAAAAAATAAATTGATTCGCGAGTCTTGTTTGTTTGTTTGTTTGTATAATTATATAATTTTTTTAATATTTATTTTAATTAATTATTTTATTTTTTATTTTGATTTTTCATCTATGAATATACCTAATCGTGATGAGATGTAGCAAGCAACGTCAATACTAAATGATACGGGTTCAATTTTTTTGGGTTAGGGGGGTCATTTTACATGATAACTTATATTCCTAACTTGATGAAATGCGACAAAGTCCCAAACGTGAATGCCCTATAAGCCTATTATAATCATCTTCTTCGCGATTACTTTGTCCTCCTCATTTGTGATCCCGTGCAGCTCTTCTCGGAGCTCCAGACGTCGATGGACCCAATGAGGGAAGCGTGTTTCGCTAGTTCGATCTACTGCGACTTCAGCATTTTTCCTCTTACCGACCACATCAAGAACCATCATGCTGTAGCTATATACATCCGATTTGTGAGAAATCCCTCCGATGTTCCTTATGATCAATTCCATAGCAATGTATCCAAAGGAGCCCCGGGCACCAAGGAATGACACAATGCTCTCGTCTCTTGGGCATATTTTGGCAAGACCAAAGTCGGAAATCTTGGGATGATAGTTCGCGTCAAGGAGAATGTTGTGAGGCTTTATGTCGAAGTGCAAGATCCTTGTATTGTAGCCTCTGTGCAAGTATTCTAGCCCATGAGCTATGCCAAGGGAAATCTGATACAAAGTGTCCCAACTAAGTAGTTGATCTACCTCCAATGTGTTACTCCTGTTGAAGATTAACTTCTCAAGGGATCCATTGGGCATGAACTCATAGATTAAAGCTCTTTCACTTCCTTCAAAACAGAACCCCAGGAGGCTGACTGTTGTGGAAATTCTCCTATATTTTGATTCTAACAAAACTATCATAAGAAATTGTATAACGTTATGTGATGCAGAAAGAATGTGTAAGCAGCAGGTTGAGTGGATCTAATTCTGTCGCGTGGACGAAGGGTTAGATGGAAGTGCTTCTGACGAAGGGTCAGATGGAAGTGCTTCTGACAAGGTCAGATGGAGTGCTTTTGACTGAGGGTCAGATAGAAGTGCTTCTGACGATCTAAACAGTGACAGATGGATCGCATCAAATCTCCGTATTACCATTCCGCGTCAACTGATCAAGTAAGAAACAAATCTGTTCTAAGACGAAACCCGAGAAAGATCAGTTTCTGTATTTGCAAAATGTGAAGACCCACATATGGCAGGTTTTCGATCAAGGCAAGATTCCTATGGAAAGCTTGTGATATTCGATTGTCCTGATATCCCTTCTAATCAATCAAGGGACTTTCTACAATGGGATATCATATTCTAAGGAATATTCCTTCGGGAACCAACTCAGACTTATCACACTTATGGAAGCTGGAGATTCAGTTGTATGGGTGACTGAATCAGAAGGGTTCAATATCTTACTCAACGGTCTACATATCTTCTGAAGATACAGTCCCGTTCAATCACGATTGATGACGTCCAATCAAGGATTGAAGAGCGATCCGTTGGCTGGGAATCCAACGGCTAGTTCGGAGGCAGGGGAGTATAAAAGAAGAACCATGATGGACTAAAAAGTAAGAGGGCGAACAACAATCCAAAGTGCAAGCATAATCTGAGTTCTATCCGAAAATATTCTATGTACCCAAAATTCTATTCATTGTGAAAATCTAAGAGAGAGAAAAACCAAGTGATTGAGTGTTTTGTAATTCTCGTGATTTTTCATAGTGAAATCCAGCCGATCGGCTGTCATCGTGGGAGAGTGGACGTAGGCTTAATCTAAGCCGAACCACTATAATCGTCGTGTGCAATATTCTCTACTCTAAACTCTTACTTTTATGTTTAGACTTTTTGCACACTGTTATACTGTTTCTGATTCTAATCGTACACTGAATCGTGTTTTTATTCAGCAAGAAATTTCAATTATATTCAGAATCATCTATTCACCCCCCTCTAGGTGATATTGCTAGATCCAACAATTGGTATTAGAGCAGGTTGCTCATATTTACGAAGTGTTTATTAACTTCAGAGCTAACGATCTACTATGTCTAGCAATCACTCTTCAGGAACAAGCGACTCGTACTTTGCCAATAAGTCACCATACTTTGATGGGAAGGACTACAATATGTGGAGCAACAAGATGAAGTGGTTCTTCAAAGCCTATGATGATCTGATGTGGGATGTTGTCACGAATGGAGTAGTTCCTGCAACTGTTACAAATCCAACCTCTACTGACGGAGCAAATCCTGTCACAACAATGACCGATGCTGAAAAGGCTAAAAGAAGAGGCCTTGATTCTAAAGCTGTCAATGCTCTCTTTTGCGCCTTATCTACCCCTCTCTATAATCGTGTCTCAGAGGAAGAATCATCTAAGGCAATATGGGATAGACTTCATATTACCTTTCAAGGAACAAATCGAGTAAAAGAAATGAAGCTCAGTATTTTACTGAGTGACTATGAAGCATTCCAAATGAAATCTGATGAATCTATTGCAGATATGATAGACAGGTTTCAGACCTTGGCAAGTGGACTTGCAAGACAAGGCGCGCCTATTGCTGAACCAATGCAAGTCAGGAAAATACTACGTGGACTCACAGATGATTGGAATTACATCAAACCATCAATTCAAGAATGTCAAACAATCAGACCACTCTCGGTGGATGAGCTAGTCAGGACTTTGCAATCTTATGAAACAGAACGAGCAAACAAGAAGGGAGAACAAAAAGGCAAAAAATCTATTGCCTTGAGAACTGAAATTGCTCAATGTCTTTCTGATACAGATAATGAAGATGAGGATGATGAAGAATTAGCCCTCATGGTCAAGAAATTTAGAAAGATGGCTCGGAAAGCCAGAAACATCAAAAGGAAGAAACCTTGGAAGAAGAATGATATGAAAATGTCAAGCAACGATTCACAAGATAGCAAAGACGTGATCTGCTTTCACTGTAAGAAGGCAGGACATATCAAACCGAACTGTCCAATTTTGAAGAAGGACAAACTCAAGTATGAGAAGTACAAGAAGGCCCTAAAGGCAGATATTCTAAGTGATTCTGATGAAAGTGAAAATGATTACGCAAACATCTGTCTCATGGCGAATCAGATTCAAATTCAGACTCAGAAACTGAGGTATGTTCATCTGAACTCCCTCATGAAGTTACTGAGTATATTGATGAATTGTGTAGAAACTACAAAGAAGCTCTTGAAAAAGTTTCTAGTTTGAAAAAGGAAAATTCGTCCTTAAAATAGCAGAATTTATCTCAAAAAGAAAAAATCGATTTTCTTCAACAAGAGTTTCACCAATTGAAAGAAAATCATGATTTGATTTCAAAAGAAAATGCTTCTCTAAAAGAAAAGGTTTCCGATATCTCAAAAAGGTTTTCACAAAGCTCAAAAACTCTGAATAATATTATTTCAAAACAAATACCCTTAAATGACCGATCTGGATTAGGTTTTAAAAAAGAGAGTAATCTCAAAAATTCCTTTAAAACTGAATTTCGAAAACCAACATTTTCTGATTACATGCATCATTTTCATAAGCATTTTACTAGATCTTATATTCGACAATCCTGTGTGAACTGTGGTGATCCTAGTCATACTAAGGATTATTGCAAGAAAATTTGGAGACCCATTAAAAGGTCAAAACCTACTAACACAGAAGGACCCAAGAAAGCATGTGTACCAAAGAAACAGTAAGTTGTTTATTTCTTGTAAGTACCAAAGAGAAGGAAGAACAAGTGGTTTCTGGATAGTGACTGTTCAAGTTACATGACTGGAAATCCAAATGTATTTATGTCATTCTCAGATTGTAATGATAGAAGCGTGTCTTTTGGAGGAAAGAACAAGGGAAAGGTCATTGGGAAGGGAAATGTAAAAATTGGAAATCTGACGGTTAAAGATGTCTCTCTAGTCAAAGGATTGAACTATAACTTAATTTCTATAAGTCAATTCTGTGACTCTGGCTATGATATTTGCTTCCAAGATTTAAAATGTACAGGCGTGAGCAAGGACAAGAAGCAATCCTTCACGGGACGAAGGCATGGGAATATTTACCTTTTAGATATTAATGCTAACTGTGAAAGTACAAAATGTCTTATTTCTGTTAAGGATGAATCCGATCTTTGGAACAGAAAGTTAGGTCATATTAGTGTAAAACATATCTCAAAGCTTTCCAAGAAGGGACTTGTTTGAGGGTTACCTCAAACGAAATTTGAGAAAGGTGGACTATGTCATGCATGCACACTAGGCAAGCAGGTAAGAAGTTCTTTTAAGTCCTTAAATCAAGTGTCCACTAAGCATTGTTTGCAGCTACTTCATATGGACATCTTTGGACCGAACAGAACCTTAAGCCTTGGAGGTAAGAAATACTATCTTGTCATAGTTGATGACTTCTCTAGATTTACATGGGTTCTATTTCTAACTCACAAAAGTGAGGATTTTATGTCATTTTCAAAACTTGCTAAAAGAATTCAAAATGAAAAGGGTTACACCATTTCTAGTTTGAGAATGGATCATGGGGGAGAATTTGAAAATCAAAGTTTCTCATATTTTTGCACTAACTTCGGAATTCAGCATAACTTCTCTACACCTTATACTCCTCAACAAAATGGGGTAGTAGAAAGGAAAAACAGATCATTGCAAGAAATGGCCAGAACTCTTCTTATTGAGAGTAAAATTGCATCTCATTTTTGGGCTGAGGCCGTTTCCACAGCCTATTATATTTTAAATCGAATTTCTCTCAGACCTTTTAGTGAAAATACCCCCTATGAAATCTTCAAAGTAAGAAAGCCTGACGTTGCATATTTTCATGTATTTGGTTGCAAATGCTTTATTCTATAGAATGCTAATGATTGAACTGAAAAGTTTGATGAGAGATCAGATGAAGGAATTTTCTTGGGATATTCAACAACGAGCAAAGCCTATAGAGTCTACAACAAGAACACTCGTGTTGTTGAGGAATCATTAAAGATCAAGTTCGATGAAAGCTATCAGAATGATGAACCTGAATCTATTCAAGTTCATACACTTCCTCTAGTCCCAGACTCACATGAAGATTCAGGAGAAAAGTAAGACTTAGATGTGAATGTTCAGAAGGAAATTCTCTCAGTTGAAAAAAGACCAGAAGATGAACAGAATGAACCCACAACATCCTCAAATGATTGCTTCGAGAAAAGTTGAAAGCATAAGTCAAGTCATCCAAAGGAACTTATCATAGGAAGTATAAGTGATGGCATAAAGACAAGATCAAGATTCAAGCAAGCAATGAGCAACATAGCATTGATATCTGAATTAGACCAAAAAAAAGGATTGAAGATGCATTAGCAGATGAGAACTGGAAAAATGCAATGCAGGAAGAGTTACATCAATTTAAAATCAACAATGTTTGGGAATTGGTCAACATACCCAAAAATCGTCCAATGATTGGAACTAAGTGGGTATTCAGAAACAAACTGGATGACAAAGGAAAGGTTGTAAGAAACAAAGCAAGACTTGTAGCAAAAGGCTATTATCAAGAAGAAGGAATAAACTACGATGAGACCTACGCACTGGTTGCCAGGTTAGAAGCCATTAGGCTACTTCTTGCTTAAGCTTGTTGTTGACACCTGATTTTTGACCAAGTCTTTTTGCAGTTATATTTTTAAAAATCATAAAAAAATCCATAAAAAGTCAAAAAAATTACAAAATCAACTTTGGTGGCCTTGGCCCAGCCTAAGGAACCATTTTGACAAAAAATAATTTTTCATATTTTTCATATTTTTTAGTATTTTTAGAAAATAGGAAAATACTAGAAAAATCAACAAAAATAGAATTTGAGGTCACAAAAATATATGAAAATAGTCAATATTTTTATTTTAATTTTCTTATCATTTTGACCTCATCAAGAGTTAGAATTCAAGTTTAATTTTGTGTGTTTCTTTATAACGCAAAGGGTTAAATTTGTCAAAGAAATATGTTTTGAGTCTATTTATTTGCAATCTTTTGCATCTTCCGAGTCTTGACATTCAACTTGATTTCCCTACGTTTCAATTTGGTTCAATTGTGCGCTGATTTGATCAATTTTGGCTTTAAGGACCTAATTGCATGAAAATCTTTTCATTTTAGTCCCTAAAATGCCAAATCCAAAATTAAATTTTTCTAAGAGGCATCCATAGAACCCCAAGACCCATACCCTATAGTATTCGACCTTCCGAATCTTATGGTGGGCTCAATTGGGACCGATTCGCCCATTAAGAACATCAATTTGGCAAAAATCAAATTCGGATCCTACTCTACATTTGGGGTTTTTGATCAATTCCATGCTTATTTCTCATAAACAATACATTTTCAAATGGAATTCGTGCTGAAGAATCTAATTTTAAGATAAATTTCATGATTCTCGGACAATTAAACACCTAATTTGAAGAAAAAATGTTGAACCGGGCGACTGGGTCGGGTTGACCGACCCAGGCAACCCGTTGACCAAAATTGGTCATAAGCAGAATACTCTATGCTTATTCTTCTTCTTCGCGCATGGACAACAGAACGGAGGAGGGGGGCAGTTGAGAGGAACGGATGATCAGTTGAGGGGGAGATCAGTTCGAGAGGTCCAGAACGAACGCAAGAACAAAAACGACCTCAGAGGGAGAGAGAGAGAGAGAGAGAGAGAGAGAGAGAGAGAGAGAGAGAGAGAGAGAGAGAGAGAGAGAGAGAGGGAGTAGAGGAAGAACAGAGAGCTCGCGGAGGGCAAGCGAGCGAAGAGAGCGAGAGAGAGAGGACGAGAGGGGGAGCTCGCGAAAGGAGGAAGGGCGGACAGAGAAGAACAGAGAGCCGCGGAGAGAGCGAGAGAGAGAGGAGAGCGCGGTGGCCATTGAAGCTCCGAACTCAAGAAATTCGAGCTCGGATCCCCGACGATCCAGACGACGTCGCGCGACGCCACCACTCCCATTAGCTTCGCCTCAACCCGGAGAACGCGTCGGACCGACCCATATTCGCCGACGCTCTTGAAACAGATTTCTTGCATTTTCCCTGTGTGAAACGTCGGGTCTGAGCTCCGACCATCCGAACTTGTCGAGAGCTTGAGAGCTCGACCCGAGCGAAACCGAAGCCTCGCAATGGCCGGGTAAGTCTTCTCGAACTCTAATGATACTTCTTGACTGATTTGGTAGGATAGATCTCGTCAGAAAAGGATGGAACGTTAGCTCGCCGGATATTAGCTCCGGCCTAGGTTGGCAAGTTTGTCAAACTTGATTCTGCTATCTTCATTGTGATATATGTTGTAGAGCTCCTCGAGCTGAGTTGAATGACGCTGATTTCGTCAAGTTTGGAAGTCGGAAGGCCGAGATATGGCCCTCCGACGAGGCGCCGGCGAAGGAGCGCCGGCGCCGGTCATCTTCCTCAGCAGGCCCGTTGACTGGTCAACGAGAGTTGACCAGGTCAACGCCTACGTGGAGCTGACGTGATGCTAACGTGGCAGCCACGTCAGCGCATTCGGTTATAACCGAATAAAAAACAACAAATTTGATCGGACGGTGGTAGGTGTGCCACGTGTCGCGATCTCGCTTTTTCGGAAATAAAAAATGATTTTCAGAAATAAAAAAATGCTGTGGATCGGACGGTCGTGATTCAACCTTGCCTTTCAATCGTGGCCGTCGATTGCTTTTGATAGATCAGGCCGTCCAAGAGTCGACACGTGGCGCAATCAGGACCCTTGGTTCAAGTTTGGGCGGGAAATCAAAATTCAAGCGGGAGAAGCTAAAACGGTGTCGTTTCAGTGAGGTTCGGATCCGGGCCGGGCCGGTCGCCCCGGGCTGACCCGGCCCGAATAACATTTTTTTAATAAAAAAATCAGAAAATGATTTTAAAAATAAAAAAATCAGAAAAATCCTAGAAAATCCAAAAAATGCTAGAAAATTCCAGAAAATGTGGAAAAATTGTGGAAAAATCCTAAACACTCCAGAAATCCCCAAAAATCGAGGATTGACCACAGACAACTGGTCAACCCTATTTTTGGGGTTTCTTATCTGTTCTTCCGAGACTTGACGATATTACCCTTTAGGGGTAAGTCGCCTCTGCTGTATATGCGAGATAAGGCCGATAATGCCATGGGAAGAATTAGGGTCAGGTAGGTGACCAATTCTTAGGCTTGGGTTTTCGAGTCCTATCCCTTTTATCAAAATGACGATTTTGCCCATTTATGGGAAAATCATCTTTCTTGTCTCAATCGAGTTCTGAAAATTGCTTAAAGTTAGGGTTTGGGTCAGGTGGACGACCAGCCCTAATATTTGAGATTTTCAGTCCTCATTTTTGTCCACAATGACGATTTTACCCCTCTAAGGGTAAAATCACTTTTAAATCCCAGAAAAATCTTGAAAATTCTCGAAAAATAGGAAATGGATTGGATTGATGGCCAATCCTATTTCCCCCGTCTTTTGACTTTACAATTCGTCTAAAATGACACATTTTCCCTTCCAAGGCGGATTTTCCCCGAATTGTTCAAAATTACGATTTTGCCCCTCATAGGCAAATCATACCAAAATCATTCCTATGCCTTGATTGGTATTTCTCTAGGCTAATAGGGCCTCATTAGGGATACCATGTTGATTTCATGTGTTTTATCCGCATGTATTGGATCCTTGATTTGCGCACTTATTTCTAATGATTGTGAGTGATAGGGTAGCTATTCCCATCTGCATGAACTCCTAGATTTAGGATCTGTACCTCACTCATCTGCATGAAATTCTAGGATCAGATAAACCATTCAGCTTCGGTACCGAAAGGGTGTCAACTCTGACAGTTGGCGTAACTATGTCCCCGAACCCACTTCTCTGGTTTCCGCAGAATCGAATAGACCACTCCCAACTATTCGATGGGGTTTCCGATCGTACCCTCCACGAAACGATTGGTGGCGACTCCTTGGCATGTACACTTATCACATGTCACTAGACCACACTGAAGGTCGACCACGTATATCCAGCCGTTGCAATTTGGGTAATGGACCTTGGGAGAGGCCCGCGTTCGATCATGCAGCGATCGGGCAGCCCATTAACCCTCGCTAGCCAGATATCGGCTCGAGAGGGTCGCGACAGACCGGCGACTCCACTGGGGACTTATTCTAAACCAGAATCTCTGGTTACGAATTCCAAAGGACTTGAGCCGTTTAAAAAGTTGTTTGGTTATTTAATCTTGTTTTCTGTAGATGCTCTCGAAGGTGAGGTACGTACACTAACCATTGTGTTAGATATTTTTGCAGATTGGAGAAATAAGGGGTGGAGTGATTGTTGACATTTTTTCCTGCAGGTTGGAGTTGGGAATGTATGTTTATTTTTATGCACATACTGAAGCGGTGTTTTGATACAAACTGCTGTGCATGACCTTGCATTGTGATGATCACGACACATCGCACACACTGGCGGTCAAACCCCGACTGCAAACCACCCCTAGGTTATCTTAGATAGGGAAAGGATGTGAAAAGATCTCGTGTTTGATGGCACTTGAGACTTTCATGTTCGTTCCCGCTCACAATCCAAATTGGCGATATCTAGCCCTCTTAGATAGGTACTCTTGGGGAGGAATCTGCCATATTTGGATCGTGGGAGCCTGAGCTATAGGCTCCTCACCTGATTTTCGATTTTTAGAGTATAACCCCCACTTGTCTCATGCGCATGTCTATGAGAGGTTGGTATACCTAAAACCAAGAAAAAAAAATCCCGCTGATCACTGTAAGTATGACTTCTCTCTCTACTTGTTCACTTCCTAGTGAAATTTCATGATAGGAAATTCATGAAAATCAACCGAATGCCCTGGGTGTTTGAGTTTACAAATGAAAGTTTTTGACAATGAATTTTAGATACAAAAGTGGGAACACTTCTAAGCCGTCCCTACGGAATAGATGGTTCATCCAAATTTTCAATCATGGATTAAGATGACGTTTCTTTTTGTCTAAAATTCTTCCAATTCAAGATTTTGGGGCATAAAGTTAAGGCCATGTTTGCAATCATATTTTGTGTAGTGAGTTCTTAAAACAAAGATCACATGATTTTCATAAGAAAAATGTCACAAAGCAATCTTTCAAGATTAATGCCCCCATTTGCGTATTAAACGTTTGGAATTAAATGGGTGTTTGATTGATGACCATGGATCGATCTTTTAATGACGTATCCTCTTATCTTGAAATCTTGGTGGACATCAGATGCCCGTAAATAGGGATTATGGGATATGTATTGTCGCCTCGCTTTCATTATAAGAGGCGACCTCATTGAGAGATGTCTTTGCTATGTAAAATGCTAAGTGTGTCTCCTTTCTGACAGGTTATACATGACATACATTTATTGAAGATTCCTTCATCTAATCGCATGCGAGATGTGATCGAACGATGGTAAAACTGTAATCGTTCCAATAAAAACTTTGAGTGTTATACTTGACTTGCTTGGTTATTTCTTTTGCCAACAGGTCAAAACGGCTGAAGGCCAATGATGCGAGGCTTGTTTTCCCTGTAACATGAAAGGAGATGCGTCTTCATCAGGAGCCACCCATGGGGTTTCCAAAATAAGATGAATCGACAATGATAAGCCCAGAACAAGACAACATGAAAAAGGGGAAACCTGATTTGGATTGACCTCTCTAAGTCGAAAAGGGTGTATTCGTTCCAAATTAAATTGATTTGTTTAAACAATGACATGGTCACTCACACTTGCAGGTGATTATAAAAGATGAATGAGGATCGTTAAGGAACATTCCTTCATCTCTGATGCTCAAAATGATAGGAGCCGAGGAAATATACTTTAGGGATAGTAAATCTGTGATCGTTTCAATTAGAGCTTTTTGTGCAACAATTGACTTATTCATTCCTCATGTTATGTAGGTGAAATAAAAAGATTGCGTGGGGCTGACATTCGTCTTTTAAAAAAAAAAGACTCAACTGTGAACCCTCAAAACTGGAGGCCAATGTAACATGGCATGATCGCCAATTGAAGCACGTCTCAAGGAGTACAAATACTCGTGTTTCTCACCATGAAATTGATGATCACTCAACCACAAAAGGGTGTATATCGTTCCTCATTTCAATCCTCTCAAGTTATGAAATGATCATATCCTTTTCTATATGTAGGGATGAAGAAAACTAAATGCTTATTTGCGAAGCAACACTTCAAGGTGTAAATGTACACAAATAGAGATAAATCTACACTTGTGGATCTCGAGTAGTAGGGTGCTTGAGGAGCGGCCTGAAGTCATGACAAATCAAAAAGACCATGAAGAGATGATCGTTGCCCATCTTTGAATCAAGAGGGAGTACATGTTTTAGTAATTGATTTTCATAATCAAAAGTCAAATATTTTTTTCTTCCTCTCTAAACAGATTGAAATGCATCAATAGAGCGAAAGTGGCGAAAGATCACCTAACCTCAAGAAGGAGAGTGACAGAACCCAAAAAGTGTCGAACATCGTGCAACATCAAAGGCCGAGACCTCCGGATAATTACGATGAAGTTTCATCCTCTGTTGTCACAAAAGGGAGTAAATTGTCCCTTATTCTGATTCCATTTCATACAAATGACTAAGATGTTTCTCTTTCATATACAGAGAATGTTAGTTTAAGACAGGTGTCAGAATAGATTGAAGGGTGTCAAACGCCAAAATCACCTGACATGGAAGTGATTGACTCAACCAACAGGAAAGGCATTAGCATGATACAAGGAAGCTTCATATGGCTAAATCAGCTAACTCAAGGTGGAATACTCAGTTGCTGGGGGCAAATCATTTCCCTATCCAGAAAGCATGCCGAAGCCGAAGACATCAGATTCATCATGGTGATACATGGGGCGAGTCCCTGAAACAATGGTTATCACTCATGGAACATAATGGAATGAAATCCGTCCATTGAATACGAAAAGCACTTCGCCATAGCAGCAACCCTTCAAAGAAGAACAATGCCGAGCCATCCCTCTTGATAGAAAAGGACGTATCGTTCCTAAATAAGTTTCAATCAGATGTGGAAATAATATTTCCTATCTTTTTCCTCTCAGGTGATGAACAGAGTTAAGACACCCAAGAAACGACGACTTCAAAATGACAGAACAGGGAGTACCCACTTTTCATATCATCTCACACATGCATTTAGGATAGATGATTTCAAGAGCGTCATAATGGCTCAATCTGCGAACAAAATTCTCGAGAAAACTCGAAAAAGTTTCTTAACAATTAGAAGTCTCTTTGAAAAGAGCATTCGAAAAGAAAGAATTCAAACCTTACAGATTGGCATACTTGATAAAGAGATACTTTCTGTGAACAGAGTGAAAGGCACGAATCCATTTTTTCGTTGCAAACAAGAATCATCTTAGATCATTTGCATCTTACATATCATGCATGCATCATTTATATGCATATTATTCCTTGAAAGATGTCGACAGGTCAAGGCAAAAGAATCCAAATGAAAGGGAAATGCCAAGACCCAAGGAACGAAGGGTAAATTGTATCAATTCCAATTGCCCATTTTGTATTCTGTTCAGACACGAACCTTCTTTCCTTTGATAGGGAAATATCAAATAGTTCAATAGCAACTATGATGGCTGATATTAAGGCAATGCCGGAAGCCTCCCAAGCCAGACAGACAGTAGTTCCTAACAACTCAAGTCCATCACTTGCACCCGATATAGCTGATAAAGAAACGGCGTGAAATTCTCAACGTATGGAGGAGGATATTCGTGAGCCGAATACCCCGTCGCAACAAAAAGCGTCCCATGTTGTTATCAACCTCGAGAAGGAGGAAAAAGTGAAGCAGACTGTAAAAACTGAAGTGGAGGCAAAGGGACTTCGTGAGGAAGTATAATGGGACAGGCTGTCTACGCACTCACCTCAAATATTACCTGCGCAAGATGGCGCACTATTCGGATTATATTCCACTACTAATGAACACGTTCCAGGAGAGTTTGGCTGGCGCCGCTCTGGCTTGGTTCATTGAATTGGACCTGGATGATTATGACGGGTGGAAAGATCTTGCAGAGGACTTCCTCAGACAGTATAGGTTCAACACAGCTACGGCCCCGACGAGGGAAGACCTTCTACGAACCTCAAAGGCAAGAGGAGAATTGATCATAACATACGCCCAGAGATGGCGAGCTTTGACGACCCAAGTAAAGCCGTCAATCCCAGACGACGAGCTGATTAATTTGTTCCTGAAAGCACTCCCCTACGAATACTTAGACAGGTTAAACGCCTCGGGACGTCAGACCTTCGCACACTTGATAAAGGTGGCTGAAAGGTTCGAATGGGCCTTAAGAGAAAAGAGGCCCCATGAAGCTTCTGCCAGAAAACAACCAAAGGAGGATCGTCATGGTCGGCACCAAAAGGGCAAGAGCCCAGAAAGAGACAACCCCAAAAGCAGTTCTCTCAGCTCCTGAGGCCTTTGTCCAAGCTACTCCCGATGTCGCTAGAACAACATTTGGTGGCAAAGGAACCACCTAGGGCAAATCCTGTTAAGTATCCTGATTTTGACGAGAGCCATACTTGTGCTACCATATGGGTGAGAGGGGGCATAATGTGGATGACTGCTATATCCTTAAGCTGGAGGTACAAGCTCAGATTGACAAGTCAGATTTTGAAATTTGACAACGTGGCTCCAAACGTACAAGAAAACTCGCTCCCTGATCATCAAGCAATTGGGGAAATATTCACTAAAGATGAGGAAAACCACCTCCAGCTGAAGGTGGACATGTTTAAACTGACCGACCTTCTGGTGATCGCTTCATCATACCCAAAAGCAGGAGAGATCTCTGCTGACATGATGAGACTATGTATCGCTAAGATGATGAGCTTGGGGATAATGTCCGATGTTACCGATAAAGAATTCGAAGGAGTCGAAGCTTCTCTATCTTTGGAAGGAAGCCACTTCGTGATTAAAACTGAGCAGGGAAACACTTGGGATATCTCGCATAAGAATCTGGTAGACAGTCTTGGGCCGATCATTCAGTCAGAAGAAGAATTCGAAGAGGACGAACTGAAAGCCAAGAGGTGAAGTCTAGCAGATCGCAGATTCATGGCTAACGCACCTGAAATAGGTGAAATTGTAGACAACCTGGGTCAGGACTTTGGAGGGTACAACTTTAAAGTGAAGTACTCTGCTCCTCCTAGCTTCTATCAGAGAATGGAAGATATCATATCAGACGGATGGGGATGCATGGATGATCCCGTTCAACCTGAAAAAGCCTTTTTCAAAAGAACCTGAGTCATCTTTGACCAAGTGAGGGTTACTAAACTTGACACAAAGCAGTATGCTGAAACAAAGAGATCAAAGAATCAACAGCAGGGTTTAGCCGAAAGAGAATACCCGAGATCTGCCACATCCGCAGTATTAGGTGATGATGGCCGACATTGTCGACTGAGAGACGAAATCTCCTCAAGGGACCTTGACAACACTATGTCAATGATTGAAACCGCTACGACTGTGGTAATTAAACTGGAAGAGCTTGACAGCTTGAATAAGGTAGAAGATTGCCTAGTCAAGCCTATTTTGATTCGATTGCCGGAAGAGGAAGAAGACGGCACAGCTGAACCAGGGACGTCTTATCAGACGACAGTAACTATAAAAGTCCCTCCGATAGAAAAGTACGATCTTAAAGCGGTCCACTAGGACTATGGGACAGAGGAAGAAGACGATGATGAAGATTATGCGTCTATCCGCAGGGAATGGAATGCCTTTGAGGAATCAACGCCTCCTACTTCGGAAAAGCCGGTTACTGTTAGTTTGGGGGATACTGAAAATATCAAAGAGGTCAAGATCGGTGGACATTTATCCCGAGATGAAAGACTCAGGTTCACAGAATTACTGAGAAGGTCGCTAAGATGTCATGCAGAAAATTCCAAAGATGTCAAGCTACCAAGAGGTAAATAAAAGTGATCAAAGATCCAGATGGTTGAAATAAATAACCAGAACCGGCAAAGAATGTTCATTAAGGAAAACCCATCCTTTCCTGTCAAGAGACCAAACTGGGGGCAAGATTCTCATGCGCCACCAAGACAGCATATTGGAGCAAGTTGTCAAGCCCAAAGACGACAAGCATCAAGACATCCCCTATTCGGATAAAGCAACAGAAAGAGACGATTTCCTTGATCAACGGAAATGCAATACCTCAAGGGGAGTATCACGTTCCTTGGTGATTTATGTAAAGTTAAATATGGATGAATACTCATTGCTTCATGTATAGGTACAAAGACCTCTTCAAATAGGATTGGAAATCGTCAAATGATATGAAAAACGCTAAGGCATTTGGCCAAGGTAAATATCGCCAAACTGGGGCAAATGGATTGTTGATGTTATCAACACCTTCAAGCATGGATGGAGGGATTCGACGAATGTTGTCCATATCAGCATACAATATTGGAATGGACTCAATCAAGAGAGAAATGTCGACAATTGACAAAAGAAGGGTAGTTGGGTGTCGTATCCAATTTACTCCTTTTTCTTGCATTTGCTAATGCAAAATCATTTCTTTCTGTGGCAGAATGCGCCATTAGGACATTATCAGGGGTCCAACAAAGAGGAGAACATCACAAGGATGGTCACAAGTGACAAAGATGCATGAAGCAAACGACTTTCTCAAGCATTGGAAGGATGACACTTCAAAGGTGAAAAGTAAAGTGAAGATCCAAGTAAGAGATAATCCAAACTGGAAGGATCGCATGAAAATACAAAAATGAATAGAACCATTTGACTGGGGCAAGCATTACCTAGCCATGACAAGTCATGCCTAACTGGGGCAAGCGAATCATCTACGCGACTGGATGCAAAAGTGGCATTTCATTCCCAGCAAGATCAATGAACGTGATAGAAGAATCGTTCACATCGGAGTCAAACCTCAAGATACGAACTTGAGTGAAGGGTAACTTTGTATCGTTCTAATTTGATCTTCAAATGATCTTTCTCCTAATATGAATTTGCCCTAATTTCAACAGAAAGTTATTGGCACTCAAAAGGACTCAAAAGGAAAGAACTCGCCGACACAAATTCAAGGCGGAATGATTGTAGGGAGATAACCACTTCGGAAGTCAAATATTCCAGAAATGAACTTTGGCTATAAGATCGAGTGGAGGGTAAAAAGTATCGCTTCCACACCACACGCTTTAGCATACATTTTGATAAGAATTCATTTTTCCTTGAAATAAGGAACTCCGAAGAATGGCATGGAAGACGTTCAAAAGATGAATGAAGCCATCAAGCAGGATTCATTGCCCCAATCAGACGAAGAGATCATCGCCGTAGGTCGAAATGGCCGTTTTCTATAATCTACATATTGGCGTTCAGATTGGAATGCATGATCAAGAGGACTTACTGTCGTGGTGATCAGGTACATGTCCTTTTTCTCCAAAGACTGAGAATTTCAAGAAATTTTAGAACAACTTAACCATCTTGTGTTGTTAAGAAAAATACAGATTTTCATGAATTTATCCACTTCCATTGGAGTGCATGCTCAAGGGTAAGGTGTATTGTTCTAATTTTTTGAAATTCGAGAGAACACCGACATATTCCTTTTATGTTTTTCAGGGATCCCTAGCCACTCTGGGCATGTAAGTATTCATTTCCCAATCTCTTAGGTTTTAAGACTATCAGAATCCTTATTGCTAGAATTTGAAGGCTTTTTGGAATCTAGCATACATTCAAAGCTCATGTCTAGAAAGACGCAAAATTCTCACAGTCATGTCATTGGCATTCGTGTTTAGATCTGGAGGTTATCTGAACATGATTTAAATATACATTGTGCATCATAAACCCCCTTGGAGGGTAAGTTTTGGAGAAAACTAAATAAACTTTTCCAACAAGAGTTGTTTAGAACTGTTTAAAAGGATGTTTCCTCAGACAAGAGGCAAGCTGGATCCAAACACGTCCTATACATACTTGAGAGATGAGTGGAGTAGTAAGGACAGCGAGACCTTGACCTACGGAAGTAGGGGTTATTCGCAGTGATTACATGGATCGAGACGACGGAGGCATTCGTTTTCTATCATAAACACTACAGGTGACCATTGATAACCCTTTGAACGGCGGTTTCATTCTTTACCCCTGTCAAGAACCACCCCACAGTGGGGCAAACTAGAGGTACGTCCAGCGATATCAGGAGGTAAATGGTTAGAAGTTCTCTTGCTCAGACTTGCATCAATCTTCGTGTGTTGCTTGTCATTTTTAACTTCTATGGTAGTTCAAGTGCTTTAAGATGACGAAAAGCATTTGTTTCTCTATCCTATACACTGTTACCCTTTGCACAGCCCAGTTGAGCCTGTACTTCGTTTCGCAAACCCGTTGATGATCATTGCATATTCCAAGACGGAAGCGACGTCACTTCAAGAGCGGAAAAAGTTCGAAAAATATGATTTGTAAAAATTCCTGGACTAATGTTTGAGTGCTGAGATTCAAGTTGTACATCTAGCACACTCATTTGAGAATTATGGTCCCCAAAAGAAAAGAAAAGGTGGGATTTCGACAAAAGATGAGAAAAAAGAAAAGAAAAGAGGAAAATCCGATCCTGTGCATCAAGAAAAAGCAAAGTGCCTAGTAAAAGCAAGGCCAATGCCCGTCCAAATACTTGTACACTTGTGAATCATGTGTTTGATTTTGTAAATGCCAAAAGATGGCATGATACCTTTATATAGGTCACTAGTGAGATCTGGTTGTAAAAGAAAATCCCAAAGGAGCTGGACAGCAAAGGATACTCCCAGATTATGTCACACTCAGATGATGAAAGCGTAGACAAGATGTTGACGCCGTCTCAACACGAAAGAGATATTCTCTAAAAACAAATGTGCGCTTCGAAGACTGACAATTCTCTTCAAAGACTATCAATACACTTCAAAGGCTGAAGAAGCTCTTTGAACCAGAAGGGGCAAGATGGCGACAAGCTTGCAGTGATCACCAATGTTAAACCCTTCGCATATTCTGAGCCAAAAACAAGCCTTTAGTGGTCCCCAATCCTACCTACGTTACAACCTCGAAAAGCCTTTTCTGATTAAGGCACTTGGATTGACATAGGGTTTAATGTCTAAGCTTAGCTCGAAGAAGTTCGAGCAAGATTATTTCTTTCTCATTTTGCAGGTTTCTTGACTTGTAAACCTGGAGTAGATATTGAAGACTTCTCTTCGAAAGCCTTGACTTGCACGCAAGTCCCCCTTTGAAAATCGTTGACCAAGCCCAACATTACGGTCCCTTGGAAGTCCTCATGATCGATCGAGGTGTATTCACTGCGAATGATCCTGAACCCTAGGCGTAGGTTTGATAGGAAATTCGAGTGCATTCTTGATAAAAGACCATTATCTCAAAACGGTGAGAAGTCCTCTTTGATGAGAATACTCCGTTGGATATTTTAACCAAACTCTTTTGGGTAATTTCAGATTGTTTGATTCAAACTTTCCTCACAAGGAATTTTTGATCACTTCCGTATGTTGCAAGGTGTTTTGGATAACCTCCAGCATCGTAATGCATTCATTGAAATTTTTTCATGACTATGATATAAGTCATAGAGTGCTGTCAGTTTGACAATAGATATCACTTAAAGACCATTGATGTGCCTTTGATGAGAAAATTTTCAGATTGGAGCTTCTGCAAGATTCTTGATAACTTCGGCTCCTAAAATGGCTTGTATCACTCTTAGTGAGAAACGATTCACATGTCTAAACTTCTGCAGAATTCCTGGCAAGCCCAGATCTCAGAAGAACACAACCTCTCTTGGTAAGAAAGAGTTTACATGTTCAAGCTTCTGTAGGACCCCTGGTATCTCCAGACCTCAGAATGCTACTTCTTTTGTAAAGAATAACTTTCAAGTTTAAGCTTTTGCAGAATTCCTAGCAATCCCAGATCTCAGAAGAACACAACCTTTCTTGGTAAGAAAGAGTTTACATGTTCAAGCTTCTGTAGGACCCCTGGTATTCCCAGACCTCAGAATGCTACTTCTTTTGTGAAGAATATATTTCAAGTTTAAACTTCTGTAGGACTCGTGGTAGCCCCAAGTCCCAGAATGACACATTTCTCTAAGAAGGAGAGTTTATATGCCTGAGCTTCTGACATATTCTTGGTAACCCCAGATCCTAGAATGCTATTTTTCTTGGTTAAACTTCTATAGGAATCATGGTAGCCCCAGATTCTAGAAGGATGCCTTGCTTTGTGAAGAAGAGCTATCAAGTTTATTTTCCTGCAAGGTCCCTGGTAATTCCTTATCTCAGGAAAACACATTCTTATGAACAGTTTTGTAGGTTTGATCTTTCTGCAAGATGCCTGGAGTACCCAGATCCCAGAATGTCACCTCCAATGTCAAAAGGACAATCTTCGAAATCATCCCTCTGTGAGATTTCAAATTTACATGTTTGAGCTTTCTACAGGATGCCTGAAGTACCCAGATCCCAGAATGCCACCTCTCATGTCAAAAGGACAGTGTTTGAAATTATCTCCCTGTGTGAGATTCCAGTATTACAGGTTTGATCTTTCTGCAGGATGCCTGGAGTACCCAGATCCCAGAATGTCACCTCCCATGTCAAAAGGACAATGTTTGAAATTATCTCCCTACGTGAGATTCCAGTATTACAGGTTTGATCTTTCTGCAGGATGCCTGGAGTACCCAGATCCCAGAATGTCACATCCCATGTCAAAAGGACAATGTTTGAAATTATCTCCCTGTGTGAGATTCCAGCATTACAGGTTTGATCTTTCTGCAGGATGTCTGGAGTACCCAGATCCCAGAATGTCACCTCCCATGTCAAGAGGATAATCTTTAGAAATCATCTCTCCGTAAGATCCCAGTGTTACAGGTTGGAACTTTATGCAGGATACTTGGAGCTCCCAAATCCCAGAATGTCACCTTCAATGTCAAAAGGACAATATTCAAGATAGTCTTTCTGCAAGATCTCAAGTAGCCCCTAGATCCCAGAAGAATCTTATCAAATTTTTTGCAGGTTTGAGTTTTCTGCAGGATACTTGGAATCCCCAAATCCCAGAATAACACATTGCATGTCGAAAGGACAATTTTCAAGATCAGCTTTCTGTGAGGTTCTAGGTAACCCCTAAACCCAGAATAGCCCATTTGGTAAAGCCTAAAGGTTAGGCACACCTCACTTGTATAGATCCTAGTTAGTTCCTTAGAATATAGGATCAAAAACTGTTGACAAAATCTGCTTTCTGTGAGGTTCTAGGTAACCCCTAAACCCAGAATAGCTCATCTGGTAAGGGTTAGGCACACCTCATTTGTAAAGATCCTAGTTAATTTCGTAGAATATAGGATCAAAATGTTCGACAATCCCTAAGAGACTGGGTGCGTCATCCATAGGTTCATAGCAGAGAGGAGTCCTATTCTCGGCCTGATCCCCCTGAAGGATCAAAATGTTCGACAATCCCTAAGAGACTGGGTGCGTCATCCATAGGTTCCTAGCAGAGAGGAGTCCTATTCATGGTCTGATCCACCATACGGATCAAAACCCCTGACAATCCCTAAGAGACTGGGTGCGTCATCCATAGGTTCCTAGCAGAAAGGAGTCCTATTCATGGTCTGATCCACCATACGGATCAAAACTTCTGATAATCCCTAAGAGACTGGGTGCGTCATTCACAGGTTCCTGTCAAGTATAGGAATCTCATTTTGGTACGGCCTACCATACAGGCTAGAGTTTAACCGCCCTAGGATACTCAAAAGACGAGTCCCTAGGTATTCACTTGACCCCGCTATACACCGCGCATGCCGCACGAGCATCAGGCAGGTGATCAACAGGTAAATAGCAGGTGGATCTTTCTACTTTCTCTCTAACGTCAGCAAAAGAATGAGGAGCAGAGCATTCACCAGCGGGACAAGAAAGATTGAGTGTCAAGATTCGTGTTTCTTTTCCCCAGTCGAGTCAGTCTAGACTCAGGTGTCACCTATTTTTGAGCGAAACCTCTCACGAGATTCCTCTTAAAGAGGGGCAGCTGTTGACAGCTGATTTTTGACCAAGTCTTTTTGCCGTTATATTTTGAAAAATCATAAAAAAATCCATAAAAAGTCAAAAAAATTACAAAATCAACTTTGGTGGCCTTGGCCCAGCCTAAGGAACCATTTTTGACCAAAAAAATATTTTTCATATTTTTCATATTTTTTAGTATTTTTAGAAAATAGGAAAATACTAGAATTTGACCTTATCAAGAGTTGGAATTCAAGTTTAATTTTGTGTGTTTCTTTGTAACGCTCAGGGTTAAATTTGTCAAAGAAATATGTTTTGAGTCTTTTTATTTGCAATCTTTTGCATTTTCCGAGTCTTGACATTCAACTTGATTGCCCTACGTTTCAATTTGGTTCAATTGTGCGCTGATTTGATCAATTTTGGCTTTAGGGACCTAATTGCATGAAAATCTTTTCATTTTAGTCCCTAAAATGCCAAATCCAAAATTAAATTTTTCTAAGAGGCATCCATAGAACCCCAAGACCCATACCCTATAGTATTCGACCTTCCGAATCTTATGGTGGGCTCAATTGGGGCCGATTCGTCCATTAAGAACATCAATTTGGCAAAAATCAAATTCGGATCCTACTCTACATTTGGGGTTTTTGATCAATTCCATGCTTATTTCTCATAAACAATACATTTTCAAATGGAATTCGTGCTGAAGAATCTAATTTTAAGATAAATTTCATGATTCTCGGACAATTAAACACCTAATTTGAAGAAAAATGTTGAACCGGGTCGACTGGGTCGGGTTGACCGACCCAGGCAACTCGTTGACCAAAATTGGTCATAAGCAGAATACTCTCTGCTTATTCTTCTTCTTCGCGCATGGACAACAGAACGGAGGAGGGGGGCAGTTGAGAGGAACAGATGATCAGTTGAGGGGGGGATCAGTTCGAGAGGTCCAGAACAGACGCAAGAACAAAAACGACCTCAGAGAGAGAGAGAGAGAGAGAGAGAGAGAGAGAGAGAGAGAGAGAGAGAGAAGTAGAGGAAGAACAGAGAGCTCGCGGAGGGCAAGCGAGCGAAGAGAGCGAGAGAGAGAGGACGAGAGGGGGAGCTCGCGAAAGGAGGAAGGGCGGACAGAGAAGAACAGAGAGCCGCGGAGTGAGCGAGAGAGAGAGGAGAGCGCGACGGCCATTGAAGCTCCGAACTCAAGAAATTCGAGCTCGGATCCCCGACGATCCAGATGACGTCGCTCGACGCCACCACTCCCATTAGCTTCGCCTCAACCCGGAGAACGCGTCGGACCGACCCATATTCGCCGACGCTCTTGAAACAGATTTCTTGCATTTTCCCTATGTGAAACGTCGGGTCTGACCTCCGACCATCCGAACCTGTCGAGAGCTTGAGAGCTCGACCCGAGCGACACCGAAGCCTCGCAATGGCCGGGTAAGTCTTCTCAAACTCTTATGATACTTCGTGACTGATTTGGTAGGATAGATCTCGTCAGAAAAGGCTGGAACGTTAGCTCGCCGGAGATTAGCTCCGGCCTAGGTTGGCAAGTTTGCCAAACTTGATTCTGCTATGTTCATTGTGATATATGTTGTAGAGCTCCTCGGACTGAGTCGAATGACGTTGATTTCGTCAAGTTTGGACGTCGGAAGGCCGAGATATGGCCCTCCGACGAGGCGCCGGCGAAGGAGCGCCGGCGCCGGTCATCTTCCTCGGCAGGCCCGTTGACTGGTCAACGAGAGTTGACCAGGTCAACGCCTACGTGGAGCTGACGTGGCGCCCACGTGGCAGCCACGTCAGCGCATTCGGTTATAACCGAATAAAAAACAACAAATTTGATCGGACGGTGGTAGGTGTGCCATGTGTCGCGATCTCTCTTTTTCGGAAATAAAAAATGATTTTCAGAAATAAAAAAAAATGCTGTGGATCGGACGGTCGTGATTCAACCTTGCCTTTCAATCGTGGCCGTCAATTGCTTTTGATAGATCAGGCCGTCCAAGAGTCGACACTTGGCGCAATCAGGACCCTTGGTTCAAGTTTGGGCGGGAAATCAAAATTCAAACTGGAGAAGCTAAAACGGTGTCGTTTCAGTGAGGTTCGGATCTGGGCCAGGCCGGTTGCCCCCGGTCATGGGCCGGGTCACCCGACCCGGCCCGAATTACATTTTTTAATAAAAAAATCAGAAAATGATTTTAAAAATAAAAAAAATCAGAAAATTCCTAGAAAATCAAAAAAATTCTAGAAAATTCCAAAAAATTCCAAAAAATGTGGAAAAAATGTGAAAAAATCCTAGACACTCCAGAAATCCCCAAAAATCGAGGATTGACCACAGACAACTGGTCAACCCTATTTTCGGGGTTTCTTATCTGTTCTTCCGAGACTTGACGATATTACCCTTTAGGGGTAAGTCGCCTCTGCTGTATATGCGAGATAAGGCCGATAATGCCATGGTAAGAATTAGGGTCAGGTAGGGGACCAATTCTTAGGCTTGGGTTTTCGAGTCCTATCCCTTTTATCAAAATGATGATTTTGCCCCTTTATGGGAAAATCATCTTTCTTGTCTCAATCGAGTTCTGAAAATTACTTAAAGTTAGGGTTTGGGTCAGGTGGACGACCAGCCCTAATATTTGAGATTTTCAGTCCTCATTTTTGTCCACAATGACGATTTTACCCCTCTAAGGGTAAAATCACTTTTAAATCCCAGAAAAATCTTGAAAATTCCCGAAAAATAGGAAATGGATTGGATTGATGGCCAATCCTATTTCCCCCGTCTTTTGACTTTACAATTCGTCTAAAATGACAAATTTTCCCTTCCAAGGCGGATTTTCCCCGAATTGTTCAAAATTACGATTTTGCCCTTCATGGGCAAATCATACCAAAATCATTCCTATGCCTTGATTGGTATTTCTCTAGGCTAATAGGGCCTCATTAGGATTCCATGTTGATTTCATGTGTTTTATCCGCATGTATTGGATCCTTGATTTGCGCACTTATTTCTAATGATTGTGAGTGATAGGGTAGCTATTCCCATCTGCATGAACTCCTAGATTTAGGATCTGTACCTCACTCATCTGCATGAAATCCATCGTAGAACGAAAGGAGTGTACAACTGGGGCGCAGCCCTACTTTTTTGTTCGTAACGAGGGAGAGATAGAATGGAGTTCTTCACGAAATTCAAGACAAAGGAATAAAAAAGAGTTTCTCTATGGCCTCCTCGTTTTGAGACATTATGGCTTTGGAGTCGACCCCGGTAACAAAGAAGGAATCCATAAAAACTTGGGATCCGACACCATGATAAAATACTACCCTCATGATTAGACCATGTCCCTGAGATTTGATAAAAGAAAGGTGCATTAGCGGTTAATACGTTGTAATTGGAGTTGTTATTAGGAATATGATGGAACGAAAGACCAAGGAAAGAGAGAAGAATGCACCAAAATGCAGGTGCTGCACCAAACGCTGGTGGTTCTTTCTTGTTGTAAGTGAATGCAACGAAAAGACCCGGAAATAACGAATAATGAAACAATTCATATATTGACATTTCGTGCTCATTTCCAAATTTCTGCTTTGTTATTCCCATCATCCGGTAACCACAGGATGATCCACAAGAAAGGTGGCAGGATTCGAACCTATGGCCGGCCGGCCGCCCCTGACCTAAGAAGAAAAAAACTCCTTATGACCAAAGAAGGACCAGCTTACAACCTTCTCGAGCGAGAGTTCCACGATCACGACCAGCAGCAACTTGTTGGGAGTAGGGGCATCCAAGCTCCTAGCGCGGTAGAAAGGATCTCAGCTAAACGGTTACCGGTCCACCAATCCCGCAAGGCTCTCAACGGTGAACTCCTTGGTTCGTCAACGTTTTGATCTCTGTTCTCGCTCGTGAAAAGCAGCATGCAATGTTGCCTTGCTTCACGTGAGCGCGCAGCACTCGTGTTGCTTGAGATCCTCTCTAAACCGGCCGTGTTGCCAGCCCACGGACCCCGCTGCCGATCCGGTCGTCCATCTCGGAGTCATCAACATCTCTTTTAGAGGAGATGAGTGCCCCATAGAAAGCTTGATCTATCTGCCCCACCATTTTTTCGTATGCCTTTCGATCCTTCCAGTGAGAGACCTTCAGACCAAAGCATTGCCATTGCACGGGTACCCAATCCTACAACTTGATCAGTCTCCCATCTCCAAACGTCCGGGCGATTCAGATTAAGAAGTGAAGCCATCGTATAGCCCAACTTGTGACTATAGCTAACAAACATAGATAAGAAAAAAAGGGGATTTAGAAAACCGGTATTCACTGATAGGAGTAGACTTCCGGTCGTATCTGACTTTGAAAAGCAATCTAGAAAGGATCTAGACTAGGATCTTAGACTACGCTATTTTTTTTTTCTTTCTTTGATTCGCAAGGAAATAAAAATGATAAAGAAGAGCGAGCATCAAACAAAGCTTCCCGTCTATGTGATTATTGAATCACAACGTTACGAACAAAGGGAGGAGGAAACAAGCTTCAAAAGAAAAAGCTGGAATCATAGCTTTCGCATCGGCAAGGAGTCACCTCTCTCACCAGACTCGTCCCTTGTTTTCTTGTATGGGAAACCCATTCTTTAATGAGAGAAAGAAAAGAGTTTTTGAAAAGCCTTTCTCAAGCTCATCCCAGGGATGGATGTAATTCATGCGAGACCAAAGGGAGCCATACCAATACTGGCCTTAAAGCTATTATTGTAGGCAAACTCTGCAAGTGGTAGGTAAGCATCCCAACTACCTGGAAAACCATTAAACAAGCTATTAGCATATCCTCTGATGTTTGTATAACTCGCTCAGATTGTCCATCTGTTTGTGGGTGGAAGGCAGTACTAAAGTGTAGCTTAGTTCCCATGGCTTGTTGAAATCCACTCCAAAATCGCGAAGTAAACCTAGCATATCGGTCAGATACTATGCTTATAGGTACGCCATGCGGCCTCACAATCTCATCCACGTACAACTTAGCACAGCCGATAGAGTTGAAGAACATAGAATTCAAAAGTACATGAGTTATTCAGATTCTTATACTTGTTCTAGAAAGCCACATATTCTATTCTTGAGTGATTCTGTAAGAGTGATTGAGAGTGATACCACTTGTAACCTCTTTTGATTAATATAGTGAAATCTAGCCGATCGGCTGTCATCGTGAGAGAGTGGATGTAGGCTTGCTAAATCAAACCACTATAAACACTGCATGTAGTTTTTCTCTTCCCTAGACTCTTAGGCTGCGTATGGTAGCGTTTCTGTTCCTGGGAGCATTTTTTGAACATAAACATTTTTTTGTGTTTCTATTCAAAACTAGGATTTTTGGGGAAAAACGCGTTTGAAAAGTAAAAAAAAAACACTTTTTTCGGCCGGCGGCGGCGGCGGCCAACGACCGGCGACTACGACCGCGGCCGGAGGTGGCGGAGGCCGGCGACTGGCGATCGGCGGCGGCGGAGGCCGGCCGACGAACGGCGACGGGCGTCCAACGACCAGCAGAGGCGGCCGGCTTTTAGCGGGGCAGCAGGAGGTAGCTGCGTCGGCGACGATGGATGGTGGTTTCAAAAGTGTTCCAAAAATCCAGAAGCAAGTTTTTTTTGTTCCTTCAAAAGTGTTCCCTAACACAAAAGTGTTCCGCGGAACACTTTCGGAACATTTTTGAACCATACGTGTTTCTGTTCCAAAAGTGTTCCCGAAACACTTTTGGAACAGAAACACTTTCTCTGGTTACCATCCATACGCAGTCTTATTTAGGTGTTTATCTTATCTGCATGTCCCTTTACTTACTTTATTCAGATCGAGTTTTTTGAAACTGTCCTAATTCCATAATTAGTTTCAAAATTGTTTAGAATCACATATTCACCATTCTATAGGTGATATTGCTAGATACAACAGGCCTCATAGGATCTGGCAAGGCGAGCCTCGCTCGCTTGAGGCCGAGGCTCGCGTCCTCAAGCCTCGAGCTCATGGGCCTCCGTGACATGGCTGATCGCCAGGTGGCCGCTATCGCCAAGGTTGTCGGAGGAGGGAGCAGCAGTTGGAATAAGGAAGAAGCAGGTGGAGGAAGGAGGAAGAAGGAGGAAGAAAGAGCAAAGTAAAATAGAAAAACAAAGAACGAAGAATATAAAAAAAAAATCGAATTATTTTATAATTTTTTTAGGAAAATCAATTCCTTGCCAAACAAGGGAAATTATTTTCCAATCCATTTTTAATTCTTAGCCAAATACCGAAAAATATGGTCATTTTCCAGAAAAAATAACTTTATGGAAAATATTTTCGAAATCATATTGTTCGCGAAAAAAAAACGGAGCCTATAAAAGGGTTAATTTTTTTTAAAAAAAAAGCCCAAACTTTAGGTACAATCTTTATATCATAGAAAACCCTCAACTTTAACTCTAGTCCTAAATCTAGGGGTGCTCAGTTCTCGATCCGGTCTGGTTCTCCTCAAGAATCGGGAACCACACCGATAGTCTCGGTTCCCATTTTCCAGAACCGTGGACCGGACCGAGGTCCGATCCGGTCTGGTTCCCGGGTGGTTCCAAGGACCGGATATGACAAATTTTTACGAATCTTGGACTTGAAAATTTTCTCCTTATTTTCTGTTCATTCCAATATTTTTTGCTGAGGATCTTGTCTACAGTAAAATTTGCTTGTGTATTTGTATAAGTGCGGGAGCATTCATCTTTGATAGATGAAGATCGATCCTTTACAATTTGTTATGAAGCTTACTCTGTTAATGATCAGAGTTACTTCTAAAAAATTTTAAAAAAATGACCGATCTGGTCCGGTCCGGTCCTATATCCTTGGAACCGGGAACAGGACCGCCCGGTCATCGATTCCATTTTTAGGAACCGGGAACCGAACCGTACTCCTATAGAACCAGGAACCGGATCACCGGTCCCATTTGCTCACCCCTACCTAAATCTACCCAGAGTCCAAAAATTTTCACTAGTTTACTTAAAATTTTTGACATGAATCCATGTTTCTATTAACAACCTCATCTTGTGAGGAACAATAGTGACCTCCTGATGTTCATAATATTGGAAAAATTAATACTTTTTTTTATGAGCAAGCATATTTAGGATTAGAATGAAAATTGAGGATTTCTTATGAGACAGAAAAAAAGTCCGAGGCAATAATTGTGACTGTACATAAAATTTAGGATTTTTTTAGGGAATTAGCCATATTATGAAATAAAGCACACTTCACTTTTTTGTGTCCATCATGCCATAGAAATCCAACCTAGACATTTGATCACAATAATGATTATTACGTTTACTGGTGCTTTTTTCAATACTCAATTACAAATTATTGTCGATCTCATCTAATTGACTTTGAATTAACCCAACTCGAGTCAGACGAAATTTCACCCAGAGAAACCGCAAGTGATCGTGAGGGACATGAGAATGTTGGCATGGGAGGAACTTGCAAGGCCTCAACACTCCCTTTTAGCATCTCCACAACTTGGGTCATAGATGGTCGACCTCTCGGATCGATCTGAATGCACCATAGGCTTATTACAATCATCTTCTTCGCTATTCCTTCATCCTCCTCATTCATTATCCCGCACAGCCCAAGCTCTTCTTGGAGCTCCAGGCGTCGGTGGACCCAATGAGGGAAGTATGTTTCACTTGTATGATCTACCATGACTTCGATGTTTTTCCTCCTGCCAACCATCTCTAGAACCATCATGCCGTAACTGTACACGTCCGATTTGTGAGAAACCCCTCCAATGTTTCTCATGATCAGCTCCGGAGCAATGTATCCAGGGGTGCCCCGGGCACCTAACATTGACACAATGCTCTCTTCTCTAGGGCATATTTTGGCAAGACCAAAGTCGGAAATCTTGGGACAATAGTTTCCGTCGAGGAGAATGTTGTGAGGCTTTATGTCAAAATGCAAGATCCTCGTGTTGCATCCTCTGTGTAAGTACTCTAGCCCGTGAGCTATGCCAAGCGAAATCTTATATAAGGTGTCCCAACTCAATTGTTGATCGGTGTCCCAACTCAATTGTTGATCTATCTCTGAAGTGTCACTCCTCTTAAATATGAACTTTTCGAGCGATCCATTGGGCATAAACTCATAAATCAAAGCTCTTTTGCTGCCTTCAAAACAGAACCCGAGGAGACTGACCACATTGACATGAGAAGTCCTGCTTATGCTCGCAACTTCATTGAAAAATTCTTCTGCATCGCCTTTCAGCTTCTTTAGAAGCTTCACCGCCACAAGTTGACCGTCTTGAAGCTTGCCTTTGTACACGCAGCCATAGCCTCCCTGGCCTAACTTTTCTTCGAAAGAGTTGGTCATCCTCTTGATGTCTTTGTATGTGTATCTTCTCGAGGACGCAAGTCCCTCAATTTTCATTTCGCCATCGAAATGTTCGCTCCTCTGCATTACCAAAGCCATTATTCTTCGGATCAGTGATTTCTTCCTGAAGGGAAGCAGCAACATAAGGGTGACCCCAATTCCAGCTACTGATGCAACCATCCCTGAAAAGATGCAGAATAATTTTGAACAGCAGTCTCGCTTCACCACTTCTTCATGGCTTCTAGGATATTTTGGAAATATTGATTCCGTTGAACAACGATGCAAGTTTACCGTCAACAAGCCGCAAAAAATTGCAGAGGAGAATGTAGAGAAGTGGAAGAGAGTCTTGAGTAATTACCTGTTCCAACATTGAGACCAATCTTCCTGTTTCCTGACACAGTAGTCATCAAAAGAGAAAAAATGTGTCAACGAATTGCAAACAGAGCATTTCAAAGTGTCTAAGAGTTATAAAGGTCAGCACACATCATGAGGTTATAGCTCATTCAGCTTCAAGAAGGAAAAAGCACCACCATTGAGCGATCGAAAAGAATACAAATTCACGTTAGGCTCGATCCTCCTTTCATGGATCAATTAGTGACATCTTACCAAAAGAAACTGGAAACACGTTCTAATGGATCTGTGTGACTAACTAATGTAGACATTGTTGGGGTATGATTCATACTCCCATCGATAAAAAAACACGGGAGTCCCACTTCACGGTAAGCAGGCTTTTTCGCTTTTACACTCTATTTCGAATTAACAATGGTATCACAACAAGGTTTGAGGTTAGGGTTTCTTGGTGAGATGCTCGCTGGTCAATCACGGATTGAAGTAGAGAAGTTCGAAAAATTTAAAATAAGGGCGATCCCAATTCCAGCTCCTCATGCAGCTATTCCTAAGGAAAACAAAAATTTTGCAAACAGCAATCTCACTTCATCAATTTATTGAGGTTTCTATGTTTCGAATATCTATAGATAATAAAAAACATTACCACCTTTATTTCAATCTAGTTGGGGTTGGCGGTCGATGAACCCAAGGACAGTCAGGAATATAGAAATTCTATCCCTCCACAATGCTAATAGCTTTTCTTTACTCCGTCCTAAGACAAATCGTATGCCAATCTATTTCACACTTCATCAAATCTTGTTTTACTACTTTCTCCCAAGTAAGTTTCGACCGACATCTTCCTTTCTTTATGTCATGCTTTCGGTAGCAGACTTTTGTTTTTATCGGAACATCTAGGGATCTTCGAACAATATGCCCAAACCACCTCAATCTATGCTCTCTCATCTTTTTTGCCACTGGTACTACTTCAACTTTTCGTCAAATATCTCGAATATCTATAGATAATACTCATGGAAAATAAAATTTGACAATTTACCTAGGGCGAATTACCAAAAATATCCTAAACATATTGCAATTGTATCGGTTGATTCCTTTTTTTTTCTTTTCTGATTGAGTCTTAGACCTTTTGCAATTGTATCAATTAAGTCCATTTGATCAATCGGCGCTGACATGGCATATTATTAATAGTATTTCAATATTATACGTATATTTAATTAATTTTTTGAAATTTTTTTTTGTCTTGTTCTTTAATTTTGCTTTTTTTGTTAGGGCACGCCCTTGCCTAGAGGCCATAGCCTCCTGCGGGGACCTGACCGAAAAAAAAATCATAGGACAGAAAAAAATATTAAGAAATTTGAAAATTGTTAAAATATTATTAAAAACCTATCACATCAACACCAGTCTGTCAAATGAGTGAATTCAAAAGGTTTATGACTTTATTGGCCAAAAAAAAGGTTTAGGGCTAAATTGACATAATTACAATAAGTTTAAAAAATTTTAAATAATTATCCTGTTTAGCTATGATAGATTTTGCCCAAAATGCCTGGTTTCCTTGTTAGGACACAAAGCCTCATCACATAAATCCTGAACGAAGATGAACTAGTAGAGGAGTGCTTCCTACAATGCAACAGATCGGGCATATATATGGAATTAAAGAATATATGACTCTGATTGGATCTACAATTACTATAGTGCTTATGCTATTAATAAGGGGAAATGATTGCTTGATCAGTAATTTCTGACCGTAGATTCACACACCATCCCCGCGTATTTTGCATAAAGCACTCATTAATTGAAAAATCGCGGAATCAGAAATAATGACAGTACCGTGAAACTGTCATGCTAGCATCTTCCGTTAATAAATAAGGTCGTGTCACAATGAAAACCAATAATGTGGTAAATTTAATTATATATACAATTCAAATCTATCAATGTCACATATTTCAGCTGAACACTTCCTCAGATTTTAGCACCACTAGTCAATGGTCGCGTGCACAATGAAATCCCACGAAGAAAAGCAAGTTGTTTTGGTCCAATATTTGAGAATTCTGCATGCATCTTGACTCATTACATTCAAACCATTGGATCTTGCGGGACTCAGATACCAACCTCCTCACGCAGAAATGAAAGATCAAGCAGGACAGTAGATACGAAAACTCAGTCAGGAAGCAGAAACAGAAAATTCACTCCCCCATGCACTTACCATAACCGCAGGTTTAAGAATGGGGACCATGTCGGCAAAAGCAAACAAGATTATTGTTGTCGAATCGAAAATGCCCCTCGCTTCCCTCGCATTCGCGACAATTAATTGCAGTCCAGTTCCAAATCTCACTGTAATTCATAGCCGTCAAGCTAAAGATATCTGCATCGACCTCAACAGGTACACTGACTGGTGAATCGCAGGAGCTGATGGCCGAATAGTTATCCGATTCCTCCAATGCTTCCCCGGGAAAATAAGCAAAAGAATGGTGGGTAGAGTTGCTAGCACAGTCCACCAGATATGTGAAACCGGCCGGCTGCGAGGTGCAGTTATAGTAGAAGAAGAAATTGGCATTACTGCAACAGAGATTGAAAGCGCCCTTTCAAGGCAGATGTTAAGTGGCGGAACACCTCAGGAGTTCTGGTACTTGAAGGCGTTAACCAGGAGGATAGAATGGTTCGCGTAGGAGATATCCTTGATGACAAACTTCCTGTCCGAGAAGTTCAGGACATGTTACTGTTGGCGTGAGTTGTATTTTCCACAAATTAGGCAGTTTTTCCCTTTATTATAGTCTTTTCCTGATTTACTGATATGCTAGGGTTAGCACATATATTGTATATAAGATCGATTGTAATACTGTAAAGATTCATATTGAAATAGAGGAAAATATATTTCTTCATGGTATCAGAGCCTAGGGTTTGCTCCTTGTGAGTATTGTACGTTGATCCCCGATTACAGCGATTTCTTTATCGCATTGTGGTTTCGCGTCGGCCGATTTCGTCTCGCACGATCGCGCTCGATCTCGGATCCATGGCGGATGAAAACTCTAGAGAAGCATTGATTCCCCATCAAAATCAAGGAGGGAATTCGACTACAGAGGCATTTTTGGAGAATTTGACCACCAGATTGACTCAGATTCTGAATCAGAACCAAGCTCCTCCTCCTCCTCCTCCTCCAACACCGACACTGTAGAATGATTCGGCTTCGTCTCAGATTGCGGCTAAGTTGAATGGAGCCAACTATGGCTTATGGTCTCAGGTTATCGAGATGTACATTACAAGCAAAGACAAGCTGGGGTATATCAATGGAGACCTCCCTCAGCCTTTGCCTATAGATCCTATTTTTCGAAAGTGGAAAACTGAGGATTCAACTGTGAAAAGATGTCTAATCAACTCCATGGATTCGGCGTTGATTGGCAATTTTATCAAATTCCCTACCGCTAAAGCTGTGTGGGATTTTGTAGCTACCACCTTTTTTGATGGCACCGATATTTCCCAGGTGTACGATTTAAAGAGCCAAGTATCACGACTCAAGCAAGCTGGAGGACTAATCGAAAAATACTACAATGATCTTCAAGGACTCTGGCGTGAAATTGATTTTCGCAGGCCTAATCCTATGGTGTGTCCTGCAGATATTGAGTGCTACAACAATGCTATTCAAGAGCACAGGGTTTACCTCTTTCTGGATGGACTTGATGATCGTCTTGACAAGGTCCGTGCAGACGTTTTGCAGATGCAGCCTTTCCCCACCGTCGAACAAGCCTACGCACGCGTCCGCAGGGAAGATGTGCGCCAAACCATGATGTTGACCAATGCCGATGGCTTTCCTACGGGTGCAGCAATGGTCTCACGGGGTAGTCGAGGAGACCCGTCTCTACAAATGATGGCTAGCAGTTCGGCGGGTAGAGGTGGGCAATCTTGGTCTGCTGTCAAGGTCAAGTCTCAGGTGCTCGGCGGCTGTTCTCATTGTGGAAATTCCAAACACACTAGGGACACTTGTTTTAAGCTACATGGATTTCCAGATTGGTGTGACGATTTTCAAGCAAAGAAGAAGAAATCTGAAGCAGAACTGAGCAAGAGTACAGGGCAAGCATCCTTGGTGACTGGGAGTTCATCTCTTTCCTTAGTCCCGATGGTATCTTCAGCTAATACTTCCACTCTTCTTCCTAAAGGTAATTGTGGTTCTGGTTTTATCATTACTCGTCATGGTGGAAACAATGGATGGATTATCGACTCAGGCACTACCGATCACATGACACCTCACCCTGATGACCTAGTCAATCGTACCTCACCGCGACGTGACAGTGTGTATAATGCTAATGGAAATTGCCATCCAGTCACTGGGGCTAGGAGTGTGGCTCTCACGCCCTCCCTTTCTCTATTTCATACATTACTTGTGCCCTCTTTGTCCAACCGTTTATTGTCTATTGGACAAATTACTGGTGAGTTGAATTGTTGTGTTCTTATGTACCCGAATTTCTGTTTATTTCAGGACATTCTCACGAAGGAGATTATTGGGCGTGGTACTAAGAAGGAGGGGCTATACATTGTGGATGATCTGCGCTCTGGCTGTGCATATCACACTCCTAGTCGGTCTGTTAGTAAGGAGAAGGATGTTTGGTTGTGGCATCGTCGGTTGGGACACCAATCATTCAGATATTTGAAGTATTTAATTCCTGAGTTGTTTCGTGGTTTATCAGATTCTGCTCATGCATTATGGCAAAGAGTCATTGTGTTTTTATTTTCCTTTGAGCTTTAATAAAAGAAGCAAGCCTTTTTGTCTAGTTCATTCTGATGTGTGGAGTGCATCTCCAATTACTATAATATCTGGAATGAGATGGTTTATAACCTTGTTGATGACTGCACACGTATGACATGGTTGTATCTGATGAAGCATAAAGATAAGGCTTCTAACATCTTTCGAATGTTTCATAAAATGGTTGCTACTCAATTTGGAGCTCGTATTCAGATTCTCCGCACGGACAATGGTGGAAAATATATCAATCAACACATTGCCTATTATTTTAAGGAACATGGTCTCATCCATGAGACCTCTTGCTCTCAAACCCCTCAGCAGAATGTTGTGGCTAAACGAAAGAACCGCCACATTCTAGAGACGGCAAGAGCTCTTCTTGTCGGCGGAAGTGTTCCAAGAAGGTTCTGGGATGCAAGGGTAATCACAGCCGTTCACTTGATGAATCGTATGCCCTCTCGTATGTTGCAATTTCAAACTCCATTACAAACTCTATATCAGTTTACGCCTCTCCCTTCAGTCTTGACAATACCTCCTAAAGTGTTTGGGTGTGTGGTTTTTGTGCATCTTCACAAGAACCAATGCACCAAACTTGACCAATGTGCGGTACGGCGTATATTTGTTGGCTATGGAACTCATCAAAAAGGGTATCGCTGCTATGATCCGAAGACCAAGAAGACACATGTTACCATGGACGTGACTTTTCTAGAGTCAGAGTGCTATTTTTCTCCACCCCAATGTTCCTTTCAGGAGGAGAATTACAGTGAAAGGAAAAATTGGTGGGACATTGGAATGGAGGGTGCGGAGTCAAGAGGACATATGGAGTCCGGGGTACGATTGGGTGGGGCTGGACCATTAACCAGCTCACAAAAAGTTTCAATTGTGCAGTTTAATGAGGAGGGGGGTGCGATGGAAGATGATGAGGGGGAGGGTGTTCGTTTTTTGGCTGAAAGTGGGGATGATCAGCAGCTTATATCTACATCTAATGAGCGAGATCAGCCTGCTCCTTCGCAAATTGCTCCTTCTTCAGTACCCGACCACTCTCTTGAGAATGATCCTGAGGCAAGCTCTCTTTCTGATCTTGAGGTTTCTGATGATTCTGATTTGGTTGTTAGATATAAACTCCCTGACAGGCATAATCGAGGCAAGCTTCCTAGTCGGTATTCACCGGATGTAGAGGAACGAAGGTCTAAATATCCCATTGCCGATTTTGTGTCAACAAGAAGATTGTCGAAAATTTACAAGGCTTTTGTGTCAAATGTATCAACTGTTCGAATTCCGAATGGGGTGGGAGAGGCCTTGAAGGATCCAAAATGGGTCCAAGCTATGAAGGAGGAGATGGAAGCACTAGAAAAAAATCAGACTTGGAAACTTGTAGAGTTGCCAAAAGGGAAGAAAGCCGTATGGTGTAAGTGGGTGTTTACCATTAAACACAAGGCAGATGAAACCATTGAGAGATACAAGGCCCGATTGGTCGCAAAATGATAAACACAAACTTATGGTGTGGACTATTGGGAGACTTTCTCTCCAGTTGTAAAATTAAATACTGTGCAGGTTTTGCTATCGCTTGCTGCAAATCTGGATTGGCCATCGCATCAGTTTGATGTGAAGAATGCATTTCTTCATGGAGATTTGGATGAAGAAATTTACATGGGTGTGTTAATAAGCCAAATGCTGTTTGTAGACTGAAGAGGTCGTTATATGGTTTGAAACAGTCACCTCGTGCCTCGTTTGGTCAGTTCAACTCAGCCATGAGGAAGCATGGTTATTCCCAAAGCAATTCAGATCACATTTTATTTTTTAAGTGAAGCCAAGGTAAGCTGACTACCCTGATCATATATGTTGATGATATGATCATAACAAGAGATAATACTGAAGAAATTTCGAGGCTTCAAGAGAAGTTGGCAGAAGAGTTTGAGATAAAGAACTTGGGAGGACTAAAGTATTTCTTGGGTATTAAGGTAGCTAGATCTAAGGAATGAATTTTCTTATCATAGAGAAAATATGTACTTGATTTGTTGGCTGAAGTAGGAATGTTAGACTGTAAGCCCGCTGATACTCCTATGGTACAGAATCATAAATTTGGAGAGTATTCTGATCCAGTGCTGACTAATAAGGAGAGATATCAAAGATTAGTAGGAAGATTAATTTATTTGTCTCACACTCGCCCAAACATTACTTATGCAGTAAGTGTTGTGAGTCAATTTATGCATGCTCCTAGTGAAGAACATATGAATGCAGTATATTGTATCCTTCGATATTTAAAGTCAGCTCTAGGGAGGGGGATAATTTTTGCAAAGAATAGTCACATTGTAGTGGAATGATATACAGATACAGACTGGACAGTGAACGTGATAGATAGAAGGTCGACGTCAGGTTATCTCACATTTGTAGGAGGTAACTTGGTCACGTGGAGGAGCAAGAAGTAAAAAGTTATGGCTCTGTTCAGTACCAAGATAGAATTTAGAGGAGTAGCGAAGGGGTTGTGTAAGTTATTGTGGCTTAAAGGACTATTGTCCAAACTTGGGTATCTACCAGAGTCTGGGATGGAGTTGTTTTGTGATAATAAAACTGCTATAGCTATCTCTCACAATCCGGTTCAACATGATCGAACCAAACATGTTGAGGTTGACAGACACTTTGTCAAGGAGAATTTAGATGCTAAAGTAATTCAGTTATCTTTTGTTAAATCTGAAGATCAATTAGCTGATGTATTGACCAAAACTGTGTCAAGTAGAGCGTTTCAGAGCTCACTCGTCAAGATGGGTATCGAAGACTTCTTCTCTCCCACTTGAGGGGGAGTGTTGGCGTGAGCTGTATTTCCCACAAATTAAGCAGTTTTTTCCTTTATTATAGTCTTTTCCTGATTTGCTGATATGCTAGGGTTAGCACATATATTGTATATAAGGTCGATTGTAATACTGTAAAGATTCATACTGAAATAGAGAAAAATATATTTATTCAAGTACATCTCGTGGCAGGCGATCTCGAAATTCAGATAGCCGAAATATGATTCCTGTTGGTCGGAAATCCAAAAAGGGTAGTTGATCCGGGCCATATCCGTAGTTCTGAGGCACGCAGGCCTCGTACCACGCATCCTCTTATGCGGCCTGATAGACTAAATTGGCAAGGACGACGACGACAAATTAGCGACAACTAGCCAAGCACCGGAAGTTTTGGATATTCATTTGGGACTGGAAGGAGGAGGCAGTGGACGGTGTGGGACAGCATTTGCAGAAAAGATCAAACGTTGTTTGCTTTGAACTGGTCCTAAAACTCCAATCGCCGTCGGTGTGCTCGTTCGTCAACTTTGAAGCGAATACCTCAGCGCAGGCATTAGTCAAGTCAAACCCCCCAACGTAGACGCACCACCAATTGGCCTACCCGGGAAACTTTGCCCTGGAAAACTCGTAACGAACAAACCAAGAAACTTCCTAGCCAAAGGGATCTCTAAATTTTACAATTAAAATTTGGAGGACCCACCAACGTTTTTTTTTTGGAATGTTGACTTTGATGATCTACCTTATCATTGAGAATAAATCCTACTGAGAAACGCATTTTAAGTATTGGTTGTTTATTTTCTTTTTCCTTTTAATGTTTTTGGCAACACCATACTTTAGCGCGAACGCAAATTTATCGCATTTCCCTGAATTATCATCCCGCATCGGAGTTCCCACTCCCCTTAGCGTAGCTTATGACCCAAAGTAATCCTGGAAATTAGTGGATATCAAGTGAAGTGTCTTCGATTAAGTGTCACGGACCTAATTAAGTTCTTAAACTACTTCGTCTGCAACCTCGTCCGGACCTCGAGGTCCCGCCAACTTAAAGCAATATAAGAGGGTATTCTCCGCCATCAGGAAAGAAAAAGACATCGATTGACAATAGGATTGCAGGGGGTGCGGGCACTGATGTTAGTAGTAATTTGGTAGAAAAGAAAAGAAAAAGGCCAGAGAGAGAAAGAACTTGTGGACTTCCAATGACCCCATAGTCTAAATTATGGGCTCAAGTCCAGATCAACGGGTCCATATTTTTGGGCTCTTTCTAATGGGTCTAAATCGAAAGTTAAATTAGGTCTAAAGGGCCTGCCTCAGGAGCTCCTCCTCCGTTGACCATTGACATTTCAACATGCGGAAGTGTTGTTCGCGACTAGTCAGCGACAACGACTCTCTCTCTCTCTCTCTCTCTCTCTCTTTCATATGAAGCAGCAGCTAACTAGAAATTTCCTCTTGCTTTATTGCGTGATGTTCTTAGATTGGAAGCTTTAGCGGGTCGTTTAAAAGAACTTTGCGGAGCGATGAGGACGGAGATGAGGACTGAGCGCGAAGCCGAGGAGAGCGGCTGGGCCACCCATTTGAGCAAAGTGCATGCTCTCATGGTTGGACCGTTGGAGAATATTATGTGGAACGAGGGTTTAGAGTTGAGAGGGGTATGCTGAGGATGGAGAAGTTCCTTTCTATCCACTTTCTCCGGACTGAAGTGTGAAAGAGATGGATGTGGTTAACTCTTCCTCTAGGAAACTATTCTGACCGATGACTTTGACCTATATCACTTCAGTCTTCTAATATTTCGTGGAAGAAAGGAAATGAAAAGGATGGCTGTCGAACGTTGAAACTGGCGTGTGAGGGGGAAAGTGATAAGGGAGATGTGGTCAGGAAACATCCAAAGCAATTTCCTCTTCCCAAAGTAGCTCAAATTCATAAAGAGACTCTTTTTCAGGTTCTCACTATGAAAAAGGTCCTTAGCCCATATGAAGGGTCGAGAGTCACATGTTATGAGGAAGTAAAGAACAAGCCTAACCTAAATCTTGGGTTAATTTGACTCATCGGCTAACCGCGCTCTGGTTCGAATTGCTTGTCCCTGATGCGAAATTTTACGGTGAACTCGGAGCATCTTTGCTCACTGTGTTTAAGACGTTGGATCTAGTGGGTTCGCAGATACCTACCTAATGATCCGACAAGTTAAGGCAAGGAAGGTCGCAGAGGAGGATCGGATGATGAAGTTTTAGGACTTGGGAAGTCTAAATTTGTAACATGGTGATGTCCGTAGGGAGGATAAGATGACGTTTTACTTCATTATAAGGGAAGCTTAGCGGGTCATTTTCCAATTAACAAGCAAAGGGAAGAAGGGTTATGCCCAGCAGCCCATCTTATTGAACATCTTTAGCTAGTTGAAGATCAGATAGGAGGTGAGAGTAAGCATACGTACTCGAAGGGAAGCTTCGCGGGACTCGGGTTCCGTTGCAGGTCGGTGAATAGGCTCCATTAGTGCATAAGCAATTGAATTGTCGCCTTTTCCAGTCGTGCCCGCATCTTCCCCCTGACGTGTTGCAACTTTCGCACTGCGATGTGTCGGCATTCCAGGCTATCTCAAAGCCTTGGTTCAGGAACTCACTGATTCTATCAAGACTAGTAGTAGCACTATCATTGCCGCCCTCCGATGGTGGCTGCGCTAGACCTGGATCTTCAATTCTTGAAATTGGGACAAGGACACTGAAGTTGCATGACTCGTGTGGTGGGTTTGCATGGTCCACATTAAGAGCAAAGTAGTTATCTCCAGATGCCGGACAAGAGAACTGATAAGATCCAGGGGTCGGCGCTGAATCGCAATCGAAGAATAAGGTGGAATTGAAGTCCCTGAAAGTGGAGTGGAAGAGACTGAAGTCTAAAGTGGTGTCGACATGTTTTCCGAGACATATATCGTCCGATAAATCCATCCTAGCCACCTCAAGGATCTGCGCGCGCGTATCGATGTGGATTACCCGATATTCCAGGGACTCCATGGACAGGGTCGGGTTATGTCCGTCGCAGCCGAGCTCGTAGCCTGGAAACCCACAGTAGCTAGGTCGCTCATGATGCCTGAAAGGATAGCCGATCTGTTGATCTCCGCAGTCGTAGGGAATGCAATCTCGGAACGGACGGAATTCGCCGGAAGCTGGCACCAGGAAGTGAATATGGAGGGAGATGATGAAGAGCAAGGAGAGAGAGGAACGTGACATGGTAAGACTAAGATCCATCCGAAGGGGAGACGGAGTTTGGAGCAAACAAGGAAGGGTTACCATGTAAAAAGAAAGAGGATGCAGAGAGGATTAAGAAGAATGCTGCTTTGGGAATAATGAACTTGATCCAATTCACTAACGAGAGAAACTCTTGACTTGGTCTCCCGAAGACCAAGACTTTTGGCGCACCAGGCGACCAAGACTGAGGATGAGGAGGAGGAGGAGGAGGAGGCGCCACGTGGCTTGAGCCTGTTTGGCTAATTGTTTAACTTGACTCAGGACCTGGACTAGTATTTTCCCACATAGCAATTTCTACACGCAGCCCCGACTAATCAACGAGCTCGGCCGATCTCCTAAACAAGTTCACTCGAGGACACTTCATAAGGACCTCCACAAACACTTAGCAGCGTTCTAGACAGAAATAGACATGTCAAAATGGATCATAAATCCATTTCTTACCTCATATATGATAGATTGAGTTGTAATATGTTTTAGTTATATTCAATAAATGGGTCACAAATGAGTTTAAACGTAATATGACTGTTGAATGAATCATATATAAGTTTAAAATTTATTTAGACCCAATTCAGACTATCTCTATCTCTTAATTCTCTCTCGTGCTCACGCACTCCGCACTCTCATCTCAGTTTCGGTATGTGTTTCCTAGTTTGAGTTAACAACATAAGTATCTTAAAAATATAAGTCGCATCAGATACGAGTTATTAGTTTGCAAAGCATGAAAATGGATCAAAATAAGTTAAATGAGTTTATTCTTATCGGACCCAAATCCAATTCAACTCACCTATTTGACAAGTCTAATTAGAAAGAAACAAAAGGGGGGTCGAAGCTTCAAAAACTAAGGCGGCTGAACTTCATCTAAAGGAGATTTTTTTTTTTAAGTCATATTTGTAACTAGTTTTCATTGATGATAATGACATATCATCACCCAGACATTAAATTGGGCGCGCATGACAACACTTCTGCTTTAGATATTAATTTCTGGCCAAAAGTTGATTTTTTTTCTTTACTTATGCTTCTAAGCAAAAGTTGAATTTTCTACTTCTCGAGAGAAGTATTTTTTTTTTTACTTCTTCAAATAGCTCCAAAACTACTTTTGGAGTAATTTTTCTTTTCCAAAAGTAGAAAAATAAAGCTGTGTCATCAAAAGTAGAGCTACCAAATGTGTTTTTGTTTCAGTATCACTTATGGAGCAAAAATTCTACTTCATAAGTATTGTCATACTAGCCCAAGTTAACGCATTGTAGTGGCTCTTTAGCTCGAAAGCAAAAACAGCTTGCCATCCTTTTTTAGGATAGAAATTGGCAAGTCCCATAAATTGCTCAAGCCTCGTCCATTTCTGGCGCCAATTCCACCCGATGGAAATATAAGCAATAATAGCAAGAAAAGAAAGAAGACATCTTTCTGAAAAGAAGCTTCCACTTTTCCATAACCAATGGATAAGACCCACTTTCGAAATCAATCTAAGGAGAAAATTCACTTTTTAGCTTTGGGGTATCAAAGCATCTTTTGCATTCTCTTTATATGTACGCACAATTTTCGTCCGTCCATTGATTAAAGTTCTTTGATTAGACACTGAACATGATATTCCAATCGGGATTCCATCCCAATTTCTGCTTAATCTAATTCTTCGTGTCCTTCCTAAGGGCTTTTTTTCAAAATAATATTAAAAAAATAAATATTTATAAAATTAATATATAAAAAATTTTATTTACTATTTTAGGTCTCCCTCGGCAATTGAATTGCCGAGGGAGACCTAGGGGCCCACGGGCGGGCCCCTCTCCCGCTGTTGCTAGGGAGAGGGGGGGCTGCAGGCCCCCCCACGTGGGGGGCCTAAACCCTCCCCCCTTGCCGAGGGAGCGGAAAATTATTTTTTTTTATTTTTTTAATAATATAAAAATAAAATATATTATAATATTATATTAAAAAATAAATTAATTAAAATTTTGAGTCTTACATTTTTAATTTGTTTGCTTTGTTCGCAGTTGGACTGTCGAGAAAAGCATTTTAATTTACGTAAATATTTTTTCGACGCCGCCTCATCGCTTCAAGGTCTCGACGAAAAGAAAATATTTACGCGTATCTACTTCACGGAAAACGAGTGAGGCAACGGCGTTTGCTCGCAGGATCGCAGACCGATCATATTTAAGTAAAAGACGCGAGCAAATACGTAAAAGTCGACGGCGTTTGCTCAAGGGGCCGCGAAGCGATCATATTTACGTAAAAAAAATATTTAAGCGTCTCGACTCGGAGAAAAGCGGGCGCACAAGTGAGAAGACGATATTTACTCACGGGACCGCGAAGCGATCATATTTTCGTAAAAAAAATATTTACGCATTTCGACTCCGAGAAAAGCGAGACGACGACGTTGATGCTCGCTCCGGGGTCACGGAGCGATCATACCTTGCTCTGAGAAAAGCGTGATGGGTAAATATTTTTTTACGTAAATATGATCGATCCGCGGTCCCGTAAGCAAACGTCGTTGCCTCGCTCGTTTTTCTTGAAGTCGAGATGCGTAAATAATTTTTTTTAAGAGAAAATCGCGAATTGACATCGAAAAAATATTTACGTAAATTAAAAAAATTATAATACTTTGCTCAACAGTCCAACTGCGAGCAAAGCAAATAAATTAAAAGTGCAAAATCCAAAATTTTAAATAATTTATTTTTTAATATAATATTATAATATATTTTATTTTTATATTATTAAAAAAATAATTTTCCCCTCCCTCGGCAATTGAATTGCCGGGGGAGGGTTCGGCCCCCCACGTGGGGGGGCCCCTCTCCCTAGCAATGGAGGGAGAGGGGCCCGCCCATGGGCCCTTAGGTCTCCCTCGGTAATTACCT
The DNA here is from genome assembly GCA_021437785.1 of Rhodomyrtus psidioides. NCBI lineage: Eukaryota > Viridiplantae > Streptophyta > Magnoliopsida > Myrtales > Myrtaceae > Rhodomyrtus > Rhodomyrtus psidioides. Next base: position 13,774,423 of record JAILYB010000004.1, on the reverse strand, counting down.
AAAATGGTAAATAAAATTTTTTATATATTAATTTTATAAATATTAATTTTTTTAATATTATTTTGGAAAAAAGCTACCTTCCTAATCTAACTTGCACGTGGGAGAGGGTGGTTAGATTACGTTTTGATTTTCTTATCCTACGTGTGATTCCTTCCATCATTCTTTGTACTATACTTTCCAATACCGAGAAATGATAAATTGACCAGCCAAGTATTTACTTTTCTAGTTCTAAAAGCCGCCGAAACTGTCAAAACTTGCCGTAGAAACCAAAGCGCACGCAACTGATAAGCGACAAGCATTGGAAAAAAGAGCAATCGTGGCGAGTGGACCGTTTCCCAAAGATATAAGAGAGAAAAAAAAAAAAAATGAACGGTACACAAACCTCGTTCCCTTACCTTTGCAAAACGAACCGTCGGCGTGGATCTTCCCGTCGTGGCAGAAGCACTGCAAGTGCTCGGTCTCGTTGAATGCGCACCGCCCGCCGGAGTGCTCGCAATTGCCGCATTCCTTCGCCTTCCCCCAGTTCAGCACGAACCCTTCGCTCATCGCCCGGAACAAATCCTCCGCCACGTTCGCCGCCGTCAAATCACTCCGCTTCACCGCCGCCACCACCGGATCCTCGCAGTCCGACTCCTCGTCGAACGGCTCCATCTCATCCGGGCTGTTGCTCACGAGCACGTACGACCGATTATTGCCGGATTTCAAGCAATCGATGGGCAAGGCGGCGGGGATGGGCGCCCCTGTGCAGTTGAAGAAGAAGGTGAAGTTGACGTTGGCGGAGTTGTAGCCGAGCGGGAGCGAGTCGAACGTGAGGCTGTGGCGGACCCTGGGGCAAAATCCCTCGCCGGCGACGTCGATGTCGACGAGAGTCAGGGTCTTGTCGTCGTAGTTGATATTGGTGACGGAGTAGTCGCCGATTGGATGAAGAGAGAGGATTGGGTGATCGTAAACGTGCGGGCAATGGAGGCCGAAGACCCGGTAGCCGCAGTGCACGGCGGCGTCCGTGACGTTCCAGAATGGATATCGGATTTCGACGTCGCCGCATATGAACGGGGGTAAGTCGGGGTCGCAAACGGCCGAGAATTTGGAGTGGACGCCATGAAAGCTCCCGGAGAAGGAGAAGAAGAAGAGGAGGGAGAGAGAAGGAGAGAGAATGCAGAGAAGGTGGTGGTTGTGGTTCCGCATCTTCTTTCTTCCTTCTGGTCTTGTCTTGGGGGAAGGAATGGAAGGGAAGAGATGATCATATGGTCTGGCAAATTTAGAATGGACCACCTAAATAATAATAACAATAATGCTGAGTTCAAAGTGTGACGTCGGGACTAACTCAAGACTACACAAATTTGACTTTTTGACTTTTCTTTTTCCCGTCCAAAACGTTGGATACATAAAAATCGAAGGCGCTAATAACGACTTCCCACGAATCACAAGTCGCTGGCGCAGAAACGACGTATAATTACCCGAGCGCGTAGTATTTTATGTATCGAACTTCACAATCGCTTTCTACGCAAGCTGCATGGTTGGTTTACTTGATTAAGTTGACAAATTTATGAGATCATATTTTTTTTTTCGGTTTATTATTTGTTCTCACATCCACTTTTTTTTTTTTTCGAAAGAAAGGCGTGATTCAGAGCTGGACATACATCTTTTTCATAATTTTGCAATTAACGAATCTTGCAATTCCAAACTACAGGAGAAATCGAGAGATCATGAAATTCAAATCAGCGTCAAATAGGCGAAGGCCCCGTGGCCTCCACGTCCATTTGAAATATTAAAGCTAGAAAAATCAATGATACGTGTGAACACTTAGCATAATATTCTTCTCTTTTTGTCCCTTTTTTTAGCTAGTTTCCCCGAAACATGACATTTGGGAGAGGAAGGGTTAAGTCGGACCGACTTTTATGAAAAGTGAATGATTTTAAAAAATGTTTTTTTAAAAAAAATCCAATCCTCGCAGATAGTCCTGCACGGCATTCCGTGATATTAGTGATTTTTGGCGAAAATTAGTTGGGATGGCTATTTTGTGATTTCGCGCAAGTATTTAGGACTAGATTAAAATTTTCAGAACTGAATTAACTTCTATACAATAGATTTAAGATCGATTGGATAATTTCCTCCTCAAGGAATCATCTCTCAAAGAGATACAAAAATTCCACATCGTGCAAATGTATTAGTGAAAAAAACAAAGAATTAAAGCATGATATGGCTATGTATCGAGACATAATCGACAATCGGAATAAATTGCGTGCGTGGGACATTATGACATTTGAATTTCAGTGGTTATTAACTTATTATTGACATATGAGCGTGTCCAATACTTCCTTCTTTCTCACTTTGATGAGCAAGATGAAATTTCTTTCCATGACTCATAAGAGACTCATTGAATTTAGTAGAAGTGTCGATACATATTACTCATAAAAAAAAAATGAAGAAAACCAAAAGAGACGATTACACTATCTTGACGAGGTCTAGGTTAGCATGGGTCTAGATCAGCGAGATCACGCGAACCATCATGGTTGCCTCGATTGGGATCGCTCGACCTTCACGTCGCCATGTCTAGTCTCTTTGATGGTTCGATCCTCATCTATAGACTTGTGAAAATGGGTTCAAAATCCATTCAATAACCCACAAGCATTTAAATGGTCATAACAAAATTTGCAGATCAGCATATACAAAACATAGAAGCCAAAATAAGTGAATTATAAAAGGGTTCACACAACCCACTTTAGACAACCCATTTAAGAGGCCTCTACCTTTACTTTTACCCTTTTTTTTCATTCTTTTTTTTTCTTTCTTTTAAAAAATCTAATTTATTATTTGTTTATTTATTTATCCCCTGCTTGTGACCAACTAGGGTGGCCCTCGCCAGTCTTAGAAGGAAGAAAAATAAAAGAATAATAATCATATTTTTTTAAAAAAATAAATAAATAAATTTAGATAATAAATTTAAAAAATAAAAAAAATCAGATTTTTAAAAGAAATAAAAAATCAATAATTATAAAAGTTGTCCACAATAATTTAGTAATATAATTTCTTCAAAATTTTATAAGAAATGAGTTTCTTAAATTGGATTAATTTATAATTATTTTAGTAATATAGGTCAGGTTAGACGTGGCCATTCGGAACCGTGGACCCGGAACCGGCCTGTTGATCGGACCTGCGGTTTCGAACCGAAATCGGAACCGACCTTCAAGGGCCGGTTCCGAGCTGGTTTCGAATCGGATTTTTTTTTTAAGGGGGTTATGGGGATTGGGGAAGAGCCGTTTGGCTCTTCCCCAGGCCACCTGACGGGCCCCACTTGGGGCCCGCCTGGGGAAAAGCCGACTCTTCCCCATACCTTTTAAAAAAAAAAAATCGGTTCGGAACTGAAACCGGGAACCGGCCCAGAACCACCGGTTCCACCTTTTCGTGGAACCGGAACCGGCGGTTCCGTGGAACCGTCCACGTCTAGATCAAGTTGGGTATGGATCAAGAAATTTACACTGTGCATAAAAAGGTCAAAATGGATTAACGAATCAATTTAGATTTGATTATTTATAACTTGACCCAAACCCGACCCGATCCACTTGTTTGACAAGTCTACTCACTAGTTATTGATTTGCTTGCAAGATTGAGATAATGAACAGTATCCACACTTTCTATTTTTCCGCTTTTTCTATTTTTCTTCTTCGAACTTCAAGATTACTTTGCAAAAAGTACACCGAAATTACTAATCAAACGGCATTTGCTTTGAACGGATGCACCTTGAATCAAAGATTGTCGAGGAAATGACTTTGCATGTTCGAGCAATCCTACGTGTATAAATAGTTCCAATGCATTGATAATGACTTACTATGGTCGTAAGTCACTGACGTAGAAATAAAATATAAATACGACATCATATATAATTTTACGTGTCAATCTCTACAAGCTATTAAGCCAGCACGCCAACCAGTCCAATTTTCAAATCAACAAACAAACACAAGTCATCAAGACCTGCTCACTAGAATTTGACTCGTAGGTTGTTTGATCCATTCATTACGTTACTAAGGTATTTGACGAAATCATAAAATAATCAATCTTAAAGTAAATTTCTGTAATAATTCGATGAATGAAGAACAGAAAAATTACCAAAAAAGTCATAATAATATTACAATCGTGTCAATTCAGTCCTAAACTTTTTTTTGGCCAATTGAGTTATAAAATTTTTGCAATTATGCCAATTCAGTCCATTCGGTGGCCGGCGTTAACGTGGCAAATTCTTAATTATATTTTAATATTCTTTAAAATTTTAAATAATTTTTCTATCTTTTTTTAACAGGTTGTTGGCCACTGAGCGAGAGCTTGCGACCCTCACCTAGTGCTGTGAGGGCTCATGGCCCTCGCTAGCTGCAGCAAACGTCGCTAGCCCTTGCCCAATGGTCGGACGAGAGCTGTGAACCCTCATCGTGGCAGGCAACGGCCGTGAGCCCTCGGCCGGCAGCCTCTTTTCATTCAAAACAAAAAAAAAAATTGGAAAAGTACTAAAATAAAAAAAAATAAATAAATTTCACGTCAATTCCAGCGGCGCCTTGTCAATACCAACCGATCAAATGGACTGGATTGGTATAATTATAAAAGGTTTAGGACTCAATTTGTAAAAATAAATTATGACTGAATTGACACAATTATAATATGTTTAAGACTTTTTTGGTAATTCTTCCCAAGAAGAACATTCGTTTAAGGTTGGTTTAAAGCTATTTATATTCTTATTTGGATGCTTACAATGGATTGAAGAAAGCCGCTAGCCTGACAGTTTGACAATATTGTCATTATTTCTGATCTCACAATTTTTCAATTAATGAGTGTTTTATGCAAAATACACAGTGATGATGTGTGGATCCATGGTCAGAAATAACTGACAGTACTGTCAGACTGTTAGGAAAGTATTTCTCATGGATTGAAACTTTGAAAATGACTGGACTTCCATAAAGAAGTTAGACACGTCTCCGGATCATAGTTTTTTTCTTTAAAAGAAGGGTAAGTATTAGAGTTCAATTCACTGTTCTTTTTAAAACATTCAGAACTTGATTCCCCTTTCAATAAAATATTTAGGGATAAGCCACTAAGGCTTGTCGATTAGGGGTGTGCAAATTGGACCGGACCGACCCGGGACCAGCCCGGCCCGGGCGGGTTGGTACGGTCCTTGAGGTTGGAGGTCCGATCCCCGGTCCCAATAAACGGGATTGGTGACTGGGCGGTCCGGTCCTCGGGTTTCATGGTTTGGGACCGGACCGACAATGTTTTTTTTTTTTTTAAAAGCTAATCTAGTTAATCTAATGATTTTTGTTTAAAAAAAACAAAGTGATAAAACACCAATTGGACATACTTCTTGAGAATGGAACAAAAGGAAAGCTAACAAATACAAGAGACATAAAATGAGACGCAGTGGGAAACAAATGATGGATGACATACTAAAGTCTGGGCAATGTGGCTTTTAGAATGAAAAAACTCTCAACTGTCTAGTACATGCACATTTACTAGTGACATTCCTATAGCTTCTATTAAAGTATAGAAAATCATCATGGAGAAAATTAAATCGGTTTTGGAGCTCAAATAAAAAGTTTATATCAGTTCTATCATTTTGAAATATTTCCTTCCAGTTGAGATTAGCCATGAGTTAACATGGATAGCAAAAATTCTAGCATTCCTGATGTTGTATAAAAACTCTACCGAAGAAACATGTAAATTTCATAAGCAGTTAGAATTAGCGATCCTACTGGGCCGAGACCGGGACGGGATCGACCTGGACCGCCGGTCCTGGTTCGATCCGTGGTCCCAAAAATATGGGGACCGGACCGGCCTGAACCATGCACACCCCTACTGTCGATCGGCCAAGGGGAGCAATTTTGGAAAGTGTTTTAACCTTTTTAGATTGGGGGTTTACTTTTCTGATTTTATACATAAATATTTTCGTTGACCGGAATGTGATTCGGTTCACTTGTAATTTTCGGGTAAACCAAATGAGTGAAAGTTCGGAAAACAAATTCTCGAAAAATAGTTTCACTCAAATTGACACACCCTAAGAGATTAATGATCTTAGAACATTGCAAATGAAACTTTATATGTAATAAAATAAATAAAATAAACGAAGGGCCCGTGGCCTAGACGTTCATTTTAATATTGAGATTTGGGGAAAAAGAAAGAAAAGAAAGATAGCTGTGAAGTTAGCATAGATTCCTTCACCTTCGTCTTTACGTTGCGACAATTTCCACGAAACACGACATTTGGAGAGAGTGCTTGAGTCCAACTTTAAACAGTTAATTAGACTCTAAGACAAATTTGATTACGCCCTAAATTCCCAATGTGACAATAGACTTTCAATCCAGAGATGAACAAAGGAGGAGGACTTCCGTGGGGTTGTTGAGATATAGAGTTTTCCTCAGGATAAAAAGTATAAGTATATATATGTTTGTTGAGATTTAGCTTCATTTGACGATTTAGAAACCGCGTGTGATGAAACTTAGACTTTTAGCCCATAGAAATAGATCAACTGGGTCTCTTCACAAGTGGGTTTGGAGTCAAGGTCAACTTTACTCGGGTCTCACTCTTTGACTTGATCACCTCCAAGTTTATAAACTCCAAGACTACATTAATAATGTCTATTTACTATTGTGATGATGATGATGATTCATTTTTGGAAATTAGCACCACTAAGTGAGTTGCCCACTGTCATGGAGAAGAAAAGATGTAATGCCTCTAAAAAGATGAACATAATGGTGGAAATTGAACTCAATTGGCCACCAGCTTACGGAGAAGTGGAGGAACACATGACCGGGTAAGGGGCGTCCCGGGACCATCCAGCATCTCTTTCCAACCATTACGCAATCTGTGCAACGGGCATCAAGACTCCATTTCGCACGTTAAAAGGTTGGACAGCGGTCCCGGATGCCCCCCGGGCGCCTATGGACCACTCGGGCCGCAAAAGATCGACACGAAATGCCGGGCGATGGAGACCCGCTGGGGTCGGTTTGGAGCGACCTCATGGACAGCGACATGTGACCATGTAACACCTCGTATGCGAGCGAAAAATCAAGCGGGAATGTCTAGAAATCGAAGTAAACCAACTACTATGCATGCATGCTTCAACATACACGCAATAGTGATGTAAAATGCTATCAAAATGAGATTCAAAACCATGCCAAGTAAGAGCACAATGATGCTCAACAGACTTTTTTTTAGGTCGAAATGCTCGACATATTTGTATATGTAGACTTTGTTCTAGAGTTTTTTTTTTTTTTGTTGGTCGAAGACTTTGTTCTAGAGTTGAACCCACACATGCTGATTTATCTGCAATACCATATTGAGTGCTGATTGTTTGTTATTTTGCAAAAAAAAATTAAACTATCAACATTCAATCTATTCAACCTCCTTCTAGGTTATAGTATTTAGCCCTAACACTTCCTTGCATGCTTAAGGCCATAGGTGGCCGGCCAATGCATGCTCCATTTGAGAGAGTGGGTGGCTACCAAAGCTCTCTCGTGGGCCGAAATTAAGGCCCTCTCGAGTGGGCCGGGCATGAACCCATTAGATGGGCTTCAAAATGACAAAGTTAATGTGTTTGTGAAAATATAAATTGATTCGTGAGTCAAAATATCTGCTACAAACTATGTCAAACTCAAATAATTGAAATTTAACAACTCCTACTGGAGTCATTACTCTCTTGTGAAGACGAACTTTCACATGGACTAGCCACGAGCGATCTTGAGGGTGATGACAAGGATGGTTTGGGAGGAATTTGCAAGGTGTCAACACTTCCTTTTAGCATCTCCACAACTTGTGTCATGCATGGTCGAGCTCTCGGATCGATCTGAATGCACCATAAGCCTATTATAATCATCTTCTTCGCAATTACTTTGTCCTCCTCATTTGTGATCCCGTGCAGCCCAAGCTCTTCTCGGAGCTCTAGACGTCGGTGGACCCAATGAGGGAAGTATGTTTTGCTAGTTCGATCTACTCCAACTTCGGCATTTTTTCTCTTACCAACCATCTCAAGAACCATCATGCCGTAGCTATATACATCCGATTTGTTAGAAACCCCTCCGATGTTCGTTATGATCAACTCCGGAGCAATGTATCCGAAGGTGCCCCGGGCACCAAGAAATGACACGATGCTCTCGTCTCTTGGGCATATTTTGGCAAGACCAAAGTCGGAAATCTTGGGACGATAGTTCGCGTCAAGGAGAATGTTGTGAGGCTTTATGTCGAAGTGCAAAATCCTTGTGTTGCAGCCTCTGTGCAAGTACTCTAGCCCGTGAGCTATGCCGAGGGAAATCTGATATAAAGTGTCCCAACTCAGTACTTGATCTACCTCCAATGTGTTACTACTGTTAAAGATGAACTTCTCAAGGGATCCATTAGGCATGAACTCATAAACCAAAGCTCTTTTGCTTCCTTCAAAACAGAACCCGAGGAGTCTGACAACATTGACATGAGAAGTCTTGCTTATGCTCGCAACTTCATTGAAAAATTCTTCAGCGTCTTCTTTCAGCTTCTTTAGAAGCTTCACCGCCACAAGTTGACCATTTCGAAGCTTGCCTTTGTACACACAACCATAGCCTCCTTGGCCCAACTTCTCTTTGAAATAGTTGGTCATCCTCTTGATGTCTCTGTAGGTATATCTTCTCGAAGAGACAAGTCCCTCAATTTTCATTTCGCCATCGAAATATTTGCTCCTCTGCTTCATCAAAGCTAGAAATTTTCCGATCATTGGTTTCTTCTTGAAGGAAAGCAATAAAATAAGGACGATTGCAGTTCCACTTCCTGCCGTAGCTTTTCCTAAAAGAAAACAGAATATCGAACAACAATCTCACTTCATTGTTTTATCGAGGCTTCTAAGTTGTGAATATAGGAAATACTCAGCAAAAAGCACAGTTTAGAGGATTACCTATGATATCTTTTCTCCTCATAATGCCAAGTTTCTCTGCTAGGACACAAGGCCTTATCAAGTAACATCCCAAATGGAGTAGTGATGAAACTAGTTAACGAATGCCAAGTCCTAAGACGAATCTAAAAATTGTATGCCCAGCAAAATGAGATTGTCAAGCTTTAAGGGGCATGAGCGGGTTGTTTTCCAAATAACAAGCAAAGGGAAGAAGAGTAAGCCTACATACTTTGTCGGCCGCAAGTCGTTGAATAGGCTCCATCAGGACAAAAACAATTGAACTCTTGCCTTGCCCAGCCATATCCGCATCTTCCCCCCGATTCCCTGCAATTTTCGCACTGCGATGTGTTGGCAATCCAGGTAATCTCAAAGCCTTTGCTCAGGACCTCAATTATAAAAGCGCGACAGTTGTCGCACTGGAGAGGTGACGGCAGTAGAGCTAGAGCTTTGCTTGGGATCGGGACATGGGCACTGAAGTTGCATTGCGGGGACCAAGCAGCAGGGTCCGCATCTCGACCGAGGTAGCCATATGTAGATGCGGGACAGGAGAACCAATAAGATAGAAGGGGTGGCAATGTGTCGCAATGTGAGAATAATATGGTGGAAATGAGGTCACTAGAAGTGTAGTTGTAGAGTGTGAAGTCTAAAGTGGTGTCCACATCGGTGTGAAGACATATCTCTTCCGATAAATCAGCCCTCGCCACCCTGAGGATCTGCGCGCTCCTATCCATGTGGATCACCCGATACTCTTGGGACATCATGGACAGGGTCAGGTGATCTCCTTCGCAGCCGAGCTCGTAGCCAGGATACCCACAGTGATTTGGTCGGTCTTTATGCCTGAAAGGATAACTGATTTCGTGACCTCGACAATAATAGGGAATACAATCTAGATACGGCGGGAAGTAGCCCGAAGCCAGCACAAGGAAGTGAATTTGGAGGGAGATGATAGAGAGCAAGGAGAGAGATGAACGCGACATGGTGAGATCTATCCAAAGGGAGATGGTGTTTGGAGCAAACAAGGATGGTACAATGTGAAAGGAAGAGGATGCAGATGAGTAAGACCAATGCTACTTTGGGAACGACGTGATCCAAGACGCCAATGAGAAGCTAGTGGGGGATCCGGATCCTCTACCTTAGTGGTAGAGGATCATTGAGATCCACACCCTCCATGTGGGAGGCCCCACTCTCATGGAGGGTGGAGATTTCAATGGGAGAGGATTTCCATGGTAGGAAATCCTCTCCCGCTCGTGGGCGTATGGATCGCCTGCCTTACTTTTTGTAAGGCAGGCATATCCCCACCACCCAAAAACATTTCCCCCCTATAAAAAGGGGGAAGGGACGGTGGGGATTTTAAGGCTCATCTGCCTTTACGACTTCACTTCGGTCACACCGAATTGGGCCCGTTTCTCGTGATTTACGATGATGATCCACATTGGCTCTTGATGTCTGAAGCAACAACCAAACCTTGTCATCTTTTCATGACAGTAAGTTGCTCTTGCCTCAATTATTCATTCTCGAACCAATTCCTCCAGTCAAGCACGTGTTAGGATTGACGCACAATCGTAACGAAATAAAATAAACGAGAAAGAGAAAATTGAGATACGAGATTTTATCCTATTTCACCCTTAAATTGGGGCTACATCCAACAGATGATTCTACTATAATTAGCACATCACACCTCTCGTTATGTCACTCAATAATAAGCAAAAAAGAGTATATATAGCAGTAGCTATTCATGAGCCAATGTCCAAACTACTAATGAAAAATTACGGGCTTAAATCATAAAAACTCTCTAATGTTGAGAGACTGCCAAGAGCTCTCTAATGTTGGTATAGCTAGAATATTTCTGCTGGACGCGCTTAGTAGGGCTAGCTACATGGTGAATAGATCTCCATCGACTGCGCCTGGATTTTGAACTCCCAAAGAAGTGTGGTCAGGTAACGTTGCTGATTACTTCGTTTTTAGAAAATTTAGTTGCCCATGTTATGTTCGAGTTAGTGATGGTAAGCTCGAGGGAAAGGCAAGAAAGTACATGTTCCTAGGTGCCCAAAATTAGATTCACCTACCACCGAATCTCCCATACCCTTGGATAGGAGTGATTATAGTAGTGTTTATATAGATCCGGACGTTGTTCAACTTGAGATGAAGTTGCAATAAAAAACTTTCGAGGTAGCAAGTATTAGCAAAGTAATCAAAGAGCAAATGGTTGTTGCAATTGCTGAATTTGACAAGGTGCTTGTTCGATCTCTTGATGGATATAAATGCAACGATGGTTTTATTTTATGTGCAACAGAATGTTATATCAAATAATCCCAGTGGAACGGTTAAATGTACAGGTGAAGTTGGTACTCTGATGGAGTCCACGACTATAGCAAAGTTTAAGCACAGCTTGGACTTGAAAGATGTCTGTGGCGGTTGAGCTCATTAGGGGCTATGAAGAGTAATAGTAAAGTTTGGATTATCACCGAAGCGATTGTGACTTGGCTAAACCATTGAATCAAGGTGAAGATTGTTGAAAATATGTCTTGAATTTAAGCCCAAAAAGAAAGTTTCCTAATTCATGTAGGTTTCCTAGTTGGAGAATATTTGCTACTTTTGGATCTAATTCTTCTATATATATATATATATATATATATATATATATATATATAAGAAGCAGATTTTTTTTTTTTTGTGAAGAGTATCAAAGAGGAACTTTTGTTTGTGAATTATATTCCTAGTGTTTGAAACTAATTAAATCTCGTGGTAAGATCTATTAAAACCTTTTTGAGATTAAGAAATTATTTCGTGATAATCCACTAATAAATCGGAGAATCACAGGATTACAATCACTTGCGCTCAAGTGTATCCCAACCCTAGATTATGCACTCGATACCCATAGTGTTTAATAACTCAACTCGAAGGGCTCGACGTGACGAACAATTCTCTCCGAGCTCTAGACTCTCTTCGTCTCTGGAGCTCCTGTTAGTTTTTAATCTTCGTCTTCAGACCATCTTCCCTTTTATAGGCAAACTGGAAAGAAACAAGACAAAATGGAAGTCAAACATGTTCCCTCAAAAGGAGGTAAAAGGACACTAGGAGTGCCAATATTTGTGTACGTCGCTCACTTTAGTGTTAATATTTTTTTTTGGATTACTTAAATGTCCTTTTTAAAAACGGTTATTTTAGTGCCAACTCCAATGGTGTTGCCGGAATTGGCACTAAAGTGTCAATTTTTTTAAAATGATTATTTAAGTGTCAACTCCAATGAGATTATCGGAATTTCTCGTGTTAGCACTAAAATGATCGTTTTTCCCTCTGATTTAGCACTTAAGTGATCCAAAAAAATATTATGATTAAAGTGAGCGCCGTATATAAATATTTACACTCCTAATATCCTTATGCCCTTAAAAAGAGGTGGGCCTCCGTCTTCAAACATCTCGTCCAATATGAAAGATTGAAGCAAAATGAACATTGCTCCTGACATGCTTAAATTGAGGGAGACAAATGTGGAAGAAGAAAATCGAAGCTACCCGCTGAAGATGTCAAAATGATAGCACTCCTATGCATGCACAGTGTATGCATTAAAGGAGGCATTGGACGTGGGCATGCTAATGAGGAGGGACAAAGAAAGTCCACTTCTACGGCCATGTCTTCTTCTTTCTTCAAAAATGGGCGCCCGCTAGACTTTAAGAAAAATGTTTCACGTGTGTGTCGGGTTCTATATACGGCTCAAACTCGATACATAATTTAACAGCCATAACGGTGAAACTGTCATTTATTGTGACAACCTGAGTTATAATGATGTTTTCCACTAGCACACAAAGTATATTGAAAAAGACTTTGATTTCATACGATCTCATAACTGCACGACTCATTCCCACTTTACCTATTGATCAGATTGTTAATATCTTCATGAACGCACATCCACTCCAGCGTTTTCAAGATCTTTTCTTCAGACTCCAATTGACTTTTTCTTCGCAACCTTGAGTTCTTCGCAACCTTGAGTTTGAGTGGGATGCTATTGCTATTTAGAATAATTAGGGTACTGTAGATATTTTTCTGATTGATTGTAAATGATATTGTAATATTATGTTAACAGGCTCATGTACTCTTCACTGATGCACAGAAATATACAGAAATTTTTCCGGTTGAACCTTCTACACTGTTCTTAACTATAGGGTATATCTCTTTGCAGGTAATCTCGACATTCGGATAGCCAAAATACTACTTTAGTTCACTCGAAATCCAAAAAGAGTAGCTGATGTCGGGGCCATACCGGTAGCTCCGAGGCTTGAAGGCCTCATATCGCGCAGCATCCGATAGAGCCTGATAGACTAAGTTGGTGAAAGATGATGACAAGTATCAATTGGGGACAATTGGCTACGCACATGAAGTTTTGGAGATTCATTTGGACTAGAAAGAGGTAGGAGAGCGTGTGGGAAGGATCTGCAGAAAAATCAAACGGAGCGAGTGTGGCTTGAATTGATCCCAACTCCTACCACTGTCTTCTTGTTGTGCGCTAGTTCATCAACTTCGAAGCAAAATGTCAAGCGGGGCAGAAAGTGGCCCCATGCGTGCATTAGTCAAGTACCGAAACTTGATGCATCAATGTCCGACGCAGGAACTTTGCCTGGAAAGTCTTGAGGGAACGAACCCTGAAACTTCCAAATCACAATTAGGTTTGGAGGACCCGCCAATGTGTTGAAATGTGGAAATTGATGATCTACCACAAAGTCAAACCATTACACTTACCTCTAGATTACACTTGGGAACAAGTCTCCCGTTACACAAATCTTTCTAAGAAGCAGCACAAATTAGCTATAGGTTTCTTCCTTTTCTTTTCTTCCAATATACAAATCTTTGTTGCTAAAATTCAAAGATCACATTGAACTAATTAAAAGTTTAGATATCACATTACAAATTAGGCCTAGGGACTATTTGTGTCATTCTCCCAAGATCGGTGGCTCATGCTATATATGTGGCTACTGTGAGATTAAGGTACTTCGTGTGTAACCAAGTATACCAATAGAATTCTTGAGTATAATCTTTTAAAGAACAATAATACTGAAAAACTATTGTACAAAAAAAAGGTCCAATCGTCGGGATTATACATTGAAGTATTGAAGTTTGAAATCCAAACATCAGTATTCTGGGATATGGTAGCAAGCCAATGTGAACATTCAGATGATGACGTGATTATTATGTAAATAATGATAATACTGGAAAACTATTATAGAAAAAAGGTCCAACATCGTGCCAAACACATAGAACATTATATATGAAGAGCATTATACCACAGGATATACATGGAAGTATTGAAGCTCGAAATCCAGACATTAGTATTCTGGTATATGGTAGCTAGCCAATGTGAATATTCAGATGACGACGTGATTATTGCGTATATAATGATAATACTGGAAAACTATTATAGAAAAAAGATCCAATCGTCGTGCCAAACAAATAGAACACTATATATGAAGAGCACTATTATGATCTAGATGTCAGTATTGTGGTATATGATAGCTAGCCTTCGTGAATATAGATTGGTTCATTAAATTGATTTATTGAGTGACGTTCCAAATTATACAAGTTACCTTTCAATTACCTAGTATAATTAGCGTTACTCTTCGGATGACACAGAATTACCAATTTCTTTCCCTTCCAACCTCGTATATGTTCCGACCCAAAAAAAAAAAATTGTATATGGTCAATAATGGGTACGTCATTTAATGAAACGACCATATTTCCCATGTGACAAACAATGCTGAAGATGACATGGTAAGATCCATCCAAAGGGAGATGATGTGGGAGCAATAAGGAAGAGGATGCAGAGTATTAAAAAAAAAAAAAACAACATTGCTGCTTGACTTGGCAAAACCAAGAGTTTGGCTCGGCACTTGGTTATCATCGAAGGATGGCACAGGCCATGACTCCTCGGCCACGCCGGATTGGACCCATGTCTCGTGATTTACGAGGATGATCTGCGTTGGCTCTTTTGTCGGAAGCAAACAGCATATTTTGGACTTTCTAACACACCCGAATATACTATTCAAATTTTGGGCAAGTATTAGTTAGGAGATTGAGCAACCGAATGCATTCCTCTCTAATGCTAAAAGCTGCTGCAACATCAAGTATGCAGAAGCACGCAATTGTCAACAAGCATTGGAAAAAGAAATCATGCGAACACATACGACAGCTTATAATCAGATCGCAAGCAATAGACGGCCACGACGGTGCTAGACACCGGTAAGAAGATGGTGACATTGACAAGAGCAGTGTTGTAATTGAGCGGGAGCTAGCCGATCGCGAAGGTTGTGTAGAGCCCTGGGGCGTCCAGGGAAACTCCCGAAGAAGAAGAAGATGAGGAGGAGGAGGAGGAGGAGGAGGAGCGAAAGAGAAGGTGGTGGTTTCACATTTTCGATGTTGTGATCTTGATGAGGAAGAAATCATGGTCCGACAAGTTAGAATGGACCGCCTGTATACGTTGGCACAATTTGAATAATTTGAGGAAATTGAACACTAAAATGATGAATTGGACTTTTCTTCTTCTTTCTTGCATCATATTGGTTCAAATTCAACCTTGACATTTGATCACAAATTTATTTTGCAGCTCAAAGAATCATTAATTTTGCTGCTGCTTATATATATATATATATATTTTTTTTTCAAATAGTCTTTTACAAACTATGTCGAACTCATATAATTGAAATTGAACAACTCCTACTGGAGTCATTACTCTCTTGTGGAGACGAACTTTCACATGGACTAGCTGCGAGCGATCTTGAGGGTGATGACAAGGATGGTTTGGGAGGAATTTGCAAGGCGTCAACACTTCCTTTTAGCATCGCCACAATTTGGGTCATACATGGTCAAGCTCTCGGATCGGTCTGAATACACCATAAGCCTATTACAATCATTTTCTTCGCGATTATTCCATCATCCTCATTTGTGATCCCGCGTAGCCCAAGCTCTTCACGAAGCTCCAGGCATCGATGGACCCAATGAGGGAAGCACATTTCGCTGGTTCGATCTACTACAGCTTCGGCATTTTTCCTCCTACTGATCATCTCTAGAACCATCATGTCGTAACTATACACATCCGATTTGTGAGAAACCCTTAGTGTTCCTTATGATCAGCTCCGGAGCAATGTATCCGACGGTGCCTCGGGCACCAAACAATGACACGGTGCTCTCTTCTCTTGGGCATATTTTGGCAAGACCAAAATCGAAAATCTTAGGACAATAATTTGCATCGAGGAGAATGTTGTGAGGCTTTATGTCGAAGTGCAAGATCCTCGTGTTGCATCCCCTATGCAAGTACTCTAGTCCGTGAGCTATGCCAAGGGAAATCTGGTACAATGTGTCCCAACTCAATTGTTGATCTACCTCCAAAGAGTTACTCTTGCTATATATGAGCCTTTTGAGTGATCCATTGGGCATGAACTCATAAATCAAAGCTCTTCTGCTTCCTTCAAAACAGAACCCTAGGAGGCTGACCACATTAACATGAGAAGTCCTGCTTATGCTCGCAACTTCATTGAAAAATTCTTCTGCATCGCCTTTCAGCTTCTTTAGAAGCTTCACCGCCACAAGTTGACCATCTCGAAGCTTGCCTTTGTACACACAACCATAGCCTCCCTGGCCCAACTTTATGTCGAAATAGTTGGTCATCCTCTTGATGTCTATGTATGTGTATCGTCTCGAAGAGACAAGTTCCTCTATTTTCATTTCGCCATCGAAATGTTTACTCCTTTGCTTCATCAAAGTTAGAAATTTTGTGATCATTGATCTCTTCCTGAAGGAAAGCAATAAAATAAGGACGATTCCAATTCCGGTTCCTACTGCAGTTCTTCCTAAAAGAAAATAGAATATCACACAACAATCTCACTTCATCGTTTTACCGAGGCTTCTAAGTTGTGAATATATGAAATACTCAGCAAAAAGCACAGTTTAGTTGATGCGGAGCATATTAGTAACGCGTTTCTGGATCGATTGGATAGGTAGAAGTCCCAACGAAAGTCGAGAAGATGCGTCTAAAATTTTCGGATTTAATTTTAGCATTTATTTTATTTTATTTTATTTTTAGTGGCAATTTTGTAATTTTGTTGGTTTTGGTGTCATTAGGGTTAACACCCTATATAAGGTGTTTTATGATATTTGAGTAAACATGATATATTTTTGATATTGAATTTTCGAGATTTTCTCTCTCTAAGCAAGATTTGCTTGTATCTTCGCTGAACGCTGCGTCAGGTGGTATCAGAGCCTATGGCGACTGGCGGTGGTCTTCGTGACGATGATCAGGAGACTGGAGCCCCAATCCTTGGGGACGACGCGCTGCAACGTTTGGAGCAGTGTTTAATGGAACGCCTACGCCTGGATCAACGATTCGATCAACGATTTCAACGCATCGAAGCACGACTTGATGTAGTGGCAGATCTATTTGAAGATTTCGACGTTGATGTGAACCGGAATCGGCGGAACGACAAAAGGCCGGGTGCAGATCTTGCTCGCGGTGACCCTGTCAGGCCTGTTCCTGTCCGCAGGCAGAATAACCCTCTGTTCTCAGAGAGTTCGGAAGAAGAAGAGCACGAGTTTTCTGATGAAGGGCGTGCTGATTATGGAGACATCGATCGTTATGGAGGAATTCGAAGGGGTCGTTATGAAGATCGCGATAGAAGAGATGGTAGACGACGTTACGACGATCGTGAAGGTAACGACTTTAAACTAAAAGTCGATATCTCTTACTTTAATGGGAGTTTGGGAATAGAAGAATTTCTAGATTGGATTGATGATGTCGATAGATTCTTCGATTATATGGGAACCCCTAGAGAGAAAAAGGTGCGCCTAGTAGCCTGTAGATTGAAAGGGGGTGCGTCTGCATGGTGGGAGAGATTGCAGAATAGAAGGGAGCGAGAAGGAAAAAAGAGGGTGCGAACATGGAATAGAATGAGGAGACTGCTGAAGCAGGAGTTCCTTCCGCTTGATTATGAGTAGATCATGTTCCAGCAGTATCAGCGTTGCCAGCAGGGCAATCGAACTGTACATGAGTATACAGCAGAATTCATGAGATTAGCTGAGCGAAATAACCTGTCAGAAACAGAGGGACAACATGTGGCCAGATATCTTGATGGGTTGAAACCCTTTATTCGGGATAAAATTGAGGTACAGTTTTTGAGGAATCTGACTAAAGTGAAGAACATGGCTAGAAAGGCAGAATTGATGCAGCAAGAATGGAGTAAAAGAGGCTTTGAAAATTATAGGGGTAGTAGCTCAGGAAGTTCCATGGAGAAAGGCGGCTTCAACAATCGCTTTAGCGCAGAGCAAAATCAGGAGGATAAGGCGATAGAAAAGCGCCCTCTGAACGAGGCAAGGGACAAGGGGTTACAATTAAAGAAAAATGTGAACCCGAATCCTTATGCTAGACCAGCGGCGATTAAGTGTTACAGGTGTAATCAGTCTGGGCACCGCTCTAATGAATGCTCTCAGAGAAAAATAGTAAACATGGCAACAAGAGAAGAGGAGGAAGAATATAGGTATTGCTGCGAACCAGATGGTGAGGAAGACGATTTTGAAGATGAGGAAGAGGATGAGATAAGTTGTGTGGTGCGCAGGATAATGCTAGCCCCAAAACAGGAGGATGATACACAACATCATCAGCTATTCCGAACCAGATGCACTATTCTGGGGAATATATTTGCTGTGGTCATCGATAGTGGGAGCGTGAAAAATTTCATTGGGAAGGATGTAGTGAAAAAGCTGGGGATATCTGTGGAGAAACATCCTAACCCATATACGTTATGATGGATTAAGTCTGGAGCAGAAAGTATACAGGTTGAACAATGCAAAATTTCATTCTCCATTGGTAAATATCACGATGAGTTGTGTTGTGATGTAGTAGATATGGATGTATGTCACGTGTTGTTCGGGAGGCCGTGGCAATTTGATGTTGATTCAAGCATTCTGGAAGGAGCAACCAATATAATTCGGTGAAAGATGGGGTGAAGTATACGTTACTGCCCTTGAAGAACAAAGGAAAACAGACTGCATGTAATAATTTCCTCACTCTTACAAGGAAATTTGAATATGAAATTAAAGAGACCAGGGAAGTTCATGTGCTGGTTGTGAAACAAGCGATTGAGACAGAGGCTGAATTACAAGTGGAGGAGTAAAATTTTTTTTAGCCAATTAAGTCGTAAATCTTTTACAATTATGCCAATTCAAAAGTGAGGCTGATGATCTTTATTGGCCATCTTGGGCTTGTGTTTGGCGAAGCAAAAGAAAAAAAAAGGATAAAAAAGAAGAAAAAAGCAGAAAAGGAAAAAAAAGATAAATAAAAAATAAATAAGTAATTCAAAGAAATTAAAATATCATTAAATTTTGTCCACGTCAGTTCCGGTCACGTGAACTGATTATTTAAAATATCATTAAATTTTTCTAAGTTCAGAAGTCCACGTGGACGTCACGTGAACTGATTATTTTAAAATGAATTTTCACGTATAATTCAAAATTAATAATAAATGCCATGTAATCAGTTGATCAGATTCTCTCGCCGTTGGCACTTAAGTGATCGTTTTTTCTCCGACTTGGTATTTAAGTGAGTTGGCAAAAAATTTTGACACCAAAGTAAGCGTCCATTTACAAACTTTGGCACTTCTAGTGCCTTTATGCTCCCTTGTGTCCTAGCAGGGAATAGTGGCAATTTCGGGACAAATGCTGTCATAGGTAATCCCTTATATTGTGTTCTTTGCTGAGTATTTTCTGTAACGACTAGAAACTCAAACACCTTGATAAAGTGATGAAGTGAGATTGGTGTTTGATATGATTCTATGTTTTTTCAGGAATAACAACAACGAATTCCACAATAAATCAAGCGATATAACAAAAATTACAACCATACTCAATGCAATCAAATACTCTTAGTGTTTTTCAGCCCCCAATTACTCCCAATAACTCACGTAGTGTTTAGGTTCACAATGCTTCATGAAATAATTTTTCAATCTCACAAAGGATTTAACATATCTTACCACAAAATTTAATTGGTTTCAAACACTAGTGATGTAATTCACAAGAAGAAGTTCATCTTTGATACTCTTCACCAAAAAAAAAAAAAAACACTTGGTGTGTGTGTGTGTGACACACACATGCAAGAAATAGATCCAAAAGTGGGAAACATTTTCCAATTAGGAAACCTATTCAAACTAGGAAACCTACTTGAATTAGGAAACTTTCATTTTTGAGCTCAAACTTAAGATATATTTTTAATAATCTCCACC
This sequence comes from Rhodomyrtus psidioides, assembly GCA_021437785.1. Lineage (NCBI taxonomy): Eukaryota > Viridiplantae > Streptophyta > Magnoliopsida > Myrtales > Myrtaceae > Rhodomyrtus > Rhodomyrtus psidioides. Next base: position 13,754,269 of record JAILYB010000004.1, on the reverse strand, counting down.
TTGGCTCGACATTTGAGCCAAGTCATAATCGCTTCGGTGATAATTCGAACATTACTAACTCTCACATAGCCCTTAATGGGCTTAACCGCTACAGACATTTTTCAAGTCCAAGCTGCGCTTAAACTTTGCTATAACCATGGACTTCATTAGAATACCAACTCTACCTACACCTTTAAATCCTTCACTGGGATTATCCAATATAACCTCCTCTACTGCAAATAAAGCAAAACAATCATTCCATCTATATAAGTCAGGAGGTCGAACGCGCACCTTGTCGAATTCAGCAATTATAGCAACCATTGGTTCTTCAGGCTACACCTCGCAATAAGCACCATATGTGTTGAATACTTTGCTAGTGCATGCTACCTCAGAAGTTTCTAGTTGCATCTTTACCTCAAGTTGAACACTGTCCAAACTCCTACCCAAGAGTATGGGAGATTCGTCAAATGTAACTTTTTTGTGGCGGGAAAATTTAATTTTGGGCACCACAACCGATAATTCTACTCGTCTTGTGCATAACCTAGGAACATGCACTTTCTTGCCCTCCATCGAGCTTACCATTACTAACTAGAACATAATATGTGCAACTAAGTTATCTGAAAATAGAATAATCTGCAACGTTACCTAATCACACTTCTTCAGGAGTCCGACATCTAGTTGCAGTCGATGGAGATCTATTCACAGGGTAGCTAGCCCTTCTAAGCGCCTTCGCCAGAAATCCTCTAGCCCACTAACATTAGGGACCATCTTCTTGGCCATCTCTAGTAATGTTTCGCACATCAATTTTGTAATTTGTGGTCTATTGGCACTAGTGCGGTGTCTCAATATGCCTTCATTCATGCAGAATTCGTTTAGTAGTTCCAAGCAGAACTCAATACTATTGTTAGTTCGCAATGCTTGATCCGCCGGTGTCTAACCCCATCATGAATATAGATTGCTTGCGATTTGGTGATGAGTGAGGTCGTTCGTGCTCGTGAACATGAGCAGAGAGGAGGAGGCGATGGCATTCGATGAAGGGTGGGACTATGAGGAGACAGTGGTGGCGACAGTGAAGTAAAGGGAGGCAACGACTTTGAACTTGGCGGGGCACTTCGCTGGGGGCAATATGGAATTGGCGCCAAAATGAATACTTGAGGTGTAAGCAACTTACCGTCATGAAAAGATGGCAAGGTTTGGTTGTTGCTTCAGACATCAAGAGCCAATGTGGATCATCATCGTAAATCACGAGACATGGGCCCAATTCGGCGCGGCCGAAGTCAAGTCAAGAGCTTCTCATTAGTGCCTTGAATCACGTCATTCCCAAAGCACCGTTATTCTTAATCCTCTGCATCATCTTCCTTTCACATGGTACCATCCTTGTTTGCTCCAAACACCATCTCCCTTTTGGATAGATCTTACCATGTCGCGTTCCTCTCTCTCCTTGCTCTTCATCGTCTCCCTCCAAATTCACTTCCTTGTGCCAGCTTCCGGCTACTTCCCGCCGTACTAAGATTGTATTCCCTATAATTGTCAAGGTCAAGAAATCAGTTATCCTTTCAAGCATAAAGACCGACCTAATCATTGTGGGTATCCTGGCTATGAGCTCGGCCGTGAAGGAGATCACCCGACCCTGTCCATGATATCCCAAGAATATCGGGTGATCCACATGGATAGGAGCGCGCAGATCCTCGAGGTGGAGAGGGCTAATTTATCAGAAGAGATATGTCTTCACACCAATGTGGACACCACTTTAGACTTCACTCTCTACAACTACACTTCTAATGACCTCACTTCCACCATATTATTCTCCGATTGCGAATTGTCGTCCCCTCAACCTCTTTGGTTCATTCTATCTTATTGGTTCTCCTGTCCCGCATCTACATATGGCTACCTTGGTCACGACGCGGACCCTGCTGATTGGTCCCCGCAATGCAACTTCAGTGCCCATGTCCCGATTTCAAGAAAAGCTCTAGCTCTACTGCCGTCACCTATCCAGTGCGACAACTGTCCCGATTTTGTAATTGAGGTCCTGAGCAAAGGCTTTGAGATCACCTGGATTGCCAACACGTCGTAGTACGAAAATTGCATCGAATCGGGGGGAAGATGCGAATATGACTGGATAAGGCAAGAGTTCAATTGTTTTTGTCTTGATGGAGCCTATTCAACGACTTGCGGCGGACAAAGTATGTAGGCTTACTCTTATTCACTTTACTTGTTATTTCGTTTACTATTTTCATCACTACTTCATTTGGGATTTGACTTGATAAGGCCTTGACTCCTAGCAGGGATACCTGGCATTATGGGGAGAAAAGCTATCATTGGTAATCCGCTAATGACGCAGCGTTCAGCGAAGATACAAGCAAATCTTGCTTAGAGAGAGAAAATCTTGAAAATTCAATATAAAAAATATATCATGTCTGCTCAAACATCATAAAACACCTTATATAGGATGTTAACCCTAATGACACTAAAACCAACAAAATTATAAAATTGTCACTAAAAAATAAAATTAAATCAGAAAAATGCTAAAATTAAATCTGAAAATTCTAGACGCATCTTCTCGACTTTCGTTGGGACTTCTACCTATCCAATCAATCCAGAAACACATTACTAATATGCTTTGCATCATTCTCCTCCACTTGGGAAAAACTCGTCCTCGAGTTAGAATCAGAATCTGGATACAACGGCTTTGTGGACTCATGAAATAGAGATAAATCAGCAACATTAAAGGTATTGGATATGCCCATGCTTTGTGGAAGGTCGATAACATAGGCATTATCGTTGATCTTCCTACTGACAGTTCAAGGCCCGTATTTCTTCTGCTACAATTTGCTGTAAGATCCAACCGGTAATCGCTCTTTACGAAGGAAGACCATGACTTGATCGCCGACTGCAAACACCTGCTTGCGCCTGTGTTTATCTGCCGTAGCCTTGTACTTCTGCTTCACTTCCTGATATACTTCGACAATCTGCTTAGCCATATGATCCGCTGCAACACTCTTGTCTGTTTGCTTGGGCAAGTGAATCAAATCCAGAGTATGTTGAGGCGCCTTTGTATAGACAACAGAAAAAGGCGACCTACTAATAGAACTATGAACCGCATTATTATAAGCAAACTCCGCCTACGATAAAGCAACATCCCACTGCTTCGGTTTATCCCCACAACGACTTCGAACTAAGTTGCCCAAAGTTATATTGAACACCTCCGTCTGCCCATCAGTTTGAGGGTGAGCTGTGCTACTGAAATTCAGTGATGAGTCAAACAATTTCCATAAGATTCGCCAAAAATGCCTCAGAAATTTGCTATCTCTATCTGAAGTAATAGACTTAGGCACTCCATGCAGATGAACTACTTCTTTGAAAAATAACCTAGCCACACTTACAGCATCAGAAGTCTTCCTACAAGGAATGAAGTGTGTCATCTTGGAAAATTTGTCAACTACAACAAAAATAGAATCCATGCCTCTTTGAGTTCTTGGTAAACCCAGCACAAAATCCATTGACTGATCCTCCCATATATTGTCAAGGACAGGTAAGGGCATATACAAACCTGTATTCTTAGATTGCCCTTTAGCAGTTTGGCAAACATAACATTTCTACACATACCTGTTGATATCTTTACGCAATTGGGGCAAGTAAATCGCTCCCAAACTGTAGCAATGGTTTTATCTCGACCTAGATGTGCATCCATTCCACCATTGTTGACACTTGATTTTTGATCAAGTCTTTTTGCAATTAGATTTTGAAAAATCACAAAAAAATCATATAACATCAAACAATTACAAAATCAACTTTGGTGGCCTTGGCCAAGCCCAAGGAACCATTTTTGAGCAAAAAATAATTTTTCAAAATTTTCATATTTTTTAGTATTTTTAGAAAATAGGAAAATACTCAAAAAAAATCAAGAAAAATAGCATTTGAGGTCACAAAAATATGGAAAAATAGCCAATATTTTTATTTTTAATCCCTTGTATTTTTCACTTCACAAAAAGTTCAAAATCAGATTCAATTATGGGTGTTCCTTTGTAACCCATACTATTGAATTTGAGAAAAAAATATCCATTGAGTCTTTTAATTTGCAATTTTGGTATTTTCTAGGATCTTGACATCCATTCTAATTGTCCCTTATTGCAATTTAGCCCAATTTTTTGTACAAATTGTTCAATTGCACAAATTTGGCAAAATTGCATACTAAAATTGCATTTTTAGTCCTTGAAAATGAGCATAATTGAAATTACTTTCAATTCAAGGGCTATAATTGCAAATTAAACATACTGCCCAATGGGTTTCACCATTTTGAATCGATTGGCATAGGTAATTTAACCCAATTTGATCATTTGGACCTTCAATTGCATAATTCACCAATTTGCAATTAAAAGGAAATTTGGGGTTTTTGTTGAAATTGATATGAACTTTTAGGCAAAATCACATTTTTTTTTTATCAAATCCATGCCCTAGATTCGATTATGAGGTTCAATTGTAAAAATTTCCTACTAATTTGGGTTTAATTTTGAAAAATCCAATTCGGAACCGGTTCAGACCGGTCAGACCGCCGGTCCGACCGGTCGAACCGGTCCAGAACAGTGTCATCTTCTTCCCCGGGAGTCTGCGCAAATGAACAGTAAAATGCCGAGCTTTGATAGCCAAATTGACGGACCAATCGGCAATGATTCAAGACACACTTGTGGGCGTTTGATTCCTTAGATCGTTCCCCGTCGATTGACACTAAGATCACGACCAATGGTCGCCCGAGGAAGAAGCAATCGACTGGTCAATCTCAAAAACCTGCGAAAGTCAACCAAAGTGAGCTCAGACCAAATTCGTGCCAAATAGAGCTTGCCGGAGCTCCTAACGGGGATTAAACGGTTTCCCAACCAATTCCGTCGCCGTCGACGTACCATTTGGCACGTGACAGCACGTGAATCCAAGTGGGCTAACGTCCACTGTTCGAGCGGGAAACCGAACGGAGGTATATAAGCCAATCGGCCTTCGCGAAGCAAACGACGGGTTGATTCAGTTAGAGAGGGAGGAACTGAATCAAAGAGAGAGAAAGAGCTCCCCTCCATCGCCATTGTCGAGGGTGGAGCTCGAATTGACAGAGCACTGGTTGGGCCTCTTGAGGCTGAACCAAAGCTTGACGAAGTCGTGAGGTGGTCGCCCAAAGTCCCCGGAGTCGATCGCCGTCGCCCACGCACGTGGAATCCACGAAAACAGGTGAGACATAGTTGCAACTCTTATACCGAGCTCCAATGGTGGATTTGCTTTTCGATTATAATTCTTGCATCCAGTGTGTGTGTTTTCTTCCTTGAACATCACTGACCGTGGTCGCATCTCTATTTTGCATTGATTTCGCTCACATACCCTGAATCGAGTCTTCGAACTTAGCTTTCCTAGCCGACCCCTGCTCATTCTTGCCCAGCCAAATCTGGGCCAAGCGAGCTCAATCGGAGCTCGAGGTAAGTCTTCTGCACCTCTTACCATGTCGATCTGTGAGTGAATTGATCTAATCTTGCGTGGTCTGTGTGATTGAACTTCCATGGCCGTACTCGGCGACCCGCATGATACTCTTGATTCTGTGGATTATATGCTTCGATCCTTAGATATGTTAGGATAGAGTCGATTGCGAGTCGATTGCCGCCGGTCTCGCGCGATTCCATCAAGATCCCACCGTCGGATAGTCGCCGGAGAAGCATAGCCGTTCGTCCAGTTGCAGGTGCGAGGTTGAAGACGAAGCTGACATGGCGCGGTCAACCGGTCAAACTCCTAGTTGGCATTCGGCCATTGGTCCACGTGTCTGTCGAGTTAGCTCGACCGTTAGTCTGTTAGGGTGAGTCAGCGTAGATCGGACGGCTCAGGTTAATCGAGTCCAACAAATAGTGACCGTCCGATTAGAAATTATTCAAAAAATGATTTTAAATCAGAAATAAAAAATGATGGAAACGGCGCCGTATGGGTTAGTCAAGAGGCGACGTCGGTCAGATTAAGACTTAGGTTCTAATCGTGGCCGTAGGTTTAAGTAGTCCGATCCGACGGCGATGATCAAGTCTTCGTCCAATCTGGACCGTAGGTTCTAGTAATCAGATCTAATGGGCGCAGATTAGCCACGCGGTGCATTAGGGACCCTTGGATCAGATCCAAATAATTCGAAAAATAAAAAAAGACTAGGACGACGTCGTTTTGAGGAAGCTGGTTTCGCGGGTTCGGGTCTGGGCCGGGTTCCGACCCGAGTGGGTCGGGTCGACCCGGTCTGAATCATATTTTTTTTAATAAAAAAATTCCGAAAATGATTTTAAAAAATAAAAAAAATCTTAAAAATCTTAAAAAATCCAAAAAAATGCTAAAAAATTTCAGAAAATTCCAAAAAAATGTGAAAAAATGGTGAAAAATCCTAGGCATTCTAGAAATCCCCAAAAATCGAGGATTGACTACAGACAACTGGTCAACCCTATTTTTGGGGTTTCTTATCTGATCTTCCTAGGCTTGACGACATTATCCTTTAAGGGTAAGTCACCTTTGCTGCGTACGTATGACAAAATCGATAATGCCAAAGTAAGAATTAGGGTCGAGTAAGCGATCAATTCTTAGGTTTGGGTTTTCGAGTCCCACCCCTTTTCTCAAAATGACGATTTTGTCCCTCAATGGGAAAATCATCTTTCTTGTCTCAATCGAGTTCTGAAAATTGCTTAAAGTTAGGGTTCGGGTCAGGTGGACGACCAGCCCTAATATTTAAGATTTTCAGTTCTCATAATTGTCCAAAATGACGATTTTACCTTCCGAGGGTAAAATCACTTTTAAATTCTAGAAAAATCTTGGAAATTCCCTAAAAATAGGAAATGGATTGGATTGATAGCCAATCCTATTTCCCCTCTCCTTTCACTTCCTAATTCATCTAAAATGACTGATTTACCTTTTCGAGGTGAATTTTCCCCGAATTGCTCAAAATTACGATTTTGTCCCTCATGGGCAAATCATGCCAAAATCATTCCTAAGCCTTGATTGATATTTCTCTAGGCTAATAGGGCCTCATTAGGGATGCCATGCTGATTTCATGTGTTTTATCCGCATGTAGTGGATCCTTGATTTGCGCACTTATTTCTAATGATTGTGAGTGATAGGTTAGCTATTCCCATCTGCATGAACTCCTAGATTTAGGATCTGTACCCCACTCTTCTGTATGAAATCCTAGGATCAGATAAACCATTCAGCTTAGGTACCGAAAGGGCGTCAACTCTGACAGTTGGCGTAACTAAGTCCCCGAACCCACTTCTCTAGTTTCCGCAGAATCGAATAGACCACTCCCAACTATTCGATAGGGTTCCCGATCGTATCCTCCACGAAACGATTGGTGGCGACTCCTTGGCATATACACTTATCACATGTCACTAGACCACACTGAAGTTCGACCACGTATATCCAGCAGTTGCGATTTGGGTAATGGACCTTGGGAGAGGCCCGCGTCCGATCATACAACATCGAACGGCCCATTAACCCTCTTTAGAGCCATAGACGGCGCCCGTGGGAGGGTCGCGACAGACTGGCGACTCCACTGGGGGATCGAACCCAGAATCTCTGGTTTCATAGACTAGAGGACTTGAGCCGATTAAAAAGTTGTTTGGTTCATCTGACCTTTTTTTCTACAGATGCTCTCGAAGGTGAGGTACGTACACTAACCATTGTGTTAGATGTTTTTGCAGATTGGAGAAATAAGGGGTGGGGTGATTGTTGACATTTTTTCCTGCAGGTTGGAGTTGGGAATGTATGTTTATTTTTATGCACATACTGAAGCGGTGTTTTGATACAAACTGCTGTGCATGACTTTGTATTGCGATGATCACGACACATTGCACACACTGGCGGTCAAACCCCGACTGCAACCACCCCTAGGTTACCTTAGATAGGGAAAGGGTGCGAAAATGATCTTGTATTTGATGGCACTTAAGACTTTCGTACTCGTTCCCGCTCACCATCTGCATTGACGATATCTAGCCCTCTTGGGTAGGTATCCTTGGGGAGGAATCTGCCTCGTGTGGATCGTGGGAGCTTGAGCCATAGGTTCCTCACCTGATTTTTGATTTCTTAGAGTATACCCACTTGTCTCATGCGCATGTCTATGGATGGTTGGTATACCTAAAACTGCCCATTGATAAGAGGGGGACATTCCACATTCCCCCAGGTATGGTTGGTAAGGCATTTATTTCCAATGTACTTTACTACTCCCTGCTTCATAATATGACTCATACATTACATACATTCATATGCATTCACATCATGCAAATCGCTTAAATGACTAATTGAAACAGCAATGGTAATAGGTTAGAATGTCGCTGTTCCCTAAGAGCTCGACAGAATTGGTGACCTTCGAATATCTGAGGAAAGTCACTCGCCCCGGACCAAACACAAGGCTACACTTCACTAGATTCGTGCATGGTCGGGAGTTGACTGGACGTAAGTTGGGATACGCCGAAGATTGCCAAACCCGTTACTATGTCGATAACCTCAGATTCAAGCGACAAGCGGACGAAATGTTTAAGGACTATCTGGAGATGAAGAGGCAGCGTCGCAACCAGTTGGCCAGAGAAGCATATGCCCGTCGGAAGGCTGAACTACTGGCCAGAGAAAGTGTGCCCATAGTCACTTTCTGGGGAAGAAAGAGGCGCCCCGCGACCAAGACAAAACCAAAGGGTATCATGCTCAAGAAGGCGAAACCCGAGAAGGCTCCTGAAGTCGTCGTACCGTGGACCAGAGAATGGCCAGAGGAACTACAACCTCTCGACCAAAACACTGAAGACGACTCCCTTACACTTGATTAGAGGAAAACTCCCGACCAACTGTCATTTGGATAGACCCCTAGGAAAAGAGTGATCTGGATCCTCACATTCCAACGGTCTTTTACAGCTTTCTTGTTTGAAAGATCTCTCTTTACCTTTCTTCCATTAAGCATCTTGATTGTAATAAAAGTTCACTACACTTTGTTCTTTTGATGTATTGACCAATGGAATGTGACGTTGCTATTTCCCTTAGTCACTAAGTAAACCTGACTAAATTGCATAATTCACTTCCTTGAAATTCAAATTAGGCTTTGAGTCAGGCTTTCAAGACCTGAAAAAGGTCCTAATTTCCATTTCTTCAATTGAACTATGCAATCGAGTTAGCTCATGCATATCTCATGACATCTGCACGTTCATACGTTTAAAGTAATTTCTGACGATTGACTTTTCAAAATCATTTGCATATTTTAGACTTGATGGGAAAGAATGATATTCAAGTATTCAAAATCCCCCGGGCCGAACTCCAATCATGGTGGGACAGCATGGGCGAAGCCAGCCAAAAGTATGCTGAATCACGACTAGGATACCTACTGGACCTGTTGAAGATTGAGTGTCCACCTGCCTTTATTCAAGCCATGGCGCTCTACTGGGATCCCACCACCGCTACATTTTGCATGGAAGGACTAGAGATTACTCCCACTATCGAGGAATACAGCGCCGTCATCGGAGTTGAGTTCATTCCTACGCTCGTCCGACCCCCTATAGGATTTGAACCCCTGAGTCAGGTGGCTGAATTCCTCGACACAAGCCTGAATGAAGTCAAAGAAGATGCGAAAAACAATTCTGGACGAGTCTCCTTATCTTTCCTTATATACCGATTTTCCCGCCTCCCTGCTGCTAAAGGAACCAAATCTGGTAGAGCCTTTGTCTTGGCATTCTTTAGCTTTGTACTATTCCCAATCTCATCTGTCACCTTTGACCCTATCATGGCTGTAGTAGCTAGACAAGTCTGTTGTGGGTGGGATTACTCAAACATCCTCCTTACCGAAACCTTCCTTTCCTTAAATCACTTCAAGAAAAATAAAAAGTGAATCTTTAGAGCCTCTAGTGATCTTTTGTATCTGTGGTTCACATCCCATATCAGATAATTTCACATCCGCATGGGTTTCACTGAAATCAGCCCTGATGCACATCCTCTTAAAACTTTTGTCAGAACCCATACACGTGTTCCTAAGTTCAACTTTATAGAGTGGAAAAACTTCCTTAAAATCCTAAAACTCGAACAACTCCGATGGCGGCTAAGGTTGCCAACGCTGAGCAAAGTCAGATTGACCTGCGATAACGGGGGTCCAGTCCCTTTGCTAGGATTCACGAGCGCTACCGCATACTATCCAAGGAGGGTGATTCGACAGTTTGGAGCTCTACAGGAGATCCCTTCTCCACCACAACCTCGTATCTTTTCTTTTGACATACCAAGCAAGACTCTCATGGAGGAGGAGAAGAAACAGTTTGAAGCCAAGGTGACATCCATCATTCGCTCCTTGAAGAATTCGCAAGCCGAAGAAATAAACTGGCCAGAAAACATGACTCGTGAAGAAAACATTCATAGAGCCACCGCAGAATACATTCAACACTTCAAAGCAACCCGACGAAGCCTTGTCGAGCCCTACATACCCGAATACATCGTGCTGTACATACCTGGAATAGAGCCATACATACCCGAAGACATGGGACCGCTGTCATGTTCAGAAGACGAGGAGTTCCAGACTGAAGAGGGGAATTCATACTGGGATGATGAGGATACCTTAGACCTCAAATGTCCTAGACTTGAATAGGCTATTCTGTCAAGTGTAAAATAAGCAAACATTGTGACACCTTCTCATACATTCTCATTTCTATGTGATGCTATTTTAGAACACATGAGCATGAATGTGAACATGTTTCGCGAATACATAAAAACTATCGTCAGAAATTACGCCTCTTTTAATTTCATGTATTCATATCAGGAAATGACTAAAAGAACTACTTACATGAGGCTAAGGCTCACAAAGTAGCCCTTTTTCTCATCTACTGACAAGAAGCATGCAACTGAAAGAATTAACTGCTTCTTTCTGCCAAAATAAGCGAAGCACTCACTAGAAATCTTTTTGAACAGGTACACTCTCATCACGGAACTACCAACACATCGTTTCCGTACTCGCCTTAAGACAAGAATGGAGCAGCAAGAATTGACTCCGCGCGTGGGCATGTTGGAGTCTCAGATGACTGCCCTGGCAACTATGATGGCCGACATCAAGGCCATGCTGGAAGCCACTCAAGCTAAACAAACAACGGCCCATAACCAGAACAACTCAGGCCCTCCTTCGGTACCTGATGTAGCAGATAGAGAGGTAACAAGGGATACCCAACATGCAGAGGAGGATGTCCATGAACCAAACAGCCGATCACAACCAAAGGCCTCGCCTGTTGTTATCAACCTCGAGAAGGAGGAGAATGGGAAGCAGACCATGAAAACTGAAGCGGAGGCTAAAAGGTTGGCCAAAATCGAGGAATGCTTGAGCAATCAAGGTTACGAGTTAGCCCGCTTCGACAAGATATCTCCTTTCGCTAAAGTAGAGACTCCTTCTGACTATAAGGAGCCAGAGTTTGTAAGAAAATACAATGGGACAGGTTGTCCCCGAGCACACCTCAAGTATTACCTGCGCAAGATGGCGCACTATTCAGATTATATTCCGCTACTAACGTTCCAAGAGAGTTTGGCTGGCGCCGCTCTGGCCTGGTTCATTGAGCTAGACCTAGAAGATTACGATGGGTGGGAGGATCTTGCAGAGGACTTCCTCAGACAGTACAAATTCAACACGGCTACGGCCCCTACAAGAGAAGACCTTCTGCGAACTTCAAAGGCAAGAGGTGAACTAATCATGACATATGCCCAGAGGTGGCGAGCCTTGGCCACCCAAGTAAAGCTATCAATCCCAGAAGAGGAGCTGATTGACTTATTCCTGAAAGCACTCCCCTACGAGTACTTTGACAGGCTAAACACTTTCGGGTGTCAAACATTCGCACACTTGATTAAGGTTGCCGAAAGACTAGAATGGGCCTTAAGGGAAAGAAAGCCTCATAAAGCTTCTAGAAGGCAATACCCCTTTAAAAAGGACAGAGAAGCCGGACTCGACATAGCATTTATACCAGATCCCCACAAGCCCAAGACGTTCGGCAATCCCAACCAGGCCAAAGGAGGATCGTCCTGGTCGACACCTAAAGTGCAAGAGCCTAGAAGAAAGCAACCCCAGAAGCAATTCTCTCAGCTCCCGAGGCATTTATCCAAGTTGCTCCTGATGCTGCTAGAGCAACACCTGGTGGCGAAAGAACCGCCTAGGGCAAACCCTGCAAGGTATCCTGGCTTTGATGAGAGCCAGACTTGTGCCTACCATATGGGCGAGAGAGGGCATAATGTGGATAACTGTTATATCCTTAAGCTGAAAGTGCAAGCCCTGATTGATAGTCAGATTCTAAAATTTGACAATGCGGCCCCAAATGTACAAGAAAATCCATTGCCAGATCATCAAGCAGTAGGGGTAATATTCTCTGAAGGGGAAGAAGACTACCTTAAGCTGAAGGTAGATGTGCTTAAACTGACCGACCTGCTAATAACCGCTTCATCATACCCAAAAGTAGGAGCGATCTCGACTGACCAAAAGAGACTATGCATCGCTAAGATGATGAGCATGGGGATAATGTCTGGTATCACCAATGAAGAGTTCGAAGGAGTCAAAGCTTCTTTATCTTTGGAATGTAGCTACTTCGTGATCAAGACTAAGCAGGGTAACACCCAGGGTACCTCACATGAGAATCTGGTAAACAATCTTGGGCCAGTCACTCAGTCAGAGGAAGAGTTCGAAGAAGACGAACTGAAAGCCAAGAGATGAAGTCTAGCAGACCTCAAATTTATGGCCGACGCACTTGAGAAGGGCGAAATTATAGACAACCTTGGTCAAGATTCTGGAGGGTACAACTTCAAAGTGAAATATTCGGCCCCTCCCAGCTTTTATCATAAAATTGAAGACATCATACCAGACAGATGGGGAGGTATGGATGATCTCTCTCAACCAGAGACCTCGAAAGGCATAGAAGAACTTGACAACACCGTATCGATGGTCGAAGTCGCTACGACAGTTGTAATCAGATTGGAAGAACTTGATAGCATGAGCGGGGTGAAAGACTACCTAGTCAAGCCTGTTGTGATTCCACTGCCGCAAGAAGAAGCCGACGACACGACTAAACCGGAGAAATCTCATCAGACAACTATAACTATAAAAGTCCCCCCAGTAGAAGAATACAATCCTAAAGCAGTCCATTGGGAGTATGTGACCACACAGGTAGACGCGGTAATGAGGTCCGGACGATTCTATGCCCCTAGGGAGGGCGAATCCGAAAAAAGGGAGGTCTCAAAGGAAGACGCGGAAAAGCTCATATCGATCATCAAAACCAGCGAGTTTGAGGTGATAGAACAGCTAAGGAAGTTACCCGCTCAGATATCCCTATTAGATTTATTCATCAATTCTGAAAAACACAAAAACGCACTGTTGAGGATACTTAATGAAGTACATGTCCTCGAAACAATTAATGAGGTACAATTAGGGGACTTTGTGGGGACGATCCTTTTAAAAGACCAATTGAGCTTCTCTGACGAGGACTTCCCCATGGAAGGAGAAGGACATAACAAGGCCTTGTATATTTACGCGCAATGTAACGGAAAAAGAGTGGCGCACGTATTGATCGACAATGGATCAACCTTCAACATTTGCCATTTGGCTACCTTGAGAAGATTGGGAATCAATGAAGAAACGGTTAAAACATCCAAAACGGCTGTGAGGGCTTTCGACGGGATGAAGAAGACTGTGGTGGGTGAGATTGAGCTTGACGTGTCCATCAACCCAACAAAGTTCTCTATAAACTTCCAAGTGATGGATCTGCCCAGTGCATTTGGGTTCTTGTTGGGAAGGCCTTGGATCCATACAGCAGGAGCTGTCCCTTCAAGCTTGCATCAAAAGGTACGCTTCGCAGTAGATGGGAAGGTGATTACTGTACATGGAGAAGTTGACCTCCAGACATACCAGAACAATGCCATACCTTATGTTGAACCCGAAGTAAAAACAGAGGCGAGCTATCATTCCCTAGAACTGGTAGCAACAGTTCATACCCCGGCAGGGACAAGGCTAAGAACCCCATACATCTCAGAAGCCAGTCTTCTACCAGTTAAGATGCTACTGGCATACGGATTCAACCCCGAAAAAGGTCTAGGCAGACACAATCAATGAATAAATACCCCACTGCAGTTAAAAGCTAACCCACAAAGAATGGGCTTGGGGTATCAGAAATATCACATGGATGGATCTGGCCCAAAGACAACAGGTCGAGGTCGAGGCAGAAGCCTGAGACGCTTGGGAGGCCGAAACAGCCCGAATGACTCATTCATCGGTTCTCCAACTTGGAAAGGCATGTCTCAAATATTCAATAACCCTTTGAATGCCCACTTCAACCAGAACTCTAAATGGTTGTCTGAAGAAGATGTCACTTCACCGATAGAACCAGATCTGACAAATCCTTTTCTCGAAGATGACTCTGTGAATGTCATCATAGAGTGGTTGGACAATGGAGCCACTTCCTCTGAGTAAAGAGCCTCTTCCTTTGTCTTTAAATACTGCATTTAGAACTTTTTACATTTTGTTGTATTTTCTTTCCTTATTGTACGTATAGGGAAACGCCTTTGGATCTCTGGCCGTTGGTCCAAATAGCACATCTTGTAACGCGGCCCATCTTGCATTCAATAAAACCACGCATATTTTGTTAAGGACATATGGAGCCACGAATCAGCCCAATGATGATACTAGTCTTCCACACAGAAGCTTGAGGCCTGATTTTCCATATGATTCCTGATTTCCAAAAAAGATTTCCTTAGGGCCAGGATATCCAATCACATGAGGATTAATCCCGTTTATACCTGTACCTATTTCGAAAACTCTTCCGAAAAGACTTTCCATGATCATACATGTCATTCTTATGGAATACAAACTAACCATACTCATGACATTTCAGGCATATCATCTCAAACATGCATACCAGGTTGTTACGAGATTCAGACTTCTCCAGTAACCATTCTTATAGAATTGAGGAAGATGAAGACGAGGGTTATGCGTCTATCCGCAGAGATTGGAATGCCTTTGAGGAATCGACACCTCCTACTTTAGAAGAACCAATCATTGTTAATCTGGGAGACTCCGTGAATATCAAAGAGGTCAAGATCGGCGGGCATTTATCCCGAAATGAAAGGCTCGAGTTCACAGAGTTATTGAAAGAATATCAAGACATTTTTGCATGGTCTTACGCTGATATGCCAGGCCTAGATCCTAAGATCGTGGAGCATGCCTTACCCACAGATCCTAGTATCAAACCTGTCAAGCAAGGCAGCAGGCGGATGAAGGCTGAGTTGGAGGATAAAATTAAGGAAGAAGTCATGAAGCTTCTTAGGGTAGGCTTTATTGAAGCTTTCCCATACTCAGACTGGATTGCAAATATAGTCCCCGTCATGAAGAAGGATGGTAAAGTTCGGATCTGCGTAGATTATCGAGATCTGAATAGAGCAAGCCCAAAAGATGATTTTCCACTTCCTCACATTGATGTGTTGGTGGATAGCACAGCAGGTTATGAATTGTTCTCGTTTATGGATGGATTTTCGGGATATAACCAAATCTTCATGAAACAAGAAGACAAACCAAAGACTGCTTTTACCACACCCTGGGGGAACTTTTGCTACAAAGTCATGCCCTTTGGATTAAAAAACGCCGGGGCTACCTATCAGAAAGCTATGGTCACATTATTCCATGATATGATCCACAAAGAGATTGAAGTATATGTCGATGACATGATCGCCAAATCCAAGAAAGGGCAGGATCACATACAAGTGTTAAGGAAATTGTTTGAGCGCCTGCGCAAATACAAGTTGAAGCTGAACCCTAACAAATGTGTGTTTGGGGCAAGATCTGGGAAACTTCTTGGATTCATAGTCAGTAACAGGGGCATTGAGATTGATCCTTCAAAGATTCAAGCCATCCACGATCTGTCAACTCCCTCCACAGTAAAAGAAGTGAGAAGCCTTCTGGGGAGACTGAACTATATTGCCAGATTTATCAATCAATTGTCTGATGTGGCTAAGCCAATCTTCAAATTGCTTAAGAAATGCGCGAAAGTAACATGGGATGCTGAATGCAGCAGGGCATTCCAAATGATCAAGAACTATCTGATCACACCGCCGGTACTTGTGCCACCAATTTCTGGTCACCCATTGACCTTATATCTGACTATACAGCAGGAATCCTTGGGAGCCTTACTTGCCCAAACAAACCCGATAGATGGTAAAGAAAGAGCCATCTATTACCTAAGTAAGAAATTCACACCATCTGAAGCAAAATATGCACCAGTCGAAAGGGCCTGTGTAGCAACGGTATGGATACTTCGCAGACTGAGACAGTATACCTTACACCACCACATTCAGCTCATAATAGAAAACGATCCTGTCAAATACCTCCTGGAGAAACCCGCTTTAATCGGGAAATTGGCAAAATGGCAAGTAATGCTATCTGAATTTGACATCAAGTGTTCTCCACAGAAGTCAGTTAAAGGAAGAGCTATAGCTGACATGCTAGCAGAAAACTCGTCAAACGGTGAATCTCTTGAGGTAACAAGCACAGAAGGTCAAATTCTCAACTTAGCAGAAGACAAGTGGGTCATGTACTTCGATGGTGCTGTTAATCTATCAAGGGCAGGCACTGGGGCAGTACTGATATCCCCTGATGATCAACATTACCATGTGGCGGCGAAAATAACTTTCCCTTGCACCAACAACATCTCAGAATATGAGGCGTG
Source organism: Rhodomyrtus psidioides (assembly GCA_021437785.1). NCBI lineage: Eukaryota > Viridiplantae > Streptophyta > Magnoliopsida > Myrtales > Myrtaceae > Rhodomyrtus > Rhodomyrtus psidioides. The sequence goes on along the minus strand of JAILYB010000004.1, from coordinate 13,737,596 downwards.
CATTTTAGGCCTACGATTGGCCATTTCCATGAAGATACCTAGGTTACAAGTTTTTGGAGATTCCATGCTCATCATCTTACAGACACAGGGAGAGTGGAAGAAGAAAGATGCAAAGCTCATCCCTTATCACGAATACCTTGAAGAATTGATACTTAAGTTCGAAGAAGTGTCATTCGAGTATCTATCAAGATCTCACAATCAATTTGCAGATGCGTTAGCCACCCTGGCCTCGATATTGCAAACAACTGGAGGATTGGATATAGAACCCCTAAGGATCGGCATAGTTGAAAAACCAGCTTATTGTATACTAATCGGAGAAGAATTGGATGGAGAGCCATGGTATTATGACATCAAGAATTACCTCTCGAAAGGGGAATTCCCTGAAGGATGCCAGCCAGGAGACCGAAGATACATAACCAAAATGGCCAGAAAGTTCTTTCTAAATGGACAAATTCTGTACAAAAGATCCTTTGATTCTACTCTATTGAGATGTGTAGATGCCAAAGAAGCAAATATCCTCTTGAAAGAGATCCATGAAGGAATATGTGGGCCTCACATGAACGGCCACCTCCTCGCCAGGAAGATCATGTGGCTTGGCTATTATTGGATGACCATCGAATCAGATTGCTGTCAGCACGTCCGGTTATGCCACCAGTGCCAAATATACGGTGATAAGATCAATGCACCCCCAAACGAACTACACCAAATGTCTGAAGTTTGGCCTTTCTCTATGTGGGGCATAGACATGATAGAGCCTGTTAATCCTGTGGCTTCAAATGGTCATCGCTTCATCTTGGTAGCGATTGATTAATTCACAAAATGGGTAGAAGCCAGCTCTTACAAGAATGTCACTACAAGAAATATGGCAAGATTCATCAAAAGAGACATCACATCCCGGTATGGTACCCCTCAAGCGATCATCACAGATAATGGGTCTAACCTGAACAACAAGATTGTCGATGATCTACTGGATCACTTTAACATTCGACATCTGAATTCATCTCCTTACCGCCCATAGATGAATGGGGCAGTGGAAGCAGCCAACAAAAACATCAAGAGAATCTTAGCTAAAACAGCAGAAAACTACAGGGATTGGCACGAAAGGCTGCCCTTCGCCTTGATGGCCTACCGAACGTCGATCAGGACTTCTACGGGGGCAACTCCCTACAGTCTGGTGTATGGGACAGAAGCAGTTCTACCCGTAGAAGTCAAGATTCCCTCCTTGAGAATCTTATAAGAAGATAAACTCTCTGAGTCAGAGTATTTCAAACACAGATATGAACAGCTGAATTTAATAGACTAGAAACGTCTTAAAGCCATTTGCCATGGACAAACTTACCAGAGAAGGGTAGCCAGGGCGTTCAATCGAAAGGTCAAGACCAGAAACTTCGAAGTAAATGACTTGGTAATTAGGAAAATTTTGCCAAGTACTACCCATCCAGGGGGAAAATTCACTCCAAATTACGAAGGCCCCTACATTATCAAGAAGATCCTCACGGAAGGAGCATTAATTCTTGTAAACTCCGAGGGAGAAGAACTAGGGCACCCTGTAAATTCCGATGCTGTGAAGAAATATTACCCTTGAAATAAAATCAGATTCCGGTCATATGCCCTACCTCGAATTGAGCCTACTCTTCATGATAGTCATTGCATAAGCATGTCATGCATCCATGCATACATTAGCATGTGTTCAATATTGCAGGACTCAAGGAAGCAAGGTCCTCGAGGGCAAATACCAAGAATGTCCGATGAAGACAGCAGACAGCAAAACGAAGAGCAGGAAACTCCAAAAGAAGGGCACAGGAGCACGTTCCAAAATGAATGAAGCCAATTAGAACGCATGATCAAGGGTAAGGTGTATCGTTCTAATTTTCTGAAATTCGAGAGCATATACCGACAGATTCCTTTTATGTTTTTCAGGGATCCCTGGCCACGCTGGACAGGTAAGTATTCATTTCCTTATCTCTCAGGTTTTAAGACTGTCAGAACCATTTTTGCTAGAATTTGAAGGCTTCTTGGAATATAGCATGCATTCAAATCTGATGTCTAGAAAGACGCAGAATTCTCGCGGTCATGTCATTGGCATTCATATTTAAACTTGGAGGATATCTGAACATGATTGAAATATGCATTGTGCCTCATAAATCCCCTTTTATGGTAAGTTTTGAAGAAAACAAAATGAACTTCTTCAACAAGAGTTGTTTAAACTATTTAAAAGGATGTTTCCTCAGACAAAAGGCAAGCTGGATCCAAACACGTCCCATACACACTTAAGAGATGAGTGGAGTGGTAAGGACAACGAGACCTTGACCTTGACCTACGGAAGTAGGGGTTATTCGCAGTGATTACATGGATCGAGACGACGGAGGCATTCGTTTCTCTATCATAAATACTACAGGTGACCATTGATAACCCTTTGAACGGCGGTCTCATTCTTTACCCCTGTCAAGAACCACCCCACAGTGGGGCAAACTAGAGGAACGTCCAGCAGTATCAGGAGATAAATGATTAGAAGTTCTCTTGCTCAGACTTGCATCAATCTTCGTGTGTTGCTTGTCATTTTAACTTCTATGGTAGTTCAAGTGCTTTAAGATGACGAAGAGCATTCGTTTCTCTATCCTATACACTTTGACCCTTTGCACAGCCCAGTTGAGCCTATACGTTCGTTTCATAAACCCGTTGGTGATCATTGCATATTCCAAGACGGAAGCGACGTCACTTCCCGAGCAGAAGAGTTCAAAATATCGGATTTATGGAAAATTCTTGAATTAATGTTGGGGTGCTGAGATTCAAGCTGTACATCTAGCACACTCATTTGAAAATTCTGATTCCCAAAAGAAAAGAAAATGTGAGATTTCGACAAAGGATGAGAAAAAGAAAAAAAGAGAAAAAGATCCAATCCCGGGCATCAAGAAAAAGCAAAGTGCCTGGTAAAAGCAAGGCCAATGCCCGTCCAAATACTTGTACGTTTGTGAATCATGTGTTTGATCTTGTAAATGCCAAAAGATGGCATGATACCTTTGTATAGGTCACTGGTGAGATCTGGTTGTAAAAGATGCTCCCAATCATGTCACACTCAGATGGTGAAAGCATAGACAAAATGTTGACATCGTCTCAACATGAAAGAGATATTCTCTAAAGATAAATGTGCACTTCGGAGGCTGACAGTACTCTTCAAAGACTATCAATGCACTTCAAAGACTAAAGACGCTCTTTGAACTGGAAGGGGCAAGATGACGGCAAACTTGCAGTGATCACCAATGTTAAACCCTTCACGTATTCTGAGCAAAAAACAAGCCTTTTTTGGTCCCCAATCCTACCTACGTTACAACCCTGAAAAGCCTTTTCTGATTAAGGCACTTGGATTGACATAAGGGTTTAATGTCTAATCTTAGCTCGAAGAAGTTCGAGCAAGATTATTGCTTTCTCATTTTTGCAGGTTTCTTGACTTGTAAACCCGGAGCAGACATCGAAGACTTCTCTTCGAAAGCCTTGACTTGCACGCAAGTCCCCCTTTGAAAACCGTTGACCAAACCCAACATTACGGTCCCTTGGAAGTCCTCCTGATCGATTGAGGTGTATTCACTGCAATGATCCTGAACCCTAGGCGAAGGTTTGATAGGAAATTCGAGTGCATTCTTGGTAAAAGACCATTATCTCAATTCGGTGAAAAGTCCTTTTTGATGAGGATACTCCAACGGACGTTTTAACCAAATTCTTTTGGGTAATTTCAGATTGTTTAATTCAAACTTTCCTCACAAGGTATTTTTGATCACTTCCGTATATTACAAGGTGTTTCGGATAACCTCCAGCATCATAATGCATTCATTGAAATTTCTCATGACTATAATATAAGTCATAACGTGCTGTCAGTTTGACATTAGAGACCATTGATGCGCCTTTGGTAAGAAAATTCTCAGATTGGAGCTTCTGTAAGATCCTTGATGACTTCGGCTCCTAAAAATGGCTTGTACCTCTCTTGGTAAGAAAGAGTTTACATGTTCAAGCTTCTATAGGACCCTTGATATCCCCAGACCTCAGAATGCTACTTCTTTTGTATATAATAACTTTCAAGTTTAAGCTTCTGCAGAATTCCTGGTAATCCCATATCTCAGAAGAACACAACCTCTCTTGGTAAGAAAGAGTTTACATGTTCAAGCTTCTGTAGGACCCCTGGTATCCCCAGACCTCAGAATACTACTTCTTTTCTGAAGAATATATTTCAAGTTTAAACTTCTGCAGGACTCGTGGTAGCCCCAAGTCCCAGAATGACACATTTCTCTAAGAAGGAGAGTTTATATGTCTGGGCTTCTGACAGATTCTTGGTAACCCCAGTTCCTAGAATGCTATTGTTCTTGGTTAAACTTATATAGGAATCATGGTAACCCCAGATTCTAGAAGGATGCCTTGCTCTGTGAAGGAGAGCTTTCAAGTTTATTTTTCTGCAAGATCCCTAGTAATTCCATATCTCAGGAAAACACATTCTTATGAACAATTTTGTAGGTTTGATCTTCCTGCAGGATACCTGGAGTCCCCAGATCCCAGAATGTCACCTCCCATGTCAAAAGGACAATGTTTGAAATTATCTCCCTGTGTGAGATTCCAGTATTACAAGTTTGATCTTTCTGCAGGATGTCTGGAGTACCCAGATCCCAGAATGTCACCTCCCCACGTCAAGAAGATAATATTCAGAAATCATCTCTCCGTGAGACCCCAATGTTACAGGTTGGAACTTTCTACAGGATACCTAGAACTCCCAGATCCCAGAATGTCACCTTCGATGTCGAAAGGACAATATTCAAGATAGTCTTTCTGCGAGATCTCAGGTAGCCCCTAGATCCCAGAAGAATCTTATCAAAGTTTTTGCAGGTTTAAGTTTTCTGCAGGATACTTGGAGTCCCAAAATCCCAGAATAACGCCTCGCGTGTCGAAAGGACAATTTTCAGAATCAGCTTTCTGTGAGGTTCTAGGTAACCCCTAAGCCCAGAATAGCTCTTGTGGTGAAGCCTAAGGGTTAGGCACACCTCATTTGTACAAATCCTAGTTAATTCCTTAGAATATAGGATAAAAAAAACTGTTGATAAAATCTGCTTTCTGTGAGGTTTTAGGTAACCCCTAAACCCAGAATAGCTCATCTGGTGAAGCCTAAGGGTTAGGCACATCTCATTTGTAAAGATCCTAGGTAATTCCTTAGAATATAGGATCAAAATGTTCGACAATCCCTAAGAGACTGTGTGCGTCATCCATAGGTTCCTAGAAGAGAGGAGTCCTATTTCTCGGCCTGATCCCCCTGAAGGATCAAAATGTTCGACAATCCCTAAAAGACTGGGTGCGTTATCCATAGGTTCCTAGCAGAGAGGAGTCCTATTCTTGGCCTGATCCCCCTGAAGGATCAAAATGTTCGACAATCCCTAAGAGACTGGGTGCGTTATCCATAGGTTCCTAGTAGAAAGGAGTCCTATTCATGGTCTGATCCACCATACGGATCAAAACTTCTGACAATCCCTAAGAGACTGGGTGTATCATTCACAGGTTCCTGTCAAGTATAGGAATCCCATTCTAGTACGGCCTACCATACATGCTAGAGTTTAACCTCCCTAGGATACTCAAAAGACGAATCCCTAGGTATTCACTTGAACCCGCTATACACCGCGCATGCCGCACGAGCATCAGGCAGGTGATCAACAGGTAAATAGCAGGTGGGTCTCTCTACTTTCTCTCTCACGTCAGCAAAAGAATGAAGAGCAGAGCATTCACTAGTGGGACAAGAAAGATTGAGTGTCAAGATTCGTTTTTTTTTCCCCAGTCGAGTCGGTCTAGACTCAGGTGTCACATGTCTTTGAGCGAAACCTCTCACGAGATTCCTCTCAAAGAGGGGCAGCTGTTGACACCTGATTTTTGATCAAGTCTTTTTGCAATTATATTTTGAAAAATCACAAAAAAATCACAAAAAGTCAAAAAATTACAAAATCAACTTTGGTGACCTTGGCCAAGCCCAAGGAACCATTTTTGACCAAAAACTAATTTTTCATATTTTTCATATTTTTTAGTATTTTTAGAAAATAGGAAAATACTCAAACAAATCAAGAAAAATAGCATTTGAGGTCACAAAAATATGGAAAAATAGCCAATATTTTTATTTTTAATCCCTTGTATTTTTAACCTCACAAAAAGTTCAAAATCAGATTCAATTATGGGTGTTCCATTGTAACCCATACTATTGAATTTGAGAAAAAAAAATATCCATTGAGTCTTTTAATTTGCAATTTTGGTATTTTCTAGGATCTTGACATCCATTCTAACTGTCCCTTATTTCAATTTAGCCCAATTGTTTGTACAAATTGTTCAATTGCACGAATTTGGCAAAATTGCATACTAAAATTGCATTTTTAGTCCTTGAAAATGAGCATAATTGAAATTACTTTCAATTCAAGGGCTATCATTGCAAATTAAACATACTGCCCAATGGGTTTCACCATTTTGAATCGATTGGCACAGGTAATTTAACCCAATTTGATCATTTGGACCTTCAATTGCATAATTCCCCAATTTGCAATTAAAAGGAAATTTGGGGTTTTTGTTGAAATTAATATGAACTTTTGGGAAAAATCACATTTTTTGATCAAATCCATGCCCTAGATTCGATTATGAGGTTCAATTGTAAAAATTTCCTACTAATTTGGGTTTAATTTTGAAAAATCCAATTCGGAACCGGTTCAGACCGGTCAGATCGCCGGTCCGACCGGTCCAGAACAGTGTCATCTTCTTCCCCGGGAGTCTGCGCAAATGAACAGTAAAATGCCGAGCTTTGATAGCCAAATTGACGGACCAATCGGCGATTATTCAAGACACACTTGTGGGCGTTTGATTCCTTAGATCGTTCCCCGTCGATTGACACTAAGATCACGACCAATGGTCGCCCGAGGAAGAAGCAATCGACTGGTCAATCTCAGAAACCTGCGAAAGTCAACCAAAGTGAGCTCAGACCAAATTCGTGCCAAATAGAGCTTGCCGGAGCTCCTAACGGGGATTAAACGGTTTCCCAACCAATTCCGTCGCCGTCGACGTACCATTTGGCACGTGACAGCACGTGAATCCAAGTGGGCTAACGTCCACTGTTTGAGCGGGAAACCAAACGGAGGTATATAAGCCAATCGGCCTTCGCGAAGCAAACGACGGGTGGATTCAGTTAGAGAGGGAGGAACTGAATCAAAGAGAGAGAAAGAAGGAGAGAGAAAGAGCTCCCCTCCATCGCCATTGTCGAGGGTGGGGCTCGAATTGACAGAGCACTGGTTGGGCCTCCTAAGGCTGAACCAAAGCTTGACGAAGTCGTGAGGTGGTCGCCCAAAGTCCCCGGAGTCGATCGCCGTCGCCCACGCACGTGGAATCCACGAAAACAGGTGAGACATAGTTGCAACTCTTATACCGAGCTCCAATGGCGGATTTGCTTTTCGATTATAATTCTTGCATCCAGTGTGTGCGTTTTCTTCCTTGAACATCACTGACCGTGGTCGCTGTCGCGACCCGTCCGAAGGCGGACGCGGCTAATGGATTACCGATCGCGGGCCTTAGATCAGCGCGGGCCCTCCCAGGCCCATACCAAATCGCGGCGGGAGTATTTTTTGAGGGGATTCGACGATAACAGTCGATCGCTTTCGACCTTAGTGTGGTCGTGGTGGCATGTGCAACTTGTGCATGCATTTGGAGTCGCCACCGGTCTTTCTTGGAGGGTAGACCGGAAACCTTACTGACCGATTGGGAGAGATCGATCAGTTCTGCGGAACCAGAGATTTTGGGTTCGGGGACTTGGTTACGTCGGTGTCATTACCAACGCCCTTTCGGTACCTAACGCGAGTGATTTTCCTAATTAAGATTTCATGCGGATGCAATTTTAGGTGAGGTAGGCTTGATTCAGGATTTCATGCAGATTGGAAGACTATTCCTATCAATCACAATCAATTTTAAATGAAAGCACGATCAAGTGCATAAATAAACCACATCGATGCACATCAATCCAAATCAATGGCTTCCTAATATAGCCATAAGGGCTTAGAGAATGTGTGATTTCAGACCAGGGGTAAAATGGGAAGATTTGGGGACGATTAGCCCGAAGGGCAAAATCGTCATTTTTTGGAAGGTTTGGATACCGAATTACCCAAAATATTCCATGGCCAGTTGATCGTGGCCATTTCCCATTTTTGAGAATTTTTTTGGAATTTCTTGATTTTTCTTCAATTTTTGAAAGACAATTCGCCCAAAGGGCGAAATCGTCATTTTAAGAAGGGTCGGGTTCAAAACACCCGGGATGAGTCTTGGCCAGTTGATTGTGGCCATTTCCTATTTTTTTGGGATTTTTCTAGAATTTTTAGAATTTGTTTGGAAGACGGTTTGCCGAAAGGGCAAAACCGTCATTTTTGAAAAGACCGGGGGGTCGAAAGACCCGGAACAGGTCATGACCAGTTGAATGTGGCCATTTCCTATTTTCTGGAATTTGTTTTAGAATTTTTCTGAATTTTCCGAAGTTTTTTGAATTTTTTATGATTTTTCATTTTTTATTGAATTTTTTCATTTTTTATTTTTTTTTATTTTTTTTTAATTATTCCGAAAATGGTGATCCGGATTGGGCTTCTGAGTCCAACCCTTCTAAAACCGCAAGCCCAGGAGGGAACCAAAAGCCTAAATGAGATTTAAAAATAAGAAAGGCCCACATTGCCCTTTTTTTTTTAAATTCGAACTAAGCTTAGGCCTGGCCCAACGCTTTCTGTTCTTTCCTCTAAAGGCCCATATAGACCAGATTTTAAGAACCCACGCAATAGCCCAAAGGAAGATCAAACCCAAACTCCCCTAGTCTGATTTACAAGAAATGCTGCCCACGTATACTCCATTCGCCCATCTCCATTATCTACATTCCTTTTTTTTTTTTTTTACATTACATTTATTATTCCTGCATTCTTTTTCATCTTAGGTCACCTTCTTTCCGGATCGTCTTCTCCGCGGCGCCTCCACTGGGACTTTTACAAGGACCTCACCGAGACCTCTACGCCTACTAACATAGACATTCAACGGCCACCATCCTCAACCTTCGTCGACCGTAGCTACCACCTATGTCTGCTTCCCATCTTGCCACCGGCAACCGATTTCAACCATCACCAACTACCGCCGGCACCTACGCTTCACGTCAACCTCAATACCCTCCGAACCATCGTCGCCCTCACAAAAGAAGGGTATCCCGGACATTTGCGGTAGACCCGAATCTGACCTCGATCACGCCATGATCGAAATTTCGAGCAGTGATAAAAGCAAAGAACAGCCCAATACCGATTTCAAATAAAAAATGAAGTAGAGAACCAACAAAAGAGCAAGCAGGAGCTCATGGTTTTGCCAAGGATTTTCGGTTCATGGAGGACGTACGGCGTGGATGTCCTTGAATCGTAGCTTTGCGAGCAAGACCGAAACGCACGACCACTCGAGCTAGACTACCCACATCACTTGCAATATCTATATCTACTCTATTTAGTAGAACATAAACCGAACCCGCAGTCAATACAACACAAAAACAGGGTAGATCGGAACCAAACCTGCTTGAGCTTGGCAATGGCGACGACGACTGCAGCGAGGTCCGAGTAAGAGTCCAAAAGCCTTCAGTCTGGGACTCCCACCTTCACACCTTATCTGATCTTGTCCCCGAATCCCAGCAACGGAGACTTCTCTTTTTGTTGTTCTTGCATGCCCCCGTTTCTCTCTTTTTTCCTGTTCTTCATCTCCCCTTCTTGTCCACGACGTCCAAAGTTCCTCCTCCCTCTTCTTTTTTTTTGTTTTTTCATTCCCCTCTTTTCTTTTCATTTCTTTACTCTTCCACCCATTCCCTTCTCTTTTCTTTTTACTTCTTTATTCTTCCACCCATTCTCTCTCTTTTCTTTTACTTCTTTATTCTTCCACCCAACTTTCTTTATTCTTCCACTCCACTTCACTATCCATCATCCGTCCAAAATGACATCTCCAACGTCCACAACTAAAACATAAAATAAAATAAAAATAAAAAAATAAAAAAAAATTAAAAAATTAAAAATTAAAAATTAAAAATTAAAATAAGAACCACACGTACATTCCCCTCCATTGTGTGAACAATTTAATCAAATTTCAACGTAGGGCAATCAAATCGGATGTCGAGACTTCAAAATTACAAAAATTGCAAATTAAAAGACATAATATGATAATTTTTTTATTTCGATTCGGGTTTATGTTTGTGAAGGAACATAGTGACCCAAGCCGTATTTTCAAGATTTAAAGTGACACACTCGAAGAGGAAATTAAAATAAAATTATTGAATATTTTTTTGTATTTTTCTGACCATAAATGGTATTTTTCTGATTTTTTTGGTATTTTTAATAATTAAATAAATTCGAAAAATATTATAAAATACCAAAAAATATTTTTTGTTCAAAATTGGTCCCCGAGGCTAGGCCAAGGCTTCCAAAGTTGATTTTATGATTTTATGACCTTTTTGATATTTTTAATTAATTTTAAAGAATAAAAATCACAATAATAGATGGTCAAAAATCAGGTGTCAACAGCTGCCCCTCTTTGAGAGGAATCTCGTTAGAGGTTTCTCTCAAAGATAAGACGGCACCTGATTCCTAACCGACTCAATTGGGAAAATGAGAGAAGAAATGCTATGACATCGAATCCTTAAAGCTCTCGATAAAAGCTCAAATAAATCCCAAATTTGCTCTAACAATTTGAACATGGGCCGGAGTGAGAGAGGCTTACCTCAAGCTCACCTGTCGGATGCTGCCGGTTGCGACGACTTTCAGGAAGATACCTAGGACTCATCATTTAGGATATCCTAGGGAGATTAAGCTCTGACCTGTATGGTAGGTCATACCATCATGGGATTCCTAACTGTAGGAACCTGAGGAGGGCGCATCCCACGCCCTGGGATTTGCCAAGGATTTTGATCCGTATGGTGGATCGGACCTTTGTGTCGATGCTTATGGCGGTATTTATCAATGAGTTGACCCTTATGGCGGTTTCTACCATATTTTTGACCCTTTAGGCGGTTTCTACCTTTGTTTGACCCTTTAGGCGGTTTTTACCTTTGTTTTGACCCTTTAGGCGGTTTCTACCTTTGTTTGACCCTTTAGGCGGTTTCTACCTTTGTTTTGACCCTTTAGGCGGTTTCTACCTTTGATTTTACCCTTTAGGCGGTTTTTCTACCTTTGATTTGACCCTTTAGGCGGTTTCTACCTTTGTTTGACCCTTTAGGCGGTATCTACCTTTGTTTGACCCTTTAGGCGGTTTCTACCTTTGTTTTGACCCTTTAGGCGGTTTCTACCTTTGATTTGCTTTGAAAAGGGGTCTCATGACGAGGGTTCTCCACGTCCAATGAGACTGCCTGGTTTTTTGAAAAGGGGTCTCATGACGAGGGTTCTCCACGTCCGATGAGACTACCTAAATTTTGAAAAGGGGTCTCACGACGAGGGTTCTCCACGTCCGATGAGACTGCCTATATTTTGAAAAGGGGTCTCATGACGAGGGTTCTCCACGTCCAATGAGACTGCCTGGTTTTTTGAAAAGGGGTCTCATGACGAGGGTTCTCCACGTCCGATGAGACTGCCTAAATTTTGAAAAGGGGTCTCACGACGAGGGTTCTCCACGTCCGATGAGACTGCCTGGTTTTTTGAAAATGGGTCCCATGACGAGGGTTCTCCACGTCCGATGAGACTGCCTATATTTTGAAAAGGGTCCCGAGACGAGGGTTCTCCACGTCTGATAGGGCCACTTGATTTTGAAAAAGGGTCCCGAGACGAGGGTTCTCCACGTCTACTGGGATTGCTTGATTTTTTTGAAAAAGGTTCTATCCTCACTCCTTCTTTTGAAAGATCCCGAAATTGTCGGGAATTCAGTTTTGAAGCAGAGAAAGATTTTATTTTGACAAAGCTTCATTTGATTCTGTTGAGGCGACATTCTGGGAGCTGGGTTCTCCAGGTATCCTGCAGAAAGTTCAAACCTGAAAGATTTCTCTTCACCAAGAAAATGTTAATAATCTTTGGGAAGACAATAATTGTCCAATTGACAAAATTTTATGACTTAAGTTTTAGTCATGAAATGTGCATTTTGATGCTGGAGGTTATCCAAAGTATTCTTGCAACATGCAGATGTGATCACAAATTCCTTGCATGGAAAATCCGGATCAACAGTTTGAAAATTCCAAAGAGAGTTTTGTTCAAAACATCAATTGGAATATTTCTCGACAAGGAGGTCTTATCACCTGTTTTGAGATAGTGGTTTTTATAGGGGATGCACTCAATTCCCTACTAACCTGTGCCTAGGTTTTAGGCTCGCTCGTAGCGCATACATTTTGATCGGTCGGGAGGTCTTCCACGGGACCGTAATGTTGGGCTTGGTTATTGATCTTCAAGGGGGACTCACTTTTGAGTCAAGGTCATTGAATGAATATTTTCACCATCTACTTCGGGTTTACAAGTCAAGAACCCTGTAAAATGAGAAAGAAATAGTCTTGCTCGTACTTCTTCGAGCTAAGCTATATGTTAACCCAAGTGTCTTAGTCAGAGAAGACTGTTTCAGGGTTGTAACATTGGTAGGATTGGGGACCGAAAAAGGCTTGTTTTTGGCCCAGAATTCGTGACGGGTTTGACATTGGTAATCATTGTTGATTTGCCTCCTATCATTTCCTTTCTGCATCTTTAGTCTTTGAGGTGCGCAATCGATTTTGAGGTGTGCACCAGCTCTTTAGAGAGCGTCTCTTATTGCATTCAGAGACCGACTCTCTCTATGTCTTTGTTCTGTGTTTGGCAGCATTTGGGAAGCAGCCTTTTTGGATTTGGCTCCTTTGGGGATTTCCTCTTTTCCCATCCGGCTTCATTGCGGATCAATCAAACAACTTACACGAGCATCGGCCTTGCTTTTACCAGGCACTTTGCTTTTTCTCGATGCCGTGGATTTTTCTCATTCATTTTTGAAATCCCACTTTTTCTCATCTTCATGGGATCATGTTAGACATATAGTCTAAACATGCTTTAAATATCAGTCCGGGAATTCTCTTCGTAATCCCTAAGTCTTGAACTCTTCCATTTTTGAAGTGGTGCGGCATCCGTCTTGGAATGATCACCAATGGGTTCATGAAATGAATTTGTAGACTCAACTTGGCTATGCAAATGATACAGTGTGTGGGATAAAGAATGAATGCTTCTCGTCATCCTATGGCACTTGGATTACCATATAAACAACACACAAAGATTAATGTTAGTCTGAGCAATAAAATTTCTAACCATTTTCTCCTGACGCTGCTGGACTTACTTCCTTTTTGCCCCGGTGTGGGGTGGTTCTTGACAGGGTTAAGAATGAAAATCGCCGTTCAAATGGGTTATCAACGGTCACCTATAGTGTTTGGGGGATATGAAACGAATGCCTCCGTCGTCCCAACCCATGTAATCGCTGCAAATGGTCCCTACCCCCGTAGGTCCAGGTTTTGCGGTCTGATTCGTTTCACTTCTCTCTCGGGTGTGTATAGGACGTGTTTGGATTAGGCTTTGCCTCTCGTCTTTTGAGAAAACGTCCTTTTGAAAGTTTTGAACAGTTTCTGATTGGAAAAAATCTCTTTCTGTTTCTCCAAAAACTTTACCCGTCAAGGGGATTTTATGTTGCACAATGCATGTTCTTATTCATGTTCAGATAACCTCCTGTTTTAAGGTATGCATGCCAATGAAGTTTGAATCCTATGTCTTTTCTAGACATTAGATTCTGAAAACTTTTTTTTTTATTTATTTAACATCTTCCATGGATTGGGGAAAGGGATACTTACCTGTCTCCCGCGGCTGGAGATCCCTGAAAATGCGGAAGAAACATGTTATTGTACGTTCACGAATTTTTCAAAAAATTAGAACGATACATCTTACCCTTGGTCATATACTCCAACGAGTATACCGGGTTTGTAGGAAATCTGCCCGCCTTGATGACGAGTTCCTGTCAAGGATAAACAATAAGTGTCAATACATGTTCCCAAATTCAAGATAAATTGGGACGATACAACTTCACTCTTGGTTCTCATCATGCTCTGATGTTGCGTATTGATATGAATAACATCTATCGAATCCGCCTATCCATGCTTGGAGTGTTTGTAACATCAATGGTTCCTTTGCCCCCGGTTAGGCAACGTCTGTTCTGTTATTTGAACGCCTGACTCTTTGAGTGCTTTATCCCTGTTTATCATCTGAGAAGGGAAAGAAAGGAGACATTACTTCGGTATTTGATTGAAGACCGTTTAGGAACGATACATCGTTTTACCAAATGGGTGGCCTCGTGGCCAGATGCATTTTGCATTGAAGGGGTAGATCCCATTATGCTCCGCGGGTGATAGTCATTGTTAGGGGAACTTGCTCCACGGATTAAGCGATTAATCCATGGCTGTCGCGACCCTCTCGAGATTCGCCGTGGGCTCTCGAGGGCTAATGGGCCGTCCAGTCTGGTCGGACGCAGGCCTCTCCCAAGGCCCGTTACCCAAATCGCAACGGAGGTATGCGTAGTCGACCTTCAGTGTGGTCTAGTGACATGTGCTAAGTGTGCATGCCATGGAGTCGCCACCAATCATTTTTTTGGAGGGTATGATTGGACCACCCTATTGAATAGTCGGGAGTTTCTATTCAATTCTACGATAACCAAAGAAATGGGTTCGGGGACTTAGTTACGTCAACTGTTAGAGTTGACGCCCTTTCGGTACCTAAGTTGATTGAATTTTCTGCAATTTTTCTCAAATTTTTTTTTGAATTTTTCCTTAGTATTCACTTTTTTTGAATTTTTTTTATTTGATTTTTTTATTATAAATTTCCTGAAAATAAGTCCCAACTGAACGGTCCCTAACTCGCCACGTGGCGTCTCGGTGACAATCGAATCATTTTAATTGTTGTAAAATTCGAATTTTATTTCTTTTAATGTTAAAAATATTTTTTTATTCTGAAAATCATCGGATCACGACACGTGGCTCATCTGCAACCATCCAATCTAGCATTTTTTTTTTGTTTTTATAGGACGCAACACAATGCAAAAAAAAATAAAAAATAAAGAAGATATTAAGTCATTATACAACATAAACATAAGCAAAGGAGATGGGATCCGGTGAATTTTACGACGTCGGGGTCCGTCGGTGCTCGTGCAACAATGTGTGGGGGGTATAAACCACCAGCAGGAGGCTCGGCCTTCCGATTCTGGGGTAGCACAATATAATTTACAGAAAATAAATAAATAAAACACCTTGGACACCAATAGGAGGCTTAGCCTTCTGATTCTGGGTCTTTTATGCGAAATATAGAAATGTTATGACATAAAGTAAATACACAGCAAATATTTAGACACCAACAGGAGGCTCGGCCTTCCGATTCTGGGTCTTTTATGCGAAATATAGAAATGCTATGACATAAAGTAAATACGCAGCAAATATTTAGACACCAACAGGAGGCTCGGCCTTCCGATTCTGGGTCTTTTATGCGAAATATAGAAATGCTATGACATAAAGTAAATACACAGCAAATATTCAGCAACCTTAAAATTCCAGAACATAGCCTATCATCTTAGGAAGCCATCACCGAAAATTTCACCTTAAAAGGAGTCCAAATGAGTGAGATATGACCACAATACCTCAATTCGCTCGATTTTCGTCGACTGTTTTTCAAAAAATCACCATAATTTAACCAGACCTCGAAAATTCACGAAACCAATGGGAAATTGTTAAGGACATCTTAAATTAACCTGTGATGGTCAGAGGGAGGCGCAAAGGTCGCCGGAAGGGCTGATCGTGGAGGACGACGGCGGCGGCAGAAACTGGTCGTTACAGGGTCAGCAGCGACCTTTGCTCATTCAAACGGCTCCATCGGACGAATGGCTGGGCCAAATGAGCCTTATAATATATCCCTGGAAAGATAAGACGATAAGCTTTCTATTGGAGGTGGTTTCGCCTCGATCTGATATTGGACGACGGAGTTATGACCGGAACAGTGAGATGGTTCGGGAAAGGGAGAGGAGAGAGGAAGAAGAAGAAGAAGAAGAAGAAGAAGAGGAAGAGCTAGAGGAGGAGGGGGGAGAGAGAAGGAGAGAAGACGTGCGGATGATGAAGGGGGAATAAATAGTAATGAAAATAAAATAAAATAATGAAATAATAATATAATAATAATATAATAATAATATAATAAAATATTAAAAAGTAAAAATAATAATAAAATAATCAAAAGCGAAGACAAAATGATTAGTCCCCTTTTCCTTTTAAATGATGATGTTTTCACTCCTTTTCCTTTTAATCATTACTAATATTTTTGCCAAATTCAATTTTATGATGATCAAAGAACACCTAAAATCAAACCTGAATTTTACTATTTTATGAGGTCAGAAAATGGATAAAATAAAAATAAAAATACTGACTATTTTTATATATTTTTGTGACCTCAAATATTATTTTTCTTGATTTTCTTTTTCTTTTTTTCTCTTTTTTTGTATTTTTCGAAAATATATTAAAAAAAATGAAAATTATGAAAATAATTTTTTTGGTCAAAATGGTTCATTTAGTTTGGCTAAGGTCACCAAAATTGATTTTTCAATTTTTAAACTTTTTATGGATTTTCTATGAATTTTCAAAATAAAAATAAAAATAAATAATAATAATAATAAAGTTGATCAAAATTTAGGTGTCAACAGCTGCCCCTCTTTGAGAGGAATCTCGTTAGAGGTTTCTCTCAAAGATAAGGTGACACCTGAGTCCTGATCGACTCGATTTAGGAAACTAAAGGAAAAGGAGTCATGACATCCAATTTTCATGCTTGTCCATGTATGCTCTTTCTTGAATGGAGAAACATTCATTTGACATGAGAGAGTGAGATAATAGAGAGACATACCTGCCACTTACCTGTTCGATGTTTGTGCGATTTTCGCGGTGTTTGATGGATTCAAGAGAATTTCCAGGAACTCGTTACTAGAGTATCCTAGAGAGGTTAAGCTCTGACCCGTATGGTAGGTCAAACCATAATGGGATTCCTAACTGATAGGAATCTAAGGAAGACGCGTCCCATTTGAGATTTGCCAATGATTTTGATCCGTATGGTGGATTGGACCATTGAGTTGACCATTTAAGTGATTTTCACTATTGGATTGACCCTTCAGGCGGTTTCTACCTTTGATTTGACCCTTCAGGCGGTCTCTACCATAATTTTGACCCTTCAGGCGGTATCTACCTTCAGTTTGCTTTGAAAAGGGGTCTCATGACGAGGGTTCTCCACGTCCGATGAGACTGCCTGAATTTTGAAAAGGGGTCTCATGACGAGTGTTCTCCACGTCCGATGAGACTGCCTGATTTTTAAAAAGGGGTCTCATGACGAGTGTTCTCCACGTCCGATGAGACTGCTTGATTTTTTTTTTTTTGGAAGGGGTCTCATGACGAGGGTTCTCCACGCCCGATGAGACTGTTTCTTTTAAAAGGGTTTTTCTTCCCCCCTTTTTAGAGATCCCGAAGTTTGTCGAGAATTCAGTTTTAAAGCAGTGAAAGATCTTATTTTGACAAAGCTTCACTTGAGTCTGTTGAGGCGACATTCTGGGAGCTGGGTTCTCCAGGTATCCTGCAGAAAGTTCAAACCTGAAAGATTTTTCTTCACCAAGAAAATGTTAATAATCTTTGGGAAGACCACGGCTGTCCATTTGACAAAACCGTATGATTTAAGTTTTAATCATGAAATGTGCATTTTGATGCTGGAGGTTATCCAAAGCATCCTTGCAACATGCAAATGTGATCACAAATTCCTTGCATGAAAAATCCGGATCAACAGTTTGAAAATTCCAAAAAGAGTTTGTTCAAAACATCAATTGGAATATTTCTCGACAAGGAGGTCTTCTCACCTGTTTTGAGATAGTGGTTTTTATAGGGGATGCACTCAATTCCCTACTAACCTGTGCCCAGGTTTTAGGCTCATTCGCAGCGCATACATTTTGATCGGTCGGGAGGTCTTCCACGGGACCGTAATGTTGGGCTTGGTTATTGATCTTCAAGGGGGACCCGCCTTGGAGTCGAGGCCATTGAATAAAAATTTTCATCATCTGTTTCGGGTTTACAAGTCAAGAACCCTGCAAAATGAGAAAGAAATAGTCTTGCTCGTACTTCTTCGAGCTAAGCTATATGTTAACCCAAGTGTCTTAGTCAGAGAAGACTGTTTCAGGGTTATGATGTTGGTAGGATTGGGGACCGAAAAAGGCTTGTTTTTGGCCCAGAATTCATGACGAGTTTGACATTGGTGATCATTGCTGATTTGCCTCCTGTCATTTCCTTTTTGCATCTGTAGTCTTTGAGGTGCGCAACCGATTTTGAGGTGTGCACCAGCTCTTTAGAGAGCGTCTCTTGTTGCATTCAGAGACCGACTCTCTCTATGTCTTTGTTCTGTGTTTGGCAGCATTTAGGGAGTAGTCTTTTTTGGATTTGGCTCCTTCAAGAATTTCCTCTTTTCGCCTCCAGGCTACATTGTGGATCAATCAGACAACTTACACGAGCATCGGCCTTGCTTTTACCAGGCACTTTGCTTTTTCTTGATGCTGGGGATTTTCTTCGTCCTCATTTTCCTTTTGAAATCCCGCTTTTCTCATCTTCGATAGATCATGTTAGACATATGATCGAAAGTCTAAACATGCTTTAAGCATTAGCCTAGGAATTCCTTTGTAATCCCTAAGTCTCGAACTCCTCCGTTTCTGAAGTGATGATGTATCCGTCTTGGAATGTGCAATGATCACCAACGGGTTTATGAAATAATTTGGTAGGCTTAACTTGGCTGTGCAAAGGGTAAAGGTGTGTGGGATAGAGAAATGAATGCTTCTCGTCATCCTATAGCATTTGGATTACCATATAAACAGCACACAAAGATTAATGTTAGTCCGAGCAAGAAAATTTCTAACCATTTTCTCCTGATGTTGCTGGACTCATCTCCATTTTGCCCCGATGTGGGGTGGTTCTTGACAGGGTTAAGAATGAAAAACGCCGTTCAAAGGGGTTTATCAACGGTCACCTGTAGTGTTTGGGGATATGAAACGAATGCCTCTGTCGTCCCAACCCATGTAATCGCTGCAAATGGTCCCTACCATCGTAGACCCAGATTTTGCTATCTGCCCACTCCACTCATCTCTCAAGTGTGTGTTGGACATGTTTGGATTAGGCTCGCCTTTCTTTTGAGTAAATTTCCTTTTGAATGATTTGATAAATAATGATATTTGGAAAAAATTCACTCCTTCTTTCCCAAAATTTATCCATTGAGGGGATTTTGTGATGTATCGTGCATGTTTTATTCATGCTTTGGGCAACCTCCCGATTTAAATCATGAACATCGATGCATTGGATAATTTTCATGACGACTGAAAGGATTTTAACATTCTTTATCTCCAGCTAACTGGGAAAGGGATACTTACCTACCTGTCGCGGCTGCAGACCCCCTAACAAGTAGTACGTGGGATGTAAAAACTTGTTAGTCTCCAATGCGACTCCCCTGCAAAAAAGAAAACAAACAATAAGTGTCAGTTTGCGTTCCAAAATTCAAGACAAATTGGAACGATACCGCCTTGTTCTTGCTTGGTGTTTTCATTTGAACACAAACGCGCGGCTTGCAGAAATTGGCCATCTATATTGTGGCCACGATTCCTCCGTTTGGTTGGCGATGAATCATTCTCAAGGATTTGCCCCATAGGAAATCCATTTGTGTTTTTGGGCGCATTCCAGCGTCACTCTTCATAGTTCCTCCACTTGATCAAAGACCCTTCCTTGGAGTGCTGACTCCCAAGGTTAATAATTTTATTCGCCTCCTCATTGGCGAGTTCTTTTCTTTTGTGGCTTTTGGCGCCAACGACTTCCTGTTAAATGAGGAAAACTCATGTTAAGCATGGGATTTATGGAGATCAAATTGAAACGATACAAAGTTACCGCCTCTAGGTTTGTATCCTGGGGTTTATTTCTGATGCAGATAACTCTGTCATTGCGTCTACGGATTTTGCCAGAGAAGAAACGTCTTTCTTTGCCCAGGGCAAAATTGATTCGCATGCCCCAGTCATGCCTTAACGCTTTCCGCTTTTGTTGGAGATTTCTAATCTCATCTGAAGGAGTCCATGAACCTGCATGTGAAGAAATAGACGTGGGTTTTTATCTGACTTTATTTGGAATTTCTGAAAAGAGGTACTCCCTCCGAAGTTTCGTCCTTTCGTGCTTTTCGAGCAATTTGCCCCGGTGAGGCCGGTTTCGTTGTTTGTCCTCTTTGGATTTGATGACCCTGGTCTGTTGCACTTTTAGGGGGGATCATGAGAGTTTGCCCCTGGCTGGGCTTCTCGGAGAAAAGGGAGAGACTTGCTCCCACGAGTTTTGCCAATCCTGGTCATCTATGTATTCGTGCTTTTCATTCTATTCAAAGAAGGTATTGATAAAACTTGAGATTTTCTTTTCAAGCATTCTTTTCACAGAGATTTTCAGGTGATGAGAAACTTTTTCAGGTTTTCTCAAAGATTTTGTTCACAAATTGAGCCATTAGAACGCTCTTGAAAACATTGAGTCAGACTTATGTTATGAAAAGGGGTACTCCTTGTTTCGTCATTTGGAAGCACCGCCATCTGATTCCCCTGCTTTTGATCGTCGCTGGAATGGATGGCTCCGCATCGTTTTATTCCCCATTTAGGAGGGAAGCTCCTCCTCGGGAACCTGAGTTATTTAACAACTGCTATGTATGCTTGGAATGGCATGCTTGAAGTGTCACAAAGACGGTTATAAAATAGAGAAAGTTCATGTAATGATAAACTTCTTTGAGAGACGTCTTAAGAAAAATTGAAAGGGTGGGATGGGAGCTAGCCCTCATATCATTGGGCATCCTCGCATCCCAAAACTTTGCAAACCAGGAGACATGTGGGAAATCAGGTCTCAGTTTTTTTTTTTTTTTTTTTTCGTCATTGACCGATTTGTGGCTCCCACACGTCCCCTTTTTTGGATTTTTGATTTTTTGATGAATTTTTTTTGTTTTTTTGTTTTTTTTTTATACTTATATTACAATACAACACGTAAGAAAAAGCCCGAGGCACCTAATGTGGATTTAGATGCGTCGAAGAGAGACAGATATCTCTTTACTCCATGGTAGGAGCGTCGCCGTCGAGTGATTTGACAAAATCTCCCAAAGACAAGCTGGTCAAATCAAGTTCCTCCGATGTCGTTTCTATCCCCTCGTCCTTCGACCATTTGGAATCCTTGGAGAAGAACCGGTCGAACTTGTTGCCGAAGATCACCCCCACGGTTTGGTGATCAGGAAGTGGATTATTTTGCACGTTCGGCTCTGTTTTGTCGAATTCAAGGATGCAATTATCGATAAGGGCTTGCACCTTGTGCTTCAAAACAATACAATTGTCTACGTTATGGCCCTTCTCTCCCATGTGATAGGCACATGACTGGCTTTCATCGTACCCGTTAAACTTCACCGGATTCGGCCTTGGAGGCTCTTTAGCCACTAAGTGCTCCTCTAGTAACATAGGAAGTAATTTCGATAACGGCCTTGGCAGGGGGGTGAACTGCTTGGGAGGCAACTTCCTCCTTAGTTCATATGGTTTCTGTACCGACATCGACGAGTTTCCTTGCACCGTACTTGAATTGGAGAACTGCTTAAGGTTGGGTGAGTTTGGTACGAAGGCTACATCAACTTCAGCCCTTCGGGCTGGATATTGGCGTCTTGTTGCGATTTCTGGTGCTTTCCTTTCCCTCATCGCCCATTCCAGCCTTTCTGCGATTTTTATGAGGTGTACAAATGTTTGACAACCAGATGTGTTCAGCCTATCGAAATACTCGTAAGGCAACGCTCTTAAGAAAAGGTCGACCAGCTCGTCCTCTGGAATGGACGGTTTGACTTGTGTTGCTAAGGCCCGCCATCTTTGAGCGTAGGCGCGGATTGCCTCATTCTTCCCTTTTGTGGTCCTCAGCAATTCTTCTCTGGAAAGGGCTGTAGCAGTATTGAACTTATATTGATGTAAAAAGTCCTCCGCCAGGTCTTCCCATCCATCATAGTCCTCCAAATCTAATTCGATGAACCAAGCCAGAGCAGCACCCGCCAGACTCTCTTGAAATGTGTTCATCAGCAATGGAACGTGTCAGAAAAAAGTGCCATTTTGCGTAGGTAATATTTTAAGTGGGCTCGGGGGCAGCTCGTCCCGTTGTATTTTCTGACGAAATCGGGTTCTTTATAGTCTGACGGCGCTTCAATTTTTGCAAATGGTGATATCTTGTCAAATCGAGCCAACTCATATCCTTGGCTGCTTAGGCATTCCTCTATCTTCGCTAGCCTCTTTGCGCCTTATTCGATTTTGCCCGGGGGTTTCTCCTTTTTGTCTTTTTCTAGGTCGATGACTACAGACGCGGCCTTCGGTAGTGCATCAGCTACTAACACTCGATTAACATTCTCGGCCACGTTCTCTTCCCGAGTTCGCGCCACATTCGAAGCATTAGGGGGTGCGGGCGGAGCATCCTGGCTGAGGTCATGATTTCTTTCTTGTGCAGCCACCATCATGGCTTTCATTTCTGCGAGCATGGTGGCCATTGACGCCATCTGACCTTCCAAACTATTCACGCGAGATCCCAACTCCTCTTGCTCCATTCTGGCTCGGAGACGAGTTATAATACGAGTTATTCTTGGTTCCGTGATTAAAGCTACCTGCCCTGTGGTAGGTAGAAAGGCGTGTTAGCATATGGAAAAAAGTTATACTGAGTTCAAAGGGTGAAAGGAATGATACTTACAGACCTTTTGAAGGGGGTAAGACATGTCAAACACATCGATCATGCGCATGTAAACTTGTGAAGTTTTGACACCTAAATGGTGGGGTTCTTGAGACTTAAAGGCTCCCACCTCGAGTTCTAGAAAGGGTAGGTTCCATTGCACAACTATCGTTGCATTGGGACCCAATCCATAGTTCGAAGTGAGCGAAATTAAAAATGGATTACCCCGTGTTTTTCCTCACGGAGGTTCCATTTTCAATTCCTTCTATTGTTTGCTTATAGGGGCGCCTGGGGTTTTAGGCGCGGTTGTGTGTGTTCAGGTGTCGTGATCATCACAATGCAAGTCATGCATAACAGTTTAGCAATCAGCGCTTCAAATCACCCACACAACATACATTCCTACGCCAACCTGCATAAGACAATGTTAATCACGGACTACATCCCTTATTTCTCCAATATGCAAAAACGTTTAACACCTTAAGGTTTAAAGTACATACTTCAATTTGAAGAGCGTCTGCATAAAACAATCAACTTTTTAATCGGCTCAAGTCCACTAAATGGTTAAGAACCAGTCCCCAGCGGAGTCGCCAGTCTGTCGCGACCCTCTCGAGATTCGCCGTGGGCTCTCGAGGGCTAATGGGCCGTCCAGTCTGGTCGGACGCAGGCCTCTCCCAAGGCCCGTTACCCAAATCGCAACGGAGGTATGCGTAGTCGACCTTCAGTGTGGTCTAGTGACATGTGCTAAGTGTGCATGCCATGGAGTCGCCACCAATCATTTTTTTGGAGGGTATGATTGGACCACCCTATTGAATAGTCGGGAGTTTCTATTCAATTCTACGATAACCAGAGAAATGGGTTCGGGGACTT
The DNA here is from genome assembly GCA_021437785.1 of Rhodomyrtus psidioides. Classification (NCBI taxonomy): domain Eukaryota; kingdom Viridiplantae; phylum Streptophyta; class Magnoliopsida; order Myrtales; family Myrtaceae; genus Rhodomyrtus; species Rhodomyrtus psidioides. The sequence goes on along the minus strand of JAILYB010000004.1, from coordinate 13,713,961 downwards.
AGTTACGTCAACTGTTAGAGTTGACGCCCTTTCGGTACCTAAGTTGATTGAATTTTCTGCAATTTTTCTCAAATTTTTTTTTGAATTTTTCCTTAGTATTCACTTTTTTTGAATTTTTTTTATTTGATTTTTTTTATTATAAATTTCCTGAAAATAAGTCCCAACTGAACGGTCCCTAACTCGCCACGTGGCGTCTCGGTGACAATCGAATCATTTTAATTGTTGTAAAATTCGAATTTTATTTCTTTTAATGTTAAAAATATTTTTTTATTCTGAAAATCATCGGATCACGACACGTGGCTCATCTGCAACCATCCAATCTAGCATTTTTTTTTTGTTTTTATAGGACGCAACACAATGCAAAAAAAAAATAAAAAATAAAGAAGATATTAAGTCATTATACAACATAAACATAAGCAAAGGAGATGGGATCCGGTGAATTTTACGACGTCGGGGTCCGTCGGTGCTCGTGCAACAATGTGTGGGGGGTATAAACCACCAGCAGGAGGCTCGGCCTTCCGATTCTGGGGTAGCACAATATAATTTACAGAAAATAAATAAATAAAACACCTTGGACACCAATAGGAGGCTTAGCCTTCCGATTCTGGGTCTTTTATGCGAAATATAGAAATGTTATGACATAAAGTAAATACACAGCAAATATTTAGACACCAACAGGAGGCTCGGCCTTCCGATTCTGGGTCTTTTATGCGAAATATAGAAATGCTATGACATAAAGTAAATACGCAGCAAATATTTAGACACCAACAGGAGGCTCGGCCTTCCGATTCTGGGTCTTTTATGCGAAATATAGAAATGCTATGACATAAAGTAAATACACAGCAAATATTCAGCAACCTTAAAATTCCAGAACATAGCCTATCATCTTAGGAAGCCATCACCGAAAATTTCACCTTAAAAGGAGTCCAAATGAGTGAGATATGACCACAATACCTCAATTCGCTCGATTTTCGTCGACTGTTTTTCAAAAAATCACCATAATTTAACCAGACCTCGAAAATTCACGAAACCAATGGGAAATTGTTAAGGACATCTTAAATTAACCTGTGATGGTCAGAGGGAGGCGCAAAGGTCGCCGGAAGGGCTGATCGTGGAGGACGACGGCGGCGGCAGAAACTGGTCGTTACAGGGTCAGCAGCGACCTTTGCTCATTCAAACGGCTCCATCGGACGAATGGCTGGGCCAAATGAGCCTTATAATATATCCCTGGAAAGATAAGACGATAAGCTTTCTATTGGAGGTGGTTTCGCCTCGATCTGATATTGGACGACGGAGTTATGACCGGAACAGTGAGATGGTTCGGGAAAGGGAGAGGAGAGAGGAAGAAGAAGAAGAAGAAGAAGAAGAAGAGGAAGAGCTAGAGGAGGAGGGGGGAGAGAGAAGGAGAGAAGACGTGCGGATGATGAAGGGGGAATAAATAGTAATGAAAATAAAATAAAATAATGAAATAATAATATAATAATAATATAATAATAATATAATAAAATATTAAAAAGTAAAAATAATAATAAAATAATCAAAAGCGAAGACAAAATGATTAGTCCCCTTTTCCTTTTAAATGATGATGTTTTCACTCCTTTTCCTTTTAATCATTACTAATATTTTTGCCAAATTCAATTTTATGATGATCAAAGAACACCTAAAATCAAACCTGAATTTTACTATTTTATGAGGTCAGAAAATGGATAAAATAAAAATAAAAATACTGACTATTTTTATATATTTTTGTGACCTCAAATATTATTTTTCTTGATTTTCTTTTTCTTTTTTTCTCTTTTTTTGTATTTTTCGAAAATATATTAAAAAAAATGAAAATTATGAAAATAATTTTTTTGGTCAAAATGGTTCATTTAGTTTGGCTAAGGTCACCAAAATTGATTTTTCAATTTTTAAACTTTTTATGGATTTTCTATGAATTTTCAAAATAAAAATAAAAATAAATAATAATAATAATAAAGTTGATCAAAATTTAGGTGTCAACAATGGCCTTTGGCTTGAAGATGCTCAAAGGGTAATATTGACATTCACGCGCAATTAGCTCCAAGCGTAAAGGAGAAATGCTCCCATGAGAACCTTACAGATGAGGTTACCAATACATTCATTCAGGGTATTCAACCTCTCTCCCTTGAGCATTTTTTTTTAACAATCGCGCCTTGAATTAAACACATAATCGTCGACTCTGTATCACCATTGCAAGAGTCCGTCAGTCTCAGGCTGATCGAGCCAGAAATTGAGTTCCTCCCCAAGAAAATCACTCGAATCTCCCAGCCATTGATGCTCAGGTTGGGTGCCACCGATCGCTGGCAATGAATCCTTCTCCTCACTTTCGCCTTGATCGATCAGATTGTTCGGGCTGGAAACTCCATTGTTGCCCTGTTGAGACTGTGATTCATTTTCGCGAGGGGTATTGAGATAGCCCAGGGGATCGTTCAGCTGATTGATCCAAACTTCTAGCTCCTCATCAAGGAAATCGTCTGCTTCTTCGAGCCCTTGGGGCTCAGATCGGGTGTCATTGACTATAGGCGAGGGACTTCTCCCACTGTTCTCTCCATGAGCAATTTGACTCCTCGAATTGGAACTTCCCTCGTTGACCGGCAAGCTCGTAAACGTGTCCCACGTAAATGTCGGATTCGCCATGGGGAGAGCACTAGCAACAGGTTGGTGCTCGTATCGGGGAGTTCCCATTTGCTGGAGTTGTGGTACATACTCTTGAGGAGTATTGAGGTGACTCAGGGGGGAATTTAGCTGATCGAACCAAGTATAGCGGTCTTCAAGGAGATCGTCTGATCCATCGAGCCACTGACACTCAGGTTGAGTATCGCCGGCTACTGGCGAAGGAATTTTTTCGCTATTTTCGTCATGAACGACCTGATTCTTCGAGCCGGAACCTTCGTAGTCGTCTTGTAAGATTGTATGTGCATCCCATGCCCATGCTAGATCTGTTGTAGGACTAGTGTTATCGGCCGGCCGGTGCTCAAACTGGGGAGTCCCTATTTGTTGAAATTGAGATACGTAGTCCCGAGGAGAACCAGGGTGACCCAAGGGTGTACTCTGATTGATGTCTGAACGATCGCCCGCGTAATGGCCAGTCTCGTCGAAGTTGAAGTGTGATCGGGTGTTTCCTGCTTCATGAGGATCGCGGTCACAGCCATGCATATCGTTTAAGCTTGAGTCATCTACATCCAGGTCTGGCGTCGCTTGTCTACCTTTCAGCTTTCTCCTGTAGCGCCAAAGGTGATTCTTGACATTACTTACAGCCAGCCCTGGCACGTTCAGGATCTCGAGTATGCGCAGTGGGGTAGCCGAGCTGATCCCTAACTGTTGGACTGTGTCGACAAATTTGCTATGAAGCTCCGGAGTCCAACGAAGCTTTCTCTTTTTTTCGTTATCCAGAGTAGCACTAGCAACTCGGCGGCTGCTTTCTTCAAGATCCGACTGCGCTGAAGGCTGCTTTGGGGGGAGTTCACCGCCTCTAAATTGATCGGTCTCAATAGGGAGCTTATCATCGAGGAGGCTCCATTCTTTATGATATAGGCTCCATCCGTCAACAGGCAGTGATACTGACTCCCTAGTGTTGATTTGCTCAAGTGAGTCTCGACCGGCGCCCGACCGCTCCAGAGGATGTTGTGGAAGCCATTGTGACAAGTGGGCGGTATTAAACTGCGGATATGGTCTTTCGAGGAATGTTTCGCTGATTGGAATAGGGTTGTTGCAGTTAAGGCAAGCAGCAACGCTCAAAGCTTCTTTACACTTCGCGTTTTCCATTCGGAGTTGTTTAACTTTGTGATGTAGAATCTGCAAATCGCGATGTCTGAATCCATCCATCCACCGGGACCGTTTGTTGCGAAACCAAATCTTGACTCTCGCAGGCTCCATACCCAGCTTCCGGCCTAGCTCAATTTCATGTTCCTCCGTTGGACGGGGGCATTCACTGAAAAAAACATTAAGCTCTTGGCGTTGGCGTGAAGTGTGGGGTTCGTGGAGTTTCCTTCTCCTGCGCTGACCATCGTCACCGACATTCTCGCTGCCGAGGGTTTGGGTTTCTTTACTGGAAGAGCCAATCTCCATAGCCTTTGTGCCAAATCGAGCCCCAAGATCCTCACATTCTAGTAGTTCAAGGTTGGAGATTTCGTGATCAGGAGCTTCTAACAGGTAACGGTAGCTCCCGGGCATGTTGGATCGAAATATCACTAGTCGATTTCCGTTCGCTCAGTTTTCTCCCCTTCCCTTCGAATGATCTCTTTATTTGTAACTTTTTCAGAGGTTAAGCATGTTCCAAGGATCATCCTTTCGACTTAGATAACGATCGTCCGGCAAGCGTTCCTCTCGAGACCTCGTGATTCCCCCATGTCTTTTCTTACTCTGTTCTATGCGAGTGAAGTCTGAAGATCTTTCGCGTCGATCTCGCTTTGTTGAGCACTACGCCTGTCCCCCTAGCTCGGTCTCCAAAGCGATAGGTCTGTCCACCTTTCGACGTCATTATATTTTGCTAAGCCCGAGATGAGGACGGTGGTGGGTCCGTGACTCACCGGGGACGCGTTAATGAAATTTGCTCAGCCCCACTGCACATAGATTACTATTATAACATCTTTTGCTTATTCAAGCGTTATAAGATGAGAGATCAATGCCAAAAAGATTAATATTTTAGCCTGATCAGATTCGGCCTCTCAAATACTCTGTCAATATTCACTCTCTTTTCCAACATTCAATCGCACATGGCTTCCTCTTCTGCACCTGCTGCTTTAGCCAAAGCCTCAACCCAATGGGAGAGGTTTTATCACCTCTTGGGTAGAGGTTATGGCTACATAAACAATCATCCTGAAGCTGAGGTTGAAGTTCGTACTCTGATTCCGGCCTTGGATACCGTGTGTATCGAAGGTACGAAACTGCAAAGGGAGTTTGCGATCTTCCCAACTCTCTTCAACAATTTCCTGAAGGCTTACGAAGTCGCTAGCCGGGAAGTCACTTTGGCTGGTATCGTGCGAGCCCGCTATCAGGACCGAACTGAGTCCCTGATGTTGGCCATGCTGACGGCCGATAACCATAAAAGGGCTGTTGAATACGCCCACGCCCAGGTTTCGATGCTGGTCCGTGAGAGGGACAACTTGGTGGAGCGTCTGGCTCTTTTTGACACCGCCTTTGAGCAAGACCAGCACAACTTCGTGCTGAGGTTCCAGTGCGTCTGGTTGGAGGAAAGGCTTGAAGACCTGAGCATGGATATAGCTCGCGGGAGGGCGCTGGCTCGGGACTTTGAGCTTGAGTTCGAGTACTATGAGACCAAGGTGAACGAACTTAAGGAGAAATGTCGTCTCCTTTTCTTCAAGCTTGTAGACCTCGATTCCCAAAGTGTGGGTTGTAAGCAAGGCATGGATAGCATGGAGAGTTAGTTAAGCTTCTTTGTGATGCTTGTCAGAACTCATTTTGGGTTTACTGCTCCCCCTCAGTGATCTATTTGTAAACTTTCCTGCTGAATGAAATAAATGCGAGCTTGTTTATATACGCTCTTTCATTTTGCATTGTTGACTAGCCAAGAAAGGTTTTTGCTTTCGGATCTACGCGATTCCCTCTTCGCATGTGTCAACAGCTTGACTACGCATCATTCTCACAGCCCGACGCTTTATATTTGATTGACTTGAATGCCTCGTGAGAAATAGATTTGTAGTTGCTCGAAATTTAAAGATTGCCCCTGATCTTGCGATCATGGTGTTTGAGGCAGTTAACGATCTCTCGCTTTCGAGTGTCGCTTACGTTCTGCTCGCCACTTATGCTGTCATTTCTGCCTTCACACGTCGGGGCTGATTTTACCTTGAACTTAATAACAAGGAATTACCGCATACACACGAGATGACGTTCGTGAAAAACATTATGCAAAATCAACTCTAGCTATTGAAGAAACAAACGCATGCACCGATGAGAACTTTACAATAGGAGATACATCCTTCTCGCGTACATCCCCTTCTTTCTTTGGGCATGTCCAATGACCAACCAATCTGGCCTCGGCTTGGGTGTGCCATTACCGACTGCAGATCATGGTTGCCAACCTTTAATAGCTTCCAGCTGATCGAACCAGGTATCAAGTCCTTCATCGAAGAAATCATCTGACCCCTCGAACGATTGATGTGTAGGTTGAGCCGCATCGCCCGATGGGTTCTTCGAACTGGAACCCCCATCCTTGTTTGGGATTATAAGAGGAGATTTGATCGATTGACTACCACAAGCATCTCCCACTTGGGAATTAGGGAAATAAAAATGCTCCAAGCATTCTCCCATTAGATCATCTGAAGCCACATGCTCCGATTGGGGAAACCCTCGAGCACTGGGCGTGGTGGGCTGATCCGCAACAGGAAGAGCGCGGGCTAGCTGCTGCTCGGACGGAGAAGTGATTACTTGCTGCATTCGTGGTACGTACTCTTGAGGAATGCCGAGATGATTCGGAGGGATATCATGAACAATTTCTCCGTAATCGGCAGTAGAACGGCTGGCTCGGTTGGTGTCGAGATCCGGCCAGACCTCTCTTGACTTACGTAGATTTCGTTCGAGGTCACGCCTGGTGTTTAAGTTCGAATCGGGCCCTTCTAGGCTCAGCATGGTAGAACGTCGTCTTAGCGCCTTTCGGTAACTACCAAGGTGGCTCGTGACTGCATATATAGAGACTTCCGGTTCGTTCATGATCTCAAGTATGCGTGCTGCACGCGTTGGTTTGGTTCCTACCTCCCGAACCGCGTCGAGGAACTTGCGATGAAGACTCGGGGGCCAGAAGAAATTCTTCTTCTTTTTTTGTCTGATCATGGCATCGATGACTGGGTGATCATCCTTTGATAGATTTTTGGTATGGTCTGATTGTGCCGGTAGTTGTTGTAGAGGAAGTCGATGAGCTTCGAACTGATCGGGGGCAAGAGTAGGCCTATCGCCGGGGACTGCATAGTGACATATATCCTGTCCTTCAAAAGTCGGTTCGAAGGGGTAGGACTGCGGACGAACATTCGCGACCATCATGGAAGGGTTGTCACGGAGCAACTTGCGAAGGTCGATAGGGCCACCACAATTGGGGCAAGTGGTAGTAACGAGAGTCTCCTTGTACCATACGTTCTCTGCCTGCAGTTTATCGTGATATTCCACCAGAGTGGCGACCTCTCGACGTCTGCACTGATCTACCACTTTGGCCCGCTTGTTCTGAAACCAATACGTGACTCTCGTAGGCGTCATCCCCAACTTTTGGCTTAATTCTTCTACTTCTTTTACTTTCGGACGAGGGGTTTTCCTGAAAATAGCTTCGAACGCTTGGATTTCCTCCTTACTATGAGGCTGGCGAGATCTGCTTTTTCGAGGTTGGCCGTCGCTATCGTCGTCGCCGTCGTCGTCGCCGGAATCCTGAACCTCACTGCTGGGGACGTTGGGCTCTACGGCTTCGGTACCAGGCTCGATCATGGACCCTTCGAGGTCTTCGAATTGGACATTATTTAGGCTGTTTGGGCTAGTCGCCTCTAACAATTGATGGTAACTCCCAAACATATTGGATCAGGAAGAAGTCTCTCGATTCTTACTCACTCAGGGTTTTGTGATCTTCCTTGTATGTTCACTCCTTCTCTGAGTTTTCTCTTGAGTGACTCCGCGTGTTCAAGAGGCGTTCTCTGGACACGGATGAAGATCATTGGGTGAGCGTTCCCCAAGGTTTCGATTTTACCGCTTTGTCGTTTTCCTTCTTTTTCGTTGGAGAGATCTCGAATCGCTTTTCTTTCCTTGGTAGCCGAACTTGTCTCCCACTATCTTTCCAAAAGACTGAATTATGTCCACCTCCCACTCAGCTTTTCATCCTGACAAGGCTGCCAAACCCTAACGCGGCCTCTTCGACATTTGCGCTCGACTCCCGCTCCCTCTCAATAATGATGAAACAGACAACTCTTTTACGACTTTTCAGACTCGTCAGACCTGAAATTGCGGATCGAGGCGGGTCTGATGATTCACGGGAGGAGTGACCCCTGCTTTACATTAATTATCCCGGCTCCACAAGCATTATTGTTATGGCTTTTCTCCACTCTCGAGACGCTACAAAAGCGCGGAGTTGATGCAGAGAAGGTTAGTGCTCTCCTTCGACCAGCTTTCACTTTCATTCATTTCATTGCACTCGTCTTCCTCTCCATCTTTCCAACGAGAAATGGCTTCACCTTCTGTTTCTTCCTCTGACTCTTCCCATGCTTGCATTTTTTCAACCGCAGTCCCGGCCCGATGGGAAAAACTCTATAATCTCTTGGGTCGGGGCTATGCTTATAAAGCCGATCATCTGGAGATCGAGGCTGAGATCCGCGTTCTATTCGAGGCCACAGACGCTACTTCCATCGAGGGTACTGAGTTGGATAAGGAGTATAAAACCTTCCCGGCCCTCTTTGCAAACTTTCTGGAGGCTTACCGTGTTGCTCACCGGGAAGTTCTCGTGGTTCGTGTCTTACGAGCCCGCTACGAAGACCGTTGTGACTGCCTGACGTTGACTAACTTCGTAGCTGACAGCCACAGTAAGGTTATGGAAACTGCCAACGAGCGAGTCTCAACGATGCTTCGTGAACGGGGAAATTTGGTGGAGCGTTTGGCCTTGTGCCTGACCACCTATGAGCACGACCGTCGTAACCTCATGTTGAAGTTTCAGAGTGAGTGGCTGGAAGAGCGACTCGATACCGTTACGGCGGATGTATCCCGTGGGAGGGAATTGGTCCGGGACCTGGAATCTGCTGCTGAAGATCATAGAGCCAAGGTTGCTGATCTTAAGAATGAATGCAAGCGCCTTCTTCTCCAGCTGGCGGATTTTGATATGCGGAGCAGTGAGTGCAGGCAGAGGATCAGTAACATGGAGGGCCAGTTGAGCTCCTTCGTGTTGCTGATTAGGGCTCACTTTGGCTTTACTTTTTCGCCTCGCTAATCTGTATTAACCCGCTTTGGAAGTCTTTCGATTGAGCGAAATGAATGAAAGCTCCAGTGTGTGTGCTTTTACTTTTGTACAGTTCATTTCTTCGAACGTCCGAATACTTTCAACTTGGGCGAGCTGAGTCAATAAATCGAGTGAATGTGTCTTGATTTTCTAACTCGTTTATGATCAGATGGAAGAATAGTCGCAGATTTGTCCAAGAAAAGATTTCTCTATACTACTTGTTTTTCACCTGCGAATGAAAAGACCGAGTCAGAAGGAATAATTTGAAAAAGAAAGCATATACTCCTTTCAATCTTATGCTTGCTCGTGATTAATAAGGACAAAAACTTTTACAAGGGTTTTAATCTTGTGCGAAAAGTTTTTATCAGTATTCCTCGAAGGAAAGCATGCTATTGAAAGGAATGTAATTCACGATAATCGCTTTTGATCAATTCCAAGCAAATCAATGGAATGTTCAAAAGTACAAGATATAATCCTGATCAATTATCATGGATTACCAATGATGCAAAACACGCATGAGTCAATTTCAAGTTTATAGTTCCTTCTGGCGAAATTGAGATTGGATTGCCCTATACGGCTAAAAAGGTCGTGTCAGACCTCCAATTTCAATTTCCTCCTGTGGAATTATAAAATTGATTTTGGCGAATTCGAGTGATTAGTATAAATGCCACTACCACATTCCAATGATAAATCAAAAAGAAATACAGCAAATTTCAACTCGGATATACATAACACAAATAGATCCCTAATACAATAAATCTAAGGGATAAGATAGAGAGGATCTCAGCAAAATGAATCCTATACAAAAAGGCTAGAGATGAAAAACAAATCAAAGGAATGTGATCCTAACGTTTAAGGATGCCCCAGCTTCGATCTTTGAGACGGGACTTCAGGATCACCTGCCCCAACTTGTCATCTTCATTGGGTGATACCTCAATAAATGTTCATAGTAGGCTCCTTTATCGCACACTCGGTGTTCGTCGTGGGATATCACCTTCCTCGTCTTCTATCAAGGACGTTGGGGACAAACACACATATCTATCCTAGAAATGGCATTTAATCTAATCACCCGAATGCAATGAATGAAATGCCTATATTTACATGAACGGTGATAGATTTGGGGGGAATAGAGAGTCTTACCAACCCAACTCGTCGACTTATGTGCGGTTTTAGGTGTACCAACCGCCCAAAGACATGCGCATGAGACAAGTGATGGCAAACTTCTAAAAAAAATCAGAGGGTTTGGCACCTAAGGTTAAGGTTCTCACCTCGAGTTCTAGAAAGAGCCGATTCCATTGCACAGCTATCGTTGCATTGGGGCTCGATCCATAGTTCAAAATGAGTGGAATTGAAAAGTGGATTACCCCGTGTTTTTCCTCACGGAGGTTCCATTTTCAATTCCTTCTATTGTTTTCCTATAGGCGGCGCCCGGGGTTTTAGGCGCGATTGTGTGTGTTCATGTGTTGTAAGTATCACAATGCAAGTCATGCGCAACAGTTTATCAATCAGCACTTCAAATCATCCACATAACATACATTCCTACGCCAACCTGCATAAGACAATGTTAATCACGGACTACACCCCTTATCTCTCCAATCTGCAAAAACATATAACACCTATCATAAGCGGACTTACCTCACCTTCAAGAGCGCCTGCAGGGTTAGAAATATCACTCAGCGTTTTAATTACGGCCTAAGTCCACTTGGGGTCTAGAACCATAGGTTCTAGAACACAAATTCCCCAGTGGAGTCGCCAGCTGTCGCGACCCGTCCGAAGGCGGACGCGGCTAATGGATTACCGATCGCGGGCCTTAGATCAGCGCGGGCCCTCCCAGGCCCATACCAAATCGCGGCGGGAGTATTTTTTGAGGGGATTCGACGATAACAGTCGATCGCTTTCGACCTTAGTGTGGTCGTGGTGGCATGTGCAACTTGTGCATGCATTTGGAGTCGCCACCGGTCTTTCTTGGAGGGTAGACCGGAAACCTTACTGACCGATTGGGAGAGATCGATCAGTTCTGCGGAACCAGAGATTTTGGGTTCGGGGACTTGGTTACGTCGGTGTCATTACCAACGCCCTTTCGGTACCTAACGCGAGTGATTTTCCTAATTAAGATTTCATGCGGATGCAATTTTAGGTGAGGTATGCTTGATTCAGGATTTCATGCAGATTGGAAGACTATTCCTATCAATCACAATCAATTTTAAATGAAAGCACGATCAAGTGCATAAATAAACCACATCGATGCACATCAATCCAAATCAATGGCTTCCTAATATAGCCATAAGGGCTTAGAGAATGTGTGATTTCAGACCAGGGGTAAAATGGGAAGATTTGGGGACGATTAGCCCGAAGGGCAAAATCGTCATTTTTTGGAAGGTTTGGATACCGAATTACCCAAAATATTCCATGGCCAGTTGATCGTGGTCATTTCCCATTTTTGGGAATTTTTTTGGAATTTCTTGATTTTTCTTCAATTTTTGAAAGACAATTCGCCCAAAGGGCGAAATCGTCATTTTAAGAAGGGTCGGGTTCAAAACACCCGGGATGAGTCTTGGCCAGTTGATTGTGGCCATTTCCTATTTTTTTGGGATTTTTCTAGAATTTTTAGAATTTGTTTGGAAGACGGTTTGCCGGAAGGGCAAAACCGTCATTTTTGAAAAGACCGGGGGGTCGAAAGACCCGGAACAGGTCATGGCCAGTTGAATGTGGCCATTTCCTATTTTCTGGAATTTTTTTATAATTTTTCTGAATTTTCCGAATTTTTTTGAATTTTTTATGATTTTTCATTTTTTATTGAATTTTTGAATTTTTTTATTTTTTTTTAATTATTCCGAAAATGGTGATCCGGATTGGGCTTCTGAGTCCAACCCTTCTAAAACCGCAAGCCCAGGAGGGAACCAAAAGCCTAAATGAGATTTAAAAATAAGAAATGCCCACATTGCCCTTTTTTTTTTAAATTCGAACTAAGCTTAGGCCTGGCCCAACGCTTTCTGTTCTTTCCTCTAAAGGCCCATATAGACCAGATTTTAAGAACCCACGCAATAGCCCAAAGGAAGATCAAACCCAAACTCCCCTAGTCTGATTTACAAGAAATGCTGCCCACGTATACTCCATTCGCCCATCTCCATTATCTACATTCCTTTTTTTTTTTACATTACATTTATTATTCCTGCATTCTTTTTCATCTTAGGTCACCTTCTTTCCGGATCGTCTTCTCCGCGGCGCCTCCACTGGGACTTTTACAAGGACCTCACCGAGACCTCTACGCCTACTAACATAGACATTCAACGGCCACCATCCTCAACCTTCGTCGACCGTAGCTACCACCTATGTCTGCTTCCCATCTTGCCACCGGCAACCGATTTCAACCATCACCAACTACCGCCGGCACCTACGCTTCACGTCAACCTCAATACCCTCCGAACCATCGTCGCCCTCACAAAAGAAGGGTATCCCGGACATTTGCGGTAGACCCGAATCTGACCTCGATCACGCCATGATCGAAATTTCGAGCAGTGATAAAAGCAAAGAACAGCCCAATACCGATTTCAAATAAAAAATGAAGTAGAGAACTAACAAAAGAGCAAGTAGGAGCTCATGGTTTTGCCAAGGATTTTCGGTTCATGGAGGACGTACGGCGTGGATGTCCTTGAATCGTAGCTTTGCGAGCAAGATCGAAACGCACGACCACTCGAGCTAGACTACCCACATCACTTGCAATATCTATATCTACTCTATTTAGTAGAACATAAACCGAACCCGCAGTCAATACAACACAAAAACAGGGTAGATCGGAACCAAACCTGCTTGAGCTTGGCAATGGCGACGACGACTGCAGCGAGGTCCGAGTAAGAGTCCAAAAGCCTTCAGTCTGGGACTCCCACCTTCACACCTTATCTGATCTTGTCCCCGAATCCCAGCAACGGAGACTTCTCTTTTTGTTGTTCTTGCATGCCCCCGTTTCTCTCTTTTTTCCTGTTCTTCATCTCCCCTTCTTGTCCACGACGTCCAAAGCTCCTCCTCCCTCTTCTTTTTTTTGTTTTTTCATTCCCCTCTTTTCTTTTCATTTCTTTACTCTTCCACCCATTCCCTTCTCTTTTCTTTTTACTTCTTTATTCTTCCACCCAACTTTCTTTATTCTTCCACTCCACTTCACTATCCATCATCCGTCCAAAATGACATCTCCAACGTCCACAACTAAAACATAAAATAAAATAAAAAAATTAAAAAATTAAAAATTAAAAATTAAAAAATTAAAAAATTAAAAATTAAAAAATTAAAAATTAAAAATTAAAATAAGAACCACACGTACATTCCCCTCCATTGTGTGAACAATTTAATAAAATTTCAACGTAGGGCAATCAAATCGGATGTCGAGACTTCAAAATTACAAAAATTGCAAATTAAAAGACATAATATGATAATTTTTTTATTTCGATTCGGGTTTATGTTTGTGAAGGAACATAGTGACCCAAGCCGTATTTTCAAGATTTAAAGTGACACACTCGAAGAAAAAATTAAAATAAAATTATTGAATATTTTTTTGTATTTTTCTGACCATAAATGGTATTTTTCTGATTTTTTTGGTATTTTTAATAATTAAATAAATTCGAAAAATATTATAAAATACCAAAAAATATTTTTTGTTCAAAATTGGTCCCCGAGGCTAGGCCAAGGCTTCCAAAGTTGATTTTATGATTTTATGACCTTTTTTGATATTTTTAATTAATTTTAAAGAATAAAAATCACAATAATAGATGGTCAAAAATCAGGTGTCAACAGTCGCATCTCTATTTTGCATTGATTTCGCTCACATACCCTGAATCGAGTCTTCGAACTTAGCTTTCCTAGCCGACCCCTGCTCATTCTTGCCCAGCCAAATCTGGGCCAAGCGAGCTCAATCGGAGATCGAGGTAAGTCTTCTGCACCTCTTACCATGTCGATCTGTGAGTGAATTGATCTAATCTTGCGTGGTCTGTGTGATTGAACTTCCATGGCCGTACTCGGCGACCCGCATGATACTCTTGATTCTGTGGATTATATGCTTCGATCCTTAGATATGTTAGGATAGAGTCGATTGCAAGTCGATTGCCGCCGATCTCGCGCGATTCCATCAAGATCCCACCGTCGGATCGTCGCCGGAGAAGCATAGCCGTTCGTCCAGTTGCAGGTGCGAGGTTGAAGACGAAGCTGACATGGCGCGGTCAACCGGTCAAACTCCTAGTTGGCATTCGGCCATTGGTCCACGTGTCTGTCGAGTCAGCTCGACCGTTAGTCTGTTAGGGTGAGTCAACGTAGATCGGACGGCCTAGGTTAATCGAGTCCAACAAATAGTGGCCGTCCGATTAGAAATTATTCGAAAAATGATTTTAAATCAGAAATAAAAAATGATGGAAACGGCGCTGTATGGGTTAGTCAAGAGGCGACGTCGTTCATGTTAGTAGGATTGGACGGTTCAGATTAAGATTTAGGTTCTAATCGTGGCCGTAGGTTTAAGTAGTCCGATCCGACGGCGATGATCAAGTCTTCGTCCAATCTGGACCGTAGGTTCTAATAATCAGATCCAATGGGCGCAGATTAGCCACGCGGTGCATTAGGGACCCTTGAATCAGATCCAAATAATTCGAAAAATAAAAAAAGACTGGGACGACGTCGTTTTGAGGAAGCTGGTTTCGCGGGTTCGGGCCTGGGCCGGGTTCCGACCCGAGTGGGTCGGGTCGACCCGGTCCGAATCATATTTTTTTTAATAAAAAATTCCGAAAATGATTTTAAAAAATAAAAAAAATTAGAAAAATCTTAAAAAATCCAAAAAAATGCTAAAAAAATTCCAGAAAATTCCAAAAAATGTGGAAAAATGGTGAAAAATCCTAGGCATTCCAGAAATCCCCAAAAATCGAGGGTTGACTACAGACAATTGGTCAACCCTATTTTTGGGGTTTCTTATCTGATCTTCCTAGACTTGACGACATTATCCTTTAAGGGTAAGTCGCATTTGTTGCGTACGTATGACAAAATCGATAATGCCAAAGTAAGAATTAGGGTCGAGTAAGCGATCAATTCTTAGGTTTGGGTTTTCGAGTCCCGCCCCTTTTCTCAAAATGACGATTTTGTCCCTCAATGGGAAAATCATCTTTCTTGTCTCAATCGAGTTCTGAAAATTGCTTAAAGTTAGGGTTCGGGTCAGGTGGACGACCAGCCCTAATATTTAAGATTTTCAGTTCTCATAATTGTCCAAAATGATGATTTTACCTTTCGAGGGTAAAATCACTTTTAAATTCTAGAAAAATCCTGGAAATTCCCTAAAAATAGGAAATGGATTGGATTGATAGCCAATCCTATTTCCCCTGTCCTTTCACTTCCCAATTCATCTAAAATGACAGATTTACCTTTTCGATGTGAATTTTCCCCGAATTGCTCAAAATTACGATTTTGCCCCTCATGGGCAAATCATGCCAAAATCATTCCTAAGCCTTGATTGATATTTCTCTAGGCTAATAGGGCCTCATTAGGGATGCCATGCTGATTTCATGCGTTTTATCCGCATGTATTGGATCCTTGATTTGCGCACTTATTTCTAATGATTGTGAGTGATAGGTTAGCTATTCCCATCTGCATGAACTCCTAGATTTAGGATCTGTACACCACTCTTCTGTATGAAATCCTAGGATCAGATAAACCATTCAGCTTAGGTACCGAAAGGGCGTCAACTCTGACAGTTGGCGTAACTAAGTCCCCGAACCCACTTCTCTGGTTTATGCAGAATCGAATAGACCACTCCCAACTATTCGATAGGGTTCCCAATCGTACCCTCCACGAAACGATTGGTGGCGACTCCTTGGCATGTACACTTATCACATGTCACTAGACCACACTGAAGGTCGACCACGTATATCCAGCAGTTGCGATTTGGGTAATGGACCTTGGGAGAGGCCCGCGTCCGATCATACAACATTGAACGGCCCATTAACCCTCTTTAGAGCCATAGACGGTGCCCGTGGGAGGGTTGCGACAACCATCATGCAAATCGCGAATTACCTTTTCTCGTAATGATGTTCTAGGAAGGCAAAGTTGATTGCCATGCATTAGATAACTATCCAGAATATAGAACTCTTGCACAGGTTGACCAGCAGCACACGTCTCCCAAATCAGCCCAAAATTTTCATCGCCTGCATAACAGTCTCTCAATTGTTCGAACCCCAGAATGTCCTGGTGCAATATCCTGCTCAATGCATCTGCTACAACATTATGCACACCAGATTTGTGCTGCAACCTGAAATGGAATTTTTGTAAAAACTGACACCAACACGCATGCATATCTTTTCTGACCCTCTTTTGACTATTTAAGTACTTTAAAGCTTCATGGTCAGAATAAAGCACAAATTCTTTCCCAATCAGATAGTGCACCCATGTCTTCAAAGCTCTTACGATAGAGTAGAATTCTTTGTCATAAGTGCTCCACTTTTGTCTCGCATCACTAAGCTTCTCACTGAAAAAATAAATTGGCTTACGCTCCTGAGACAAAACAGCTCCTATACCTACTCCACTGGCATCATAATCTCCCTCAAACAGCTTATCAAAGTTAGGTAGAGCCAGAACAGGTGCAGTACACAACTTCTCCTTTAGAATAGCAAAACTATTCTCTGCTTCCTCTCCCTACAGAAATCTACTTTTCTTCATACACTCTGTAATCGGGGCTGCGATAGTGCTAAAATTCCTAATAAATCGCCTATAAAATGTAGCCAACTCATGAAAACTACTAACTTTAGAAACTGTTTTTGTAGTCGGCCACTCTCTGATGGCTTTCACCTTCGTCTCATCCACCCTTATTCCCTCAGCAGTGATTATAAACCCCAAGAATAGCAACTTATTAGTCAGAAAACTGCATTTCTTAAGATTCACATGCAGCTTACTAGTCTGCAAAGCTGTCAACACTTTCCTCAAGTGCATCAAATGATCCTCCTTAGTCTTACTATAAATCAGGATATCATCAAAATAAAATACGACGAATTTGCCAATAAAAGATTTCAAAACATGATTCATAAGCCTCATGAAAGTGCTTGGAGCATTAGAAAGCCCGAACGGCATCACCAACCACTCGTACAGCCCCTCCTTTGTCTTGAAAGCTGTCTTCCACTCATCTCCAGGACGAATATGAATATGATGATATCCATTCTTCAAATCTAGTTTCGTAAACTACTTAGCTCCATGCAACATATCCAACATATCATCCAATCTCGGGATGGGAAATTTGTAGCCCACAGTTATCTTGTTGATGGCTCTGCTGTTGACACACATCCTCCAACTCCCATCTTTCTTAGGAGTTAGCAAGGCAGGAACATCACATGGGCTCATGCTATATTGAATGTGCCTCTTTCGCAACAACTCTTTCACCTTCTCCTTTAGAATATCACTCTCCTTAGGAATGAATTGACACCTCTGAAATAAATTTTAAAAAATTTCATAATATTTTCAAAATTATTATTCGTGAATCCACGCCGTCCCACACTTACTGCAGTGCATGTCTATTTATTAGTTAGAATGCTACTATGGTCTTTCAAAATAATGAAATGAACAAGTGGGCTAGAGCTCACTATACCCGCGTGTATGTGCGCGATTATTAAGCACACTTAGCACTTACTATCGAAATGGTGCGGCTGTTTACGTATGAGTTGAAGTTAATTTTTATTTTTTTTATTATTTAATTTCGAATTTTATATTAAGAGTTTCGATTTTTTAGATGAGACAGTTTTCAGACAATGAAAGGTTGGGTCTATCCAAATTAGAAGTTTTTTAAACATGAATAAGTATGTGCGATTTTGTAGTTATTCGGACATGAAGAGGGAAATCCAAATTAACCGTTATTGGACACGAAGATGTGTATGAGAATTAACTACTTTTTCGGACGGAAAAATGTGCGCTCTTTTCTCATTATATATTCAACTATTTTGTTCATTTTCATAACGCACTTCTTCAAATTTTCAGATTTTCGTTTCTTTCCAAAATAGATACAACCTTCCTTTTTAATTGTTTCCTTGAGAGTTTTTGAAGAGTTATTAGAATTGGTATCTAATGATCTCGTTTGAGACTGTGTTGTTTACTAGAGGATCTTTGCCTGTAACCATTAACAATATTATACGCAAATGATTTCTTAAAAATTGTTATCACACCTGATTTTTTTTTGTGCATCTCATTTATATTTCCTAACATGTAGTTCATAGTTATCGAGCTAAAGATATCTGCAATAACATCAACAGGTACACTAACTGAAGAACCGCAGGAGCTGACGGCAGAATAAATATCCATTTCTTACTATACTTCCTCGGGAAGAAAAAGAAAAAGAAAAGGAAACGAATGGTGGGTGAAGTTGCTTGCAGGGAAATTTTCCAAAATAATATTTTTTAAATATTTACCAAAATAATATAATAAAAAAATATTTACTAAATTGGGTGTCAATCGACAATTGGGCCGCCGATCGGCACTCAATTCGCTCCCAATCGGCGGCCCAATTGCCGATTGGGGCCTCAAAATAATTTTTTTAATTATAATTATTTAATTTATTTTTTATTTTTTATAAAATTAATTATTAAATAATAAATTATATTGAAATTACGTAAACTTTGAGGAAAAGAAGACAAGATCTACACAATTCATATTCCACCATTAAAATTTAATTTTAATTTATAATTTTTTTATTATCAATTACATAATAAATTATATTAGAATTACGTAAACTTTGAGGAAAAAAAAGGCAAGCACTACATAATTCATATTCCTCAAAGTTTACGTAATTCTAATATAATTTATTATTAATAATTACTTTTATAAAAATTATAAATTAAAAGTAAATTTTAATGATGGAATATGAATTATGCAGTGCTTGTTTTTTTTTTCCCTCAAAGTTTACGTAATTCCAATATAATTTATTATTTAATAATTACTTTTATAAAAATTATAAATTAAAAGGTGGAATATGAATTATGCAGTGCTTGTCTTTTTTTCCTCAAAGTTTACGTAATTCCAATATAATTTATTATGTAATTGATAATATAAAAAATATAAATTAAAATTAAATTTTAATGGTGGAATATGAATTATATAGTGCTTGTTTTTTTTCCTTAAAGTTTAAATAATCCCAATATAATTTATTATTTAATAATTAATTTTATAAAAATTATAAATTAAAAGGTGGAATATGAATTATGTAGTGCTTGTCTTTTTTTCCTCAAAGTTTACGTAATTCCAATATAATTTATTATGTAATTGATAATATAAAAATTATAAATTAAAATTAAATTTTAATAGTGGAATATGAATTGTGTAGTTCTTGCCTTTTTTTCCTCAAAGTTTACGTAATTCAAATATAATTTATTATTTAGAAATTACTTTTATAAATAAAATATAAATAAAAAATAAAATTTAATGGTGGAATATGAATTATGTAGTGCTTGTCTTTTTTTCCTCAAAGTTTACGTAATTTCAATATAATTTATTATTTAATAATTACTTTTATAAAAAATAAAATATAAATTAAATAATTATAATTAAAAAAATTGTTTTGAGGCCCCAATCGGCAATGGGCCGCCGATTGGGGCCCAATTGCCCATTTAGGTCCCAATCGGCGGCCCAATTGCCGATTGGGAGTGAATTGGGTGCCGATCGGCGGCCCAATTGCCGATTGGCACCCAATTCAGTAAATATTTTTTTATTATATTATTTTGGTAAATATTTTTTTAAAAAAATTATTTTGGAAAATTGGCCTTGCTTGCGTGGTCCTCTTGAGGCTGATATTAGGCGGCGGAGCATCTCAGCCTCTCAGGAATGAATGGTTCACATAGAAGATGTCCTTAACAACGAACTTGCCATCCGAGAAATTCATGACAAGTGTCAGTGATATTTTAAAATAGGGTTAATACAATCAAAGAACATTTGCAACAAATTTACCCAAATTATTTTTTTGACGATGAAAAACCCTAAATTGATTTACCTGTGACAAATTTACCCCAAATTGGTACAACTGTGACAAATTTACCTTCCATTAATTTTTGTTAAATTTTACCGTCAAATTGCTAAGTTAGATGACATGTGGCAATTGTTGGGTGTACACATTACCCTATGTCTGCTACATGAGTATCAATTTAGAATTTTTCGTGGTATTAACTCAATTTAACGAAAATTAATATATGGTAAATTTGTCATATGTACACCAATTAGGATTTTTTTTTGGTAAAAAAAAATCAGTTTGAGATAAATTTGTCGCAGTTGTATCGGTTTAGGGTTTTTGGTGGTCAAAAAAATAGTTTGTGGTAAATTTGTCACAAATGTATCAGTTTGGGGTTTTTGATGGTTTAAAAAATAATTTTGGGTAAATTTGTCACAAGTGTACCGATTTGAAGTTTTCGGGGTATTAACGCTTTAAAATATCATGGACTTCTTTCAGATTGATTGTAATTGATATTGTAGATAGCTGTAATGTAAAGCTTATAATTATGTACTCTTTTTATATACATCGAAAAAGATATAAATTATCCAGTTCAATTTTATGCATTGTTCTTTACCTTGATATTAGAGCCATCAACATTTGAGGAAAAGCAATCAGAGCGTGTTTACAACAACGCTAGTCGCATAGTTCGCGTTTCTCATTGGTGATCGTCACGACACCAGCCACATAGGCTGCGTCGCTCCACCGTAGTCGTCACAACACCAGCTGCACCGGCCGCTCATGTTTCTCCACCAAGTCCGCAGCTTCGGTTATTGTTCAAGATTTTTCCAATGCTCATTTGGGGAAGAAAAAAAAAAAACCCGATTCAACTTTCCGCATTGTTCCTAACTACAGGGTACATCTCTTTGCAGGTAGTCTCGAAGCCACAACACAACTCTTTTTCGCGGGAATTCCAGAAAGGGTAGCCGCTGTCAAGGCCGTGCCCACGTCTCCGAGGCTCGAAGGCCTCATATCGCTTATCGTCTGATAGAGCCGGATAGACTAAGTTGGCAAAAGACGATGACAAGGACCAATTTGCGACGACTAGCTACGCACTTGAAGTTTTGGAGATTCATTTGGGACTACAAGGTAGGAGGCAGAGGATTTGCAGAGAAAGAGGTAGGAGAGCGTATGTGAAGGCTCTGCAGAAAAATCAAACGGAGCGAGCGTGGGTTGAATTGATCCCAACTCCTGTCGCTGTCTTCTAGTGCGCCGGTTCATCGACTTCGAAGCAAAATGCCAAGCGGGGCAGAAAAGTGGCCCAATGCGTGCATTAGTCAAGCACCGAAAATGCATTCGATGTGCGACGCAGGAACTTTGCCCTGGAAAGTCTTGAGGGAACGAACCATGAAACTTCCAAGTCAACGGGACCTCCAAATCACAATTAGGTTTGGAGGACCCGCCAACGTGTTGAAATGTGGAAATTGATGATCTTCCGCAAACCGTGAAACTCCCGAGTCAATGGAACCTCTAAATTACACCTAGGATCAAACCTCCATTCAATGTACGAAATCTGAAAAGAAGAAGAAGAAGAAGAGCATGAACCAAACGAAAGTTGGTGGGCTTGTAACGACCCTGTCCGACGAGGGCGTGTGGGCTCTGACTACGAAACGTAACGGGTGTGCTGCGACTCATGTCAATGTCGAAGGGGACAGGAACGAACCGAATCCCACGTCGCCTGGGCATGGTGAGGTGAATTGCTATATATGGGATATCACTTGTCCTTAACTTGCAACGTGGCCTTTTTTTTGGAGCGAAGGCTAGAAGAACAAAACCGTGCGGGCTCCGACCCAAAGCGGATAATATCGATGCGAGCGGGACCGTGCGTCAAATGTACATGGAAGTACTGAAGCTCGACTTTCATTCAGATGATGTCGGTATTTGGATATACGATAGCTAGCCTACGTGAATGTATTGATGGCGAGGTGATGATAGGCGTATAAAGATTGGTCCATTAAACTGATTTACTTAAGTGATGTCCCAAACTGTACAAGTCACCTTCTAAATTGCCAGTGGAGTGCAGCAACTGGATTAAGGAATAACGGGGGTGGAAAAAAAATATATACTATATGAGTTTAGACTTTGAAGGAATCATTATTTAGGCGCGGTCCATTCTAAATTGCCAGACGAATGATCATCTTCCTTCCCCAAAAGACAGGAACAAAGAAGATGCTTTCCACAAAAACGGATCCGGATTGCCTAATCTTTCCTCAGAAGGTTAGGCGTCTATCCTTGGGATCCAGGCCGTTCGTTTTTGGATGGACGGCCCAGACTCCTTTTTTTATAGGGTAATTTTTTGAATTTTTTATATATATTTTTGTTAGTAATAATTTGGGTCGTCTATTCATAACATGGACGGTCCGAATTTCAAGGGCATGACCTAACCTCCTGAGAAAAGGTTAGGCGATCCCTTTCCACAAAAACCACCATCTTCTTCTCTTCTCTCTCCTCCTCTATCTCCCTAGACTCCTTCTTCAAAATTTGAAAAAAAAAATTATGGAAAAGTGCGGCTCTGAATTACACCTTTCTTTTGAAAGAAAAATGGATGTGAGAACACATAATAGACCCAAAAAAAAAAAATTAAGAGCCAATAAAGTTTTCAACTTCTTTACTTAATCAAGTAAACCAATCATGAGCTTGCGCATGAAGCGCTTGTGAAGTTGGATCCGGTTCCTGTAAAGTTCGACACATGAAAATTCTACACGCTGTGTAATTATACGTCGTTTCTAGGCCAGCGACTTATGACCATAGCAAGTCGTTATTAACGTATCATTGCTTTTTTTTTTCTTTCCACGTGGGACTACTCGAACGTTTTGCACGGGAAAGCAAAAGCCAAAAAGTCAAATTTGTGGAGTCTTGAGTGAGTCCCACGTGAGACTTTGAACTCACTATTATTATTATTATTATTATTATTATTATTATTATTATTTAGGTGGTCCATTCTAAATTTGGCAGACCATATGATCATCTCTTCCATTCCTTCCCCCGAGACAAGACCAGAAGCAAGAAAGAAGATGCGAAACCACCACCACCTTCTCTGCATTCTCACTCCTTCTCTCTCCCCCTTCTTCTTCTTCTCCTTCTCCTTCTCCTTCTCCGGGACCTTCCATGGCGTCCACTCCAAATTCTCGGACATTTGCGACCCCTACTCACCCCCGCTCTCATGCGGCGACGTCGAAATCCAATATCCATTCTGGAAGGTCACCAGCGACCCCGACGTGCACTGCGGCTACCCGGGCTTCGGCCTCCATTGCCCAAACTTCTCCGATAAACCGACCCTCTCTCTTCCAAGCGGCAATTACTCCGTCACCAGCATCAGCTACGTCGACCATACCCTGACTCTAGTCGACAGTGACGTTGCCGACCGGGGATCTTGCCCCAGGGTCCGCCACAGCCTCACGGT
Organism: Rhodomyrtus psidioides; assembly: GCA_021437785.1. NCBI lineage: Eukaryota > Viridiplantae > Streptophyta > Magnoliopsida > Myrtales > Myrtaceae > Rhodomyrtus > Rhodomyrtus psidioides. The sequence continues at coordinate 13,690,636 of JAILYB010000004.1, read as the reverse complement.
CGACCCGCTCCCGCTCTTCTACAACTCCACCAACGTCAACCTCACCTTCTTCTTCAACTGCACAGCTCCTCTGGCGTCGTCCATCCCCGCCTTGCCCATCGATTGCTTGCAATCCGGCGGTAACCGGTCGTACGTGTTCGTGAACAAGAGCCTGGGGGAAGTGGAGGCGTTCGACGAGGAGTCGGACTGCGAGGATCCGGTGGCGGCGGCGGTGAAGCGGAGCGAGTTGACGGCGATGAACGGGGCGGAGGAGTTGTTCCGGGCGATGAGGGAAGGGTTCGTGCTGGGCTGGGGGAAGGCGAGGGAGTGCGGCAAGTGCGAGCACTCCGGCGGGCGGTGCTCATTCAACGAGGCCGAGCAGTTGCAGTGCTTCTGCGACGACGGGACGAAACACACCGACGGTTCGTTTTGCAAAGGTAAGGGAACGAGGTATGTGTCCCGTTCAATTTTTTTTTTTTCTCTCTTTATCTTTGGGAAACGGTCCACTCGCCACGATTGCCTTTTTTCAATGCTTTGTCGCTTATCAGTTGCGTGCGCTTAGGTTTCTTCCGCAAGTTTTGACGTTTCAGCTAACAAAAATATATATAAAATATTTAAAAAATTACCTCATAAAAAAGGAGATTTGGACCATCCGTTCAAAAATAAACGGCTTAAATTGTAAAATTAAGTACCTAATCTTTTAAGAAAATATTAGACGATCCCTTCTCTCACGATGAATTCTCTTTCTTCATATTGGAAAGTTCAATACAAAGAATGATGGAAGGAATCACACGTAGGATAAGAAAATCAAAACGTAATCTAACCATCCTCTTCCACGTGCAGAGTTAAGTGAAAGATATTGGGTGGGGGCGGCATCAGTGCGCCCCACCCAATCAGTACAGGACATCTGTCCTCTCATTCTTTTCTCTCTCTCTCTGTTTTGTGTCACTCTTGTCCTCTCGTGATTTTGTGGCAGACAATATTTTTTCGAGGGGTGATTGCGTTTTGTGCGCCAGTCGCCGTGATTGCATTTTCAATGCTCGTCACTTTTTCAATTGCGTGTGCTTTGAATGTTTCATTAATTATCATTTTCGTATGATTTGCATGGTGATCCATTCAATCCTGCACGGCCCTCCAGGATCGTTGCAGCGAGGGGGCAGAGGCCCTCGCCCAGACCTCACTTGTGGTCGCTGGCCCACACTTGGGAGAAAAAAAATGAAATGAAAATAAACAAAAAAAAGCAATTAAAAATTCAGAAAACTAAAATTAAAATAATAATAATAATAATTACCCATATCAACTTGGTCGCATCACGTAGGATGATCGGCGTCCATGTCATCAATTTTTGGCCAAAATTGGCTGGATCAACTACATTAGCAAATCATCAAAAGGTTTATGTTTCAATTTGCACAATTAAAATGTTTGAACCGAATTTGCACAAATGCAGCACGTTTACGAATTTTTTGGTACTTTCCCGATGCTTGTGGCACGATCTAGACTCCAAGTTTTACAATTTCTTCATACCTCCATCTCCCAACCTTTGCAACCAAGCTCTCTTAATTGTTTGACATGGCTTTTGATCCGTTAAGTTTGAACAATGGACATTCAAAAAAAAAAATGTTACCCGTGAATTGTCCTAGTAAGATATATGTCTCAAATCATGAATAATATCATCAAATAATCATAGGCATGTTAACATTAGTTTTTTTTTCCCTTTTCTAAAGCCCATGGATAAAAAGATGGACATGTCAGATGTCATTTTTTAAAATCCAACTCAGCATACGATAATTCATGTCATCAAATAACGCATGACTTGTCTTTAGCATAAGCGAAAGGATTACATTAAACATTTGCCAATAGTTCGAGGATCATATTGGACAAATTAAAAATCCATGGACGACATGGCACATTGAACTAAAGTTTAAGAATCATTTGTGCTATTACCCCTCCATTGAGTGAAGATGCTCCGAATCTACCGTAAAATTTTGCAAATGTTGGGCTGAAAGCCTAAAACTACTTGTTTTTCTCTTGGGATTTTTATCATGAACACAACCAAGTGGAAAGGAAAACTACTACTCCACAAGAGGATAATGTCCTAAGCTTTTCCAGCTTCTTCGCCTTTGCTTAGACCGAAGACTCGCTTCCTGCTGCAAACGAAACACTCCGATCTCTTGGGTTCCAAGATATCTCATCGGAAACTCATTGGTTTTGACGTTCGTGAGCCTGGAGAAAGAAGAGAAATGGAAACGTTGACGTTTCTATCTTCCTGCAATAGTTCCCTGGTTATTAATTGGGTGTTCATGATTCCAGAAGCTTGAAAATTCTTGCCTGAACATGAGCTGCCTTCTTCTTTCATCCGTGGAACGACTTCTAATCATGCCTATATAGGTTTGCTTAGAAGCCAAAAGAGTCGAGACATGTCTGTTCTAGACCGCTGACACAGAAAGTTTTATCTTTCTCCGCCTTCGATACCACATCATTGATCATATTGCCTTTTATTTGCTACTTTATACCAGCAAGAATTTTTTTTTTCTCTTAGATCTTCCTGATCATCCCCTGATAGCTATAGGATTCAGGATTTTAGCAAATGTCTACACTCGTTAGTTCACACAGATCCATTTGCAAGTATTTCCAGTTCCTTTCGGTAAGATGTCACTAATTGATTCATGAAAAGTTCCGGAGGAGGATCGACCCAAATGGTCTATAACCTCATGATGTGCGCCGATCTTTATAACTCTTAGACACTTTGAAATGCTCTTTTCGCAATTCGTTGACACATTTTTTCACTTTTGATGACTACTGTCTCAGGAAACAAGAAGATTGGTCTCAAAGTTGGAATAGGTAATTGTTTCAAGACTCTCTCTTCCACTTCTCTGCATTCTCCCCTGCAATTTTGCGGTATTTTTTTACAGTAAGCTTGCCTCGTTGCTCAATGGAATGAATATTTCCAAAATATCCGAGAAGCCTTGAAGAAGTGATGAAGTGAGACTGCTGTTAAAAAATTTTCTTCATTTTTTTCAGGTGTGGGATCAGTAGCTGGAATTGGGATCACCCTTATCTTGCTGCTTCCCTTCTGGAAGAAACCAATGGCTTTGATAAAGCAGAGGAACAAACACTTCGACAGAGAAATGAAAATTGAGGGACTCCTCTCTTCGAGAAGATACACCTACAGAGACATCGAGAGGATGACCAAATCCTTCAAAGAAAAGTTAGGCCAAGGAGGCTACGGCTGCGTGTACAAAGGCCAGCTTCAAGACGGTCAACTAGTGGCGGTGAAGCTTCTAAAGAAGCTGAAAGGTGATGCAGAAGAATTTTTCAATGAAGTTGCGAGCATAAGCAGGACTTCTCATGTCAATGTTGTCAGCCTCCTAGGGTTCTGCTTCGAAGGAAGCAAAAGAGCTTTGATTTATGAGTTTATGCCCAATGGATCACTCGAAAAGTTCATATTCAACAGGAGTGACGCTTTGGAGTTAGACCAACAATTAAGTTGGGACACCTTGTACAAGATTTCGCTCGGCATAGCTCACGGGCTAGAGTACTTGCATAGAGGATGCAACACGAGGATCTTGCACTTCGACATAAAACCTCACAACATTCTCCTAGACAGAAACTATTGTCCTAAGATTGCCGACTTTGGTCTTGCCAAAATATGCCCAAGAGAAGAGAGCATCGTGTCAATGCTAGGTGCCCGGGGCACTCCCGGATACATTGCTCCAGAGCTGGTCATTAGGAACATAGGAGGGGTTTCTCACAAATCGGATGTCTATAGCTACGGCATGATGGTTCTAGAGATGGTCGGCAGGAGGAAAAACATCGAAGTCAGGGTAGATCACACCAGCGAAATATACTTCCCTCATTGGGTCCACCAACGTTTGGAGCTTCAAGAAGACCTTGGGCTACATGGAATCACGAACGAGGATGATGAAGGAGTAGCAAAGAAGATGATTGTAACAGGCTTGTGGTGCATTCAGATCGATCCGAGAGCTCGACCATCTATGACCCATGTTGTAGAGATGCTAAAAGGAAGTGTTGAGGCCTTGGAAATTCCTCCCAAACCATCCTTGTCATCGCCTTCAAGATCGATTGCGGCTTGTCCACGTGAAATTTCGTCTCTTCAAGAAAGTAATGACTCAAGTTGGGGTTATTCAAGATCAATCGTATGAAACCAACATAGCTCATAAAGGAGTACTTAAAAAATGACTGTTTACGTATTAATGATTATTGAGATTTTCACAAATTTGTGATCAGGTTGAATTTCTGAAGTATGATGCACAAAAAAAAGGTGAAATGTGCATTACTTCATATTATAAGTAGAGTTTGGCATTTATCAAAGTAGGATTTCTTTTTTTGGGTCAGATCAAAGTAGGGTTGATATTGCGCAAATTTGATGACATGTTGAACAAATATTATTGAATAATCTCATTTTGAGTGGGCCTAATTTACATGAACTTTTGAATTCGTGTGGACACCTAAATTTTGATTTAACCTTTTCAGTCATTTTTCACATAAAATTTAGAACTAACTTTAATTCTAAAAAAAATATAATAATAACAAAATTGTTGTAATAGTAAACGACGGTCTTTGGAATCAACTCAGAGAATTCTACCGGGAATATAATGAGAGAAAGAAGAGAAATGTATGGAACAAATGTGAACTCATTCTCATTACCATCTCATATTTACGAAGCCTCCATTTATAGGCTAGTGGATACAAAACCGTTCGCGGAATGTGAAAGGTGAAAGGTCAATCCAAATGAATGTACATCAATGTACTTGTAACGTCCATTGGAAGATGAAGAGATAGAAGTTACATCAATATATACATAACGTACATTGGAAGATGAAAAGACAGAACGTGAAACATCCACTTATTTATAACACTCCCCCTTGGATGTTCACCTTTTATTATACACTGTTTAAACTGCCTCATTAAAAACCTTGCCAGGAAAAATCCAGTGGGGAAAAAACTTGACGAAGGGAAAAAGCCACATGAATCTTGAATGTGATTTATCAAAGTTCTCAAGCAAACACATTCTTTGGCAATTTCAAATAATGCAATAATCACAGAATGATTTGAGGAAATAGCAACTACATTTTGTTTTACTGACTTCCATGAAACTGTCGTGCCTCCATAGAGGAACACATAACCAGTCTGTGACTTGGCATTCTGAGGATCAAACATATAGCCAGCATCTAAATATCCCACCAATGTTAAATCTTTGTTTCTCTGGTAAAATAAACCAAGATCAACAATTCCTTGAAGGTAATGTAGGATATGTTTAATTCCATTCCAATGTCTTCGGGTTGGATTGGCACTGTGTCTAGCTAGAACATTTATTGCAAATGCAATATCAAGCCCGGTGCAATTTGCAAGATATAACAGTGCTCCTATGGCGCTAAGATAAGGAACTTCAGGTCCTAACCTATCATCATTTTCCTCTTTATGTCTAAATGGGTATTTGTCCACTTTAAGCAAACGGACCACCATTGGTGTGCTGAGAGGATGAGATTTATCCATATATAATGTCTCATATATCCTCTTTGTATAACTAGACTGGTGCAATAAAACTCCTTCTAGGAGGTGCTCGATCTGCAGGCCGAGACAGTACTTGGTCTGACCCAAATTTTTCATTTGAAATTCCTTTTTTCAAGCAGAAATGAGCTTCTTCGAACTCTTTTGGGGTTCCAATTATATTCAGGTCATCAACATATACAGATATAATGGCAATGCCATTTTGTGACCTTTGTATGAACACACAAGGATATATTACATTATTTACATATCCCTGCTTTAGGAGGTAATCACTTAACTGGTTGTACCACATGCGACCAGATTGTTTAAGATCATATAATGATCTTTGACTATACATGTTGCGATTTTCATTCTTTAGAATTGGAAATCCTATATATATATATATATATATATATATATATATATATATATATATATATATATATATATATCAGTGTCAAGTGATCTATATAAATATGCAGTCATAGCATCCATTAGGCGCATATCAAGATTCATACTTACTGCCATATTGATCAAATAACGGAACATGATATTGTCCATTACGGGAGAATAAGTGACATCAAAGTCTATACCGGGTCTCTATGAAAACCCTTGGGCAACTAGTCTCGCTTTATATCTTACCACATTATTCTTTTCATTGTGTTTTCTTATAAACACATTTATATCCAATAGGGATAACATCTTTGGGTGTTCGGACAATATGTCCAAAAACACAATGTTTATTAAGCAAGTCTAGTTCTGCCTTAATTGCCTCCTTTCATTTATTCCAATCTGAATGCTTCTAGCATTCAAGAATGGATTTTGGTTCTGAATCCGGACTATCTTTTGAGACAATGAGCGCTACTGAAGAAGCAAAAGAGTCATCGACGACAGTTGTAATTCTATCATGTTTCATTCCCGTATTCATATAATTTACTACAACTTCAATATTTACATCAACCAATCCTCATTGTTTCCTAGATCAATAGGATTTGGCCGTTCCGTATTCTCGAGATTGTCATTTGGGGCAGTTGCACTAATTTCGTCGAGATTGCTTTCCTCTGCAAGAGGTGAATTGGGTGATTGAATATTTTTTCTTTTCCGCGGATTTATGTCTTTGGCCCCTGTAGGTCGTCCACACTTCCGTCGTTGACTAGGGTCATTAGACATTTTTTGTCCCAAGGGAATCTCTACTCTAGGTGGCGCGTTTTCTACAGGAATATGGGACTTAGTCTCCCCTTTGTGACCAATAAATGCATCTGCCAATTTACTTGCTAAATGTTGCAAGTTAATAATCTTCTGAGCTTCAAGTTCAGTCGTGCTTGTACGTGGATCAAGATAATTCAATTGATCTTCCTTTTGGGAAATTTCCCAGCATTCTTTAAGCTTCAGGTTTTCTCCCCCTAATGCCGAGAAAAGTGTCTCATCAAATATACAGTCAGCGAACCGGGCAGTAAACAAGTCGCCCGTCTAGGGCTCCAAATATTTTAGAATAAATGAAAATTCGTATCCCACATAAATACCAAATCGACGTTGAGGCCCCATTTTGGAACGTTGTGGAGGTGGTATAGGAACATAAAGGGCACAACCAAATATTCGCAAATGGGAAACATCAGGTTCACATCCACGTACAAATTGAATCAGAGAGTATTCATGATATGCAGTAGGTCGAATTCTAATCAAGGATGCAATATGCAATATCGCATGTCCCCATTAACTAAAGGGTAATTTGGCCCTCGACAGCAACAGTCTAGCAATCATTCAGGCGTTTAATTAAAAATTCTACTAGACCGTTCTGTGTATGAATATGTGGCACAGAATGCTCCACGTCTATCCCAATGGTCATACAATAGTCATCAAAAGCCTTAGACGTAAACTCACCAACATTATCTAACCGGATTTTCTGGATCGGGTAATCAGGAAATTGTGCACGCAATTTAATGAGCTGAGTGAGTAATTTTGCGAATGCCATAATACGTGTTGACAATAGGTCAACGTATGGCCATTGCGTTGAAGGATCAATCAGGACCATAAAGTACCTGAAAAGTCCACATGCAGGGTGGATAGGCCTACAGGTATCTCTTTGAATTCTATGAAAAAATATAGGATATTCCACCATTACTTTAGTATGAGATGGCTGTATAATTAATGTACCCTCAGCGCACACATCGCATGCATAATCAGTGGGTAAAGGGAGCCCATGATTTGTTAATGAATGCCTAACTGAATGCGTTAATATTCGGTGCATCATAGTCGACTCTGGGTGACCCAAACGGTCATGCCATAATTGAAAACTTTCTGGGTTTGTGAACTTCAGGTTCATCGCAACATATTTAGTACTTACATGTATGTAAGTATAATATAACTCGGAGGAGAATGATGGTAATTTTTTCATAATTTATTTTCTGTAGATACAAGTGTTCTTTACCACTTTCGGTCTCAATTTCAACGTGAAACCCGTTGGAACGAATATCTTTAAAACTTATAAGGTTCCTTTTAGACTGTGGGCAAAATAAAGCATCATTAATGAAAATTTTTGTTCCCATTGATAGTGTTACACGTGCCAAAAGTTTCAATTGGGTCATTTTGGTGCTAAAATTTATAAAAACGGATCACTTTGGTGCCTCCGGCCAAAATTGCCATGTGGCATTTTTAATTATTTTTTTAAATTTTAATTGGTATTTTTTAAAGAAAAAGAAGTCCACGTGGGTTCCACGTGGACTTCAAAATTAATAAAAATTAAAAATTAATAGAATTTTTTTAAAAATAAACAATTTATTTAAATTTTACTAAAATAAACTTAGAAAATTTTTAAAAAAAGTCGGCGAGGGTTTTTGGAACCCTCGCCGCCGCCGCCCCCCATGGCCGTTTCCGGCGGGGGTCGGTGCCCCCACCCTCACTGGCCGTTTCCGGCGATGGTGGGGCAGCGGCGAGGGTTCTAGAAACCCTTGCCGACTACCCTTTTTATTTATTTTTTTATTTTTTAGTTTATTTATTAAGTTATGTTAAATAAAAATTCAAATTTTAAAAAATAATGCCCACCGGCGAGCTACATCAGCAGAAAATATTAATAAAAAAGTGTCACGTCAGATTTCCGACGGAGCAAATCGGAGTTGGCACCAAACTAATCATTTTTTTATAACTTTTGGCACTAAAATGATCCGATTGAAAGTTTTGGCACTAAAGTGATCTCTGTACACAACGTTTGACACTAAAAGTGTACTTTTTCCTGCTTTATCAGCTACAAGTAGTGTAGAGATTAACTTTGAATGCTTAGAGTAATTTTTTGTCCTATATTGCTGCTGGAGTATAAGGTTATTGGCATGAAAAGTAGATAATATTTTTTTTCAGCATTTCAGTCTATGTGATATGCTGACCATAGAGTCTTAGTTATGATATAATTCGATGAATGACAAAATTATATTCTGCTACGAATTTAAAATCCTGAAAGCGTAAATTGATCCACTGAAACCTGACATGAGGAAGGACTACTTCTTGTTGATGATCAAAACGATCCTTCAGGGATTGACATAAAACTGCAGGGTCATCCTCAGTCAAATACTCAGCCTTTAAATCTTCATGAAATGGTGGCGAATGAAGATAAGAGCCTTAGCCTTCTAGGCTGGAGTATAATTAGATTTTGGGAGAATAGATCGATTGAGATCTAATGATGTTAAGTGTATCTTGACATCAAAAAGTCGTGTTAGATAATTACTTCCGATAATATCTAACTTTGCAAACTCTCTCTTGATAATATTTGACATACTAAAAAGAAATTGGAGAGAAGTTAGATAATAGAGATGTAAAGATATGTTACCTTGAGTGGTATCCAAGCTTCTAATCGTTTCATGCTGATAACGTGTTGTAAAATTAAACGACGATATTTGGAATCAACTCAGAAAATTCTATTGGGAATATAATGAGAGAAAAAAGAGAAATGTAGAGAGCAAATGTGAACTCATTCTCATTACCATCTCATGTTTACAAAGCCTCTATTTATAGGCTAGCGGATACAAAACCGTTCACGAAATGTGAAAGGTGAAAGTTCAATCCAATTGAATGTACATCAATGTACTTGTAACGTCCATTGGAAGATGAAGAGATGGAAGTTACATCAATATATATGTAACATACATTGGAAGATGAAAAGACGGAAGGTAATACATCCGCTTATTTATAACAAAAATCATTTTTATGCTTATTTCTGAACATTCATACATTTGCATTCGATTTGGGACTTAGTTAATCTTACTTGAGATTGGCTCAGTGGAACTTTGAACTTATCAAGTCCACGGGAGCAGGGAATGTGCGCTCCGAAAATCCCAATAAAAAAATTGCACTACTCCTAGGGCAAGTAAAGGAAAAAAATTCAGTACAATTCTTCTGGAATTTAATCGATTTCTTGGCGATGCAGTTTGCAATTTGATTGAAGGAAAAATGGAAGGAAAAGGTACACATGCCCAAGAATTGGTTGGTCAAAATAATAAATAATAAATGAAGGAAGATTGTGCACTAAGGTTGCGTTTGGAAAGGCTTTTGGGAAAAGCCATTGGGAAAATGTAAGTATCTTTGGGTTAAAGAGATTTGGTAGAATGCAAATGCCGTTTGGTAAACTGAAATTGAAAAATGCATTAGAATGTGACTTTGGGGAAAATGCTGTTTGATAAACTTACATGTAGAAAGTCCTTTGGTGTGATAATTTATTTTTTAAATTTTAATTCGTTAAAAAATGAAAAAAATAATGAAGGCATTTTCTATATTTTCACGTTGAAAATAACTTAAAATGCACATATGAATAAATTTATAAATTACAAAAGTCAAAATATGATTTTTTGCATGCAATGATATCAAAAAATCATTATAATGAATATGATCGAGCTCCACCCCTCTTCCAGTAAGAGTACCCCTCTCCATGGAGATAGCTGCCTCGCAGCCTCCAACCTATCCACGATTGCTTTCCCCCTCCAACCCACCTCTCTATGGCCCCCTCACCGATGAACTCCCTCCCTAACCACCGTAACCCTAAAAGCCACTCAAAACCCTAAGCCAAATCGCTCTCCAATGTCCCCAAATCTGTCGACCAAAACCCTCCTTTACACTGCTTTCTAGAAGAAGCGTTCTGCTTTAACCCTCATTGTCTTGTAATGTCGCCACCATCTCCACTCCAAATGGTTGCATTACCTCAATCCTGCTCCCTGTCCATGAAGTGCGAGTTCCCTTCAATCTAAACAAAGAAAATCAGGCCAAACGCCAATGGTGTAGAGCTTCCTTTGCAACCCACCAGTGCTTCGAGCTCCTCGGTAGCCCAGGTAGCCTGCCCGTGGGTCAATCCGAGATCTGCATAATGGAAGAAGACAATATGAAAGAGAGAAGGATGGAAGCCATCTACCGTAGGATGGGAAACTTGTGGTCGAAAGATTCAATAGCCACAATGAATGAGGAAATCCCGGCAGAGAAACAAAGGGAGTGCAACCTAACCCTACTGGGTAAGCTACACTCAAAACCTAATGTTAATTTTCAAGCTTTTCAGGCCACAATGTTGAAAGCCTGGAAAATAGAGGACGTAGTAGTGGATCAACCTCAACAGGGCTTATTCACCTTTACCTTCCGATCTGCTTCTGTGAAGGACAGAGTTTTAGCGAAGAGCCTTTGGCCTTTCTCAGGCAACCTTTTTGTCCTCCAATAGCTGAACCCAAATGTTTCGCTCCACTGTCATAAGTTTAGCCGATGTGAGTTCTGGGTTCAAGTGCACGGCCTTCCTTTGGGCAGGATAACGCCAAACGTCATAGAAGAGGTTTTATCTAAGATAGGGTCCGTAGTTGAAGTTAAGTTGTCCGCGAAAGAAGGAAGCCTATGTAAAGTAGGGAGAGCAAGAGTCCTCTTAGATCTAATGCAGCCGCTCAAATCAGGGGTCATTGTGAACTTCGAGGACAACTATTTATGGGTGGACTTCAGATATGAGAGACTCCTAAGCTTTTGCTACTCTTGCGGCAGAATGAGCCACTATACGTCAAGCTGCGAAGAAGTCCCCTGCGAGAAGGTAGAATCAAAAGAGATAAGAACAGGTATGTTCAGTTACTGGCTAAAAGCAGAAGCTCGAGAGGCAAGCCCTTTCTGGGACCTATTTTATGGGGACAAGCCAATAGAACTTGAAGAGGAAGAGGTCATTCCAGAAACACCACTCCAGGAAGCAGCGATGGAGGAGGAAATGCCAATGCGAGGGGATACTCAAAGTAGAACCGGACTGTCTGCTGATTTACCTGACCTCAAAAACAGGAAAAGGGGCAAAGATTTCGATTCAGGAGAAAATGCAGAGGACGGGAGTAAGCTTTTGGGTACCCAGCTGCTGATCCTGAACTCTCCATGGCAAGAAGCTCCTCTAAAAGACCGGATTGAGACCTGTAAGGGAAGAAAGAAAGAAAACTTAATGCCAACAGCTAAAAAGATGAAGAGACAGGTTGCAAAGCACGTGTAGGGGAAAGAAATGGTCGCCCTGGATGACAACCAGCTCCATGAAACACTGATCCTAATCGAGGAGGGATCAAAAGGATGGGCTTTGGTGGCTAGCCCTAATAAGCCACCAGGGGATAAATGAAGATTCTAAGCTGGTATTGTCAAGGGCTGGGTTCTACCCTGACTTTCCAGCATCTGCGAGCTTTAGTGGCTCGTGAAAAACCCAACGTTCTCTTTATCATGGAAACGAAAAATAAAAGAGAGATGGTGGATAGGACAAGAAAAAGACTCAAATTCAATCGATCGACAACGATAGACCCAGTCGGTATTGCGGGGGGCTTGATAGTGATGTGGACTGTGGAAATGGAGATGGAAGTGCAAGAAAGTAATGGAGTGCTCATCGATTTGATATGTAGATCCCCTGGTAGCATGAGTAAATTTCTATTGACTTTCCTCCATGCACCCGCCAACTACCCAGATAAACTTATCTTGTAGCAAAGATTGCATACTATTCATAGCGATAATGGACTCTCTTGGCTGTGTGTTGGTGACTTCAATGACGTTCTCTACCGTTGGGAAAAGTGTGGCAAACGAGAAGCAGATTACCATAGGATGGTGGCCTTTCAAGAATTGATGAATGATTGTGCCTTTATAGACATAGAGAGCAAAGGGTGCGCCTTTACTTAGGCGAACAATAGGGAAGGCTTAGAACTGGTAAGGGAAAGATTGGATAGCGCAATTTGTAATATGGAATGGAGGGTATTGTTCCCAGAGGCAGAGGCCTTCACACTACCAGCTGTGGGATCAGACCAAAGCCCCATTTTAATTACCTTCTTTCAGCCTCCAACGAAAAAGACCAGAGAATTCCGCTTCGAGGCCTATTGGCTGGATGATCCTGAATGTAAGAATATAGTAGGAGCCTAAAGAGATCGAAGAAGCTCATACCTAGACTTTGCGAGTAAAACAAAAGGTAGCGACGGCACTAACCAGCTGGAGCAGGCAAAAGTTTAAAAATTCCCATAAGCAAATGGAGCTCCTAATGAAGATTGTCACGGCCTGCCCTAACGACCCTAACGCGGAAGGAAATACATATACTTTGAAGCATACAAACGAGAAGATTGAAAGGCTTTGGAGACAAGAAGAGATGTATTGGAGCATGAGGTCGAGGATTAATTGGCTGAAGTGGGGAGATCGCAACACGAAGTATTTCCATGACACAACTATTCAACGTAGACAGCGCAATAGAATCTCCACGTTAAAGATGAAAGACGACACTTGGTATGGAGACCAGGAGGAACTTAAGACCCACATCACCTCTTTCGACCAAGCTCTATACGAATTTGCAGGCGATTGGAATTTCCAGCCGATGTTAGAACAATGTCATGGGTTGGTCATGGAGAACATGAATGAGGCTTTAATGGGAAGAGTAACGATGGAGGAGGTTCGAGCTGCAGTTTTTCAGCTGGGGACATTAAAAGCCCCCGGCCCAGATGGTCTAAATGGGCAGTTCTACCAACAACACTGGGAAAGCACAAAGCTGGATGTGTTTCGACTGGTAGATGACTTCTTCACAAAAGGGACTTTTGACCCCTCCCTGAATAAAACCCATATTGTCTTGATCCCAAAGGTGGCCCAACCTGAGAGCATATCCCAATTCAGGCCTATTAGCCTGTGTAACTTCAGCTATAAAATCATATCTAAAGTGCTGGCCAACCGACTAAAAATATGGCTACCAGATTTGATTGCAACTGAACAAAGCGCTTTCGTAAGCGGGAGGCAAATCCAAGACAACATTCTACTGGTACAGGAAGTGTTGCACCAGTTGAGAATCAGGAAAAGGAAGAGGAAGTTCCAAGCAATATTGAAAATGGACATGCAAAAAGCATACGACAAAGTGGAGTGGGATTTTCTATGTGCGAGTATGTTAAAGATGGGTTTCTGTGAAAAATGGGTCCAATTGATCAAATACTGCATCTCTATGGTGTCATTTAGCATCAAAATGAATGGACAATCACTAAGCCCTTTCCAACCTTCCAGAGGAATAAGACAAGGAGACCCTCTGTCACCCTATCTGTTTATCATTTTGGCTAACTCCCTATCAGCTCTCATGAACAAGGCAATGGAGGACGACTCGGTAAAGGGTATCAAGTTGAATGAGAAGTGTCCATCCTTATCTCACTTGCTTTTTGCGGACAACACGATTTTCTTCCTGGATGGAACCTTAAGAGAATGCCAAAATGTATCAAATGTCTTGAATCAGTATTGTTACGCCTAAGGTCAAGCCATCAATCAGAATAAATCGGGTATCTTTTGCTTGTCCTGGGACACTAAAAAGGAATCTGGCGGGAGAACTAAGAGTCCCTATATTTGAGAAAAACATGGAAGTATTTGGGCATCCCTTCAGACTGGGGACGCACGAAGAAAGACATGTTCAGCTGGGTGCTAGCGAGAGTGAATTCAAAGCTGGAGGGTTGGAAAGAGAAGCTAATATCAAAAGCAGGGAAGGAAATACTCATAAAAATAGTTGTTAAAGCTTTGCCGCAGTATGCTATGTCAATATTCAAAATACCCTTGTCAATATGCAGAGCAATAGAGAGGAAGATCGCTTCCTTTTGGTGGAAACAGAATGCGAATAAAGATGGTATACACTGGAGGAGATGGGAGTTCTAAAGACAAGAAAGGACATGGGTGGTTTAGGTTTCAGAGATTTGATTAATTTTAATCTGGCCTTACTCGGGAAACAAGCCTGGCGCCTAGCCCAGTCCCCCAACTCCCCCTGGAGTCAGATCTTGAAGGGGATTTACTTCTCGGAAGAGGACTTTTGGAAAGCTAAGAAAGGCTGACGCCCATCTTGGAGCTGGCAAAGTCTACTAGCGGGTAGAGATGCAATCGAACCAGAGGTCAAGTGGGCGGTGGGAGACGCGAGGAGGATAAAGATAAGAGCAAATAAGTGGCTCCCCTCAGGTACTTTTAAAGGGCCGGGGAACAGCTCAGAACCTCAAATGGTTGCAGACCTTATCAACCAGGAGACACACGAATGGGACTCTCACCGCATAGCAGAGCTATATGGCGAGGATATGGGAAAAGAAATCCAGGAGATTCCGCTCAGCCACAACCCTATAGAGGACCGACTAGTGTGGACTGGTAACAAAGAAGGGAGGTACTCGATCAAAGCAGGGTACAACATGATATAGAGAGCAACCAAGAGGGATCCTCCAACACAAGCTTTAACATCATACTGTCCCCCAAAGAAACTGTGGTCTAACATCTGGAAAGCCAAAACCCACCCAATGGTTCGATTCTTTCTTTGGAGCGTGTTTAACAACGCTTTGCTGACGATGGAAAATCTCTATAGAAGAAAGTTGAGCCCAAACCCATTGTGTCCCATCTGTGGCCGAGCACCAGAGACACCAGAGCATCTTCTCCTTCTATGTGGGTGGACGAAAAGGGTATGGTTAGACAAAAGATTAACTTTTGACACTTCCCCAACTACAATCTCAAGAATAGATAGATGGGTGATGGACAACCTATCGGCAACAGTCAATCTCCCACAGGATGAAGCCCCCTGCACGCTGTCCTTACTAGCCGAGATACTTTGGACGATCTGGAAGGCGCGAAACGCCTGGGTCTTCCAGAAGCTCGCACCCCAACCCTAGAACATTGTCAACGAAGCTATCAGTTCTTTCGAGCTTTACAAAAGATGGAATCCAAGTGGGAACAGAGAAACTTTCAAGCAGAACCCATTACCTGCTCGGTGGTGCCCCCCGCAACACAACATGATGAAATTAAGCGTTGATGCGTCGTGGTCTCCTGATACAGGAGAGGCTTCCGATGCTGGCTTACTGCGGAACACCTTTGGCCTTCTGGAAGCTGGGTTTGTGAGGAAGTGCAGAGCGTCTTCTGCTGCAGATGCTGAAACCCTAGCAGTGAGAGACGCCTTGCAGTTTCTGGGGAAAGTACGTGAAGATAACTCTAAAGCAGATCTCCGTGGATTCGATGGAACTGTGCAAGCAGTTGAGGTAGAGACAGACTGCCAACCTGTCTTTTAATGGATCTTGGGCCTAGAAGAAAGCCCATGGCCCGTGCGCTCCATAATCTCAGACTGCTAGACTTTACTTAGCCAATTGGAGAGAGTTACCATAGCCCAATGTCCTCGAACATCCAATCAAGCTGCCGATTGGGTTGCTAAGGCTCACCGCACTAACTCCCTCAACTCGAACTGGCTCCTTAAGCCACCTCCTTATCTTTGCACTTTGTTAAGCTTAGACTGCGGGAACTCTACTATCTTTTTGACCAGTTTATGAATGAAAGTAGAAATTTCTGTAAAAAAAAAAAAGAATATGATCGATAAAAATATGTTCTCCTATATTACAAACTTCCTTAACTATTAATTCAACACATAAATCATGGTCCAAATCATGGTCAACTGAATATGTTCTCCTTAATATTACAAACTTTCTTCTTCTTATGGACTCCCAAATCCTTGGCGTTTCGACCACAGCTCGAGGATACAATGGCTCCAAGTGCATCCATTGAGGGGCATGCCTAAGCTTGAAGCTCCAAGAATAGATAAAAGCACGGCTGGCTTTAGTTCCCATTAGATGAGCTCAAACCCAAAAACACATCGCCCTCCTTCCACATTGTCCACAAATCCACAAGTCGAACGAGCGCCGGATCCGACATGAGCGATTTGGAGGACCTACTCCCCCTAACCTCCAACCTTCTTGACCCAGCTTCATAATCAATCCAAGAATGGAACTTGTTTCCACCATTCAGCCGCAAATTAAGTGAAGACACGTTCTTCACATTAACAGGCTCGAGGCCACCCACATCAATCGCCACACTATTCTTCACCGAATCGAATTCAACAGCGATGGTTCTATTCAAAGTCATGTTCTTTCCCAGAAGAAGCCTGAAGGGCAGATAATGAGCTAATTTCGTAACAGAAAGATCTCGGTGAGGAACGCAATAAGCAATCCTCATTGTAATGCAGCAGTTTCTCTGGGCTATGCTAAATATAAAGAAGCATGACCTCGGCGCTTATTTCTTCCAACAAGCAGGCGCAATGATCTAGCTTAGGAGTATCATCAAACATGTTGCAGGCGTTCAACAAGGAACAAAATAAAACAGCAATGGCGAGAGATTCGCATAGCTCTTTTGGTCTCAGACGGCACAGAAACATGCCAATACATGATACCTTGACGAAAGTGAGAGAAAAGAGCACGAATAGAGGGGGGAATGGCAAGGGAAGGAAGAGCTCGCCTCACCTTCTTCTCTTCCTCGTGTCCTTCAGCTCGGATTTAAATGAACAAATGTATTGAACCTGGAGCAATTCACCAAGGTACCTTTCCTATGGAGTTGCGGGGAGCTTCCATGGTCGTTGGACTTGATATGAAGAAGATTTCTAGGGATTACTTCGGAGCCCAAACGAGGGCTCCGAGGTCGCTAGACCACAAGCGCGATGACGCCGCGGTCCCGCAGCCTTGGCGAGCCTCGCGACAACATTCTAGAGCAACGATCGGTGACAACCATCAATCGGAGGCAACTTACTAGGCGAGCGATGTCACGATCGTGAGGCGAAGAAAGAAAGGCAAGCGATTTCACGTTCGTGAGGCGGACGAAGAGACACAAGCGAACTGGGTTTCGTCAAGGTGAGTACGCGGAGGCGAATGAAGAGAGGCATCAGGGCAAAGGGTCCTCTTCTCATGTTGAAAAGGGTAAATGTGGAATTGTGATCAATAAGTGAGGGTACTATAGGAACTTCGAAAAATTCATTAATCCGGTACTATTGAATATAGGGGTGTGCATGGTCCAGGCCGGTCCGGTCCCGGCATGGAACCGGGGATCGGACCAGTAGTCCGATCCCCATATTTTTGGGACCACGGACTGGACCAGGACAGGCGGTCCGGGCCGGTCCCGATCTCGGCCCAGTAGGACCGCTAATTCTAACTGCTTAGGAAAACTACATATTTCTTCGGTGGAGTTTTTATGCAACATCATGAATGTTAGAATTTTTGCTATCCCTCTTAACTCATGGCTAATCTCAACTGGAAGGAAATATTTCAAAATGATAAAACTAATATAAACTTTTTATTTGAGCTCCAAAACCGGTTTAATTTTCTCCATGATGATTTTCTACTTTAATAGAAGCTATAGGAATGTCACTAGTAAATATGCGTGTACTGGACGGTTGAGAGTTTTTTCATTAAAAGCCACATTGACTAGACTTTAGTATTTCATCTATCATTTGTTTCTCACTGCGACTCTTTTTGTGTTTCATATGTTTGTTAGCTTTCCTTTTGTTCCCTTCTCAAGAAGTATGTCCAATTGGTGTTTCATTACTTTATTTTTTTTTAAACAAAAATCATTAGGTTAACTAGATTAGCGTAAAAAAAAAACCATTGCCAGTCCGGTCCCAAACCATAGAACCCGGGGACCGGACCGCCCAGTCACCGGTCCCGTTTATCGGGACCAGGGATCGGACCGCCAACCTCAAGGACTGGACCAACCTGTTCGGGCCGGGCCGATCCAGGCCGATCCGGTCCAGTTTGCACACCCCTAATTGCATACCGAGAAAGCCAGAAAGCTAAGGCAGCCTTCAACCTTTTGAAGGCAACTATTCACAAAGGCAAGTTTCAAAAGTGTTTTCCAAACACCCAGGCTTTAGCCCAAGGGGCTTTGGGTGTCCAAAGCTCCTTGGGAAAGCCACTTCCAAACGCACCCGAACATAATCATTAAAACTTGCCCACATGCCCTAAGAGCAATGAATGAAAAATGTATACTTGGCGATATTTTCAGCCCTAAATTGTGACAAATACGAGGTAATCACCCAAAAAAAAAAACGGTTGAAAATCTGGAAAGATCATGCCAGCATGAATGAAGGTGGACATATTCAAGGGAAAGTGGAGATAACAAGATTTGCAAAGAAATAAGAAGAATCCATTGTTGTGGAAATTCTCCTATATTTTAATTCTGACAAAACTATCAAAAGAATTGTATAATGTTTTATGATGCAGAAAGAATGAGTAAGCTCAACCTGGTTGTATGGATCTAATTCTGTCACGAGCACCAAGGGTCAGATGGAGTGCTTCTGGACCAAGTGTCAGAAGGAGTGCTTTTGGACGAAAGGTCAGATGGAGTGCTTCTGGACTAAGGGTCGGATGGAAGTGCTTCTGACGAGGTCAGATGGAAGTGCTCCTGACGGGGTCAGATGGAGATGCTTCTGACGAGTGACGGATGGACCTTATCAAATCTCCGAATTACCATTCCATAAATACTAATCTAATTCCGGAAATTTTTTATGAAGACGAAACTTGAAATTAACCAGTTTCTGAATCTCCAAAACATGAAGACCCACGTATGGCAGGTTTCCGATCAAGGCAATGTTCTTCATGGAAATTTGTGATATTCGATTGACATGATATCCCTTCTAAACTAATGAAGGGATCTTTTACAACAGGATATTACTTTCCAAGAATATCTCTTCGGGACCAATACGGATTTTCCACAGTTATGGAATCTGGAGATTTAGTTGTATGGGAAACTAAATCAGAAGGGTTCAAACTCTTCTTCAACAGTCATCATATCTTCTAAGATATAGTCTCGTTCAATCACGATTGATGACGTCCAATCAAGGATTGAAGAACGATCTCTTGGCTAGGTATCCAACGGCTAGTTTGGAGGCAGGAGAGTATAAAAGAAGAACCATGGCGATCTGAGAAGAATGGAATAAAATTAATCCAAAAGTGCAAGCGTGATTCGAATTGTACCCAAAATCATTCTGAGTGCTCAAATCTCATTCATTGTGAGAATTTGTAAGAGAGAGAAACCAAGTGGTTGAGTGATTGTAATTCTCTTGATTCTTCATAGTGAAATCCAGCCGATCGGCTGTCATCGTGGGAGAGTGGACGTAGGCTTGACAAGCCGAACCACTATAAACTCAGCGTGCTCTCTTCTCTCCCCTACTTTGTTGTTGCGTTTGAATTGCATATTGTCTCCTGCCAATTGTATATTGAAAGTTTCATTAATTCTGCAAGAAATTTCAATTTAGTTGTCGATTCACCTATTCCCCCCCTTCTAGGTGATATTGCTAGTTTCAACATCCATATCGTCAACCATCTTCCGCGAATCCAAAAATTCCAAAGAAGCATGAATGACATTTTGTCTATAAAAGGTGGAGAACTTCTATTCACTGGAAAGATCAGAATTTTTAGAATTTCACTACATAGTAGAGAGAAAATGTGAGAGAGGGGAGGGATTGATCTTGAAAGTGAAGACTTACTCGTGAGATTATTAGATAGAAAATGTTACTCTGCCACATCACCAACACCACATGCTCGGCGAGAAAATATTAGGTACAAACCGGAGAAAATATTGGGTACCCACATGGTATAGCTGACCTAATCCCCTTCTCCACTCATCGTGCGACACGTGCCGTAGGGTCCCACTAGGCTGAAAAGGGAAAATTTCTTTCTCTGCGCGTTCTTCCTCCCTCTCTCCTTTGCTGCCATGGTCGCTGGGTGCGAGGTTGCGGTCACCCATAACCCGCGAATCTAGAGTTCGAGTTCTAGCAGCTATGGCCGAGGCAGCAGTCTTGGCTGCCGCAGCTTTGTCGATCTAGCCCCTCCCACACATCGTACGGGAACAGATCGACGCGCTGGAAGACGTCGTTGCAGTCCCGAAGGAGATCTCCAACAAGTGGGCTTTTTTCCAAACCAAGGGAAAAAGAAAAAGAATTTACCGATTCAAGCGTGTTTTTTTTTTATTTACTAAACCAAGGGCCGTTCGACAGCATTAATACCGAGCGGCCCCCGGCTCGGCAGTAAGACTGCCAAGCGGGACACAAAATAAAAGAACCTCTTACTCGACAGTCTGACTGCCCAGCGAGGGAGTCACAATTTTTTTGCCGAGTCAGCATCAGCTATGGGCTTGCTCGGCACGTCAATTGTTAGATTACTCCTGAATCATAGAGAATGTCCTTATTTCAATATCTCCGAAGGGCACCATCCTAGGATTAGCTTTTGTTGGGTATCCATTGGTTTGGGTTGCGGTTCTTACAGATGTTGACACGTGCTTGATCGTGATTCTCAACAGCATGCAACTTCTAATAGCTAGCGAGCGAGCGAGCAAGTCTCGATCTCACGGAGTGAGCGAGCGAACAAGTGAACGAACGAGCGAGCGAGTGAACGAGCGAATTAAAAGAATTAATAGACAGACCATGTCAAAAAGGAAGACATGAGAAGAGATATGGTGGAATTATTTTTCTCTCGAGAAAAAACAAAATTAATTAGCGAATTAATAGACTCTAGGTGAGCAAGCTCTATGGCTCCAACCGATCCCATTGGGTTAATCAAAATTAGCGAATTAATAGACTCTCGTTTGTTCGCGTGCTCGCGAATTAATAGACTCTCGCTCGCTCGCTCCGTGGGATCAAGGCTGGCTCGCTCCTCGTGAGCCCGCTCCGCGACCTCGATCATTCGTTCGCTCACTCACTCATTCGCTCCGCGGCCTCGATCGTTCAGAACAAGCATCATGCAATGTATGTTGGCGTGAAGCCAAAATATATCAAAAGATATTATTATGATTTCTTTTTTATCTTTTGTCCTTTCATTTTCTTCTAGGTTAAAAGATACACCTTATATATTAGGGATATATAAGTTGTAGCCGTTAGAAGATGAGAGAAGATAGAAGAGCAGACAGAAAGCGCAAGAGTAGACAGAATACGTAAAGTAGCGAATAGAGAGAAAAAGGAAGAGAGAGGCTGTGACGGCAATCTTGAGTGTTCTCGTTTTCTTTTTCCTTCGATCTTGTGAGAAGATCGTCAGTTGTTTTCTTACTTTTCTCTAAGACTAGTGGATTCGCAGAGTGCCTCTGCGCGGAGACGTAGCCCAGGTTTGAGTGAACTTCGATAACAAATTCTCTAGTGTATTCTTCTAATTCTATTCTTTTATCGCTATATGCTGCTAGTGTGGATTGTTTGCTTGGATTATATTTCTGGAATTGGGGCACGATTCCTATCAATTGGTATCAGAGCCTACGTTAGCTAATTGAGAACTATCGAGGGTTTTTCGTTGACGTTCGACTGAAAGCAAACGGTATGGCAGAAGATAAAATTAGAATCGATAAGTTTGATGAGCAGGATTTCGGATGGTGGAAACTCCAAATAGAGGACTATCTTTATCAGAAAGATCTCTATGCACCACTTGAGGGTTGGAAACCTGAAATCGCGGAAGTTGATCTGACGGCAGATTCAGGATGGAAAATTCTTGATCGAAAGGCGTTAGGTGCGATTCGTCTAGGTTTGACGAAAAAGATAGGATACCACATCGCGAAAGCTAAGACTGCAAAAGAAGCTATGGATATTCTAACGAATATTTATGAGAAGCCATCTACATCGAATCAGATATTTTTGTTAAAGAAATTGGTTAATATGAAATTATCTGACACAGGTTCTGTTGCAGAGCATATTAACAGTTTCACGCAGGTTACGGGTCAATTAGAATCCGCAAGCATAAATCTGGATATGAAGTTACAAGCTTTATTATTTTTATGTTCTCTTCCGGAAAGCTACAACACCGCGGTGCAAGGAATTTCGAGCACCATGAAGGATGATTTGACTCTGGATGATGCTGTGAGCAATATCATGGATGAAGAGATGCGACGAAAAGTCTCAGGTGGAGATAAATTTTCGGCATCTGCATCTTCAACGGTACTAGTAGTGGAGAACCGTGGAAGAAGCAAAAGCAGAGGAAAATTCAGCGGACGTGGTAGGTCACAATCCAGGGGAAAGAGAGAGGTTACAAAAGATGAGTGCTGGTTTTGTCACCAGACGGGGCATCGTAGATTTCAATGTGAAGCCTACAAAAAGAAGCTGCGAGATGAGAATCAAGGAGCTAATGTGGTAAGCGATGAGCCTTTGTTAGAGAACTTGTGTTTATCTGCAGGGCTTGACTTGGCTACAGATAAGTGGTTTCTTGACTCTGGTGTTTCTTTTCATTGTACATCGCAAAGAAATATATTTATTGATTATGCCAGTGGAGATTTTGGGCAAGTGATTGTGGGAAATGGCCATATGTGTCCAATTGTAGAAAAAGAACTATGATTTTGAACATCTCAGGTGGTGGGCGACTAATTTTGCGTGAAACCAGACATATTCCTGAGTTGAAGAAAAAATTGATTTCAACTAGCAAACTTGCCCAAGAAGGCATGGTAACAACTTTTGGAGGCGGAGAGTGGAAGATAACCTCAGGAGCAAGAGTAGTAGCAAAGGGAAAGTGTACATGTACACTTTACCTTCTCTAAGGAGACAATATCAGTGATATGGTTGCAACTACAGTGGCTACAGGTAATTTATCTACTCTTTGGCATTATCGTTTGGGACATCTTGGTGAAAAAGGTGTCAAGCAGTTACATTCAAGAAAGTTGCTTCCAGGTTTGTAAAAAGTTGAGTTAGATTTCTGTGAAAGTTGCATTTATGAAAAACAAAAAGCAGTTAGTTTTCAATTGAATGGGCAACAAAATAAAAAGCAAAAGTTAGAGTTGGTTCATACTGATGTATGGGGACCGGCTCAAGAACTCTCTTATGGTGGTAAGAGATATTTTGTCACTTTTATTGATGATACAACAAGAAAGACTTGGGTATATGCTCTTAGAGAAAAATCAGAAGTATTCGGTGTTTTCAAAATGTGGAAAACCATGGTAGAAAAAGAAATAGGTTATCAGATTAAAGCTCTAAAATCTGATAATGGTGGTGAATACACGAGCAATGAATTTACAGAATATTTGAGCCGAGAAGGCATACATGGGATAAAGACTGTTCCTAGAACTCCTCAAGAGAATGGTGTGGCTGAGAGGATGAATATGACTATTTTGGAGCATGTAAGATGCATGAGACTACATGCGGGTCTCCCATTATACTTATGGGCTGCTACAGTTGATGCAGCTGTATATTTGATTAACATGAGTCCAAAGCGAACTTGGAATATTCGTATGCGTCAGCAGTTGGAAGTTTCATGTATGCTATGATGAGCACGAGACCTGACATTACACAGGCTGTGGGAGTTGTGAGTCGATATTTGCAGAACCTGGGCAAAGAGCATTGGAATGCAGTAACATGTATATTGAGATATTTAGCAGGTACATTAAATTACTCTCTTTGTTATGGAGGTACATCTCTAAAATTGCAGGGTTATGTGGATGCAGATCACTCGGGTGATCGAGATAGTGGTAAAAGTACCACTGGATATGTCTTTACAGTTGCAGGTACAATAGTGAGTTGGGTATCTCAACTACAGAAAATAGTAGCTTTATCGACGACAGAAGCAGAGTATGTAGCGATCACGGAAGCCTCTAAGGAAATCATGTTGTTACAAGATTATCTGGAGGAGCCCATAAGGCTCTAACGTGGCTACCTACCTTGTGTTAGAGCCTGGTGGAATTCGAGCTCAATCCATAGCGAACTTGGATCAAGGGAAGCTTCTTAGAGTGAATTGCAAGTGCTGGAATTTTTGCTTGGAAAAGGTAATTTCTTTCAACTTTTGATTGCAATATTCGTGACGATTGATTGAATATTATACATGTTCATGTGCCTTCTTTGAATGCATATGATTTGCAATCAAAAGTTTGTAAAGTTAGAGTCTATTCTCAAATTATTTGCGGAATATTAACTTTTTCAAGGTCAAATCTGATAATTGCACTCTTTTGCAATAACTAAAATTTTCGGCATGCTTCTCTCTCTTAGCCGAATCATGCTTGGTTGATTTTGTGATGACTTGTTGACTTTACTTCGATGTCTGATTGACTTTTTTACATCTCGTCTGATAGTTCATAGTCTTTGCATTCTATTATCATGTTCTCATGCATATTTATTTATTCGTGTGATTATTTGCTTGTTAAAATTTGCACTTAAATAAACAATGCCCATAATTCATGCTCTATTGTGCCTTGTGCCTTCGGAATATGTATAACAGTGCACGCAATTTGACTTCTATTTTGAAGTATGATCATGTTCGAATATACATGAATTTTATACATCAAACCCTCTATTTTGAGGGGCAAATTGATAATTCCAGAGAATTTCATTGGTTTGCCCTATGTATATAGGGGTGACAATAATTCTATATGTAATCCGTTCTCTGACCCTGATGCAAGGGCACATTGGGCAAGATTGTTTATTTTTGTTCAAATTATCGTGTTTTTCCTTTTTAATTAAATTTTTAAAAAATACCAAAAAGATGACACATTTTTCTTAAGGTAAATTACCATTTTTTATCACATTTTGCACGAAAATAACATTTAATATAAATTGAGATTTTCAGAAGTCAATTTCTTTAGTTATAATTAATGTTATCTTCATTTTGGCATAGTTTTGGCCTTCATTTTTCATAAATCCGAAAATTCATTAAAAAAAAATACCAAAAATATCATGCATAACATATAGCTTAGAATCATACTTGCCATATCTTCCACATCATTCATGCATATTTTTGCCATGTCATTTGTATTAACATTACAACTAACAAAAGAAATCTTAAATCATCAACTCAAGAATTTTTCATGAAAATTGGTACCGAAAGGGAATTAATTGAAAAATTAATATAAAAAAATCCCCGAACACTTAATCTCTGGCTTGTAGGAATAAAACAGTTCTCTTGATATTTTATTTAAGTTTCTAATCGACCTACCAATAACGATTAGTGGCGACTCCAAGATAAATTTTTGCATGAAATTGAATCTAAGTTGCGAGTTGGTAGCACTTGGGAGAGTCTGAATTAGGTTATTTAATTTAATTAACATAATAATCCATTAACCATAATTTTTTTAGGGTCACGACAATTCGAAAGGCCTAATCCAATTATTGAGAATAGTTGAGAAATATATCGTTTCATGTAAAGATTTTCATTGTTGATAATTCTACAGAACTATAGCCACAACTGTGCTTAATCAAGGATCTTGAGGTAACCAAACATAGTTCTAAACATATTCCTCATGCATTGTTTTGTAGAGTTCTCCCGCGCTAACTTTTAGCGCGATTTTATTTTTTAAAGAAGGAATATGTAATAAGCAAAGTTCAAGTCAAAGAAATTTTTTTATGCTCCACTCTTATCTTGGTCTTCAAAGTGCGTTTAAATAATCTCAGTGTTGTTCATGATTTTCTGTCATTCACAATGCGGAAAAAATTAAGTCATTATCAGCGGCCTAATATTATAAAAAATCTCCAATTTTAGGTCAAGTCTAAATTTTACCCTAAACTTTTTTTGTCCAAAAAAAAAATCCCTAACTTCAGATTGAATCCCAATTCAACCCTAAAATTTATTTTAACTCATAAAAACCATCAACTTTTTCTTAAGTCCCAAATCTGCCTCCATTAACCCTCCATCAAAATTGCCCTTATTTATTTTTCTCCCGGTCTTTGATCTCTCATGCATGGGAACAATATCTCCTGGTCGGCTGCTCGCACTCGGGACGCTCTAACAGCTCATGCTTGGGAGTTTTTCATTTTTAAGTTGTCGACGAGAAATTTGGATGGAGGGTTAATAGAGGAAGATTTGTGACTCAAGTAAAAGTTTGTGACTTTTTATGAAACTATAAAAAAAAAAAAATTTAAGGTAAAATGGGGACAAGGCCTAAAGTTGAGAGTTTTCCTTTGGACATAATTGGGACAGGACCCTAAAGGGCCTAATTCCCCGAAAAAAAAAATCCAAACTTTAGGTCAAATTACAAATCTGTCTCGGATTTTTTCTTGTCTCAGAAAAATCCCCAACTTTATGTTCAATCCCAAATTTGCCCCAAACTTTTTTTTTTGTTCTCGGAAAAAAACCCTAAATTTTAGATGCAGTACCAAATTTATCCCATACTTTTTTTGTCTAAAAAAATCACATATTTTCTCACTTTAATCACAACTTTGCTTCATTAGTCCTCTGTACAAAAAACACTGGTAGTTGTCCCTAATTTTCATATACTAGAGCAATTTCATTTTGGAGAAATTCTTTACTATGTTGGATTTATTATTCAAGTGAAAATACCCCATCAGTCTGTACATATCACTCCCTTAATTTGCTAATGTGGGTGTTTTTTTAATCGATGTGAAGATGCCAAGTCAAGTGGGGCTGGATCACGGAGCAAGTTTAGTACACATAAAAAAAAAATCGAGTTTTTCAGACAAGAAACAGCCGGGGCCTACTTTTTTTTTTTTTCTATTTGGGATAGTACTTAAAATTTAGGGTTTTTTCCGAGATCAAAAAAAGTTTGGGGCAAATTTAGGATTTGACCAAAAGTTAGGATTTTTCTTGGGAATTAGGCCGGACCTAAAGTTAGAAAAAAAATTAGGGTAAAATTGGGATCGGTCCTGATGTTGGATATTTTTTATAAGGCAAAGATACAATTGAACGAGAGCTAAAGTTGGAATTTCTTGCGGTATTAGACTCATTTTAAAAATGGTGAAAGAACCACTATCTTATCAATGTTACTTTTGTGACATAATTAGAATTTGTTCCGTTTAAGGAATCTCATAGTACAAGAAACTTCCTTTCACCCTCATGTTATTACTTAATAAAGGGTAAATAAATCACTAGTTTGAAAGTGTGTTATTGGAGATAATCCAGACTATATAAATCAAGCATATATCACTTAACAAAGGGAGAAAATTATCAAAAAAGTCATAAATTGATGCCATTTGTGCCAATAAAATACTAAACTTTTCAATTGTGTCAATTTAGTTTTAAATCATTTCACATTTTGCCAATGTAGGCCATCCGGGCAATTTAGCCTGAAAATCGCTAACTAGACGATGGACGTCCACAGCCAACGCTAATATGGATAAATTTTATTAAATTTTTATATACTGTTTGCTGGAATTTTTTTTGTTATTGTTTTATTTTCTTTTCTTTTTTCTTTCTTTCCTTTTTCTTTGCCGCGGCGACCTGCCAAAGTCAACTATAGATGCCGACCTTAGCCAAGGTCGAGTCTTGCTCGAAGCTGGCGAGGTCCCCTCTCACCAAATACCAGTGAGAGAAACCTTTGTTGGTTGTAGCCAGTGCGATCGCTGACCATCGTCAGGGCTCGGTGACGCGATGGCCGGCGATTGACGGAGGAAGAAAGAGAAAAAAAAAGGAAAAATAACTTGTAAAAATGTCAAAATTATGAAACGAGAAAAAGAAAGAAAATAAAATAAAACTCCAGGCACTTTTGTTTTTGCCACATTGTGAATGCCGGAAAATCATGAACTACTATGAGATTCCTGAACGCACTTCAAAGATCAACATAAGAGTGTAGCTAGAAGTGAACGGTTCCAGGTTATATACAAGTTTTAAATTCTGTATAGGTTTCACTTAGAATCTGGAACCTACCCGTCTATAAAAGTTCCTCATTTTTTGGAACCTATGACCTACCCTACATATCTTAGAACCTAGAGGGTATTCTATAATAGATTCTAAGGTCGATTCTAGATTCCACATGTATTCTTAGTTGAACGATTGTAGTGAATAATCATATTTAATGACCATCACCTGCTGCTAAAATTCACTGACCACAACACATATTTAGACTCATGAAAAATATGAAACATTAATAAAGTAAAAGTCTCAAAAAATGGTTCCGGATTAGACACTCATCATCGGATAGCATGGAATACCGCAGGATGATGCGAAGACATATACAAAAAAAAAATTCAAAAACATGCTCCAGGTTTCAGATTTCAATTTTAGGTTCCACCTACCTGGAACCTGAAATCTATCTATCAAAATAGGTTCACTGATTTTTGGAATCTGAAATCTACCCTCAATTTCATGGATCTTGGAACCGATGGATTTCCACCGATCCTGTTCTCCAAGTTCCAGGTGCTACCTGGAAACATGCACACCCCTAAGTGTAGCATACAAATTTTCTTGGATTCGGAGCTTTGTTTATTAAGTTCAAATATGCGCTGAGAAGCTTTGGCTAAAACTTAAAAAATAATACGTGAGGAATATATGTAGGAGCATGTATAGTTAACAAGCATCTCAGGATTACAGGTTGAGAATAGATGACAAGGAATTGCTAAGACACTGATCACACTCAATCACGAAGGGAATCGATCCGTTTACTGTGGTAGCATATGTTGCTTAACTGGTTCTCTAGCATAGTCTAGAATAAGATCTTTAGAGGAATGACATATCTCTCAACTATATTTGCTATATGAATTAGGCAAACACGATTCAAGAGTTCATGTTATTTGGGCTCGTACGAATGGAGATTATTCAATAAATTTGTTCAACATTTAACAACTTAACTTTCATTCAATTCTTAAATCGGTTCACCGTCCAAAAACCACCACTAGTCTACTCAGAATTATCAACGATAGATCGGTTAGAAGTTCACTATCGAAACGCACATTTTCATCAACACCCTCACATTGAAAGGAGTGATAATAACCTCATGACGATGATAATATTGAAGAAATTAGTATCCATTTTTGGAAGCACAGGCAAATTTGGGTTTAGAGTGAAAATTGAGGATATTTTATGCGATAAAAAAAAAAAATCTGTAACATTGTGACTGGACTTAAAATTTAAGATGTTCTAGGGAATTAGCCATATTATGAAATAATGTGCACTTCACTTTTTTTGTGTGCATCATGCCATAGAAATTCAACCTAGACATTTTTAATACTCAATTACAAACTATTGTCGATCTCATATAATTTATATTCAATTAAACCCAACTCGAATCATCACTCTTTTGTAGAGACGAAATTTCACCTGGAGGAGCCGCGAGTGGTATAGAGGGAAATGAGAATGTTGGTTTGGGAGGAAATTGCAAGGCCTCAACACTTCCTTTCAACATCTCCACAACTTGGGTCATAGAAGGTCGTGCTCCCGGATCAATCTGAATGCACCATAGGCTTATTACAATCATCTTCTTCACGACTCCTTCGTCCTCCTCATTCGTGATCCCGCGCAGCCCAAGCTCTTCTTGAAGCTCCAGGCGTCGGTGGGCCCAATAAGGAAAGTATGTTTCACTGGTATGATCTACCACGACTTCGATGTTTTTCCTCCTGCCGACCATCTCCAGAACCATCATGCCGTAGCTATACACATCCGATTTGTGAGAAACCCCTCCGATGTTCCTTATAATCAGCTCCGGATCAATGTATCCGATGGTACCTCGAGCACCAAACAATGACACGATGCTCTTTTCTCTTGGGCATATTTTGGCAAGACCAAAATCGGAAATCTTAGGACAATAATTTGCATCAAGGAGAATGTTGTGAGGCTTTATGTCGAAGTGCAAGATCCTCGTGTTGCATCCTCTGTGCAAGTACTCTAGCCCTTGAGCTATGCCGAGCGAAATTTGGTACAAGGTGTCCCAACTCAATTCTTGACCTACCTCCAAAGTGTCGCTCCTGTTAAATATGAACTTTTCGAGCGATCCATTGGGCATGAACTCATAAATCAAAGCTCTTTTGCTACCTTCAAAACAGAAACCCAGGAGGCTGACGACATTGACATGAGAAGTCTTGCTTATGCTCGCAACTTCGTTGAAAAATTCTTCTGCATCGCTTTTCAGCTTCTTTAGTAGCTTCACCGCCACTAGTTGACCGTCTCGAAGCTGGCCTTTGTACACGCTGCCAAAGCCTCCCTGGCCTAACTTTTCTTCGAAAGAGTTGGTCATCCTCCTGATGTCTTTGTAGGTATATCTTCTCGAAGAGACAAGTCCCTCAATTTTCAGTTCGCCGTCCAAGTGTCTGCTCCTCTGGTTCATCAAAGCCATAATTGTTCTGATCATTGGTTTCTTCCAGAAGGGAAGCAGCAAGATAAGGATGACCCCGGTTCCAGCTAATGGTGCAACCACACCTGAAAAGAATGAAGAATATCTATTAGCAGCAGTCTCACTTCATCACTTCTTCAACTTACTGTCAAAAAGTTGCAGAGACGTGGAAGAGAAAGTCTTGAAATAATTACCTATTGCAACTTTGAGGCCAATCTTATTGTTTCCTGAGACAGCTGTCATCAAAATTGAGAAATGTGTCAACAAATTGCAAACAGATCATTTCAAAGTGTCTAAGAGTTATAAAGATCAGCACACATCATAAGGTTATATAGCTCATTCAGTTTCAAGAAAGAAAGAGCACCACCATCGAGGGAAAAGATTACAAATTCACCTGTCTGGCTCGATCCTCCTCTGGAAATTTTCATGGATCAATTAATGACATCTTACTAAAAGGTACTGGAAAGATGTGCAAATGGATCTGTGTGAAGTAACGGGTGCAGACGTTAGCTGAAGTCCGAAATTCTAAACTATCAGGGGATGTACAGGAAGACCTAGGGAAAAAAATTCTTGCTGGTATAAAAGAAGCAAACACAAAGCAATGTGATACAACAATGTGTTATCAGAGGCGGAAACAGATAAAACTTTCTGTGTCACTAATCGAACGGGCGGTCTGTTCTAGACATGTCTCAACTTTTTCGGCTTCTAAGCAGACCTATAGGCTTCATTAGGAGTCGTTCCACGGATGAGAGAAGAGGGCAGCTCTTGTTCGCCAAGAATTTTCAAGCTTCTTGAATCATGAACTCCAAATTATTAACTAGCAAACTATTGCAGAAAGATAGGAATATCAACATTTCCATTACTCTTCTTCCTCCAGGTTCACGAACGTCAAAATCTCTGAGGTTCCGATAAGATATCTTGGAACCCAAGAGATCGGAGATGTTCATTTGCAGCAGTAAGCGAGTCTAGATCTAAGCAAAGGCGAAGAAACTGGAAAGGCTTAGGACATTATCCGCCACACATAACAGGAAAAACATATTTAGTATTCAATAGAGAAGATCCTTGTAAATTATGCATATCAATTATTTTGTGTTTGGCATTTCTTTTGTACTTGGCGCGTTGGATAGTTATGTACTCGCTTACTTTACCAAAAAAAAAAAATTATTTGATAAGGCTTCGTGTCCTAGCAGGGAAACCAGGCATTTTGGGGACAAAACCTATCATAGGTAACCCATATCAACCTTATCAGAAAATTGCCTCCCCCATCCCCGTGCACTTACCATGTTTGCAGCTTTGAGAATGAGGACCATCTCGGCAAAAGCAGACGAACTTATTGTTCTCGAATCCACACCGTCCCTCGCTTCCCTCGCAGTCACTGCAACTAATTGCAGTCCAGTTCAAAAGGAACCCCATCTTTACAACCTCACTGTAATTCATAGTCCCCAAGCTTAAGATATCTGCATCAACATCGACAGGTACACTGACTGGAGGATCGCAGGAGCTGATGGCAGAATAATTAGCCGATTCCTCCGATGCTTTCTCGGGAAAAAATGCGAAAGAATGGTGGGTGGAGTTGCTAGCACACCCCACAGGATATGTTAAACCGGTCGGCTGCAAGGTGCAGTTATAGTAGAAGAAGAAATCGTCATTACTGGAACTGAGAATGAAAGGCGTCCTCTCGAGGCTGATGTTACGCGGTGGAGCACCACAGGAGTCCTCGTAATCAAAGGCGTTAACCAGGAGGATAGACTGGTTCGCGTAGACGATATCCTTGATGACGAACTGGCCGTCCGAGAAATTCAGGACAGGGTATTTCTCTATGCAGGTAATCTCGAAGTTCGGATATCCACAATAGGACTCCTGCTCGCCGGGAATCCAAAAAGGGTAGCTGATGTCCAGGCCATCTCCGCAGTTCCGAGGCTCGCAGGCCTCGTACCGCGCGTCGTCCGACGCGCCCCGATAGAGTAAGTTGGCGGAGAAGATGACGAGGACCATTTTGCGACAATTAACTGCGCACATGAAGTTTTGGAGATTCATTTGGACAGGATAGGAGAGCAATCAAACGGGAGTTAGTTTGAATTTGTCCCAACTCCTATAATTGTCGTGTTTGAAGCAAATGCCAAGCGAGGCAGTAAGTTGTCCCGGCGGTGTTTCAAGCAACCAACATAAATGCGTAATGCCCCACACGGGGAATTTGCCCTTGAAAGTCTCCAGGAACAAACCAGGAAACTTCCTAGTCAACGGAGACCTTTAAATTACACTCAGGTTGGAGGGGCCGCCAACGCCCTCAAATGTTGACGTTGACGATCTACCTGATCATTAGGAGCAAATCACGAAACTTCCGAGCCAAGTTATACAAATCCTAGGGAGAATTACCAATTCAGTTCGTAGCATGTGGTGCGGACATCAATCCAGTTCTAAACTTATCAAATTTGTCGACATCGTCCTAAGCCTTTGCGAGATATTCGAGTGTATTCTTTTCCGACCAATCGTCGTCCTAAATCACCGGTGCGGCGATTCACAAATTGTCGGCATCAACGTACCACGTAGGACGATGTCACATCAGCAATTTTCAGGACTGTATCGGAATTCGTACAATAGATTTAGGACTATTTAGATAGTTATCTCGTGGTTCCCTACTAAGCAGCGTAATTTTTTTGTCTTTTCCTCCACATACACAAACTTAGTGGTAACAAGAAAATTTAATCATTTATGTCGCATATTTCCTTGGGATTTTTGTCCAGTGTAGCTTATAAGCCAATGCAGTCGTGGAATCGTTAAGAGCCCGCATTAAGCGTCTTCAATCCCAGTACTCATTAGCAGGTTATGTAATTAATTTCTCCAACTACCTTTCTTTAACTTGCATTTTTTTTTTTCGGGTTTGGGTTGGATAATCAATTAAAAGGTAAGGATCCATTGCTACGGGCTTTTGCAAGTTAGTCCGCGACCCGATTGCAGTCCTTGCTACAATGTGGCTGCTTTCTTTGATTTGCCGTCCATACATTCTAAGAGAATAATAATTCCTGTAAAATGGGGGAGATTCCGTCATAACTCAATTCATAACAGATCGAGTAATTGAGGCATCAAGAGATGTTTGTCTCCTAAATAGAGCGTTATAATTAGGGTACAAAGAGATTGAGAATACTTACAAAGTCTTCACGGCCTTGTTTTTCTTTTCTCTCTATTCTCTATTTTTTTTGTTCTCAGTACCATTTTCCTGCTACAGCCTCTTAATCGCTTTAACCTAAAAGCAAAAAGAACAGAAAAAAAAAAGTTGGATAAGGAATTTGGCTTTGACGGCCAAGATAGAGCCCCATTATAATTGATTGGGAAAATTACCAAAAAAAAAAAAATCCTCAACATATTGAAATTGCGCCAATTCAGTCTTAAATCATTTTTTTTTGCCAATTCAATTCTAAACCTTTTACAATTATGTCGATTCAATCTATTTGGCCGATCGGAGACTGCCGGCCCAAAGAAAAAAAAATGAAAATAAAGATAGATTTTTTTAAAAAAATATTAAAAGGTTCGAAAGATATTTCAATGTTTATTAAAAAAAAATTACCATGTCATTTCCGGCGGCACCACGTCAACGCTGGCCGGTCAAATTAACTAAATTTGCACAATTATAAAAAGTTTAGGACTGAATTGACACAACTGCAATAAGTTTAAAAATATTTTGATAATTTTTCCTAATTTGACGAATTCAATCATGATCTGATGAGAGCGAGTCATCGCGGCGTCGGTTCCCAGTTCCCACTGACCTTCATGCACGAAGAACTTTGATTTATCTACATGAGGTGTGAACTCTCTTCCACGGACAACTCGACAACTCCTTCACTTGACTTATGCACCACATGGGAAACGCGTTTGTGTGTGGAGGAATGTCTCGTTTGGCGCATTAGATTATATGAAGGAAGTCGAAAGTCAAGAAAGGTAGGGTTTAATAATTAAAAAAAATAAAAATAAAAAAGAAAAGCTAATGCATTACTATATTTAA
Source organism: Rhodomyrtus psidioides (assembly GCA_021437785.1). Taxonomy (NCBI): domain Eukaryota; kingdom Viridiplantae; phylum Streptophyta; class Magnoliopsida; order Myrtales; family Myrtaceae; genus Rhodomyrtus; species Rhodomyrtus psidioides. The sequence goes on along the minus strand of JAILYB010000004.1, from coordinate 13,655,949 downwards.
GCTCTTCCAAATCCATATCAACCACAATTTTCGATTTTTAATTTAATTAAATTAAGATGCAAATAAGTTATATTCATGAGTCACCCCTAATCAGCTATTGATAGGTAAATTAGACATCTAAGTAAAGCGTGGGAGAACACTCCGCTTCTAGGAACTAGAGATTCATGAAAACATATACTTGATTATGCTAGATAAATCTAACGTTTAGGGAAAATTAGCATGCAGTTTTGACAAGTCATTAACATGCAATGGATGATTATGCGGGTGCGCAATCAATCGATAATACAATGAATAAATTCCTAGAAATAGGGCAAACCCGAATGTATTAAGTAAAGCATAACTTCTCTATGGTTAATGTCCTAATAACTGCAGGTTGTTAAGTAAAAATGCACTCATGGCTTAAACATAATACCTAAATGGAATGATACTTATCTTCTTTGTTGGGTTTTTCTTCTTATAGATGCAACTTTAATCTAAGTTTTATGATTACATAGATTCTGGTACCTCTACCTTTACATCGTGGTCATTGTTGTGCCTTCCTCTTCTCCTCCTAGTTCGATAGTCCGAATCGGTAGAATCACCTCATGTGTTGCTGGATTCATCATTGGAATTTGAGTGAGGATCATCACGGCGCGGATGATTATTGTGAGGTTCTTGTTGCAGTGAATCTTGTCCCGCTCGATTTTTCAATAAGGTGAGAACTCGCTCCATCTATTACTGAAAGTGTTTATTGCACGATCTCATCTTTTGTTGTGGGCTTGTTTCAAAGTTAAGCTGTAACATTCCGAATTTTCGCCCCTTCGAGGCTTGAGATATGGAATGAAATCTCAAAATTGGAATAGTGGAAATGAAGAATTCTAACATTGGATTAGAATTGACGTCGCCTCGCCGATAGTCATTCAAAATAGGAAAAATGAATTTTTGGACGGTAAGTGTAAAATTACCACTTTGCCCCTTAGGGATTGGCCTCGTCTTAAGGGATTGAAGGAGGGCAATTTAGTCAATGACAAACCCTTATGGCTGCCGAAAATGGGAGGGTATATAGGTCAATTGAAGTCAATGATAGTCAAGACATTAATTAGATGAAGACAAGTGGCATTACTTGGATGGTTAGATTAAGTGTACACTTTTAACCTACCATTCAAAGGAGTTGACCAAGTGAGATCAAGCCTAATCCCTTCTTCTTCTTCCTCATTTTCGTGGACCACCCTTCCTCTCTCTTCCTCTCATTTTTCTCTTTCTTTCTCCTTCACCCGAGCTGTTTCTGCACGACCAGTCCTACTATTTCGGTCATAACTTCGTCATCCGATATCAGATCAAGGTAAAACCATCTCCAAATGAAAGATTATTGTCTTATCTTTCCATATACATATTATAAGCTCAATTTGACTCAGTAGATCTTTATGTAGCTCGATTTGAGTGGACAAAGGTCCAGACGGGGTAGATTCTGACCAAGTTGGGGGAAAGTCTTCTCTTAGCCACTTCGAGGCATCAAATTGCTTCAAATTTTCGGTGAGAACTTCTTAACCTATGGTACTTGTGTTGGCTAAGCTGAAGTTGTGAATTCAATTGAGCTAAGAGGAGTAACCATGGCTGTTTTATGGCGACATTTTCGGAACAGATTCTGACTGCCGGTGAACTTAGGGGAACCGTGGCTGTTCGTGGCTCTTTATGACGACGATTTGCTCTAAAACTCTCGGTGAGGCCCCTATAGACATAGTATGACATGTTAGCAAGTTGAATTAGTGGTAAATCAAAGTTTAGAGTTGAATTATGGACGGATTGAGGAGGAGAAGGGCAGAACCGAGCTTCGCCCTATTTTGGTTTGAATAAACCGGAACTTTGATGGCTATTTGGGGTGTCTCCGTGCCTTGAATTCGTCGTTATGACATACTAGAATGTCAATTGAGATGTTAATGAGGTGTATGCTCCATGAATTGACGATTGGAGTAGAAAAATTGATCGTTTGACGAACTTTGGATTAGGTCGCACGGCTGTCCTGTTTTGGGATCAAGGGAACCGAATCTTTGGAGGAGTCTTGGAGGGAATTTTACGGATTAAAATTGAAAGGTAAGTCACTCTTAAACCTTTGCTAGGAAGTTAGGACACTACTGGATGCGTTTGGATGATATATTGATGAATTTGGGAGTCTATTGCATTGATTGTTCATGATCGACTGAGATAACTGAGGTGTGAGTCGTGTGTACTCCTGATGATGAGAAATTATAACTCTCATGGCTAAGTTGTTGTTGTGTTCATTCGATTGACATGGATGTTGGTATGGTTATGTGATATTTGGCCTTGAACGGCGACTGTTTGAGAAATATGAATGAGTAGGCAAGAGAACAAACCGTTAGATTGACTGTCTTGCTGTGTATTTGATATCACCTTGTGGGCGATTGGCCTTGACGTCTCGCATGCTAATGATTCATTACTTGGCTGATAAAAATTGTACTCGATTATGAAGTTCCTTGAGAGGGGAGTTGATTTGTGAGCCTAAGGGCTTGTGGCACCCTGATGTGTCGGAACGCAGGGTTAGTTCATATCCTGATGCATCATAACGCGGGACAAGTTTAGTACGTGTCGACATGAGCCTGGTTATGGCATTTGAAACTTGAGGCGTTTTAACGCAGGTTTGCCAACTTTATGGTCTAATGCGTATTGACGCGGGCCGAACCTGAGGCGTATTGATGCAAGCATAGCTATTGAAAAAGAGAATTGATATATTGATGCGTCAGAATGCGTGATAGTCTTGATATGTGTCGACACAAGTATCGAAATGGCCTTTGGAACCTGATGCATCAGAACGCGGGTTGCCAATCGAGACCTTGATTAGCCTGATGCGTGTTGACGCGGGCTTGGCCATTGGGGTTAAATTTGTGATTAGCCTGATGCTTGTTGACGCTGGCTTGGCCATTGGAATTGAAAGTGGTGATGAAATTGAGAATACACCTTTGCTTATGAACTTAATGTTACGCTAGTATGAAGCTTGGTTGTGATGATATGATTGTCCTTGAATCGTGATTGCGTTATGCCAGACATATCGAGGTGCCTTGATGTTTGATTGTCATGTGTTGTTTTATCGATGAATCCTTGTCTATTGTTTTATTGCATAATCTGGGAGGACTAATGGTCTAGTTTAGATTTATGATGAACTTGCTGAGATTTATATCTCACCTCATCGTGGGATCAACTTTTTCAGGTCCCAAGCAATGGAAATCTGAGCTTGCCAATGATTAGTATTTGAAGAAGTAATTATGAGAAATGGATTTACGCTTTTGTGACTTTAGGGATTTCATGTTACCTTGAAGTTAGAGTTGTATCCTTTGAACCTGTAGTCGGCATTTATAAGAAGACGTCCCCTATGTCCCAAGTCATCTTAAGTTTGAATTGTATGAAGAAGTTTCATCACTTCCGCATGTTTATATCATTTAGGAGTTTTAAATTGTAAGCTGACGGATCCTGGGTACCACCGAAACAAGACGGCTCTGGTGGGTTATTGCGTTCCTGACGGGTTCGGGGCGTGACATAAGCCTCTCGGAACATTACCATCTCCCATTGTAGCATCAACGGAATAGGAATTACTCAAGACGAATTCAACCTATATCTCTGATGCCAAAATTTGATGCGCGTGTGGGCGAGTGATTCCGAAAGATAAGTGCTTCGATGTATAAAGTATCGCAAAAGGGTTCAATGGGCTGAAGTAATGGACGGTGTATGGGAATTTCAGGACTAAGTGTATGGAACGTATGAGGGAACGGTGAGGGAACGATATGAATCGAGTTATGTCGTGGCGTAAAGATATCACTAGCCAACAATACAAAACAAAACAAAAGACATAACGATCACTACCAAGGCCTAAAGACAACACCAGCCGAGGAAGAAATCGGGATTAAAAGAAGCTCACCACCAAGGTCTAAAGGCTACGCCACCAAACAACGATAAAGAGCTTTTAGCTCACCACTGAGAAGTATCTACTCTTCTAGGACAAAGATGCCGAAGTGTTTAAACTCAACTCGCAAAGAGAAAATTCATTCATCAAAATCAGTCTACGTTATAATGAAGAGCACTCCTCCTTTAATAGAGAGATGAAGACAACGAAAAGAAAAGGAAATAAATAATCTCACCCAAATCTAACGAAACGGAAAAGATCCATCCAGAAGTGAAATATTTATCTCACACACTAGAAATCCAACTAGCATTGGTGTATCCTTCTAATCCTGCCGGATAAATATTATAAAACAATTCCAAATTTTTAATTCTCTTAAGATAACCAAAAATTCTGGTAATGGCATTCCAATGTTCTGTGCTTGGATTACTAGTATATCTACTCAACTTACATGCCAAAAAAGCAATATCAGGTCTAGTACAATGCATCACATACATCAAAGACTCTATAGCACTAGCATATTTAAGTTGTGCTATTGTTCTACCAATATTGTAATTCAATTTAATACTGGGATCAAACGGAGTACTCACTTCTTTGAAACCAAGATGTTTAAATTTATTTAACATTTTTTCAACATAATGACAATGGTTCAAAGAATAACCCCCACTATGTTTTTTAATTTTAATACCTAAGATAGTATCTAATTCGCCTAAATCTTTCATTTTAAAATTTGAAGTTAGATACTTCTTAGTTTCAATGACTCCAGTCATATTAGTTCCAAAGATAGGCATATCACAACGTATAGGCAAACTAGAACATCACAGTCTTTAGTGAATTTAGAATAAATACACTTATCAGTGCTATTATGCTTGAAACTATTGGATAATATGACTGAATCAAATTTCTCATGCCACTGTTTCGGTGCTTGCTTAAACCCATAAAGAGATTTGACCAATTTACATACTTTCTTCTCACTTCCAAGAAGAACAAACCCTCTGGTTGTTCCATGTAAATTTTCTCTTTTAAATCTCCATTTAAGAAAGCAGTTTTGACATCCATTTGATGAACACAGAGATCGTAAATGGATGCTAGAGCAAAAAGAATTCGAATAGATATTATACGTGCTACAGGAGCATGAGTATCGAAATAATCTATTCATTCTTTTTGTCTACATCCCTTAGCCACAAACCTAGCCTTAAAAGCTTGGATAATACCATCAGAATCGTATTTTTTTTTTCTGAATACACATTTGCACCCAATAGGTTTAGATCTTCTTGGTAAGTCTGCTAATACCAAGTATTGTTAGACATGATTGAGTCCATTTCATCATCTATAGCTTCTTTCCAAAAAGAAGCATATCTAGAAGACATAGCATCACTAAAACCTTTAGGATCATCTTCTAAATTTAATACTAACGGGTATTTATTTACCACATTATTGTCTATGTCTCCTTCAATGAGGAAAACATGGGTGATAAAGTTTGGACCAAAATCATTTGATTTTCTTGCTCTAGTAATTCTCATTGGTTCAATCACATCCTCATAATCATTTGTTATTTTCTGATGAGAATTATTTCTATAGGTTATGAATTATTCATATCTTGCGATTGAGCATTATTCTCAAAAATTTCAAAATCCGTAGAACATTTATTCTCAAAGAACTCGACATCTCTTGATTCTACAATGACATTTGATTCAAAATCAGCGTACCCAAGAAATACACTTTTCATGGCTCTAGGGCCAAGTGTTGTTCTCTTAGGATCTAGTACTCGATAGTATGCTAAATACCCCCACACTTTAATATATGACAAGTTCGGTTTTCTACCTTTCCAAACTTCATATGGACTAATGTTATTTTTCTTGGATGGTATTTTGTTATGAATATAACATGCAGTAAGCAATGCTTCACCCCATAAATTAATTGGTAGCTTTGAATTAGAAAGCATACACTTAATCATTTTCCAAGAGATCTATTTTTATTTTCAGCCAAACCATTGCCAAACCATTCTGTTGTGGAGTGTATGGTGCTGAAGTTTGATGAATAACACTGTGTTCTTCACAGAAGGCTAAAAAATCATTTAGGAAATATTCTCCGCCTCTATCTGAACGTAGAACTTTAATTTTCCTTTCTAATTGATTTTTCACTTCTGTCTTAAATTTAAACATAGTAAATACCTCATCCTTTGATCTTATGAGATAGACATATAACTATCTATTGCAGTCATCCACAAAGGTAATGAAATACCTTTTACCACCACGTCTTAACATGCCATTGAATTCACATATATCGCTATGTACCAATTCGAATTTCTACTAACACTAGGAAATGGTCTCTTTGTTAACTTAGACTTAGCATGGATTTCACATTTGTCTAATTCGCCATCAAAACTTATCAAATCTGATTTTTTTCATATTCTTTAAATAGAGAAAATTTAAATGCGTTAATCTACTATGCCATAAATGAGGGGAATCAACAACATAAGCAGAAGAGACGATATTATTATTAATACTTAGTTGATACATGCCTTCATTGGAGTAACCATTTTCCCACAAACAGCCCATTCTTCGACAGGATAACCTTGTCGGACTCAAATAAAATCCGAAATCCCCTCTTACAAAGCAAATCAACAGAAATCATATTTCTCTTGATTTCGGGTACAAACAATGTATTAAGAAGGTAAACCTTCTTTCCAGAAGTGAAATCTAAAGTGACTGTGCCTTTTCTAGCAACCTTTGCAAGAACTTTATTTGCCATCTTGACCTCTTGAAGATATGCTTCAGCAGTCTCTTCGAAATGCCTGAACATTGATCGATCCTTGCATATGTGCACTGTTGCACCAGAATCTATCCACCAAGAAGATTCGACAAAAGCAGAATTAACCTCAGAAATCATGGCCACATAATCCTTAACTTTATCAGAAATATTCAAGTTCGAAAACTTGGTTGAAACTATGGCTACGTAGTTCTCTTCAACCATATTTGCAACTGCCTTAACTGTTGAAGTGTTCTTGTCCTTGAATGTGCTCTTACGGTGCATGTACTCCTTTACATAGTGATCCTTATTCCAACAAACAAAGCAACAACCATTTTTCTTCTTCTGTGGCTTCTTAAAATTCTGTCCTCTCTTGCGTTTCAAGTTTTGTTGCGTTTTGGATTGAAATCTATTTCCCTCCATAGTATTTACCTTGGTATCATACAAAACAGATTTATCACGTAAACATGACTCTTCCTCAATACGAAGATGCTTCTGAATTTGATCCAAAGTGACATCCTCAGATTTATGCAGCATCTTTTTTCCATAATCTTTCCAACTTGAAGGCAATTTTGCAAAAAGTGCTCCAACTTGAAAGGCTTCTGGAATATCTATCTTGAGAGTATGAATTTTATTAACCAGTACTTGCAGTTCTTGGACTTGCTCCAACAAGGGTTTATTATCAATGAACTTGAAGTCAAAATACTTTGCAATTAGATATTTGTTCGTACATTGCTCCTCTGCTTTATACTTGAAGTCGAGTGCATTCCATATTTCTCTAGCAAACTTCGTCTCAGTGAACAAGTCATAGAGACGATTGGATAATGTGTTCAGAACATGACCCCGACAAAGCAATTCGTCCTCTTCACATTTCTTCCTCTCTTTATTGACCCTTTCAACATCTTCTGCACTAGGCTCTTCTCCTTCAGTGGCAGGCTGTGGATCTTCTATAGACGGCAGATTCGGATCGAGGATGTAGGAAATCTTCAGGCAGTGAGGAGGAACATCATCTTATCTCTCCAGCGTGCGAAATTGTTGCCATCGAGCCGGTTCAATTTCACTATGTCCTGGTTCATGAATTTGATGGATTCTGACTCTATTGTTGTGCGAATAAATCCTTAAAATTAATGGAAATATATGGTATAATGGGATGAACAACAGAATCAGACTTTACTTACCCAAAAAAATAACAAAATCAGACTTTGAAGCGTGTAAAACACTCTCTTTAAGGATTTATGTGCCCTATTGCTAATGATTTCGAAAAATATCCTCCAGGATACAATAAAGTCTCACGAGAAGATAACAATTCTGATATTTCTCTAAGATCTCTCAATGGAAGCAATTAGAAACAATGGCTATGTATCTTTTTGAGAAAACAAAAATTGAAGTTCAGAAAAAGTGGCTGAAAATGAGCAAAACCACTCAATATATAAAACTTGAAAGAAGACTAATTTTCATGTCTCAAAAGTTATCATTCAATCACAACTATTCGTATCTAAAGAGTAGTTAGTTCCGGACACACCAATTCAGACACAAGTTGTCCAAAAAATTGTCTTCATTGTCCAAAAAATGTCTTGTCTGAAAGATTGCAACTCTTGAACATAAATAGATAATTAAAATTCAACAATAAATTTAATAAAATAATTGCAACTCATACGTGTACAGTCGCACTATTTCATTAGGAATGAACAATTTATTTTAATTATAATTTCGAAAATAAAAAATAAATTGATTATTGATTAGTGCTAATAATTACTCGCAACCGCGCAAGCGTACAAAGTGCGCCTAACAATCGCACCAAAATCGTGCAATCACACGCGGGTATGGTGAGGACTAACCCACTTGCCCATTTCTCTTCATCTAAAAGGCTATATCAGTCTTCTAATTAATAAAAAAAATTTCTCTCTCCCTTCGGTCCTATGTGGGATAAAAAAACTATTTTTTTTGTTTTCAAACAAACAACAACATATTCTTCATTTTTTTCAGGTGTGGTTGCACCTGTAGCTGGAATTGGGATCATCTTTAACTTGCTCCCTCCCTTCTGGAAAAAACACAATTTCTATGGCTTTGATAAAGCAAAAGATGGACGGCCAAATGAAAATTGAGGGACTTGTCACTTCGAGAAGGTACACCCAAGAAGACATCAAGAGGCTGACCAACACTTTCGAAGAAAAGTTAGGCCAGGGTGGCTATGGCTGCTAGGGTGTGCATGGTCCGGGCCGGTCCGGTCCCGGCATGAACCTAGGGACCGGACCAATAGTCCGGTCCCCATAATTTCGGGACCAAGGACAGGATCGGGATCGAACAGGACTAGGACCGGCGGTCTGGTCCCGGTCCCGGCTCAACCGCTATAAAGCCTACTACTACGTTCAATTAAAAAAAAAATCAAATGTGCGTGTACTGGACGGTTGAGAGTTTTTTCATTCTAAAAGCTACATTGACCAGACTTTAGTATCCCATCCATCATTTGTTTCTCATTGCGTCTCCATTTATGTCTCATATGTTTGTTAGCTTTCATTTTGTTCCCTTCTCAAGAAGTATGTCCAATTGGTGTTTCATTACTTTATTTTTTTTTTAACAAAAATCATTAGGTTAACTAGATTAGCTTTTTTTTTTAAATAAAAAAAATTACCAGTCCGGTCCGGTCCCAAACCATGGAACCCAGGGACCGGACCGCCCAGTCACCGGTCCCGTTTATTGGGACCGGGGACCGGACCGCCAACCTTAAGGACCAGACCAACCCGCCCGGGTCGGGCCGATCCCGAGCCGATCCAGGCCGGTCCGGTCCAGTTTGCACACCCCTAATGGATGCATGTACAAAGGCAAGCTTCAAGATGATCAACTCGTGGCAGTGAAGCTTCTAAAGAAGCTGAGAGGCAAAGCAGAAAACTTTTCAATGAAGTTGCAAGCATAAGCAGGACTTCTCATGTCAATGTTGTCAGCCTCCCAGGGTTATGTTTTGAAGGAAGCAAAAAAGCTTTGGTTTATGAGTTCATGCCCAATGAATTGCTCGAAAAGTTCATATTTCATAGGAGCGACACTTTGGAGGTAGATCAACAATTGAGTTGGGAGACATTATACCAGATTTCACTCGGCATAGTTTACGGGCTAGAGTACTTGCATAGAGAATGCAACACGAGGTTCTTGCACTTTGACATAAAGCCTCACAACATTCTCCTCGATGCAAACTATTGCCCCAAGATTTCCAACTTTGGTCTTGCTAAAATAAGCCCTAGAAAAAGTGAGCATCGTGCCAATGCTTGGTGCTTGGGACAGTCCAGATACATTACTCCAGAGCTAATCATGAGAAACATCGGAGGGGTTTCTGACAAATCGAATGTCTATAGCTACGGCATGATGGTTCTATAGATGGTTAGCTAGAAGAAAAACATCAAAGTCATAACAAATCACACCAGCGAAATATACTTCCCTCATTGGGTCAACCAACGTTTGGAGCTTCAAGAAGAGCTTGGGTTGCATGGAATCATGAACGAGGATGACGAAGTAATAGCAAAGAAGATGGATTGTAACAAGCATATGGTGCATTCAAATTGATCTGAGAGCTCGATCATCTATGACCTATGTTGTAGAGATGTTAAAAGGAAGTGTTGAGGCCTTGCAAATTCCTCCCAAACCATCCTTGTCATCTCCTTCAAGATCCATCGTGGCTTGTCCACTTGAAATTTCGTCTCTACAAGAAAGTAATGACTCGAGTTGGGGTTATTCAAGATCAATCGTATGAAACCAACATAGCTTGTAAAAGAGTACAAAAAAAAAACAACTGTTTACGTATTAATGATTATTGAGATTTTCACAAATTTGTGATCATATGTCTAGGTTGAATTTCTGAAGTAAGATGCGCAAAAAGTGAAATGTCATTATTTCATATTATAAGTAGAGTTTGGCATTTATCAAATTAGGATTGATATTGTGCAAATTTGATGACATGTTGAACAAATATTATTGAATAATCTCATTTTGAGTGTGATATGGAGTCTATTAGTAGTGCGTTTCTGGATCGATTGGACCGGCAGAAATCCAATCGAAAGTCGAAACGATGATGCGCCTAGAACCGGTGATCCGAATCAACGACATCGGAACGGGCTCAAATTCGATCTATTGAAGCGAAACGGCATGTTGATCAATACTTTGAACTGCGATGGATTTCAGCAATCTGGGATCGTTTAGATGGATTTTTCATTTATTTTAGTATCTTTGGATTTAATTTTACTCCTAGTGGTAATTTTGTAATTTTGAATTTTGTATCCAGAATCCTAATCGGAATTAGGTCTAACACCTCTTATATAAGGTATTTTATGATGTTTGAATAGACATAATATACTTTGATATTGAATTTTGTGGATTTTCCTCTCTAAGCAAGATTTGCTTCTTCTTCTTTTCGCTATACGCTGCGTCAGAGTGAGCCCAATTTACATGAACTTTTGAATTCGATAGGCCTAATCCAATTATTGAGAATAGTAGAGAAATATATCGTTTCATGTAGAGATTCTCATTATTGATTATTCTAGAGAATTATTGCAGGATTGCTTCCTACAGTGCAATAGATGGTGCATATATGTTATAGTGAAGGATATATGGCTGATGCATAAAGGAGCACAATCCCGGAACAGCGGGAAGTAGCCGGAAGCTGGCACCATGAAGTGAATGTGTAGGAGGATGATGATGAGTGAGGAGAGAGAGGAACATGACATGGTAAGATTCATCCGGAGGGAGTTGGCGTTCGGAGCAAACAAGGAGAGGGTTCCACATAAAAAGGAAGAGGATGCAGAATATAACAATGATGCTGCTTTTGGAATGAATAGATCCAATGCACTGATGAGAGCCTTTGGTCCACGGTGGCTCTGACTTGGTTAAAATCAGTGGACGGAAAAGGGCCATGACTCCTCCGTCACGCCGAATTTCCCCCATATCTCGTGATTTACGACGATGATGATGACCCACATTGTCTCGAAGCAACAACCAAAACCTTGCCATCTTTTCGTGATAGAAATTGCCAAGGCCCGTTATATTGCTCAAGCTTCAGTCATTCATTTTAGTGCCAATTCGTCCCAAGGACAATGATCTATAAGCAGCAATAGCAAGAAAAGAGAACATACATCTTTCTGAAAAGAAGCCACCACTTTCCCGTAAGAACTTTATTCCAAGTTGCAACCAATTGATAGAACCCACCTTTTGCCTAAACAGTTAAAGGTTGGCTTATCAATTCCATGGTGCCGGAATTGATTGGCAATTTTATTCGTTACCCCACTGCTAAGGCAGTTTGGGACGCTATAGCTACAACATTCTTTGACGGCTCCGATGTTCCCAGGTATATGATTTGAAGCAACGCCTAAGTCGATTGAAGCAGGAGGGATGACCTATTGAGAAGTATTACAATGCTCTTTAAGGTCCTTGGCGGGAGGTTGAGTTTCGTCGTCCAAACCCCATGACATGCATGCACGATATCGAGCGTTATAATGCCTTAGTCCAAGAAGATCGTGTCTACTTATTTCTAGATGGGCTCGATGATCATCTTGACAATGTCAGAGCTGATGTGCTGCAAATGCGACCTTTTCCTATTGTAGAGCAAGCTTATGCACGAGTTCGACGTGAGGATATGCGATAAAATATTATGCTCACACGTCCAGACACTACATCTACTGCTGCCATGATATCACATAGAGGAAAACTCGGTCAAAACATCCATGAGAGCAGCATCGCACGCACTACCTTGCAGATGGTACCTGGCAAATCTAGGGGAGGACGCTCTGGTATTAGTTTAAAGGTTAGATCATCTCCACATAATGCAAGAGGCTGTAGCCACTGTGGGAATTCTAAGCACACAAAGGAAGCCTGTTTTAAGTTGCATGGCTACCCCGATTGGTGAAAGGAATTACAGACTAAGAAGAAAAGTGATATTGCGGCAGGGAAGGGACAGGCGTCCTGGGCTATTAGTGCTTCGGATAGGGCCCTAGCTACCCCGGCCTTATCTTTAGTACCGACGGTAGACACTACCTCTACCCCGACTCCGGACTCTGAAGATAATGATGGGTTTATGCTTGTCAATGCTTCCACAGGTAGCAGCCGTGATGGATGGATTATAGATTCGGGTGCTACGAACCATATGACACCTCATACTGATGACCTCTTTCGTCGTACCACTCCAAGGCGACAGCATATTTTTAATGCTAACGGCAATCGCTTTCCTGTTACAAGAGCTGGTAGTGTTAATCTTTCTCAAATTCTATCACTGACAAATACTCTACAAGTTCCATCTTTATCTAATCGGTTACTTTCTGTTGGGTAAATCACTGATGAACTGAATTGCAGCGTACTCATGTATCCTTCTTTTTGTCTGTTTCAGGATATCCTCACGAATGAGATTATTGGACGTAGTACTAAGAAGGAGGGGTTGTACTTCATGGAGGACTTCAATACGAGCAGAGTTTACCACACCCGCGGATCCTCCACTGATAAAGAGTAAGACATTTGGCTATAGCATCATCGACTTGGCCACCCTTCATTTGGCTATTTAAAATATTCATTCACAGACTTATTTAGTAGTTCTTCAGCTTCTATATTTAAGTGTGAGACCAGCATTTTAGCAAAGAGCCATCGAGCTTCCTTTCCGTCAAGTTTCAATAAAAGTATGGTACCTTTTTCATTAATCCATTCTGATGTGTGGGGTGCTACGCCGATTTCTACTATGTTTGGGGTTCGTTGGTTTGTCACGTTTGTGGATGACTGTACCAGAATGACCTGGATATATTTATTGAAACACAAGGATGAGGTAGGGTCTATTTTTCGTATGTTTCATCAAATGATAACCACTCAATTTGGAGATCATCTTCGCATTTTCCGAAGTGACAATGGTGGTGAATATATCAACCAGCAGTTAGCGAGTTATTTCCAAGAGCATGGCTTCATTCATAAGACCTCATGCACTAACACACCACAGCAAAATGGTGTGGCCGAATGGAAAAATCGTTATATTCTTGAGAAAGTGCTGGCCTTATTGGAGGGTGGGCAAGTTCCTCGTCGTTTTTGGGATGTGGCCGTTGTTACCGCTGTGTATCTCACATGAACAAAATGCCCTCTCGAGTTTTATCGTTCCAGACCCCACTCTAGGAGCTTTCGAAGCATGTTCTTCTTCCATCGATCCTGGTTTTGCCTTTGAAGGTTTTCGGATGTGTGGCATATGTACATATTCATAAGCATCACCACACAAAGCTCGATTCGTGTGCTGTTAAATGTGTTTTCTTGGGCTACGGTACTCACCAAAAAGGTTACCGCTGCTACAATCCTAGCACGAAGAGAACCTTTGTTACCATGGATGTAACGTTTATTGAGACAGAACTGTTCTTCTCTAGCATCAATTTTACCTTTCAGGGGGAGCAAGGAGATGAAAGGAAAACTTGGCGGGATGTTGATCTTAGTAGCAAAGATGAGGCTATCAATGCTTTTAGAACCTATAAATCTGAAGTTGAAAATCAGTTAAATAAGAAAATAAAAATAATAAGAAGTGACAGGGGAGGTGAATATGAATTTCATTTTGAGGAAATTTGTTCTGAGTTTGGAATTATTCACCAAATCACCGCTCCCTACACACCACAATCGAATGGTGTGGCAGAAAGGAAAAACCGTTCTCTAAAGGAAACAATGAATGCATTATTGAATAGTTCTGGTTTACCACAAAATTTGTGGGGAGAAGCTGTCTTGACGGCAAACTTTATTTTAAATAGAGTACCCCACAAAAAGACACAACAAACTCCCTATGAGAAGTGGAAAGGCAGAATGCCTAATTTGAAATATCTCAAAGTGTGGGGGTGTTTAGCAAAGGTTGATGTTCCTAAACCTAATAAGGTTAAGATAGGACCAAAAATCATTGATTGTGTTTTTATTGGATATGCTCTGAATAGCAATTTATATCGATTTCTTGTTCACAAGTCTGAGATCCCAGATATACACGTTAATACGACTATTGAATCAAGGGACGCTTCGTTCTTTGAAAATATATTTCCGTATAACATAGTATATAAGCCAATTGATAACGATAAGAGGCCTCGAGATACTACATCTAGAAGTGATCCAATGGAGGATGAACCTAGACGTAGTAAAAGACAAAAGACTTCTACATCTTTTGGACCTGATTTTCTAACATATTTGCTAGAAAATGAGCCTCGAACATTTAAGGAAGCTGTGACATCTCCAGAAGCCCCGCTCTAGAAAGAAGCTATCAATAGTGAAGTTGAATCCATCTTGTCTAACCATACTTGGGAATTGGTTGATCTTCCTCCTGGTAATAAGCCACTACAATGTACGTGGATATTTAAGAGGAAAATAAAAGCAGATGGTACTATTGATAAGTATAAGGGTCGGCTTGTAGTAAAAGGCTACAGGCAACGAGAAGGTCTTGATTATTTTGACACTTATTCACCTGTCACAAGAATTACATCTATACGGATATTAATTGCTATAGCAGCATTGTATGGACTTGAAATCCATCAAATGGATGTCAAAACAGCATTCCTAAATGGAGATTTGGAAGAAGAAATATATTTAGAGCAATCTGAAGGATTCATTGTTCCAAGACAAGAGAAAAAAGTATGTCGACTTATCAAGTCACTCTACGGCTTGAAACAAGCACCAAAACAATGGCATGCTAAATTCGATCAAGTCATGTTGTCGAATGGTTTCAAGATTAATGAGTGCGACAAATGTGTATATGTTAAGAACACTTGTAATAGCTTTGCCATTTTATGCTTGTATGTAGATGATATGCTTATATTGGCAGCAATAGTGAGGTTGTCAAAGCAACCAAACGCATGCTCACAAGCAAATTTGATATGAAAGACATGGGAGTTGCAGATGTTATCTTAGGAATTAAAATCCGTAAAACATCTGAAGGATTGTCTCTATCTCAATCCCATTATATTGAGAAGATTCTTGAAAAAAGCAAGAATCTAGGCATCGCACCAGTAAATACCCCGATAGATGTTAATTTACATCTCTCAAAGAATACTGGTGAAAGCAAGGCTCAAAATGAGTATGCTAGTATACTAGGCAGTTTAATGTATGTCATGAACTGTACTAGGCCAGACATAGCTTGTGCGGTAAGCAAGTTAAGTCGTTTTACAATTAGTCCAAATGAAAATCATTGGAAAGCTATGAAACGTGTATTGGGCTACTTGAAGCATACTCAAGACTATGCTTTGCATTACACAGAATATCCAGCGGTACTTGAAGGATATTGTGATGCAAATTGGATAACCGGCACAAAAGACACAAAATCAACAAGTGGATATGTGTTTACACTTGGTGGGGGAGCAGTGTCTTGGAAATCATCCAAACAAACTTGTATCGCGAGATCTACTATGGAATCAGAATTTATTGCTTTGGATAAGGCCGGTGAAGAAGCAGAATGGCTTCGAAATTTCTTGGAAGATATTCCTAATTGGCCTAAACCAGTGCCAGCTGTATATATTCATTGTGA
The DNA here is from genome assembly GCA_021437785.1 of Rhodomyrtus psidioides. Classification (NCBI taxonomy): domain Eukaryota; kingdom Viridiplantae; phylum Streptophyta; class Magnoliopsida; order Myrtales; family Myrtaceae; genus Rhodomyrtus; species Rhodomyrtus psidioides. The sequence continues at coordinate 13,639,816 of JAILYB010000004.1, read as the reverse complement.
TAGTCAAGCGGCAATAGGAAGGGCAAGGAATGTCATGTATAACGGTAAGTCTCGACATATACGTCGAAGACACGATACTGTAAGACAACTTCTTTCTAGTGGAATTATCACAATTGACTATGTGAAGTCAAAAGATAATGTTGCGGATCCACTAACAAAAGGCCTAACTAGAGAGTTGGTTGTGAAAATATCAAGGGGAATGGGTTTAAAGGCCTATAAATAAGTCGTCATAGCGGAAACCCTACCTAGTTGACTGGAGATCCCAAGATCTAGGTTCAAATGGACTACTAAGTTATGAAGACAGTGTAGAGTACTGTAAATTTCTTACTCATTCCCAGATGAAAACAGTATTGATATGTAAAGGTTAAGCAAAAGCTTTTAATGATTCTGAATAAAGTATGTAATTCAGAAATCACCTATGTGAGTGTGAAGTGAGAGCCGCTTCTGTGAGAATTGAAAAGGCCGAATTCTCTAAAACACTCATGAGACCAGGCGATGTTCAAGGCCAAAACGAACACAACAGTGAGAACTAACTTTGTTCGAGAGATAGTTGTGTGATTTCTATTGACTAGGCATACACCAAAGGTTGACAGTTCAAAGACATCAAGTCTACTGATTGACCGAGTAAGTCCGATAGGTCTCACTAGGGAAAGTTCAAAGTCTCAGACCACTTATCCTGATGCAACATTCTCTCAAGGAATAATCGCACATTGCATCATATGCATACACGAAGAGTCGTGATATCTGAACGTCTCATTCATGTGGGGGATTGTTGGGATTTTGTTGTGAAATCCCTTAAGAAGTGAATGAGCAAAGAAGGATGGAGAATCCCACATAGGATAAAGAGTAGATGGTGGATGGGTTTAAATATTGGAACCTCACAAATGGGTTTGGGCCCCAAGGGGCACCGCACTTTTGTGGACGGGGGAGGACCTACGCAAAGCTAGGTCGGCCCACACGCGAGCGCCGTCGCACTTTTGTGGACGGGGGAGGACCTACGCAAAGCTAGGTCGGCCCACACGCGCGCGCCGCCGCCGCCTGCCTGCCGGCCGGCTCGGTTCGGTTCGGTTCGGGTCTGGCCCGGGTCCGCGCGTTTAATTATTTTTTACACCATTTTTTTTATTATTACTCTTTTTAAATTGAAGGGACACAATCTGAATAGACATCGTCCGAACATATGTGTTTGCTCGACGTTGAACGAACATGAAAGTTCAACCGGTTCAGATTAAATCGAACGAACATGATTGTTCGAACAAGTTCGAACATACATATCCGTTCGGAATAAAGCGAACAAACATGTTTGTTCGAACAGAACTCCTTTGGTTCGCATTCCTTCGTCAACAGAATTGTTCGGCTTCGCGACTCTTCACTTCATTGTCTATAAATACAAACTCCGGTCGTCATTTTTCAACTACTGAAATTTTCTACAATCATTCATCATTCATTTCATTGTTTGTGCGATTGTTCTACGAAGTTACGTTCGCCGGTGTCCTTTGAAGAAGTACCGCTTCAGAGGAACGCGATCTGTTCTATCCTGGGAGACAATTGTCCAAGGTCCTCGGGTACTGATTGAGGGGGCAAATTTGTCTTAATGACACAGCGACTTTTCGTTGGGCTCGGATCAACATTCTGCTACTCGTTTGCGTTGGCTATAGGTTAGTCTTTATCTTACAACACTGTTTACACGAACTTAGGAGATAACAGAGCATGCAGAGGATAACACTAATGCTGCTTTGGGAATAATGAACTTGATCCAATTCACTAATGGGAAGCTCTTTTTCTCGCCAAGATACTCAGATCTTTCCTAGGTGAACGAAGACAAGAAGACCAAGACTTCGACCTAGGACTTGGACTAGTATTCCCATATAAAAATTTGTGTTCGTCCCTTTCTTTTTTATATGACCTATCTATCTCGTTAATGTCTTCTTCGGGAACGAAGTAGGTGTTGTCCGGAAGAGAGATGGTCAGGAGCCAGATAGGCAATCGTAGCCTGGGTAGCTGAAGACAGTCCGGAGTAGATACTGGGCAGGATGTCGCCGCGTTGGGTCGGATGTGGTAGAGAAAGCGGAGTGGACGCCATGGAAGCTCAGGAAGAAGAAAAAGAAAAATGACTGCGGACTTCCATAAAGAATTTTAGCCCTTTTATTAGACCATAACTCTTTGCGCCGCGCTTTTTCCACTTCTCGTTAGGCTTTGACACTCCTCATCTTTGTGTTTTGAGGATGCTAACCTTTGCTTGGCCACCACTTCAATTACAACTCTTACTCCTTCTGTTTTGCTTCTTTTTTTCTTTTTCTTTTCTCACTTTCCTCTTCCTAATAACTTCTATGTTCTCTCTTGCAAGCAATTCTCTTTCAGGTCCCACACTCAACACAATTCTTTTGCAATTCAAGACAATGTATGCTATGTGAACTTCAATTTTTACAATCCTATTAACTCCCACAGGTTTGCATTTACACTAGTAAAGATTGAATGCACAAGGCAAAGTAAACATATAATGGTAAACCCAACAAGTCCCACAAAAAGATCATCCTCTAAGTTTTCACCGACCCCCTCCCTCACGCTGTCAAGTCCTCGAGACGGAGATCCAGCCGCCGTATCGTCAGCATTTCCTGAGACGATGAGCTGGACATGTATGGCAAGTTCTTGGGCCAAAACAATCCTCATGCCACCCACACTAGACAACCAGCTAATGGCGGGGTCGACAGAGCAAAGCCTATCCTCATACTTCAAAGGGACACTTTGAGCCGGTACAAATCAAGCCGGCTGTGCTCCGAAATGTAGCGATTGAGCAACAAGTGTGGCAGTGGGAACGATGGGGTGAAGATGGTCCGCGGCTTGTCCTTGATGAAATCAAACTAGTTCATGCTCTTGAGGAGCCAAGCTGGGGACTTCGACCACACACGGTGGCTGTGGAAAGAAGATCGGGAGGATGCCTTTATAACAGTGAATGAACATGGAAGATTTCATGGACAAATCTTGAAAGCCTCTCATTAGAAAGATCAAGGTTTGCATCAGGTTTTCTTAGCCCTAATAGGTTCATATGCTAATTTGAAACTCTTTGACATCAACTACCACAGAATTGTAGAAGTAAGAAGAAAAAGGAAGGTGGGGGCTGCAAAGAAAGAAAAAGAAGAGATATTATAATTAAAAAAAAAAAGGCGAGAGAAGTGGTGAACTACACAAGGGTTAATACGGTCAAAACATAAAAATGGGGAATGTCTAAGCCAAAAGAGGAGTGGAAAAATCACGTTCTCATATCCATTTAAAAAACAAAAGCTCATCATATAAAAAAATAAAAAAACACACGTATAGGAAAAATGACAGTAATAGCCTCTAAATTTAGGCCGCCTAATGTGCGTTGTCACATTAAGTCAATCATATGCTGTAGAGCATGAAAACACACGATTAAGTCAATCATATGCTTCCACCCCAAAAGGTAATAAAAAAAAAGTCAATCAAAGGGGACGAAATATGGATCTTTTGAAAAAAGAATGCTGGCTGATTGGGCCCAGTAGAGTCCGGCCCACAATGGAGGCATTCAATGTGATAATCGGACCGGACCCGCGGTTTAACCGGGCATCAATTCAGTTTTCGGCCAATTTATGTTCCCTCGATCTTGGGCCAATTTATCATGTAGGATAATTCCGATAATAAATGAGGGGCAAGTGTTGCCAATTCACTCCCTCCAACTCAAATGTTAATACCTAATAGATTTTTGTGGGAGAATCCTAAATCAATTAGGCTACGTATAGCAGTTTGGATAAAAGTCGGGATAGGATGAAATTTATCACATCCCATGTTTGATACTTGCTCATGACTAGATAAAGTGGAATATAAGGAGGATATAGCTTGGATAAAATTATCCCGGTAAGGGAGATGGGGTTAGAGGTGGATAAGTTTTCTTTTTTTTTTTTGGTATAAAAACTATTTTCTAGATAACAAATTTCTTTAATTGTAAAATTAAAATAATGATTATATTAAATTATATTGAACTCTAATGTAAAAAAATCAAAATAACAAAAAAATATTCTTTTTTATTTTTTTATTTTGTATTTATAGTTTTAATTTCTTCCTACTTTATAATATGTAGTTTACATACATTCACACACCCCAGTATCTATCTACATTACTTATTCTAAGTAAAATAGTATAGTTTATTACTCAATAAAAAATTTATGAAGAAATGATGGAAGGAAATAAAAATAATGAAGAAAATATTTAAAATTAAAAACAAATGAAGTAAAAGAACCCAAATTTTAAGTGAACATATTCAAACTTGAAAATGATCTTTCTAATTCTAGGAAAACGATGGATGATAAAATTTCTAAAAGAAACACTAGCATCTTCATCTTCTTCTCCTCTGTATCTCTAGAGTATATTGAAGTTTCATGACTATTTTGTAAATTTTGAATTCACGACAAAACTATATGAAAATGGCAAAAGAGTCGAAACTTATTCTCCTTCTTAGCTTTCTGGCTTATGTCAAAAGTTTATGAAAACAGAAAGAGAGTCAAAACTCATTATCCTTCGTAGTTTTTGGTTCATGTTGAAGTTTAATGAAAGTAACAAAAGAGGCTAAACTTTTCATAGTCGCAAATATTAATGATTATATTTTCTCTCTCTTAATAGATTCAATAATGAATTATAAGAGGTTCTTAAAGTCTCCATTATAAATTTTCATATTCATTTACTTCAATATGTCGTAAATATCATATAATTAACAATATATAATATGAACATTTCGGCTTTATTATTGTGATTCATCAAATGGTGGATAGGATATTCAAAATATCGAAATCTCTAGATTTCATATCATATCATATCCAATTCTATATTGACTAGAAATCGGGACGTTGAAACGCAACATTAGTTTAAAATGATCATTAGGAAAGAGTAACGGTCCGATCATGCTAACTACGATATAATGTCGATGACAACAATATCATTTTTAATTTTTCTGAATATTCTTCTTCTTAATGATGATTGGGGAAAACGTCCACCCTCATACAACAGTATTTTTCTTTTTCTTTTTTTAGGGAACAAGTTTGGAATAGAAATGCGTTTGATAACGCAATTTAATTTTTCTGTTGCCAGGCTAGATTTTTGGCTCAGAAGTAGATTTGGGAGAGAAATGAGGGTAGTTACTTTTTTTTTGTTTCTGGAAACACAAAATAGAAATAAGTTAGGGCGTCGCTCGTTAGGGCTTAGACCGACCACCGCCCGTTGCCCCCCCACCCCACCGCCGGTCTCCACCGCCACTGCCGACGACCTCTGCCAGCCGCCAGCTGCCTCAGTCACTCTTTGGCCATCCACCGCCAGCGCCCACCGTCGGCCGCCGCTTGCGACCACTACCTCCAGTCGCCGGCAACCATGAGCCACCCACTGCCGACTGCCGCTTATCGATCGCACCACCCTCCACAGACCTCCCATCGGCGGCCGCCACCCACAGACAGCTGCCACTGCCACCACCGAAGTAAAATATAAATAATAATTTTTTATTTTTAAACAGTAAACATTTTATGTTGTTACCAAACGAATTTCTATTCCATAAACCGAAATTTTATGTCATTATCAAACATCTTTCTTGGCTCAGAAACTCATCCAGAAAATATAAATAAAACAAAAAATCTATTTCTTGCCAGAAATAGAGTCAGGGAAGAGAATAGTTGTCATGCGCGCCCTTAACATCCCGTCATAGTGATGACTCTTGAGGCGAAGTCGCCTAAAACTCTATGGCACCGAAGTTTGTGATGCGCGTTTGACGTCTAAAAAAAAAGGCGTTACCATATGTGCAGGAACTTCCCGAAGGAAAAATCCACGAAAACAATTTCCAAACTCTATCTACTTTGACACATTTGCCATGAATTTTTTCTGTGGCATACTAAAAACTCTAAACTGTGCTCCCTTTGACGCATTTATTATGATTTTTTTTTGTGACATAAAAAATTTCAAATTTATACCTACATGACACATTTACCACCCATAGAGGTTTTGTCAGATGATTTTTAACTGTTCTCATTGACAGAACCTTGACCGATGGAATAAATGGGTGGCATAGGTATAAGTTTGAGATTTTTTGTGTCACAAAAGAAAAATTAAGGTAAATATATGACAATGATAAAGTTGTATCTTGTAAGAAGAGGGCATACTTCTCATTCTCTGATTATCAAGGAAGAACTAAGATGCACTTGAAATTGAGCCTTTTCTCCCGAGTGGTTCAGGATTTAGTTGGCAAGTACCTCATCTGATCTCGACTAGCTATTCCTAAATTACAACTACACCTCTAAAATAGACACTACATTTTCAAAAGCTGATTCTATCTTCTTCTTTCTTTTTCCCCGGATGGGCCCAACACCCTAAGCTCCCTTCACAAAATTTGCAGAATTACAAGCCCATCATGGGGCTCACCACATGATGCCGATTGCTACACTTTTGCACCATTTTCCCTTGGAGACAAAACAATTTGAGGGGTGGAATTATTCTTGAACATGTTTGAGAATATGCTTTGTGGATGATGCTAATACTGAAGTTGATGGTTGATGTCTGTTCCCTTTAGTTTGAGAAACTCAGAAGAAAAGTCCCACCAAATTGAAGGCTCATATATTATATTACATATAGGAAGTCGTCAACCTAATAATGTGACAGTGCTGTCATTATTTCTGATCCCACGATTTTTTTTTAATTAATGAGTGATTTATACAAAATACGCCGTAATAATGTGTGGATCTATTATCAGAAATAACTGACAGTAATATTAGACTATTAGGGAAGTATTTTCCATATATATCACTATCTTCTATCACCAAAATCAACATTGTTCACTACATTATTCATGTGCCCATTCTCTTTCTTGCCCATGAATGGACCACCTAGTACATGTGTGTCCACCACTCAAATGTTGTCCCAAGCAAGAATAGCTGTGGTGATGGGGGACATGCAGCACGATCCCCTAATCCTTGCCGCTCATAAATGTTTGGGCCCACCAAGAAAATATATTACTAAACTATAAGTCATTTTCAAGAAATATTACACCTATTTTTTTGGTCGAAATATTACACGTCTTTTTTTCGGTCGAAAAGAATATCACACCCGTTTAAGTAACCCTTTTTGGGATTTTAGAGGGTTGTACCCTACAAACTAAAGTGGGCTTTATTTTTCCTTTTTATTTATATTGGCCGATTGAGGAGAAAATTATCCCAAAAAAAAAAAACTGTTGACAGGTTGTGCCACGTAGAATAATCGACGTTCATGTCAACGATTTCTTGCCAAATTTTTTTGAAATGACTATATTGACAAATCGTCAAAAGGTTTAAGATTATATTGGACAGATTAAAAGATTGAAAACTGAATTGGTATATATACAATAGGTTAAAAATGTCGGCGTCTGATTATGATATGTTTAATGCATAAGCGAGACTTGCTTTGTCATTCTGTGTTGTCTTAATAGCCATTGAAAAGGACTTGAGGAGATGTGCTTCAATGCTTTATGCTAAGTTAAATCTAAGTTATGTCCTTTTAACTTGATCAAGAAACATATGATATACTCGAGAGATCAAGCGATTGTTTATTATTTAAAGTTAGCCAACGTGATTTATATTTTATTTTTTTGCGAGAAAGAACTTTGTCCGGGCCTAAAAATTTCCAATCCTCATTGCCAGTGGAAATTCCTAACCCTTGAATGCTTAACAAATATACTTAATTTCCTTTTTAGTTAAGCAGCCCAAACTGGGGCTCAAAGTGGCCTTTGTCCCCTTCAAATGTCATGTGTTGAATTTTTTTCATAGCTCGATAGATAATTTGATAAGCCGGCCAATGATTTTCACCATGCCAATGAAGAATTTCGAGATCTTTTTTGTAGTTAAAAAAAGGAATTTCCAATCATCACGGTCAATAATCCAATTTATATTACTGTGCATCTAGTGACTTTTTTACCAGGGAGATTGAAGTCAGTTTAGTTGCACTGACTTTTGATAAATAAATAACGTTATATTTATCGTAGGAATTGAAATTTAATCTTACCTTCTTCTTCTTCTTTTTTTGCCAACGACTACCATCACTACTTAGGATCCTACATGATCTGAATCATTCAAGTCAAACCGACCCTTTGGACCCAAAGGAAAAAGTCAAACTGACCCTCTCCATCATCAACCTCAAAAAAGCATACATAGCTAATTCACTAATATGCTCGAGCTGGGTCCTGTTCCTACACATTGGTCCCTAATAATATATTCCTAAGTAACATGTTCTCCATTGATTTTTTCGACGCTTCAGATCCAAAACCCCGATCTTTCTGTTTAAATTTAATCATCGGCAAGTCCATGAACTCATTGAAATGTCTAATGTGTAGATATCTAATGCCACGTAAGATATTATTAATTAGTGAATTAAAAAAGGTCGGTCGATGTGGCTTGGTGTTTCTTGAGCTTATATAATGAGTTTTTGTTAATTTGGATCTGGAATTACCTGATTGATTAAGGTTATAATATGGGGCAATCCCCGTTGGTGCTTCTTTTTCATTAATAATAATAATAATAATAATAATAATAAAAGAGGCAAGAAAAGAAAAGGACAAACAGACACACATCCACGCAGTTTCCAACGTCAATGTAGACTCTTTCTTAGGGTTGCGAAAGTATCAGACAGCAATGAAAATGCAACAATTTGAGGACAACACGAATGGAACAAGACCACGGATGTCAAAGTCGTTTTTTTATCGTTGAAATTCATATAGGAATTGTGTTTGAAAAGTCCTACATCGGTAAAATTATATGATGTTGAACAGATAATAATCGCGAGTCATTGGCTCGAACTTTTCACTGAAAATGGGTATAATCAGATAGATTAATTGGTGACAACACGAGGCTTCTGTTGCGTGCTCCTAATATTTATACTTTTATTTACATTCCGTTTTTTCCCAAAACTTTTTAGTGGCGATACTGGTTCCCTTTGTCTCATAAAAAAGGAAAGATATGAATTTTTTTTCCCTAGAAGCGGTCGCTTGTATTGCTTGAAGTATTTAGTTAATGAAAAGATATATATATTTGATCTACGAAAATATATGTCTAAGCATTTTTCGTGGACGGTGAAAATATATTTCTTCGTTTTTACAAGTGATACGAGCAATTATTTCTAGAAAAATATTTTTTTTTTCAAATCATTCATTTTCAGCAAAATATACGAAACCTGAATAGACAAATGAAAATTGCAATTATTAAATTCTGAGAATATCGTGTGCGACGGTTTTACTGCGTCAACGATAATGTTTCCGAAACATCTAATATATACAAATTGATGAAGATTAGCCTCACATTATAAATATTAGTTAATTAGAGAAATAAATCTCCGCATTTATAAAAGAGGATTTTCTGATTTAATTGCGATAAAAACTGACGAAAGATGTGCCTAAAACCCTGTGTAAACTATAGTTTATGAACTTTGGTCCCATTATCCATGGACCGACCACTAGTTACCACCCACCAAGCCCTAGAAACCCTAATAGAAAATACCTATAAAACAATTTTTTTTAACCAAGTAAATGGTCAAGAAAATCAGGTGCCACACTTATTTGACAAAAAAAGGTAAACGAATAGATTAAAAAAAAAGAGCTAATTTTCCTAACCCTAGCCTTTTTATATTTGAAACTGCTCAGACAGATAAATTATTGAAATAATTAGGTGGTAATTTATAGGTTTAGGGATCAATTATGTTCAGACATCATGTGCAAACGAGGACTCGATACACACAACTCCATGGAAGCTTCCCCTAAGTGAGGGTTTGTGTTGTCCACACCGAGAAATCAATGATGGCTATGTGATCGACGTGAGTTTTGGCCCTTCTCTCTCCTCTCTGCCTATCGTAGGTAGATAGCCAAAGGACTTCGTTAAATGCATGGCGCCACGGCCCGTGGCGAGTGAACAATCGATCGGCGATCTTGGATGAAAATTTATCGAAATGGTTGCATTGAAGTTTTTGTGTAAAAAGAATTCAATTGATAAAATTAAAAAAATTAAAATTAAATTAGAATTCGCACAGTTTGTATAAGATTGATTGGACAATTTTCACTTCCTCCTTTTCGAATTATTGCATAAAACATAGCCATCCCTAGTACTCTAATTTCTCGACTAACTATGCTAATTAACACATGCTTATATAGTCTTTGCGCCCTCCATGACCTCTAGAATATCCCCTGACCAATAAATATCAACACACTGATACTCGTCAAATTTTGGACCATGCAATACATATTTTCGTAAGGCACATGTCGATGTTTGTGTAGATCGATCGTTGCTTCGCACCTGTACTTTTTCGTCGGACTTACTTTCATATAATTGGCAAAATTATTTTCGTTTTGCAGATCTGCTTGCTCCAAGAGGGATCTATTCTCTTAGTAATGAACAAATTAAGGTGGTGTTTTGTCAAACTTCTTAGCAAAGTAAGTTCATTGTTTTTTAGGTCCAGTGTCTACGCAATGAGGCAAGCATGGGATGTGATCGACCCCGTTTTCACAATTTAAGTGGCTCGTACTCAATGGCAATATCAAATGGAATGAAGCACGTGATTGGCGCATGAGTACGAAATAAGCAAAAAGACTTTCCTAGGTTCCTAATATTTTTTTTTTATTTTGTTGGCAATTCGTGTATTTTCACATGCAATCGCGTCATATCAAGCTCGTGACAAAACTTCCTTTACATAGATCGTCCGTTTGAAATCATAATAGAATACGCTTCTATAAAACGTGTCTAAACGCATCTTAATGTGTTGCATTCTATCAATGGCATGTTATATTTTTCTCATTAAACGAGAGTCTCAGTAAACAAGTCACAAAGCTATGTGTTTATATATGGATAGATCAATTTATACTGGGAATACCAAACACCATCCATCTTAACTTAGTATTCAAAATGTTTGCATTAATTTCGAGATACGATACGCGTCTACGACTTCATGTTCTCTTTAACTTGATTAGTAAGCTCGGTGTCTGTTCGATGTTACATAATTCAAAACTATCAAAAAAATTGATTCAATTTAGGTGGCCATTTAAGCTGGAATTACTCAAGATATGAAGCCCATTATGAAGATACATCGCCACAAGTTATGTCGCATTGCCAAAAAGTAAGAATAGCGGTGAGAAGCAATAAAAAAAGGAAAGGAAATGAAAAATAGCAAAAGGGTTGACAAAATTGAAATTACAAATTATCCAGAAAATAAGGAGCCACACAAAAAAAAAAAGTAGGGTTTATAAATACTGACCATGGCAACTCCACATATAGAAAGACATCATGAGATAATGATGATTCCCATAGTATATTGCATTGGGTGATTCAATTATTTATCCTAAAATATTAAGAGATATGTTAATCAGAAATCCTAAAACTTGTCACGAAAATGTAATTTAGTATTAAAACATGCAAAAAGTGCAATCAAGTTCTAAAACTTGTCAAAATATCGCAATCGAGTTATTCTGTTAACTCTGTTCAATTTGGCTAATGAAAAAAAATGCTAATATGGCATTTTTAAATATTTTTCATCTCCTACGTGACGATGTCGTGACTAAAACAACGTTGTTTTGATCCACATTTGATTTTTAGTGTAATTAATAAGGTAAATTTAAATAAATAAAAAAGCAGAAGCAAAAACATATTCTCTTTACCGATGGTTCTGCTTCTATATATTTTAATTTACTTATTTTTACAATAGATATATATATTAAAAATATTTTTTGGATCGAAACGGTGTCGTTTTAGTCACATCATCGCCTCGTAGGAGAGAAAAAATATTTAAAAATGTCACGTCAGCATATTCCGTTAGCCAAATTGAATGAAGTTAACGGAATGACTCGATTGCGCCATTTTGACAAGTTTTAAGACTTCTAGTGAACATATCTCAAATATTAAATACAAATTATAAAAAAAAAAGTTAGTGCGTTCAAATAAAAATATATCTTTATTCAAAGTGCACCTTGAAAACTCATTTGATTGAAGTTCAATGAAAATTTGGAAAAGCTTGCGGGTCAAAGTTAGCACCATTTGTTGACTTTTCGTTTTATTATGTATTTTCTTCCTTGTCCTTGTGTCATCATCATGCGCGGCGAGCAGTGGGGAAAAAAAAAAAAAGGAAGGCACCATAAGTTTCGGTGTCGTGCGTGGGTCCCGCACCACTCGTGACGCGCACGTGCCGCTGACACCTCCTCAATCCGAACCCACAACCAACCCACCAATCGCTGAGCAGCATTTTTTTCCCTTCCACTTTTCTGATTAACCCATCCCATCACATCACATGACATCACACCTTAATCACCTCATGTTGAAATGTTCCTAATTTAAATAATTAAACTAATAATCTTAGGGCTTATTTAGTAATAATTTTATTCCAAAAATAATTTCTAGATAGAAAATAACTTTTTTATCCTGTTCTCGAAAATAAATGAAAATCGCACCTTTTCGTTTGTTATTTCTGTTTTAAATCTATTTTTGGACAATTTTTCTGCAAGAAGATTTGAAATATTAACCGATGTTACTGAATAAATTTTTATTTTTTTACTTCGGAAAATAAAAGAGCAGGAATAAAAAAAAATTTAACTGCTACCAAAATTTTTAAAGATTTCCCATACCAATTTTCTTTCCCTAAATCAACCCAATTAAAGATGAATTTCTTGGAAAAAAAGAAAAAAAATTGGAAAATGATTAAAAAAAACAAAAAACAAAATTGGAACAGTAAAACCCAAAACAGAGAGAGTGGCCCTTTTGTGTTGGGCGTTGTGCCTCCTCCTTGTTCTTCACCTATAATTCACTCCTCCCCACCTCCCCAAAATCTTCCACCCTTCTCTCTCTCTCTCTCTCTCTCTCTCTTCAAGCCTCAGTTCTCCCTCTGTGTCCTCCTTCGCACGGCTCTGTTCGCTCCTGCCGATCCGGTCTCGCTTCCAATCGAATCCTCGTCCCTTGAGCTATTCCCAGTCTCGGGGTTCTTGGATTTGCTGTTCTTGGGGATCCGATCGGTTCGACGATCGCTGATCTCTGTTGGGTTTCTCGCGAGGATTCTGTTCTGGGTGTCCTTTTTTACGCTTCATCCGGGCACTGGGGAACCGCCATTCGTCTGACCCTGAATCATAGTTCGTAGAAAAGAGAATCTGGGAGTTTTGTGTGCTGAAATAGAGTGGAGAAATTTCGAAACTTGGCACTTGGGTTTGTTCTGTTTTTCGAGCCTTTCTTGATTGAGGACTTGAGAGAAAGGCGAGGAAAGTGACCTTTGTTTTCCGTTTGTTTACTTGTACTTTGATTTTCTTGGGGGGAGGAAAATGTTGGGAACTGGATTGCAATTCGGGAGAGTTCGCGGCGAGGACCGGTTTTACGTCCCCGTCAAGGCGAGGAAGAACCAGAATCAGATGCAGAGACAATCGGCCGTCAGAAGTAAGAATGATGAGAGTGATTCGAAGAGGAAACCTTTAGCTTCTGAGAATGGGGATTCTGTGGAGGCGGCGAATCCGGTGGATAAGAGCTCGGTGGTCTCTCTCAGTAATCTCGGCAGATTCTTGGACTCAACCACTCCTTCAGTCCAAGCTCAGTATTTCTCCAAGGTTTGCAAATCGATGTCTATTCAACGTTGTTCAGCTGGTCGAAAAAGCCGTAGAGATTTTTAAGGAATATAGAAAAGTATGTTCATATCTTATAATTGCTTTTTCTATCAGACGTGACGGTAGGATGATGGTTGTGGTAATCTGAGCAGCTTTATTGCTGTGTTGAGCTAGTTGGCCTAGCTGAGATGGGATTATAGTCCATTTTGTCTAAGCAATTAAATTATTGTTGTAGTTCTTTTCTGTTGGTATTTAGACAAAAAGTTAATTGATATGCTTCTTGTGTGTTTATGCTGTAGAAGACAATGAGGGGGCGGAGTACTTGTGATGTTGAGTTCCAGACTTACTTCACTTTGGGTGATCTGTGGGATTCATTTAAGGAATGGAGTGCGTATGGCGCAGGAGTGCCTTTGCTATTAGATGGAAGAGATTCTGTTGTTCAATACTATGTCCCATACTTATCGGGCATTCAACTGTACGGTTCATCTACAAATCCAAATGCTAAGTCGAGGTATTCATATGCTTTGAGTTTGATTGAATGTGTTAAAGCAAGCGCCACCATCTCCTTATTTGATCTGTTGTTTGATGTTAGTTAATGTTTCTTTCCCTTAATTAATGTGTTGTCTGTTGAGTTGGCAGCTCTTTTTTTCATTTTCGCTCACTTGATTTCCACCATGTGTTTGGGTCTCGTTTATCTAGCTCATTGGAGCACGTTGCATGTTGCTGTCTCTCTCTCTCTCTAGTGACCCACATACAAATGTATGTACAAGCGAGCACGTGCTCACATTGGTTGCATACGTTGTTTATATTATCAATTGACACAGTGAGTTTTAGTGCTTGGTTTTCAATTTGGCTCCGCTACCAGATCATTTATTCTGTTACCTTTGTTCCTGCTCCGCTGTATGGTTTTTCCCCTTATTGCTTCTTATCTTGTATCATGTATGTTTACATTGGTAAAGTCCCAAAATTGTAGGTCAGCTGGTGAGGACAGTGATGGTGATTACTACAGGGACTCAAGTAGTAGTGATGGAAGCAGTGATTATGAAATTGAGAAAGGCAGACATTCTAGGAACCTCCAGCATTATGACCATCCAGCAAATGTGGTTTCTTCTAGAATCGGTAGGTTGTCCATGAGCGATGAGCAAAGTTCAGGAATGGAAGGCTTTTCTAGTGATGATGGTGACACTGGCAACTCTAGAGGTTGCCTGCTGTTTGAATATTTGGAGCGAGATCCTCCTTATAGCCGTGAACCATTGGCAGACAAGGTTAGTAGTTCTTTTGAATATTTTCAAAGTTAAGCCCTGGCCCGAACCCCAATCTGACTCTTTATCTATTTGTCCTTGTTCTCTGTTAGGTGATGGATCTTGCACGTCGATTTCCAGCTCTCAAGACTCTCGGAAGCTGTGATTTGCTGCCATCAAGTTGGATCTCTGTAGCATGGTGAGATTTGAGAATTTTCCTGTCAAAGCGTCATGATGCATGAGGTTTTTATTAAATTTTCTGGTATGATGATAGGTACCCAATATATCGGATACCGACTGGTCCAACACTTAAAGATTTGGATGCTTGCTTTCTTACTTATCACTCCCTTTCGACCCCTATTGAAGGTACTTGTACGTAATGGCCATTATTCTGTATACACCTGTGCCTACTAGTACAAATTTACTGCGGGTGTGCGTGTACACATACTTCAATACCTGGTTACATGTGATGGAGAAAGGAGTGGCGAGACATGGACCAGTTATAATACCTAGGGAGAGCGGCTTTTACTGACTTAGTCTCAATGCTGCTGATATATACCTCATAAGTTCCGCTCTCCCCCCTTCTATTCCACTCCACATCAGAGTTGTGTCTGAGCTCCTCTTCCTATAGTGTACCTTTTTCTATTAGTTGCTAGTTATTGTAGGATCACAATGATATAGTACCTCAAATCAACAGTAAAAACTAAAGTCAAAGGTAACACCCTAAGTGACTTGGACTGATAAATTGAATGGGGTAGAAGATTGTGACGCTGAGATAGATGTCCAGAAAAACTGAAGTCAAAGGTAACACCCTAAGTGACTTGGACTGATAAATTGAATGGTGTAGAAGATTGTGACGCTGAGATAGATGTCCAGAGAACTACCTTGCAATTTGAAGTTACATAAAGATATATTATAATCTCACATGAGCAACTTTCTGATGTTAATCGATGGTAATCACTGATGGCATAGTGAGGGGATAATACTGCTTCTGGTAAACAAGAGAGAGGGAACTGTGGAAATCCAATTCTTTCATGCATTACAGCTGAGGTGCTGTTAGGTGTGGTTGCAGAAGATGTCGAATTTGTTGCTATCCCTCACTGTAAAGAGTGTAGGGTGTTCTCATGAGAAGTCCTGGTGGCATCTTATTGGTCTAGAAGCCATCAGATAGTATCAAAATGGTCTCAATTGTACTAGGTATTGCATATCAAAGTCGTCTTTCTGACCGATGTGCGCATCTGGCTAGCATATTCTGTTGCCTATTGATACTTTAAGCATATGCACATTTTTGCATTGTTATACTCTCAGAAAAATTCGATTCAGCCTTTTAGCTTAAAAGGATCTTGTTGGAGAAAAGTATTACTTCCTGTAGGGGGTCCCTGACGTTTCTCATCCTGTATGATCTAAACATTTTTAAAGTAATTGTTCTTGTCTCCTCCAGTAACTATTTAAGTTGTATTTGTTCACGAACACCTCATCACTTCTGATATTTTCCCCTTGCTACATCACATTAATTCGCACATGATGTCATATGAGATCTTCCATCAATCTTTTGAAAGTGAGGGGATTTGCTTATACTCTAATTTGTCAGTGAACTGTATCTCTGGATGATGCAAATTAATCGGATCCTCTATCTGTTAATTTTGGATGTCTTTGCATCATATAATGCAAAGTCTGAATCATTTGCAGGTAGTGGAGGTACCCGTTTTCCAGTTGTTGTCTATCCCAATGAAACAGATGGTGTCCCAAAGATACGCTTAACAGTTTTCGGGATGGCTTCGTACAAGTTTAAAGGGTCCATGTGGACTCAGAACGGGGTCAGTGAGCGTCTACTGGCGAATTCCCTCACGCAGGCTGCAGAAAATTGGCTGAGACTGTGTGGGGTGAATCACCCGGACTTCCAGTTCTTTGCTTCCCATGGCATATACGCCAGGTGATGATACGTGGGCAGTCTCATCGTTTTAATAATAAAAAAAAAAAATTCTTCTCTGCATGCACAAAGGAAGCATGTGATGAACAAAATCGTACTCGAATTTTGGGGAGTAGCTATCTTGCTCTTGGAGGAACTTTTGTTGAAAATGGTTAGCTGTTGCGTTTGTGACAAAGAACAGAAGACTGGGTACTCCCAAAATGGAGGCAAGAAAAGAATGAGGAAAGGGTGCAAGTATGAAAACAGAGAACTTTCTACAGAAGGTGAGGATCTTGATTGGGGCCAGAAGATACATATGGAAGATAAGCCTATAAGAGTGACAAAGGTGTAACTTGGGCTAAAAGTGACTGTTATCTGTCGTTCTCCCCTTTCATTCTTCTGGCAGACATATCTCTCACTAGACTTGCTCTACTTACCTGCATAATGACAATCTCATGATAACAGAGGAAAAACCATATGGTTTAGTTCACTCGGGGAGTTTGATTTGGTCGCTAGACGGGCTAAAAGAATTCGACCTTGTTGTTCAATGTTACTTTTTGTTTGATTGATAGGCAAGAAAATAGGAATGTTTGGTTCCTTTGGTTATATTCCGGCTTGAAGAGTGGATTTTATGTCTGCATGACTCCAATGGTAAAAATGAAGTCCGCCCCATGATTGGAGTGAAAAAGACATGGTTTCTGTACAGTCTTGTTCGCCACAGGTTTACTAACCCTTGTTAAAATTGTGCTCCTCCTAAATAACGTTACTCTTGGAATAAGGGTTTTCGTGAATTACCGGAGTGAATCTGCCTGGGCAAAAGAATGGCTGAGTTTATAGATAATTTAGATCCTCGAGGTTTGGCCGGATGTAAAAGTTGGCTAGGTAATCGTATCAGCCATATCCCCATTCTCGGTGGAGAGGATGGGCTGTGACTCCATCAATCGGCCATGTTGCGATGAATCACGTGAATCAATTCATGGCCGGATACGAGGATCGACCAGCATTGTGTCCAACATGGCCGAGTGGAACATGAATCGTGAACGATGCACGGATTGTACAGCCTGAATCAGCGCATGATGGGTCTCTCGTTCAATTTTGATTAACGTACGATGCAGAATGATGTCGTGAATCATCAAATGAACGACTCGGGCGGCCAGACGAGCGGACGGACAAGCGAGCGGGCAGGCGAAGAGACGTGAGACCCCTCGACTCCTCAACCTTCTAGAATGCCCAAGGGACCATCATTCGACGATGGGGGAGTCCAAGAGTCCCACAAGGGACCAACCACAAAAGACAAACCATGGGGAACTCAACCAAGTCAAAACAAGTGAATGAGACGAACAGAAAATGACGAAACTGGCTAGTCTAGGGGGCCATTCGATATCTGCCCCCCTGCTTGTATAAATAGTGGTGAACGCCCACATTGTAAAACACCTTGCACACACAACATCAAGCAATAGAACATCCATTTTCGTCCACGATTCACTCTCTCTCTCTCTCTCTCTCTCTCTCGGTTCCTTCTCGTCCCTTTACATTCGAGCATTGTAAGCGAGTGAAAGATCCTCGGGTCTAGGCTTGACAAGTGCGCAACATCACTCAAACAGTCGCGAGTCACTGCACGGTCGTGGTTCGAACAAACAGCCCGTGACACATGTCTCTCAGAAAAAAAATCATCATCCGTGGAGGTAGTTCTTCAAGAACTAAAGAAAAGTCTTCTGGTTATCGCATTGGGAGGCTGAACATTCACAGATATTGCTCGCCTAATTGGACTAGTCACACACACGCCGGATGACAATGCTTGCAATTTTGCTTATAAGAGAGAAGACATAACAGCTGAAAACAACATGCTGAGCCAGACTATGCCTAGTAGTAGTACATCCCAAGCAAGATAATACAAGAGAATATAAGCCTGGAAATGAGTACACGTGGTAAAGTGTGGCCATGACCCACTTACCATTTTCACTTCTCTTCCAGTGCCTTCACTTCATACACTAGCAACATAAGCACATTCAACAAGGGACTGAAACCCTCTTTAAAGTAAATCAAAACAGTGCATCAGAACATAGGTAAAATTCTTAGCTACTGAAGTAGGACTAAAGGCATCGATGATGAAAGGACTCTAGGCATATGGACGTGGATACATCTCAGCACTTGGGAAAGGGAGTGCCACAAGTGTTGGCCACCTTCCTGGCATTGGGGGAATTGACAAACCTCTTGAGGTTTGGGTTCCTAAGGTACTGGCAGAGGCAGGGCTTCTGCTCCTTGATCTTGCTGCAGCACAGCGTGGTCGGAGGGGTCGCAGACGTGATCGCGCTCACGCACGCGCTCAGCTCCATCGGCTTGCATGTCACAGCGGCCTCCACGCTCGCCCCCGCTTCCGCCAGGAGCAGCACCGCCAGAAGAGCGCAGAGCGCGACCCTCGGGGCCCTCATTGCTTCTCTGTTTTTGGTTGCTGTAGGAGGATGTGAGGAGAAAAGAACTAGGAGTGAGTTTGTATGTGTGCTTGGGTCAGGGTGATGCACTTGGGTTTGGTTGATGCTTGAATTTATAGAAGGCAAATTGGTGAGGTGAAAAAGAAAAAGGGTTTTTAATTTCTCCCTCTGGAATGAGATCTGCCACTAGTTTTTGCTGGTTCTTCATCAATCAATGCTTTGATTGGGCCACTAAAGTGCAGATGGTTAATCATTCTTGCTCATAATGAGGATTAGCATGCTCAAGATGCCCTTTCCTTCCCTCGGATTGAGCATATGGTTTAAAAACAGTTTCAAAATCATTATTACTAGGGTTGATACCATAAGAAACTCCAAACTGACTATGTGATAAATTTATTCCAAACTAAAAAATCTTAAACAGGTACATCTGTAATAAACTTTCCCTCCGTTAGTTTCCATTAAGTTTCATTGTCAAATTACTGAGTTGGATGACATATGACAATTGATGGAGTACCGATTTAGGGTTCTTACCCTCCTTTTATTACATGTGTATCGGTTTGGAAATTTTCATGATATTAATCCGATTTAATCAAAACTAACGAATAGTAAATTTGTCACAAATGTACTAGTTTGACGTTCTTTATGCGAAAAAAATTAATTTAAGATAAATTTATCATAGATGTATCAATTTAGGATTTTTTGTGATATTAACTCTCGTTGCTGTGAGAAAGATGTAGAGGCAACTTTTGGCAGCAAACTGTTTGCTTTCGGTGATGCTGATGTAGTGTTGTAATTTCATAGCAATCATGTAACATGTTCTCATCATTAGTTGGTCCACAGACATGCAGATTTGCTAATCAATCCATTCATTCTCTCTTATCTCAGCAATGTAAGGACAGATATCAACATACTTGCTATTAGCTATAGCTAGTGATTTAAACAAAGTCCTACATCGAGTCCTTGACTAAACTCGTCTCGATCTCAACCAAGTGTGTGGCAGGCGTTTCCCATGACAATGTATGTCGAGACGAACTCTTTCGCTAAGGAAGGACGGTCGAGATGATGGGACGCATTGCTCGGCGGATTATACAAGCCGCATGGTTTTTAAGATAAACGAATATGACGATTAAGAACATTTTGATAAGCTACCGTGAGCTGCTAAAGAGCAAGCGGTAAGCACAAAGTCAAAATTTCGGTGATCTGTGAGGTGACATGCTTCCTTTGTTGGGCCGTCACAATCCCATCTTGTATGCGGCGAAAGCCGCTTTTAGGATCACGCTTTCTATTTGGTCAAAATATTCTGGCAAAATGTATTTTTTTTTCTACATTCTAAAGCTCCTTTTTTTTAACATTTATATTTGTGTATTTTCAATCTCTAATTCCTACAATGTTGGAGCCTTTGATTCTTGGTTGAGATACAAGTTAATACAATTTTAAATTTACACAACAAGGTTCTAACCACGTGACATGAGGGTAAAAATAAAAAAAACATTAGAAAATTGCCAAATGAACACCCGAAAATAATGTGAAGTCTAAATTACGTGTTTCAGTGAGTGCGAAATTATCCAGTTAGTCATAAACCTATTATTGTACGGATGTAAATGCGATCCTAAACTTTTCAATTTTGTTAATCGGGTCTTTAGCTTTCTGCGCGAAATTCCAGTGTAATCCTTTCGGTCAATTTTCAATGGAAAATCATTGATGTGGTGGTGTGTCACGTCAAATGGCCGGCGGCAACGATGACTTGACTGTTTCATAAGCGACTTTCCGGTAAAAATTGATCAGAAGGACTATATTGAAAGGTTTAGAATTAAATTGACAAAGCTAAAAAGTTTAGAGTTAAAGCCACCGATCGAATTCGATCTATGGAACACGTAAACATATCCAACTCCGAGAATGCTGAGGAACAGTAGAAATCTCAGCACATGATTCACAGCTTCGCTTAAGGCAAAACAGGGTCGGGTTAAACAAATGTTGGAGCCCCAATCATCATGGGACCAACTTGGGTACAGAGCTAAAAGTGAAATTTACCCACGGCCCTTAAATGGATTACACTGGGCACAAAGCACAACAGGGGGGTCGTGGTTGATTCCCATCTCCCTTTTTTTTATCTCCATGCCTTGGATTTTTCAGGTTCAGCAGAGAGCTCGAGCCATCATTGAACCGGTCAAGGCTTGTGCCTGATCATGATGATGATGATGATGATGATGGTAGTGGTGGTGGTGGTGGTGGTGGTGGAGGACCGGTGGTGGGGTTCTCATGATCACTTCACGTTAACAAATGATTCCACACACACACAAACTATTTTGCTGATGTAGTCACCATTTTGGTGACCTTTTCAATTCATCCTTCTGCATCGAGGACCGCCTAATTCCCTAAAAAAAATCCTCAACCATAAACTGCTTTTTCATTTAGAAAAAAAAAAAATCTCAAATTTTCGATCAAGTTCTCTGTATGAAAAAAAAAAAATCTTCCAGACAGATGCAAGTGATAAGTATTGGACGGCCATTCTTCTTGAAGAAGTCAATGATAAGCCATCCATTTGTGCTTGCAAAAGTGGACATTTCACTCCTGCAGAAATGCATTATCATTCCACTTTCAAGGAAATCTTAGCAGTCAAGTATGAGATCAAGAAGTTTGAATTCCATCTTATTGGACATCATTTCTTGGTAGAGATGGACATGTCCTCATTCTCTCAGATGCTGAAGTTCAAATAGAAGCAAATCCCTCACCCTCAGTTACTAAGGTGGGCAAAATGATTTTCCAAATATTCATTTGATGCCAACCACATTGCAGGAAAGAAAAATGTCCTTGCAGATTTTATGTTTAGGCCAAAGCAGCCAATTTCCTCTATCAACATATATGTACGTAAGGAAGCCATGCGATATACATTCCGTGTCGTTGATATGAGAGAAAACCAGTGAAATTGCCATAAATATCCCCCAGATGTTTCAGGAATAATTCAAGCCAATACCCTCACCCCCCAACTTAGCGTTTCACCTTTGGCATTACCATTATCATATCTTCAGTGATTATGGTGGATTAATGCTGAGATCAAATGGTCTTCACTTTCAGTATCATTTATTCACCCACTGTAGTGGTCACCTGATCTTGAGTTTCTTGAAGAACTGAAATAGATGTTTTGATACTTGTTCAGCCTGTACACTGTGTCTATCGAGTTTCCTACAGTTCTATCCAGAGCTTTCATGGGTGATTATTCAAACCAGAAAAATATGATTGACATGTTGCTATGGTTTCAGCCTCTCAGTGCTTGGAAGGAACTATTCAAGGAATACAGATGTGTAGGAAGATCAGAACCAAAAAGACACATTGTTATGTTATTCTACAGGCCATGGTCATTCATTGACCCCGATGGAGACATAAGATCTGATGCAGCCTTACTTGAACCACCCCATTCAAGCCTCAACACAATCAGCAAGTTGCTCGTGTTCACAAGATCCTGCCATGTTCCATTTGATCAATTCCTCATGAATACAGAGAACTTTAGAGAATCATGTGTCAAGAAAACCGCACTATTTCCCTTGAAATATGACCATATGATGCAATGTATGTTTCATGGGACCAAGTTCACATGCATCACAAGACTCGAGAAGCTTTGCAAATCTTTCGCCAAAGTCAGCTACGCCAGTCTTCGATGGACACACAAATGGACACACAAGACACATAGGGAGGACCACTTTCCCAAGATCCTTACCAGGATGTTCCGTCCAGTTCTCAAGATGTTCTGTCCAGTTCCAATTATTGGTCTCTACAGCCAGATCCAGAGACAAACGAAAAGATTGACAAATTTGAAGAAGAACGCCTTTTGCATGCTGTCAAAAGAGAAAAAGATAGTCCAGGAAGCTCAGGTTCCGATGATGCATATTATTATCCTTCATAATTATGAGTAGTTCGGCCTGTCAGGGTCATATGACTCATATGCGTGTACTCTAAGACTTGTCGGTCACATATGTGTTATCTTTCAATAATTGGCCTGATGAAGGTCAAAAGTTATTTGTCAGTTGTGATGGATCTGCGCATCCAATGTCCATAGTGTATGAATCCTTTACCTATATAAGGCCTCTTGTAATGTATGAAAAGGCAGACATAGCCTCCTTCTAATATCAGTGTGGAATTTTCCTAGATCATGAGTTTCTAAGCTCTCTAGCTTCTACCCGCTCAAAGCATGGTTTCTAATTCCTAAAATCCTTTTGTTAATTCAGTAGTACGATATGGTTTAGTATGCTCTTCACTTGCCACCTTGGTGGAACTTGTGAATTAAAAATTTATGTTACCTTGAGGGTTGGACTTCAAGATTGAGCGTCGCTTCCTGAGTTGGTACCTTGAGGGTTGTGAATTAGAATTTCTCTCATATCAATGACACATAATGTATCTCGCATGGCTTCCTTACGCACATACATGTTGATAGAGGAAATTGGCTGCTTCGGCCTAGACATAAAATCTGCAAGGACATTTTTCTTTCCTGCAATGTGTTTGGCATCAAATGAATATTTGGAAAACCATTTTGCCCACCTTAGTAACTGAGAGTGAGGGATTTGCTTCTGTTTGAACTTCAGCATCTGAGGGAAGGATGACATGTCCATCTCTACCAAGAAATGGCGTCCAATAAGATGGAATTCAAACTTCTTGATCCTGTACTTAACTGTCATGATTTCCTTGAAAGTGGAATGATAATACATTTCTACAGGAGCGAAACGTCCACTTTTGTAAGCACAAATGGATCGCTTACCATTGACTTCTTCAAGGAGAATGGCCACCCAATACTTATCACTTGCATCTATTTACAGGATCCTTTTTCCAGCGGAGGGAATCTACAAAGGAGGAAGATGCTGGAATATTTCCTTTAGATGAACAATTGCATGTGTTTGCTTTGGTCCCCAAGGAGGGGAATTCTTCATCAACATTCTTTGGAGTGGATAGAGTGATTTTGAAATCCTTGGAACAAAATCCTGGAAATAATTGACTATCTCAAGAAATGTTTGGATTTGATTGATTGTCAACTTCTCTGAAGGGAATTTCTAGAGTTTTTCTACTAAATGAGGTCCTGGGTAATATGTACCTTCTTTCAAATGCATCCTTAAGAACTCGATCATTTTCTTTTGTGAAAGCATGATGCCATGCTTTTGAACAATATCAACAAAATGAGAGAGAAGTTTACAATGAAATTCTTCATCAGAACTATAAAGGATGATGTCATCAATGTAGATATGAGCACTTGCCAAAATTGGCTGGAAGATTCTACACATGACTTTTTGGAAGAGTGAAGGGGCAGTTTTAAGACCAAATGGAACAACTGTCCTTGAAAATGTTGGTTGGGTATACAAAACCCAATTTTTGGACGATCATCTGGATGAATTTCAATTTGCCAAAATCCTGATTTAAGATCAAACTTTGAATAGATCTTAGTTTGGGCTGGGCTACTTAACAAAGAATTTTTATGAGGCATGGGGAATTTTTCATCTTGGAAGAATTGATTTAATGGCTGATAATTAGTTATCAACCTGAGTTTCCCATGATTTTGCTCAACTCTTTTGTTAACATAAAAAGCTTCAGAAGCCCATTGCGAATCAGAGGGTTCTATGAGGCCCTGAGCGAGTAACTAAGCACATTTTTTCCAAGCTAGAGAAAGATGTTTTGGATTCATTCCAGAATGGCTGGCTTTTGTGGGATTGATGTCTTCATTTTTCCTGAAAGGGAGTTTTCACAAAAAAAAAAAAAAAACTGGATTTTTCTAGAGAGGATGGAACATGTCTGGACAAACTGAGAGTGAGATTCAAAACAACAAGATAAAACACTCTGAGTGATAGGGTCAAAATTTCTGGTTGAATAATTAAGAATCTTTGAATATCCACAAATTCATAAAACTGGTCCTTAAATTGTAACCAGTAAGTATAATCCTTAGGTGCGGAAGCTATGCAAGAACATCACATCTAATGATGAGCCCTTTATTAGGAGAGTTACAACCAAGGATTTTTGTGGAGATTAAACATTCTGAAAAGATCTATAGAGTGATTGTTTTGTTGTAGAATTTAGTCGTAAAAGTGTCACCAGAAACAAAATGGAAATACCTTGTATAAGGAATCCATAATTTTTTTGGGAGTACTTTCACATCTATAAGTGATGCAGTTGCTCCAGTGTCTATAAGAGCTATAACCTGGATAGGCTTTTCATCCTGAGAGGTATGCATTTGAATGGGAACATATGAAGAGTGAAAAAGAGAGGATCAGACATGAAAAGAATCAGAAGTGATGTCAGAAAAGACGACAAAAGTATCACCTAGGGATTGATCACCAGAATCTGAAGAATAGGCTTGAATAGCACATAGTGTTGGATGAGGGTTCATGTTCTATGCAGAAAACAGACTCAATATCCTCATCATCCAGGGAAATCCCGGTGCTTTCTGAGATCTTTTGGATCATATAATTTCCCTAGCGTTTAACTTGCGAACAAATTTTAGCAAAATGTCCATTTTTGTTACAAATGTAACACCTGTCAGACTTGGATTTCTTCCGGGATGAATGAGAAGAATGCTTTCTTTTCTTCCGAAGGAATTTTCATTTGCCTCTTTTATGCTTCTTTTTTTGCGAAGGAAAACTTCTTAAAGTGCCTTTTCTTCTTATGACCTGAGCAGGAGGGGTCATTGCAATCCGTTGCACATTTGATCTTCAAATTAGGTCGGCCACAATTCTTTTCAAGAGAACGGTTTTTTAGAGATAACTTTTGAAGAGCTCTCGTTTGTGGCACATAACTTCAATAACAATATGGGCTGCTTGTTGTATTTCTCCAAATGTAGCATATGCTATTGATTTCTTCTTGACTTGTGAAACCTTCTCAACAGCTTGGCTAATTTCTATAGGAATGGAAGACAAAAAGACAGGCTTGAGATTTGGATCTGCACCAAGGTGGTAAAAGAGCTTGACCATTTCTATAAAGTACTTGTCAAGATGTTTTCTAGCCATGGATCAACACTTTTGTTCAAAGAATTCTTTCCTCTTGAGCTCCTTGGTGTCCTGAGGTTGGCCAATAAAGAAAATATAGATAAGTTGGATGGCTTCATCTATGTTCATGGTCAGAAACATTATCAGATCACGCTCTGGAGCTGCCTTCCACCAATCTTTTAAGGATCTAGTAAATCTATTAGCAAACTCAAAAAGCACATCATATGTGATGTGCTCCTTAAGATTTCTAGTGATCGACCATGCATGGAACTCTTGAAGTCATTCAGGCCATTTACAGTATGTGATGTCATCCAAGGTAAAATAAGCCTTAGACAAAGAGGAAGTGCTTGCAAATGACTCAATATGACGAGAAGAATGATAGGGGGTCTGGTTGATGGGTAACTTCTGATTCTTCAATTTCTTCTTCAACAACTGGTTCAACCATCATGATATCTACTATAGTATACTATGAACCAAAAACATCAAATGAATCTGATTTAGAGGAGGATGTAGAGGAAGAGTCATCCTGAAGGGAGTCACTCTGGAGAGATTTTGTTGAGCTTATGGCAGAAATCAAAGGAATCTAGTGCTTAAGAATACTTTCTAAAGGATTTGAGACCATACAAGAATGAGATGGTCGAGGCAGAGAAGGAGTGTCGCGACCCTCTCGCGGCGCGGAGGCGGGAGCGGGCTAATGGGCCGCCCGATCGCTGGTTTGATCGGACGCGGGCCTCTCCCAAGGCCCATTACCCAAATCGCAACTGCTGGATATACGTGGTCGACCTTCAGTGTGGTCTAGTGACATGTGAAGAGTGTACATGCCAAGGAGTCGCCACCAATCGTTTCGTGGAGGGTACGATCGGAAACCCTATCGAATAGTTGGGAGCGGTCTATTCGATTCTGCGGAAACCAGAGAAATGGGTTCGGGGACTTAGTTACGCCAACTGTCAGAGTTGACGCCCTTTCGGTACCTAAGCTGAATGGTTTATCTGATCCTAGGATTTCATACAGACGAATGGGGTACAGATCCTAAATCTAGGAGTTCATGCAGATGGGAAATACTACCCTATCACTCACAATCAATAGAAATAAGTGCGCAAATCGAGGATCCAGTACATGCGGATAAAACACATGAAATCAGCATGGTATCCCTAATGAGGCCCTATTAGCCTAGAAAAATATCAATCAAGGCTTAGGAGTGATTTGGACATGATTCGCCCATGAGGGGCAGAACCGTAATTTTGAACAATTCGGGGAAAATTTCCCCTTAAAAGGGTAAATCTGTCATTTTAGACGAATTGGGAAGTCAAAAGACAGTGGAAATAGGATTGGCCATCAATCCAATCCATTTCCTATTTTTCGGGAATTTTCAGGATTTTTCTGGAATTTTCAAGTGATTTTACCCTTGGAAGGGTAAAGTCGTCATTTTGGACAAAGATGAGAACTGAAAATCTCAAATATTAGGGTTGGTCGTCCACCTGACCCAAACCCTAACTTCAAGCAATTTTCAGAACTCGATTGAGACAAGAAAGACGATTTTCCCATTAAAGGGCAAAATCGTCATTTTGAGAAAAGAGGCGGGACTCGAAAACTCAAACCTAAGAATTGATCACCTACCCGACCCTAATTCTTACCTTGGCATTATCGGCCTTACCTCGCATATGCAGCAGAGGCGACTTACCCCTAAAGGGTAATGTCGTCAAGTCTCGGATGAGTAGATAAGAAACCCCAAAAATAGGGTTGACCAGTTGTCTGTGGTCAACCCTCCATTTTTGGGGGTTTCTGGAATGTCTAGGATTTTCCTACAATTTTTCCACATTTTTTTGGAATTTTCTGGAATTTTCTAGCATTTTTTGGATTTTCTGAAATTTTTCCGATTTTTTTATTTTTTTAAAATCATTTTCTGATTTTTTTTATTTAAAAAATGATATTATTCGGGCCGGGTCGGGTGACCCGGCCCGCGGCGACTGCCCCGGCCCTGATCCGGGCCCGCGCGACCCGCGCCCAAAACGACGCCGCTTCACTCTTCCCGCTCAATTTTTTAAAATCCCGCCTAAACTGAACGAGCGGTCCTGATCTTACCACGTGGCGTGCCTGAGGACGGCCTGATCTTCATGAAGGATCTACGGACCAGATTGAAACACTCGATTAATCTACAGCCGTCCGATCTAAGGTTTTATTTAATTTCCGAAAATCATTTTTTTTATTTTTTAAAAAAGGGATCGCGACACGTGGCTAGTTCTCCACCGTCGGATCGTTTCTTGTTAATCGGTTATAACAACCGAGGCTGACGTGGCTGCCACGTGGGCGCCACGTCAGCGCCACGTAGGCGTTGACCAGTCAACTTTCGTTGACTGGTCAACAGAGCTGCCGGGGAAGACGACCGGCGCCGGCTCTGTTTCGCCGGCGCCTCGTCGGAGGCCGTTTTCTCCGCGCTCAGGCCACGAAATTGCATGAAACCAACGGCATTCAACTCGCCATGATTTCGTTTACAACATACCCAAACATCGACACAGCAGTTCAAAGTTTCATCTACATGCTACTTCCGGCCGAAGCTAGGCTCCGACGGCTATTCGTCCTAGCAATATCTAGCGTTATCTAGCTAAAAGAATCAATCAGGAAGCATCACCGTGGGTTGAGGAGACTTACCTGGCCATCACGAGGGCTCGGTTCAACCTAGAACGAGTTATAGCATTCATGGCCGGCTGGTCAAAGTCGGGGTTGACTCAGTGGTTTTATGCGTCGAACAAATGAAAATGAAACGAAGCGAAGATCAGTAGAGTTCAAGGAACGAGTTGAGACCGAAAACACACGCAATGGTCAACTAAATCATGAATCGCCATTAGAGGCCGAGGTCAAGCTCGAAAATGTTCCTCACCTGTTTCAAAAGCGTCTTCGAGTATGGCTTGGTCTGGCGCCTTCTCCGGGCTGAGATGAAGCTAGTGTGAGCGATGGCATCAGTTGTCGCCGTCTAAATCGCAGGGAATCCGAGCTTGAGTCGCTCGGGTTCCAAGCTCCAATGGCCACGCACGCGCTCTCTCTCGCTCTGTATCTCTCTTGCTCTCTCTCTCTCCCTTCGCCCCACTCTTTCTCTGCGAACTCTTTGTTCGCTTACTCCTCTCTCTGAGCTCGTTCTCACGCCCAGCCGCCTCCTCCGCGAACGCTTTCTCTTTCTCTCTCTCTGCGTCTCTCTCCCTCTCTGCTCTTGCGCGAACAGACTTGCCCCCTCTCTTCGCTCCGTTTCCGTTTTGTTGCGCCCGCTCACTCCTTTGCCAACTGATTTCCCAAAACCAACTGATCCTCTCCGCTCAACAACCAACTGATCCCCTTCGTTTGTTCTTTTCCTTTTGTTTTTGCGCGAACAGGCGGAGCGGATCCTTCTGCGTGGTTGACTGGGTTGACTGATTCGGGTCAACCCGATTCAGTTGACCCAGTTCGATATTTTCCCTCAATTTCAATGCCAAAATGAGCTTGAATCACCAAATTGATCCTGAAATCGGACTCTGTGACACAAATTCCATATGAAATAGGTAAACTATGGTTAAATTGGTTTTAATTTGTGTGAAAGCCCCAAATTTAAGGCAGGATCCGAATTTGATTTTTGCCAAATTGAGGGTCCTAATGGGCGAATCGACCTCAATTGGACTGACCGTTAGATTTAGGGGATCGAATACTATAGGGAGGAAACTTTGGGGTTCAATGGGTGCCCCTCAAAAAAGTTTAATTTCAGAATTGGCATTATATGGACTAAAATGAAAAGATTTTTTTTGTGCAATTAGGTCCCTAAAGCCAAAATTGATCAAATCAATGCACAATTGAACCAAATTGAAATGTCGGGTAACCAAGCTGAATGTCAAGATTTGGGAAATGCAAAATATTGCAAATAAAAAGACTCAGAACATATTTTTTGACAAATTTAACCATGTGCGTTACAAAGAAACACACAAAATTAAACTTGAATTTCGACTCTTGATGAGGTCAAAATGACAATGGATTTAAAATAAAAATATTGACTATTTTCCTATATTTTGTGACCTCAAATTCTATTTTTGTTGATTTTTCTAATATTTTCCTATTTTCTCAAAATGCTAAAAAATGTGAAAAATACGAAAAATTATTTTTTGGTCAAGAATGGTTCCTTGGGCTTGGCCAAGGCCACCAAAGTTGATTTTGTAATTTTTTGACTTTTTATGAATTTTTTGTGATTTTTCAAAAATAAAACTGAAAAAGACTTGGTCAAAAATCAGGTGTCAACAAAGAGGTGGAGAAGGTCCAAGTGGGGCTGTTGGAGGAATTGGAGCCGAAGGTGGTGAAGCCTTCTTCTTGCCTCAAGTTCAAGATTATTTATCTCGATCCCATTTCTTCAAGCGATCTCGGAGAGACAAGATGTTAGTATTCAGAGGTGGTGCAGCTTAGCTAAGAACAGCTGCAAATGAAGAACTGGAAGCTCCTGAGGGAGATTCTGGAGATGTGAAAGGGAACAGAAGAGGGTCAATTGAAAACAAAGATCTTTGCTCAGAAAGAGTTTTTGTTCCTGTAATATTTGGATTTGGTTCTTGAGCTTTTCTATTTCAGGAGTTTGGTCTTATTGATAATGACTAGGAGGGATCTGTTTGGTTTCTAGCAAATGGAGTCTTTGAAAATCCTCAAGCATCTTATTCTGGGTGAGGGCATTTTCCATCTGCTCTTAATAGCAACATCATTAAAAGCAGGGATGTTTGGTGCATGGTAGTATTTCTGTTGCTGATCAGCGAAACTTTCTACAGGAGGAAATATGAAGGTAGAGCTAGATTCAGATTTTGCAGGTTGTAATAGAGGGAAATCCTTAGGCCTAAACGTGTAGATACTAGGTAGAATTGGATGAGTGTCAGATTTTGGGGCGCATGTATATGGCTCTGGGAGTTTAATGGGATAAGAGTTTTTCTTTACCCATTTGAGAATTGACTTATAAAAAGGAGAAGTGATAGGTTTCTTTGGTGATGGTGGTGGAGGTTTTGATTCATCAGGACAAGAGGGCGGTGGTGAAATGATTTGAGGAGGTTCAGGCAAACCAAACTGAACCATACACTGCCATCTGCCATCGTCTTCACCAAGACGTCCTACGGTAGGATTACCATCAAGGTATCTCTGGTAGAAAGAGTCTTTCTTCTTTTTCATCTTCTGGCTTTGTGCATGAGGGACAAGCACAATCAACATCCCAAAAACAGTGACCTGAAGGGTCCTTGAAGTAGTGGACAGGTCATTCATCTGGATCAAAAGACTGAATGTATTCATTAGGATCAGGGCATTCCATACTGACTGGATCAGTTGAACATGGGGTAAAACACAAAATTATAGGGAATGAAGAAGAAGAAGAAGAAGAAGAATGTTCTTTTTCCTTGGTAAACTTGATGGTAATGGTATCATCCTTCTTTTTAGTGAACTATGGCTCAGATGTCTAGTGTTCTAATGGAGTTTCTCATAGTTGGTTACCCAACTGTCTAGAAGAAGCTTAACAAGCCGATCTCTGGAGAGTTGTCTAGGTACATGAATACATGAGGTATGATCATGGTCAACGGAAATGAGCAAAGCATTATCTGGACTGGGAATATTAAGATCAATTGCATGGTTTTGAACCCTGTAGATCATCTAATAATGAAGGGTTATAGCAACAGCGTTGGAGGTTTGAGGTGCGCCTGTAATCTATAACTGGACTTTCAAAGTTGAAAGAACTTGGGAAAAGGGTGACAAAAACAGTGCCAACATTCAGAGTAGTCTGGACAGTACCAATACAAGCATGTTGGTACTCAAGAAAACGAGTGTCAAGTAAAGCAACTCGCGCCACAACAAGTAAACACTTGCCTCCTAGTCACAAATTTATACCAGTTTTTTTTTTTTTTTGTCTAAGCGAAAAATCACCAGTTTTCACTCTATCTCAAATCTACTCCCATCACCCTTTTTTCCAAAAACCATCTTTAGTCATCCCTAATTTTCATATCCTAGAATTGTTTCATTTTAGAGAATTTCAATAATTTTATTGGGATGGATTTTTTTTCGAAGTGGAAGCCATGTCGATTCGCACTTATAGACCCATTACTTTGCTGACGTGGATTTATTGTCGGCGAGAATACGCCACGTCAAGTTGGGAGTGGACCATGTGGGTAGGTTTGAGAATAAATTGAAAGTTGGTGATTTCTTCTTTAGACAAAACAAAATTCACGACAAATTTGAAACTGGATCTAAAGTTGATGATTTTTTTTTTCCCTCACGGAATTTGGTCTAGTCGGGACTAACACCGTGAGAGTCCTAGAAGATCAAGACCAATAAGAATCCACGGCGAATGGAGAGGAACACGGATAAGATTCGAATTATCGCATAACACGCGATCTCGTAAAAGAGTCGAGGGGTTGAATTAAACGGGTACCAAACCTATCTCAAGAAGAGAGTGACTCGGCTTCATTGTCATGGAAGCCTGACGGTATGAATGTGCTTTCGAGTGATTGCTAGTCATCATGTGAGCGGGCCTTAGAAAGGCGCAGCTCCGTCAGGAAAAAGCAGCTTTTTTTTTTTTTTTTTTTAACAGAGAGTGAAGAATGGCCAGTTGACTGTCATTTGATGTACCTTGAGACACAAGGTTTCTGCTGCCCAAGATCACATTCAATCAGACTGCCTACAAACCCTTCATAGACCCAGTCTGGTTCAGCATTTGGCCAAGGGACTTTGAGTAAATGCAAATACCTTTGGGCTAAATGCTTTTTTTTTTTTCAAAATACAGATAGTGTTTGGTAAAATGTTTTTTAAAAACACATTAGAAAACAACTTTGACGTAAATGCCGTTTGATAAAAAAATACATTTTGTAAAGTATTTTCACTTTAAAAAAAAAATGACAGTTGAAGGCAATCGGCGGCTGCGGCGATTAGTTGTCGGCGACGACAGTCGGCGGCTGTTGTCGGCTTCGACAGTCGGCGGAGGTTGGCGGCGGTTGTCGGGGATCGGCAGGCAGCGGCCATCGGCAGGCGGCGAAGGTCGTTGATGGTAGTTGGCAGCGACGGCGGGGGTGGACGGAGGTTGGCAATCGGCGGACGGCGATGATTGTCGACGGTCGACGGGCAGCGACAGGCGACAGCGATTGTCGGCGGTCCACGAGCGGCGGAGGTCGTCGACGGTGGCGATCGACGGTGATCGGGGGGCGCGACGATCGGCGGTGGGCGGCAAGCGGGTGGCGACAAATAGCGACAAAGCTAAAAGAAAAAAATTAGTTGCATTTAAGATGTAACTTTCCAAGTACCTCCGGCTTCAGAGATACTTTGAGCTAAAGGCCTTTAGAGAGGATTTAAGAGCAATTGCATCTTCCCAAAGTGAGCCAAAAAATGAATCAAACACCATTTGCATTTGGCTAAGGGACTTTAGAGCCCCAATACTGAACCAAACAGCCAAGGGACTTTAAAGCCCCAATGCTGAACCAAACATAGCCATTGTCTAAGTTGAACAGATCAAGTATAGTATTAAGTTGAAAGATTTCTACAGAAACAGGCCTTTTCCGCTTTTTCACTCTCACATAGACAGACAAGTTCGCCGATAAGAATCAGGATTCCAGCGCTGATGACCCTGAAGCAACATTCTTTCCCAATGGCATCGTAGCCAGGGGACTTAGGAGAGAATTTGTAACGGAACATCAGTGCTGAATTTGATGGCTTCTCAGCTCATTAAAAAGAAGTGCAATAAATAACAATCTCGCTCTCTCTCTCTCTCTCACACACACACACACACACACACACACACACACACACACACATCCAAAGCAGCATTTAGGCACCCAGATCACATTTTTAAGAATAGAAGGGATAGATCTCTCTCTCTCTCTCTCTCATCCATAGCAGCATTTAGGTACCCAGATCACCTTTTGAAGAATAGAACAGATAGACAGAGTTTGGCATATAAGCACAAAGTCTACATTGTCGCAGAAACCGATTAAGATCTGTTCAGAGACACAACAGCTCTAGAGAAATTTGTCTGAGAGAGTTGCAATCGAAGTTCATCTAGGTCCTTAGTTTTGGGCTAAACATCCGCAACCAGACTAGTCCAGAACCATGCACACAATAACAAGCACCACCTGGGCTCACTTGGCTTATTAGCCAATGGTTTAGCCAGATAAATGCAAGGCTTACCAGTACACCAATTATCCTGAGCAAATGAGCCAAGTGCTTCCATGTCATCAGAGGCCACTTTTCTAACACATGAGCCGATTGAATGCAACCAAGTCCACAAAAGCTATGAAAGATACGCTTCATGACTGATCCAAACACTGGAGTTGTGGAAGTAATCGACTTTCTACCAATCTGAGATTGAAAGATAAGATAATGGCATCACGTGAAACATCAGAGAATTCTTAGTCAAATCGAAAAGTAGATCAAAGAAGGTGTACATTTTGATACTACATTAAATGATGGGAAACGAGAAGATTTACCAGACAATGTTATCCCAATGAAGGAAGCCGCCATGGCCTCTGGCATTACTGAAACTGTAATTGGCACCAGACACTAGAAACAGAAACAACAAGATGGTGTCAGAGCAACAAAGTTTGCTAGTTGTATCCATCAAACTGTGCCCAACCCAAAAGTAGGACTGAAGACAATTAAAGTCATAGCTCAGTCAATAATACCTTCGTAACCACCAAAAACTGGATCTTCTGCTAGCAGCAAGGGAGTATCAAGATCAATGAACCTGCAGATTTTAGAACATATTAGTCCTTTTGTCTTTGGCCATAGCAAATTATGCGAACTCAAATTAACTTTTCTTAGATGAAAAGCATCTAATGCATTAAGTAACTATGTATTAGATAAACAAGATTTACTTAGCAACAGTCTCAGCAGAAATGGCAATACTGACTTGAAACAACCAAAGCCAGCAGCAAGGTGGCCAGCGAAGCCCATGGCTAGCCTAGTCTCAACCATACCACCGATCATCAGGTCCAAGCCATGTGCTCTTGCAAATTCAATAATATCAAGGGCCCCAACCACTCCGAGTTTCGCAAGCTTTATGTTAATGACATTTGCCAAATTTCCGTTTACGATTGTCTTGACGTCATCTAAACTTCGGCAGCTCTCATCAGCTGCAACAGAAATCCCATATTTCCCTATAGCAATTCGACTGACATGTCCAAGACCTTCCCAATCATCTCTATGAACTGGTTGCTCAAAGAGAATGGGAGTAACCCCCATCTCTGTAAAGAATGAAGGAGAAAAGAGTTAAGAAAACTAGATGGCGGTAAATGAATGAGACAAAAAAAGTGTTTGCAATGAAATGCAAGAAAATTCAGCTTGTCACACTAAGCAGAAACAAGGTATCAAACATCCCCCCCCCCCCCCCCCCCGGCATATCCTTTTCTTTTTTTTTTCAGTCGAGCGGAAGGAGGAGAAAGAAAGAGAAGTTTCACAATCTGCTGACATTTCGATGCATGCATAACAAAGATAGATTTTGCACGTCCATAACATTCTTTACCATTGAGTTTATCAAGGACTAGAATAGCTTCTGAAGACTTGTACCCTTCATTAGCATCCAGAATAAATGAACAAGTAGGGTGCACAGCCCGTATTGCCTGAAGAACCTCAATATCTGTTTTCAGATCCTTGCCGACCTTGAGCTTCAAAGTTTGGAAACCTTGTTTCCGATATTTAAGAGCCAAGTCAGCAGCTTCAGCTGGTGACACAATTGGAATCTGCACATGTGGATGACAAACTTGATTGAAATTCTCTCCCAAAAAAATAAATAAATAAAAAGAAACTGCAAATAGAAGACATAATATGTAATTCAATTCAAACACAGACGGAGTAGGTGTTATGTCTGTTGAAACACAGACATTTTAAGGAACTATCGTTCCATTTGATAAGCAAGATAGAAACTTAACTGTTATGTCTGTTGTTAATTTATTCGAAGCTCCACCAAATAATTTCCACAATGGTATTCCGATGCTGTTGGCAACTGCATCAATCAATGCCATCTCAACTCCTGCCCGAACCTTCAATGAAGATATATGATGTCATGATAATAACAATAAGTAACGTAAATTTTAGGTAATTGGTGACTATCATACCCAAGTTAGATGATAATCTAATAATTCATATTCATTTGCAGTTTATGAAACAGTTGATTTGGTTGAGCCAGAAGTTGGTAAGGTTGATGAGTCCATTACATTTTCAGAAAATACAACGAACATCTTCTGACATTTTAACTGGCCTGATTGATCATAAAGGAAAGATAGATTAACTACTTCATTCTACATCATTTCATTCAATTATCTCAATGCAAGATTCTTCCACAAGCAAGCTGTTTTTTAGCTTCAAATTCACCAGACCATGTCACTACAGGTTTGAAACAAACTTAAAATAATATACATAATGCCTATGTTCCCCCTTAAAACTGAATAAAATGTAAAAAGTTCTAACAATAACCACCCAAACATTCCGAGATACTCAAAATGTAGTCAAATTCAAAACCATCAACATTGCTTTTTTTCTCTTCCTTGAAAGAGTTATACATAAGTTAATCGACCTATTTTTAAAATGAACCCTCCATGTATCCATCACATCCCCAAAACCAGATAGATATGAATTAACATTGATGAAAATTCATGGCATGGTGAATGCAAAATCACCCGGTAGCAAACAACAGTAAGTAACAGAACACTTCCAATTCCTAACGCATTAATCTTGCTACTATACTGATACAGATTCCGTAATTCTAGGAAGGTCTCTGTGGTGCCTCCTTTGATTCAGCAATGGATATTACAGCCTAACATGTGAACTTGAATGCATAGTCAAACACTGCAAAAACAAAAATAAGGCAAACTTAAAAAGGAGACAAACACCGAGATGCAAAGGTCATGAGTCCGACTCCTCACGCACTCCTCCTCACTCATTCATGGGTGAACTTTACGTGTTCTATTGACCCACAAAAATGAGATTTGCACACACCAATTTATGTTTTCTAACAGAGTAAGCATCACACAGATCTCCAAACTAAAACAAATTGAGGGAAACCCTCGATAGAAAGAACTCACAGAAGCGAAGTCGTGTCCAGGAAGAATCCCCGCAACCTCCCCCAAAGCTCTGCCTAGCCCCATCGCGGGGCTCCTCTTCAACGCCTCGCAGGCCTCCCTCGCCTTCTCCATCGCCGTCCCCTGATCCTCCGCCGTCACGGACGGCAGGACCGGCGCCTCCCCCCACCCCGCGCAGCCGTTCCTCAGCTCCACCCTCACCGCCACGTTGTTCACCCTCTCCAGCCTCGACGACGCGATCGTGAACGGCGCGACCAGTGGCACGTCCAGCGCCCTGCTCTCCGCCCTCTGCACCTCCACCGCGAACGTCTCCATCAGGCTGCCAAGCCCCAGCACGACAGGGGCCAGCGGCGGCGGCGCGACGGGGTTGCAGTGGGCGCGTGTTCGGAAGGAAAAGTTCCGGTCTTCCGGCGAGTTTCGAGCGGGGTTGACTCGGCCGTGGATCGAGCGAGCGAGGGAGAGATTCGACGCGAGCATGATGGTGGTTTTGTCCGGAGGAAATGGGTATTCGGTATTGAGGGTTGGGGAGAGAGAGGGGAGTGAAGAGCCGCCATTGTTAAGCTGCTCCTTTGGCTGCTTTTGTTGCTGGTGGGGATCAAAGATCAGAGCAGAGAAACAGGGGAAACATAAACAAAGACGGGGTTGACTGTTTTTTTTTTTTTTATGTTTGCTGGCTTCAGGAATGATTGATGAGTGATGTGACATGAATTTGGGGGAATCTCTCCGCCTGCTTCGTGGGTTTTCGTTCGCTTCCTTTGGCGAAAACTTTCATTGCATTATTCCGCGGAGCTGTCCCGTGCTCAAACATGATTTCATTTGAAATTAAGCAAAAAACTCGTTTTTCCTTTGAAAATTTCTAAATTAGGATCTTGTAATCCCAAATAAGGACCCGGAATAGATATTATTTTAAATAAGGATCTGAAGTGATCATACAGTCTCAAAAAGGGCTTGAGCTCACTTGTTGGTGGGGGCATCTCCGTAATTTAATTCCTTTTTATTTTTTATTTGTTTTTTTTTCTATTTTCAAAAATTAAAAAACTAAAAGTATATAAAAAATGACAGAAACCCATGCCCGCCTAGATTTGCTTCTTCTTTTTTTACTTTGATTTTATTTTTTTTAACCTAATTTAATTAAAAATTAGGTTAAAATTGTAAATTGACAAAAAAAAGCCCTTGATCGGTCGGCTAGCCGGGAGGTCAAGCCTTTATCTGAAATATACATGACCACTTGAAGCCCTTATTTGAGACTATGAGGGCATTTCAGGCATTTTTTTGAAATAAAGTCAACTTCAAACTTTATTTGAAAAATTAAGAGCACTTAAGGCCCTTATTTGAATTTTTTTCAAAAAGGGCTTTTTTTTTGTCAAAACAAAAATGGCTTGAAGTGCCCATATTATTTAAAAAATGGACATGTCTAAGACATTTTAGTCATTTAATTGTTTTATTTTTTTCCTTTCTCTCTTTTCTCCTCTCTCCCTCTCTCCCCAACTGCAACTCCATGGAACCATTGAGCACAATAAAAAACATCCTCTCGTCCTCCATCTTGCCTGAAACCCTACCCCTCCATCACCGCTTCGAGAGCTTCAACTCCAGCATCTGCCTGAACCACCGTGCCCTTATTTTTAGTTTCTTTTTCTTTTTTTCCTTCTTCCCTCCCCAAGCCGCCGCCGGACTCAAGCGAGGGCGAGAGTCTTGCTGAATCTGAAACAAGACACCAAATCACATCTCCATCACACTCCCCATAAATCACGACATCCTTTAAAGCCCGGACCCACGTTCTCAACTCAAGCTTCCAGAAAGCAATGATCCAGAGTTCAATGCTCATCGACCACCGACGCCGAAGATTTTGTTAATAATGTTCAAAAAGTAGAAACTTTCAACCATTACCAAACTAATTTCTCTGATCAAAAGTCAATCTGGAGTAGAAGTAGAAAAATCTTTTGAGGAGAAGTGGAGAAATCAATTTCTGGTCAGAAGTTGATTTCTGATAGAGAAGTGTTATCATGCATTTAACAGCCTGGGCCCACCGCGCACCGCTGCGCCACTTTGCAAGATATTGTCCGCTTTGGGCTTTGCAACCCGCACGATTTTATTTTCCGAGCACTCACTCGAAAAACGCGTCTTGCAAGTTTACAAAGGGCCCAAGGCTTATATACTAGCCCAATGTCTCCTCCCTAAGCCATGTGGGACTCTAGGGATAGGGATGTTACAATTTCCCCCCCTTCGGACACAATGTCCCCGTTATGCCCATACCGCACTAGGGCTCACGGGCTCGCGGAGGACGCCTTCTACCGCTACCCAGCTACGGGAGTCCACACATGCGGTCGGGGTCGGCTCTGATACCAATTGTAACGGCCTGGGCCCACCGCGCACCGCTGCACCACTTTGCAAGATATTGTCCGCTTTGGGCTTTGCAACCCGCACGGTTTTGCTTTCCGAACACTCACCCGAAAAACGCGTCTTGCAAGTTTAATGGAGAGGCCCAAGGCTTATAAGCCTATCGAAGACCTCCCCCTAGGCAATGTGGGACTAAGGGGAGGGATATCACAATTTCCCCCCTTCAGACACAATGTCCCCGTTGTGCCCGTACCGTACTGGCCGCTACCCAGCTACGGGAGTCCACACATGCGGTCGGGGGTCGGCTCTGATACCAACTGTAACGGCCTGGGCCCACTGTCGCGACCCTCTCGCGGAGGAGGGGGCTAATGGGCCACTCGATCGCTGGCTTGATCGGACGCGGGCCTCTCCCAATGGTCCATTACCCAAATCGCAATGGCTGGATATACGTGATCGACCTTCGGTGTGGTCTAGTGACATGTGATATGTGTACATGCCAAGGAGTCGCCACCAATCATTTCTTGGAGGGTACGATCGGAAACCCCATCGAATAGTTAGGAGCTGTTTATTCGATTCTGCGAAAACCAGAGAAATGGGTTCGGGGACTTAGTTACGCCAACTGCTAGAGTTGACGCCCTTTCGGTACCTAAGCTGAATAGTTTATCTGATCCTAGGATTTCATACAGGCGAGTGGGGTACAGATCCTAAATCTAGGAGTTCATGCAGATGGGAATGACTACCCTATCACTCACAATCAATGAAAATAAATGCGCAAATCAAGGATCCATAACATGCGGATAAAACACATGAAATCA
This sequence comes from Rhodomyrtus psidioides, assembly GCA_021437785.1. Lineage (NCBI taxonomy): Eukaryota > Viridiplantae > Streptophyta > Magnoliopsida > Myrtales > Myrtaceae > Rhodomyrtus > Rhodomyrtus psidioides. Next base: position 13,599,514 of record JAILYB010000004.1, on the reverse strand, counting down.
CCATGGCATCCCTAATGAGGCCCTATTAGCCTAGAGAAGTCTCAATCAAGGCTTAGGAATGATTTTGACATGATTTGCCCATGAAGGGTTGTTGACACCTGATTTTTGACCATATATTATTGTGATTTTTACTCTTCAAAATTAATTAAAAATATAAAAAAAGTCATAAAATTACAAAATCAACTTTGGAAGCCTTGGCCTAGCCTCGGGGACCAATTTTGAACAAAAAATATTTTTTGGTATTTTATAATATTTTTCGAATTTATTTAATTATAAAAATACCCAAAAAATAAGAAAAATACCATTCGTGGTTAGAAAAATACACAAAAATATTAAATAATTTTGTTTTAATTTCCTACTCAAGTGTGTTACTTTAGATCTTGAAAATTCGGCTCGGGTCAATGTTCCTTCACGAACATAAACCCGAACCGAGCAAAAAAAAAAAAAAAAATAAAAAATAAAAAAAAAAAAAATAAATAAAATGCCAATCGAGTCTTTTAATTTGTAGATTCTATAATCTTGACGTTGACCACCGTATGCAATAAACGCCCATTTGTTTCTCTTCTTCGTGAGGGGACTAGAATGATTTAAAAAAATGAAAAGAGGAAGGAGTGGAAGACAGATTAATGGAGCAAAGGTAGGGGAGCGGCGCCTCAACCAAAAACAAGAGTATAATAAAAAAAAAAAAGGGAAAAGTAGAGGACAGCAGGAGCCTGTCCTCCACCATGCAATAGAAAAGAAGGATTAAACAAAAAAAGGAAGAGGAGGACATAGCATATTCGGACATGCCAGAGTTAAACAGAGAAGGAGAGAAAGAGCAAACCCAGAGAGGGGGGCAGCGCGAGGAACCGGAGGGGCTTCATCAATGGCTAAAGAGTCTCATCGCCTCCGCTAGAATCGCTGTTGTCGTCGGCCTCGCACGAGCAGAGAAGGGAGTTAAAAAAAAGAAAACAGAGTGAGGACCTGAGGGAGAGAGAGGCGAAATCGAGAGAGGGATCTACGAGAAGGTTCGCGCGAGCTTCGTTAACGATCAAGGAGTCATCCACGGCATTGCTAGAACCGTCGTCATTGGTCTCTCACGAGCAGGTAACCTTCCTTCCTCGAACCCGAATACTCTATCCTCGTAGCTCAAACCAGTCGTTTTGGAACCCCAATATTGTTTATCCCATGAACCGTGTTTTAATCTGTCCGTAGAGTAGTTACCGTGCGTCTGCTCATACATTTTTATGCCTTGGATTGAATCATAGTCGTTCGGCCGTACCTTGCTTGAGTCTTGTCGAATCGGTCGTTCCTTCTTTCGGTTGTCGGTGGTGGTCCGACAATGGCTTCAATAGTCCGCGTCGATAGCATCAGTGATGGTGGGTAAAGATATAAATAGGGTCTGTCGAAGCTCCTTTCGTCGGTCCCAGTTGAACTCCTACGTTGCTCCTAGTACCCCTACGTTGCTCCTAGTTGAAGTCCTATGGAAAACACTGTGAAGAAGACGACTCCAAGTGCTTCTGTGTGTTGCGTGGAGAAGACAATGCAAACTGGTCCAAGGAATAATAATAAAAAAATGAAAAGCTGAGGGCATCTAAGGGGAGGCACGGCATTTTGTTTTTGGTGTTATGCACGTGAGTTTGTTCCAAGATTAGGCCAGCTAGTGAAATTTTCTGTTTGGGCCTCTAGTGGAAAGAATTGAAATAAATTGGGTTATGTCTAAATTTAAGTCAAATGGGCCTTCGTAAAAGAATGGGCCTTTCTTGTTTTAGATTTTATTTGGGCTTTTGGTTGGCATGTAGTTATTAAAGGGGTTGGGTTTAGGGGTCCAAATCAGATTACCATTTTCGAAATAAAAAAAATAAAAAATAAAAAATTCAAAAATTCAATAAAAAAATAGAAAATCATAAAAAATTCAAAAAAAATTCGGAAAATTCAGAAAAATTCTAAAAAATTTCAGAAAATAGGAAATGGCCATATTCAATTGGCCATGGCCTGTTCCGGGTCTTTCGACCCCCGGTCTTTCCAAAAATGACGGTTTCGCCCTTCCGGCGAACCGTCTTCCAAAAAAATTCCAAAAATTCTAGAAAAATCTCAAAAAATAGGAAATGACCACAATCAACTGGCCAAAATTCATCACGGGTATTTTGAACCCATTCCTTAAAAATGACGATTTCGCCCTTTGGGCGAATCGTCTCCCAAAAATCGAAGAAAAATCAAGAAATTCCAAAAAAATTCTCAAAAATGGGAAATGGCCACAATCAACTGGCCATGGAGTATTTTGGGTAATTCGGTATCCAAATCTTCCAAAAATTGACGATTTTGCCCTTCGGGCTAATCGTCCCCAAATCTTCCCATTTTACCCCTGGTCTGAAATCACGCCTTCCTTAAGCCCTTATGGCTATACTATGAGGCCATGTGATGTGAATTGATGTGATTTATTTATGCACTTGATTGCGCTTTCATTAAAATTAATTGCGATTGATAGGAATAGTCTTCCAATCTGCATGAAACTCTGAATCAAACGTACCCCACCCAAAATTGCGCTTGCATGAATTCTTAGCTAGGAAAATCACTCGCGTTAGGTACCGAAAGGGCGTTGGTAATAACACCAGCGTAACCAAGTCCCCGAACCCAAAATCTCTGGTTCCGCAGAACTGATCGATCTCTCCCAATCGGTCAGTAAGGTTTCCGGTCTACCCTCCAAGAAAGACCGGTGGTGACTCCAAATGCATGCACAAGTTACACATGCTACCACGACCACACCGAAGGTCGAAAGCGATCGACTCTTATCGTCGAACCCATTAAATGAAAACTCCCGCCGCGATTTGGTATGGGCTTGGGAGGGCCCGCGCCGATCTAAAGCCCGCGATCCGCACTCCGGTGCGGTGGAAAGGCCCGCGATCGGTAATCCATTAGCCGCATCCGCTTCCGGACGGGTCGCGACAGCTGGCGACTCCGCTGGGGACCTTTGTTCTAGAACCTATGGTTCTAAACCTCAAGTGGACTTAGGCCGTAATTAAAACGCTGAGTGATTTTTCTAACCCTGCAGGCGCTCTTGAAGGTGAGGTAAGTCCGCTTATGATATGTGTTATATGTTTTTGCAGATTGGAGCGATAAGGGGGGTAGTCTGTGATTAACATTGTCTTATGCAGGTTGGCGTAGGAATGAATGATTGTGTGTATGTTTTATATTAAAGCGGTGATTGTTAAATAAGATGCATGTTTATCGCTTTAGCACGACACCGAAAACACACACAACCGCGCCTAAAACCCCGGGCGCCGTCTATTGGAAAACAATAGAAGGGATTGAAAATGGAATCTCCGTGAGGAAAAACACGGGGTAATCCACTTTTCAATTCCGCTCATTTTGAGCTATGGATCGAGCCCCAATGCAACGATAGTTGTGCGATGGAATCTGCTCTTTCTAGAACTCGAGGTGGGAACCTTAACCTTAGGTGCCAAATCCTTTGATTTTTAGAAGTTTTATCCTCACTTGTCTCATGTGCATGTCTTTAGATGGCTGATATATCTAAAACCACCTAAAAAAAATCGGTGATCCTGGAGTCACATCTCGAAGACTGGAACTGGGGCATCTCCGAGTGTTCGGACCACATTCCTTTGATTGGTTTGGCATTTTTAGTTCTCTTGAATAAGACTAATTTTGCTGAGGTCCTCTCTATCTCGTCCCTTAGATTGATTGTATTATGGATCAATTTGTATTGTATACATCTCGATAAGGCTCATTTATATCGAAAGTAGAGGCAAATTCCCCAAACCCGTGGAGCATAGTGGAATTCATCCTTTCAGTGCAAAATGCATTTGGCCGCAGAGCCACTCGTTTGGTAAAAGGACGTATCGTTCCTAATTGATTTTTAATCAGATCTGGGGATAAGTTTTTCTCCATTTTTTTTTATCTCAGGTGATAAAAGAGACAATGCACCCAAAAGCTCATGCATTCGAATGACAAAACAGACGTCGCCTAGCTGGGGCAAATGAACCGTAGGCGTTGCAAATACCTTCAAGCACGGATGGAGGAATTTGATAGATGTTGTTCATATCAATATGCAACATCAAAGCGGAATGCAAATCAAGTGTAAAAGGACGTATAGTTTCAAAATGATTATTTTCTTGATATGAGAATAATGCTTCCTTTCTTTTTCCTCTCATATGATGATTAAGAGCAGAGGACGCAGGATGTGATGCTTTCAAATAACAAACAGGGAACATCAAATACCTCAAACGGTGACTGTGATCGAGAGAATCACCAAACCGCTACATGACGAATCCCAAGAATATCAGGCTGTCTTGAGACAGATAAAATTGATCAAGGACTCTGACAATCGAGACGGATGATCAGAATCTGCAAAAATCAATGGGAGCAGGTTCCCCCTGTTGACACCTGATTTTTTATCAGTCTTTCATAGTTTATTTTTTAAAAATTCATAAAAAATATATAAAAAGTTAAAAAATTAAAAAAATCATCTTTGGTAGCCTTGACCAAGCTAAAGGAACCATTTTTGACAAAAAATAATTTTTCAATTTTTTAATATTTTCCAAAAATAGAAAAATACATGAAAAATGAAGAAAAATAGCATTCGATGTCGTAAAAATATAGAAAAATAGTCAATATTTTTATTTTAATTTTATTTTCATTTTGAACTCATAAATAGTCAAAATTCAAGTTTAATTGCATGTGTTTCTTCACGACGCATAGAGTTGAATTTGGCAAAAACAATATCATTCGAGTCTTTTAATTTGTAAATTTCTACATCTTTTTTAGTCTTGATGTCCAATTAGATCGACCACCATCTACAATAAATGCCCCTTGCTGAATATTTTCGTTTTTGTTTCACATGATTTCATGGTGTAAAACGCCGAGTGGATCCCCAAATATAATCGGGTCGGCATGAGCTCGATAGCTCGTCCAAGACCAAACCAGGGCACGGCGAACCCCATGTGAGTACTCTCGAACTCCTTCGATGCTTCCTAATGCTTTTCTTAGGTTAGATCGTGTGTAGAATGGCTAGGACAGCTAAATCATTCTTGAGCTGTGATTGATAAATAGGGCCTTACTAGGAATGCCATGTGATTTATTTGCATATCTAGATTCCTTGAGTTGCGCATTTTATTACTGATTGTGATTGTTAGGATAATCACTCCTATCTGCATGAATTTCTAGATTTAGGGTTCATACCTTACTCATCCGCATGAATCTCAGGCTAGAAAATTCAGTCAACTTAGGTACCGAAAGGGCGTCAACTCTGACAGTTGGTGTAACTAAGTCCCCGAAATCATTTCTCTGGTTCTCGCAGAATTGAATAGAAACTCCCAACTATTCGATTGTGTGGTCCAATCACACCCTAAAAAAATGATTGGTGGCGACTCCATGGCATGCACACTTAGCACATGTCACTAGATCACACTGAAAGTCGATCACGCATACCTCCGTTGAGATTTGGGTAATGGGCCTTGGGAGAGGCCCGCGTCCGACCAGACAGGACGGCCCATTAGCCCTCGAGAGCCCGACAACCTCAAGAGGGTCGCGACAGACTGGCGACTCCACTGGGGACTGGTTCTTAACTATTTAGTGGACTTGAGCCGATTAAAAAGTTGATTGATTCTTCTAACCTAATTTTATGCAGATGCTCTCGAAAGTGAGGTGTATATGCTAACGAATGTGTTAGATGTTTTTGTAGACGGGAGAAATAAGGGGTGAAGTGCTTGTTAAAACTTTGTTTTATGCATGCAGGAGTTTTGGATGTATGATTGTGTGGATGTTTATATTGAAGCGGTGATTGTTAAATAAAATGCATGTCTATTGCTTTAGCACGACACAATGAATACACACAATTGCGCCTAAAACCCCATGCGCCCTCTTTAGGAACACAATAGAAGGAATTGAAAATGGAATCTCCGTGAGGAAAAACATGGGGTAATCCACTTTTCAATTCCGCTCACTTCGAACTATGGATTGAGTCCCAATGCAACGATAGTTGTGCAATGGAATCGGCTCTTCCCAGAATTCGAGGTGAGAACCTTGGCTTTAGGTACCAAACCCTATCTTTTGATTTTTAGGAGTTTTCCCTCACTTGTCTCATGCGTTTGTCTATGGAAGGTTAGTATACCTAACACTGCAAAAAATACAGAGAAGCTTGATTTTCTCTTAAGTTTGGTTGGTAAGACTTTTCTATCCCTCGAACTTGTTACAGCTCTTAATCATTATATTCATTGCATAATTCCGGTGATTGGATTAAATGCCATTTTGAGGATAGATATGTGTGTTTTCCTCCCAATGTTCTTGATGGAAGATGAAGATGGTGTCATCCCATTACGAGCGCCAAGTGGACAAGAAGAGCCTACTATGGACATCATTGAGGTATCATCTAATGAAGATGACGATTTGGAATAGGTGATCCTGAAGTCACGTCTCAAAGATCGAAACTGGGGCATCTCTAAGTATTAAGATCACATTCCTTTGTTTTATTTTTCATTTCTAGCCTTCTTGTATAGGATTAATTTTGCTGAGATCCTCTCTATCTGATCCCTTAGATTGATTGTATTAGGGATCTATTTGTGTTTATATACATTCAGATTGAAATTTGTTGTATTTCTATTGACTTGTCATTGGAATGTGATAGTGGCATTTCTTCTAATCACTCGAATACTCCAAAATCAATTTTATAATTCCTTTGGATGAAATTGAAATTGGAAGTCTTATACAACCTTTTGGCCGTATATGGCAATACAATCCCAATTTCGCCAGAAGGAACTATAAACTTGAATTGGTTCATGCATGTTTTGCATCATTGGTAATCCACAATAATTGATCAAGAGTATTCGTGTTTTTCAAATTTAATGAAAAGATAGATATCCAAATTACTCTCGTTCTTAGCAAACAGCTTTAATTTGGATACCGTATCTTCAATTGAATTTAAAACACATCGTAATTGTGTACTTTTGAACATTCCATTGATTTTCTTGGAATTGATCAAAGGCGATTATCGTGAATTACATTCCTTTCAATGATATGCTTTCCTTTGAGGAATATTGATAAAAGCTTTTGCACAAGGCCAAAACCCTTGTAAAAGCTCTTATCCCTATTAATCACAAGTAAGCATAAAATTGAAAGGATTTATGCTTTATTTTTCAAATTCTTTCTTCTGATTCTGTCTTTTCATTTGAAACAGGTTAAAAACAAGTAGAGAAGAGAAGTCTTTTTGTGGATAATCGCGGTGGGAGGTTCCTTTATCCGATCATAAGCAAGATTAAAAAATCAAGATGTACACGCTCGAATCATCAATGTCAAAGCGCAGCTTGCCTAGGTTGAGAGTGGTCAGGTGTTCGAGAAAGTCAGCCATACAGAAGTTGAGACACACACATTAGAGCTTTCATTCATTTCGCTCAATCGAGGGACCTTAAAAGCAGATCATACAAATCATCGGGGTGGAAACATAAAACCGCAATGAGCCCTAATTAGCATCACAAAGGAACCTAGTTGGCCCTCCATATTATTGATGCTTTGCTTATACTCACCACCTCGAGACTCGAGATCTGCAAGCTTAAGAAGAAGGCGTTTACATTCCCCTTTAAGATCGGCAACCTTGGTCCCGTGATCTTCGGCGGCTATTTCCAGGTCCCGAACTAGCCCTCTCCCATGGGCTATATCCGCGGTAATGCTGTCAAGCCTTTCTTCCTGCCACTCACATTGAAACTTCAACACGACATTACGACGGTCGTGCTCATAGGTGGTCAGGGATAAGGCCAAGCGCTCCACCAAATTTCCCCTCTCGCGAAGCAACATCGAGACTCGCTTGTTGGCGAACTCAACAGCTTTTCTGTGACTATCGGCCACAAGGTTGGCCAACACCAAGCAGTTGGACCGATCCTCATAGCGAGCTCGCAAAACGTGAGCCACGGTAGCTTTTCGATGAGCGACACGGTAAGTCTCTAAAAAGTTTATAAAGAGGGTTGTGAAGATTCTATATTCCCTCTCTAAATTAGTGCCCTCGATGGAGGTGGTGTCTATTTCCACGAGCAAAATATGGATTTCATCTTCAGTTTCTGGGTGATCGGCTATATGAGCATAGCCTCGACCGATGAGGTTATAGAGTTTTTCCCACTGGGCCAAAATTTCGGCCGAGAAAGCGCGAATAGGAGATGAGGTCATTTTCGTTGGAGTGAGGGAGAAGAAGATGAGTGTGGTAGAGTGATTAAAATACGAAAAGGCAATTATGTAAGAGTGTTAATCTTCACTGCATTAACTCCTCCTTTTATAGCAACTCGAGAATGAAGAAAGGCATAGCAATAATGCTCGTGGAGCCAAGTTAATTGGGTAAAGCAATGGTGGCTCTTTCGGTGAACCATCAGATCTGTCCCAGTCCGCGATTTCAGGCTTGATAAACCTAAAAAAGTTGTAAAAATATATGTCGGTGTCACCATATTAAAATTGAACGGGAGTTAAGCGCAACTATCGAAAAAAGTTGCGAAAGGATTTGGCGGTCCCATCATATTAAAAAACTGAGCGGGAGGCGAGCGTAGTTCCACCTTTTTGAAAATAAGTGGGAGACAGACATGGATATCGAGAAAAGGAAATCGATTTGGTGTCCCTCCACGTTGAAAAGAAGAAAGAAGACGACAAAGCGGGAAATACGAAATCTTGGGAGCAACGCTTGCCTGATGATCTTCATCCATGTTTAAAGAACGTTTCATGGGCATACAGAACCACTCAAAAGAAATTTTAGAGAGAGTGAGCATACATGAGAGAGTAGAGAACCCTGAGTGAGCAAAAATTGATCGAACATTTTTCGATCCAACATATTTGAGGGTTACCATCAGTTGCTAGAGGCGACTGATCCAAAAATCTCAGAAAATGAACTACTGAGAGATCTCGAAGATTCTAGGATGGCGTCTGGTACCAGAACCACAGAACCCAACCCTTTCGGCAACAAAGTTCAGGATCTCAGCAGCGACGACAACAGCAGCAGCGATGGTCAATCCCGGAAAAGGAAACGTCGCCAGTGCCACACTCAGAATGAAATCCAAGAGCTTGAAGCTTTCTTTAGTGAATGCCCTCTCCCGAACATGAAACAAAGAAATGAATTGGGCCAGAAGCTAGGGATGAAACCTTTGAGGGTCAAGTTTTGGTTTCAAAATAAGCGAGCCAAATTGAGGGCTCAACACAGACGTCAAGAACTTGCGATTCTAAAGGAGGAAAACGAAAAGCTTCGAGCGGAGAACATGAGGTATAAGAAAGCTCCCAGCACTATTGCTTGCCTTAATTGCGGTGGCCCTATCACTCTCGGCGAAATGTTCCTTGATAAGCCTTATATGAGGATTGAAAATGCTCATTCACCACCCCACTCCCTCGAACCATCTTCGATACAATCGGATTTTGTTGGAGATATGCATGAACAAATCAATTCTACGAAGTCAATACCGATGCCTTCTAAAGGATGTGATATGCGTCACCATGATTGGAGTTTCCTTAACGATGAGCTTACTATCACGACCGACCAATCCAAAGCTGATGAATTCCCTCCACAACAATTTCCGGCTCGATCAAATCCTACTGGAAATAGCCCAGAGAGCAATAGCCAAGTTGTCAACACTGTTCCGGGTCGCAAGAAGACGAGGGTCAATTGGTCCCCCGAGCTTCATCTCAAGTTCCTTAGTGCGGTTCAGCAACTAGGGATCAACTCAGCATATCCAACGCGCATACTTGAGATCATGAACATACCAGGATTCACTAAAGATGGAGTCGCGAGTCACCTCAAGAGCTACAGAAGGGCGCTAAGACAGCGCCACACAGCACTGAACCTGAAAGAACTCAACTTGTGCCTAAACACTAGGCATGGCTATAACTACAATGCCCCTGAAGTAAGAAATACCCTGCCGAATCTAGGCACCGACCAAGCTGGTAGCAGCACCATCGACTACTTGGGCGCTAATCAGAATATTCCCCCGAATCATCTCAGCACCCCTCAAGAGTATATGCCACAAGTGCAGCAGGTACGAACTCCTTGGTTTGAGCAGCAACTTTTCGCTAGTGCTCTTCCTATCCCCGATCAACATATTGCGCCTAGTGTTCAAAGATCTGCCCGGCTTGGGCATATGATTTCGGAAGATCAAGCGGGCGGATGCTCTGAGGATTTTTGTTTCTTCCATTCCCAAATGGAAGGTGCTTTTGATAGTGAACCGATCAATCATCCTCTTATAATCTCGAGCAACGACGAAGGTTCTAGCTCGAAGAATCAGATCGCTCACAACAGAAACAGGAATCCTTCAACGCCAAGCGATGATGGTCAACCCGAATATCAGTTGCTCGAAGAATCAAAAGATTTCCTTGATGATGAGCTACATATCTGGATCGATCAGTTTAAAACTGATGGACTTATGAAATTATGATCCAAAATGACGATTATATGTCTGATTCATGGTGTAACTGGCTGATCACCGAGAATCCTCAAGGGAACTAGGCACATGTGACTGGATGTATCATTAATCTTTCTGTCATAAAGTCTTCCATGCAAGATAATCTTCCTTAATGCCTAGAGTTAATCTGGGGCAGCGATCAGTACTACCTGCGAGCATCATCATGCTTGAGTGCGACAATCCCTTGTTAGATTAGAGTCGAGGCGAATCAATTGAACGCCACGAAGAAAAACATTTAAAGGCTTCACATAGGAAAATGCGAGCAAAAGCCCGAGCGAGCTCAAAGACGGTTAGCTCTGTATCGTTCTAAGGGACCTTTAGTCGTTATGAACTCTAAATTGAGCTTGTTTCATTCTCGATGGGGGTTGCTAATTGCTTCAAGAATTTTATAACAAAAAACGAACCAGTTAGGGACGCCAATAGTGTTGTGTCCTGGTAGTCAGTGAAATGGAAGTGGTACGAAACGTCAGGAGTTCGATCTCGGGATTGAAAAATCATTTTATCAGTTGGTCTATCACCCGATGAAGTTCAAAGAGATTCGACGCAGATGACTATAGAACTTGGGGCAATTCGAAAATCATCGATTCATTTTCATCAAGCGGCGAAGTTGGTATTGTAAAATGTGAAGCATGCAAATGACAAATCCGAAGCAGAAGGAGATGAATCATGATTCGCTTATCCAAGGTCGGGATTTCAACCTTCGACTAAAGCCAAATCTAGGATGAGTTTTTGATCTTGCCCACTCGACAAAACCCATCTCCACTGAAAATGGGGGCAAACCATTCCTACATCCGGAAAGCATGTCGAAGCCGAAGACATCAAATTCATCGTTTAATCCGTGGGGCAAGTCCCTGAAGCGATAGTTATCATCCGCAGAGCGTAATGGAATCCATCCTTTCAATGTAAAACGCATTTGGCCGCAGAGCCACCCATTTGGTAAAAAGAACGTATCGTTCCTAAATGATTTTCAATCAGATGCGGGGATAATGTTCTCTCATTTTCCTCTCAGGTGATGAACAGAGACGAGGCACCCAAGAAGCCATGCATTCAAATAACATAACAGTGCATGAAACACGCCCAAAAAGATGAATGAATCTCCTCCGACGTAAATCCTCGAGGTGGATTCGTTGCCCAACCAGACGAAGAAATCATGGCCACAAGCTTGAGGGCCGGCTTCTACAATCTGCACATTGGCATGCAGAATGGAATTCAAATCAAGAGTAAAGTAGTATCGTCCCAATTTGTTTTGAATTTGGAAACCCAAAATAATGCTTAATATTTATCCTTGGCAGGAGCTCGCCATCAGGGCAGACATATTTTCACAACCCTTGTACACTCGTTGGAGCATATGACCAATGGTAAGATGTATCGTTCCAATTTTTGTAAAGTTTTAGAATATACGATGACATATCCCTTTTATATTTCCAGGATCTCCAGCCTCGATGGGCAGGTAAGTATCCCTTTTTCCAATTCATTGGAGATTAAAAACTTTCAGAATTAATTCGATTCTCACATCTAAAAAGACATAGAATTCTTACTTCATTGACATTCATGTTTTAAAACATGAGATTGTCTGAACATGAATTACACATGTATGGTGCATCACAAAATCCCTTTGAAGGATAAATCTTGATGAAATGAAATGAATTTTTCCAACAAGAGTCGTTTGAACTGTTCAAAAGGGTATTTTCTCATAAGAGAAGCGAGCCTAATCCAAACACGTCCCATACACACTTGAGAGATGAGGAGATTGGAAATGATAGCGAAACCTTAACCTATGGATATAAGGGTCATTCGCAACGATTACATGGATCGAGATGACAGAGGCATTTATTTCTTCATTCCAAACACTACAGATGCCCATTGAACGGCGATTTTCATTCTCAACCCTGTCAAGAACCACCCCACATTGGGGCAAATGAAGGTTAGTCCAACAGTATCAGAAAGTAAACGGTTTGAAATTTTCTTGCTCGGACTAACATAAATCTTTGTGTGTTGTTTATATGATAATCCAAGTGTCATAGGATGACGAGAATAATTCATTTCTCTATCCTACACACTGTTATCCTTTGCACGACCAAGTTGAGCCAGCAAATTCATTTCATCAACCTATTGGTGATCATTGCATATTCCAAAGCAAAGGCAACATCACTCTAGGAATGGAAGCGTGCCAAAGTTTAAGTTGCATATCTAGCATGATTGCCGAAAATCCTAGCTCCAAAAGAAAAGAAAAACACGGGATTAAAAAAAGGGGGAAAAGAAAAATCCCTAGACATCAAGAAAAAGCAAAGTGCATGGTAAAAAGCAAGGCTGATGTCTATTCAAAATATCCCCAGTAAAGTCTAGATATACGATGAAAAGACCCTGCAAAGGAGTCAGATCAAGATGACTACTCTCCAAATGATGTCGTGCTCAAATAGCAAACACACAAACAGATGGTCTCTTAATGCAACAAGAGACGCTTTTAAACATCCTTGTGCGCTCTAAAAGAGGAGTGTACAATTCAAGAAATGGAGATGTTCTTCGAAGGACATGTGGCAAATTTGCAATGATCACCAATGTCAAACCCTTCACAATTTCTAAGCAAAAAACAAGCCTTTTTCGGTCCCCAATCCTTCCAATGTTACAATCCTGAAGCAGTCTTCTCTGACTAAGACACTTGGGTTAATGTATAACTTAGCTCAAAGAAGTACGAGCAAGATTATTTCTTTCTCATTTTGCAGGGTTCTTGACTTGTAAACCCGGAGCAGATAGTGAAAAATTTCGTTCAACGGCCTTGACTCAAAAGTGAGTCCCCATTGGAAACCGATATCCAAGCCTAACACTACGGTCCCGTGAAAGACCTCCTGATTGATCGAAATGTATGCGTTGCGAATGATCCTGAAACCCAGGCACAGGTCGGTATTAAATTGAGCACTTTCCCTATTAAAGATCATTATCACAGAGCAGTGAGGAGCCTTCTTGGATGAGAAATACTCCAATGGATGTTTTGAGCAAACTCTTTTTGAAATTTTCAAATTATTTGATCTAGAGTTTCCGTGCAAGGAATTTATGATAACATCTGTATGTGGCAGGAATGTTTTGGATAACCTCCAACAATCAAAATGCACATTTCATGACTAAAACTTAAGTCGTAGAATTTTGTCAGTTAGACAATTATTGTCTTCCCAAAGATTACTAACATCTTCTTGGAGAGGAAAATTTTTTCAGGTCTAAGCTTTCTGCAGGACTTTTGGCCACCCTAAAGACTAGGTGCGTCATCCTTAAGTGAGGCCTTTTAGTAGGCAAATCTTTTCTAAGACCGATCCACAGAATGATCGAGTCTCCGACTAGCCCCGAAGAGCGGGTACGTCATCCTTTGATTCATATCAATTTGGAATTTCATAAATGGTAGAAACCGCCTGAAGGGTCAACTCAATGGTAGAAACCGCCTGAAGGGTCAACCAATGGTAGAAACCGCCTGAAGGGTCAATGTATGGTAGAAACCACCTGAAGGGTCAACCAATGGTAGAAACCGCCTGAAGGGTCAACTCAATGGTAGAAACCGCATGAAGGGTCAATGAATGGTAGAAACCGCCTGAAGGGTCAAAGGACTGGTAGAGACCGCCTGAAGGATCAACCCAATGGTCCGATCCACCATACGGATCAAAACCTTGATGAATCCCGAACGCGGGAGGAGTCGTTTTCCCTAATAAGCCTTACATTAGGCAAGCCATTTCTAGTTTAGTCCACCACACGGATCAAAACCCTTGGTAAATTCCCAAATGTGGGATGCGTCTTCCTTAGGTTCCTATGTTAGGAATCCCATTATGGTTTGACCTACCATACAGGTCAGAGCTTAACATCCCTATGACACTCCGATGACGAGTCCTTAGGAATCTACTTGAACCCATCAGACACAGCAAATACCGCAAGCATTCGGCAGGTAAGGGGCATGGAAGTCTATCTACTCCTTAACTTTCTTACATCATATCAGAGAATTGAATGAGCACATCTCTTTTTAAGGAAAAGCACACATTGATGGGCATGAAAATTGGATGTCATGATTTCTTTTCTTTTCTTTTCTTTTCCCAGTCGAGTCGATCGGAACACAGGTGTCACCTTGTCTTTGAGAGAAACCTCTGACGAAATTCCTCTCAAAGAGGGGCAGCTGTTGACACCTGATTTTTTATCAGTCTTTCATAGTTTATTTTTTAAAAATTCATAAAAAATATATAAAAAGTTAAAAAATTAAAAAAATCATCTTTGGTAGCCTTGACCAAGCTAAAGGAACCATTTTTGACAAAAAATAATTTTTCAATTTTTTAATATTTTCCAAAAATAGAAAAATACATGAAAAATGAAGAAAAATAGCATTCGATGTCGTAAAAATATAGAAAAATAGTCAATATTTTTATTTTAATTTTATTTTCATTTTGAACTCATAAATAGTCAAAATTCAAGTTCAATTGCATGTGTTTCTTCACGACGCATAGAGTTGAATTTGGCAAAAACAATATCATTCGAGTCTTTTAATTTGTAAATTTCTACATCTTTTTTAGTCTTGATGTCCAATTAGATCGACCACCATCTACAATAAATGCCCCTTGCTGAATATTTTCGTTTTTGTTTCACATGATTTCATGGTGTAAAACGCCGAGTGGATCCCCAAATATAATCGGGTCGGCATGAACTCGATAGCTCGTCCAAGACCAAACCAGGGCACGGCGAACCCCATGTGAGTACTCTCGAACTCCTTCGATGCTTCCTAATGCTTTTCTTAGGTTAGATCGTGTGTAGAATGGCTAGGACAGCTAAATCATTCTTGAGCTGTGATTGATAAATAGGGCCTTACTAGGAATGCCATGTGATTTATTTGCATATCTAGATTCCTTGAGTTGCGCATTTTATTACTGATTGTGATTGTTAGGATAATCACTCCTATCTGCATGAATTTCTAGATTTAGGGTTCATACCTTACTCATCCGCATGAATCTCAGGCTAGAAAATTCAGTCAACTTAGGTACCGAAAGGGCGTCAACTCTGACAGTTGGTGTAACTAAGTCCCCGAAACCATTTCTCTGGTTCTCGCAGAATTGAATAGAAACTCCCAACTATTCGATTGTGTGGTCCAATCACACCCTAAAAAAATGATTGGTGGCGACTCCATGGCATGCACACTTAGCACATGTCACTAGATCACACTGAAAGTCGATCACGCATACCTCCGTTGCGATTTGGGTAATGGGCCTTGAGAGAGGCCCGCGTCCGACCAGACAGGACGGCCCATTAGCCCTCGAGAGCCCGACAACCTCAAGAGGGTCGCGACAGACTGGCGACTCCACTGGGGACTGGTTCTTAACTATTTAGTGGACTTGAGCCGATTAAAAAGTTGATTGATTCTTCTAACCTAATTTTATGCAGATGCTCTCGAAAGTGAGGTGTATATGCTAACGAATGTGTTAGATGTTTTTGTAGACGGGAGAAATAAGGGGTGAAGTGCTTGTTAAAACTTTGTTTTATGCATGCAGGAGTTTTGGATGTATGATTGTGTGGATGTTTATATTGAAGCGGTGATTGTTAAATAAAATGCATGTCTATTGCTTTAGCACGACACAATGAATACACACAATTGCGCCTAAAACCCCAGGCGCCCTCTTTAGGAACACAATAGAAGGAATTGAAAATGGAATCTCCGTGAGGAAAAACATGGGGTAATCCACTTTTCAATTCCGCTCACTTCGAACTATGGATTGAGTCCCAATGCAACGATAGTTGTGCAATGGAATCGGCTCTTCCCAGAATTCGAGGTGAGAACCTTGGCTTTAGGTACCAAACCCTATCTTTTGATTTTTAGGAGTTTTCCCTCACTTGTCTCATGCGTTTGTCTATGGAAGGTTAGTATACCTAACACTGCAAAAAATACAGAGAAGCTTGATTTTCTCTTAAGTTTGGTTGGTAAGACTTTTCTATCCCTCGAACTTGTTACAGCTCTTAATCATTATATTCATTGCATAATTCCGGTGATTGGATTAAATGCCATTTTGAGGATAGATATGTGTGTTTTCCTCCCAATGTTCTTGATGGAAGATGAAGATGGTGTCATCCCATTACGAGCGCCAAGTGGACAAGAAAAGCCTACTATGGACATCATTGAGGTATCATCTAATGAAGATGACGATTTGGAATAGGTGATCCTGAAGTCACGTCTCAAAGATCGAAACTGGGGCATCTCTAAGTATTAAGATCACATTCCTTTGTTTTATTTTTCATTTCTAGCCTTCTTGTATAGGATTAATTTTGCTGAGATCCTCTCTATCTGATCCCTTAGATTGATTGTATTAGGGATCTATTTGTGTTTATATACATTCAGATTGAAATTTGTTGTATTTCTATTGACTTGTCATTGGAATGTGATAGTGGCATTTCTTCTAATCACTCGAATACTCCAAAATCAATTTTATAATTCCTTTGGATGAAATTGAAATTGGAAGTCTTATACAACCTTTTGGCCGTATATGGCAATACAATCCCAATTTCGCCAGAAGGAACTATAAACTTGAATTGGTTCATGCATGTTTTGCATCATTGGTAATCCACAATAATTGATCAAGAGTATTCGTGTTTTTCAAATTTAATGAAAAGATAGATATCCAAATTACTCTCGTTCTTAGCAAACAGCTTTAATTTGGATACCGTATCTTCAATTGAATTTAAAACACATCGTAATTGTGTACTTTTGAACATTCCATTGATTTTCTTGGAATTGATCAAAGGCGATTATCGTGAATTACATTCCTTTCAATGATATGCTTTCCTTTGAGGAATATTGATAAAAGCTTTTGCACAAGGCCAAAACCCTTGTAAAAGCTCTTATCCCTATTAATCACAAGTAAGCATAAAATTGAAAGGATTTATGCTTTATTTTTCAAATTCTTTCTTCTGATTCTGTCTTTTCATTTGAAACAGGTTAAAAACAAGTAGAGAAGAGAAGTCTTTTTGTGGATAATCGCGGTGGGAGGTTCCTTTATCCGATCATAAGCAAGATTAAAAAATCAAGATGTACACGCTCGAATCATCAATGTCAAAGCGCAGCTTGCCTAGGTTGAGAGTGGTCAGGTGTTCGAGAAAGTCAGCCATACAGAAGTTGAGACACACACATTAGAGCTTTCATTCATTTCGCTCAATCGAGGGACCTTAAAAGCAGATCATACAAATCATCGGGGTGGAAACATAAAACCGCAATGAGCCCTAATTAGCATCACAAAGGAACCTAGTTGGCCCTCCATATTATTGATGCTTTGCTTATACTCACCACCTCGAGACTCGAGATCTGCAAGCTTAAGAAGAAGGCGTTTACATTCCCCTTTAAGATCGGCAACCTTGGTCCCGTGATCTTCGGCGGCTATTTCCAGGTCCCGAACTAGCCCTCTCCCATGGGCTATATCCGCGGTAATGCTGTCAAGCCTTTCTTCCTGCCACTCACATTGAAACTTCAACACGACATTACGACGGTCGTGCTCATAGGTGGTCAGGGATAAGGCCAAGCGCTCCACCAAATTTCCCCTCTCGCGAAGCAACATCGAGACTCGCTTGTTGGCGAACTCAACAGCTTTTCTGTGACTATCGGCCACAAGGTTGGCCAACACCAAGCAGTTGGACCGATCCTCATAGCGAGCTCGCAAAACGTGAGCCACGGTAGCTTTTCGATGAGCGACACGGTAAGTCTCTAAAAAGTTTATAAAGAGGGTTGGGAAGATTCTATATTCCCTCTCTAAATTAGTGCCCTCGATGGAGGTGGTGTCTATTTCCACGAGCAAAATATGGATTTCATCTTCAGTTTCTGGGTGATCGGCTATATGAGCATAGCCTCGACCGATGAGGTTATAGAGTTTTTCCCACTGGGCCAAAATTTCGGCCGAGAAAGCGCGAATAGGAGATGAGGTCATTTTCGTTGGAGTGAGGGAGAAGAAGATGAGTGTGGTAGAGTGATTAAAATACGAAAAGGCAATTATGTAAGAGTGTTAATCTTCACTGCATTAACTCCTCCTTTTATAGCAACTCGAGAATGAAGAAAGGCATAGCAATAATGCTCGTGGAGCCAAGTTAATTGGGTAAAGCAATGGTGGCTCTTTCGGTGAACCATCAGATCTGTCCCAGTCCGCGATTTCAGGCTTGATAAACCTAAAAAAGTTGTAAAAATATATGTCGGTGTCACCATATTAAAATTGAACGGGAGTTAAGCGCAACTATCGAAAAAAGTTGCGAAAGGATTTGGCGGTCCCATCATATTAAAAAACTGAGCGGGAGGCGAGCGTAGTTCCACCTTTTTGAAAATAAGTGGGAGACAGACATGGATATCGAGAAAAGGAAATCGATTTGGTGTCCCTCCACGTTGAAAAGAAGAAAGAAGACGACAAAGCGGGAAATACGAAATCTTGGGAGCAACGCTTGCCTGATGATCTTCATCCATGTTTAAAGAACGTTTCATGGGCATACAGAACCACTCAAAAGAAATTTTAGAGAGAGTGAGCATACATGAGAGAGTAGAGAACCCTGAGTGAGCAAAAATTGATCGAACATTTTTCGATCCAACATATTTGAGGGTTACCATCAGTTGCTAGAGGCGACTGATCCAAAAATCTCAGAAAATGAACTACTGAGAGATCTCGAAGATTCTAGGATGGCGTCTGGTACCAGAACCACAGAACCCAACCCTTTCGGCAACAAAGTTCAGGATCTCAGCAGCGACGACAACAGCAGCAGCGATGGTCAATCCCGGAAAAGGAAACGTCGCCAGTGCCACACTCAGAATGAAATCCAAGAGCTTGAAGCTTTCTTTAGTGAATGCCCTCTCCCGAACATGAAACAAAGAAATGAATTGGGCCAGAAGCTAGGGATGAAACCTTTGAGGGTCAAGTTTTGGTTTCAAAATAAGCGAGCCAAATTGAGGGCTCAACACAGACGTCAAGAACTTGCGATTCTAAAGGAGGAAAACGAAAAGCTTCGAGCGGAGAACATGAGGTATAAGAAAGCTCCCAGCACTATTGCTTGCCTTAATTGCGGTGGCCCTATCACTCTCGGCGAAATGTTCCTTGATAAGCCTTATATGAGGATTGAAAATGCTCATTCACCACCCCACTCCCTCGAACCATCTTCGATACAATCGGATTTTGTTGGAGATATGCATGAACAAATCAATTCTACGAAGTCAATACCGATGCCTTCTAAAGGATGTGATATGCGTCACCATGATTGGAGTTTCCTTAACGATGAGCTTACTATCACGACCGACCAATCCAAAGCTGATGAATTCCCTCCACAACAATTTCCGGCTCGATCAAATCCTACTGGAAATAGCCCAGAGAGCAATAGCCAAGTTGTCAACACTGTTCCGGGTCGCAAGAAGACGAGGGTCAATTGGTCCCCCGAGCTTCATCTCAAGTTCCTTAGTGCGGTTCAGCAACTAGGGATCAACTCAGCATATCCAACGCGCATACTTGAGATCATGAACATACCAGGATTCACTAAAGATGGAGTCGCGAGTCACCTCAAGAGCTACAGAAGGGCGCTAAGACAGCGCCACACAGCACTGAACCTGAAAGAACTCAACTTGTGCCTAAACACTAGGCATGGCTATAACTACAATGCCCCTGAAGTAAGAAATACCCTGCCGAATCTAGGCACCGACCAAGCTGGTAGCAGCACCATCGACTACTTGGGCGCTAATCAGAATATTCCCCCGAATCATCTCAGCACCCCTCAAGAGTATATGCCACAAGTGCAGCAGGTACGAACTCCTTGGTTTGAGCAGCAACTTTTCGCTAGTGCTCTTCCTATCCCCGATCAACATATTGCGCCTAGTGTTCAAAGATCTGCCCGGCTTGGGCATATGATTTCGGAAGATCAAGCGGGCGGATGCTCTGAGGATTTTTGTTTCTTCCATTCCCAAATGGAAGGTGCTTTTGATAGTGAACCGATCAATCATCCTCTTATAATCTCGAGCAACGACGAAGGTTCTAGCTCGAAGAATCAGATCGCTCACAACAGAAACAGGAATCCTTCAACGCCAAGCGATGATGGTCAACCCGAATATCAGTTGCTCGAAGAATCAAAAGATTTCCTTGATGAGGAGCTCCATATCTGGATCGATCAGTTTAAAACTGATGGACTTATGAAATTATGATCCAAAATGACGATTATATGTCTGATTCATGGTGTAACTGGCTGATCACCGAGAATCCTCAAGGGAACTAGGCACATGTGACTGGATGTATCATTAATCTTTCTGTCATAAAGTCTTCCATGCAAGATAATCTTCCTTAATGCCTAGAGTTAATCTGGGGCAGCGATCAGTACTACCTGCGAGCATCATCATGCTTGAGTGCGACAATCCCTTGTTAGATTAGAGTCGAGGCGAATCAATTGAACGCCACGAAGAAAAACATTTAAAGGCTTCACATAGGAAAATGCGAGCAAAAGCCCGAGCGAGCTCAAAGACGGTTAGCTCTGTATCGTTCTAAGGGACCTTTAGTCGTTATGAACTCTAAATTGAGCTTGTTTCATTCTCGATGGGGGTTGCTAACTGCTTCAAGAATTTTATAACAAAAAACGAACCAGTTAGGGACGCCAATAGTGCTGTGTCCTGGTAGTCAGTGAAATGGAAGTGGTACGAAACGTCAGGAGTTCGATCTCGGGATTGAAAAATCATTTTATCAGTTGGTCTATCACCCGATGAAGTTCAAAGAGATTCGACGCAGATGACTATAGAACTTGGGGCAATTCGAAAATCATCGATTCATTTTCATCAAGCGGCGAAGTTGGTATTGTAAAATGTGAAGCATGCAAATGACAAATCCGAAGCAGAAGGAGATGAATCATGATTCGCTTATCCAAGGTCGGGATTTCAACCTTCGACTAAAGCCAAATCTAGGATGAGTTTTTGATCTTGCCCACTCGACAAAACCCATCTCCACTGAAAATGGGGGCAAACCATTCCTACATCCGGAAAGCATGTCGAAGCCGAAGACATCAAATTCATCGTTTAATCCGTGGGGCAAGTCCCTGAAGCGATAGTTATCATCCGCAGAGCGTAATGGAATCCATCCTTTCAATGTAAAACGCATTTGGCCGCGGAGCCACCCATTTGGTAAAAAGAACGTATCGTTCCTAAATGATTTTCAATCAGATGCGGGGATAATGTTCTCTCATTTTCCTCTCAGGTGATGAACAGAGACGAGGCACCCAAGAAGCCATGCATTCAAATAACATAACAGTGCATGAAACACGCCCAAAAAGATGAATGAATCTCCTCCGACGTAAATCCTCGAGGTGGATTCGTTGCCCAACCAGACGAAGAAATCATGGCCACAAGCTTGAGGGCCGGCTTCTACAATCTGCACATTGGCATGCAGAATGGAATTCAAATCAAGAGTAAAGTAGTATCGTCCCAATTTGTTTTGAATTTGGAAACCCAAAATAATGCTTAATATTTATCCTTGGCAGGAGCTCGCCATCAGGGCAGACATATTTTCACAACCCTTGTACACTCGTTGGAGCATATGACCAATGGTAAGATGTATCGTTCCAATTTTTGTAAAGTTTTAGAATATACGATGACATATCCCTTTTATATTTCCAGGATCTCCAGCCTCGATGGGCAGGTAAGTATCCCTTTTTCCAATTCATTGGAGATTAAAAACTTTCAGAATTAATTCGATTCTCACATCTAAAAAGACATAGAATTCTTACTTCATTGACATTCATGTTTTAAAACATGAGATTGTCTGAACATGAATTACACATGTATGGTGCATCACAAAATCCCTTTGAAGGATAAATCTTGATGAAATGAAATGAATTTTTCCAACAAGAGTCGTTTGAACTGTTCAAAAGGGTATTTTCTCATAAGAGAAGCGAGCCTAATCCAAACACGTCCCATACACACTTGAGAGATGAGGAGATTGGAAATGATAGCGAAACCTTAACCTATGGATATAAGGGTCATTCGCAACGATTACATGGATCGAGATGACAGAGGCATTTATTTCTTCATTCCAAACACTACAGATGCCCATTGAACGGCGATTTTCATTCTCAACCCTGTCAAGAACCACCCCACATTGGGGCAAATGAAGGTTAGTCCAACAGTATCAGAAAGTAAACGGTTTGAAATTTTCTTGCTCGGACTAACATAAATCTTTGTGTGTTGTTTATATGATAATCCAAGTGTCATAGGATGACGAGAATAATTCATTTCTCTATCCTACACACTGTTATCCTTTGCACGACCAAGTTGAGCCAGCAAATTCATTTCATCAACCTATTGGTGATCATTGCATATTCCAAAGCAAAGGCAACATCACTCTAGGAATGGAAGCGTGCCAAAGTTTAAGTTGCATATCTAGCATGATTGCCGAAAATCCTAGCTCCAAAAGAAAAGAAAAACACGGGATTAAAAAAAGGGGGAAAAGAAAAATCCCTAGACATCAAGAAAAAGCAAAGTGCATGGTAAAAAGCAAGGCTGATGTCTATTCAAAATATCCCCAGTAAAGTCTAGATATACGATGAAAAGACCCTGCAAAGGAGTCAGATCAAGATGACTACTCTCCAAATGATGTCGTGCTCAAATAGCAAACACACAAACAGATGGTCTCTTAATGCAACAAGAGACGCTTTTAAACATCCTTGTGCGCTCTAAAAGAGGAGTGTACAATTCAAGAAATGGAGATGTTCTTCGAAGGACATGTGGCAAATTTGCAATGATCACCAATGTCAAACCCTTCACAATTTCTAAGCAAAAAACAAGCCTTTTTCGGTCCCCAATCCTTCCAATGTTACAATCCTGAAGCAGTCTTCTCTGACTAAGACACTTGGGTTAATGTATAACTTAGCTCAAAGAAGTACGAGCAAGATTATTTCTTTCTCATTTTGCAGGGTTCTTGACTTGTAAACCCGGAGCAGATAGTGAAAAATTTCGTTCAACGGCCTTGACTCAAAAGTGAGTCCCCATTGGAAACCGATATCCAAGCCTAACACTACGGTCCCGTGAAAGACCTCCTGATTGATCGAAATGTATGCGTTGCGAATGATCCTGAAACCCAGGCACAGGTCGGTATTAAATTGAGCACTTTCCCTATTAAAGATCATTATCACAGAGCAGTGAGGAGCCTTCTTGGATGAGAAATACTCCAATGGATGTTTTGAGCAAACTCTTTTTGAAATTTTCAAATTATTTGATCTAGAGTTTCCGTGCAAGGAATTTATGATAACATCTGTATGTGGCAGGAATGTTTTGGATAACCTCCAACAATCAAAATGCACATTTCATGACTAAAACTTAAGTCGTAGAATTTTGTCAGTTAGACAATTATTGTCTTCCCAAAGATTACTAACATCTTCTTGGAGAGGAAAATTTTTTCAGGTCTAAGCTTTCTGCAGGACTTTTGGCCACCCTAAAGACTAGGTGCGTCATCCTTAAGTGAGGCCTTTTAGTAGGCAAATCTTTTCTAAGACCGATCCACAGAATGATCGAGTCTCCGACTAGCCCCGAAGAGCGGGTACGTCATCCTTTGATTCATATCAATTTGGAATTTCATAAATGGTAGAAACCGCCTGAAGGGTCAACTCAATGGTAGAAACCGCCTGAAGGGTCAACCAATGGTAGAAACCGCCTGAAGGGTCAATGTATGGTAGAAACCACCTGAAGGGTCAACCAATGGTAGAAACCGCCTGAAGGGTCAACTCAATGGTAGAAACCGCATGAAGGGTCAATGAATGGTAGAAACCGCCTGAAGGGTCAAAGGACTGGTAGAGACCGCCTGAAGGATCAACCCAATGGTCCGATCCACCATACGGATCAAAACCTTGATGAATCCCGAACGCGGGAGGAGTCGTTTTCCCTAATAAGCCTTACATTAGGCAAGCCATTTCTAGTTTAGTCCACCACACGGATCAAAACCCTTGGCAAATTCCCAAATGTGGGATCCGTCTTCCTTAGGTTCCTATGTTAGGAATCCCATTATGGTTTGACCTACCATACAGGTCAGAGCTTAACATCCCTATGACACTCCGATGACGAGTCCTTAGGAATCTACTTGAACCCATCAGACACAGCAAATACCGCAAGCATTCGGCAGGTAAGGGGCATGGAAGTCTATCTACTCCTTAACTTTCTTACATCATATCAGGGAATTGAATGAGCACATCTCTTTTTAAGGAAAAGCACACATTGATGGGCATGAAAATTGGATGTCATGATTTCTTTTCTTTTCTTTTCTTTTCCCAGTCGAGTCGATCGGAACACAGGTGTCACCTTGTCTTTGAGAGAAACCTCTGACGAAATTCCTCTCAAAGAGGGGCAGCTGTTGACACCTGATTTTTTATCAGTCTTTCATAGTTTATTTTTTAAAAATTCATAAAAAATATATAAAAAGTTAAAAAATTAAAAAAAATCATCTTTGGTAGCCTTGACCAAGCTAAAGGAACCATTTTTGACAAAAAATAATTTTTCAATTTTTTAATATTTTCCAAAAATAGAAAAATACATGAAAAATGAAGAAAAATAGCATTCGATGTCGTAAAAATATAGAAAAATAGTCAATATTTTTATTTTAATTTTATTTTCATTTTGAACTCATAAATAGTCAAAATTCAAGTTCAATTGCATGTGTTTCTTCACGACGCATAGAGTTGAATTTGGCAAAAACAATATCATTCGAGTCTTTTAATTTGTAAATTTCTACATCTTTTTTAGTCTTGATGTCCAATTAAATCGACCACCATCTACAATAAATGCCCCTTGCTGAATATTTTCGTTTTTGTTTCACATGATTTCATGGTGTAAAACGCCGAGTGGATCCCCAAATATAATCGGGTCGGCATGAGCTCGATAGCTCGTCCAAGACCAAACCAGGGCACGGCGAACCCCATGTGAGTACTCTCGAACTCCTTCGATGCTTCCTAATGCTTTTCTTAGGTTAGATCGTGTGTAGAATGGCTAGGACAGCTAAATCATTCTTGAGCTGTGATTGATAAATAGGGCCTTACTAGGAATGCCATGTGATTTATTTGCATATCTAGATTCCTTGAGTTGCGCATTTTATTACTGATTGTGATTGTTAGGATAATCACTCCTATCTGCATGAATTTCTAGATTTAGGGTTCATACCTTACTCATCCGCATGAATCTCAGGCTAGAAAATTCAGTCAACTTAGGTACCGAAAGGGCGTCAACTCTGACAGTTGGTGTAACTAAGTCCCCGAAACCATTTCTCTGGTTCTCGCAGAATTGAATAGAAACTCCCAACTATTCGATTGGGTGGTCCAATCACACCCTAAAAAAATGATTGGTGGCGACTCCATGGCATGCACACTTAGCACATGTCACTAGATCACACTGAAAGTCGATCACGCATACCTCCGTTGCGATTTGGGTAATGGGCCTTGGGAGAGGCCCGCGTCCGACCAGACAGGACGGCCCATTAGCCCTCGAGAGCCCGACAACCTCAAGAGGGTCGTGACACCCCCCCATTTACTTTGAGGAGCCAAACCGGGGGCAAACTCTCATGATCCCCCATGAAAGCGCATCAAACCAAGGTCATCGAATCCAGAGATGACAAACAGCAAAACCATGCCTAACTGGGGCGAGTGAATCATTTGTACGCCGGACGTTTCTTCTCTGGCAAAGTCAATGGACGCAATAACAGAGTCGTCCGCATCAGAATCAAACCCCAAGATACGAATTTGGGTGAACGGTAACCTTGTATCGTTCCAATTTGGTCTTCGAAGACCACATGCCTAACATGAGTTTTTACTCATTTTACAGGAAGTCGTTGGCGCCGAAAGCCTCAAATGAAAAGAGCGTGCTAACAGGGAGGCGAATTGAATCATTGGCCTTAGAAGTCAAGATTCCAGAAGATGGTCTTTGATCATAAGACCTAGTGGATGGTAAAAAGTATCGCTTCCACACTTCATGCTTTGACATGCATTCTGATAAAAATTTCATTTTTCTTGAATAAAAGGAACTATGAAGAGCGGCGCTGGAATGCGTCCAAAATCACAAATGGATCTCCTCTATGGCAAATCCTCAAGAAGGATTTATCGCCAACCAAACGGAGGAATCAGGGCCACAATATAGATGGCCAATTTCTGCAAGCCGCGCGTTTGTGCTCAAATGGAAACACAAAACAAGAATAAGGCTGTATCGTTCCAATTTGCCTTGAATTTTGGAACGCAAACTGACGCCTAATTCCCGTCTTTGACAGGGGATCGCCATCAAGGCAAAACAGGTTTTCATACCCCATGAATTACCCGTTGGAGTACACGACCAAGGGTAAGATGTATCGTTCTAAATTTTTGAAAAATTCGTGAACGTACAATAACATGTTTTCTCTGCATTTTCAGGGATCTCCAGCCGCGGGGGACAGGTAAGTATCCCTTTCCCCAATCCATTGAAGGTGTTAAATAAAAAGAAAAGCTTTCAGAATCTAATGTCTAGAAAAGACATAGAATTCAAATTTCATTGGCATTCATGTTTTGAAACAGGAGGTTGTTTGAACATGAATAAGAACATGCGTGGGGCATCATAAAAATCCCCTTTGACGGGTAAAATTTTTGGAGAAAATGAAAGAGATTTTTCCAATAAAAAAATTGTTCAAAACTTTCAAAAGGACGTTTTCTCAAAAGACGAGAGGCAAAGCCTAATCCAAACACGTCCTATACACACTCGAGGGAAAAGTGGAGCAGATCAGATAGTGAAATCTGGACCTACGGAAGTAGGGATTGTTCGCAACAATTACATGGATTGGGACGACGGAGGCATTCGTTTCATATCCCCGAACACTACAGGTGACCATTGACAACCCCTTTGAACGGCGGTTTTCATTCTTAACCCTGTCAAGAACCACCCCACATCGGGGCAAAATGGAGGTGAGTCCAGCAGCATCAGGAGAAAATGGTTAGAAATTTTCTTGCTCGGACTAACATTAATCTTTGTGTGTTGTTTATATGGTAATCCAAGTGCCATAGGATGATGAGAAGCATTCATTTCTTTATCCCACACACTGAATCCTTTTGCATAGCCAAGTTGAGCCTGCAAAATCATTTCATAAACCCGTTGGTGATCATTGCACATTCCAAGACGGATGCAGCATCACTTCAGAAACGAAGGAGTTCAAGACTTAGGGTTTGCAAAAAAAATTCCGAAGTTAATGCTTAACCTTGTTAGACCTTTGATCGTAGGTCTAACACGATCCCATGAAGATGAAAAAAAAATGGGATTTCAAAAAATGAATGAGAAAAATCCACGGCATCGAGAAAAAGCAAAGTGCCTGGTAAAAGCAAGGCCGATGCTCGTGCAAGCTGTTTGCTTGATCCCCAGTGAAACTTGAATGGAAAAAAAGAAAATTCCTAAAGGAGTCAGATAAAAAAAAGACTGCTCTCCAAATGATGTCAAGCGTGGAGCAGAGACGCAGACAGAGTCATCAGTCTCTTAATACGACAAGAGACGCTCCTTAAAGAGCTGGTGCACACCGCAAGATAGGTTGCGCGCCTCAAAGGCTAAAGATGCAGAAAAGAAAGAACAGGTGGCAGATTTGCAATGATCACCAATGTCAAACCCCTCATAAATTCTGGGCCAAAAACAAGCCTTTTTCGGTCCCCGATCCTACCAACATCACAACCCTGAAACAGTCTTCTCTGATTAAGACACTTGGGTTAACATATAGCTTAGCTCGAAGAAGTACGAGCAAGACTATTTCTTTCTCATTTTGCAGGGTTCTCGACTTGTAAACTCGGAGCAGATGGTGAAGACTTTCATACAATGGCCTCGACTCCAAAGCGGGTCCCCCTTGAAAACCAATATCCAAGCCCAACATTACGGTCCCGTGGAAAACCTCCCGACCGATCAAAATGTATGCACTGCGAATGAGCCTAAAACCTAGGCACAGGTTAGTAGGGAATTGAGTGCATCCCCTATAAAAAACCACTATCGCAAAACAGGTGAGAAGACCTCATTGTCGAGAAATATTCCAATTGATGTTTTGAACAAACTCTTTTTGGAATTTTCAAACTGTTGATCCAGATTTTCCGTGCAAGGGATTTGTGATCACATTTGCATGTTGCAAGAATGCTTTGGACAACCTCCAGCATCAAAATGCTCATCTCATGATTAAAACTTAAATCATACGGTTTTGTCAAAATGGACAGCCGTGGTCTTCCCATAGATTACTAACGTTTTCTTGGTGAAGAAAAATCTTTCAGGCTCAAACTTCTACAGGATACCTGGAGAACCCAGCTCCTAGAATGTCGCCTCAACAGACTCAAGTGAAGCTTTGTCAAAATAAAATCTTTCACTGCTTCAAAAACTGAATTCCCGACAAACTTCGGGATCTCTAAAAAAAGAGGGGAAGAAAAACCCTTTTAAAAGAAAAAGTCCTATCAGACGTGGAGAACCCTCGTCCCAGGACCCATTTTTAAAATATCAAACAGTCCCAGCAGACATGGAGAACCCTCGCCCAGGACCCATTTTCAAAATATCAAACAGTCTCATCGGACGTGGAGAACCCTCGTCATGAGACCCCTTTTCAAAAATCAAACAGTCTCATCGGACGTGGAGAACCCTCGTCATGAGACCCCTTTTCAAAAATCAAACAGTCTCATCGGACGTGGAGAACCCTCGTCATGAGACCCCTTTTCAAAAATCAAGCAGTCCTAGCTTGACGTGGAGAACCCTCGTCCTAGGATCCCTTTTCAAAAATGTCAAACAGTCTCATCGAACGTGGAGAACCCTCGTCATGAGACCCCTTTTCAAAACAAACAAAGGTAGAAACCGCCTAAAGGGTCAAACAAAGGTAGATACCGCCTAAAGGGTCAAACAAAGGTAGAAACCGCCTAAAGGGTCAAACAATTGGTAGAAACCGCCTAAAGGGCCTAAAGGGTCAAACAAAGGTAGAAACCGCCTAAAGGGTCAAACTCAAGGTAGAAACCGCCTAAAGGGTCAAACAAAGGTAGAAATCGCCTAAAGGGTCAAACTCAAGGTAGAAACCGCCTAAAGGGTCAAACAATGGTAGAAACCGCCTAAAGGGTCAAACAAAGGTAGAAACCGCCTAAAGGGTCAAACAAAGGTAGAAACCGCCTGAAGGGTCAAATCAAGGTAGAAACCGCCTAAAGGGTCAAAACAAAGGTAGAAACCGCCTAAAGGGTCAAACAAAGGTAGAAACCGCCTAAAGGGTCAAACTCAAGGTAGATACCGCCTGAAGGGTCAAATATGGTAGAAACCGCCTGAAGGGTCAACACAAAGGTAGATACCGCATGAAGGGTCAAAACAATTGGTAGATACCGCCATAAGGGTCAACCCATGGTAGAAACCGCAATAAGGGTCAACACGAGGTAGATACCGCCTTAAGGATCAACACAAAGGTCCGATCCACCATACGGATTAAAATCTCTGGCAAATCCCAAAGCGTGGGGACGCGCCTTCCTTAGGTTCCTACCAATTAGGAATCCCATAATGGTATGACCTACCATACAGGTCAGAGCTTAATCTCCCTAGGATTTTCTGTGACAAGTCCTAGGCATCTTCTTGAAAGTTGTCGCAACCGGCAGCATCCAACAGGTGAGCTTCAGGTAAGCCTCTCTCACTCCGGCCCATGTTCAAATTGTTAGAATAAACCGGTGATTAATTTGAGCATTCATCAAAAGACTTAAGGGTCCGATGTCATAGCATTTCTTTTCCCCAGTCGAGTCGGTTAAGATTCAGGTGCCACCTTGTCTTTGAGAGAAACCTCTAACGAGATTCTTCTCAAAGAGGGGCAGCTGTTGACACATGATTTTTGACCATCTATTATTGTGATTTTTACTCTTCAAAATTAATTAAAAATATAAAAAAAGTCATAAAATTACAAAATCAACTTTGGAAGCCTTGGCCTAGCCTCGGGGACCAATTTTGAACAAAAAATATTTTTTGGTATTTTATAATATTTTTCGAATTTATTTAATTATAAAAATACCCAAAAAATCAGAAAAATACCATTCGTGGTCAGACAAATACACAAAAATATTAAATAATTTTGTTTTAATTTCCTACTCAAGTGTGTTACTTTAGATCTTGAAAATTCGGTTCGGGTCAATGTTCCTTCACGAACATAAACCCGAACCGAGCAAAAAATAAATAAATAAATAAATAAATAAAATGCCAATCGAGTCTTTTAATTTGTAGATTCTATAATCTTGACGTCGACCACCGTATGCAATAAACGCCCATTTGTTTCTCTTCTTCGTGAGGGGACTAGAATGATTTAAAAAAATGAAAAGAGGAAGGAGTGGAAGACAGATTAATGGAGCAAAGGTAGGGGAGCGGCGCCTCAACCAAAAACAAGAGTATAATAAAAAAAAAAAAGGGAAAAGTAGAGGACAGCAGGAGCCTGTCCTCCACCATGCAATAGAAAAGAAGGATTAAACAAAAAAAGGAAGAGGAGGACATAGCATATTCGGACATGCCAGAGTTAAACAGAGAAGGAGAGAAAGAGCAAACCCAGAGAGGGGGGCAGCGCGAGGAACCGGAGGGGCTTCATCAATGGCTAAAGAGTCTCATCGCCTCCGCTAGAATCGCTGTTGTCGTCGGCCTCGCACGAGCAGAGAGGGGAGTTAAAAAAAAGAAAACAGAGTGAGGACCCGAGGGAGAGAGAGGCGAAATCGAGAGAGGGATCTACGAGAAGGTTCGCGCGAGCTTCGTTAACGATCAAGGAGTCATCCACGGCATTGCTAGAACCGTCGTCATTGGTCTCTCACGAGCAGGTAACCTTCCTTCCTCGAACCCGAATACTCTATCCTCGTAGCTCAAACCAGTCGTTTTGGAACCCCAATATTGTTTATCCCATGAACCGTGTTTTAATCTGTCCGTAGAGTAGTTACCGTGCGTCTGCTCATACATTTTTATGCCTTGGATTGAATCATAGTCGTTCGGCCGTACCTTGCTTGAGTCTTGTCGAATCGGTCGTTCCTTCTTTCGGTTGTCGGTGGTGGTCCGACGATGGCTTCAATAGTCCGCGTCGATAGCATCAGTGATGGTGGGTAAAGATATAAATAGGGTCTGTCGAAGCTCCTTTCGTCGGTCCCAGTTGAACTCCTACATTGCTCCTAGTACCCCTACGTTGCTCCTAGTTGAAGTCCTATGGAAAACACTGTGAAGAAGATGACTCCAAGTGCTTCTGTGTGTTGCATGGAGAAGACAATGCAAACTGGTCCAAGGAATAATAATAAAAAAATGAAAAACTGAGGGCATCTAAGGGGAGGCACGGCATTTTGTTTTTGGTGTTATGCACGTGAGTTTGTTCCAAGATTGGGCCAGCTAGTGAAATTTTCTGTTTGGGCCTCTAGTGGAAAGAATTGAAATAAATTGGGTTATGTCTAAATTTAAGTCAAATGGGCCTTCGTAAAAGAATGGGCCTTTCTTGTTTTAGATTTTATTTGGGCTTTTGGTTGGCATGTAGTTATTAAAGGGGTTGGGTTTAGGGGTCCAAATCAGATTACCATTTTCGAAATAAAAAAAATAAAAATTCAAAAATTCAAAAATTCAATAAAAAATAGAAAATCATAAAAAATTCAAAAAAAATTCGAAAAATTCAGAAAAATTCTAAAAAATTCCAGAAAATAGGAAATGGCCATATTCAATTGGCCATGGCCTGTTCCGGGTCTTTCGACCCCCGGTCTTTCCAAAAATGACGGTTTCGCCCTTCCGGGGAACCGTCTTCCAAAAAAATTCCAAAAATTCTAGAAAAATCTCAAAAAATAGGAAATGGCCACAATCAACTGGCCAAAATTCATCACGGGTATTTTGAACCCATTCCTTAAAAATGACGATTTCGCCCTTTGGGCGAATCGTCTCCCAAAAATCGAAGAAAAATCAAGAAATTCCAAAAAAATTCTCAAAAATGGGAAATGGCCACAATCAACTGGCCATGGAGTATTTTGGGTAATTCGGTATCCAAATCTTCCAAAAATTGACGATTTTTCCCTTCGGGCTAATCGTCCCCAAATCTTCCCATTTTACCCCTGGTCTGAAATCACGCCTTCCTTAAGCCCTTATGGCTATACTATGAGGCCATGTGATGTGAATTGATGTGATTTATTTATGCACTTGATTGCGCTTTCATTAAAATTAATTGCGATTGATAGGAATAGTCTTCCAATCTGAATGAAACTCTGAATCAAACGTACCCCACCCAAAATTGCGCTTGCATGAATTCTTAGCTAGGAAAATCACTCGCGTTAGGTACCGAAAGGGCGTTGGTAATAACACCAGCGTAACCAAGTCCCCGAACCCAAAATCTCTGGTTCCGCAGAACTGATCGATCTCTCCCAATCGGTCAGTAAGGTTTCCGGTCTACCCTCCAAGAAAGACCGGTGGCGACTCCAAATGCATGCACAAGTTACACATGCTACCACGACCACACCGAAGGTCGAAAGCGATCGACTCTTATCGTCGAACCCATTAAATGAAAACTCCCGCCGCGATTTGGTATGGGCTTGGGAGGGCCCGCGCCGATCTAAAGCCCGCGATCCGCACTCCGGTACGGTGGAAAGGCCCGCGATCGGTAATCCATTAGCCGCGTCCGCTTCCGGACGGGTCGCGACAGGGGCAAAATCGTAATTTTGAACAATTCGGTGATAATTCGCCTCGAAAGGGTAAATTTATCATTTTGGA
Organism: Rhodomyrtus psidioides; assembly: GCA_021437785.1. Taxonomy (NCBI): domain Eukaryota; kingdom Viridiplantae; phylum Streptophyta; class Magnoliopsida; order Myrtales; family Myrtaceae; genus Rhodomyrtus; species Rhodomyrtus psidioides. Next base: position 13,566,418 of record JAILYB010000004.1, on the reverse strand, counting down.
TGAATTGGGAAGTCAAAAGACGGGGGAAAGATTGGCTATCAATCCAATCCAATCCATTTCCCATTTTTTAGGAATTTCCAGGATTTTTCTGAAATAAAAAAAGTGATTTTACCCTTAGAGGGGTAAAATCATCATTTTGGACAAAAATGAGGACTGAAAATCTCAAATATTAGGGCTGATCACCCACCTAACCTAAACCCTAATTTTAAGCAATTTTCAAGACTTGACTGGAATGGGAAAGACGATTTACCCTTTGAGGGGTAAAATCGTCATTTCAGAGACAATGATGAGATTCAAAAACCCAAGCAAAAGGATTCGCCACCTAACTGGCCATATCCTAGCTTAGGTATTTTCGGCCTATCTCAATATACAAGACAGGGACGAATTACCCCTAAAGGGTATAATCGTCAATTATCGGAAGAACGGATTAGAAACCCCAAAAATAGGGTTGACCAGTTGTCTCTGGTCAATCCTCGATTTTTGGGCATTTCTAGAGTATCTAGGATTTTTCCACAAATTTTCCACATTTTTTTGGAATTTTCTAGAATTTTCTAGCATTTTTTAGGATTTTCTAGGATTTTTATTTTTAAAATCATTTAAATGTTTCGGACCGGGTCAACCGGACCCACTCGAGTCGGAACCCGGCCCGGACCCGAACCCGCGAGGACCCACGACCGAAACGACACCGTTTTCACCTCTTTTTTATTTTTGGATTATCGGACTTGATCCAACGACCCTCATTGAGCCGCGTGGCTACTTCACGACCGCCGGATGACTTGACTGGAATCTATGGCCTGGATTTAAACGATGACTCGACCTGGACCGTTTGATTGGCTTACTAAGATCTACGGTCAGGATTAGAACGTGAGACTTGATCTGAACCGTCATCCCTACTAACCCAAAACGACGTCGCTTATCCACTAACCTAAATGACACCGTTTCTGTTCTGTTTGATTTTTCGATTAAAACTATTTTCGACTAATCGTAATTTCTAATCGGACGGTTGTCATTTAATAGACTCGATTAACCTCAGCCGTTGGATCAATTCATTCGAATAACAACCCTCAACGACCGAGCTGACTGGACAGACACGTGGACCAATGTCCTACTGCCACCTAAGCACGTTGACTCGTTGATTCGCCATGTCAGCATCGTCTTCAACCTCTCGACCCCGGCGGAACGAACGGCTGAGGACCTCCGGCAATGATCTAACGGTGGAATCTTGATGAAATCTTGCGAGACCAACTCTAATCGACTCGCGATCGTTTCTAGTTTTACATATCTAAGAATCGAAGCATTTCATTCACAAAATCACGAGCATCGAGCAAAGTGCCGAGTGCGGCCATGGAAGCTTAATCACACAGATTACGCGAAATCAGATCAATTCATCTTCAGATTGACATGGCAGGAGGTACAGAAGACTTATCTCGAGCTTCGATCGAGCTCGCACGGCCTAGATTGGGCTAGGCAAGTATGAACAGTGGTGGGCTATGGAAGCTAAGTTCGAAGACTCGATTCAAGGTGTTTAGGAAAAATCAATGTAAAATCAAGATACGGGAATGGTCAGTGATGTTCAGGGAAGGAAACGCACACACAAATCGCAAAAAAGAACGTGAAACAGGCGAGTCGTCATTGATGCACAGTGAAGAGCTTGAAGCTACGTCTCACCTATTTCCGCGGTTTCAGGTGACGCGATCGGTGGCGTTCGCTTCCTGGCACACTAGACGACCTTCTGGCAGTTTCCTTTGGCTTCGGTTTGGCCGGAAACGACCTAACCAGCACCCTGCAAATTCGAGCTCAACTCTCGATAACGGCGATGGAGGGGAGCCCTCTATCTTTCGTTCTCCTCCTCTTTTCGATTCTGTTTTCGCCCTTGCTAACTGAACTCCCCAACCTCCCCAACAGAAAGCGACCATGAGCTTATATAGCTCTTAGGAATTTTGGCGCCGAACCGGGGGTGGTGCAACGGCTTCAATTGCACGTGAGGCCACGTGCATTTAGGTCCAAACGGCGTCGGGGATGATGGGCTTTCCGTCCAACTCCGTTTGGTCCTCCGGCAGCCCTTATCTTTTGTAAATTTGGCATGGACTTGTGCTGAGTTGACTTTTGCAGGCCAGCAGGATTGACCGGCTGATTACTCCTTCCTCCGGCGACCATTGGCCGCGATTTCGGTGTCAATCGACGGGGGATGATCTAAAGTGTTAAACCCCCACCAATGTGTCTTCGATTGTGGTCGACTTGACCTTCAATTTGATCTTCAAAGCTCGGCATGTCACTATTCATCTGCTCGAGCTCTTTGGGGAAGACGACACTGTTTTGGACCGGTTTGACCGGTCCGACCGACGGTCTGACCGACGGTCTGACCGGTCAGAACCGGTTCCGACTTACCATTTTTCAAATTAAACCCAAATTAATGGGAAATTTTTGCAATTGGACCTCAAAATCGAACTTAGGGCATGGATTATATCTAAAAGTGTAATTTTGCCCAAAAGTTCATATCAATTTCTATGAAAACCCCAAATTTTCATGTAATTGCAAATTGGGGAATTGCGCAATTGAATGTTCAAATGATCGAATTGGGCCAAATTACCTATGCCAATTGATTCAAAATGGTGAAAACCATTGGGAAGTATGTTTAATTTGCAATGATAGTTCTCGAATTGAAAGTAATTTCGATTATGCCCAATTTCAAGGACTAAAAATGCAATTTTGCCAAATTCGTGCAATTGAGCAATTTGTACAAATAATTGGGCTAAATTGCAATAAGGGACAATTAGACTGGATGTCAAGATCTTAGAAAATGCCAAAATTGCAAATTAAAAGACTCAATTGACATTTTTTTCTCAAATTCAATCATATGTGTAACAAAGGAACATATACAATTGAATTTTATTTTGGACTTTTAGTGAGGTAAAAAAGACAAGGGATTTAAAATAAAAATATTGGCTATTTTGCCATATTTTTGTGACCTCAAATGTTATTTTTCTTGATTTTTCTAGTATTTTCCTAATTTTTGAAAATATTAAAAAAATGCGAAAAATATGAAAAATTATTTTTTTTGTCAAAAAGGGTTCCTTAGGCTTGGCCAAGGCCACCAAAGTTTAGTTTGCAATTTTTTGACTTTTTTATGAATTTTTTTATGAATTTTCAAAATAAAGCTGAAAAAGACTTGGTCAAAAATCAGGTGTCAACAGCTGCCCCTCTATGAGAGGAATCTCGTGAGAGGTTTCGATCAAAGACAGGTGACACCTGAGTCTAGACTGACTCTACTGGGAAATAGAAAAATGAATCTTGACACCTAATCTTTCTTGTCCCGCTAGTGAATGCTCTGCTAATTTCGTTTCAGCTGATGTGAGAGAGAGAGAGAGAGAGAGAGAGAGAGGCGGGATAGAGATATCCACATGTTACTTACCTGCCTGACGCTCGCGCGGCATGCGCGGTCTATAGCGGGTTCAAGTGGATACCTAGGAACTCGTTTTTTGAGTATCCTAGGGCGGTTAAACTCTAACCTGTATGGTAGGCCGTACCAGAATGAGATTCCTATACTTAACAGGAACCTATGAATGAAGCACCCAATCTCTCAGGGATTGTCAGGGTTTTGATCCGTATGGTGGATCAGACAATGAATAGGACTCCTCTCTGCTAGGAACCTATGGATGACGCACCCAATCTCTTAGGGCTTGTCAGGGGTTTTGATCCGTATGGTGGATCAGACTATGAATAGTACTCCTCCTTACTAGGAACCTATGGATGACGCACCCAGTCTCTTAGGGATTGTCGAACATTTTGACCCTTCAAGGGGATCAGGTCGAGAATATGACTCATCTTTGCTAGGAACCTATGGATGACGCACCCAGTCTCTTAGGGATTGTCGAACATTTTGATCCTTCAGGGGAATCAGGCCGAGAATAGGACTCCTCTCTGCTAGGAACCTATGGATGACGCACCCAGTCTCTTAGGGATTGTCGATCATTTTGATCCTATATTCTAATGAATTAACTAGGATCTATACAAATGAGGTGTGTCTAACCCTTAGGCTTCACCACAAGAGCTATTCTGGGTTTAGGGGTTACCTAGAACCTCACAGAAAGCTGATTTTGAAAATTGTCCTTTCGACATGCAAGGCGTTATCCTGGGATTTGGGGATTCCAAGCATCCTACAGAAATCTTGAACCTGCAATAACTTTGATGAGATTCTTCTGGGATCTAGGGGTTACCTAAAATCTCGCAGAAAGACGATCTTGAATATTGTCCTTTCGACATCGGAGGTAACATTCTGGGATCTGGGGACTCCAAGCATCCTACAGAAAGCTCAATCCTATAAATTTGAAATCTCACAGATGGATGATTTCGAAGATTATCCTTTTGACATTGGAGGTGACATTCTGGGATCTGGGGACTCCAAGTATCCTGCAGAAAGCTCAAACCTGTAAATTTGAAATCTTACAGAGGGATGATTTCGAGGGTTGTCCTTTTGACATTGGAGGTGACATTCTGGGATTTGGGGACTCCAGGTATCCTACAGAAAGCTCAAACCTGTAAATTTGAAATCTCACAGAGGGTTGATTTCGAAGATTGTCCTTTTTGACATAGGAGGTGACATTTTGGGATTTGGGGACTCCAGGTATCCTGCAGAAAGCTCAAACCTGTAAATTTAAAATCTCACAGAGGGATGATTTCGAAGATTGTCCTTTTTGACATAGGAGGTGACATTCTGGGATCTGGAGACTCTAGGTATCCTGCAGAAAGCTCAAACCTGTAAATTTGAAATCTCACAGAGGGATGATTTCGAAGATTGTCCTTTTTGACATATGAGATGACATTTTGGGATCTGGGGACTCCAGGTATCCTGCAAAAAGCTCAAACCTGTAAATTTGAAATCTCACAGACGGATGATTTCGAAGATTGTCCTTTTTGACATAGGAGGTGACATTCTGGGATCTGGGGACTCCAAGTATCCTGTAGAAAGCTCAAACCTGTAAATTTGAAATCTCACAGAGGGATGATTTCGAAGATTGTCCCTTTTAACATAGGAGGTGACATTCTGGGATCTGGGGACTCCAGGTATCCTGCAGAAAGCTCAAACCTGCAAAAACTTTTCATAAGAATGTATCTTCCTGAGATATGGGGTTACTAGGGATCATGCAGGAGAATAAACTTGAAAGCTCTTCTTCACAGAGCACGGCATTCTTCTGGAATCCGGGGTCACCATGAGTCCTAAAAGCTTAGACCTGAGAGTTCATTCCTCATTTGCCAAGATATTAGCTCTCTTGAGGTAATGATAATTATGATGTGGGTAAAAGGCTTCATTTTACCCTACGCAGTTATGCAAAATGGCTTAGGACGCTGGAGGTTGTCCAAAACATCTCAAAGCATACAAAGATGATCAAGGATCCTTGTGAGGCACGTCCTGGATCAAACAATTTGGAGTATCCAAATGAAGCTTGCTTTCGAGCATTCTATTGGAGTACCTCTGTCTGAAAGGTCTTCTCGTCCATTTTCTGACTTGGTCTTTCATAATAGGAGCACTCGAATTTCCTAATACCCTGCACCTGGGTTTTCGGGGCTATTCGCAGTGCATACATTTAGATCAATCGGGAGGTCTTCATGGGACAGTAATATTAGGCTCGGACATGGTTTCCGAAAGGGGACTCATTTTCTGAGTCAGGTCTTTTGCACACAGAATTTTCTTCATTTGCTTTGGGTTTACAAGTCAAGAACCCTGCAAAAATGAGAAAGAAATAATCTTGCTCGAACTTCTTCGAGCTAAGCTTAGACATTAAACCCTATGTCAATCCAGGTGCCTCAATCGGAAAAAGGCTTTTCAGGATTGTAACGTAGGTAGGACTGGGACCGAAAAAGGCTTATTTTTTGCCCAGAATATGCGGAGGGTTTTAATCATTGGTGATCATTTGCAAATTTGCTGCCGATCTAGTCTCTCATAGAGCGCCTGTAGTCTTTGAAGTGCATTGGTAGTCTTTGGAGAACTTCTTTCTCGCGCTAGTGTGGCGTCAACATTTGAATGTGACATTATCAAACCTCACTAAGGACCTATATACATATGTCATGCCATCTTTGGGGCATTTACAGGATCAAACACATGATTTACAAGTGTACAAGCATTTGGATGGGCATTGGCCTTGCTTTTACCAGGCACTTTGCTTTTTCTCGATGCCCATAATTGTGTTTCTCTCTTTTCCTTTGCTCTCTTTTGTGGGGTCCCTTCTTTTCTTTTCGGGAATCAGGACTTTTCAAATAGGTGTGCTAGATATACACTTTGGATTTCAGCGTCAGGAATTTTTCACAAATCTTATCCTTTTAATTTTTCTGTTCTGAAAGTGACGTCGCTTCATCTTGGGATATACAATGATCACCAACGAGTTTGCGAAATGAATGCATAGGCTCAATTGGGCTGTGCAAAGGGTAAAAGTGTATAGGATAGAGAAACGAATGCTTTTCGTCATGTTAAAGCACCTGAATCAGCATAGAAGTTAAAATGACAAGCAATACACGAAGATTGATGCAAGTCTGGGCAAGAGGATTTCTAACCATTTACCTCTTGGTACTGCTGGGCGTACCTCCAGTTTGCCCCAATGTGGGGTGGTTCTTGACGGGGATAAAGAATGAAACCGCCGTTCAAAGGGTTATCGATAGTCACCTGTAGTATTTAGGATAGAGAAATGAATGCCTCCGTCTTCCCGATTCATGTAATTGATGCGAAAGGCCCTTGTATCCTCAGATTCAGAGTTTCCTATTCTCACCTTTCCCTCATTTCTCGAGTGTATGGGGGACGTGTTTGGATTAGGTTTGCCTCTCATTCAGATGGATATTCCTGCTAGATAGCTTAAGCAAGTCGTGCTTGTGGAAAAACCACATTGTTTTTCTCCAAGCGTTTTTGCTTCACAAGGGATTTCAATGACGCATCATGCATACTTTGAACATGCTTGAATATTCCCTGACCTTGGCAGACGTGCAGTATATGCAAGGAATTCACTTTATTTATGATATAATGTTTATTCCTGAGTCCAGACATATCAATGTTCATTCTTTTGTTCCTTTCATCTTATTGGAAGTGAGAGATACTTTACTGTGCTCTTCTTTTGCTGTCTTCTGTCTTCACTAGGTATTCCTGCATGTATGATAGAAGAGATATTCTAGTGAGTAAAGGACGATTTGACCTTTGATGGAACAGATACATATCACCTGATGCTTAATGTCGAGGTCCCTCCTGTCCAGGGTTCCGTTTGAATGAATCTGACATTGAGTTTGCTTCTTGGGGACCTGTAAAACTGAATACATGCTAGTGTATGCATGGATGCATGATATGCTTATGCAGTGACTGTTATGACGACTCGAATTGATTCTGGACAAGCCGCATGACCAAAATCTGATTTTATTTCAAGGGTAATATTTCTTCACAGCATCTGAATTTACAGGGTGCCCCAATTCTTCTCCTTCAGAATTTACAAGAATCAATGCTCCTCCTGTAAGAATCTTCTTGACGATATAGGGGCCTTCGTAATTCGGGGTAAACTTGCTTCCCGGATGGACAACATTTGGCAGAGTCTTTCTTACCACCAAGTCGTTTACTTCAAAATTTCTGGCTTTAACTTTTCATTTAAATGACTTGGCCACCCTCTTCTGGTAGCTTTGACCATGACAGATCGCTCTAAGACGCCTCCTGTCTATCAGATTCAGCTGTTCATATCTGTTCTTAGAGTACTCTGACTCAAAGAGTTTACCCTATGATAAAATCCTCAAAGAGGGGACCTTAACTTCCACGGGTAGGACCGCTTCCATTTCGTACACCAAACTGTAGGGAGTTGCCCCTGTAGAGGTCCTGATTGAAGTTTGATATGCCATCAAGGCAAATGGTAGCCTTTCATGCCAATCCCTGTAGTTTTCTGCCGTTTTAGCCAAGATCCTCTTGACGTTCTTGTTGGCTGCTTCCACCGCCCCATTCATCTGTGGGCGGTAAGGGGATGAATTCAGATGTCGAATACCAAAGTGATCGAGCAGCTCATCGACAATCTTGTAGTTCAGGTTGGATCCATTATCTGTAATGACTGCTTGAGGGGTACCATATCGAGATATGATGTCTCTTTTAATGAACCTTGCCACGTTTCTCGCAGTGACATTCTTGTATGAACTGGCTTCTATCCATTTTGTGAAGTAATCAATCGCCACCAGGATGAAGCGATGACCATTTGAAGCCGCGGGATTGATAGGTCCTATCATGTCTATCCCCCACATAGAAAAAGGCCAAACCTCAGACATTTGATGTAATTCATTCGGTGGTGCATTAATCTTATCGCCATATATTTGGCACTGATGGCATGACCTGACATGTTGACAACAGTCTGATTCGATGGTCATCCAATAATAGCCAAGCCGCATGATCTTCCTGGCGAGGAGGTGGCCGTTCATGTGAGGCCCACATATACCTTCATGGATTTTCTTCATGAGAATATTTGCTTCTTTAGCATCTACACACCTTAACAGAGTAGAGTCAAATGACCTTTTGTACAGAATTTGTCCATTGAGGAAGAACTTGCTGGCCATTTTGGTTATGTATCTCCGGTCTCCCGCCCGACATCCTTCAGGAAACTCCCCTTTTGAGAGATAATTCTTGATGTCATAGTACCACGGCTCTCCATCAAACTCTTCTTCGATCAGCATGCAATAGGCTGGCTTTTCAACTATGCCAATCCTTAGGAGTTCTATTTCCAACCCCTCAGCCATTTGTAACATTGAGGCCAGGGTAGCTAGCGCGTCTGCAAATTGATTATGAGATCTTGGCAAGTATTCAAATGACACTTCTTTGAACTTAAGTATCAATTCTTCAAGGTATTCATGATAAGGGATGAGCTTTGCGTCTTTCGTCTTCCACTCTCTCTGTGTCTGCAAAATGATGAGCATGGAATCTCCGTAAACTTGCAGCTTAGGTATTCCCATAGAAATGGCCAATCGTAAGCCTAGAATGCACGCCTCGTATTCTGAGATATTATTGGTGCAAGGGAAGGTCATCTTCGCCGCAACAGGATAATGTTGATCATTAGGGGATATCAGTATGGCCCCGGTGCCTGCCCCTAATAAATTAACGGCACCATCGAAATACATAACCCACTTATCCTCTGCCAAGTTCAGAATTTGATCTTCTGCCTTTATTTCTCTAGAAAGCTCACCATTTGATGGATTTTCTGCCAACATGTCAGCTATAGCTCTCTTTTTACTGATTTTTATGGAGAACACCTGATGTCAAATTCAGACAACATCACCTACCATTTTGCTAACTTGCCAATCAGTACGGGTTTCTTCAGGAGGTATTTGACAGGGTCATTTTCTGTCACCAATTAAATATGGTGATGTAGGGTATACTGTCTTAAACTGCGGAGTACCCATACGGTTGCTACACATGCCCTTTCAACAGGTATGTATTTTGCTTTAGATGGTGTGAACTTCTTACTCAAGTAGTAGATGGCTCTTTCTTTACCATCCATCGGGCTTGTTTGGGCAAGTAAGGCTCCCAAAGATTCCTGCTGTATAGTCAGATACAAGGTCAAGGGATGACCTGGGATGGGCGGTACAAGGACCGGTGGAGTGACTAGATAGTTTTTGATCTTTTGGAATGCCTGACTGCATTCTGCATCCCATGTCACTCTCGCGCCTTTCTTGAGTAATTTGAAGATTGGTTTAGCTACATCGGACAGCTGATCGATAAATCTAGCGATATAGTTCAGTCTCCCCATAAGGCTTCTCACTTCTTTTACTGTGGATGGAGTCGCTAGATCATGGATGGCTTGAATCTTTGAAGGATCAATCTCAATGCCCCTTTTACCCCGAACACACATTTGTTAGGGTTTAATCTCAACTTATATTTGCGCAGCCATTTAAATAACTTCCTTAACACCTGTATATGATCCTGTCCCTTCTTGGACTTAGCGATCATGTCATCGACATATACTTCGATTTCTTTATGGATCATATCGTGGAATAATGTGACCATAGCCTTCTGGTAAGTGGCCCCCGCGTTCTTTAATCCAAAGGGCATAACTTTATAGTAAAAGTTTCCCCAGGGTGTGGTAAAAGCAGTATTTGGCTTGTCCTCCTGTTTCATGAGGATTTGATTATATCCGGAAAATCCATCCATGAATGAGAATAATTCATATCCCGCAGTACTATCTACCAACACATCAATGTGAGGTAATGAAAAATCATCTTTTGGGCTTGCTCTATTCAGATCTCGGTAATCCACGCAGATTCGAACTCTACCATCCTTCTTCATGTCGGGGATTATATTTGCAATCCAGTCCGAGTATGGGATAGCTTCAATAAAGCCTACTCGGAGAAGCTTCATGAATTCTTCCTTAATTTTGTCTTCTAACTCGGCTTTCATTCATCTGATGCCTTGTCTGACAGGTTTGACACTGGGATCCGTGGGCAATGCATGTTCCACAATTTTAGGATCCAAACCTGGCATGTCAGCGTAAGACCATGCAAAGACATCTCGATACTCTTTCAGTAATTCTGTGAACCCGAATCTTTCATTTCGGGATAAATGTCCACCGATCTTGACTTCCTTGATATTCGTGGAGTCCCCTAAGTTAATAACGACTGGTTCTTCTGAAGTAGGAGGCATTGATTCTTCGAAGACACTCCATTCTCTACGAATAGACGCATAACCTTCATCTTCATCTTCCTTGATGCTGTAGGAACAGTCCATGTAGCGATCCGAATTGCATAATAACCTGATATGTATGTTTGAGATGACATGCATGAAATGTCATGAGCATGGTTAGTTCGTACTCGATAAAAATGCCATGCATGATTGTAGAAAATCTTTTCGAAAGAGTTTTCGAAATAAGTACAGGTATAAACGGGACTAATCCTCATGTCATCAGACATCCTGGCCCCGTGGAAATCCTTTGGAAATTATGAATCATATGACGAATCAAGCCTTAAGCTTCTGTGCGGAAGACTAGTATCATCATCGGACTGATTTACGGTACCATATGTCCTTAACAAAACTTGTGTGATTTTTATTGAATGCAGAATGGGCCGCCTTACAAACTATGCTATTTGGACCAACGGCCGGAGATCCAAAGGCTTTTTCTTACATCTATAACAAGTAATGAAAATAAAATGCAAAAAGTTCTAAGTGCTGTATTTAAAGAAGGACTGAAGCTTCTTTACTCAGAGGAAGTGGCTTTGTCGTCCAACCACTCTATGATGACATTCACGAAGTTATCTTCGAGGAAAGGGTTTGCCAGATCTAGTTCTACTGTCGGAGTGATATCCTCTTCTGACAACCACTTGGAATATTTTCTAAAATAGGCGTTCAAAGGACTATTGAACATCTGTGATCTGCCTTTCCAAGCTGGGGAACCAATGAATGAACCCTTTGAGTTTCTCTGGCTTCCACGGCGTCCTAGGCTCTTGCCTCGGCCTCGGCCTGTTGCCTTTGGGACAGACTCGCCCATGTAATCCTTTTGATACCCGAAGCCCATCCTATGTTGGTTAGCTTTTAACTGCAGGTGGTATTTATTTCTTGACCGTGTTTACCTAGACCTTCTCCAGGGTTAAACCCATATGCCAGTAGCATCATAGCTGGTAAAAGTTTGGCTTCAGAAATGTAGGGAGCTCTCAATTTTGTCCCTACTGGAGTATGAACTGTCTCTACTAATTCCAGGGAATGATAGCTCGTTTCTGTCTTAACTTCAGGTTCCACATAGGGAACGGCGCTGTTCTGGTATGTCTGGAGGTCGACTTCTCCATGCACAGTAAGCACCTTCCCATCCACTATAAAGCGTACTTTCTGATGTAAACTGGACGGTACGGCTCCCGCTACATGGATCCAGGGTCTTCCCAGCAAGAACCCGAATGCACTAGGCAGATCTATTACTTGGAAGTTTATGGAGAATTTTGTTGGGCTAATGAGTATGTCGAGCTCGATCTCACCTATCACAGTTTTCTTCATTCCATCAAAAGCTCTTACAGCTGTTTTGGAGGTTTTAATCGTTTCCTCATTGATTCATAACCTTCTCAAAGTAGCTAGAGGGCAAATGTTGAAGGCCGGCCCGTTGTCGATTAATACGTGCGCCACTCTCTTCCCATTACATTGCGTAGAAACGTACAAGGCCTTGTTGTGTCCTCTTCCTTCCATGAGGAAGTCTTCATCAGAGAAGCTCAGTTGATCTTTTAGGAGGATCACCCCTACGAAGTTCCCTAACTGCACATCATTGATTGTCTCGGGGACGTGCACCTCGTTGAGTATCTTCAGTAGTACATTCTTGTGCTTTTCTGAATTGATGAATAAATCCAGTAAGGATATTTGAGCTGGCATTTTCCTCAGTTGCTCTATTATTTCGTACTCGCTAGTCTTTATAATAGACATGAGCTTTTCTGCGTCTTCCTTTGAGACTTCCTTCTTTTCGGATTCACCCTCCCTAGGGGCATAAAATCGTCCAGACCTCATTACTGCATCTACTTCCTTTGTCCCATAGTCCTAGTAGACTGCTTTAGGGTCATACTCTTCTATCGGAGGGACTTTTATGGTTATTGTCTTTGGACAAGACGTCTTAGATTCAGCTGTGCCGTCTTCTTCATCTTCCTCTTCCGACAATCGAATCACCACTGGTTTAATTGTGTAATCTTCTGTTTTATTCAAACAATCCAGTTCTTCCAATCTGATTACCACAGCCGTGGCGGATTCAATCATTGATACGATGTCGTCAAAGCCTTTTGTAAAAAGCTTTTCCCTGTCCTTCGGGGTTTCTGGCGGAGTGGGATCATCTATACCTCCCCATCCGTCTGGTACGATATCCTCTATCCTCTGATAGAAACTAGGAGGAGCAGAATATTTCACCTTAAAATTATATCCCCCAGAATCCTGACCCAGGTTGTCTACAACTTCACCCATTTCAAGTGCGTTGGCCATAAATCTACGATCTGCTAGACTTCGCCTCCTAGCCTCCAGTTTGTCCCTTTCGAATTCCTCTTCTGGTTCCATGATCGACCCAAAGTCGCCTACCAGATCTTCATGCGGGACGTTCCACGTGCTACCCTGTTCAGTTTTGATCACGAAGTGACTTCCTTCGAAAGATAGAGAAGCTTCGACTCCATCGAATCTTTCATCGGTAATATCGGACATTATCCCTAAGCTCCTCATCTTGGTGATACATAGCTTCTTTACATCAGCAGGGATCTCCCCTCCTTTTGGATATGACGAAGCGGTGACTAGAAGGTCAGTCAGTTTAGAAATGTTCATTTTCAGCTTGAGGTGGCCCTCCTCCTCTTCAGTGAATATTGCCCCAATTGCTTGATGATCAGGGAGAGGGTTTTCTTGCACATTTGGAGCCGCGCTGTCAAATTTCAGGATTTGACTGTCAATCAGGGCCTGTACCTTCAGCTTAAGGATATAGCAGTTATCAACATTGTGCCTTCTTTCTCCCATATGGTAGACACGGGTCTGGCTCTCATCAAAGCCAGGATATTTAACAGGATTTGCCTTGGGTGGTTCCTTCGCCATCAAGTGTTGCTCTAGCAGCATCGAGAGTAGTTTGGACAAAGGCCTTGGGAGCTGTGAGAACTGCTTTGGGGGTTGCCTTCTTCTAGGTTCTTACCCTTTTTGCGTCCACCATGACGATCCTCCTTTGGTCTGATTAGAACCGTTAAATCCCTTGGATATTTTGGGGTCCGGTATGAATCCTATGTCTAACCCGACCTCTTTCTCCTTCTTCAAGGTACTGTTTCTTGGCAAAAATTTCATGAGGTCTCCTTTCTCTTAGAGCCCACTCCAGCCTTTCAGCCACCTTTATCAGGTGTGCGAAGGTTTGACATCCGGAGGTATTCAATCGATCGAAATATTCGTAGGGGAGCGCTTTTAAGAACAAATCGATCAGCTCATCTTCCGAGATTGATGGCTTTACTTGAGTAGCCAGAGCACGCCACCTCTGGGCGTATGTTCTGATCAACTCGCCCCTTTCCTTCGAGGTTCGCAGCAAATCTTCCTTCGTCGGGGCCGTAGCTGTATTGAACTTGTATTGTCTGAGGAAATCCTCTGCAAGATCTTCCCACCCATCATAATCTTCGAGGTCTAATTCAATAAACCATGCTAGAGCGGCACCAGCAAGACTTTCTTGAAATGTATTCATCAGCAGCGGAATATAATCCAAATAGTGCGCCATTTTGCGCAGGTAATACTTGAGGTGAGCGCGTGGAAAGCCTATCCCGTTATATTTCCTCACGAAGTCCGGCTCCTTGTAGTCGGGAGGGGTCTCCACCTTGGCGAATGGAGATATTTTGTCGAAGCGGGCTAACTCATAGCCCTGGCTGCTTAAACATTCTTCAATCTTGGCTAATCTTTTAGCCTCTATTTCGGTTTTTACAGTTTGCTTCCCCTTTTCATCCTTCTCAAGGTTGATGACAACGGGGGGTGCCTTTTGCTATGTCTGGACGTTCGGCATACGGATATCTTCCTCTGTACGTTGGGTATTTTTAGCTGTTTCTTTATCAGCTACATTGGGTACGAGTGATGGACTTGAGTTATTCTGATTAGGAGCTAATGCCTATCTGGCGTGGGAGGCTTTCAACATCGCCTTAATATCAGCCATCATAGTTGCCATCGCAGTCATCTGTGTTTCCAACATGCCTACGCGTGGAGTCAACTCTTGTTGCTCCATTCTTGTCTTAAGTCGAGTGCGAAAACGATGCGTTGGTAATTCCGTGATGAGAGTGTACTTGTTTTCAGAAGAAATTCCAATGAGTATTTCTTCAGTATTGCCAAAAGGAATTACTTGATCCTTCTAATTGCATGTTTTCTATTGGTGAATGAGAAAAAGGACTACCTGATGAGCCTTAGTCTCATGTAAGTAGTTCTTTTAATCATTCTCCAAAGAGAATTCATAAAATTAAAAGAAGTGTAATTTTTTATGATAGTTTTTTTTTTATGTATTTGTAAAACATGTCCACATTCACGCTCATATATCAAAATAATATCCAGTACAAATAAGAATGCATGAAAGGCATCGCAATGTTTGCTCATTTTATACTTAATAGAATAGTCTATTCAAGTCTAGGACGCTTGAGGTCTAAGGTATCCTCATCGTCCCAATAAGGATTCCTCTATTCAGTTTGGGACTCTTCATCTTCTGAATATGACGGCGACTACATATCTTCGGGTATGTACAATTCTACTCCAAGCACGCACGGTACAATATACTCAGGTATATAAGGCTCGACAAAGCTGTGTCTGATCACCTCAAAGTACTGGATGTACTCAGTAGTGGCCTTGTGAATGTTCTCCTTGCAAGTCATATTCTCTGGCCAGCTTATATCTTCGGCTTGAGAGTTCTTCAGAGAGTGAATAATAAACGCCACTTTGGCTTCGAACTGTTTCTTCTTTTCTCCTAAGAGGGTCTCGTTTGGTATGTCAAAGGAAAAGACACTAGGTCGTGGTGGAGAAGGGATTTCCTGTAATGCCCCAAATTGTCGGATAACCCTCTTCGGATAATATGCAGCAGCGCCCGTGAATCCCAGCAAAGGGACTAGATCTTCGCCATTGCATGCTAGTCTGACTTTGCCTAGTGTTGGCAACCTTAGCCGCCAGCGGAGCTGTTCGGGTTTTAAAGCTCTAAGAAATTCTTTCCATTCTATAAAATTGAACTTAGGAATACGTGTATGGGCTCTGACGAAGGTTTTAAGGGGATGAGCATCGGGGCTAATCTCAGTGAAACCCATGCGGATATGAAATTGTCTGACATGAGACGTGAACCATAGGTACAGAAGATCACTAGAGGCTCTAAAGATTCCCTTCTTATTTTTCTTGAAGTGATTTAGAGAAAGAAAGGTCTCAGCAAGGATGATGTTTGAGTAATCCCACCCACAACAGACTTGTCTGACTATAACGGCCATAATAGGATCGAAGGTGACAAACGAAATTGGGAATAGCACGAATCTAAAGAAGGCCAACGCAAAGGCTCTACCTGATTTAGTCCCTTTAGCGGCAGGGAGGTTGGGAAATCGATCGAGGAGGAAGGATAATGAAACTCGCCCAGAATTACTTTTGGCGTCTGCTTTGACTTCATTGAGGCTTGTGTCAAGGAATTCAGCTAATTGACTCAAGGGTTCAAATCCTATGGGAGGTTGGACTAGCGAGTGAGTGAACTCAACTCTGATGACGGCGCTGTATTCTTCGATAGTGAGGGTAATCTCCAGTCCTTCCATGCAGAATGTAGCGGTGGTAGGATCCCAATAGAGCACCGTGGCTTGGATAAAGGCAGGTGGGCACTCAATCTTCAGCAGGTCTAATAGATATCACAGTCGTGTTTCAGCATACTTTTGGCTGGCTTTGCCCATGCTATCCCACCATTATTGGAGTTCGGCCCGGGGGACTTTGAACATTTGAATATCCTTCTTTCCCATCAAGTCTAAATATGCGAATGATTTTGAAAAGTCAATCGTCAAAAATTACTTTAAACATGTGACTATGCAAATGTCATGAAGTATGCATGAGCTGACTTAATTGCATAGTTCAATTTGAAGAAATGGAAATTAGGACCTTTTTCAGGTCTCGAAGGCTTGACTTAAAGCCTAATTTGAATTTCAGGGAAGTGACTTATGCAATTCAGTCAGGTTCACTCCAGTGACTAAGGGAAACAACAATGTCACATTCCATTGGTCAATACATCAAATGAACAGAGTGGAATGAATTTTTTCTTACAATCAGGACGCCTAATGAAAGAAAAGGCGAAGAGAGACTCCTTAAACAAGAAATCCATAAAAGGCCGATGGAATGTGAGGATCTAAATCACCCTTTTCCTAGAGGTCTACCTCTCTTCACAATGAAATTCAATCAGGAACCCTCCTCCCGTCGAGTGTGAGGGGTTGTCTTCAGTGTGTTGATCAAAGTATCTTAGCTCCTCTGGCCATTCTCTAGTCCATGGTATGATGACTTCAGGAGCTTTCTCGGGCTTCACCTTCTTGAGTGTGATGCGCTTCGGCTTTGTCTTGGTAGCAGGGCGTCTTTTCTTTCCCCAAAAAATGATCCTGGGTATGTTTTCTTTAGCCTATCGTTCGGCCTTCCGACGGGCGTCTGCCTCCCTAGCCAGGCGGTTGCGATGTTGCCTCTGCATTTCTAAGTAACTTTCGAGCATCTCATCTCTTTGTCGCTTGAACCTGAGGTTGTCGACGTAGTAGCGGGTTTGACAATCTTCCGCATATCCTAGCTTACGTCCAGTCAGCTCCCGACCATGCACGAATCTAGTGAAGTGCAGCCTTGTGTTCGGTCCAGGGCGAGTAACTTTCCTTAGGTACTCGAAGGTTACCAACTCTGTCGAACTCTTAGGAAACAGCGACATCCTACCCCTTATCATCGTTATTTCAATTAGTCACTTGAGTGATTTTCATGATGTATGCAAATGCATGTATATGTATGCAATGTACGAGTCATACTATAGAATAGGGAGTAGTAAAGTACTTTGAAAATAAATGCCTTACCAACCAAACTTGGGGATGTGAAAATGTTCCCCTGTAACCTTGGGCGGTTTTAGGTATACCAACCATCCATAAACATGCGCATGAGACAAGTGGGTATACTCTAGAAGTCGAAAATCAGGTGAGGAACCTACGGCTCAGGTTCCCATGATCCAAATGAGGCAGATTCCTCCCCAAGAGTACCCACTCAAGAGGCTAGATATCGCCAATTTGAATTGTGAGCGGGAACGAACACGAAAGTCTCAAGTGCCATCAAACACGAGATCCTTTCGCATCCTCTCCCTATCTAAGGTAACCTAGAGGTGGTTTGCAGTCGGGGTTTGACCGCTAGTGTGTGCGATGTGTCATGATCGTCACAATGCAAGGTCATGCACAGCAGTTTGTATCAAAACACCGCTTCAATATGTGCATAATATAAACATACATTCCCAACTCCAACCTGCAGGAAAGATGTTAACAATCACTTCACCCCTTATTTCTCCAATCTGCAAAAATATTTAACACAATATTTAGCGTACGTACCTCACCTTCGAGAGCATCTGCAAAAAATGAGGTCAGATAAACCAATCAACTTTTTAATCGACTCAAGTCCTCTGGAATTCGTAACCAGAGATTCTGGATTAGAATAGTCCCCAGCGGAGTCGCCAGTCTATCGCGACCCTCTCGCGGAGGAGGGGGCTAATGGGCCGCCCGATCGCTGGCTTGATCGGACGCGGGCCTCTCCCAATGGTCCATTACCCAAATCGCAATGGCTGGATATACGTGGTCGACCTTCGGTGTGGTCTAGTGACATGTGATATGTGTACATGTCAAGGAGTCGCCACCAATCGTTTCTTGGAGGGTACGATCGGAAACCCCATCGAATAGTTGGGAGCTGCCTATTCGATTCTGCGGAAACTAGAGAAAGGGGTTCGGGGACTTAGTTACGCCAACTGCTAGAGTTGACGCCCTTTCGGTACCTAAGCTGAATGGTTTATCTGATCCTAGGATTTCATACAGGCAAGTGGGGTACAGTTCCTAAATCTAGGAGTTCATGCAGATGTGAATGACTACCCTATCACTCACAATCAATGAAAATAAATGCGCAAATCAAGGATCCATATCATACGGATAAAACACATGAAATCAGCATGGCATCCCTAATGAGACCATATTAGCCTAGAGAAGTCTCAATCAAGGCTTAGGAATGATTTTGACATGATTTGCCCATGAGAGGCAAAATCGTAATTTTGAACAATTCGGGGACAATTCGCCTCAAAAGGGTAAATTTGTCATTTTGGATGAATTGGGAAGTCAAAAGATGGGGGAAATAGGATTGGCTATCAATCCAATCCATTTCCCATTTTTTGGGAATTTCCATGATTTTTCTGAAATTTAAAAAGTGATTTTACCCTTAGAGGGGTAAAATCGTCATTTTGGACAAAAATGAGGACTAAAAATCTCAAATATTAGGGCTGGTCACCCACCTGACCCAAACCCTAATTTTAAGCAATTTTCAGGACTTGACTGGAATGGGAAAGACGATTTACCCTTTGAGGGGTAAAATCGTCATTTTAGGGACAATGATGAAATTCGAAAACCCAAGCAAAAGGATTCGCCACCTAACTAGCCCTATCCTAGCTTAGGTATTTTCGGCCTTTCTCAATATACAAGGCAGGGACGAATTACCCCTAAAGGGTATAATCGTCAATTATCGGAAGGACGGATAAGAAACCCCAAAAATAGGGTTGACCAGTTGTCTGTGGTCAATCCTCGATTTTTGGGGATTTCTGGAGTGTCTAGGATTTTTCCACAATTTTTCCACATTTTTTTGAAATTTTCTGGAATTTTCTAGCATTTTTTAGGATTTTCTAGGATTTTTATTTTTAAAATCATTTTTTGAATTTTTTTATTTTTTATTTAAAAAAAAATGTTTCGGACCGGGTCAACCCGACCCACTCAAGTCGGAACCCGGCCCGGACCCGAACCCGCGAGGACCCACGACCAAAACGACACCGTTTTCTCCTCTTTTTTATTTTTTGATTATCGGACTTGATCCAACGGCCCTCATTGAGCTGCGTGACTACTTCACGACCGCCGGATGACTTGACTGGAATCTATGGCCTGGATTTAAACGATGACTCGACCTGGACCGTTTGATTGGCTTACTAAGATCTACAGTCAGGATTAGAACGTGAGACTTGATCTGAACCGTCCATCCCTACTAACCCAAAACGACGTCGCCTATCCACTAACCTAAACGATACCATTTCTATTATGTTTGATTTTTCGATTAAACCTATTTTCGACTAATCGTAATTTCTAATCGGACGGTTGTCATTTAATAGACTCGATTAACCCTAGCCGTTGGATCAATTCATTCGAATAACAACCATCAATGACCGAGCTGACTGGACAGACACGTGGACCAATGACCTACTGCCACCTAAGCACGCTGACTCGTTGACTCGCCATGTCAGCATCGTCTTCAACCTCTCGACCCCGGCGGAACGGACGGTTGAGGACCTGTGGCAATGATCTAACGGTGGAATCTTGATGAAATCTTGCGAGACCAACTCTAATCGACTCGCGATCGTTTCTAGTTTTACATATCTAAGAATCAAACATTTCATTCACAAAATCACGAGCATCGAGCAAAGTGCCGAGTGCGGCCATGGAAGCTTAATCACACAGATTACGCGAAATCAGATCAATTCATCTTCAGATTGACATGGCAAGAGGTACATAAGACTTACCTCGAGCTCCGATCGAGCTCGCACGGCCTAGATTGGGCTAGGCAAGTATGAACAGTGGTGGGCTATGGAAGCTAAGTTCGAAGACTCGATTCAAGGTGTTCAGGCAAAATCAATGCAAAATCAAGATACGGAGATGGTCAGTGATGTTCAGGGAAGGAAACGCACACACAAATCTCAAAAAAGAACGTGAAACAGGCGAGTCGCCATTGATGCACAGTGAAAAGCTTGAAGCTACGTCTCACCTATTTCCGCAGTTTCAGGTGGCGCGATCGGTGACGTTCGCTTCCTGGACACTAGACGACCTTCTGGCAGTTTCCTTTGGCTTCGGTTTGGCCGGAAACGGCCTAACCAGCGCCCTGCAAATTCGAGCTCAACCCTCGACAACGGCGATGGAGGGGAGCCCTCTTTCTTTCGTTCTCCTCCTCTTTTCGATTCTGTTTTCGCCCTTGCTAACTGAACTCCCCAACCTCCCCAACAGAAAGCGACCATGAGCTTATATAGCTCTTAGGAATTTTGGCGCCGAACCGGGGGTGGTGCAACGGCTTCAATTGCACGTGAGGCCACGTGCATTTAGGTCCAAACGGCGTCGGGGACGATGGGCTTTCCGTCCAACTCCGTTTGGTCCTCCGGCAGCCCTTATCTTTTGCAAATTTGGCATGGACTTGTGCTGAGTTGACTTTTGCAGGCCAGCAGGATTGACCGGCCAATTACTCCTTCCTCCGACGACCATTGGCCGCGATTCCGGTGTCAATCGACGGGGGATGATCTAAAGTGTTAAACCCCTACCAATGTGTCTTCGATTGTGGTCGACTTGACCTTCAATTTGATCTTCAAAGCTCTGCATGTCATTGTTCATCTGCTCGAGCTCTTTGGGGAAGACGACACTGTTCTGGACCAGTTCGACTGGTCCGATCGGCGGTCTGACCGGTCAGAACCGGTTCCGACTTACCATTTTCCAAATTAAACCCAAATTAATGGGAAATTTTTGGAATTGGACCTCAAAATCGAACTTAGGGCATGGATTATATCTAAAAATGTAATTTTGCCCAAAAGTTCATATCAATTTCTATGAAAACCCCAAATTTTCATGTAATTGCAAATTGGGGAATTGCGCAGTTGAAGGTTCAAATGATCGAATTGGGCCAAATTACCTATGCCAATTGATTCAAAATGGTGAAAACCATTGGGGAGTATGTTTAATTTGCAATGATAGTCCTCGAATTGAAAGTAATTTCGATTATGCCCAATTTCAAGGACTAAAAATGCAATTTTGCCAAATTCGTGCAATTGAGCAATTTATGCAAATAATTGGGCTAAATTTCAATAAGGGACAGTTAGATTGGATGTCAAGATCTTAGAAAATGCCAAAATTACAAATTAAAAGACTCAATTGACATTTTTTCTCAAATTCAATCATATGTGTAACAAAGGAACATATACAATTGAATTTGATTTTGGACTTTTAGTGAGGTAAAAAAGACAAGGGATTTAAAATAAAAATATTGGCTATTTTGCCATATTTTTGTGACCTCAAATGTTATTTTTCTTGATTTTTCTAGTATTTTCCTAATTTCTGAAAATATTAAAAAATGCGAAAAATATGAAAAATTATTTTTTTTTGTCAAAAATGGTTCCTTAGGCTTGGCCAAGGCCACCAAAGTTGATTTTGCAATTTTTTGACTTTTTATGAATTTTTTTATGATTTTTCAAAATAAAGCTGAAAAAGACTTGGTAAAAAATCAAGTGTCAACACCCCCTGCGCACCGCTGCGCTACTTTACAAGATATTGTCCGCTTTGGGCTTTGCAACCCGCACGATTTTGCTTTCTTAGCACTCACCTGAAAAACGAGTCTTGCAAATTTATAAAGGGCCCAAGGCTTATATACTAGTATAAGGTCTCCTCCCTAAGCCATGTGGGACTCTAGGGATGGGGATGTTACAATGTAAACCCTTAACATTCATTCTCTCATGAAGATCTCTAATTTCACGAATTAATTAGACCATAAACATTCATTTCGTTGGCGAGGCCAGGCCAGAGCGAGGGCTGAAGGAGGAGAGAGGGAAAAGAAAAATAAAAAATACAATAGAAAATTAAAAAATAAAAGAAAATAAAAAAACTCAAAAAAGTAAATGACGAAATTCCCTTCGATCAAGCCATTTTTTGAAATAATGGAGACACTTCAGGTCCTTCTTTAAAATAAGATCCACTTCAGACCATTATTTAATAAAATATTAACACTTTATGCCCTTATTTAGAATTTTCCCTTTTTCCTGAGTTGATCGATTCTCGATACAATTCTATCTGGTCCAATTCTATTCCAAACATGTTCCGCAAAATAAAATAAAAAATTGAAAAATGGACAAAAAGAACTGTTGTCATGCGAGCCCTAA
Organism: Rhodomyrtus psidioides; assembly: GCA_021437785.1. Classification (NCBI taxonomy): domain Eukaryota; kingdom Viridiplantae; phylum Streptophyta; class Magnoliopsida; order Myrtales; family Myrtaceae; genus Rhodomyrtus; species Rhodomyrtus psidioides. Next base: position 13,543,799 of record JAILYB010000004.1, on the reverse strand, counting down.
GTAATTGGACCAAAAGGATCGGTTCCTCATTTTTGAGATTGGGAATAGATGAATTATTAGTAAGGGTGAGCAATATGATTTTTAATTTTAATAAATTGATTAAAATTATGTTTGCATTTAAGAAATGACCGTTGGATTATTAGGTTTACATTAGAGAAATAAAAATAAATACATAATAATTTGTCGGGTCTGATTCCCCCTTGATATTGGGAACCCTATCGACAATCATCGGTTCTGATTTTATGAAATCGAAAATCAAACTGGCACCCTTAAGAACTGGACCAAACTGGTCGGTTCTTGGTTCGGTTGATCCGTCTTGCACACTCCTAATTTTTCCTAGAAAATAGAAGTATAAAAATGTGTCCAAAACATGAGTTGTTCATAAGTATGTGGCCAAAAACAAATTATATAATACATTGGCCTCCTTTTTTCCTATATTTGGAAAAAGATGCTAATGAGTTACATGGCAACAATTCTAGTTCTCTGATTTTGTTTCTTGAAATAAAAAAAAATGAGAATTTTTTTGATAGCGTATATGATTCTTACTCGGATCCTATTTTCTGTAACAGTTTTGGAGCAAAAATAAAAACAAAAAAAGGCGGGTTCTAAAAAAAGAATCACTTTTGAGAATCACAAAATATAATAAAATCCTACATCTCTCACTTTTTCTTTTCAATTCTCTTGTCAATTTTTCCTCAACCTACAACAGAACCAGGTTTCATTTTCAAAGAAAAATATATAAGATAATAATATAAAAATAAAAGAAAATTTGAATTTTTTTGAAAAAATTCTAAAAAAAAAAATCAGAAAATTTCTAAAAATAGAAGAATCTTAGATTAGGCTAGTTTGACCTCATTTTCATAAATTTGGGCCTAGATTCTCTAGCTTTATATATTTTGTCCTTTATTAGTATAATCATAGTGCCTTTGTAATTAAAGTCGAACCATATTTATCTGAGTCGTTAGGGCTTCGTTAGGATTTTATTATGCGATTTATTAATGCCATGATTCCTTGATTGTGCACTTGATTTTATTGGTTGTGATTAGTCTAAGTTTATGTACATTAGATTTAGTCTATTTTTAGAAAACTTTGAAAAAAGACAAAAATAACCATCTTGAACACTTAGGGCGCGCATGGTAGCACTTCTTTGCCAAAAATCAACTTCTGACCAGAAGTTGATTTCTCTACTTCTTCTCAAAAGCAAAAGTTGATTTTTCTACTTATATTCTAGATTGACTTCTGATTAGAGAAATTCATTTGGTAATGGTTGAAAATTTCTAATTTTGGAACATTATTAACAAAATCTTTGATGTCGATGGTCGATGGTGGCTAGTGGTCGGGCGGCGGAGGCGGCCAGTGGTTGCGACAGCGTTCGGCGGGCGTTGGTCGGCAGTGGTCGTCGGGTGACCAGTGGTGGGGGTGGTCGTCGGGCAATCGACGGCAGCGAGTGGGGGCCAGCGGCGAAGGCGGGCAGGCCTTGGTCGCCAGTGGCGGCGGTTGGCGGAGGCCGGTGTGATCGAAAAAGTGATTTTGGAATCGAGAAGTAAAACTTTTTTACTTCTCAAAGTTGGCCAAAAACCCAATCATAAATAGAAAATCCAACCATAAGTAGAAAATCCTACCATAAGTCATTTTTTTACCAAACGCGTTTCTACTTCAATGGTGTTTTTACCAAATGGATTTATCTGCTAGATTGACTTTTGGCAGAGAAATCCAGAAGCAGAAATGTTATTATGCAGCCCCTTAGCAAGCACTTGTTCTTAAGTTTTCAATAAATTAAGATTGAGATTTGATTTCCTTGCACAAAAAAGCACACCAATGCAGGGCAATGCAGTGCACTTTCTTTGCAAAAATGAGGATGTCGCTCGTGTCGGGTATCTGCTCACTCAAAAGAGTTTAATGAAACCCCACTATAAATGGAGAAAATGACTGATGATAATTCTTGATATTTATTTTTACATTTCAATGTACAATATGTTATATAAGAGAATCAATATGAATCAATATTCAATTAATTCAAAATGTATGAAGAAATTTCACAAAGTAATTACGTAATTATTTGACTTAAATGACAAAATTTGAGATTCGCAATTATTATCAGGAACATAAATTTTGTGCGTTTCTATTCTAAGAACAAAAATTTTGGGCAGTTACTAAATGCTTTCTGATTCTAAATTCATATAGGGAAAAGAATTATAAAAAGTCATTTTAATCAAAGTCACTTTTTTGGATCAGAATGATTGCCATGCAGTCCCTAAGAAAAATGATAAGTGCTGAAGTCTGATGCATGCATACTACATACCGACTTTATTGTTTTCGTACTTACACATTGTGCGCTCGGGCTTCATCATAATCGACTTTGCAAAATGCCTCTTCAATGCTTTCGGGGGTCACTGATTAATTAATTGAGGTCTTTATGATCATATAATCATGTTTGGCCGACAAGACTTTATATTAGTGGTGTCGGCTTAAGTATAAGATTTAGCATGTTGGGCCGGATGGACCTAAATTATTTGAAGAAGGAAAGACAAAACTTTCAATATTACTTGTCATTAGAGTCCAAGACATGATGATGATCCCGATAATGATGACGACGATGATGATGGTGACGGTGATGATGATGTATATGTCTTAAGTGGAGCTTGAATCGAAGTCCCACTCCCACGAATAAAAGCTCTAATCAGAAAGTGGATGAAGCATTGAAGGCCCCACCAGGCACGATTCAATTCCAAGAGAACCTCCACTTGACCCTTGTAATTTTGGTCGAAAGAGAGAGATTTTGTGATCCTCAGGCCCTAAAAATCACTGGCCTGTGAGATTGCGAGGGGCGTTCATCTCTTGTGTCAAGAGACTGTACGCATAGATTTTACTTAAATATATAGAAATAGCTTTGTCACAAGCATACATATATATACACACACATGCGTAATGAATGGAAGCCCGAACATAAACCATAAACAAAGAGGACAAGAGAATTGCATCGTGTGCTTTTCCATCCCCCCCTTATGTCGTACTGTTTGAATGACGCACGAACATAAACCTTACTCGGACACTTCACAACTCTTTCTTTTGTTTGCGACTGACCCTCCTCCCCGCTCATTCGAGCCTTGTCATACTTGTTCTTTCCGACTTGCATGTGCTCATTCACCCTGATTCATCTATTATTTTGAATCGTTTGTTGCTCATTTTATGTGTGAAAAAAGAAAACAAAAGGAACAAAAGAGAAACAGCTTGTCGAGTAAATCCTGAAATTGGATCGAAAAAATAGATTAACTGATGCACCTAGGACCGGCAAACTCATCAGTCAACGATATCGAATTGGGCTCAAATTTAGTCGGTTGAAGCGAAACAGCCATCTGAACAATATTTGATGTCGTTGGCGTTGGATTTTGGCAATTCGGGGTCGTTTAAATGGATTTTCGGGCAATTTTATAATTTAATGGTATTTTTGTAATTTTTGCGTTATTTTTTTGTCATTAGGGTTGATACCTTATAAAAGGTCATCTTTAGGGTTTTGAGAGCAGATTATTAGATATTGAGAATATTACGATTTGATATCGTTTTGAGTGAACAGTGATTGTTCCTCATTCTATCGATTTTGTTCTTCATCGCCTTCTTTCTATCGTGCTTCGGCAACATTAACTTTCAGGGCAAATATGATAGATTTCATGTTCCAAAAGCTAGGAACCAGTTCTAAAATAGTAGGTTCAGAGTTTCAAATCTAGAATTTACTTACCCTGAAATCGATCGCCCCTAATCACAGTCACTAATTGGTAAATATCTCGACTCTTAGCTACTTCTACGCTACGAGTGGTCCAAACTCCTTTAGAATCAGCCTCCAGCACCATAAAAGTTGACACCGCATATGTGGAATATTTATAGTGGCATACGCTTTACGATTTTCTTGTCTTGTAAGTTTTAAAGGCGAATAAATAAACTATGTGTCTGTCGCATCTATTATGTCGAGAGACGTAAGGTAAGTTGATACAGTTTACATCGTTGGCTCATCATTTTCACACACTTAAGGCGGATTAACAGTAATTCCACATCCCAAGCCATCAATGCATGCCCTGGAGAATCTTGAGAGTTTTTTTCCAATTTAATACAAAAAAAAATTATTTATAAAATTAGTTACTATTAAAAAGTATTAACGATTTTGGGTCTCGCGCGCCGGGGGAAACAGCGCGCGAGACCAGCGCGCTGCTGCACGAGCATTGCGCGCTGTACAAGGCAGCGCGCAAGCTTGCGCGCTGCCAAGCCTTGTGCATATGCACAAGGCTTTTTTTTTATTATTTTTTTCTTGTTTTCTTTTACTTTTTTTATTATTTAACTTGTTTTTAATTAATTATTTTTTTCTTGTTTTATTTTAAGTGACCGTAGCCACGATCAAGATCGCCGATCGTCGTCGTCGCCGTCGTGGCCGGTCGCCGCCTTGGCCGATTTTAATTTTTTTCTCGTCGCTCTGCTGCCATATCGCCTCGCTCGCTCGCTCGATGACGTGCCTCGGCCCCACAGTCCTATCGCCTCGCTCGTTTCATTCGCTTGCACTGAACTCACAACAATGGCATCAGCGATCTTGATCGTGGAGCATTTTTTGAACAAAAATATTTTTTTGTGTTTCTGTTCCCGGTTACGATTTTTGGGAAAAAAACGCATTTGGTAAGTAAAAAAAAATATTTTTTTGCTGGCGATCGGCGGCGATGGCAGCCGGCCACTGGCGGCCGGCGACCGGCGGCGACGGGCGACCGGCAGCGACCAGCGGCGGCGGCGACCGGTGGCAGCGGCGACTAGTGGCGGTAACCGGCGGGTGGTGGCCGCATCGGTGGCGATGGGTGGTGGTTCCAAAAGTGTTCCGCGGAACACTTTTGTGCCAGGGAACACTTTTGACAAAAAAAAATTTGCTTCTGTGTTTTGAAACACTTTTGGAACCACCACCCATGCCGCCGACCCGACCACGACTGGCCGGCCGCCTGTCGCCGCTGGTCTCCGCCGGTCGCCGCCGCTGTCACCGTCGCCGCCGGTCGACGCCGCCGTCGTCGTCGCCGCCGCTAGTCGCCGCAGGTCGCCCGCCGCCGCCGATCGCCAGCGGAGAAAGTATTTTTTTTTTTACTTACCAAATGCGTTTTTTTCCCAAAAATCGTAGCCGAGAATAGAAATACAAAAAAATATTTTTGTTCAAAAAATGCTCCACGGTCAAGATCGCTGATGCCATTGTTGTGAGTTCAGTGCAAGCGAATGAAACGAGCGAGGCGATAGGGCTGCGGGGCCGAGGCACGTCATCGAGCGAGCGAGCGAGGCGATGTGGCAGCAGAGCGACGAGAAAAAAATTAAAATCGGCCAAGGCGGCGACCGGCCACGACGGCGACGACGGCGATCGGCGATCTTGATCGTGGCTACGGTCACTTAAAATAAAACAAGAAAAAAATAATTAATTAAAAATAAGTTGAATAATAAAAAAGTAAAAGAAAACAAGAAAAATAATAATAATAAAAAGCCTTGTGCATATGCACAAGGCTTGGCAGCGCGCAAGCAAAGTTGCGCGCTGCCTTGTACAGCGCGCAACTCCTTGCGAACTGCTGTTAGCAACGCGGGAGCAGCGCACGGGTCTCGCGCGCTATTTCTACCGGCGCGCGAGACCCAAAATCGTAAATACATTTTAATAGTAACTAATTTTGTAAATAAAATTTTTTTTGTATTAAATTGGAAAAAAAAAACCCGAATCTTGAAAGTCCATGTCTATCGGAGTAAAAAAATGGCGAATAGAAATTGTCTGACATGGCCTCTTTAGCATCTTTTTTTTTTCAATTTTTATTTTAAATTTGTTCCCTAAATTTTTTAGCACGGCCCCCCTGCCCTAGGGCAGGGGGTGTCCTGAGATCCCCACCCTCCATCCCTCCTTTCAATATAGGTGAGCAAACCTTGTACCTAATTGTAGGAAGCAGTTTTTTATATTTTGAAACCTGAAACCTACCATGTCATCAGGTTTGGTAGGTTTCAAGTTTCATGGTCTATTCCATGATTTACCCATGTTCCACCTATATGAATTATCACTTTTAATGATCATCGCTTATTGCTATAATCCACTGACCATAACTCATATTTAGACACACAAATAATACGAAAAATTCACAAAATGAAAGTCTCAGTCATGTATATCGCTGAAAATGGAAGCTGAAACGAATGTTCCAAATTACACACTCATCATCGGACACCATGAAATACAATATGATCGCGCAAAGGTATAGAATAAGAAAAACACAAAGAGTTTTTCTAGGCTCTAGGTTCTGCCTATCGGAACCGACTCTTCAATTTTTGAAAGTTGGAACCTATCCTACATACTTTTCAATCTAGAACCTACCTTGCTTCCACCAGCTCAATGTTTTGGTTCTTGGTACTATCCTGAAATCATACTTATCCCTAATTTTTAGGCGGTTGATAATGTCAACTGGGGAAGGAGAAGAAGAAAAAGAACTGAGAATCATTTCTAAATACCCGGTTACTTTTCACCCAATCTACTAATTCTCTATTACTAAAAAGAATAAAAGGAATTTGAATAGTAAAGAGATGAGCATGAATTGGCAATGAAGTGACGTGCCCTCTTGAGAATTTCTCATGAATCTTAATCAACGCATGTATTTTTGTCTTATTTATTGCCAAAACGAAAATTGCTTTACATAGGAACAGATAGAAATCACTCCATATAATAAAAAGGATGAGTGGTCTTTTCCTTACCTTTTAATATAATAAAAATTTTATATTGAAGTTTTAACAGTTTACTAAATTGATAATATTTAATGAAAAATATCTCCATGACAATCTGACAGTACTATTAGTTATTTCTGACGATAGACCCACACACATCACATCGTGCTTTGTTATTAATTGAAAAATCATGAGGTCGGAAATAATGATAGTATTATTAAACTGTCAAGATAGCATCTCTCATGTATATTTAACAGAGCATTGGTAGTCGAAAAAAATGAAGCACGACCATTCTAGATAGTAGATGCTGCTATGAAACCAATGATAAAATAATTAGGTTTTCCTCCGTCATCATCTCATAGCTTAGGCTGGCCTGCCCAAAAATCATCAAACTACACTTTTGACTGATGTGGCGACAGTATAATACTTCCTATCCAACCCAAAAAGCCAGCAATCTTGATTAATCGAGATATCTATGCCTTATGTTTTCTTAGCGTTTATGTTTAAAAAAATAAATGTTTTTTTTTTCACTTGGATGGGTATATTGAAAAACTAACGTTTTCATGCAAGTAGTATAGGAGAAAAAAATTGTGTTGTAAAATTGCATATTGTTTATAGGAAATGTATTGCCCATTTATGTGAAAGTAAATTCTTTTTTTTTTTTTGGGTAAGGAAAGTGAAAGTAAATTCTTATGTCACTCTTGGACCAAAAAAAAGAACCCTTATGTTTCTCTTGTTGGGAAACTCCTCATGGTGTTTTAATGATTCCAAAAATGTCCTTGTTTTAATATCTACTTGATAACTGAGATGTTGATTGTGATGAAGTGATGACAATATCAGGAAGACTGCGATAATATCATCGGTTTCTGTATGTATGGTGAAGGACATTTATGAAGATGAGGATGTTGACAAGAGGTAGAGGTGGCAATATGGGTCACAAATCCATATTTGACCTATATTTGTAAAATATTGGTTAAATATGAGTCATTAACTTTTAAAAGATTCACTAAAAATGGGTTAACAATGGGTCACACTTAAATCAATTTTCGACCCACATTGACCCACTTTCGACCCATATTAACCCACTTTCGACTCATAAGGACAACATCCTTCCACAAGTAACAAATGGTCCCGAGACCGGGACCCGGTCCCGGGGCCTGGTCCAGAGGTCGAGTCCTAGGGCCAGGGCGGGTCCCGGGACCGGGTGCCGGGGCCGAGGGAGTGACCGGGACCTGGGCCGTGACCGGGGCCGAGGCCGGGTCCTGGGGCCGGATCCGGGGTCGAGGTCGAGGCCGTGACGGTGGCCAGGGCAGAGACAAAGGCCGGGACCGGGTCCCCGGACCGAGGCCGGGGTCGGGGCCGGGTCCCGGCCCTGGTCTCGGGACCGGGGCCGAGGCCGGGGCCGAGACCTGGTCCCGGGACCCGGGGCCGAGTCAGGGGCCGTGACGGCGGCCGCGTCCCGGGGCCGGGGCCGGGTCCCGGGGCTCAGCACCTGGGGCGGGGCCAGGTCCCGGGGCTCGGCACCGGGGCCGAGGCCAGGTCCCGGGGCTGGGGTCGTGACCGGGACCGGGGTCGGGGCCAGGTCCCGGGGCCGTGATAGGGGCCGGGGGCAGGGTCCGGGGCTAGGTCCGGGTTCGCGGCTAAGTCCGGGCCTGTGACCGCGGCCGGAGCCGGGGCCAGGTCCCGGGGTAAGGGCCGGGTCCAGAGGCTGTGTCCGGGGTCGGGGCCGTGACAGGAGCCGGGGTCCCAGGGCCAGGTCCCGGGGCCGGGGGTCGGGTTCGGTGCCGGGGTCGAAGCTGGGGCCGGGGTCGGGTCGGGGCAGGGGACGGGGGCCGGGTCCAGGTCCGGGTCCGGAGCCGAGGGCCGAGTCTAGGGGCCGGGGCCGGGGTGCGAGGCCCGGGCCGGGGTGCGAGGCCGGGGCCGGGGTGCGGGGCCGGGGCCAGGGGCCGAGGTCCCCGGCCGGGTCCGCGGCCGGGTCCCGGGGTAGGATCTCGGGGCCGAGTCCCGAGGCCGGGGGCCTGTCCCGGGGCCGGGTCCCAGGGCTTGGGGCCACGGGCCAGGTCCCGGGGTCGGGTCGGGGGCTGGGGCCGGGTCCCGAGGCCGGGGATCGGGGCCGGGGCCGAGGCCCGGGTCCCGAGGCCGGGGGCGTGTCCCGGGGCCGGGGGCCAGGTCCCGGGGCTGGGGGCCGGGTCAGGGTCCGGAGCCGTGACCGGGATCGGGATCGGGACCGAGGTCGGGAAGTATTTTAGTAATATTATTTTCTTAAAATATTGTTGTGTTTTGATAATATGGGTCAAAACGAGTCGGGTTGGGTATGGGTCAGTCGTGGGTCGGGTCGAGTTTGGGTCATTAAATATGGGTCAATATGGGTCGGACCATATTCGACCCGACCCAAACCAGACCCGACCCACCCATTTGCCACCTCAAGAGGAGAGAGCATGATATAACGAGTTATTCATAGGCTCCCGCTAGCATGACAGTCTAACAGTACTATCATTATTTCTAACCCCATAATTTTTTAATTAATGAGCGTTTTATGCAAAACACGCGATGATAATGTGTGGATTTACTGTAAAAAATAACTGACACATGTAAGCTTATTCCTTATTCGTAAGGACTTGGAGATACCATGATAAGATGATCATTTAGGTAAAGTCTTTGTATACTGATATGCTCAGGAGGAACATATGATAATACATCGTAAGCCGTTCCGTAAGGAATACCGTGGACAACACCAACGAACTATTGACAAGGGCATGTGCTACCTTACTATCAAGTGATAAGGAGCAATCTATCATGCAAATATCAATTCCTAAAAGGTGCCGATCATCCTTTCATCTTAAGAATGGCCATTGAATGGGGAAGAACATAGCTGCTGACAGACAGGGAATCCGCAAAAAGAGGACTCTAGATGATTTGGAATAGTGCTGACAGTTTTGGTCGAGAGTTAGAATGAACAGCCGCTGAGACATTACCAAGAAACTCTACTTTGGAAAACCAAGCTTGAATCAACTCCTAGCGGCTCTTAACTCATCACATGGATCTCCAATAGTTAGATTGGAGAATGGACGTTATCAAGAGGATTAAAGCAGCTAGAAGGGGTTGACGAAAAATTGAGAAAGTTTACTCTGTCATTATCATTTTGTGTTCTAATTTTTGCAACAAGTGATGAGAGATTTGGACAAGTATGATAGCAATACTTGCGTTCTGATAATGCAATCTATAGTGCGAGGGAAGCAGTTTTTGTTGATTGTAATATCTCTTGAAGATTATTATGGATTCTAGCCAATATTAAGGCTGTTAATGTGGAGGCTTGGACGCTTGGAGATAAAGTTGAACCACTATAAATAGTTTTGTGCTATTTTATATCAATTCATTATCCCCTATAATTGTACGATAACCTCCACGCTTGGTACTTTCAATATGTTTTTATAGAGGATAATTACCCAGTTCGTCTTAAACCTATTGTAAATATGTCAATTCAGTCCTAAAATTTTTAATTTTGTCAATGTAGTCCTAAATTTTTGTGTGGAATTTCGATATGGTCCTTTGGTCCAATTAGCTAGAAATTATTGACATGGCGTCTAGTCACTGTCGACTATCACCAGGTCTATCTTTTTCTGCCACAATTGGCCGAAATAATTAAATTGAAATTTCACTCGGAAATTCATAACTACATTGGCAAAAATGAAAAGACTTGGAATTGAATTGGCATTGTTCAATAGATGACCTTCCTGTTTCTGTAACGGCCAAAGTATGTCTTGCTATCTTTTGCGAAAGATTGTTTAAGTTTTAAACAACCTATTCCCACTACAAAAAAACTGCCTTTTAGCGACGAAAAATGGCAACGAAATTTTGGCAAAATTCGTCGCTAAAAGAATTTGCGACGAAAAATAGCGACGAAAAAAAGTTCGTCGCGAAAAATGGGTCGCCAAATTTAGGGACGAAAAAATAAAAATTCGTCGCTATTTTGCTACGAAATTAGTGACGAAAAATTTTCATGGCAAAATTCGTCGCTATTTGTTGCCGGAATTAGCGACGAACGGCGACGTTCGTCGCTAGATTTAACGGAAGTAATTAACGGAGATTTAGCGATGAAAAACGGTTTTCGTCGCTAAATTTAGCGACGAACGGTGTTTCTCGTCGCTAAAATTTAGCGACGAAAAATTATTGTTCGTCGCTAATTTGTATATTTATTTTTTTATTGGTATTTCAATTTAGTGACGAAAAATATTTTCGTCGCTAAATTGGCGACGAAAACTAACTGTTTTGTCACTAATTAGTGACGAAAAAATTTTTCGTCGCAAATTTTTTTTTTATTGGTATTTCAATTTTCTGTCTCGTCGCTATAATTTTATTATTTTTATTCATATTTCGAATTTTGCGACGAAAGTTGTTGTTCGTCGCTAATTTGTAAGTTTTCTTTTTTATTTCATTGATATTGCTGCAGTTTTTTTTTTTTGGTCGGAGGAAGTTCAGGGAAATTGTCCAAGAAGAAGAAAGCGACGAAAATTGCGAGGAAAATGAAAGCGATGCATAAGCAAAAGCAGAAGCATTTCCAACGATGGCAACACTTCTAGAGCTCTGGGGCACGCATCACAACACTTCATTTGTAAATACAGATACATACACACACATGAACGTCCAACCAGAAGCCAAAAGACGTAGGACGGCGTTCTGGGGTGGTGAAATCACCGGCTCCGCCGTCGACCGGAGAGGGAGGGGGGGTCGACCGCCTACAATACCACCACCTCCTCCACCTCTACCTCTACCTCTACCTCCACCTCCACCTCCACCTCCACCTCCACCGCCTCCAGCTCCACCACCAGCCCCACCCCGACACCCGCGCCCACACCGCCACCAACCCCTCCTCCTACTCCACCTCCACCTCCGCCAACTGCAACACCACCACCTGCTCCACCGCCAGCCCCGACACCACCTCCCACACCTCCCAAGCCACCTGCAATCCCCGACGTCCACCACGAGCACCACAGCCCTCCGAAAACACCCATGGCCGTCACTACCTCCGGACCCGCGCGCCGAGCCTTTCTCCACAAGGTGGACTGGGCTCTCCCCTGGATTGATAGCTCCGAGTCTTTCGCCGAGCGCCTCCTCGCCTTCACCTGCGTCGAGGGCGGGCTCATGCCGGGGCTCACCTTCTCGAACGAGCTCATCCCGCAGGACGGAATGTAGAGGAGGGGATGGCATGGGAAAAGAGGAAGAGAGAGAGAAGGACTCAGGAGGAAAAAGTGAGGGAGGAGCGAAATTTATTGGCTTCTGAGAGCGGGACAAAATTTTAACAGAGCGCGGGAGAGAATATTCGGAAATTTCAACAGAGCGGGGAAAGAAAATTAGCAACGATTTTTTTTTCGTCGCCATTTAGTGACGAATATAATTTATTTCGTCACTGATTGGCGACGAAAATTATATTTCGTCGCTAATATAATTTTCGTCGCTAATTTATATTTTCATTTTTGAATTTTGTTGACATTTTGATTTAGCGACGAAATATTATATTTCGTCACTAATTGGCGACGAAATACTATATTTCATCACTAAATTGAATATAATTTTTTTATTTTTAAATTTTAGCGACGAATAGAGCCCAACTCTCCGCGTCACGAACCAAATCTCAATTTTTTCTCTACTTTTGGGCTATACAAAAAAGAAATGTCGGGACCAGACCGAAAACGCTAATTCATCGCTAAAATTTTTCCTTTTCGTTTTTATTTCTATCAAATTAGCGACAAAATCATGATTTTGTCGACAATTAGTGACGAAATTAGCAACTTTCTATGTCATATGTAATTTCGCGACATTAACAACAAAACTAACAACAATAATAATGATAATAATAGCAACAAAAACAATAATAATAATAATGACAACAACAATATCATATGTCGTCGTAATAATGATTACACATAAATAATGAAAAAGTCTCAAAAATAATAATCATCATTGTAATTTCCGAAAATTGTAAATGAGTAAAGTACAATGATCTTAAGAACAAAACACGTAATCTAAATCACAAAATTATGATATCATTTGTAATCTAAAAGTGGACTGATTTACTATAATCAAAAGCTTTTTATGTATCTCTTGATTATTATAACATAAAATAAGATTGATAAGACATATCAAGTATATAAAAGATATACATTTAAAATAAGATATGCGGCAATAAATCTTTAATATTCATAAAATAAAGCAAAGTGCCCTAAAAAAGCCTTTTTTCAATCAATTCGAGTATATTGATTTATTGAAAAAAGAAGCAAAATAAAAACGAAAAAGATGGAGCAATCTGGGAATTGAACCCGTGACCACCAAGCACTTCACCCAAGGGAATACCAACGGGGAAAATAGCAAAGTAAGTGACAACCAGATTTCAATTAATATATGCATACACTAAAAGGCGTGACACTAATTTGGACATAAAAACTCCATGGACACCTTCCTTCCTACGGCCAATCCTCCACGTTCGGGTAAAGTTCTTATTATATATCCAAGCCCTATCTTTTTGCATTGTGCCTATATACAAATTAAAGATTTATAAAAGATGATGAAAGTACTTGGGTAAAGTTCTTACCCAAGTACTTCTTGAATTATTTATAGTAGAACGTAGTTAATATGATGAGAATTGTAAATTTGGTCGTTAATTGTATAAATTAATGAAGAAAAGATGATGGTGGACTATAGCGACAAAAAATAATTAGCGACAAAAAACGTAATTCGTCACGAATTTGACGAAAATTCACATAAAAATATAATATGTCAATGTCTCTAGTAAACTAAAATCATCCTTTAATTTTATTAAATGAAAAATTCATTAGCGACAGAAATCTAATTTTTCGACGCTAATTTTGATTATTATGTTTTTTATTTTATTTTTATTTTTTTTTATGATATTGGCGACGAAAATTAAATTTTGTCGCCAAATTTGATTATTTTTTTATTTTTATTTTTATTTATATGACATTTAGCGACGAAACTTCAAGTTTCGTCGCTAAATGGCGACGAACTTTAATTTCGTCGCCAAATTTATTATTTTGTTTTTTATTTTTATTTTTATTTTTATTTATATGACATTTAGCGACGAAACTTTAATTTCGTCGCTCAAATTTATTATTTTGTTTTTTATTTTTATTTTAATTTATATGACATTTAGCGACGAAACTAAAGTTTCGTCGCCAAATTTGATTATTTTGTTTTTTTATTTTTATTTTAATTTATATGACATTAGCGACGAAACTTTACTTTCGTCGCCAATTACCAACGAAATTAAAGTTTCGTCGCTAACTTTGATTATTTTGTTTTTTATTTTTATTTTAATTTATATGACATTAGCAAATTAAATTTAATTTCGTCGCCAAATTTGATTATTTTGTTTTTTATTTTTATTTTTATTTTAATTTATATGACATTAGCGACGAAAATTTAATTTCGTCGCTATTTAGCCACGAAATAATGTTTCGTCGCTAAATTTCGTGGCTAATTAGTCACGAACAGTATGGTCGTCGCTAATGTCGTCACTAATTAGCTACGAAATTTATTTCGTCGCAAAATTAGTGATGAATTTTTTTGTCACTAATTTCGTCGCAAATAGCAACGAACTTTTTTCCGTCCCTATTTTCATCGCTAATTAGCGATGAGAAAAAATCGTCGCTAATTGTTCGTGGCTAAATAGCTATTTTTTTGTAGTGTCCCTCCCCAAATTTGCGAGATTGTAGTAGACTGTGGTTTTTCTTTTCTTTTTTTTGTCTTCGACAAACGATTGTCGCGACCCTCTTGAGGTTGTCGGGCTCTCGAGGGCTAATGGGCCGTCCTGTCTGGTCGGACGCGGGCCTCTCCCAAGGCCCATTACCCAAATCGCAACGGAGGTATGCGTGACCGACTTTCAGTGTGGTCTAGTGACATGTGCTAAGTGTGCATGCCATGGAGTCGCCACCAATCATTTTTTTAGGGTACGATTGGACCACCCAATCGAATAGTTGGGAGTTTCTATTCAATTCTGCGAGAACCAGAGAAATGGTTTCGAGGACTTAGTTACACCAACTGTCAGAGTTGATGCCCTTTCAGTACCTAAGTTGACTGAATTTTCTAGCCTGAGATTCATGCGGATGAGTAAGGTATGAACCCTAAATCTAGAAATTCATGTAGATAGGAGTGATTATCCTAGCAATCACAATCAGTAATAAAATGCCCAACTCAAGGAATCTAGATATGCAAATAAATCACATGGCATTCCTAGTAAGGTCCTATTTATCAATCACAGCTCAAGAATGATTTAGCTGTCCTAGCCATTCTACACACGATCTAACCTAAGAAAAGCATTAGGAAGCATCGAAGGAGTTCGAGAGTACTCACATGGGGTTCGCCGTGCCCTGGTTTGGTCTTGGACGAGCTATCGAGCTCATGCCGACCCGATTATATTTGGGGATCCACTCGGCGTTTTACACCATGAAATCATGTGAAACAAAAATGAAAATATTCAGCAAGGGGCATTTATTGTAGATGGTGGTCGATCTAATTGGACGTCAAGACTAAAAAGATGTAGAAATTTACAAATTAAAATACTCGAATGACATTTTTTTACCAAATTCAACTCTATGCGTCGTGAAGAAACACATGCAATTGAACTTGAATTTTGACTATTTATGAGTTCAAAATGTAAAAGAAATTAAAATAAAAATATTGACTATTTTTCTATATTTTTACGACATCGAACGCTATTTTTCTTCATTTTTCATGTATTTTTCTATTTTTGGAAAATATTAAAAAATATTAAAAAATATGAAAAATTATTTTTTTATCAAAAATGGTTCCTTTAGCTTGGTCAAGGCTACCAAAGATGATTTTTTTAATTTTTTTAACTTTTTATAGATTTTTTATGAATTTTTTAAAAATAAATTATGAAAGACTGATCAAAAATCAGGTGTCAACAACGATGGATAAAATTTGTGACCTATTTCTCAGCACGACAAACTTGATAACGCGTAATGCTCAAACTGATCAAATTAGCTTGTCATTGGCGTGTTGGCAATGCATGAGAAATTATACATCATTTTGGAGAACCAAAGAGTACAAAAATCCATTTCTACATTCAAAATGGCAATATCTGTGGAAATATATATATATATATATGTCCCCTTTGGTATCAGAGCCAGGTTGGGGTAGAATTGGTTGTTCTTTTTAGAAAAGTTGTGAATAAACTGTGTTTTCTAATTGTTCTAAGGTGAAACTCATTTGGAGTCTCTAGAACCTGGCAGAGGTACGTAAGACCATGGTGTGAGATAGCAGAGTTCAAAATTGAACAATTTTAAAACAATTTTATCCATAATGGATCTTTTTAGAAGAACTAATTCCACTTCCAGTAGCTCTATATCTGAGTTATCTCAGATTTCAGACCCTCTAAATAGAGAGGAAATTACAATTGAAGATTTTAACGATCTTTAAAAAATTGGAAAATTCCAAAAGTTAATACGACCAAATTTATGCAGAATCAAAATTCAAAAAACTTTTTAAGTCCAGTGATTACATAATCACAACTGAGGAACGTGACCTTCCTCTTTCTGATTCTTATTGTTTAATTCCTCTTTTGAATCGAGATTCTCTCAAAAAACATGCTTTGAAGTATAATTACCTTCATTTTGGTATGATTCAGGTTGGTGTAAAACCACTCTTGAAAGAAGGTTTGAATACTTCAATTCTTTTGGTTTTAAGAGATGCAAGGATTTTAAGTTATGAAGAATCTGTTTTGGCAACCATCGAAACAAGTCTTTGTAATGGCCCAATTCATTTTGATTGTTATCCAAATTTTTCAGTGTCTTTAAAAGATCCCAAAATAATGAAATCCCTCATTTTGCAAATCAAAACTCATAATTACAAGTTAGATGAATGATCAATTCCACTCTCCCTCATCTATAAAATTCATTACAAAGCAATGGCCTCAGCCTTTGATGCACAATCTTTGAAAGATGCACCAAAAGGCTACACTCTTCTGTTACAAACAGATATTTCTCGGGCAAACACCATTGTCCCGAAAATTATTAGTTGGGATAGTATCACTCTTCCAGCGCAATGGGAAATTGACAATCATGTTCCGCAAATTGCAATCAAGAATGATACTCCTGCTAATATAATCCAACACCCTGAAGGAAGAGTTACAATACAATTCCCCAGGCGTTCTTTTGATACAAATTCTTTCACATCAGCAAGATCTTCCTTTCATGGGTCTTCTTCTTCTTCTCGAAGGTCAGTCAACCTTCATCCAAATCTACCACCTGTCATCACTATTTCGATGAGCAGCTCAGGTAGTATCAATATTTCTGACGCCATTCCAGCACAAGGACATACAACTCCAAGTGCTCCTCCTTTAAATGTTTCCGACCTAGACACAAGTTCTGGAATTGCCAGACCGATCTATCACCAAGAACTTGATTGTCCTGAACCTACTCAATCTCAAATGGAAGATGATTCAGAAGACAGAGAACTTGGTATGCTTGAAAAGGATTTTGTTCCAAACAAAACTTTTCTAAACAAAGATTTTAATTCTGAAGAAAATTCTGAGATCAGAAAATGGTTTTTCGAAAACTTCAGTTCATGTGCCAAACAAATCAAAGACCAATTTTATGAATTTTTAAATGAAATTGGCTGTCACATGTTCTTCTTTGAATGGTTCGAAGACTATTTTCTAAAGAAAAGAGAAATTTATAATCTTGAGAGGACTTTCAAGTGGAAACTTGACAATGACCAAGAGGTGGAATCAAGTCATCCCCCTTTAAGAAAAATCAAGATTACTTTCAGAGAAAAGGAAATTGCTGCTGCACCTTTCAAAGAAATTTCTGAAAATGAAAGTAAAGAGTTTAAGAAAATTATTGAACAGAACAATTTTTTTAATCAACATCTTCACACGATAGGTGTTCAATTAGAAAGGATTGAATCTTCCATTAAGACTTCATTCCATTCTGTTCCTTCTACTTCCTCTTCTACTTATCCCATTCAGCAGAATCCTATTTCCTCAAAATCCCTTAAACAACCTCTATTTAAGAACTTTGAAATGCCAAAGAATTTTAGCAAAGAATTCCATGAAGCACTTTTGCTAAAAAATCAAAGACTTTTGAAAGAAAAAATTATCAAGCAACCTGTTCTTGAAACTCCTAAAGTTTCTAAACCTTTAAAAAACAATTCTCCTCCTGAAAACTAAGTTTTGGTTTTGGAAAAATTCGATATTCCTGAGGTAAATCGAATTTCTTGGAAAGAACCTCAAAAATTGTATTATTCTCGGGCAACTCCGCCTGATCTTGTTTCTGAAGAAATTCCTAATCGTTTCCAAAACAAATATTCAGCCGAGTCTGTTTATGAATGGAATATTGACGGAATTTCTGAACAAAATCTTCTCCAAGTTTTAAGTCAAATGGTTATGTGTGCAACAACTTATAAGACACTTCCTGATACAACCGATCATCAAGTCGCCTATTTAATTGTTGCAGGTTTTTCTGGCACCTTGAAAGGTTGGTGGGATAATTATCTCACTTCTAACCAAAGAGACCAAATTGTTAATGCTGTCAAAACTGATGATAATGGTCAAACTGTTTTTGATGATTACGGACAGATTGTCCAAGACGCAGTTTCTACTCTTTTGTATTCCATCTCCCAACATTTCATTGGGGATCCTTCTGTTATCCGTGACCATAACCAAGATTTACTGTCGAATCTCAAGTGTAAATCTCTTGGTGAATTTCGCGAATACAAGGATGTTTTCTTAAAAAAAGTTTTAATGCGTCCTGATTGCAATCAACCTTTTTGGAAAGAAAAATTTCTTGCTGGTCTTCCTACCATCATAGGAAACCAAGTTCGTAATAAACTTTGCGAACAATTTGGAGAAAAAATTCCTTTTGATTCCCTTTCTTATGGTGAGCTTATTGCACATGTGTACAAGATTGGTACTCAAATGTGTAATAACATCAAACTCCAAAAACAATTAAAGAAGGAAAAATCTCTTACTCGCAGAGGGTTAGGAGATTTCTGTCGTCAATACGATCCTTCTTATTTTTTCAGTTCTTCTAAAAAATGTTCCGGTTCTTGTCCTATTGAAAAACCTTACAAGAAAAAGAAAAAACATTTTTATAAGAAGAAAGAAATTTCAAAACCTGAAAAGAAATTTTCAAAAAGAAAAAGTTCTAAGCCTTTCGAACCAAAAAAGGATTTTAGTAAATTTACCCGTTTTAATTGTGGCAAGAAAGGTCACACAAAAAGATTTTGTAAATTAAATAAAAAAATCAACGAACTTGATTTGAATGAAGACATTCTTAATCAGTTAAACCAATTAATGGTAGATACTAATTCTGATTCTTCCTCTATATGTCCTTCAACCGATGAAGAACAAGTAGAAGAAGGTCTTCAAGTCAACGAAGTTGACACCTCTTCTGATTATTATTCTGACTCTGATTCCTCTAAGGAAGTCAATGTTTTGACTAAAGAAGAACGAGAGATTTTGGATTCAATCGATTCAAGTTCAAATCCTGAAGTTTTAATCAAACGTATTCAAAATTCCAGTCCCAACTTCAGTCCCATTTATAATCTTACTGAAATTTTGAACAGGGGGAAGAAGTCTATAACTAGACCAACAACCTCCAATGATCTTCAGTTTGAAATCAATGAAATCAAAAAAGAAATTCGAATTTTAAAAATCAATCAAATTGACCAACAAAAAGAATTTCTTGATTTTAAAAAGGAAATACTCAAAGGGAAGAGCGATATTCTCGATCATTTTCTTATCAAAACAAATCCAAGTATTTCCATCAATGAACCCTCAAATTCTGTTGACACTGATCCTTCGAAATTCCTAGAACTCTTAACTGAGGTCACCAGTAGGAAATGGATCATCAATGTTTCAATCAAAATTAATGACGGACCCACTTTGGAAACAACTGCTCCTTTTGATACTGGTGCAGACCTAAACTACATCCGTGAAGGACTTGTCCCCACTAAGTTTTTTGAAAAAACAATTGAATCTCTAAAGTCTGCTTCTGGCGATCAGTTGAAAATCAAATGCAAACTTCCTGAAGCTTTTGTAGTTAAAGATGGTGTTTCTTTAAAGACGTCATTTCTTTTGGTCAAAGATTTAAAAAGAAATGTCATCCTTGGAACCCCTTTCATAAATTTGATTCAACCTTTTACCGTCAGCAATGATGGTATTGAAACAAATCTTTTTGACAAAAAACTCATGTTCCATTTTGTGGCAAAACCTCAAACTAGAAATTTGAACGTTTTGCAAGAACATGCTGTTAAAGAAATAAATCTTCTTATACAGGACAAAGAAAATCATCTTTTATTCCTGAAAGAAGAATTAAATTTTCACAAAATCAAGCAACAGCTCGAAACCAAAGAAATTCAAAGAAAAGTTTCTATTTTAGAACAAAAGATAAAAAATGATCTTTGTTCTATTCCTCAAAATGCCTTTTGGGAAAGGAACAATCACAACCATGTTGTGACACTCCATTATGAGCCTGACTTCTCTGAAAGAAATATCCCTACGAAGGTTAGACCTTCACAAATGAACAGCGAACTATTGAAACTCTGTCAAGAGGAAATCGATAGCTTGCTCTTGAAGGGATTAATTAGGAAAAGTCAATCTCCATGGAGTTGTTCCGCTTTTTATGTCAACAAAAATGCTGAAATTGAACGAGGTGTTCCTCGTCTTGTTGTCAATTACAAACCACTAAACAAAGTTTTAAAATGGATTAGGTATCCAATACCTAATAAGAAAGATCTTTTAAATCGACTCCATTCTTCAAAAATCTTTTCAAAGTTTGATATGAAATCTGGGTTTTGGCAAATTTCAATTGCAAAACAAGACAGATACAAAATTGCTTTCACAGTTCCTTTTGGCCAATTCGAATGAAATGTTATGCCATTTGGTTTAAAAAATGTCCCTTCAGAATTTCAAAGGATTATGAATGATATCTTTAATCCTTATTCTAATTTTGTGATTGTTTATATTGATGATGTTTTGATCTACTCACCAAATATTGATTCCCATTTTAAACATGTTAACCATTTTTACAATATTGCAAAGAAAAATGATCTGATTCTCTCTGAAAAGAAAGTTTTCTTATTCAAGACCAAGGTCAGATTCCTAGGTCATTATATCCATCAAGGAACGATTATTCCAATTGAAAGGTCAATTCAATTTGCGGATAAATTTCCTGATGTTTTGAAAGAGAAAACTCAACTGCAGAGATTTTTGGGAAGTTTAAATTATGTGATTGATTTTATTCCTGACATTAATTTGATCTGCAAACCTTTACATCAAAGGTTGAATAAGAATCCTATCCCATGGACGGATCTTCATACGAACACTATTCGTAAGATTAAATCAATAGTCAAAGAAATTCCATGTTTAAGTTTGGCTAATCCTGATGCTTTCAAAATTGTTGAAACAGATGCTTCTGACTCAGGTTATGGCGGCATTCTTAAACAGAAAGTAGAGGGAAAAGAACTAATTGTCCAATTTATTTCTAAACATTGGAATGATACTCAAAAGAATTATTCCACAGTTAAGAAAGAAATTCTGGCAATTGTTTTAGCCATTTCAAAGTTTCAAGGTGATCTTTTAAATCAAAAGTTCTTATTAAGAATTGATTGCAAGTCAGCCAAAGACATTCTGCAAAAGGATGTCCTCAATATTGCATCAAAACAAATTTTTGCACGTTGGCAGGCAATCCTTTCTGTTTTTGATTTTGATATTGAATTCATACATGGTGATTCAAATTCTTTACCTGATTTTCTCACATGGGAATTTTTACAGGGAAAACCACTTTCACCATGCCCCCCAAAAAGGGAAAATCAAAGGCCTCCTCGGAAGCCTCTTCCCAAAATCCTTCAAAGCTGACCCCGATTCGTAGTTGGCTACAAGCTGCCCAAACACCTTCACCATCTCAGCCTGCAGCCCCTAACGAAGCCTCACCAAGTCAGCCACCCCAAAATATTTCAGTTTCAAAACTGATGGCAATCTTGCCAAAAAGTGTTTTGCAGGAATTGCAGAAGTCCTTGGTCAAGGACATTTTGGTCCCAGAGGAGGTAAAATCTCCTTCACCCTTAAACATTTCTCTCGAGGTAGTTCTTGCGGAACAGCCAACCCCTCGAAAATCAAAATCAAAGTTTTTTCAAAAGGCTTATTTTGATAAAGTGATGACTGTGGAAAGAGGATTTTTCCGCAAAAACCTTTATGATTTTGCAGATGTCATGTTTGGGAAAAACTGGTTTTATACCCCACATGACATTCTAAAACCAATTGAATTTTATGAAAAAATTTTGATTCAAACAGGTTCAGTAAAATTTAAACATTCTACTGACAAGGCTCAACCGAGCATTCCAAATTATTCCACTGCGAGAATTTTGAAGGTCATTCACCCTTCGGAGTGGAATAAAAATCCTTTTACTTCAATAAAAATCGATCAACGGCTTACTGAGGTATCACATTTTCGTACATCATTTACGTACTTTGATTACCAACAAGCATGGTGGAACGTCATGTTTCGCCAAAATCCAAATCATAGCCATACTTGGCTATTCTTCTTTGATAGCCCGTTTGAAGCTTCTGATTTACCCTACTGGTTTATCAGATGGTGGGATGCTTTTGGTCCTATGCCAGAGATTCTTCCTCATGACATAAGACAATATTACCAATATTTCAAACAAAATTTCAAACCAAAACCTAATGAAAAGGAATTTCCTCCATTCCTTATGTTCTGTGCAACTTTCTGGCTTGCATGGGTTATTGCCTGGGAGTTTGACTACACCAGGGATGTTCGTGATCAAAATATCTTGATATTGTGCAGACGCTTTAAAACCAAATGGTGGGACGGCTTCACTTATTTTGATAAAAGCTCGGTAGATGCTGCCCACAACTGGATTCAGAAGCGTAGAACCTCAAGTTTAAATAGGAGTCCTACTCCAACACAAATCACTGCTTCAGGACAGACTTCATTCCTGCATGACAAAGCCCTTGTCGTCTCTAAAATATCTGGCGTTCCAGATGAAGAAGAGATGTACAAAATAATGAAAAAGGCTTTAAAGGAATATGAAGAATTGACCCAAGCAGGCTCAAATTCCTCAACGGCATCATCGCACCACAGCGGGAATATCATTGAGGATGACTATTACAACATCAACATCAACCTAGCTGAAGACTCAGACTAGGGTTTTGACGAAGGATGTTTTGTTTGTAACATTTTTAAGTATTTTGATACATTATGGTGTTTCATTAACCGTATTTGTACATTTTACTATACACTGTAGCGGCATTAAAACAAACACTGTAGCACTATGCACTTAAATTGTAGCTACATGAAGATTTTGGTTTTAAATACCCCTCCAACGGACAGAAAGGGGGTCGAGTTCTGAACATTCTCTCTCCATCCTTGAGAGCATCTTCCACATACTCTTTCTCCTTTCCACTCCCCTACCCAGAGCCGACAATACTCACTCTCCTCCTCCGAAGCTAATCCATAGCCTTTCGCCGGAGACCAAAGTTACCTTGAAGTTCACCAAAACCCCTTCCGGGCTCAGATCCATAAGCATTTTGGTTCCTATTCCTACCCAGTTCTTCCCTGAACTGTTTTAAGTTTTAAGTTTTCTGCATCTGTATTTCCAGATCTGTGCATATTTTGGTGTTAACTTTCAGTTTCAAGTTAAATAAAGTGTTAATTTCCATATTCTGCTCAAAAAGACCCACGTTCGGTAGGCTTTGCCACCTGTTGGTGTCCTGAGCATTGTGTACTTTAATTTATGCAACTTAAGTTTCTGTACCTGCATCCACTTGCATACAGCTCCCGGTGACGATTGATCTGTGATCTCCTCTCCCGGATTAGCCACACACACTTCACCAAAACATATTTAAGTTTCTATTCTTTAAATTCAAAGTAATTTATATTTTTGCAAATCAGCCCCAAATTGTGTAGGCTCTGCCTCCTTACTGGTGGTTTTATGTTTCATTTAATTATTGTGCCTTTAATCTCTGTCGCAATTGTATGTTCTTTTGTGGAAGCTTTATATCATCAATTGTCTGTTTATTTTCTGCTCCCCATCTCGTACAGAAATTATTGGAA
The DNA here is from genome assembly GCA_021437785.1 of Rhodomyrtus psidioides. Classification (NCBI taxonomy): domain Eukaryota; kingdom Viridiplantae; phylum Streptophyta; class Magnoliopsida; order Myrtales; family Myrtaceae; genus Rhodomyrtus; species Rhodomyrtus psidioides. The sequence continues at coordinate 13,519,983 of JAILYB010000004.1, read as the reverse complement.
TAACAAAAACAAAAGACGACGTTTTTAGTCTTCCCTTTTAATTTCAATTCTATTTTTGCGGTCTATATATATATATATATATATATATATATATATATATATATATATATTGAGAAGATCACTTCATCGTACTTCCTATGTTCCCTTGTATTCGCACGTGTCCTTTTCTAATTTGGCTTGAACTTAAGAGCTCATCCTTTACTTTATTTTTATTTTTCTTGTTTATTTGGGATAAAGCAAGTTTATCACATTCTTTTTTCTTTCACAATTTTCTTGTTTTCCTGAAGTGCAATCCGTGTCCCATCAACAACTTGATGAATCCATTTTGTTGAGTAACCATTCTTCAAAAGAATCCACTACAACCTAATAATTGCAATTAAGAATGAGATTTAGTTTCAGACACTAAGAAGAGGATTGAATTGGACTAGTTCTAACCTCCCCAAGCTAAAGTCTAGATAAAAAAGGACAAAGAGGTGTCGTAATGACTCATAATAAATTGCCCATTATTGACATAATGCTGCCACTTCTATGGTTGGCATTTTTGCTGGTAAAAGGGATTAGAGGATGGGGATACTAACGATCAATAGGCATGCGATTTTACTGATAAAGATATTAGATCCGTTTTCTAAATTAGTCGTTTGTATCCATAGGTAATGAAAATATATTTCTTTTTTTCTTTTTTGGTCTAAAATGAAAATATATTTCATCGGCCCCTTATTTCAAGGGATACCAATAATTACTTTTAGAAAAGTATTTTTGAAATTACTCATTTTCCTAAAACTTTCATGATCATTTTAATTAGTGCTAACCACACATGTTTATATTAAATGCCAAGTGAGGATTTGTTAGCTGCTACTCTCATCAGCATCATTATTATTATTACCATTCTCTCCCTAGAAAAAAAGGATAGTAACGTGAGTGTGTGCATAGCCACATGCTAGTAATTGTACAAGTACATGTGCACATCCCAAACACACCCGCCAAAGAGGTGAGTAAATAAATGGAAGTGCCTCACTTTGGCTCCACTATCCTCCATGTCAACTATGTGATGGTCTTTGTCTGCCAACTCTCTAGCCAGCAACATGCAAAAAAGCTCAGTCCTGGTGTAGTTTCACTTTAGGAACGATTATTCTTTAACAAAAAAAAATTAATATAACGAAAAATCCGAAACTGATACACATGTAATAAGTTTATCTCAAATTAATTTTTTGGCCTTAAAAAAAATACTCAAACTGATACACATGTGACAAACGAAAGGTAAAAATAAGAAATGAATATGCCCAACAACTGCTATATGTCATCTAACTCAGCAATTTGACGGTAAAATTTAACAGAAACTAATTAACGATATATTTGTCACAAGCGTATTAATTTGAAGTAGTTTTGAGTAAATTTGTCACGGATGTACTAAGGTTTCTCGTGATATTAATAAAAAACCTAAAAATGGAAATAAATTTTGCAAAGTAAATGGCAATTAAATCCTTTAAGTCATACGTTAAAACCCTAGTCCTTGTAGGGGGAGATAGAGAAACCTACATCTACAGGAGTTGGTGACCTCACTAGGATGATGCTCACATAACCCCACCAAGAAGCCCCAACTTATGTAGCCATTAGAGCTTGTGCGTGAATGCTCAACACCACAAAGCAACCCCAGAAGAAACACACACACACACACACTCTCTCTCTCTCTCTCTCTCTCTCTCTCTCTCTCCAGATACCAAATGATGTGGAGGGAGTGGAAGGAGCAGAACAATGGGATCATCAGCGGTGGTGGAGTTAGTGAATGCCTGTTACTGTTGTGGGCAGCTTTGCTTGCTCTCTCTCTAATATCAGCCATTCTCTTGTCATGTGCAGAGGGTGCTTCTTCATCCTCCAAGGACAGAGCAGCTTCTGCTGACGATTCCGGCTTCTATGGCGCTGGATGCGCCGCCGGCTGTGGCGCCGCTTGTGGCGCTTGACGATGTTTGTGGTCGGTTTCTAATTCTCACTAACCTCATGAATTTGAGATGTGGCAAGAACATACACCACTCTGTTTGCACATCAAAGAGAACCCACGAGTTACACTAGATCCACCTTATCATTTGTTTAGTTGATTAGCGGGTATTTGCAATATGGCTATCGTGGCCAGACAAAGAGGCAGTGTTGGATATGATTAAGTTTAACTAGTTGCTTGAACTTTTTTTCTATTTATTTGTGTAGTTTTTGCACCTTTAAGCTTGCTGAAATTTTCCAAGAAAGCTCCCTTGTGGGTATTCAGATGTTATTCAGCCTGTTTGTGGCTATAATCTCCCTCTTGTTGAGCAAAAAATCTGAATGTTTGACTATAAATAATCCACTGGCGTGGTTGGCATGCTATTAATTCAACATTTTGTCAAAATTATAGCACAAAATCAAAGTCAAACACATGATGTTGGATACATGTTGCATTGAAAAAAAGAACAAAGAACTTTCTGATGGTGAGAAACCACAGAAATTACACAGAGTGAGTCTATGTAGAGCAATACCAATCGTAAACATTAATCATGCGGGACTTAGGGCAGAGCGCGCAGCACCATAATATACATAGTACTTCTCCGAACAATCATGTAGGTGACAGGTGTTGCTCAGTCTCACGTGGCCTTGATTATGCATAAAAGTAAGAGCTACATAACACTTTCTTTACTTGGGTTTAATTGCTGCCCTGTGCTGTTACTGATGAACCAGAGAATAGAAGAGAACCAAGAACAGTGCAATATCAAGACATTAGAAATACCAGAGTCTTCGATACCTATGACAGTAGAACATAGACTCGAGATCCGGTAAGAGGAGTCCCGAGTTAAAATAAGTCAATCACATGGACTAAAACTTTCTCCAGGAAAGATGATTAGAAACAGAGCAGTTCACCGACCAAAATGTGTTTTCCTATCCCACATAGCAAGAGATTGGTGATCATTACTCCTAGACTCCTGAGAGAACTAAGGAACTATAGCTTCATGTATGTAGCAAAGAAGAAGAATACTGGGTAACAGACATAATCTAAATGCAAGACATGTCATCCTACTCCAAAACAAACTTACACCAAATTGATCATTATCAGAACAATCTACACGACCGATTCCGTCCTTACAGACTCACATAGGATTCAGACCGTCACCGCAATTTAACTGGCTTACTATCAGAATCAGTATCTGAGAATGTAGAATAAGCTGCATAAACTTTCTTCTTTGCCCCGCAACACGTTTGCTGCCTCACTTTCTTCAAAGCATACAATCCAACCCTACAAGGTGCCTTGACAGCGCGCAATAAAATGGTGAGCGGACACACAATGCACAACAAGCAACAGGAACACATGCATTCTGTACAATAGTAGCAGCATCCGGAAGTCTTCTTCTTTGAAGTTAAATCAGAGCCGGAGGCAGAAGGCTTCCCTTTCATTTCCGCTACAAGGAATTGGATTTAAAATACATGCTGTTGACCTCAAAAGCAGGTATCACTATATCAAGAGAGTATGGCCACTGCCTAAGGAATTTTGTTATCAGAGAATGTACTTAAGCTTTTTCTTTTAGAAGGTGAACCTGATTCTTCCTTCTCTGCCACTTTTTATACTTTTTGCTAGATTACACCTTATCAAACACCGTCCAGATTATTCACTTCCTCGCTTTTTCTGAAACCCTTTAGACCTTTCTTTATCAACTTAGTACGACGGACTGCAATTTCTACACATCCCTTAGATGCTATATTCTTAAACTCAAAGGCAGTGCCATGAGTCCCTTAAGATGCTATATATTCCTTCAGTCAGTATGAAAAATACTCTAGCAAATAGCGAGACGAGAGAAGGTAGTCCATTACGTCGGCTCAGGAAGTCCTAAATCTTTCAACACAAGCAAATAAAAGGAGAAAAAACTAAATGAAAAAAACCATGAACAGAGCCTTACCTTCAGTGAGCATCCGACTTCATCATCAACCAAATCTATGGATAGAGAGAACGCCATAGATGTAATTCAATAGTTGATGAGATTTCGCTTCATTCTCTCTGTCTCACTAATAGCAACAACCACATCAGAATAGGCCCTTTTGAAGTCTTGCACCAGTTCAACCATATCAAAAGCTCGGAAGGTAAGAACATAGAACAATTCAAAATTCAATTCCTCTTGAAGCGAATATCTTTATCATTCACAAATTTACATCTGACGCTAGAAACTGGAAAGATTCCGCACAAGTTAATTACATTACTCCAGACAAAACAACAAATCGCCTGCATCAGATGTGCAAGATAACAGATCTAGAGTGCTACGTGTGTATTAACCTTATCCCTTCCTAACTGACGGTCTTATGACCTGGTAATGAACAGATTACCAATCTCTCAATCACTGTCTTCACCACTTTTAACATCTTCACGTCTAACGTCAGAAGGAAGCTGATCAAGTAAGCTCTCATCGTTTTTTCCCGCCAATTTCCGCTTCAAAATTTCCTCGAGAATTGACGGAATCGCATCCATGTTGCCATCATTGTAAAATGTTAAGATCTTCCTCTTCAGTTCTGGAAGTGAGAATTCAACTTTGAACATAAGTCAAATGCTACATTACAAAGTAATCACCTATAATTTGTCCCCAAAAAACCAATATCACCTAGATTTTACAACCATCCAAACAAAACAGAGCACATACAGTTCAAGTCCTTTTCCCCTATGACAAAAGGTATCACCAGTGGGTAACCCAATAGATGTACCAATTTGAAAGGACAACGCAAGTCCAGAAAAGTAATTGGCAACCTCAAAAAGAAACGCGAAGCAAAATTGTTGATTAACATTCATATCTCATGGCAATTGCAACTGTATCAATCTCAAAACCATTGAAAAGACCACGTTTTCCAGGCGTTCCACTCCAGCATTTTCACTTGCATGATTTCCAAAAGTGCAAAGCAATTGATTTTCTCCAACCAGTACTCGTCCACCGATATCAAGAAAGAGCAAGAGATAAAAAAAAATTGACCCCACATCTCTGCATCCCTAACCTTCTCCGCCATCGTCATCGGCATGGGAAGCATCGTTCTCCTGATCTCGGGGCTTGTTGTGTTCGTCGTGGGAGTAGAATCTGACCCTATTTACGATCGAAGCAGAAAAGGAAACGATGGGTCGATTCCATTGAGAGCAGAGAGAGAAGCACTTGAGCAGACTCCCAGTCATGGCTTCTCCAGTTCAGGGGTTCAAGGCCAGATCAAGAGTGAAGATGCAGGCAGGGTTTTTGGCTAGGGTTTATAACCGAGAGAATTACCATTATAGGTAGTAGATGAACAGATTGTGGGCCTTTTGGGCCAGCTTATACCTGAGCGCTGAGCCCAATTTCTGGATCTGGGCCTTTCATTTGGGCCAGAACTGCACTGAGCCTCTTTTGATTTCTTTTCTTCTTATATTATTCCTTCAATTCACGCGCTATATTTTAACAAAATAGGTCAAAAGGATTCCCATATACGAATATAAAGAATATTTTAAATCTCGTGGACAAGCGATGCGCGATACTTCGACAAAGTTAAATGGCTAAAAATCCTTTTTTTCCCCCTCTTTTCTCTGTTCTCTTATACTAGTAAAGTGAAGTCTTTCGAGATTTGCAATTGCGTACTTCACCTCCTAATTAGTCACATCACCATACTGATATCCTCCAATCATCTCGCTCCACCACCAAACACTTTTTTTTTCTTTCGAGCTGAAGAGCGTGACGTACTGTATTAAGCAACCTAATTACGACGACACAATGTCGATCTCACATAAATCAGACGCTCCCCAATCGTTATACAAATATTTACTCCACGCTCGCCATGACGTGATAAGAATTTTGCCCGTGTCCCATTAAAGAGAGAGAGAGAGATGCCTGACTCGATTGCTGTGGAGATGATAAATGAACATTTCACTGTATAACTATCTCTATCTAGAATAAGCCGCAATGAAGGGTCGTGAGGTGCCAAGATTGGCCAAACTTTGCTTTTAAAATTGGGTGGGTGATGCACACAAAACACACTTGGATAAAATTCAGTAATTGCAGGTCAAACTTGGTGATGGAAGAAACTTACATGAGAGTAAGGCGTCGCTAGGGTTTTGAGGGCCACGTTACGTCAGTTGTCCATCAATAATTGAAGTGTATGTTCTTGCTTGTTGGTTGAGCTCACCTATTAAACTTCTATGAGGCTACGCTAACGCTTCTTGATTAATTGAGTCGCACTTTGAGTTCATTAAAGAAATGGAGTTGTACTTGCTCTTCTTTCCCCCCCTCCTTTTTTTTTTTTTTGGATATACACACATATAGAGAGAGAATAATAAAAATGAATCTTGAACTTTGGCCCAACGTGTGATACAGACTCTGACCTGTTAGTACAAGTTCCATTTAATCCCTGGACAACACGAAAATGATTAATATTGTTCCTCCATTAATTCAAGCTCAACGACAACCTTTCTAGCAAAAGAAAAGGGTAACGAAGAATGTTGTCGTATAATTTAGGAAAAGAATTAATACGTACTGAAACTTTAGGGATCGTTTGAAACAATTTTAAAATTTCATGTATGATATAACACGTTGAGCTAAAGATCAGAGATGCCGTTGCACGTAAGATGAAAGTTCATCTATCATTTGTGTCATTATTCGATGTAAAAAAAAAAATAGCAAATCTAGGGTGCCGAAAATCTTTTCATTAAAGGCATATAGGCAATGGAGCACAGGAAAAGTAAAGGAAGGAAAAAGGTGGGGGGAAATATTGATGATGAGCATGCAAAAGCTGTTGTCGAGCGAGTTAAAAGCTCAATCATGTTGAAGACAAAACCAAGCTTTTTTTTTTTTGAGGCAATGCAGGCCGTGACCTAAACATAATCATGGGTCGTTAAGGCTGTGTTTGGCAACGTTTCTATTCTGAAAATATTTTTTGAACATTTTTTTTTCTGGTCCCGACTACGATTTCTTAGAACAGAAACGCATTTGATAAGTAAAAAAATATATATTTTTTTTGCCAAAAGGAAAGATCGGCGGCGACCAGCGTCCGGTGACCGGCGGCGGCGGCGACCGGCAGTGATGGCTTGCACAAGCTCGCCCTCGAGTTGTTTGTAAAAAGTATTCAAAAACCCAGAAACAAGTTTTTTTTTTTTGTTTCTTTTTTTGGCTTCATGGAACATTTTTTTTACCATACGCGTTTCTGTTCCAAAAGTGTTCAATTTCCAGGTAGTGTTACCATGCGCCCTAAGTGTCTCCTTTTTGCAATCTAAAATGGATGGATGATTAGCCACGCAGACTACCAGGTGCCGTGGAGGTGCAGCGAATGCATGTCGCCACCCTTTCCGACCGCTCGATGCTTAGCGCAATTTTTTTTTTTCGTTTTTGGCCAGAATGCATTATAAAAATATGAAATTTCATGTCGATTCATATAGCTCGCCTTTGAAACACCCCCCCCCCCCTTTTTTTTTTTGCTATCCCTTTCTCGTGATCTAAGTTTTTCGTATTTGGTAGGCGAAGTGTAAATCCACTACAAAGACCTTCTGGGCCTGTGGCATGCCCTAGCCTTGGCATTGAGTAGCCTTCACTTCCTCCTAAACTTTATCAATTCTAAAAAATAAAAGATTTCTAAACACTTTCTGATTAAAACAAAAACTATACACTAGGTTTTTGCTTCAACTTACCCTAGACTCTGTGACTACATCTCCTTGTTAGGTATAATGATAGAAGTTTTTGAACTTTTAGAATGATCAATTGATTGATTTTTTTTTTTTGTTTGGCTATACTATAAGATGAAACAAAGGTCCACCGCTTGTAATTAGACTCTATATTCCTAGTTGATGAATAAACTAGAGAGAGAGAGAGAGAGAGAGAGAGAGAGATGACCATATGGGAAGAGTAGAAGGAAAGAAAGAAAAGTCAAAAAGCATCTCTTGTTTACCCTCTTTTCTTTTGCTAATCAAAGCTTTGTCAAAAAAGAGAAAAAGCAACCCAATTGGCTTCGCTTCTTTTTTCTGGTTAATTACAGCTTGCCGACGGTAGTCACTCTCCCCAATGCCTCGCTTTCAATCAGATAACCCATATGTCTTTGCCGGGTGCTTTTAATGGCAGGAACAATAATTGGGTTTGGGGAAAAAAAAAATTAGAGATTGTAAATTATTTTAATGATTCATAATGCGTGGAATATAATTAGCAACCGTGATTTTTTAAATTTCTGACATCTCTTTTCTGTACTTTGAACTTCATCAAAAGTTGTTTTAAAGATAATTAAAAAAAAAGATAATGCACAGTACACACCAGCCAATAGTCCATTTATCAAATTAGGATTAAAACGCAAACATATTTAACATCGACGAGGCGAACGACGATAGCCGCCGAGATCAGCTATCGGATTTGTCAATTGGAAATCTGTTATCGGCATGATATGAAGAATCGGACGATATCTGACTCCGACCGGCCCAAGTACATATCGAACCGGCTAATTCAAATCGTGTTAATTACATATTTGATCACGTATAGTTATCAACTGGCCAGAAAATTAGTATCTTGGACGAGCCTAAGCAGTGATGCGAAGGTGGACCATAATTTTATAGCGGGGGCATGACTCGAGAATTAACAAATTGATTATTTTTCGTTTTCCTTTAGGTTTGTTGAGTCGTTCCTCCTCCTAATTTGATGCATTGTTACTTAATTGCTAGTCAACGAGAACTTATCACTCTTTTATCACGAGAGGAGAGATATATTGTATCTCTACAATACTCGGGCATTGTTGGTCTGTGGTTAAGAGTACTTCCGATCATGTGAGGATTTTAAGGTTGTCAATGGAAAGAATGAATGCCGGCGGACTAAAAGAATTTTTCGATTCGAGCGAAGAAAAGTGTCGCCGGTCATCTTTTGAATCAGTCCAATCCGGAAGCCCCTCTCTCTCACTCTCTTCATAACCATGGGCGGCCGGGCTCAAGGCATCCATGGTCGCTATTGAGCTCGAGCTCGCAGCGTCCATGGCCATGGCCACCATATCCGAGCAGGTCGGCGGCGAGCCGGCACGGTCGACGTCGGCAACTCGTTCCGAGGCTTGCAATGGCGATGGCCGGCGGTGGGGGAGGGTAGGGATCGATGGTCGGGAGGGTTTCGACGTGGGTGATTTAGATTTGGTGCTTTGTTCATTTTCTGTGTTGATGATTTTGCCACCTACGCGAGTCCATGAATCATCGGTAACACTAACTCAATTTTTAAAAATTAGTACACATACATTTATGTCGGAAGATGATGGTCTTTTTCTCTTTTCTTTCGAGTAAGTACTTAGTCGATAGGTTACATTCATGTTACTGACCAAAGATTCGAAGATTCGAAGTTACGTGAAAACTCCGAAACCCTATATTCGAATCACCTTCCGGGGATCGGGCATAGACACAATAATGTTCCACAAAAGTCTAAAACTCAGCAAGACTATGCTAAATCACAGAGCCCGACACGTATCGAATTCGTATACTCAGTGCTTAAATTACGGTGACACTTATGGATGATTCAAAGGGGGAACTAGCAGTAGCGCGGACAAGATCTGACTATTGAGAAAAAAAAAAAAAAGTTAGGCAACGAGAGGAAAAATCAATGGCGATGCAAAGTTCTAGTCAAAGGATGACAAGAAGCGCACCAGAAAATGGGAAAAGCCTGTCGCCAGCATTTGACGAAACAGGCGAAAGATGAAAGGACGTGGCTTTTCCTTCACGTGCCGCCGGTCCGTTCCCGGTTCGAACGCCTTTCGCTTCTTGCATATCCAAAGCGGTCGAGTCCTGGGAATTTCAAAAGCCATACCAGGGCATACCCCCCCTATCAGATCGAACGCATGGGGCATCTGGAAATTTGGACCGCCCTGTCTTCGTACTCCGCAATGATTGGGGAATGTATATTTTGTCGCACGATCTCGCTGGAGTAGAGCATAATTATATTAGGATTTGACGTACAATCAAGTCGAAGTAAAACGTTAAGCGAGAAAGAGAAATCAAGATATGAGGTTTTATCTCTGTTCACTCTTAAAATTGCGGCTACATTCAGCAAATGATTTCACTATAATTAGCATAATGCACATCTCATTACATTATATATAGCAGTAGCTACTCATGAGATCAAATTCAAATTGCAAATTAAAAATTAGGGGTTTAAATTATAAAGGGGCGTTGCCTAGCTCCTTGAGGCCTCCGCCAGGGCGAGTCCCTCGGACCCCTGTCGGCTCAATGTGGGGCGAGATCCATGTGCTTTTCTATCGCGGGGAGGATGAAACACACCCAAACAGATTATGCGCTACATGATTAGACTCGATCGGTGGTTTCGTGCCTCCTTCTGCCAATCTAGACTCCGGCAAAGGCAGACGGGCAAGCCCGAAAAGCACTTTGTACATTGAAAATATCTAACCGGATATTCTGTGATCTGCCCACTTGATCGGTTCTGGCAATAAACATGGATCATGACTTAACCCTACGTGGGTTTTGAAGGCGCTCATAATGTCATCGCTCTCGTCCTCTGCACCTGCATTGTCATGCTTCTTTTGCACCTCTGAAATTCACATGCCACCAATCTGAACAACTTCCAAGCTGTTTTTGCTTCATCTTCAATCTATCCTTCCCCCTCTTCAAGCTATCTCCCATTCCAATACTTTCACGTGCCAATTCAACTTGATCTATCAGCATGGCCTAATGGAAGGAAAAACAAAGATGAGATGAGAACAGAGGAGTTTTTAGGCAGAGCAAAGAGCTCATATCGAGAAGGGTTACCATAACGAAGAATCTCAAATTGATATACTCGTGATATATTTATCTCAAATTAATTTTTTTATCACGAAAAACTCCAAACTGAAATATCCATGATAAATTTACTCTCCGTTAGTGAAACGTCAACTCAATCACGAAAACTCCAAAGCGATAAATATTGATACACTTATCAACTATCTAAGTGTCGTCCAACTTAATTAACGAATGGTAAATCTATTACGTATGTCGTGATTTTTTGGGGAGCTTTGAATGTGGAACTGTGTGAGACGTGAATGGGCCCCACTGAATTGGATGCTTTTGTCTGCAGACATAACATATTAGCAGCTCATATGATTACAACTGTTTTTTTTTTCTTTTGGGGAGGTGGGGCTTGGCTAATGAAATGCCAAGTTATGATAGTTGTAATCCCAATCCCACTCAAAATGCAAGTTAAAAACGCATTTTTGACCTTCTGATTTTCTTCATTGGGGATGATGACGAGCTGGGCCCCATTCAAATGCTGTCCACTCTGCTGCACAGATCTGACTTTTTGTATCCACTGTGTCTTCTACTCCTCTCCTGCAACTTTATCTCTGCACCTCAAGCAAGACAACAGCCAGGCCTCCAAAGGCTGAATTCCCTAAAAAACCCTCAACTCTAGATCTAGACCCAAATCTACCCTAAACTTTTTCTTATCACATAAAAAATCCCCAACTTTGATTGAATTCCCAAATCTGTCCATCCGTTAGATTTGTATTCTGTTTGCACTGTTAATGTGTACTGTTGGCCACGTGTCCAACTTTCTTATTTATTTGGCTTTTTTTCTCTTCTCACTATCACGAAAGTTTGATTTTATCAGAACTATTGCTCTTATATTGTCACGTCACTCTTTCTCTCTCTCCCCCATTAATGTCTTCTGTGTGTTTCTTTCCTGCAACAAGTGGATCCGCCCCTGCTCGATAAGCTTTGACACTCAGCCATGGGACTTGGTCCTGGTCGTCTAACTTTCTTCTTCGTCATCTAGTTCCTGAACTCGTGGGAGCAATGCAATAGCACCTGCGTCCTCCGCCTTAGCCCTACGGCTCTGTGGTCGCGATGAGAGACTCGAAATCCTACTCACAATTCGTTCCCAATGCGATGAACGGGCCTACCGCCATCGAAAATGGAAACATTGACAATGCGGGCTCCAGTTCGGCTTCGGTGGCGGCGTCGGTCGAGAGGAAAGTATCAAGATCCCGATCCATTGGGTGCACGAAGGTCGAGTCCCAGCGCAAGGCTGCCGGTGGCGGCTGCGGCCATCAGAAGCCGAGGATTTCCACCGCGCCTGGCAGCGAGAGGGTGAGGTGCGGCGGGATCTTTGGCGGGTTCGCTGCGATGGCCTCCTCGTCGTCCTCGTCTTCCTTCGCACTGGTTGTCACTTGTCAGCGGCAAGTTGTTTGGCCAATCAATAAATGGCCCACAACAACAGCAAGTCGTCGGGGACAGCCGCCGTTCATGGAGGGGCGAGGTTTTACAAGAGATGGACAATGACGTGGGACTTGGACAATGACGAGGGGAAAGAAAATGTCAAAGGAAAAAAAAATTTAAACAGGTGGAGTTGGAGGTGGATTTAACGGAGTAAATTGGATGAAAATCTAACGGCGGGGCAGACTTGGGAACTCATAAGAAGTTGGTGATTTTTAATGGGACAAAAAAAAGTTGAGGGTAGATTTGGATCTAAGCTTAAAGTTGATGGTTTTTTAAGGAATTAGGCCGGCCTCCAAAGGAAAAAGGTTTCATTTTTTTTTATTTTTAAGAAAAAAGAAATGGTAAAATGTTTTGTGTGATAAAGAGATAGCAAGCACTCTCCTCCTGATCTCCCATTGATAAGTAGAATCTGTCGAAACTTAGAAAAAGCAGCAAAGCTCACTTGCAGAGGTTCCAGCAGGGTCCTACGGTCTTTCTTGTTTCCTGGAAAAAGAACTCCTACTGTTCCTACAAGAAGACAAGCCGTAGCCCACTCAACAACCCAACATCGCCAAAATTAAATCTTTATGGCCAGAAAAAAAAGCAGAGAAGATAAAAATTAAATCTTTGTCACAGGAATTGCAAAAGCTAGGGGAGGAAAAGAACAAGGGAAAATTCAAAACCAATATCAAGAATTCAAAGACTCCTCTCCTCTGAGTCCTCCCTCTCCCTTCACTAAAAGAATCCCTCTTTCTGCAACACTCATTCTTCTCTTCTAAAGCTTAATCACCCCAAATATTCCATCTCTCTCTCTCTCTCTCACACACACACACACAGAGAAATCATGCCTATTCTGGGAGAGAGCTCTGAGCACACCAAACCCAGAAGGCCGAGAAACCAATTCAGCAATCCCATTCAAGAAACCACAGATCCAAGTCCATCACTCTTCGTCCCTCCAAACCGCGCTAAACCCACCATATCTTCATTCCTCCAACCGGAATCCCCCAATGAACACGTGCCGACGACCATGAACCTCACCAAGAAGAAGCATTTCGCATCGTCTAGGTTCAGGGGACTCGGGTGTACGGCCTCCGCATCGCAGCAGGTCTCTGTGCCGGCAGTGATTAGGGCATCTGCGGATTGGGAGAAGAGGAAGGTGAAGAAGAAGAAACAGAAGAGAGGCGGCGGCGGCAGCAATCAAACAGTGGGGATCGACGGTGGTGGGTCAAGCTTTGGGGGTTGCAATTCTGGGTCTTCTTGTGTGGTGGCTGAGGACGCGTGGTGTGGTCCTGGAATTGGCTTCTCCGCTGCTGATGCTGATTGTGTGGTGGTCGGCAGGAGGAACTTGTCTGCAAGAGGGACGATTGATGGCGATAATTTTGGTCCAAGAGAGGTAAAAAAATAAATAAATTGCATTATTCTCTTCATTTTTATCATCAGATGCATGCTTTACTTAATTCCTGAACGGAAAAGAGAGCTAAAGATTGATGCTTTGCTTCTTTCTTTGTTGCACAAGATTTTACTTCTCTCGGTATCTGCGAGTAATAAATAATCTCTTTGGCATTTCTTTAGATAGGGAAGAAGAAAAGGGTACTCTTGAATTTAGAGCTCATTGAATTTTCCTCCATTTTTACGAGGTTTGATAATGCCTTTTTTTTTTTTGGTCAAATTGATGATGCTATTGAAAATATGTCAAATTTGGCTATTTTCTCTTGGCTTATGGCATTTGCATACAGATTCGTATATTTGATATTTTTGAAGTTAATATAGCTTAATAATATCTTACTATTATACGATGTGATCTTTGTTTTTGTCTTTTGTGTTCGAAAGGTAATTCCTTTTAATCTTTCCCAAAGTGAATTCACAGGCACCACTCATTCCATATAAAAGCCGCTCGCTGAATGGACTGACCATACTCTTATTTTGTTTTTGGTTGAGCTCATATTTGGACCGACGATTTGAAAAGATTTGCGTTGATCTTATCTGTTTTGAGGTAATATTTGCTGATGTTTGAGAATCTTATTTTCTTCTTGTTATCACATAGGATCACAAGAGTCACAGTGTGATTTAATTTGGAGAGAATCACGGTTCTGTTTGCCATCTTATCTATTTCGCCATGGTTTGATCGGAAGAGGAAGAGTCTCTCTCTCTCTCTCTGCGTTTGTGAAAGTTTAAGTGGTTTTCTGTGGAAGGTGATCTTAATCATCGCTTACGTTCTCCTGATAGTTTGCTGTTCTGCCGTTTCTGTCCTATGTGAACTATTTTCTTCTGCAAGGAGATGGAAAGTTTTGGTTTTTGCACCCTAAAGTGTCCAGTAATAGATTGTTTCTAAGATATGGTTATTGATAATATTTTACAGCGACATTGTGTCTCGCGGCGGACTGTGAATCCGGAAGAGTTCGTGCTGGATTCCGACATCCCCTTTGGAACCACTCACTCGGGTTCGGATGCATATGTGCCTGGACCTCGCCGCTACCGCCATATTCGACATCCTTCACCTGAAGGCCTTGCTGAGGTTTGTTTCGGATGCGCTTGCTTTCGATCATGCTATGTCTCTTCCGAGTAATTTCTCTGTGAGGAGATGAACTGAGGGTTCTTCTCTTGATTCATTTGTCCCGTGAAACTACACTCCCTCTTGCATATCACCCGGATGAGAAAAAAAAAACGAACTTCTGTGGGAGGATGGTGCGTCTGTCTTAGGATTCACCTGCATCCAGATGTAAGAGAATGAATGACGTCTGTGGTTAGTTTCATGTCGTAAATTTCACGACTTTTGTGCCTAGATTAGTATTCTATCAAGGTTTCTTGCATAAGCAAAAGCTCTACGTTTTGCATCGACAAGAAAAGCTTCATCTCTCTAATTTCTGACAATGTAAATGGTTTGTTTTCTTGTTCTTTGCTTTTCGCCTCTTCAGAGGCTTGGATCGCATCGACAGTTATGCGCTAGGATGTGCGAAATAGAATAGATCGATGAGAAAAAGTTCTCATGTTTCTAGCTTTTTTGTGTAATTTTTAAGTCTGTAACCTGTGTAAAGTCTGCTTAAGGACAGAGGCTAACTTCATTTCTATGTTTTGTTTTATCTGAATCTTTTGAGTGGGTTTAACGGCACTTATCACATCAAGCTCCTCACATGCCACATTCCTCGTTCGTTAATTTGTTTTATATCTTGAAAATTTCTTCGTAAATCGTTCTCAAATTCTTAGTAGACTGGCTTAAATGGACAGAACAACTGACATTTTCCTCTGTGATGAGAAGCATGACTAAAGATATAGATGACTCGTTAGCTAGCAAAAGCATCACTAATATTATATCTGAAATAATTTTGATTCGGAGTACCTAGAATAGCCTGTTATGTAGGGGTGAGCGGTTCCAGGTTCCGTATAGGTTTCACCTGGAACCTGGAACCTAGAACCTACTCGTCTATACAGGTTCCTCATTCTTGGGAACCTAGAACCTACCCTGCATACCTTGGAACCTAGAACCTATCCTGTCTCAGGTTCCAGGGTCGGTTCCAGGTTCCACCCAGGTTCCACATATATTCTTGGTTGAACGATCAATGTGACTAATTGCATCTAATGACCACCATCTACCACTAAAATCTACTAACCACAAATTTTATTTAGACACACGAAAAGTATGAAATAATAACAAAGTAAAAGACTCAATGATAAAGTAGTTCCGAATTACATACTCATCATCGTCCTTATAAAATACCTTAGAATGACGTGAAGACATATACTAAGAAAAAAAATAAAAGCTTGCTTCAGGTTCCAGGTTCCATCTACCTAGAACTTGGAACCTACCCGTCAAAGCAGGTTCCCTAATTTTTGGAACCTGGAACCTACCCTCTATACCTTTGAACCTGGAACCAATCGGTTCCCACCGGTCCGGTTTTACAGGTTTCAGGTTCTACCTTGGAACCATGCTCACCCCTACTGTTATGAGTAATTTTTTGAGACATACTGTTGCTGTGCCATTAATATAGAAATACGGTTTTAGTTTCCAATTCATCCATTGGAAAATGTTCTTTGAAGAACTCTGTTTGTCTATGCTTGTTCTGTCCTATATATATTTTACATTGCTTAACCCGGGAGTGAAGATGCTTATAAGAGAACTGTTGCAGCGTCGCAAGCACCCTGTGTCTTACCTAAGAAAATATGGATTTTGAAATTGCTGCTTAACTGGATGGCCGGACAAAAGGACCTTAAGCGGAAAAATTTGTGATTTCATTATGTGTGGGTAGGAAATTTGTGAAAATTCGAGGCTGAAATTGGAGATGGATCGCATGAAAACTTGTTACTGATTTTGGCTGATCCGTGATCATTTGAAGCATTTGAGGTTAACTGGGTCTGTTCATGAAAATTTTAAGCCAGAGTTCTTAGGATAAACAATCTACACTATAATGCTGTTGATAATTTTAGAGGCAAAGCTGTGTCAGGACTTCAGAGTTACTGCTCAAAGCTTGTACTTGATAAAGATTTTGCATTTTACTGAAGTAATTCCTCGAGTTGGTTGATTAATGTAGAATTTGGTCATCTGAGTGCTTGCAGATTATGATGCTTCACACAGGTTTTGTAATGGGAGGAAGGTTAGATGCACTTGATCGTTACCGAGGCTGGAGACTCGACATTGATAACATGACTTATGAGGTAAATATGATGTACAAGACAACCTCCGTCTGACGCTCATGTTGATCTGACATTCTGACCTGAATGTTCTATGCGTTACTTATCGACACCTTCTTCCTGGGCGTTGCTCACAGCAATTGCTTGAGCTTGGAGATAGGATTGGCTACGTGAGTACTGGCCTCAAAAGCGATCAGATAGCTCACTGCATCAGAAAAATCAAGCTCACAAATCTGAATGATTTGGCCCGTCATTTCGCTGCAAAAGCAGACAGGAAGTGCAGCATTTGCCAAGTACGATGAAAAAACCTTTTTACTCGGTTTCAGAATATAAAGAAAACGGATCTACTTGCATTCTCAGGCCAATTTGCCCTAATCTTCTTTTTTACTCACTCTGCTGTTAATGATTTCTGGATGCAGGAAGAATTTGAAGAAGGCGATGAGCTCGGGAAGTTGAATTGCGGGCACGGGTATCATATGGAATGTATAAAGCAGTGGCTTGGGCAGAAGAACACATGCCCGGTTTGCAAGTCCGAAGTGGTGGCTCGGTCCTAGAATCATCGCGAATCTTAGCCTTGGCAACTGCTTCCTCAGCCCCCAAGTGTATAGGTTTTGTTTCCTATATTAGGAGAGCCCATTCTTTTCGATCCAGATGCATTTCACACCCATGCTCATTGTTGAAGTTTGATCTTTTGTTCTCCTTTGGCAAATTTTTTTTTTTTTTGGTTTCAATTCTAAAAATATGATTCGGAATTGTCTGAGATGCTTCAATCTGATGATAACTTATCCAATTTATACTCTCTGATGACATATACATTCCATTTGCATGGAGGGGCTCATCAACAGATGCTTCAAATGTATTGCTAAAATGATGTGCTTGGTGACTCTTGTTTAATAGTCTCTTTTGGGAAGGGGGAAAGAAATGTATCCGCGGAAGAAAATTTGTAATCACTGCAGTGCCGGCAATGGTAAAGAAACTTTCGAGTGAAACAAGAAAGTTAATTCGCGGCAACTAGTGCCAAAACTGATCGACCAAAGTCATATCCTGAATTTCACTTCTATTTTTCATATCGGTTCGGCAAATCGATGAGAAACAAATGAATTTTGCACCATGGCCATATCAAAGTTTGGAAGAGTAATCCAAGCTGTGTTTTTGGGATCCTAAATGACTCTAACTCAACCCCACGACATGTCTGGTATGCCCATTAGTTAAATTTGTTCATGTCTTGGGCATCAACACCACTTCTATGTCCTCACACGGATATACACGAGATCTTTCTTCCCATACACTGTTACAAGCTTTCTACAACTTTAGTGGTACAAGAAACTTTTGCAGATCGACACTGTACAGTAACTGATGCGATATACATGACCTAGATCGAGGGCACATCCCTTGTGGATTATGTATTAGATTTTGGGATTTGAGGACAAAAGAATCAAATCAGAGGAAAAAGTCAAATCTGGTCGTGGCGATTGAGGAATTGGATTATGCACGGATAGACTTGAGCAGGTGCCTACATGAAGAAATAAGTTTAAGATGCCATTCAATCAAAGTCAAATTGAGAGTAGAAGAATATTGAGTGCCATCACTCATAAAACCTGTATAGAATATCAGTTGGTGTTAAAAATAACAGAGATGGTGAGCCTTCCATACCATTCCACCACCCACCAGATCATAGTGAGCATAATGTGGACCGCCGGGTTCACCAAACACTTTGTAAGTCAGCAGATGCTTCGGTATAAGCTTTGCCGTTTCTGCTCCACATAGAATGACCATCACCAGAGAGTAAAGACTGTGACACAGAGAGTCAATATATGGGCTAGTTGAGGATGGAATACACCAGTAGCATACCATATACGGCATCGGGTGGACATATGAGATCTAGATCTCCAGCAAGGGCTAAGACTGGGACATTGCACTTATCTATATGATCTTTGTAAAAGAAAGTCCCACTCCGGTCACATAATCCACCGTCTTGAAATGCTGTCGTCAGCTGTAAGAGAAGCCTAGCAGGAACTGTGCCTGCATAAGGTGGCGAGATTCAATCACTAACACAGATCTTATTACCAATGACATCTCACTGAAGGCAACGAAGAACTTAGAAAAGAAATGATTCATTGGCAATGCCTTCAACATACAGGTCAAACATCCAAATAGCTTGTGGAAGATCTGTTTAGCATAATGCATGGAGGCAGCTTTGACGAAGAGAATCATCCGCTGAGTACATTAAATCATATGGGCGTGCTATTACTGTAGGAGACGGTATTCAATATGATAGAGTTTCATACCCCTGTAGTACCAACAAAACTCTTCACAACTATCAAACATATTGTGCACAAAAGACTACTACATCCAATGTTGTGGATTAAGGAGAAACTGGAGCACTATTAAAAGCCTCATCACCCCTTCATATATATGTAATGTTAAATCCTATCTTACTAAGACAGGATAGAGTTTCAAGTTCACAATCGCCCGATAAGCGAAATCCGTGAAATTTCTCAAACTGTAATACATGAGATGTCCTTACTGAATATGCATGTAAAAGAGAATATTTCTTGGAGGCAATGCCTTGTCCACGGAATTTTATTATTAAGTAGACTATTCGGCATGCAACAAATTCAGCCTAATGGAAAAAACTGTATCAATCTCAAAAACGTCAAACTTTGTTATTTAGTTCTCCATATTCAGTCTATTTCTCGCAGCTTAATTTCATCAAAGTAAAATACCTACTTGCAAAATGAAAATCGGTTACTCACACAGGTAAAGAAGGAAAAACATATTTGCGCTTACCGAAATTGTTCATAACAAGCTTCTCCATCAACCCTGGGTGCATCGTGTCCTGAGCAGAAATTTGCAGATTCAACCATGAGAAAGGAGGACGTGATGCAAATGGATGAGCTGCAGCAATCAATCCGCCAAGAGGAACGACGGGGACATTCAGAGCCTGCGCAGGTTCTACCTGTGCACACATTAACCGAACATTAGCTCCAGATGAGACCGCCATCAGTACAATGATTAAATAAAATGGAAAAATTTGAAAAAAAGAAAAAAAAAATATCACTTGCCAGAGGTAAGAGCCATTTCAATGATGATCTAGAGGATGTGTAGTCAAGTGATGAGCCCAGAGTAGCAACTGACACCAACCCAGGATCTTTGCCCTTATTACCTAAAGGGAAGGCACATTTAATGGGCGAGAGGATACTGGTGACATATATATAAATAAGGTCTTAAATTGTTAAGGATATAGCTACCAAGTAAACTGCAATTCTTCTCATTAACTAACATATCGAGCAGCTTGATCTGTATCTATCATATCTTATGGTGTCAGTTCATGTAAATTGGAAATGATGAAGTCTAGGAAAATGGATTACCATATCTTGAGAGCATGGCATACAGCAAGATACCACCCATGGAGTGACCAATTGCAAGCAATTTGCTATCCTTTGATTTGGAGTAAGTCCTTAAGTAGTCCATCTAACAAAATAGAAACAAATTAGATATTATTGATCACTGCCAATTGGATAAGCATAGAAGCTTAATTCTGGCCTAGCTCCTGCAAAGAACATTCACATCAAATGCCAGGTAGTTAAATATGATTTCCAAAATGAAGAAATGTCACCTCACCGCAGTGGGCACATCCTCCTCTAGATAGTGGTCGAAGTCCCAATCATAATTCTCAATAACATCCAGTTGCTTTTGGAAATCTTCCAATGTGCTGGAAAGGCGTTCTTGGAGGCCAACCAATGGCGATGGCACCACGTTTTGACCTCTTTCGATGATATCCACTAGTTTTTTACTGAAATCCCTCAGTTGGCTAATGATGTTAGAGCTTTGCCCTGCTAACAACACTGAAATTCAGGGAATAAAGACATTAAGGATAAAGCATTACTTCTAATCCTCAGAGCAGTTCCTAAGTAACCGCCAGTCATAAAACCTGATAAATTCTGAATTAACTCCAAAAAAGTTCCGTTCTCTCTCTGGATGGAGAGGCTTCGGCAGCAAATAAATCAATGGCATTGGTTGATGGCAATCCTGATGCTGATAGAACAGGGGCTCTATACTTGTTACCTGATTCTGTCCAATCTGACACCGCGTTAAGGGATCGCTTAGCCTCTTCATAGTCCAATTGTCTTGCACTCAGCCCAGCACCTCGAACTTCTAGTATCCATGTATCAAATCCTTGGCTACTCATATGTCGTGCGAACGAGGCCTAGAAAAATCAAAATCATTGATGTCCTTTAAAGGAGAACAACGACATGCTGCAATTGTGTTTTGCACGTGACAATCGCATAATTAATGTAATGCATATAGACTTTTCCACATTTTATTTCTACCAAGATATGGCAGAAGTTTTGTCAGGACAGATAATTTAATACTCGCTCGTCAAATTGACAAAGCATCAAATTTCCAACTAGACCTCCTTAAAAATAAAACATGAGACCAAAAAAAAGGCTTGGCACTACAACAGAATCCAAATCATGTTCTCTACGTATCAAGCTTCTAGTGACTGTTTATGCAGCACTCATCTGCTCTATAGATGAGATAACACACCATCGCAATTTAATCGTCAATCACATCCAAAATAGCCACATGTTCTAAGTTTAAAACCGTATTTTGCCAAATAAAATCTCGACCATCCGAACCGCTATAAGACCAGCTGAAAATGAATGAATCCAGAAACACCGACCACTTGACAGAGCACGAAGCATGACCTCCTTTCATACAAAATTCATTTCGTCATGCCCAATCCATGCATTAAGCAATTCCATTAGTCTCCATGCATCATGTGGGTACTTCCTTTTTCTCAACACTAACAAATAGGACCTTCCATGGTAACCTCCATCAGAGCCCAACACAAGGAGACACCCAAAAAGAATTCGGTAAAACTGGATGAGAATTGAGAATTCTAACAAGAAGAGCATAAAACCACCTGCTAATTTCCAATTTGACCGAGGCGAACAGTAAAGAAAAAGCAAAACCAGCTTGACAAGCTAGCTAGATCACAGGAGGTCAAGTTAAAATTCGGCGACATGCGACAAAATGCATTCAAAATGACGAAAACAGATGTAACGTTAACCTCGGGAGAGAGATCGTATCCGATCGCATTGGTTCCAACTCCACAAAGCAGCAAAAGCGGGTGATTCCTCCGAGTCGCCTGCAAAAAGAACATGAAAACATCATCACCGAGAAAAGGCAAGAAAATCGCGCATGCAACACAGCACAACAACAACAACAAGAAGAAGCAGCTCGAAGAACGCGTAACGACGACGGTCCTACATTCGGCGAAGGGAGGTAGCGCCAGAGGGCGAGCTTCCACTCGGAGCCGGACACCGGGACGTAATGGAGCTCGTCGGCCGTGCAGATCGCCGGCTTCTCGCCGGCGACCAACGCCCTCAGCCTCGGAGCCGGAGGCCCGGCCCGGTTCGCCGGCGGCCAGGGGCCGTTTACAGAAACGGATCGGGCCGACGGATCCGTGCCGCGTTTCCTTCGAGAAGGACCGGCCAAGCGGGCCACCGAGCGGAGATCCGAAAGAAGACCCGACATTTTCCTTTCTCTTTTTTTCCTCGTCAAGCTGAATAAACAAAAAAATATGACTTTAGCGGGCTCGCGAGGCGAAGCGATCGCCGATTGTTCGGTGCCATTTTATCGATTCGTTCGAAGATATTTGAAGTTGCAGTTCTGGCGGAGGAGTTGGCAAGAATTAGGCGCCGTTGATTTTCCGACCTGTCAGCACGTCTTGATGATCGGCGGTGGCGATTTGGAGGAGTCGTGGGCGGGCGCGCACCGGATTAAATAGCTTGCGCAGTGGGGCCCAGCTTTCGCGTTCAATTCTAGATATAGAGAGAAGAGAGAGAGGGCGAGGAGATACTTGTTTCCTTTGCTTGGAGCAAAGGCAGATTGGGGGGAAAAAATCGGGCTTGTCAGCGACCGGCTGAGTTGGCGGCATCAGCATCAGAAATTACTCAATCAAGCGGTCGCAGGAGCAAAAGGGGTAATCTAATCTCACGAGTCCGTCCATTCCACCACGTTTTCCCGATCGGTGCGTTACAAAAACGTGGTGGACAGGACATCAGTCACATCATATTTATGTAAATCCCATTAATCACGACCGATTTTATTTTTTTTTTTGGGCGAAAAACATAACTTAAATAAATATTATCTTTATTTTTCGATATTTGGATCGCTTAGAAAATGACTCAATAGAAAATATCTCCACATAAAAGGTAATTAGGAAAACATTTTCCTATCGAAACTTAAATTCATGGTAACAATTGCATCTTTGAAAAATAATAAAAAAACTCATTTTTCAAAAATATGACTAGGCATTAGTGTTTGGACCGAAAACTCTGCGTTTGGGCACGAGAATCTCGCCGTTCGTTCCCAGGGCTCTTGGCAGCCTGGCTGGGCCTTCGGCGTCCTAGCCTGAGGTACATCTACGTTGAGCCCAAGACCCCAGTCACCACGCTCAATACGCCAAGCTCGATAATATCGAGACCAGGCTCGGGTCCTCGACTTCATAGCTCAGGTTCATCGAGGCCGCGCTCGGACTGGTTCCTGTTCCCGACACCCTGATACATCGATGTAGGTTTCGAGATTGGGTGTGGAGGACTGGAGCCTAACCTCGTTGGGTGCCGAGGCCTGGAGCTCGACCTCTATGGACTAGGGTCGGAGTGCCGACTTAAGGGCCCAGCCCCGATGGACCCCCAGCACAAGCATCGATATCGAAATCTCAGGCTCGGCCTTGATTTTCCTAGGCCTGAGTGTAGGTGTCCCTGTTCGGTCATACAAAGGCTCGGATGCCCGAGAACCTGGGCCCAATCTCTATAGATCAAGGCCGAGGCAAAAGGGAACCGCATATGGGCATCGAGTTCTCAAGCTTAGTTTTGGTGGATTCAATACCAGTGCTTGTATTGAGTTCGAGCCACTAGCGCCTGATACCATATGTCTATCTACATATTCAATTCATCTTCAGGTTTCAGCTAAACAACGAAAAATATTATTATTTTCCTGAAAAAATAACTTCTCAGTAATTTTTTTTTTTCGAAAGTATCACATTTTTTTCGCAAGACAAATGGGTTAAGCCCGCCAATCAAAGCACTAGAAAGGAGGCCTCGAGTTTTCCTTCGCCGGGAAAGATAAGAGAGGAAACACGTTTGGGATAAATGCGGAAGATGCCTGTTCTCGCAGTTAACCAATCGGAAAATCTTATTGATTTGTTCAAACGGTAAGGCAGCAACAATGCATGGACACAGTTTTGTTTCGAATTTTCAGTGGCATTCAAAGTGTGTTGCGATGTCGTGATTCGTCGCTAGGTGTTGTCGCCGGAAGGCTGCTTTGGAGAGTCCGCTACCGTGCCGGCGTTCGCCAAGTTCTGGTACTGAGGGGGCAGCGCGGAAGCCTGATGCTGAGAATAGTAAGCCAGGTCGTGCGCAGAGTAGTAGTCGAACGCCGCATAGTTGCTTGCCCCTCCCGCCGGTTGGGGCTGCTGATTGATCTGGGCCATCATCCCCGGGTGTTGCTGCTGGTACTGCCCGGCCGGGACTTGGATCAGCGGCTGATGCGAGGCCATGTATGAGTTGTACATGCTGGACGCCACCTCGGGCGTCACTTGGCTGGGGGTCTTGGCGGTGTGATAAATCGGTGCGGTCAAGTCTTTATAACCGCCAGCCGGTTGGGCTGAAGCTGGGCTAGAAGTTGGCAAGGGCCTGGCCTGGCTCACCACTGACCCGTCGGGCATCACGTAGACCGGGTGGTGCTGCTGCGACTGCATCTGATAGACCGGGTAGTACGATGAGACCAGGACCGGGCTCTGGCTCTGGGCCGGGTGCGGGATGTAATGCGTGCTCATATGCACAAACTGTTGTTGTTGTGGCTGCGACGGCAGCGGCTGCGGGGGCAATTGAGGCAGATGGTCCGAAGGTGGAGCCAGGGAAAAGCTTGGCTCCGCCGCTTGCAGGATCGGGGCTTGGGTTGTCGGGTCGGCAGGGTCAGTCCTCGGGGTCGGGCTAAAAGGGCCACTCCTCTGTTCCTTGAGCCCAACATGAGACTGGTCTTCATAATACACGGGCCTTGAGAGAGAGCTTGCGGACGCAATGCTACTATCGCTGCATAATCACATTCAATTTTTTGAACCATCTCATTCTAAGATTCTTGGTTTTTCCGTAGGTTTTCAGATTGATAAGTCTGGCTCAATCAAAACGAAGAGATCTAAATTTGTCTAAATTGACCATTGACATCAAGAATCTCGTACCTGGCGACTGAATCAGGGGAAGGCAAATTGTAAGCAGCCGAGGCCTTGTGTTGCAGCGGCTGAACCTGCACGGGCTGAAGCATCGGCAGCGGCGGTTTACGGAACGCCATGGGCGGCGCTCCTTGATCTGACCTCTCGTCGTCCGATGCAGCCCTGTTGCTCATGCTTTCTCCACAACCGCCGGCTTGATTCGCCATGCTTGCGCTCGCTGTCGCATTCAGTGCGGCGCCCGCCATAATCCCACTTGGGAAGGGCGGTGGCGGTGCCGAGAAGGCCCCGTAGCCATCGTCGTGCCTATACAGATGGCTTGCGGCTATGCTCATTTGGGGGAACTGGTCGTCGATCCCGACGGTTCTCTGATCGACCCGGACCCTTATCGGAGGCAGATTCGACATCGAAGGGGAGGACGATGACGATCCGTAGGAGGAGGAGTTCTCCACCACCGGCGAATCGGGCATTGTGAACGGCACGTCCTGCGTGGCCTTCGCTTGCTTGCTGTTGTCGTTGGTGTTGTGATCTTCGATCTGGGCTTCGAGATCGTTGGGAGGGTCGTGGTTGGGGTCGAGGTTGACGAGGCAGTCCATGCCAGTCGCGGAGTCGGAGAAGCCACGGGGGAGGATGCCGGCGTTGTTGAGGGCGTCGACGAACCACGTCTCGGACTTGGAGTCGTCAAGGAGGGTGCCCATGGAGGTGGCGGTCTCGGGCTTGGAGAAGAAGAGGAAGAGGCGGAGGCGGGAGGGGCGGAGGGGGGAGGGGGAGGGGGAGGCGGCGCGGTCGTACTCTTCGATCATGTTGAGGAGGTCCTCGTCGTTGGTGACGGAGATGAGTGAGTCGAGATCCTCGGTGGGGAGCTGGTACTTGAGGGCGAAGGGGCGGCCGTGGAGGAGGGCGCGGGAGAGGCGGGCGGAGAGGTCGGCGAGGGAGGAGTGGCGGTCCACCACCACGATGCGGGTCTCGCCGCCAACGTAGCAGAGGGACTTGTCATGGGGGCGGGGGATGATGTGGCCGCCGAAGCTGCACATCAGGCGGAGCTTCGGCGGGAGGGGGTCGTCGTCGACGGTGCCGTCTCTTGGGGAATCGAGGGAGTCCGGGTAGGAGAGGGGGATGCTGGTGGCGGTGGCGACGGTGGCTGTGGAAAGAGGAGGGAGAGGGGGTGGATCCATCGGCGGCGACGGTGGGGTCTGATGGAAGAAACGGGGGTAGGGGTGGGGGTGGGGGTGGGGGATGGGGATTGGGTCAGGCGTGGGGGTAAAATAGAAGAAAGCGACGCTGATCGTCTCTTTGTTGACTTCAAGGAAGTTCTCGGACTGGACTGGACTCCAGAGTCTCCATGCAGGTTGAAGGTGGGCCCTCCTTTATTTCTATTGGGTGGTATTTACTAATTAATAATTATATTATTTTCACTCCCATTTTAATTTTTTTTTTGATCAAACACAACAACATATATTACTAAACGGAGTCTGAAAAACAACCAGAGTTAACGTCATAACATAACAGATCCCGAAGGATAGTAGGAGGCCTAGATTGCCAACTAGAAGAAAGAAAGCCTAATCTATGAGCTTTTGCTAATCAATTTGCACACGAGTTTGCTTCACGGGGAGAAAATTTAAAACGAACTCCATCCAGCTGGCCCAACATTAATATTAACAATGTTTGATATAATATTTATGATTAATATTCCACCCCCAAAAAAATTTCTCTCATTATATCTCTCCTTCCATACCATTTACAAGCTATGTTTCCAAAGTGAATTAGTTAATTTATCTTCGATATGCATTCGAATTTACAATAATAGAAAGGTGTCATGCATTCTAAGTAATTTCGGATAACAACTCAGACCCTGATTTCAAAAGTTAGAACTTTCTTTGATATAGATTCGTTATTCGTAATTTCATTTATGTGGTACGTCAAATACTGATAGGGATAGAGAAAGAGGGAAAAACTGAAGATTTCATCACATGGTACTTTTGATCGAAAAATCCCTCTTTCGTACCCTTCACTAATTTTAATCAATTCTAATTTAGAATTTTAGGAAATTGTTCATTTTTTCTATGGAAGTCTTGGGATTTTTTTATTTATTTTCGCAAGTGCAAGAAAATGTCCATACATAAAAAACTCTCGATTGTAGACACAGTTTTCATTGACTAATTATTTCAAGAGATACATGTAATTAATTTTAGCGAAACAAAGGGAAGCCTAGTTATACCTTCTTGGCATTCTAGTTTTTTAAAAAAAGGAGATATGTCAATAATAATAATAATAATAATAAATATATTGAAGTTGCGAAGATCAAGCAATCTTCAAGCCAAGCAACGAAAGAAGATATCTATAAAGAGGATCAAAGCGGTTTCAAACGACGGTATCTTCGATGATTGGGTAGGATGCTTTTCTATCTAAGGAAGATTCCAGTCTATCTAGAGAAGATTCTAGACATTTTGACCAAGAAAGATCACGAGAGTTTACAATTACATTTTAGCAGAATTGAAGGCAAAACAACATTGCAGAAAAGGAGAGAAATAACAAGTGTAATTCTCTAATTATTACGTGATTTGCCAATTATGAAAGTCAATCACTTTGTGAATCTCGCTATCTCGAAATATATTTGATTGACAAGTCCATTTAAAGTCGAACATCATCAACCGATGACAACAACGGGGTTACCCCGGTGTAATTCACAGGCCAATCTAGCCCTCTTCAACCACGTACCTGTTATAAATTTGACTGCTTACTCCCGAGTTTGAGGCCACTCGTGTAAATCTCGCCCGTCGAGTTCCGATTGTTCTAGGCCGAAAGATCTCAACTCAAACGGCGCGTGGATTTAGGGTAATAACGTCTATTCGGGAACGCGTTTTCAAGATTTAAAAAAGGAAAGAAAAAAAAGGAAAAAGAAAGCTAACAATGATGATGCCGCGAAGTGGGGCCCAGGATGAGCTGGCCGATGCCATGCAATTTTGTGCAGTGTACCCAGGAGCTACGCGGATCGGAGTGCGCGCACGTGCGCATCCATGGGGGCATGTGCGCGGGCGAACCCCCACGACGCTTCCAACTTAAGCCACGGATGATGGAAGTAAGTAACCCTCTCTGTAAACACCGGGAAAAGAAAGAGAGAAAATAAATAGAAAATTAAAAAAAAAAGAAGAAAGAAAAAAGAAAGAAGGAATGCCTTTGCTTCTCTCGGATACGAGGAAGCTGTTGGTCAAGATTGAAACCCAAGAGAGCCAATGCAGGCGAGCCCTTTGGCTTGGTGGACCCCACCCAGACAGATAGAGTTAGATTCACTAATCTCTTCTTAATCAACACATTAACCATAATGATCGCGATGACGTGTACCGTCCCGCCCAAGGTAACCCACGGGGACCGCCTCCGAAATAACATCCGATTATCGATGAGCTCGGCACGATCAGACGTGGCGCGCCCGCGATGTTGGACACGTGGCGATTTCGAGGAGTCGCTCGTTAATCAATGACGATTATGGGAATGGATTAAAGCTCCGTTAGTTTCGTCGAAAAATGAATGATCGAAAAATATTTTCTTAAAAAATGATCCGTGCGCTCAAAAAACGAATGAATCCGGATTTATTTATTATTCACGGAAATATTAGGATATATACTATCGTTGATAGTGAAAGTATTTTTTATTGACTAGTTATTTCAAGCGAAATAAGTAATTTTTTTAAATATTTTTTTTAATTATTTATTTTTCGCGAAATAAAAGGGGATTTAGGGTCTGTTTGGCATTGTTCTCGTTTCTCTGTTTCTGTTCCCGGGAACAGTAAAGAACATAAACATGTTTGGTAATGCAAATGATTATGATTCTGATTCTGTGTTCCGGAACACTTTTGGACCACTTTTCAGAACTAAAAAAAAGTTGGTTTTTGTGTTCCGGAACACTTTTGCAAATCACTGTTTTCCACGATATACTTCTATGAATTTTTCCTCGATACTTTCAGTTCTTGTTTAAACATGATTTATAATTATTTTTAAAATTAATTTAAAAATAAAAAAAAAATCATAAAAATTGTAAAATCAACTTTGAAAGCCTTGGCTGAGCCTTAGGAACCAATTTTTGAATTAAAAATCTGTTTGGCAATGTTCCTGTTTCTTGTTTCTGTTCCCGGATGATTTAAAGCTCCGTTAGTTTCTTCGAAAATGAATGATCGAAAAATATTTTCTTAAAAAATGATCCCTGCGCTCAAAAAACGAATGAACCCAGATTTTTTATTTATTTATTGTTCACGGAAATATTCAGACATATACTATCGTTGATAGTGAAAATATTTTTCATTGACTAATTATTTCAAGCGAAATAAGTAATTTTTTTAAATAATTTTTTAATTATTTATTTTTCGCGAAATAAAAGGGGATTTAGTGATTTCGAATTAGTTGGGAGGAAAGTGGGGCTATTTGAGCCCAATGTCTCCATGAATCCGCCTATATGTTTTTCCAGTGCTTCTTGTGGAAATTGTGGAGGTGCATCCTACTTGCTATCCAATAACTTTGCCCGTTGACCTTGAAGACTGTTGTACGAGCCTCGATGGGGCCCACCGTATCCTGGTCAAGCCCGTTCGGCCCGAAGTGCGAAATTGGGCGGGCCTTGGACAGGGATTTTAAGAAGATGTTGGTTGCGGAGCTTTCAGTTAATCCTTAAAAATTGCGTTGTGCCGAACCTGATTCAACCAGGTATCCATCAAACTACTGGTCTGGTTCACACCCTTTAACCGATGACGGTTAACCGCGTGCGTTTGGTTCAGCATTGTCAAGGATTTTTTTTTTTAAATATTTGGAGCATGTCGAAGATGTTGGTTGCGAAATTTTCAGTTAGTGCGTCTCATGTCAATTCTTAAATTGCTTTGTACCGACCCGATTGAACTTGGTATCCGTCAAGCCATCAATCTGGTTCGCACCCTTTTAATCCTTCATGGTCAAGAGCGTGCGTTTGGTTCAGCATTATCAAAACCTTTTGGGATTCTGAAGTCTGTTAGACAATACTAAAATGCGTTTCGCAAATTTTTTGGAGACCAAAGCTCGCAAAAGGCCTTTAACATCAATGTTCGTGTTGAGCATGAAGGTTTTTTTTAAAGCTACATTGGCAATCTTCGTTCTCGATTTCGCAATGGGTGACTTTGATTTGTGATTTTTACGATTTCTGGTCACTTTTCAATTTGCTGGTTCGTGCTCTGCCGAGCTCTGATCGTCTTGATCTGTGGTCAGTTCAATTGCTCGAGGATGGAGGTTCGAAATGTGATGAGCACAGTGGAAAATCTGAGGCGCTATGCTAACTGATGCGTACAAACTGATACATTTTCATGTGGGTGTCATCAATTCAAACCGTTAACAATTGTTCGCTGCCAAGGTTTTATTGAACAATCTTGAGAAGAACCGATTATAACACGCGAATTTGTTCATTTTTCATATTTGGGTGTCATCGATTCAAACTTTTATCATGTTTATGGAACAGGGTCGTAGTTCGTCTTTTTTTTTTTTTGGCCTCTCAAACTTGTTCATGTTCATATTACTAGAAGATGGCAAGTTGATTAAAGGAGAAGGCATATTGGATTGCCGAAGATGTATAAACATTTTGTAAGTTGTGGGGTGAACAAATCGAAAAAGGGTAATCGTCCTATAACCAACAAGAGGGATGGATGGACGGTTATGATTATTAACGAAGAAATGCCGTGATTGATACGGATTTTGAAAGAACAGATTTGGATCTCGATTATGGATATTCGGTTGACCATGATATTGTAAATCAGGGGGCGAGTGCTTCAAATGATAATGCATCTCTGACACGTTAACGTGATCAAATAGCCTTGAGAGAAATAGTTAAGGAGGCTTGTAATATTTAAGAATAACGTGTTTCTTCCTTGAGAGCTTATCTGTCTTACATTACTCTCTTTTCAATTGAGAAAGATCCATTTTGATGGAAAAATTTGTTAATACCAATGCGCAGATATAACTGTTACAGTCATTTTTTTTTCAATTTTAAACAAATTAAAATCAAAGCACCTAAATTGATCACACCAAAGAACTTTTCAAATATTGTTCACCAAACGGCATTTTTTCAAATTTGCTCGCTACGACACTTTTCAATTATAGCTTACCAAACAGCCTTTGTGAAAAATACACGAAATTGTACCAATAACCCAAAATCGTTATAATTACGTGGCATTTGAGCTTATTAAACTCAACCTATAGTTAGTTTTTTTTTTTCCGTCAAAAAACTCAACCTATAGTTAGTTGGTGACCAAAGTTACTTGCCAAAACAAACATAGAAACAATATCATTCCGGACTCGGATCTCCTGCCTTATTTTTTGTTTAAGGTAGGGGAATCCTCACTCTTGATATAGGGGGCCCACCCCATATCAAGGGTGGGGGTGGGTAATTCATCTGCTTTCAAGGGAAGTGATCTCCACCCAAATAAAAAATAAATAAAAAAAAATTAATAGCCCAAATCTCCATGAGATCAGCGTGCGTCATCATCTGTTAGATGGATGCTACCAAAACTCTTTTAACTGCCGCTGAAGCGACGAACTCGCGATGCACTGCAAATCGCGAACCAACTCAATTGCAAATTGCTTCCTCCAATTCCGCCGTGATCGTACGTTCCCGAGTTCCGAAATCCTGCGACGTTCGGTTCGAACGCTCTCGTCGAAGACGATCGAACGAATGCTGGACGATTGAAGAGCCGCGTCGATCAGGGTAGGTGACGATCTCTCTCGACGCGCGTTGATGGTCGTCCATTTGGCTTCGGGATAACTGCTGCTCGCTAAGCAATCTTCTTCTTCTTTTTTAAATCTTATTATCGCCGTCGCCATGTCGTGGTTGTTGCCTTCGGAGTTACGGTCCTAGTAAAACACATTTATTATTGGTTTGTTTATGAATTCGTGTGGTTTGTACTCAGATCGCGTCAACTCGGTTTTGATGGGGTCGTACTCTGTGCAGGTTTTGTCCAGGGATGCTGTATCTATCGGTCGACCCACCCGCATTCGCATTTTCAAAAAGAGTTCTTTCGGCTCTGCTTCGCTTGGAGGCTTCTCGCGGATTGAATTGGACTTGCAAGGTTTGGATTCTTCTGACTTTCTCGCTCTCGTTCTGTCTTTGTGACGTGCTTTTGAATCGGTTCAACTCTTGGTTTCTGCTTTGGCTTTCGGATGAAATTGGGTTCCGGAAATCTTCTTCTGGCGTGGTGTCGTGGTGTCTCTGAAGATGAAGTGAAAAAAAAAGCAATTTCAGCTTCTTGACGAACCTCATGAAATCGCGTTTAGGTTTCTGCATGTGCTGTGCGCTTTTGTCCAACGAGGAAAAGGGTAATTTCAGAATCAGAGTAGGCTCCTGATTTTTCTGACCCGTGTTCTTTTGTTCTCGAGGATTAAAAAAAAGAACAGAAAATGAGTTAAATTTTTCTGTTTCCGAAATAGATCCAGGGACATATTTGGAACAGAAAGACCAGCTAAAAATGATTTCACGGGAATAGAAGTAGAATTTTTTTTTTCGGGAGCAGAATTGTTAGCAAACAGACCGATAGCCAGTTTTACTGTTGGCTCTGACTTCGCCCAACTTTATTCTTTTGATATTTGCTTCCTGGTTGAAGCTTTGTGTACTAGCAACTTTTTTCCATTTTGACTTTTTGAGCTATACAACAATGTCTACCGCTCTATAACTACATCTGAGCACTGAACCTTTTTTCAGCTCTAGAAGCTTTTGACCACTGGACAAAAATGGTACACTCCTAGAGAAAACCATTATCTCATAAAGTAATGCGCTTTGTTTAACTAGCTGCATGGCTCGCGGCTTTCAAAAATCGCTTGTTAAGTATGTAGGTGTTTTTCCAAGTGCCATGCTTGGTGTGTGAATTCCTAGTTTTCATGGCCTTTAGTTTTCCATTCTTGCTTCCAGATTAATCGATTCTGTTGTGCAGGCACAAAAAAATGCCAGACATTGAGTTGGGATCTCACACTATTCAATCCCATGGATTCAAGGTGGCAAAAACGCATAAGCACGACTGGCTCATTCTTTTGCTTCTTGTGGTGATAGAAGCCATCTTACTTATGATAGAACCATTTCACCGTTTTGTCGGACAAGACATGGTGACAGACATGAAATATCCTTTGAAGGGCAATACTATGCCCTTTTGGGCTGTCCCAGTAAGTGTTCTCGCTAGCTTTTGAAATATGCACTCCATAGGTGCTGCCATCTGCAACATGATCTTATCCCAATGGCCGATTTGTCTCGAGAAGGAAGACTAATCCTGACCTTTTGCCTTGGGCAGATACTTGCCATAGTGTTTCCGTTCGTTGTCTTTCTTGTTTACTACTTCAACCGCAAAGACGTTTATGATTTCCATCACTCGATTTTGGGTGCTTCCTCTATCCTTCCCATTGATTTAAAATTCTGTTCGTCCCGAAGTGTCGTTTGACAGAATCTTTAGCTGATGGGGAAAATATGCAAGTTGCAGGCCTTCTATTTTCGGTACTTCTAACTGCGGTGATTACCGATGCTATAAAAGATACTGTTGGACGACCAAGACCAGACTTCTTCTGGCGATGTTTCCCTGATGGAAAAGGGGTGAGTTCCGATCCTCATAATTAAGTTGGTTTTTGCTTAACATCCCCCCCCTTCCCCTTGTCGTGACAGGACAGGACACAAACACAGAGAGACCAAATTTCTTCAAATAAACTGATACTCTTACAGGCCTAAGCAAAAGAATTTTCTTGCGTTATTTGATTCCTTAAACTTCCAATGGTCATTTGCATGCCAGGTTTTTGATCCTATAACTAAGGATGTTACCTGTCATGGAGATGATGCCGTGATAAAGGAAGGCTACAAAAGCTTCCCCAGTGGGCATACCTCTTGTGAGTACATGTGAAATGACTGGTTTTTTTTTTTTTTTATCATGCTTGTGTGAAAAGCTGAAAAGGGTCAATTCGACTCTCATAACGTGGCTTCCTTTTGATCAATAAATGTCTTTCCTCACTCTGGAGTTCTCCTTGGAAGGCCTTCATAACTGGAACACCTGGATAGGAGAAACGGCCAACAATTGTTTAATGTCACTCTCGACTACACCCTCTTCACTAGGTTACTAGTTCTCTTAATAATACTCGATGCCAGACTTTTACACTATTCTCGCCTAAATGGTAAAGATTGTGATACTGGAATAGAAAATGGAGCAATCTTGATATATCTGCAGGTTTTATGCTGGAATGCCAGATTGGTTTAAAAATTTGACTCAGGAATTGACACAGCTTAGTATGGTTCATAATATTTCAGAAAGAAGTGAAAAATGTCGGTCAATAAGATGCAGCAGATGGTGACAATACTTAGACTGCAATGAAAATCTCTTGATAATTCTCAAATTAATGGCGAAATTAGACAGTGACCTGAGAGCAATCGCTTTTGTAGTCTCTCTCTCTCTCTCTCTCTCTTTGTGTGTGTGCGCGCGCGCGCGTGTGTGTCGTTTATAAGGGATGACCGTGCAGAAGGCTCATTGATTGTCCACATCCAGGGTCCTTTGCAGGTCTCAGTTACCTTTCGTGGTATCTAGCAGGGAAAATTAGAGCATTTGACCGTCGGGGCCACATTGCAAAACTCTGCATCATACTTTTCCCTTTGCTTCTTGGGGCCCTTGTCGCTATTTCTCGTGTCGATGACTATTGGCACCATTGGCAGGATGTTTTTGCCGGCGCTCTTATAGGTTAGTATTAGAAGTGGCATGAATGACCAAAAAGGAAAGGTCGTGCCAATTAGTCTTTGCAGATGAAATACATAACTTTCATCCACAACCTTTGTAATTTTTTCTAATGCAGGATCGGTCATTGCCGCATTTTGTTACTTGCAGTTCTTCCCTTATCCAAGTGATATGAATGGTATGTCTATTCGCTTTGCAGCTCGCTCACACACTAGCTCTGAAAATAGCAACTTCTTTCTTTTATGTTAGGGCACGGCAGAGTCTAGTTCACATGTTTCAGTTCATTGTCCAGTATGCCATTCATCGACGCCCGTAAAATGGTCATGCAGGTTGGGCGCCTCACACATATTTTCGGATGATGGAAGAGAGAAATAGGGCTCATTCTTCAGCTCAAAGGGTTAACTCTTTTCATCCGCAACAAGCTGAAGTCGAAGCTTCCTTTATGCGAAGAAATAATGGCATGGAAAGTATGGAATCAAGCTCTCGTGAGTATGACACCACCCCTGTTTTTGATGCCATGGAAGCTGGGAGAAAATACTGATGTAAGATAAAATATGTCGAAATAATGTATCTTCACATTTTTATAGATGGATGTCCGAGTGAATTCTCTACCCTCTGTTGTAGATAATCCTTCTTGAAACTATCTGAGTTGAGGCTTTCTTTCATACCCTGGGCTGACATAGAATGATGTCACATTGCACCTTGAACATGCATGCACGTTTATGCAGAATTCAAAGAAGAAAAGTAGTTTCTTCTGATTAGGAAATGTGTTAGTAAGGGTAGAATAGTCACCTTATGTCTAGAGGGTTTTCACATATACTCTTCCCATATATATTAGGCAGAAGGACACTTCAAGTGTCAATATTTGTGTACGACGCTTACTTTGATGTCAATTTTTTTGGATTACGTAAGTGCTAAATCGGAGAAAAAACAATCATTTTTTTGAATTCTCTACCCTCTGTTGTAGATAATCCTTCTTGAAACTATCTGAGTTGAGGCTTTCTTTCATACCCTGGGCTGACATAGAATGATGTCACATTGCACCTTGAACATGCATGCACGTTTATGCAGAATTCAAAGAAGAAAAGTAGTTTCTTCTGATTAGGAAATGTGTTAGTAAGGGTAGAATAGTCACCTTATGTCTAGAGGGTTTTCACATATACTCTTCTCATATATATTAGGCAGAAGGACACTTCAAGTGTCAATATTTGTGTACGGCGCTTACTTTGATGTCAATTTTTTTGGATTACGTAAGTGCTAAATCGGAGAAAAAACAATCATTTTAGTGCCAACGACGAGAAATTCCGACGACTTCACCGGAGTTGGCACTTAAATAACCGTTTTTCAAAAAAGTTAGCACTTAAATGATTAAAAAAAGGAATACTTTAGTGCCAAATCGGAGAAAAAACGATCACTTTAATACTAACGGCGAGAAATTCCGGCGACCTCATCGGAGTTGGCACTTAAATAATTATTTTTTCAAAAAAATTGGCACTTAAGTGATAAAAAAATGGCACAAAAGTGAACGCCGTACACAAATATTGACACTCGAGGTGTCCTTCTGCGATATAAAATTCCTTGGTGATTAATAATAAGACATCATTATCTCCTCAAGCATGGCATCATTATCTCCTCAATCACAGCTTGCTTCAAGAGTTGGTAGAATTGCTCCTCTGTCGATGCTCCAACCAGCTTCGAAACAGCAATGGATTTATTATGCAAAAATAGGGCATTGACAGGAGTATTCCTGCTGTTCAACCAATTAGGCACTGATGGTTCCGTTATTCTTTCCCAGAATGTAAAACGATCCCACCATTTGGTTTTATACCTTCTGATCAGTATAAATTTTTTTGGATCATGTGGGGACTTGATGTAATCGAATTCCCAAGCAAGGACCCAAGAGACTTGAAAGGTTATAGAATATATCAAAAAAGGATAGAAAGGTTCCTCAACAGGAATGGGTTTATGGGTGAGTTTGGTTCAGCTTTCTCATGGGGCTTTCAGCCCTCAAAGTCCTTTGGAAAAATGTTGAAGCGTTTGGTTTAGTTTTTAGGCCAGTATTTAGCTAAATGTTGGTCTTGAAAAAGCTGAGGAACGGCGAGGGGTCGGCAAGGCGAGGCCGGCCGGCCAGGTCGCCGCCTAGGCGACAATGCCTAGGTCGCGCGACCTAGGCGGTGGTTCCTGGGTCGCACGAACCCAGGAGTCGCCTGAGGTCGCGTGACCTAGGTGGACAGCCGCCTGGGGTCGCGCGACCCAAGCGACGGCTGCCTGGGTTACGCATTGCCTGGGTCGACCTAGGCGGTCGTCGCCTGGGTTCGCCTGACCTCAGGCAGCCCTCATCTAGGTCGCGTGATCCTCGGCGAGGGCGGCCTGAGGTCGGATGACGGCCGCTGGCTGCAAATTTGGCTTGTCGGCGGCAGAAATCTTTGCCGGTCCGACGAAGGTTATTTTTGATAAAAAATAAAAAAAATTGTGTTCTAAGTTTTTTTGCAAAGTTATTTTTACCAAACACTAGTTTAACCAAAGCTTATTTCAAATGAGTTTTTACCAAAGCAACTAGCATTTTCTCAAACCCCTTTGAGTTGAAGGCATTAGCATTTTTCCAAAACTCATTTCAAATGCTGAACCAAACCCACCATATATCTTTTCAAGAATGTCTGATATCCTGGTTGAGCTTTTGAATGCAGCATTTCTGGGATTGCTCCAAATCGTTCCCACCAACGAAGAAACTAGTATGGCAAAAGTTGGTATTCTGTCCACCTAGGTCACTCGACCTGGGCGGCGGCTCCTGGGTCGCACGAACCCAGGAGTCGCCTGAGGTCACGCGACCCAGGTGGACAGCCGCCTAGGGTCGCACGACCCAGGCGACGGCTGCCTGGGTTGCGCATCGCCTGGGTCGACCTAGGCGGTCGTCGCCTGGGTTCGCCTGACCTCTGGCAGCCCTCGTCCAGGTTGCGTGATCCTCGGCGAGGGCGGCCTGAGGTCGGATGACAGCCGCTGGTGGCAAATTTGGCTTGCCGGCGGCCAAAACCTTTGCTGGTCCGACGAAGGTTAATTTTGATAAAAAATAAAAAAAATTGTGTTCAAATTTTTTTTGCAAAGTTATTTTTACCAAACACTAGTTTAACCAAAGCTTATTTCAAATGAGTTTTTACCAAAGCAACTAACATTTTCTCAAACCCCTTTGAGTTGAAGGCATTAGCATTTTTCAAAAACCCATTTCAAATGCTGAACCAAACCCACCCTATATCTTTTGAAGAATGTCTGATATCCTGGTTGAGCTTTTGAATGGAACATTTCTGGGATTGCTCCAAATCATTC
Organism: Rhodomyrtus psidioides; assembly: GCA_021437785.1. Classification (NCBI taxonomy): domain Eukaryota; kingdom Viridiplantae; phylum Streptophyta; class Magnoliopsida; order Myrtales; family Myrtaceae; genus Rhodomyrtus; species Rhodomyrtus psidioides. The sequence continues at coordinate 13,481,955 of JAILYB010000004.1, read as the reverse complement.
CCACCAACGAAGAAACTAGTATGGCAAAAGTTGGTATTCTGTCTAAAAAAGGCATTCCCTATGCTTGTTGGTAATCAAAATATGTAAAATTGGGTATGTATGGAAGGGTTTCAGTTATTTTGGTATTAAATTTGACTAGAGTCGAAGGAGAGATATCCCATTCAGAAGGGTCGACCCTTGCTATTTTTGCAGTGGAATAATTTGTGGTTTCTAGACTATTCTTATCTAGAAAGTGTTTGAATTTTACCGAATCGGCTTGTACCAAAACTTTTTCATAGTACGCAACCGTTTTATGGATATCATGAGGAGTATAAAATCTATTTTCTCCAAGCATGTTTTTCACAAACACTTTTGGATTTTCATTGAAAAATCCTTTTTCAACTATATGTAATTTCTCAAAATATTATTTTTGAAAAAACTTTGATTTTTCCTTATTGAAAGGAGGAGAGGTTGCCTGGAACCTAAGAATCGAAGTTTCAGCCTTAGCTTTGCCTTTATCCTTTTTGGGAGGCATGGCTTTTCCCCTGTAGAAATTCTCATGTAAAAAAAATCTAGAAGTGAATTTGAAACGCCATTTATAAATTCAATATCGAAATCTAACACAGACAGTATGTCTTGTGATCTGGCAAAAAATTGTTTTGATGCAATATTTAAAAACATCCTTCTATAAAACATCTTTTGTAGATTTGAAATCAATCCTCAATAAATTTTTTTGATTTAACAAATCTCCTTGAAATTTTGATATAGAAAGTATTATCGCAAGGATTTCTTTTTTGATGGTAGAGTAGTTTTGTTGAGTTTCATTCCAATGCTTGGAGATGAATTGCACAACATGTTCCCTATCATTTTTTCTTTGTTCCAAAATTCCTCCATACCCTAATTCTAAAGCATCTGTTTCAACAATCTTAAAAGTAGATGGATCAGTAGGTGTAAACAAAGAATTTCTTTAACAATAGATTTTGGCCCTGTTTGGTTCAGCATTTGAGATGAGTATTGGGGCTCTAAAATCTCTTGGTCAAATGTAAATGCTGTTTGATTCATTTTTTTGGCTCACTTTGAATAGATGCAATTGCATCTCAAATGCTCTTCAAAGGCCTTTAGGCCAAAGTACCGTTGGAGGTACTTTGGGATGTTGCATCTCAAATGCAACTAATTTTATTATTTTAACTTTGTCACATTCACCTACCGCCTCCCGCTCGCGGTCTGCGATAGCCGCCGCCACCGCCGATCGCCGCCGTCACCGTTGGTCGCAGCCGTCTCTGGTTTCCCCATCGCCGTCGCTGGTTGCTGCAGTCACCGGCCGTTGCCGCCGCCATCGGCGATCACCAGCCGCCACTTCTTTTTTATTATAAAAAAAGTAAAAATACTTTACAAAGTATATTTTTCACCAAACGACATTTACGTCAAAGTTGCTTTCAAATGCGTTTTTAAAAAATACTTTGCCAAACACTACTTGCATTTTGGAAAATGTCTTCAGCCCAAAGATATCTACATTTACTCAAAGTTCCTTGGCCAAATGCTAAACCAAATAGGCCTTTTATCCTTTTGGCAATAGTAAGCAAATCAGTCCATGGAATTGGGATTTTCTTCAACCTTTGATGTAAAGGTTTACAAATGATATTAATATCGGGTATAAAATCAATCACTTAATTGCGACTATCTAAGAATAATTGTAATTGAGTTTACTCATATATATGAGAAAACCTGGTAGACATAGAATGATTATTCTACTCTTACATGCATATTTCATGACACTTCCACTCAAGTTGGGATGTAAATATCAAATAATCCCAACTTATTATAGAGAAAACTTATTGTACTCCCTCTTAGTGATTTAATAAAGATATCTACAAATTGACCTTCGTTCTTGCGTGTTAAAGAATGATCTCCCTTTTCTGAACGTTTTCTTATAAAAAGTGACAATCAATCTCAATGTGTTTGGTTCGCTTATAGAAAACATGATTATTTGCAATGTGAATACCTAATTGATTATCGCAATGGAAAACGGATGGACATGATGTTGACAAATCAAATTCTAATAATAACATCTTCAACCAGAGCAATACATATGTCACATGTACCATAGCTCTATACTCTGTTTCAACACTTGATCGGGAAATCACATGTTGTTTCTTGTTTCTCTAAGCAACTAAATAATCTTCAAGGATCATGTAGTAACCTGTGCAAATCTTCTATTAATAGGACATCCAGCCCAATCTGCACCAAAGAAACCTGTAGTGTTTAGATGTCTACAGTTCTTGAAGAGTAGTCCTTTGCCTGGCGCTCCCTTTAAGTACTTGATAATTCGAATTACAACATCCCAGTGAGTAGTACAAGGAGAATCCATGAACTGACTGACTATACTAACAGTAGAGGATTTATCAAGATAGTACAACTTTCCCAATGCTCTGCGATTCTTCCTTGGATCATGTAATAATTTGTCATGTTCTACATCAAGTTTCACATTGGGTTCCATAAAAGCATCTGTCGTCTTTACTCCAAGAAATCCAACCTCATAAAAAATATCAAGTACATGTTTTCTCTATGATAAATTGATACCCGCATGTGAATAAGCAACTTCAATACCTAGAAAATATAGTGGACGTACTAGATCCTTAGTGTTGAATTCTGTATGCAGAAGCTGCTTAAGCCATTGAATACCATATGAATCACTATCAATAATGATAATATCATCCACATATACCACCAAAAAGATACAACCAGTTGAGGAGACAAACAAAAACTGAATGATCTACTTGACACAGTTTCAATTTGTATTTGATAACAACATCATTGAATCTACCAAACCAAGCATGAAGAGATTGCTTGAATCCATGTAAGCAACATACCAAATTTCTCTCCCTAAGCAACAAACTTAGGTGGTTGTTCCATATACATTTCCTACGTCAAATCACTATGGAGGAAGACATTTTTCACATCTAGCTGTTGAAAAAACACCGAAATGTGCCGCCAGGGAAATAAAAATGTGAACATATGAAATTTTGGCAGTATTTGAAAAAGTGTTGTCATAATCAATATCGTATCTCTGAGTACACCCCTTTGCAACCAATCAAGCCTTCAATTGATCAAGAGTGTCATCGAGATAAGCCTTAAAAGTGAAAACCCAATGACAACCAACCGTTTACTTCTTCGCATGTAAGGAAGTGAGTTGCTAAATATGGTTCTCAATGAGCGCCTTCATTCCATCTTCTATGGCTTGCCCCCATCGAGGATGAGTAAGATCTTTAGTAACATTGCTAGGCACAAAAACAGAGGACAAAGACGAGACAATGATAGAGATACTAGGAGATAAACGATAATGTGACAAGAATTTTGAAATCGGATGACGAGTATGAAGACAATCAGAAAGACTAGAATAAGGAGCATAACGATCCACAAGAAGACAAACGCAAGAACGTATATCTTTTAGAGTAGTAATGGACAGATCAAGATTAGAGGATAGTGCAACAACTGATAAGGAAACAAATGAATCATGTGTTGGTCAGGTCCATACCACTGTAGTGGGAGCTGCATCACACCGATGATATGTGCGGTTAGTAAACTTAAATCATGTGGACTGTTCTGAAGGGAGTGATAGTGGGGGAAGTGTCAGTAAGGCACATTCGTCACTTTCAAGAGTCATTATAGGTTCATCAAAGTATTATAATATGTCTGATTCTAAAAAAATCTTACATCTGTCGACACGAGAACATGATGATGATTAGGAATGTAACATTTGTGGCACTTCTAAGTTTGAGAGTATCTTACAAAGATACATTTCTCCACATGAGGATCCAAATGATCAAGACCTGGAGTAAGATTATGCACAAAACAAACACAGCCAAAGGTACGTAGAGGTAGTTGAAAGGGAGGCTGATTTGGATGTAATATAGAGAACGATGTCTCCCCCTTGAAGAACAGAAGTTGGAAGCTGATTAATTAAAAAACAGGCTGTAAGAATAGCATGGCCCCAAAAGGTTTTAGGTAGATGCATGTGAAATATCAGGCAATAGGCAACATCCAGAAGATGACAATTTTTATGCTCGGTGACACCATTTTGCTGAGGAGTGTAGGAACAATAAGTCTGATGATAATACCAAAAGTTTTAACAGAAGTATGGTAATGCTTTAGCACTTCAAAAAAGAACAAGCGAAAGTAGTGAAAAATCCAGTACGATCATTCGTTGAGAATAACCAAGTCATTAAGGAAAATTCATTTGAGAATATAACAAAATATTTGAAACTAGAAGTGTTAGGAACACAACGCAGGCCCCAAACATCTGAGTAAATCAGCTCAAATGGAAACCCTATGGTGTTTACCAAACTGACAAACTTCACATTAAAAATAAGTCACAGACTCAGACTCAGGAAATAAATGCGGAAGAGTGTTCAGGTGGCAGATGACCAACATGAAAATGCATCTGAAACACACCAAAGGATGTTTGTTTCATAGTTGTAAAAACTAGCATCTTCTTGTCAAAGTGTACACACCATTAGATTCATGTCCCCCACCAATCACCTGTCCAATCTTTATATCCTGAAAGACACAATGAAATGAGAAAAATGTTACTGAACAATTTAGTTCTGCAGTCAATGAACTAGTAGAAATCAAATTATATTAAGATTTGAGATGAATGACATGTGAAAAAGAAAGAGATGGACTCAAATGAGTAATTCCAGTATCAGTAACCTGAGATTGTGAATTCATCAGTTAATGTAACAAAATATGACATCCCAAGAGATTTGGAATGAAGTGAAGACAACAATTTAGAATTATTAGTCATATGATGAGTAGCTCCAAATTCTATGACCTGGGAGTCAGATGCTGCAGAGAGTAAACAAGATGAGCTACCTTTTGAGGTTTATGCTAGAGTTGTAGTATGAGCTGAAGGATCTTTCACCTGTTGGGAGCGAACCCATGCATCATACTTAACACGTGTTAATGTAATAGAATCACCTGTATTCTGTACCCAGGAGTCAGATGTTACAGAGGGTAAACAAGATGTATTACCTTTTGAGGTTTGCGGTAGAGTTGCAGTAGGAGCTGAAGGACCTATCACCTATTGGGAATGAGCTCGTGCATCATACTCAATACATGTCAATGTAACATGGTCACCCGTATTCCACACACTAGTAGAATCTAGTAGAGTCTGTAAGGGAATCTTCCATCTTTGCATAGGCAGTAAAAGTAGGTCGGAGCTCAGGATGAAGTGTTTAACAATAAGTCTATATATCTCCATCCTTTTGACAATGATTACAAAAGCGGAGATCTTTTGAGAAGATGTCAAGCGAAGAGCTCGGGAGGAAGTCTTATCTAGTGTAGGAAGGGAGCTCTGAGATTGCTGGCGAAGTGAGGAATATTTGGTGTCCAATGCCTTGAAAAACAATATCAATCGAAAATCCTCTTGTTCATTGACTAGAACAATCGGATCGTTCGAAGCTGGAAGATAAGTATCCAATTGCGCGTAAAGTTTCGTGAAACGTGCATAGTACTCAAATAAAGATTCATTTCACGGTGAAGATCAAATAGGGCATCCCAAGTGTCAAACACTCATGGTATGTCTCTCCAAAATAAAGTAAGGCACATTTCCCCCAGACTTCCTTAGAAGAATTGCACTGAATAAAATGAGGACTAATTTTAGGATCCATATTATTCCATAAAAAAGTATGAATCATCTCATCTCCATTAAGCCAATTAGGTGCCTTAATATGATATAAAGAGACCATAGGTGTAGGATAATAAGTTTGTTTAGTGGCATTAAGGTAGACTCAACAGCTTAGACCAAGATAAATAATTAGTTCCATCTAACTTGACAGAGGTCAATTGCAAGTCTGGTAAACTAGTAGAGGATCCAATAGTAGCCATCAGTGAACAAAGAATTCGATGGAACCCAAGAACAATGTCAAAATAACCAAATATTAAACTCCAAAATCAAAATCAGCCAAAAATATCTACCATAAGCCATGAAATTACATTTGTCTCTTCTAAAATGAAGTAAAATAAGTTCCCCAAATCCAACGAGTACCACATCAGAATAACCACAATTAGTAGTACATCAAAATAACCACAATCAATAACATCAAGCAGACCAACTAATTGCTTGTAACGTGTTGAGAGAGAAGCACCAAGAGCCCGACTGGTTGGAAGCTTCCGAACTCCATTCCATGAAACAAAACCGAATGACTCAATAATAGATGAAGAGCAAATGCATGAGCTATATATTCATGATCGTAGGGAACTCCAAGGTTGTGACTCAACGGAAGATGAAATCGGAGAGTAGAGGAGAGGCACGAATAGGTTGCCGAGAGGTTAGGGAGTCGCGAGTAGATTTGCGATGGAGGGGGGGCGGTTCATGAATGGAATTGCGGTAGAGGGGGATCGCGATGGGGTCATGTTAAGGGCGCGCATGACAACCATTCTGTTTCTGAAATCAATTTCTAGCCAGAAATAGATTTTTCTATTTCTATTTCTAAATGAGTTTCTGAGCAGAAGAACACGTTTGATAACGACATAAAATTTATGTTCCTAGAATGGAAATTCGTTTGATAACAACATAATATTTCTATTGCTGGAACAAAAATTTGTTTGGAAACATTACAAAATTTCTATTTCCAAAATTTTATTTCAAAAGACATTTCTTTGAAAAATTCACAATCTCTCAATTTGCATAAACAACGTTAGGTTCAATCATCAAGGTCCCAATTTCCATCAACGTCGGATTCTTTTTGAGTATTGCCTTCTTCACGATCGCTTCTTCAATTTGATGCTGCCATTGATTAATCTTGAATCCTTATTATGAATTTATGACATGGAACTTCTTCACCATGACCTTGTACGTTTTGAGGAGGCTATGCTATTTTTGGATTTTGGCAGCTAACCGAAAGTCCCGAGGCGAGAAGCATGAGTTCGGATGGGTTCTTAAGCTCCGAAAACACGAGTTTACGAATTATTCATATTGGAAACATTAGTGACTTTACAAATTATGGTCTACATGCACTTCAACTAGTTATTTTGCTTGGTAGAATATAAAACAGGTTAGTTAATCCAACACACTCATTTAAAAAATTGACAGAAAACTTCCTTGAGAGCAATAGTCACATGTGCTTTACTGGCTGAACATAAGCATCAAGCCGCACGATTCTGGCAATGCTAACTAGATATAGCTAGGCATGAAAGTGTGCAATAGGAAATGAATTAAATTGATTCTTTACTCAATTAGGTCACTTGTATGCTGCATATGAGCTTGTATTGATCTAAAGAAATGCTGATCCCAAAACATCACTAGATCATAAATGTTAAGACAAGCATTGGGTCTGTTTTTCTCAATTCCTCAAAATACAAATGAAAATCCCCAAAAACAACATGACATTACGAGAGCCAAGATAGGAAATTCTCAAGTACAAATAATGAAAACGCGTTACAAAAGTTAAGAACACAATTTCAAGAAATCTCTGCCATATTATGATCCCTCGCCATTTGATTGGCAATACCTATATTAAGTATGTTCATCTTGGTTCCTTCCGCAGTTGATGTATCTGATGTAACCTCATCTTGTGTAGGTCCAAACGAGTACTCTAGATTTCTATATAGTGAAAAGTTCTTAACCCTCATGTCTTGATCACGGATGTAATTGTGGATAACACAACATGCAATTAGAACACATGTTTGCTTTCGAATTGCAAATGAATGTGTCTCAAAATGAAGAAGCAGCTTTTTTAATGCTGCAAATGATCTCTCAATTGGATTCTTTAATGAAGAATGCCTATAGTTGAACAATTCTCTTGCTGTTCTTGGTCATCTCGATGTATCCCTATAATCATTTAGATAATATCGTTCACTTTTAAAAGGGGCTTAAGTACACCTACAGTGCCATATGTTGTGTACGACGATCAGTTTAGTGCCAAAACTTTCAAATCGATCAGTTTAGTGCTAAGTTTTTGTAACTTCGATCACTTCAGTGCTAATATCGGAGAAAATCGTGCACTTCAGTGCCATTCCGGCCAAAGTCCGGCGAAATGAATTACGTGGATATTATAATTAATTTTTGTTATCTTACGTGGTGAATTTTTTAGAAGTGGCTGCCATGATAGAATCTTACGTGGCTTACAGAAGGGCAAAAAGGTCTTTGACACTAAACTGATCCTACGGGGCACACCGGCTTCTTCTTCTTCTTCCTCGGGTCGTTCGATTCCCGTAGCTCACTCTCTCTCGGCACCACGCAAAAGGTGTGTCGTCGTTTGATCTCATCATCGAGATTTCACCACACATCCGTGTCTGAGAGTGCCCCCCCAATATTTTTTTTCCTAGTTTCGAATCAGAAAATCATAGAGCAATAAAAGAGACGATGATGAAGAAATATTCACTGAAATCTCGTTGGCCAATTGTGTCATGAAACGACGAGAGTTTTCGAGTTTCAAGGATCTTCTATCGGCGGGATTCATGTCGGCTCCACGCGGCAGACCGGTCGCCCTAGATCGGCACCGACTGTTGACTCAATTTTTGGAGCCAAACCTCGCAATCTCCGACTCGAAGTAACTCAAACGTCAAACCCACGACGACATTCAATTCGAACGGGCAAAAAAGGCCCAAAGACTGCCCACAAGAAACAAGAAAGAGCAAAACCAAAACTGCTCGCAATTCGCGAAACTCGCGCTTAAACTCGAAGCGGCGTTCAACCCCACAAGGGTTGAAATTGAATTGGAGTCGGAGATGAACAGGATTCCCTCCGGTTGGGTTGAGTAGTTGAAGAGGAGGCGGTGGTTGGCGAAGGAGCTCGAGCTGGCATGGCATCGGAGACAAAATAGATTGCCAAAGACAAACCCTAAGCAATTTGGGTATTAGGGTTCACGTTGGGCAAAATTTGGTTGCAAACGACGTCGTTTTGCTCTTTATAATGTTGAGTCAGCTTCCGGCGAGCCACGTCGGCCTCATTTTTTATGCAAACCGTCCACGTAGGCGCCACGTAGATTTTCCGATGGCCACGTATGCACTTAGCACTGAAGTGATCGAAATTACCAAAACTTAGCACTAAACTAATCGATTTGAAAGTTTTGGCACTAAACTGATCGTCGTACACAACTTATGGCACTCCAGATGTACTTAAGCCTTTAAAAGGAGTTAAAAATCTCGGAGTTGTTGTATAACTAGAATCTACCATGTAATATTTGCCTATAACAAGATATTCATAAATTTCTCATGTTTCTCATGATATGCAACTGCAATACAATTACAAAGGAAATTACTCCTTATAGAACATGCAAATATCTGGTGATGGTCAAGGAAATTTCAATTGAGGAGTCTCGAGTACTGTCGAGAGCACCCGACAATTGTTGGTAGATCCTTCCCAATCGGCATATACAAAAGTTAATTTCATATCAAACAAACAAACACAATCACATTCTGAGAGGTAATTCCTTTCTTGCCTCTAAAATGGATCTGGTTAACCACAGGTACAAAAGCATGCACATGGATGCCATCAATAGAGCCTACGCAACCTATCATTTTATCAAAGACTAGCATTATACAAGATTATCAACAAATTAAAATTGATGGTATAGAGGAATGTATGAAAATCATACCTTGAAGTAAGGCTCATGTTGAGAATTCATAAGAATCTTCTCTAGGACGGCATCAAAGGAAGGTGGTACGATAATCTCTTTTGCTATTTTGAGAACTGCATTTAACACTTTAGTGAAGTAAGTGCTGTTAGTTTGTTCCGAACTTTAGAATCTCTCATATAAATCTTTATTGGACTTATTGTGACAAATCATAGATAAGAAGATTGCAGCTTGTTCATCTACCTTAATATATCCGCTATCTTTTAACCAACCTCTTTCTATCATTATGCCACAAAGGTTGAGAAAGACACGACTCTCCATTCTAAAAGGTTCATATACTCTATCTGAATGTTCATAAAGAACCTTCCTTACTCATTCGGGTCCTGATTGTTGAGAAAAACCCATAAGGCTGCGTTTGATGGTCCGAATTTAGGCCCGGATAGGATAACAAATTATCTTATCCGATGTTTGGCGATGTCGTCCGGACCGGATAAATCCGGATATACCCGGATAAAATACCGTATAAGAAATCCGGGGAGAGGGGTAGGATATACCCGGATTGAATAAAAAAGCCGCCTCCGTCTATTGCCTCTCCAACTCCGCCTTCCTCTATAGCGGCTGCGACGCTCGGGTGCACCAGGCCAACTTCCTCGTCGCCCGCCACGTTCGCCTCCCCACCTCCCGCTCCGCCGCTGCCTCCTCCTTCCCCGTCAGGAAAGCCCTGACCATCGTCGCCATGGCTCCGAAGAAGAAGGTACTTCTCGTGCCATCGTTGCATGTGCCCTCGTTGCTCTATGAGGCTTGGGATTTTGCGCGGATAATAGGACTGAGCGAGAATGAATCAGCGGCATTGATGTCTCCCTGTGTGCTTAGGTGAACAAGCTGGACGAGGAAAAATTATGAGATACCAATCTCACTTCGTTTTTTTCCTTCAAAATTTGGCTTTCCTAAATCTCACTCTTGCTACGGCTCATTCTCCGAAAACAGCTTCTCCAGCGCCGGCGCCGGCGCCTCCGAAGCTCAGCTGCTTCCATTTTGCACTCTTAACAGTAAACACAACGCTTCCGATGGCGATTTGGTGGATTGTTTTCTCGATTGTCTCCCTCGCATCACTCATCGGCGAACCCCGATTTGGATCGCCAGCTTCTTGTTTGAAATCAATATCCATGGGAACTTCAGAGTCCACGCTCTCAGGATCGCAGGTAACTCTCGATCTTTTGCCTCTGCAACTCGTTCGACTCTTCGTCAGATTCTTGTCCGAAATCAATCGCCATGGGAACTCCGATTTGGTGGATTGTCTCTCCTGCTCCGACCATCTCTCCTTGGCTGCCTCGTGGTGGGAGGGCCGGAGGGACTTGCTCGGAGGCGGCATTATCAGGGCGGAGGAAACCCTAGATGAGCGGCTAAGGGGTTGCACATCAGAATATCCTATCCTATCCGGACATCTACCAAACATATGATAGGATTTTAGAAAATTCAAAAGACAATTCGAAGGATTTCTAATCCAACCTTATCCTATCCTATCCGGGCCCAAATCCGAACCACCAAACGCAGCCTAAGTGATTTTGAAGTTGACAAAACAATCTATGCACTCTTAATTCTGGGATATTGTTGTGAAATACTTATTTTACAGATTGTCCTATGGTGTGAAGATGCATGGGATCGAATCCGTCAAAAGGTGGCTAAAATGAAATTAGTTAGCTTTCAACTTCTGTTCTTCAAGGGAAGACATCGATTTCGATTCTAGATCCAAATGATCGCCTCTTTCCATTACCTCTCCACGTCTTTGGTTGTATTTGTTTTGTCCATTGTCTTACGCTAAGTCTTGATAGGTTGGATCCTCGTGTCGAGAAATGTATATTTGTGGGCCACTCTTGAACTCAGAAGGGTTACAAATGTTATAATCCTACTAGTGTCGAGTGTTAGTGTCGGCAGATATGACATTTTTTGAGAACCAACCATATTATAATGATTTTCAAAGAAAAAGAGTTTTCCACTATCTTTAGCACTAGCAATCGTCCTTCCTGAAGCCAAGTCTTGGAACACACAATGAGATAAGAAAAAAATTAGCTTGACTCTTTGATGAGAATAATTCACTAATTGACAACAAGTTAGAAGATAGCTTTGGGACATGAAAAAAATTATGAAGTGTGAAGGCACGTAACAGCTTGATGGGTCAAATTCCACTTATAGCCAAAAGAGAACCATATGCAATTGTGATTTTTTTTTATTTCCTTCACACGAACTATAGAAATACTCGAAGCTAATGTAGAAAAATAACTACATTCCTCTTGTATTTTGCTTTTTCTCATTTGTTGCTTTGAACACACGATCATTACTACCATTCCTTCTCTTCCAACTAGACATGTACGGTTCCGGTTCCGCCAAATGGTGGAATCGGAACCGGCCCATAAAGGACCGGTTCCGGGCCGGTTCCGGTTCCGGAACCTTTAATTTTATTTTTAAAATAATAAAATAAATTAATAAATTATTAATTAAAATTTATAATCAAATTGTACATTGTAAAAAAATTTGAAAAAAAAGATAAGGAATGGGCTTGAACTTAATGAATTATCATTAAGCGCCTACATATCTTCTTGGGGATAGAAAAATCAAAGCCCATGTAGTTCTCTTACCTTTGGTAACCCCAACTTACCTCATCCTCAATCGTCGCTACCTGTTGTTGTGGTGGCGGTGGTATCTCCACAATCATCACTGAAGAATTCGTGTTCTCGATCCAGCTCTTGTTGTCGAAGCCTAGCCCTTGTCCAATCATCGACGCAAGCTTGAAACTCCACACTTTTCGGATTTAATCTTGAACGGCGGGAGTCTAAAATTAATCCTCCAGCACTAAATGCTTGTTCAATTGCCACTGTCGAAGAAGGTGTCGCTAATATTTATCTTGCGATGAGGGAGAGAACTAGATATTGAATTGAATGGTTCTTCCACCACTCAAGAATCTTGAAATCTGCGCTGTGTTCGGAATCACTAAACTCAAAATAAATTGTTAAATAGTTTTCTAATTCAGAAATACTACCTGTTGTCCCTTTTTATTTTTTTTGCCTACTCATGTGCATTTTATACCCTCTACCAAGTGAAATACCTGTATTGCTTCGTGAGACACTATGCTGGACAGATTCACATCCACTATCACTTAAACCATATTTACTACAAAATTCATTATATAATTCTACTATAACTTTTTTAACATCTACTTGTATACTATGAATATCTATTACTTCATTCAAATGTAAATATTCATAATAATAAGCATTCAAATAATCTAATAAACCATCTAATTTAGTACGTGGATCGAAAACAATACCAACTAAATAGACCAAGAGGAATGTTCAAGTAATAATGCAACCATTTTTCTCGCATTACTAAAATACTCGAAGCTAATTCAGTATCTTTTTCACATTCATTAAAAATACCAGCAATGTTAACACACTCTATTAAAAATAAATGCGTAGTAGGATAATAAACACCAGATAAAATATTAGTAGCATCATTAAAAACTTTCAAAAAATCTATTTTTTTTTTGCAAACTTCCCAATGTTGCGGGAGCAAAGCAATATCGGGAACATTATTCGAAATAAAGAAACATAATAAATCTTTGTAATCAAAAGTTTGTAGAAGCATCTCGTAGGTATAATTCCAACGAGTCGGAATATCTTTTGAAAACCTTCTTGCCCTTCTCCCATTTTTTTTACAATATTTTCTCCACTCTTTCATAAGTTGAGGACGGCTCCACAAATATCTAATTGCAGTATTTATTGGCTGAAAAGATGTTGCAAGAACTCGTAAACCATCTTGAACACATAAATTCAAAACATGGCAAGCACATCTAATGTGAAAAAATTGCCCGCCAAAAGAGGGTTTATAAAATTTTTCTAACTCAGGAATGGAAGCAGTATTTGCGGCGGCATTATCAAAACCAACTGAAAAAATTTTATCAATCAAATTAAATTATTCTAAAACTTGCCTAATTAGTCTATAAATATTATGGGCCGCATGCCTTTCAGGAAAAACTCGAAATGCAAGAAGTCTTTTTTTGAATAACCCAATCATCACCTATCCAATGGCACGTGATACCCATATAAGAATTAATATTCCAAGAATCAGTCCTAATATCACTACCTATATGTACACGTCCATTGAATTCTTTAAAAAATCTTAACAATTTCTTTTTTTGTTTTGTATAAACTTGTTCAAGTTCGCGTTTAAGAGTATTTCTCGAAACAGATGGTGCTTGCGGAGCTAACGCAGTGTTTACCAAATATCTAAAATTAGGATTTTCATCAGTATTAAACGGAGCATGCTCAAGGGCAATATATTCAGCTAATGTTTCTTTGTAAAGTGCATTAGCGAAACGAAATAAAGGATGAGCGTTAGGATTGGCGAACCCGGGAATTTGTTGTTGGCTAGTGTCGATCCCCGCTTGCATTGAATGTTTTTTCGTCACATGCCGACGAAATGTTCCATAACCATCTCCTTTACCAAGCTTGTTAAAGTGTAGCCATAAATCGGATTCTCGGTTCTTTCGTCCCGGCTCCCTCGCTATCGACGATTCTTCGACACCACGAGGACGAAGACTTTCTTGCGTTGGGACGTGCTCGACGTTGGGATTGGAAGCATTGTCGTCTTCCCAACATGCATATTCACGAGGATCATATTCATAAACGGGATAATCGGATTCTCCCATCTCGATCGGCATCGGGTTCTTTCCCTTTCTAGTATTTCTGCTTCCACTTGCCATTTTTTGAGAAAATTGATCGAAAAATTGAGACGAAATTTAGAGAGAATAGCAGATTGAGAGAATTTGAGAGATTGTGAGACTTGAGAGTATTAGAGAGAATTGAGAGAAGTTGTGAGAAAAATAAATAGGGATTGAGAGGTATTTATAGATTTTTTGTAAATTTTTTTTAAAATTTTTGGCCTTGCAACCGCCGTCACGGCCGTTTGGGGGAAGAGCCGAACGGCTCTTTCCCGCGGGAGGGGGGGCGGGGCCCACAAGGGGGTGGGGTTTTTTTTTTAAACGGGTTGGAACTGGCTCGGAACCGCCGGTTCCGGGCCAGTTCCGAAAAAGTAGGAACTGCGGACCTGGTCAACGGGCCGGTTTCGGGTCCGGGTCCAATTTGGCTATGTCTACTTCCAACCTTCTTCCTTCAAATTATGTAGTTTCCCTTGAAATTTTCGACATATTTCTTTAGTAAGTGATGATTTCTTGCAATATTCACACGATGGTGGGATAAAACTAGCAGGAGATAATTTTCATACGGTGCTCACTTGAGTGGCATAACTCGTGACATTCTGAATTTTCGCCCTCTCGAGGCTTGAGATATGGAATGGAATCTCAAACTTGGAAAAGTGAAAATGATGAATCCTAACATTGGATTGAAATTAAATGTCGCCTCATCGAAGGTAATTTAAATTGGAAAAGTGAAATTCGGACAAAAAGTGTAAAATTACCATTTTGCCCCTTGAGTATTAACCTTAACATAAGAAAGATTAAGGGCATTTTGGTTTTTTGTCATTTCCCCCATGTGAACGAAATTTGAAGGGCAAAATTGTCATTGGAAGCCAAGATTTTTACTAATAATGGACAAGTGTCATTATGGGAAGCCTTGCATTAATGGAATCACTATTACACCAACCATTCAACTTTTGACTCAAGGACGATTAAGACTAAACTCTCTCTCTCTCCCCCTCATTTGGTCGACACTTTCTCTCTCCTCTCTCCCTTCCTCTTCATTTTCTCTCCCTTGGCCAAGAAGACCCCGTCGCCAGCTTGCTGCCTTGCTCGGACCGACTCACAGTTCCGGCCATAACTTCTTCGTCCGATGGTCGATTGAGGTAAAACCACCGCCAATAGAAATCTTATCATCTTATGATTCCAGGAACATATTATAAGCTTGATTTGGCCCAGTATTTCGTCCCGTAGGTCCGTTTGAGTGAGCAAAGGTCAGATTGAAGTAGAATCTGACCGGTTTTGGGAAAAAGGCTGTTTCATGGGCTTAAAGGCTTCAAATGACTCCAAATTGTCGATGAAACTTTCTTGACTCATAGTATTAGAGTTGAATGAGTTGTGGTTGTAAGTTTAGATGTGTTAGGATGGGTTTTCATGGTTGATTTGAGGAGGTTTATACTGAGTAGATTCTGACTGTTTGCGGACCGAAAGGAAACGAGCTGATCGAAGGACTTTAAGGCGTGTTTTGCTCCAAAAGTTTCAGTGAGCTTCCTTATTATGTGGACTAAGGTTTTAACAAGTTAATTTTGTGATGAATTGGGGCATAGAATGAAATTATGGACTGATTTGTGTGGTGTAGAGCAGAACCGTTTCTGCCCTGTGTGAGGGCTGTTTGAACCGAACCCTTTAGTGGTTCGTGGACGTATCGCCTTGTTCTAAAACTCTCAATAAGGCTTCTTGGGATGATAATCGATGAGATAATTAGGCATTTGCTTGATAGAATTGAGAATTGATTGAAGTTTCATGGTCGGTTTGCATGAAATCTCTCTGACCGATTATGCCCCTGTTGTGAATTGGAATAACTGAATGCTTTGGGGGTTGAGAATGTGTTGTCGTATCTTTGATTGATCATTAAGGCACCCTATGATATTAATTGATATGTTGATAGGGTGTACACTTGATGGAATAGAGATTGGAAGAGTTTTAAGGGCTGTTGAAGTGAAAAAAGTGATGTGCCGTCCAATCTATCCTTAACGCGCACCAATTTTGAAACTAGTCGTTCTAAGTTGTTCGGTATCCGAATTGAGCTCCGTTTTCTCCCACGTGTCCGTAAGATCTTGAAGTTTAAGATCATAGAATTTATTTCTCAAAAAGTTAGTAGAAAAATTTCAATTTTCGTGAGATTAAAGCTGGTCATGGGGCTAAGAAAAGGGTAGTTTTGGAGGAAGGATATTCGTGATGATTTGTCATGATAGAACGGCCCTTGGCATGCTTAGGGGCATTGATTTAACACTGTGATGACCTGAAGATAAGGTGTTGTGTGTGTTATTGAAGTGGTTGCTGTTGACACCTGATTTTTGACCATATATTATTGTGATTTTTATTCTTTAAAATTAATTAAAAATATAAAAAAAGGTCATAAAATCACAAAATCAACTTTGGAAGCCTTGGCCTGGCCTTAGGAACCAATTTTGAACAAAAAAATATTTTTTGGTATTTTATAATATTTTCCGAATTTATTTAATTATAAAAATACCCAAAAAATCAGAAAAATACCATTCGTGGTCAGAAAAATACACAAAAATATTCAATAATTTTTCTTTAATTTCCTCTTCAAGTGTGTCACCTTAAATCTTGAAAATTCGGCTAGGGTCAACATGTTCCTTAACAAACATAAACCCGAACCGAACCCAAAAAATCCTTTTCGAGTCTTTTAAGTTTCAATTCTCACTTTTTATAAGTTATGACATTGGATTCTAAAGTCTTGAAGTGCAATTGGGTCAATTTGCCCTCCAATTTGATCAATTTTAACCAAAAGGGCTTAATTGCATAAAAATCTTTCAATTTAGTCCCCGGTTTCACGATTTTTTAAATTAAATTTCGTACGGGCATACCCATTGAAATAAAACACCTCTACCCTATAATTTTCATCATGATGAATGCATTGGTGGCCTCAATTTTGACTAATTCATTCGTTTGGGCCCTCAATTTAACAAAAATTAATTTCGGATCCTAGGGACAATTTGGGGTTTTCACTAAATTTCAATCAATTGATTCGCGAAAATACCTTTATTTGATAGAAAACATGTCAAGGAGTCCGATTTGGTCATCAATTTCATAAAATAGGTCGATTTGGGGCCCAATTTGACAAAATTGATCGAACCGGGCCGGTCGGGTCAGGCCCGACCCGACCCGGTCCGACCGGGTCTGCAACTAAGTTGCAGACCCACCATGGCCGGCGCAAAGCATAAAAAAAAAGGGCATGGTGGGCGCTTTGTTTAAGAAAAGAAGTGCTGGCCGTGGGGGACAAAAGGCGAGGTTGTCGTGGGAGCAAGCGGCGGAGTGGCGGGGACGGCCACAAAGGCTGGTCGGCCACGGGAAAAGCGGAAAAAAAACTCGGGTTTTGAGAGGGAGCTCGGCCAGAGGAAAAAGGGGGGAGTTCGAGTGAAGTCAGGGGGCAAAGGAGCATACCCGGATGTTCAGCAATCCTCAACGATCGTCGCCAAAGCATCCTCGGTCGTCGACGAACCCACGACAGGTCGGTATTCTCTCCCGACCTCCGTTTCCCTCACGCATATAAATTGTTCGACAAAATGCCCAAATGAGTTTTCAATATGGTGGCTCTCGGCCGAACCACCCTTGAGCTCTATTTGCGCGAAACTCCCCCTTAAGCTTCATTATAATTGGTTCTAAGCTCGACTTGTCTACTATTTTGCATCGGAAACCGATGAGAGCGACGGCCCGAGCTTCGCCGGCTGCGATCCGAACCGGGAGCTCGACGAGCAAGTTTCGGCGGTCGCCGAACCTCAAATGATCTTAGGTAAGCTTCCTAACCTCTCTTAGTTGCTGTATGATGGAATAGATCGAAGTTTGAATGCAAAAATTTTTCTGCAAATTCACCTCGCCGGAGTCGGTTCGGTCGCCGGCTCTTAGGGTAGTTTGCGACGTGATTCGCTCCATGTTTTGGCTGTGTGTGGTTGTGGGTCGGCCGGGGATTGATTTCGTATAAGAATCGCGGTTTAAAACGGGAGATTTTACGTCGGTTCGGGGGCCTCCGGCGAGAATTCCGGCGATTTCGCCGGAAAAAGCACTATTCATCGTCTTCTCCGGCGAAGTCACCGGCGGTCAAACGGTCAACGGTCTATGGTCAACGAATCCGACGGCTGAGAGTACACCACGTGGCGTCCTGTGGGTTGTCCGATCATGCTCAAGATCGGATGCACCAGAATCGGCCACGTGGCGCGAGGAGGACCATCCGATCGGCGGATTTTCGATTAAATTAAAGAAAATGATTAAAAAAAATCGAAAATTGATTAAAAATTAAAAAATGGCGAAACGGCGTCGTTTTGGCCGTGGGCGCGCGGGTCTGGATCCGGGTTCGGGTAGTGGGTCGGGTCGTCCGACCCGGTCCGAATAATTTATACATATACGGCGTCGTTTTGGCCGTGGGCGCGCGGGTCTGGATCCGGGTTCGGGTAGTGGGTCGGGTCGTCCGACCCGGTCCGAATAATTTATACATATATATATATATATATATATATTATAATAATTAATAATAATAAATAAAATATTCAAAAATTCAATAAAAAATGAAAAATCATAAAAATTCAAAAAATTCGGAAAATTCAGAAAAATTATAAAAAATTCCAGAAAATAGGAAATTGCCACATTCAGCTGGCCATGACCTGTTCCGGGTCTTTCGACCCCCGATCTTTCCAAAAATGACGGTTTTGCCCTTTCGGCAAACCGTCTTCCAAAAAAATTCTAAAAAAATCCAGATAAATCCCCAAAAATAGGAAATGGCCACAGTCAACTGGCCAAGGCTCATTCCGGGCATTTTGAACCCCAACCCTCCTTAAAATGACGATTTCGCCCTTTGGGCAAATCGTCTTCCAAAAATTGAAGAAAAATCAAGAAATTCCAAAAAAAATTCCCAAAAATGGGAAATGGCCACAATCAACTGGCCATGGAATATTTTGGGTAATTCGGTATCCAAGTCTTCCAAAAATTGGCGATTTTGCCCATCGGGCTAATCGCCTCCAAATCTTCCCATTTTACCCCTGGTCCGAAGTCACACCTTCCTTAAGCCTTTATGGTTATATTAGGAAGTCATTGATCTGAATTGATGTGCATTGAAGTGATTTATTTATGTACTTGATTGCGTTTTCATTTAAATTGATTGCGATTGATAGGAATAGTCTTCCAATCTGCATGAAACCCTGAATCAAACCTATCCCACCCAAAATTGCGCCTGCATGAACTCTTAGTTAGAAAAATCACTCGCGTTAGGTACCGAAAGGGCGTTGGTAATGACACCAGCGTAACCAAGTCCCCGAACCCAAAATCTCTGGTTCCGCAGAACTGATCGATCTCTCCCAATTGGTCAGTAAGGTTTCCGGTCTACCCTCCAAGAAAAACCGGTGGCGACTCCAAATGCATGCACACTTTTCACATGCCACCACGACCACACTGAAGGTCGAAATCAATCGATTCTTATCATCGAAGAATACTCCCGCCGCGATTTGGTATGGGCCTGGGAGGGCCCGCGCCGATCCAAGACCCGCGATCGATAATCCATTAGCCGCGTCCGCTTCCGGACGGGTCGCGACAGTTGCGCAAGGGAATTGAGAAATAATCGAGTTTCGATGTGGTTTTCCTAGGCACACCGTGAGAGCCATGTTTGGCCGTGAGCTTGCTGACCTAGGAGGGTCGTTAGAATTGAATTTCCTAGCTTGCTTGAAGAGGTAAGTATTTCCTAAACCCTTACTTGAACATTAGGGCACTACTGAATGGATTTAGTGGATGGACTGCCTGAAATGAGGAGAAATAGCTGAGTTATGATATGTGCTCTTTATTTTATTTATCCAATGATTGGTTGATTCATGATTACATATTCATGTGATGCCTTGATGAGTTAAACGAGGGGCTTAAGTAAATCCTGAGGCGTATTGACGCGGGATTCGACCTGAGGCGTATTGATGTGGGTCTATGAATGACAAGAGGTGTCCTGAGGCGTATTGACGCGTGATTTGACACTTGGCCAAGTAAGGATCACTAACCTGATGCGTTGTTACGCGGGTAGTATCCTAGTCTGATGCATTATTATGCGGACTGCCTGATGCGTGTTACGCAGGCATTGATATTGAGAATTGAGATACGAGCCTAAGAGCCTATGGCACCCTGATGCGTCATAACGTGGGGTTGCGATTTGAATCATATCTTGACGCGACAAAACGCGGGTTTATGAGTTGTTAAGGCCTGATGCCAAGGAGTTTCGGTGAAATAATGTTCAATGTTGCCTTTGGAACTTCTTGTGCTAGTATGTAAGCTTGGTTTCGGAGGGATATGCTTGCTTGATTATGATTTCCACTTGTGCCTATTATGTTTAGATATTTCGATGACTAAATGCCACGTGCTGTTTATCATTGATGAAACATTTGCCTATTGTTTTATTGTGGTCTGGGGGGACTGGTGTCCAGGTCTAGGTTTAGGTTTCACTTGTGAGATTTATATCTCACCTCGTTGGGGATTAACATTTTTTCAGGTCCCAGACGATGGAACACCATGATAGCCAAGGATTGGCATTCGAGGAAGTAGTTGAACGAATGATTGTAAGATATTTTGTGACCTTAGGGATTGTAGTTGTTTTTTTTTATGTGGATGTAGGAACTGGCCCTCTAGTATTTAACCATGTGAAAAGAAAGATGTATTTTATGAGAAAGGTAAGTGTATCCTTTCATCCTATGTCATCTCGTGATGTATTTGAATGGAGCTGTTTTACTGCTTCCGTGACTTTGCTTCGTTTTCAAGTTTTGGGATTGATTGGCCGAAGAATCCTGGGAGATTTCTGCTTTGTAAATGGCCTGGTGGGGGTGATCGCGTGCTCGCAGGGTTCGAGGCGTGATATAACTTTTTTTTTTTGCTAACTTAAATGTCACAAATTTGAAAAATTGATCACTTAGTGCCATCGATGATCTACCTCAACAGATTTTCGACATGGGCAGCAAAAAATCTAAAGTGGAAAATTTATAATTTTATATAATTTTTTTTACTTTTCAATTATTTCATTTTTTTATTTTTTTTGCTAACAAGGGTCATCAGTGACTGTCATTCATCTCTCCCAGATCTGGCAAGGGCCTTCTACCCTTGCCCTCGGCTGGTAGGGGTGATCAGTTCCAGGTTTCGTAAATATTCTATCTGGAACTTGAAACTTACACTTCGGAACAATTCATCATTTTTTTGGAACCGGTAACCTACTATGCATAGCATGGAACCTATCTTATCATAGGTTCCAGGGTCTACCCTATTGAGAAAAATTCCAAATTAATTTTGAACTTGACAAAACAATCCATAATCTCTTGATCCCAGTTACTGCAATGAAACACTTGCTTTGCAGATTATCCATAAGTGTGGGTTAAAAAAGATTGAATTTAGTAGAAAAGGCTCGGATGTTGTTTTGAGGGACTAAGACGCTGTGTTGAGCAAGGAACTCATATGTTGGAATGATGCTCAACCTTTGAGAGAAGTATTTCATGTGCAACGACTAGATTGTAAAGAGATGTATTCAAGATGATTTAATTGACACATGACATCATCACAATGTTTAGTAATGAGTTGAATCCATAATTGAAGATTCTCAATTATAAGGATCAATTAAGGATGCAGATTAACGAAGACGAGAATGACTCACCTAATGAAGTCATCGATCTATGGAAACTTAGGATCATGATTGTATGGGCGACTTGATCCAAAGACGTATACTTTCCTTCGTCGACTTCAATGGCTACGAAATCCTTGATACAGTCTCGTCTAAATGAAAAAGTTTTGGAGAGCGATCCTCTAGAGATCTTGCAATGGACAGTTGGAGATGGAGGAGTATAAAAGGACACTTCAAGGCTAAAAAAAAAATTGAGAGAACAGAATTCATAATTCCATGATTAAGAGAGCTTCACATCCTCCATTTACCTTTGATCCTACACTGTAATACTTAGAGGAGAACATACGAGTGAAAAGAGTCTTAGACGAGAAGTATGCACACCATATTATAAACCTCTGAGTTATTTACTAATGGAATCCAGCTGATTGTCTGCCAGCTTGAATAAGTGGACGTAGGCTTGAACAAAGCCGAACCACTATAAATTCTCTGTGCATTTTCTCTCACTCTTACTCTTTTTGATTGCTTACTGTGATAATTAAATTGTGTAATGAGTTACATCTCAAATAATTCTAAACCAACTAGCTATCATTATCTGAACTAAGTACTGAGCATTCTCATTTATATTCCGCATTGATTTTCTAAAAATCTGTAAAAACACGTATTCACCACCTCTAAATAATAACGCTAGCCCCAACATACCATAGTTCAACTGATATGTATAATTGAAAGTTTGAAGTGAATTATCATTTATAATTACCACCATTTGCTATTACAATCCACTTATCACAATTCATTTAGACAAACAAATAAATATGAACCATTAACAACGTAAAATTCTCGGTCATAAGTATCGTCGAAAATGAAAACTCAAACTAGTGGTTCCACATTATGTACTCATCATTGGATGCTATGGAATACCGCAGGTACGCATGAAAACATATACCAAGAAAAAAAACTTATTCTAGGTTTTAGGTTCTGTATACCTGGAACCTGAAACTTACCCGTCGGAATAAGTTCTCCAATTTTTGGAACTTGTAACTTACCATGGATACCTAGAATTGGAACCTGGAACTCGATCGATTCCCCATCGGTTCGGTTCAAAAATCTATCTTGGAACCATCTCCAGCGGTTGACGAGGGCCTCCACTGGCCTAGGAACACAAGGAAAAAAAGGTAAAAAAATAAAATAAATAAATAATGAAAAAATCCATCTCGAAATGGAAAATTAAATAAAATTCCACGTAAGTCGTTTTGCTGAAAATGACAATTAAATGATTGATTATATTCTGATTTGGTACTTAAGTGAGTGATAAAAAAAGTTATCGCACTCAAGTGAGCGTCAAACGAAAATTATAGCACTCTGATGTTCTTGTCCCCACCATGGTTTCTTCCTCATGTCTTCTGTGGAATCAGGCCCCCAAACTACAATTTTAGATCCAAGCTACAAGTTCAGATTTTTCGGATATAAAGTTAACATTTATTTTTGAATCAAGTAGCATGATTCCCCTTCGAGTTTCCTCCATTCTAACTTCTAAGAAAACTTCGTTGATGGATGAAAGAGGTTGTGACATTCTGATTTTCCTGTCATTTCGAGACCTTTGACTGTAGGAATCTGTCGAAGTATTTCAGTTATGTCTCGCTCGGATCTGATCAATCTCGAGTCAATTAACCAAAGGGGAAAGGCTAACGTGCGATGAGATACGTGGACCTAGGAAACTCGATTAGAAAACGACACTTTGACCATAAGGATCGTCGAGGGAGTATTTAGAGCCGAGGTCTATCTAAGGATGATTAAGGAACACATTGCTAGCGTTATACGATTGGGACGCGGGTGATGTCCCTTAACCAAAGTATGATTAGCGAAATTTTCTTAAATCAATTTCTGACGATCGTCGCCGTCGGGGCTAGCGATAGACCCTCGTGATTACATGACAATCAAGGTTGCCGTAGTTTGAGTTACCCTAAGTGTGATGAGAATCACAGAGTCAATACGCGTGACGTCCACATAAATCGCCCGTTAATTCGAGACAAATTGGAATTTCGATCGACGGAAGTTTCGATCACGAATTAGGATCTCGGAATTTGAAAATGGAAATGAGGGATTACAATATTTGATATGGATTAGACGCCATTTTATCGAGGACGAAAATATCGAAAAACTGAAATTTCGGATGAAAGGTGTGAAAAAACCATTTTGCCCTTGGAGAGTTAACCTTGCCTAATTGATTTGAGAATGGCATTTTAGTCAATTGACATTTCCTTCTTCCCCAAGGCTGCCGAAAATTGAGGGGGGCAATTGAGTCAATTGAAGCTTGGATATTATGTATGCAAGTACAAGTGTCAACCATTGGATGAAAGTAATTAATTATCCACTAACCTTAACCTTCTAGAACATTGACCAAGGTTGAATGGACTTCATCTTCTTCTGCTACTCCCTTAGAATTTCATGGACCAGCCCTCCATCACCTTCATTTGTGCATTTTCCTCAAGAATATAAACTGCTCCTCGCCGACCAGCTCCTGCCGCCCTGTTCGGTCCGTACAAACGGCTCCTCCGGTGACCTTTTGGCTAGTCGCCGACCACCACAGGTTAGTTCAAGATGTCCTTAACAAGTTTCAATTGGTTTTGTGTCCATTGGAGGTCTGGTTAATTTATGAAAATTTGTGAAAGAAAACCGGACAGATTCTGAGCGAACTGAGAGAGGGCCATGGTTCATCCTCTTAGAGACTTCATTTGGCTCCGAAATTTTTATGGAAGTTTCATGACATGTAGTACTAAGTTCACTGAGCTGAGGCCGTTGATTTGGTTAAGTTTCGATTAAGTTTCGATGGTTGAATCGATGTGGTTTTTAAGAGCAGAATCTGACCGCCGGTTGGACTGAGTGAAGTGGGCTGTTCGAAATTCTTAGGAGTGTTGTTTGGCTTCGAAACTTGCCATAAGACTCAATAACATGTTGATTGAGGTTTTAACAAGAGGAATTGATGATAATTTGGAGCTTAATGGTGATTAGTGGGCTGTTTGTACAAGGAAATGTAGAATCGATTTCTGCTCTGTTTTGAATCTGAGTAGTCCGGTTCGGTTAGGGGCTGTTCGTGGTGTCGTTTTGCTCTAAATATGTTGTTAGAACATACTAAAATGTCCCTTGAGTTGTTAATGAGGTCCACGATGGGTGGAAGTGGGGCTAGATTGAATAAATTGATTGTAACGTTGGATGATTCCTAAGTCGTTTTGCTGCCCTGTTTTGGATAGCGGAGAAATCAATTTGAAGCCGAGCTTGACGAGTGAATTTTAACGGGAATTGCTAGCTTAAGCGAAGGTGAGTGACCCTAAACCTACTTGAGGAAGTTTCGACGCGACTGGACGGTTTCCATCGAGAAATCGATGAAGTAATTTATTTGTTATGCTTGAATGATTGAGAACCGAATGATCTTAATGAGGAATGAGCCATG
This sequence comes from Rhodomyrtus psidioides, assembly GCA_021437785.1. NCBI lineage: Eukaryota > Viridiplantae > Streptophyta > Magnoliopsida > Myrtales > Myrtaceae > Rhodomyrtus > Rhodomyrtus psidioides. The sequence continues at coordinate 13,456,603 of JAILYB010000004.1, read as the reverse complement.
AGTGCTAGATTGCTATAAAATTGTTGTTCCCATGATCGAATTGATGATGTACTTGTTGATGCGCCTTGCTTGCCTATGTGGCGGTGTGATACTCGACTTTTAAATTGTGTCTTGTGACGAAGCACGTTCGTTTCTTTTGGCAAGTAAATGATTAAATGACTGTTGTGATGACTCTTGGCTTAATTTAGTCGATGAGATAAGTGCTCGAGGCTATGACACCCTGAGGCGATTTATCGCGGGGTTGTGATTGAAAGTACATCTTGATGCGTCTGAACGCGGGATGAGAAATTGACATGTCGACATGAGCTTGGTGATAAGCTACTAAACCTAATGCGTCTGAACGCGAGTTTATTGATCAAGCTAGCCTGAGGCGTCTGAACGCGGGCCAGTCACTGGAGGTTCGATAGAGGAAGTGAATGTCTTTTTAATTCACGTTATGATGGAAATAATTATAAGCTAATACGAAAGCTTAGTCACTCTATGCTATTTTGCCTTGAGTTGATGCCATGTCTTACTTTAGTAAATTTTATGCGTTGCTTTGTTTGCTTTGGTCTGGTGGGACGGATGGCCTAGGTAGGGTTAGGCTAGCTTGCTGAGACGTAAGTCTCACCCCATCGTTGGATCATTCTTTTTCAGATCCGAAGCCCTAAAGATGCTACCGATACGCTTGGGAGATCCGAAGGAGATGACAGCTTATTTTGAAGAATTTCCAGATGGTCGGGGTGCAGTCTATGTTAGGAAAAGTACTGTAGTTTGGGTCGATTAGGGGGAAGAACCTTGGAAGCCACATCGCTTTGAAGCTTGGTTTAAGAGAATTGGAGATGTTACCAGAGGTCCGCTGAAGGCACATGAAGTGTCTAAACGAGCTGTGCCTTCGTGGTGTCACCCCAGTCGCGATGAGATCGAGGTAGAGGTTTCCGTAGCAGGTTCAAGAAATGTTCCAGAAGAAGCCCCGGCAAGGGGGGAAAGCATAGAAGTGATAGAGATTTCTGACTCAGAGGATGACATGGAGGAGGACACCATAGAAGTTCGTTCTGAGACTTTTTCGGAGTATGATCCCGCAGAGGACATGAGTCGAGTCGCAGATAGTAGTACCACTTAGTAGACTCGGCGTCACCCGAGCTTTTGGGTTGTCTTTTGGAGGTCTGGCGATCCTTTTTGGTGGGGCTTGGTAGTTGTCTTTTGTTCACCCGTTTATCCTCCTCGACCCTAGTTTGTGTTGTTAGCTAGAACCCGACCCAGCTTGTGTAAACTCGTTCTTTTGTTATGTAATTAACCTTGTCTTTATCCCGTGTCTCATTCATTGTTTATATTGGTTACCTTGCATGGAGATGTGTATTTGTTCTCTTTTACTCTTCCGCATGCGAGTCTCATTGCTTTCGCCGTCAATGAGGATTATCCTGGGACTGAGTGTACAGCATTAGTGGATGAGCGCACTCGTAAGGGAAGCGAGGCGTGACAGAGGTTTTCAACCAAGGATTCTGCCTCTATCCTCATCTAAACGTTGATTAAAATCTGCTAGAAATATGTATACTCTACCATTTTCTTCTCTCTTCATTTGTCTCTTATAATTAGTAGCACTGTCCCGTGTATCATCATAGCATTGATCTAATTCTTGTCAGTCACCATTTCATTGTAGTAAATAGTGAAACGATCTCCTTGCCTTGATTTCCATAGCTCTTCCTTCGGTTAAAAAATCTAGGAAGAATTCTCCAAATCAGAATATGTTCTTGTCACAATGTTCCACACATCTTTAGCGGTCGGAAGGAATAGGTGCGATTATCCAATTGTTGATTCCATAGAATTGATCAACCAGGCAATCACTAAAGAGTTCTCAGATCTCTAAGTCTTCCAATACGGATTGCTTTTTGCTAGTTCCCTCAACTCACCTATCAAGTGACCTAGCTTTCTCTACCATCGATCGCTAGTTTTACTGGTTGAGTCCACTCCAAGTAATTTTGTACATTCAATCAGTGAATTATTGATAGTAGGTTAGAGTTTTGGGAGAGTTGCTTTCCACTACTGCTCAATTTTCAATAGAGATTAGTTGCGTTGTTCTCTAGTGTGATACCTGAAGAACCAATGTCCTTAAATATCTCTGGTCATTGCCATCTTCGCCATAGTAGGAGCTGAATTCAAAACCTCAGCCTCTGATACCATGCAATTTCAAAAGAAGAAAATATTATCTTTGGTTCTTATTACTCCTATAAACAAGGCCTAGGACAGATAGAAAATAAATAAGGCTTAGAACATAACATATAAATAAGGGGGAAAGGACACTTTTGGCGCCAAAATTACGTAAGGAGATTATTTCGGTGTAAAAAATTTCTGTCGGATCATTTTAGTGCCAAAGTTTTTGAAAAAGGATCACTTAAGTACCAACTCCGATATTTTTTGCCAAAAATCCGGCATAACACTTTTTTTTTTATTAATATATGACATTAACTTGGCTCGTTGAAGGTCCACCATGGCTTTTCTTTTTAAATTTAAAATTTTATTTAAAAATAATTTAAAAAATAAGCTAAAAATTTCAAAAAAGGTGAGAGGGGAATCGCTAACTAGCCAACCCCTTTAGCCATGCTTCACCCTTGCCAGCCATTGCCGGCGACGGCGACGTTTACAGTAAACCCTCACTGCCTAATTTTTTTTTGTTAATTTTTCATTTTTTAAAATTGTTGACACCTGATTTTTTATCAGATCTTTTTCTTTTATTTTTAAAAAATTCATAAAAAATCCATTAAAAGTTGAAAAATTACAAAATCAATTGGTGACCTTGTCCAAGCTTAGGGAACCATTTTTGAACAAAAAAATAATTTTCTATAATTTTCGCATTTTTTAGTATTTTTTAGAAAATAGGAAAATGCATGAAAAATCAATAAAAATAGCATTTGAGGTCACAAAAACATAGAAAAATAGTCAATTTTTTTTATTTTAATTCTCTTTTCATTTTGACCTCATCAAAATTCAAAATTCAAGTTTAATTTTGTGTGTTCCTTTGTAACGCATAGGGTTGAATTTGTCAAAAAATATGTTTTGAGTCTTTTAATTTGCAATTTGAGAGTTTTGACATTCAATCCAATTGTTCTGAATTGCAATTTATCCTAATTGTTCACCATAATTGCCCAATTGCGTGAATTGGGCAAAATTGCATACTTTTATTGCAATTTAGTCCCTGGATTTGGAAAAAATAAAATTACTTTTAATCTAGGGACTATCATGCATGAGTGAACACTGACCCATAGGTTTATGACCTCTCTAAATCCGTTGGTGGGGTTAATTTAACCCAATTTGGTCATTTAGAGCCTTAATTGAGCAGATTTCATATTTGGGTTAAACTTGAATTTTGGGGTTTTTGCACTAATTGGAACAATGTTTTGACAAAATTTACATTCTTAGATGAATTCCATGACATAGAATCTGGTTTTGGTGTCACTTTTGTGATATTTACACATCAGGACACCTAATTTGTAAAAAAAAGCCAACTCGGGTCAACTGGGTCGGGTTGACCAAACCCAGTCAATCGGTTGACCAACTCATTTTGAGAAGCAAGAACAGAAGCCCTTCAGCTCTCTATTCTCCTGGGTCGAACACACAGGAAACAACAGGACGGAAGCAAAAAATTGAACCCCAAATCGTGATGCCCATTCGATGAGTCTTCTCCGATCATTCATCCACACGAGGCCGACGATCTCCAGCTGGCCGGAACCGGTGTCGCACGTGCGAGTCCAGCCTGAAAATCCCATATCAAACCTGGTGCGCCATAACAAAAGAGAGCTCAGTCAGTTGGAGGGGATGAGTTCACAAGAGCGCATGAGGGCAAGATAGCTGATCTTGAGTTTCGGGAAAAACAAAAACAAACAAACAACCAGGACTGATAGCAAAAACAGAGAGAGAGAGAGAGAGAGAGAGAGAGAGAGAGAGAGAGAGAGAGAGAGAGAGAGTTCTGAACGGCTGTTACCGGCGCCATAGGAGGAAGAAGCCGCGAGCTTCGAAGGCTCGACCACGACGAGTGGCGCGAAACCGAAGCTTCGGATACATCCTCCGAGCTTCGTGCGCCCCAAGGAACCTCCAGAACCAACCGGCGTCTCATTTCATCGCCAAATCAGGTGAGGTCCTCCTTCGAGCTTTCTCTTCGGCCTTCAATGGCATCTCGAGTTCCACTGGCTCGTTTTATGAGTTGTTGATCTAGAATTGTTCCTTGTGCCTCACTGATCATTTTCCAACTCGTTTGTCGCATTTTCATTGAGTATTTTCTTTGGTCGACCTCCAACTCTCTCCGATCGGTCGCGAGCTCCATGGCTCGTTTTGGACCAAACCAAAGCTCACTAATGGCCAAGTAAGTCTTCTCAACCCTTTGTGATGCTTCCTGATTGATTTGTTTAGCTAAGTAACGTTAGAAATGGCTAGGGCGAGTAGTCACCGGAGCTTTGCTTCGGTCGGAGATAACATGTGTATGAGATGTGGTTTTGCTGTTGTCAAGCTAGTATATGTTGTAAAGGAAGTCACGGCGAGTTGAATGCCGTTGGTTTTGCGTCGATCGGATGTCGGAAGGCCGAGATATAGCCTTCCGACGAGGCGCCGGCGAGACAATGCCGGCATCGATCATCTTCCCCAGCGAACGTGTTGACCGGTCAACGATTGTTGACCTGGTCAACGATGGCGTCAGCTGCTCGGTTATAACGAATAAAACAAACTTGATTCGACGGTGGATAATGTGCCACGTGTCAAGATCTCACTTTTTTGGAAAGAAAAATCATTTTATGATAATAAACAAAAAATTGATCGGATGACTGTAGTTCAATTGGACACTTTAATCCAAACCGTCGATTTCCAGCCTTAGATCATGCCGTTGAGTGATCGCCGTGTGGCGCGATCTGGACCGTTCGTTCAAGTTGAGCGGCAATTTCTGACACTTCTCTAGGCTAATAGGGCCTTACTAGAGATGCCATGTTGTATTCATGTGATTTATCCGCATGTCTTGGATCCTTGTTTTGCGCACCTTCCTTTATTGATTGTGAATGCTAGGATAGTTACTCCTATTTACATGAACTCCTAGATTTAGGATCTGTACCTCACTCATCTGCATGAAATCTTAGGGTTAGATAATTCATTCAACTTAGGTACCGAAAGGGCGTCAACTCTGATAGTTGGCGTAACAAAGTCCCCGACCCCATTTCTCTGGTTCTCGCAGAATCGAATAGAAGTTCCTAACTATTCGATAGAGTTTCTAATCGTACCATCCACGAAACGATTAGTGACAACTCCTTGACATCTACACGTATCACATATCACTAGACCATACTGAAGGTCGACTACGTATATCTCCGTTGCGATTTGGATAATGGACCTTAAGAGAGTCCTGCGTCCGACCAGACCTGGACGGCCCATTAGCCCTCGAGAGCAGGTAGCCTCGAGAGGGTTGCGACAAAAATATAATTTTATTTTTAATTTTTTTTTAAATTTTGAAGTCCATGTGGAACCCACGTGGACTTCATTTTAAAAAAAGTACCAATTGAAATTCAAATATTAATTTAAAAATGCCAAGTATTGAGAATGGCCAGAATTTTTCGCCGAAGGCACCAAAGTGATGTTTTGTCTTTGATTTGACATTTAAGTGATCCAGCAAAAATTTTTGGCACTAAAATGATCTCCGTACATAATTTTTTACACTAAAAACGTCCTTTCCCTTAAATAAGGCCTATGACAGTTAGGAAAAAAAAAATAGAAGGAGAAAAAGGGAAAGATTCGTACTTCCTAATTCTGAGAATTTAGAAATAAAAGGAAACACAATAAATGAAAACAAAATGATCTCATATCCCAAGATTTCCTCCCGATTCCCCGAGATTTTCTCCTAATTCTTCGATGGTTAATCTAATGTCCAAATTGTGGATTCGTTAATACCTTTTGTGGCCTTTTAGCTAAGATGGAGCGTCTCGATCTTAGACTCGTTTATATAGTTGGGAGAGTGTTTGGCTTAAGCTTCATAAGTTTTTCACTTCAACACCAAAATTGAGGAAGTGATTACAAAATTATAAAAAAAAAAAAGAACGACAAATGCACGAAGAGAACCAAAGGATATTGAGTCAATGGATACGCCGCTGTCCCCGTGACCGCTTGCGTTGTCCCTGTCAACAAAAACTTGTCTATATGACAAGCCTAATCTTAAGGCTTGGCTTAAGCCGAGTAAATCATATAAAGCATCAAGCATCTGTTAAGAGATCATCTACGACACAGGCTGGTGTTTAACCTTGACTTAATCCCGAGTGATCAAGCGGCAGCGACAGGGGCTCTCCAACCACTAGTAGCGAAAGCTCTGTTGCAGTTGTCGTGCCGAAATCGGTTTCTTAATAGCTGGGCGTGCTTTGGTCAAATGTCTGCTGAAGGCAGCAATACACCACACCTTACGAATCTTCTATATGATGTGTGTTGAGCTTGGCCCTTACGCTTAAGGCAAGTCTCTACCTAGCAGTCATCATAATGGTTTCACAACGGTGTCCTCTTCTTGGAACCTCTATTAAATGCTGATTAATGTAGTGCACTAAAAAAACTTTGCTCCTGAAGAGAAATTGTCAAAGTACATTGTCAACATAGCTAATTAAAGCAGAAAATATTTGGTGGTTCTTGTTATTTTCTGCAAGTTTCGGCGTTAAGTCCTCATTATTCTACATTAAGGCCTCTTTTCCTGAAGCTTCAGTTCACAGCTTTATAATGACCGTACTAGTTACTACTTTACATTCATATTTCCATCTCTCTCTCTCTCTCTCTCTCTCTCTCTCTCTCTCTCTGTGCATGATGGTGGCATTTAGCAGTGCTCTTAGTGGAAATGAAATGAAGAAAAGAAGGAAGTACCAGAGACTGGAAAATGAGAATATTTGTCTGCCGGATGGGAAAAGTTCCAAGGTTCCGAAGATCAAGAGGATCCTGAACCGGCAACCGAAGATAGCCATGTCGAATAACAAGCCGTTAAAGAGGATCCGGGATGCTTATGTCAGAAAGATGGTGCGCTTTGCCGGATGTGTTGTCCCGATGAACAACGACGGCAATCCGTTCCACAAATATTCCGAAGGCCCCCCATATGTACGGGGCCAGAAGGCTATGTAGATCCCCATCTGGAAGTGTTCACCTGAATGCCATCAATGAGACAAAATCAAGAACCAATACATATGAAACTGCTGTGTGGTGCCTGCTATATAGTTTCTTATGTACCTTCTAGTTCATTATATCTGCAAACATATAAGTTTGGCTGGCAAGACCACTAGGAGTCATCTGGTGCATGTTGTAGGCTTGCTTTGGAGTTGTAGATGAGCCAGTTATGTTGAATTGGGTAATTGTTGCTGTAATATCGAATTATAAAGAGTGGATTCTCACTTTGCCTTTTTTTTCCCTTGCATTCTGCAACTCCACATTGCCTCCTTTATTTGCATACCTCGTTTCATATATATACAAATATGGAGAAAAGTATCAAAAAAGTCTTTAGCCTGTCACATTGGTATAAGTTAAGTCTTAAATATTTCGGTTGGACCAATTTAGTCCTAAACCTTTTTGGCACTAGCACAAATTCATTCCATTCGGTCAATTTTGGGCCATAAATCGTTAACGTGGACGTCCTCCATCTTATATAGCATGGTCACTGCTGAGTGAAACATTTTTCTAATAATAATAAAATGTATATTTTTTATTATCTTTTTCTATTCTTTTTTCTTTTCACTTTGGCATTGGCCAGCGAGGGTCACCCGCAACCTCGATGGCCACTGGGCAAGGACCAGCCATCCCTTGCTGGCCCCTAGTGAGGGTCAACAAGCCCTTGACGGCCACTGGTGAGGTCGCGGCCCTCGCCAGATCTAGGCAAGGGACTTTGAGGCCGCATGGTCCTCGTTGTAGGCCTTTGTGGCCCCGCTGGCCGCGGGTGAGGCGACCCTCACCCAGATTCGGCTACGGCTACGACCCTCGCCAACGGCCATTGAGGGTTGTCGGCAAACCCCGCCAGCCAAGGCCATAGTGGAAATATAAGAGAAAAAAGAAAAAAAAATGAGAAGAAAATTTTCTAAAAAATGTACACATCAGCCGGCGTCCATATTAGTAATTTCTCGCCAAAATTAGCCGGATGAATTGAATTGGTACCAATGCAAAAAGTTTAATAAATTGGTCCAATTGAAATCTTTATGATTAAATTGATACCAATATAATAGGTTTAAGGCTTTTTTGGTACTTTTTACGGCAAACATGTGTTCTCCTATTTATGATTTTTAATTCCATCTTTCGCTTAAGTGAATCGTAATTTCATTGTAATATTGCAAAAGACAATGATTGAAATTCCAAGGATATTTTATCGATGTATTGTATTAGTTATTCATTTTTAAATTCTACATTAATTTGGAATAAACTGGATTTATTTCAATTTGATTTCCATATATTTTTTGGTATTAGCTATCTATGGGAAACTTACAAAAAAATTTCTATATCTATTGCAATTGTGTCAATTTAGTTGTAAGTTTTTTTATTTACCGATTCAGTCCTAAATCTTTTCCAATTGTACCAATTCAGTCAATCCTATCTAATTTGGCCGGCCAGCACAATTGACGCCGGTAGTGTAGGCCGGCGCCTACCGTCTAGTGACATAATATATTGATTTTTTCTTTTCTTTTTTTCAGTTCCGTCTTCATCTTCTTCCTCTGGCAAGCGATTGGGAATCCGCCTTCCACATTTTGTATCCAGAAGCAAATTAAATAGGACTGGGCCATATTCTTGTTTTCTCGTCATCTTATGAGAAGCGCAAGTGCAATGCAGTGTCGCCGAAATCGTCCAATCCAAACCGTACAAGAAGAGACGCAATGCTCCACGATTTTCATATTCGGCTTGAGATACATGTCTTTTAGGAAAAATGACCAAAGCATCCTTTATAGGACACAATGCACGAGCTACTGTTATACTGGGATTGATACATGCGGATGTATGTGGACAAATTAATGAACTTGATAAAGGTGGTTATTCTTACTTCATTTCCTTTATCGATGATCACTCATAGTATGATTATTTATACATAATGAGGTATAAATCCAAATCCTTTAAAAAGTTCAATGAATTCAAGGCTGAAGTTGAGAAAAAAATGGGAAAGTGTATTAAGGCTCTTCGATCTGATCGACGAGGTAAATACCTTAGTACTGATTTCCTAGACTATCTTAAAGACAATGACATTTTATCACAATGGACACATCCAACAACTCCAGAACATAATAGTGTATCTAAAAGAAGAAATCACACTTTATTGGATGTGGTGCGATCAATGATGAGTTACACTAATTTACCCGCCCTTGAGACAACTGCATATTTACTGAATATATTGCCATCCAAATCTGTTCCAAATACGCCTTATGTGATAAATCAAATTTTAATCATATTAAGATTTGGGGTTGTCCAACTTTCATCAAGAAGCTGAAGACGAAAAAGTTGGAGGTTAGGTATGAGTAAGGTCGTTTCATTGGATATCCAAAAAAAGACTCTTGAATATTATTTCTATTTTTACTCTAACTAATGAATTTCGGTCAGCAGTCATGTTTTTTTTTTGGGTAACTGAGGTATCCGGGCCAGCTTGCGCGCACCTCGACTATTTCTCGGGGGAGACTAGCACAGCAACCCACCGCCATGGCCCCCCACTTAAATCACATACTTCTTTTCTTGAGAATCAAGTCGTCCAAGAAAAAAGTGCTAGATGGAAAATAGTTTTACAAGAAGAAAATAATGAAGTACCAAATAACCAAGTTCAAACACTGATTTTTTATTGAGTGGGATTTTTTGATACATAATTATTGACACCTGATTTTTAATTAGTTTTTCTTTGAAAAATCTTTAAAAATCCATAAAAATAAATAAAATTGCAAAACCAACTTTGGAAGCCTTGTACAAGCTTAAGGATTCATTTTTGTACAAAAAAAATATTTTTTTATGTTTTTTTTGCATTTTTAATATTTCTAGAAATTAAAAAAATACCAAAAATTACAAAAAAAAATAGCTTTTTTGGTCACAAAAATATAGAAAAAATATCCAATATTTTTATTTTAATTCTTTCTTCATTTTGGCCTTTGAAAACTTGGAAAATTCAAATTGGGATCACATCAGTCTTCACAAATTTGAACCCAAATTAAGCCAAAAGATTCATTTGAGGCTCTTATGGTCTTTTTCTCAATTCGTCCATGTTTTGACATTTGATTCTTATACCTTTAATTGCATTTTGGCCCAATCAATTTTGATTTTCGAGCAAATTGCAAAACGAACCTATTCGCATTTCCGATTTAGTCCCCGATTTTCGATTGAGGTCAATTTGAACGACCTAAAAGGGAACCCATGCATAGATGAACCTTTACCCATAAATTTTTCGGCATTATAAACACTTTGGTGGGATAAGGGACATGGCATTTCAACCTGTCCTCTCCCTTCATGGGAGCTTTTCTCTCCCTTCCATGGGAGTTTCCCTCCCTCAGATTTATTCTGAGTCATCTTCGCACTACCTGTCCTCTGCCATCTCCAGCTCTTTTTACCCATTTTCTCTTTTCGATCAATACTTTCCTCTTCTCAAAACCCCTTCCGCATTGATTCTCCTTCTTCGACAAACCCTAACAAATTTCTGTCCCTTTCATTTTTCATCCCGACGCTGACTTCATTTTCCAACTCTATTATCTACTTCGCACTCTGCTCCTCCTCCACCCTTGACAATTTGAGCTCCCTTCAATCATCTTCTCCAATCCAATAGAAGAATCAATATCGGAAGATTCTGCCAGTCGCCCCGCATTACCGTAAGTGCTCTGTCGCCCCGCACTCTATTTTGCTGGATGCCTCTCCGCTTATCTGCTCCCGCTGTGGAAAATATACAAAATGGTTGGTCAAAATGAAAATGTAGTAAGATTTCGATGAATCTCAAGCTCTCACGGCAACAGATTTATTGATAATTAACTACCAGAGACCCCCATTTTGGTGGTGGAGGTTTTATCTATACTGGCTTAAGTGGCTATCCCCTTATAAGCTATTTGGACTCAAATGAAGTTTTTGAGTTGGAACTGCCAGGGATTGGGCACGCCGCTAACAGTCCAAGCTTTGAGAGCTATTTTGACTCAAGAAAGGCCCAATGTGGTTTTCTTAATGGAAACAAAGAATCAAAAGGCGGCTGTTATGAGGGCTAAAAGGCATCTTAAGTTTCAGAACTGCTGCGTTGTTGATCCTGTTGGTCCCGCAGGGGGTTTGGCTATCGTATGGGATGATTTGGTGTCTGTTCAGATAGAAAAAACTACTAAGGAGATAATAGATATCTTTTGTGAGGAAATTAGCTGTGGGAAAAGGATGAGACTCACCTTCATCCATGCTCCTTACCATTTCAAAGAATGACTACGACTTTGGGAGGAAATTCAGCAGATCAGCTGCTCGAATAATGAACCGTGGCTTTGCATGGGGGACTTTAATGAAGTGTTGTACAGCTGGGAAAAAGTGGGAAGGCGTATGGCTGACCGTTACAGAGTTAATGCATTCCAGGATTTTTTAGACGCATGTTCTTTCATGGAAATAGACTGCAAAGGTTGTGCTTTCACGTGGGCAAACAACAAAGAAGGGGATGCTTTTATCAAAGAAAAACTAGATAGAGTTCTTTGCACTATTGACTGGAGGCTAACTTTCCCAGAAGCTGAGGCATATGCGTTGCCAGCCATAGGCTCAGATCATAGTCCCATTCTTTTGTCAGTTTACCCTGAACCTACTAAGCGGAAAAAGACCTTTAAATTTGAAGCCTTCTGGCTTTTAGAAGAGGAGTGTGGGCAGATTGTGAAACAATCTTGGGCTTCTCCAAGTTTGGTCAGTGACCCTCTGGTTGGAAAGATTCTTACAGTTACAGCTGAGTTATCGAAATGGAGTAAGAAGAGATTTTCCAATGGCCACCACAGAATTAATGCTTTAAAAAAGGAGTTGCAGCTCTGCACAAATGACCCCAGTCTGCGTTGCGACAAAACTAGAATCCAAATTTTGAAGGATGAGATTGAAAGAATTTGGAGGCAAGAGGAAATGTACTGGGGTTTGCGTTCAAGGATTAACTGGCCGAGATGGGGGGACAAAAACACAAAATACTTTCATGCTACCACAATCCAGATGCGACAAAGAAATAAGATTAAGATGTTAAAAAATTCTGAGGGGGAGTGGATCAGAGGACAACAGCAATTAAAGCAGACTGCAATGAATTTTTTCCAGAATCTTTACCAATCGGGAGGACCTAGACACTTTGATCCTGTCTTATCTCACTGCCCTTGTGTGGTCACTGACGGAATGAACCGAGCGTTAACAGCTGAAGTTTCATTAGAAGAAGTTCAAAGTGCAGTGTTTCAACTGGGAGCAACAAAGGCACCTGGGCCAGATGGGATGAATGGGTTATTTTTCCAACACCATTGGGAAGCTGTTAAGGAAGACATGTTAACAACAGTCAGAGACTTCTTTCTTTCAGGTGTTTTAAACCCTATTTTAAATAGAACGCATATCTCTCTTGTCCCAAAAATTCCAAATCCTGAAAAAATGGAGCAATTCAGACCCATAAGTCTTTGCAACTTTGCCTATGAAGTTATCTCAAAGATCATGGCGAATAGATTGAGAGTTTGGCTGCCGAATCTTATTGAAAAGGAGCAAAGTGCCTTTGTGAACGGGAGAAACATTCAGGACAATATTTTGATAGTTCAGGAAGTAATTCATCAGTTGAGGATAAGGAAGAGAAAGGAAAATTGGCAGGCTATTCTCAAGCTAGACATGCAGAAAGCTTTTGATCGAGTGGAATGGGATTTTTTAGAAGCATGCATGCTAAAGATGGGTTTCCATAATAAATGGGTGGAAATGGTCATGAAATGTGTCACTACAGCATCCTTTAATGTTATGTTTAATGGAGAACCCCTGCAACCTTTTCAGCCATCTAGGGGCCTTAGGCAGGGAGACCCTTTATCTCCCTACCTTTTCATCTTAGTGGCTAATGTCCTGTCTCTACTTATGAAAAATGCTGTGGAGAATGGCAGCATCAAGGGTATTAAGCTGAATAGACATTGTCCAACCCTCTCCCACTTATTTTTTGCGGATGACTCCATCTGCTTTTTGAATGGGACGATCCTGGAATGCCAAAATGTGGCGGCCCTCATTAATCAGTACTGTTTTGCATCTCGACAAGCGATTAACTTGAACAAATCTGGGATCTTCTTTAGTAGGGACTGTCCTCCAAGATTGAAGGAGAATATGGCAAGAGAATTGAGAGTTCCTGTGCTAAACCAGACAGGAAAATATCTAGGCATCCCTTCTGATTGGGGAGTGTCAAAAAAACAAATGTTTTCCCTGCTTTGGAAAATAGCTGTTCTTTCCACGCCTCAAGGTTTTTTTTTTTTTTTTTTTTTTTTTTTTTTTTTTTTATATGTGAAAAAAAAAAAACTTGAGGGGTGGAAAGAACAGCTATTTTCCAAAGCAGGGAAAGAGATTCTGATTAAGAGTGTGGTGCAGGCTCTACCACAATATGCTATGTCCATTTTCAAAGTCCCTTTATCCATTTGCAGAGCTATTGAACAGAAGATAGCCAGATTTTGGTGGGAAAACAATGAAGCCAAAAATGGGATTCATTGGAAAAAATGGGAAACTTTGAAATGCAGGAAGGACGAGGGAGGACTGGGTTTTAAAGACTTTATTGCTTTTAACAAAGCAATGCTCGGAAAACAAGCTTGGCGTCTCTTCCAGAACCCTTCAGCTTTATGGAGTCAACTATTCAAAGGGCTATACTTTCCTTATAATGATTTCGGCCATGCTAAAAAGGGAAACAGGCCCTCTTGGGGATGGCAGAGTTTGTTGATTGGAAGGGATGCTATTGCCCCATCCTTAATGTGGTCGATTGGGAATGGAGAGCGGGTGAAAATTAGAGAAGATAAATGGTTGAAAAGAGGAATACTGGGAGGTCCTAGCACTAGGACTGAACCACAGGAAAGTTGCTGATTTGATCGACAAGGAAAATAACAGCTGGGATGAACAAAAGCTTAGACAACTATTTGATGAGCAAACAATACTCGAAATCCAATCCATCCCAGTGTGCCCCCAGACAACAGAGGACTCAATAGTATGGACAGGTGCAAAAACAGGAATTTACTCAGTTAAGGGAGGGTACCTCAAAGTCAGAGAGCAAGAGCATCAGCCTAATGCAAACCATGCGTCATCTTCATTCCATCCACCACGCTCCCTATGGAGAAAACTCTGGGGGATACAATCAGCTCCTAAAGTGCGCTTCTTTCTTTGGAATGCTTGTCAAAATGCCCTCTCTACGCGGGAAAACCTATACAAGAGGAAGGTCATTGCAAATCCTATATGTACCCTGTGTAACTGCGAAGTCGAAACCACAGAACACCTTCTTCTACTCTGTCCTTGGACGCGAGATGTTTGGGCAAACCCTGCTATAAACATTCAAATCAATAGACAAGGCCTGTCGAGAATTGATGAGTGGCTGCTGAACCACATCAATTTTGTGGGAAACTCCCCAGATTTGGAAGTGTTAGCGTCCATTCTTTGGGGCATTTGGAAAGCAAGGAATGGCTACATCTTTCACTCCCGACCTCCAGACCCAGAAAGCACTGTCTCGTCTTCCCTTATCATGCAACAAACTGCCAAAAAATGGAGAGGACAAATCAATTTCCTGCAGAAAAAAGGTTTTCCTCGGTCTAAAAACTCACCTCCACCCAGATCTTGGTGTCCTCCGCGGAAGGGAGTTTTGAAGCTCAACTTTGATGGCTCTTTTCAACCTGGTTCACTGGAAGGCTCCATCTCTTGGGTATGTCGAAACTTAACAGGATGCCTTCTCGATGGGTTTACAAGCTTGATTCCAGCCTCCTCAGCCTTTCAGACTGAAACTCTGGCGCTGCTCCAGACGTTAAAGTACTGCCTGACTAGATCTAACGAAGTCTTTGAGATTGTAACGGACTGTTTACAACTGAAAAGAGCACTCCAACATCAGGGCGTAGATCATTTTGAGTGGGAAGGCCATGTGGTTGTCAAAGAGTGTTGTGATATTATCACGGTCCGTTAATTTCTGATAAAAATTCGACCGCGATGCATCCCCGGGATCGACCAGCCAATCGACCCATGGATCATGAGGAATCGTGTCCCAGTGTAGCCGAGCGAACGGATGATCGACCAGGTGATCGATCAAGACATGATCTGGGACGGCCAGCGGATCGACTCATGACCGAGGATGCACGACCGGGTGATCATGCGGGACGGACGGGCGATCGATCCGTGAACGACCCTGCACGACCGAGCGAACGACTCACGGATCATGCAGGGCAGGCGAGCGGACGACCGAATGAACGATCCACGGATCATGGCGCTCGACCAAGCGAACGACCGAATGAACGATCCACGGATCATGGCGCTCGACCAAGCGAGCGGCCAAGGAACGATGCAAGTGAACGAGCGGGACGGCCGGGCGGTCGATCCATGCTCGATACAAGCTCGATCAGCGCTCGACCAGCGCATGAGCGGCGATCGACCATCAACACGCCCAGCGCTCGAACGGGCGATCGAGCGAGGAACACACGGACGGCCAGCACATATAATCAAACGAGCGCCGACACGACCGTTGGGCAAGATAGCCGTTGGGACGGCCGAGTAGCCGTTGGAACAAACGGCCAAGTAGCCGTTGGAATAAGCGGGCGACATAGCCGTTGGAGTGGCCGACATGAACAGTGCCATGAACAGTGCTCGGTCAAGAAATAGCCGTTGGGGGTTTTTGTGACCATTTGCCCGGGCTTGTTGTATATATAGGGGCTGAGTCCCTCATTGTAAAGACACTCTGAACATTCTTATTTCCGCATTGAATACAAAGCAAAGCTTCCTTGCATTCTCTCCTTCTTGTGTGATCGGTTGAGTGTGTGAGCGAGTTTTGAGCTTCAGAGTCGTGAGAAGGCTGACTTGGGGATCAATTCCTAAGTGCCGCACGGTGTTTCGGCGAACGAAAACAACCGACCCGTGACAAGTGGTATCAGAGCGATTCGATTCTCGGTGATGGCGAGAAGTCAAGGTGTTGCTGACCCGACGCTCGAGTCTGAGCATCCAGCGGACGAGCGTGCGGGAGCCAACCTTGAGTCATCCCCCGTAAGGGAGAGACGTGATCGTGCTACACAGAGGGCGACAACGCGGGAAATTGAAACCCGCATGAATAGGCTCGAGCAAGCCTTCGATGACCTTCGTGCTGACAGAGAGTTTGACGACGAAGGGGAGGCCACCGATCGAAGGGGGTTGCGAGATGAATTCGACGACCTCAAGGACGAAGTGGCGGAACTCCGTGGTGAGTTGCTCAGTACTCTTACAACTACCACGGACGAAGCTTGTGGTGCCCTGGAAGCCATGATCACGGCCTTACGAACGGAGATGGCCGAGCTAAAGACCAAGGTGGTGGTCTTGGAAGCAGCATGCGCAAATGGAGTGACGTCCGTGCGAGCTGCCCCTCGGGTGGATGCACCCAAGCCAAAGGAGTTCAATGGCTCCCGAGTGGCTAAGGAAGTGGACAACTTCCTCTGGTTTATGAACCAGTACTTCGACACTCAAGGAGTGTCCAATGGCGCTTTGCGGGTGAGCATGGCGGCCATGTACCTGACCGGAAATGCCTTGCTGTGGTGGCGCAACCGGTGCAACGATGGGCAGGCTGGACCCATCACAACATGGGAAGCATTCGAGGCGGAATTTCGGAAGCAATTCTTCCCCGCCTATGCCGAAGAAGAAGCTCGTGATGAACTTCGGCGCCTTGAACAAAAGGCTGGGATCCGGGAGTACGTGAGGAAGTTTTCGGAATTGAAACTTCAAATCCCATCCCTCTCCGAGACCGAGGCATACTACCAATTCATTGGAGGCCTCAAGTCGTGGGTGAAGATGGAGCTCAAACGGCAAAATGCGACGACACTCGCGACGGCCATGACCGCGGCCGAAGGAATCCTCGAGTACAAATCAAGCTCGATGGATAAGGCGGATGTGAAGCCTAGAGGTGGCAGGAGTAATGGTGCGGGAGACCGGCCTAGGCCGCAACGCTCGATGGCGAATAGACCACGTCCGGTCTTTGTCAAGAACCGGACGGAATATCGAGCGGAGTCAAGCCAAGCAACGGGGCGGAAGCTTGAGTGTTACAAGTGTTCCGGTCCCCATTTTGCTCGGGATTGTCCAAATCAGGGCAAAGTAGCAGCCCTAAAGAGCACGGACAGGGGTAAAGCCGAGGAGGAAGTTCGGCTAGGATCCCTGAAGATCCTGAACACCATCAGCGTCCAAGACGCACAGCCGTCCAGAGGACTCATGTTCGCGGACGTAGCAATTGATGGAGCAAAGCTGAGTGCTCTCATCGATACCGGCGCATCCGACCTGTTCATGTCAGAGGAAGCGGCCAGGAAACTCAACTTGCGAGTTGAGAAGGGAGACGGTTGGCTCAAAACCGTCAACTCCAAAGAAGTCCCGACGAGAGGACGGGCTCGAGACGTGGACATCCAGTTCGGGCCATTCCGGTGCAAGGAGTCGATCGAGGTAATTCCGATGGACGATTATGAACTTGTGATCGGATTGGGATTCCTAGATAGGATTAAAGCCTTTCTGGTCCCATGCATGAATTGCATTTGCATACTAGACCCTCGTGGTCAATGTGTTGTTCCGGTTCGACGCGAATCCGGACAGAATCAAAAGACTCTTTCGGCAATACAAGTGTCGAGAGGGGTTCGAAAGGGTGAGACAACCTTCTTGGCGACCTTGGTGTCCGGTGATGCCGAGTGTGCTCTTGAAGAGGTGCCAGGCCAAGTCGATGAGGTGCTGACCTTGTTTGGCGACGTGATGCCCCCGGAACTGCCAAAGAAGTTGCCGCCCAAGAGGGAGGTCGACCACAGAATCGAGCTGATCCCCGATGCTCGACCTCCGGCCATGGTGCCCTATCGCATGGCTCCCCCAGAACTTGAAGAAATGAGGAGACAACTCAAGGAGTTGCTCGAAGCCGGTTATGTCCGACCATCCAAATCTCCATTTGGTGCCCCGGTTTTGTTCCAAAAGAAGCAAGACGGTTCACTTCGGATGTGCATTGATTACCGGGCGTTGAACAAGTTGACGATCAAGAACAAGTATCCTATCCCGCTCATTGCGGACTTGTTCGACCAGCTAGGTGGTGCACGGTGGTTTACCAAGCTGGACTTGCGGTCGGGATATTATCAAGTGAGGATTGCCGAGGGGGACGAGCAAAAGACGGCGTGTGTGACTCGCTATGGCTCGTATGAATTTCTCGTCATGCCATTCGGCTTGACAAACGCCCCGGCAACATTCTGCACGTTGATGAATAAGGTACTACGACCCTTCCTTGATCAATTTGTGGTCGTTTATCTCGATGATATTGTAATATATAGCCGGACACTTGAGGAACACACTGAACACCTCAAGAGAGTGTTCCAAGTTTTGAGGGAAAATGAGCTGTATGTAAAAAGGGAAAAGTGCGTGTTTGCACAACGACAAGTCCCGTTCCTTGGACACATTGTAGGGGAGGGACGCGTACGAATGGACTTGGCCAAGATCCGGGCCATCGTCGAGTGGGAGCCTCCCACGAAGGTGCCGGAGCTAAGATCCTTCCTCGGATTGGCGAATTACTATCGCCGATTCGTTCGTAGCTATTCGGAGATAGCTGTGCCACTCACGGACATGCTGAAGAAGAACAAGCCGTGGGAGTGGACAGTGAAGTGCCAAGAGGCGTTCGAGCGGTTGAAGCGAGCTATGATTGAGGAGCCAGTGCTGGTGTTGCCCGACTACTCCAAGCCGTATGAGGTAGAAACGGACGCTTCGGATTTTGCTATTGGTGGTGGTCTGATGCAGGATGGCCACCCCGTGGCGTTCGAGTCTCGAAAGCTAGACGAGACCGAGCGACGGTACACGGTCCAAGAAAAGGAGATGACGGCCGTAGTGCATTGTCTTCGCACATGGCGTCATTACCTCCTAGGATCACGATTTGTCGTCCGGACGGACAATGTGGCCACAAGCTACTTCCAAACGCAGAAGAAGCTGAGTCCAAAGCAGGCTCGGTGGCAAGACTTCCTGGCGGAATTCGATTATGTGCTCGAGTACAAGCCTGGGAAGGCCAACTCTGTGACTGACGCCTTGAGTCGAAAGGCGGAATTGGCGGCTGTAACAAGCCGACCAGATTGCCCGTGGACCGAGCAGATCAAGGAAGGGCTACATCACGATCCAACGGCAAAAGCCCTCCTTGGATACGCGCGAGAGGGCAGGACCCGAAGACTTTGGTGTGAGGACAACCTTCTTTACACCAAAGGACGGCGCTTGTATGTGCCGCTCCACGGGAATTTGAGGCGCGAGGTATTGCGCGAGTGCCACGACACTCCATGGGCGGGACACCCAGGAATCCACCGCACCATGGCACTTGTGGAGGATAGGTATTTCTGGCCTCAACTCCGAGACGATGTGGAAGCTTACGTGCGAACTTGCCTGGTATGTCAACAGGACAAGTTGGAACAACGCGCACCGGCCGGATTGTTGGAGCCGTTACCTGTTCCCGAACGTCCTTGGGAGAGCATCTCCATGGACTTCATTGTAGGGTTGCCAAAATCTGATGGCTGCCAAACGATCATGGTGGTGGTCGATCGGTTCTCCAAGTACGCGACGTTCGTGCCGGCCACAAAGGACTGCCCAGCTGGGGAGGCGGCCAAGCTATTCATGAAGCACATCGTCAAATATTGGGGCATACCGCGATCGATCGTAAGTGATCGGGATCCTCGATTCACGGGGAAGTTCTGGTCCGAGTTGTTCAAATTGCTCGGTACAGACCTCAAGTTTTCAACCAGCTTGCATCCACAGACCGACGGCCAAACAGAGCGGGTGAATGCAATTCTGGAAGTATACTTACGGCATTATGTGAATGCCACACAGAGCAATTGGGCGAAGCTGATAGATGTTGCCCAGTTCTCTCACAACTTGCAGCGGAGTGAGTCCACTGGCAAGAGCCCATTCGAGATAGTAATGGGGCAGCAACCGCTCACCCTGAGCACGGTTGCAACAGACTACCATGGAGGTAGCCCAGCAGCGCATAAGAGTGCGCAAGAATGGCAAGAACGCGCTGACTTAGCCCGGGCGTGTCTGAATAGGGCGGCCGAGAGGATGAAGAAATGGGCGGACAAGAAGCGTCGACACGTCGAGTACCAGGTTGGTGATCGAGTGTTAGTAAAAATGCACCATGTCCTACGCTATAGGGATGTGCATAAGGCGCTGGTTCGTCGCTATGAGGGGCCATTCCTAGTGATCAAGCGGGTTGGGCCAGTGGCATACAAATTGGAATTACCGGCGAAGTTGAAAGCACACCCGGTGTTTCATGTGAGCATGCTGAAGCCATTCCATGAAGACAATGTCGATCCTAACCGACAGGATTCACTTCGGGCGCCCATTGGGGCAAAGACCTCCTATGAACGGGAGGTTGAAAAGATCGTGGCTGATCGGGTGATCCGGAAGAGGTACCGAGCGCCAAGAAAAGAATACTTGATCCAGTGGCGAGGTTCGATGGAAGAAGAAGCGACCTGGGAGCCGGACGAGGCCCTATGGCAATTCCGAGAAGAGATCAAGGCATTCCACGAACAAGAAGGCAACGAGGGCGTTGCCCGAATTGGTGCGGGAGAGTATCACGGTCCGTTAATTTCTGATAAAAATTCGACCGCGATGCATCCCCGGGATCGACCAGCCAATCGACCCATGGATCATGAGGAATCGTGTCCCAGTGTAGCCGAGCGAACGGATGATCGACCAGGTGATCGATCAAGACATGATCTGGGACGGCCAGCGGATCGACTCATGACCGAGGATGCACGACCGGGTGATCATGCGGGACGGACGGGCGATCGATCCGTGAACGACCCTGCACGACCGAGCGAACGACTCACGGATCATGCAGGGCAGGCGAGCGGACGACCGAATGAACGATCCACGGATCATGGCGCTCGACCAAGCGAACGACCGAATGAACGATCCACGGATCATGGCGCTCGACCAAGCGAGCGGCCGAGGAACGATGCAAGTGAACGAGCGGGACGGCCGGGCGGTCGATCCATGCTCGATACAAGCTCGATCAGCGCTCGACCAGCGCATGAGCGGCGATCGACCATCAACACGCCCAGCGCTCGAACGGGCGATCGAGCGAGGAACACACGGACGGCCAGCACATATAATCAAACGAGCGGCCGACACGACCGTTGGGCAAGATAGCCGTTGGGACGGCCGAGTAGCCGTTGGAACAAACGGCCAAGTAGCCGTTGGAACAAGCGGGCGACATAGCCGTTGGAGTGGCCGACATGAACAGTGCCATGAACAGTGCTCGGTCAAGAAATAGCCGTTGGGGGTTTTTGTGACCATTTGCCCGGGCTTGTTGTATATATAGGGGCTGAGTCCCCCATTGTAAAGACACTCTGAACATTCTTATTTCCGCATTGAATACAAAGCAAAGCTTCCTTGCATTCTCTCCTTCTTGTGTGATCGGTTGAGTGTGTGAGCGAGCTTTGAGCTTCAGAGTCGTGAGAAGGCTGACTTGGGGATCAATTCCTAAGTGCCGCACGGTGTTTCGGCGAACGAAAACAACCGACCCGTGACAATATGCTCTCACTCCTTGCTGATACCCATGTTCTCTATTGCCCAAGAGAAGCCAATTCAGTTGCAGATTGGATCGCCAAAGCCCATAGGACAAAATCTCTCCCTAGCAATTGGTCATCTAAACCTCCTCACGTACTTTTGGATCTTTTATGTAATGAAGCCCAACTTATGGGTTCTTCGAATTTTTTCTAGTTATATATGAAACTTTATTCGGGCAAAAAAAAAAAACACTTTGGCGGGGTCAAATTGACAAGAATTGGTCATTAAGGTGCCTAATTAGATAAATTTTCTATCCGGGTCAAATTTTACATGTGGGTTTTTATCATAAAGCAAACTAATTGGTCCCAAAAATACCTTTTATACATGAAATGCCTGCTGAGGAGTCCAATTTTGACGTCAATTTCATGAAAAATTGGTGCATTTGAGGCTCGATTTGGAGAAAAAGAGGAGCCGGGTCGGATTGACCCGACCCGGTCGAACCGGTTCTGTAGCATAGGAGCAGAACCTATTCCCTCACATAAAACAGTCGCAGGAGCGAAAATGGAAGTTGCTCTCCCTTCCTTTCTCGTTTTCAGAAAGCACTAACGCCAAAAATGGCTAATTCGTCCAATCCTCCCGCTGCTCTTTGAGCCCTCCTGCACCTCCTGTGATTTTCTAGACAAGAAACAGCAAAAACGCAAATGGGGGGTGGGGAACCAAAGCTGGAGAACCCTGTCCCTTTTTCAGGTGGGTGATAAGAGCGTGAACGTCCTCTCCAATTTAGAGAGGCTCCAGGATAATAACAAGAGGCTCTCGGCAATGTTCGGGGGGCTGGCTGGGGTTCTTCTCCCTGGCACTTGGAGGGAGTGAAAAGAGAGAGCAGAAAAAAGAAAGACTCAGAGAAAGGGGGTTGGTTCCAGCGTGAGAGAGAAGGAGAGTGGCGTGAAAAAGAAGAGGAGAGTTCTTGGTGTACGCTGGTTTCGGGAGGGGATTTTTCGGACCAGAGAGAGAGAGAGAGAGAGAGAGAGAGAAGAAAAACAAAAGAACTCATGAGGGTGAGATTTCGGTGGACTGAAGGAGCGGATGATCGAGCCGCCTCGTAGCGGTCGCAGCCCGAATAACCAGCCTCGGGGCAGTCGGCAACGCGGCGTGGCCGTCTCGGAACCAGCTGGAGAGAAAACCGAAGATAGAGTTGCTCGGTTCCATAAGAGAGGGGAGGAGTCGGCGGCTGCTCACTCCACTAGTCTTCGGTGGGGGGGTTCTGGCTCAGTTTCAAGGGGGACCCTTCGCTGACCTCCACATCTACAACTCCACGAGCAAAAGAGGAGGAAAAAAAAAAAAGAACTCGAGAGAGTGGGGGACTGGTTCAGGAAAGACCAGATAGAAGAGAGCTCAAGAGGGAGATAGGAGGAGGAGTCTGTTCGTGGAGCAAGGGAGGATATTGGGTTCATTTTTTGTATCCTAGAAAATATTCAGAGAGTTAGAGAGAGACAAGAAATCATTGGAGCTTCGTTGAGTCTAAGGACTTTCTTGATCCATCATTACCGTCCACGAGCAAGTCGAGCAAGGCTGAACCTTGATTCAGCTTCGCTTGAATTCCAGAGACCTCTGCGACCACAGCTGAAACTCCGTCGTCCCCGTTCTCGCTTGCACAGGCCGAGCATCGATCGCATACGAGGATCGACGGACAGGAGGTCGCTAACAAGCGACGACCCAAGGTTCGAGTCCGTTGAGGTGAGTTCGTAAAACCGTTTTGTTATTTGTGGTTGCTAAACAAACGAGGGTCGAACGAATAACCTGCGGAAAACGAGCTCGCCGGATTCTGGACTTGGGCCGGGCTATTCGACGGTGGGCGATGGCAACCCGAGAGGAGCTCAGATGAGGTCGGGCAATGAAGACGTCCAGTGAGGAGGACGTCCGTTGAAGAAGTTGACAGAGGGAGGAAGGACCTGGTCTTTGGGCGAGAGAAAAACCAGAAGAATAAGAGAAAAAATAAAACAAAATGAAAAAAAAATCAAAATGGAATCAAAAGAAGAAATAATTAAAAAAAAAAAAAAGAGATAAGAAGAATATGAAAAATGGCTGCAGACGTTGAACTGTCCTTGCAGATTAGGTCAACTTGTTTGTGGGCTTTTATTCAATTTGGGTAACTTTGGGCTTCAGACTTAGGCTCCTAAAAAAATAGCATAGCTAAAACCTGGGCAAGCCCAAGTTTGTTTTTGTCTTTTAGGCTAATTCGGGCCCCCTTTAGCGCGGGTTGGGCCCACGCGGCCCGATCCAGATCACATTTTAATAATAATAATAATAATATCATTAAAAAAATTGGAAAAAAAATCAATAAAAAATTCTAAAAATTCAGAAAAATCCTAAAAAATAGTAATTAAGAAATGGGTCATTTTGACTGGCCAATCCTATTTTTGGTAATTTCGTCTCCCTATCCTTTTTGAAAATAATGATTTTACCCCTTAAGGGTAAATTATCTCCTAAATTCCAAAAAAAAGTCAAAAAATAGAAAATTGACGCATTCAACCTATATCCAATGCCCTTGGGTTCCTAATCTCTTCATGAAATGACGATTTCTCCCCTAATGGGTAAATCGCTCCGAAAATCATAAAAATTATGAAAAACGCCAAAAAATAGGAAATGGGCCATTTCAACTGGCCAATCCCTTTTCTGATAATTTTGGGTTCCTAAAATGACAATTTTGCCCCTTATGAGTAAATTGTCCTTCTTTTTCCCAAAATTACGATTTTGCCTCTCATCGGCGAATTGCCTTCAAATCTTTTTTGAGCTCCCAAATACCCTTTCTCTAAGCCATTAGGGCTATATTAGGGATGCCACGTGTTGTATTTATGCGTGTTATCCGCACTTTTGAATCATTGATTTGTGCATTTATTTTATTGGATGTGATTGCTAGGATAGTTACTCTCATCTGCATGAATTCCTAAATTTTAGGACTTTCATCTCAAATCGTCTGCATGAAATTCCTCGTTAGAAAAAACATTCAACTTAGGTACCGAAAGGGTGTCAATAAGCGACATTTATGTAACTAAATCCCCGTCCCCGAATCTCTAGTTCCGTATGAGTCGGACAACTTCTCCCACTGTCCGATGAGGTTTCCTCCCATCGTTTGACGAGGTTTCCTCCCATCGTCTAACGAGGTTTCCAATCTACCTTCCCCAAATATTGGTAGCGACTCCAAATCATGTACACTTATGCACATGTCACCCCACCACGCACGTTAAGGTCGAAACAATTCCTAAATCCCGCCGTTGCGCGAGGTGGGGACTTGAGAGAATCCAGGCCGATCTGTGGATCATCGCAGATCTATAGATATGAGGCAATCCCCCCTAAACCCATCCTTTTGACCACGCAACGTCGCAAGGTGCGTCGCGACAATAACCTCTTAGGAGAAGTGCGAGAACATATCGTCTACCTATTCGTTATAGACTCTCAATTAAAGATATTGAACCATTATTCATTATGAATGATAGTGATCAGCCGAGTGATCCTAAAACCTATGAAGAGGCGATGTCGAACATTGATTTTGGTAAATGGCTAGAAACCACGAAATTCGAAATGGATTCAATGTATTCCAATGATGTTTAGACTTTAGTTGACCTGCCTAATGGTATTGTACTAATTGGCTATAAATGGATCTTTAAGAGGAACATGAATGCTGATGGTCAAGTTGGAACTTACAAAGTAAGGCTAGTGGCGAATGGATATCATCAAAAAGAAAGGATCAATTAAGACGAAACTTTCTCACCTGTAGCCATGGTAAAATTCGGTCGAATTATGTTGGCTATATCTATACACCTCGATCATGAGATATTCTGGATGGATGTCAAAACGGCTTTTCTAAGTGATTTTCTCGAGGAGGACATTTATATGGAATAACCACAGGTTTTTGAATCCAGTGGTGAAAGTAGAAAGGTGTGTAGGCTCAAGAGATCCATTTATAGACTCAAACAAGTCTCTAGAAGTTGGAATATCTGTTTTTATGAGGAAGTCAAATCGTTTGACTTCACAAAAAATTTCGGATAAGCCTTGTATATACCCTAAAGTAACCATGTAATAGTTACATATTAGAAATTTTAGTTGCATTTTTATTTTTTCATTTAATTTATGGTAAATGCATATTTATTCATTTGTCCAATTATTTATATATATGAATAAATTCCATAAGATCAGTTGTGATTGGCCCTATTCTTGAGATGTTGAGAATATGTATGTCGGTTTCATAGCTAGACTAAATCTTTAAATTGCTCTCGATTGTTGAATCATTGAATGTATATTATTGATCCTGTAGAGACCGGTGTGTTCTTAGTGTCACCATTAAGTATTGAATACTCAAGAGAATAACGAATCACAAGTCACCGGATATTGTAATTCTTGAATTAGAACATAGGTACATGTAACAGACATGTTCCCTAAACGAGACACGCATTGAACAATTAGCAATATGAAAGCTTTTACTATGGTCAATGTCTAATCATTAATGCTTTAATCTTGTGTAAATAATCCTTAGACCTGAGGCATAATGTTGACCCATGTGTTGGATGGCTATTGTATCGTCCTGAAATTTCGACCTCTATATGATAATTGGATTCGATGAATTTAAATCATCAATTCCAGCCTGGAAAATAAAATTAGATTTTTAGGATTTAATGACAATAATTAGATAATTCTGAAATGTCGGTCAAAGAAATTCAAGCACGGTTAGTCGAGCCGTCAGATCGTAGTATCGAAAATTTTCATACTTGAACCTTGCCCTGACCAACCTAGATGTGACAATGCCAAATTGCCTTCAGTCGATTGTGCCAAATGACTAACCTCTATCAATTTATCAAATGACCGTTTTGCCCTTAGAATTTATACACTACATGACGAAAATTTAAAGTGTTGATTTGACCAATTTGGCCCCAGTCAAGTCAAATCAGCCGCCCCCTTGTCACCTCATCTTCTCTCTTATTTTCTTTTTTCTTTTATTTTTTTCCCTCTTCTCTCTCCTTCCTCTCTTCCCTCCCCTAGTTCCCCGATGCCAGCCCTTCCTCTCCTGACGTCAACCACCACCATCCCTTCACACCGTTCTCGTCCAGTCAAGTCGAGCTCATCATGACCATCGCGCCACCACCACTAGCCATCGACCCGAGCTCGCCAGCCTCGTGACCCTAGCTCCCATCGACTCCCCCCAAGCAATAGCCACCCCTATTAATTAGTCGCCCAACTGAGCTGCTGCTGTTGCCCATTCGCCATCAACCCTCGTCCCGGTAGCCTCCAGCCGAACCTCGAGAGCTTGGCTGACCAGCCCCAGCCGTGTTCCACAGCCTTGGGGCTTGCAAGATCCGAGTCCAAAAAGCCCAGCCTACCGATCCTTCGTCCGCCTTGCGCCTCATCGTCACCGGCTACAACCTCAGCCACCGATCGGAATTGCTGTCGCACTAACCTGTGGGGCCCAAAACCTAATCGACCTGTGCCATTGTTGACACCTGATTTTTAATCATCTTTTATGTCGATTTTATTTCTAAAATTAATTAAAAATAGCAAAAAAGGTCATAAAATTGCAAAATCAACTTTGGAAGCCCTTGCCTAGCCTTAGGAACCAATTTTGAACAAAAACTATTTTTCATAATTTTTAATATTTTTTTTGAATTTATTTAAATATAACAATACCCAAAAAATCAGAAAAATACCATTCATGGTCAGAAAAATGCACAAAAATAGTCAATAATTTTATTTTAATTCCCTCTTCAAGTTGGTCTTTTTAAATCCCAAAAATTCGACTTGGGTCAATATGTTCCTTCACAAACATAAACCCGAATCGAGCGTAAAATTTTCTTTTTGAGTCTTTTGATTTTCAATTTCCAGTTTTGATAAGCCATGACATTGGCATCAAGAACCCCGAAGTGAAATTGTGTAGATTTACCCTTCAATTTTATAAATGTAAACCAAAAGGCTTAATTGCACAATTTCCTTTCAATTTAATCCCCGGTTTCACCAATTTCAAAATTAAATTCTCTCTAAGGACACCCATGAAAATAAAATACCTCTAGCCTACAGTTTTCGTCGTTTCGAACGCATTGGCGACCTGAATTTGGACTGATTCGGTCGTTTGGGCCTTCGATTTAGCGAAAACCATTTTCGGATCCTAGGCACGATTTGGGGTTTTCATTAAATTCCCACTCAATTGTTCGCGACAATACCCATCTTAGATAAAAACATGCCGAGGAGCCTGATTTTGACATCAATTTCATGAAAAACGGTCAATTACGGACTCAATTGGGAGAAAATCTGTAACCAGATCGGTTGGGTCGGACCCAACCCGACCCGAACCGGGTCTGCTGCCAAAGCAACAGGCTGTCGTTCCCCACGTACAGTACCAAAAATGCAGAAAAATAGAGATGGAGAGCAACGATCGATCGGCCAAAGCTGGAGATGGCAGACTCTTTTTCAGGTTGAGGGAGCGCGTGATCGTACCCTCGGCATCCCGAACGACCTCGGTGGTATAAGGCTTGGCCGTGAGAGGGAAGAAAAGGCAAGGGGTCTCGATTTTTTTTGGAGAGAGTTCGGAGAGAGAGAGAAAGAGAGGTTCGAGCGAGAGAACATGGGCGAGTGACCACCCCGGACCTTCTACAACACTTATCGATCACCACCGGAGCCCTAGTTGCCGTCAGCGAGCCCGGAACGGGTCAGTATTCCCTCTTAACTTTCATTTCGCCGACGCACACCACCTGTTCGACGAAATGCCCTAATGAGTATTCTAATTTGTAACTCTCGGCCGCGCCTTCCCCAGCCTCATTTTGTGCGAATCTAGCCTCAAAGCTTCTCTAGAACCGACTCTAAGCTTGCTTTGTCTTTTATTTTGCATAAAAAATGGCCGAGAACGATGGCCGGAGCTCCACCATGCTCAGACCGAACTGTGAGCTCACACCGGCGAGGCCGGCGGTCGCCGAGGCCTAGGCAACCTCAGGTAAGCTCCTAAACCACCATTGGATGCTCTTTGAACGATTGAAACCGAGCTTGGTCGCCAAAAAAATTTCTGCAAATGCTCGCCGGCGCCGGTTCGGTGGGGTGTTTGTTCAGCCGTTTTCCGACGTGTTCGTTGCCGTGTTTTTAATGTATGTTAATGTGGGATGTTGGGGGTTCGTTTTGGTGTCGAAATCGTGTCGTTTGGACGTCGGAAACGTGTTTCCGGCAAAGCGCCGGCAAGGGACGCCGGCGCCGGTCTTCTTCCCCTGCGAGCCCTTGACCAGTCAACGAAAGTTGACTGGTCAAGGCTGACGTGGCGCCACGTGGCGTGCCACGTCAGCCGTCGCGCGAGGGGAGTGGTGTTCTAAAAAAAAGGAGAAAAGAAAGGGGCAAAAACCCTAGATCCAGCGGTGCACGGAGCGCCACTTGTCGCGATCCCATTTTTCTAAAATTAAAAAGGAGTTTTCAGATTTTCGGATAAATAAAAATAAATTGATCCGACAGTTGAAGATTCGCCAAGTGGCTCTCTGTGAGTCGTCCGATCTAGTTCAAGTTCGGATGCATCAAGAGGGGCCACGTGTCGAATTATGGACCGTCCGATGGGGTGATTTTTGGATAAATCAAAATGGTGTCGTTTTAGGCCGATTTCGACCCGTAGGGTCGGGCCGGGCACCCGAGAGGCGCGGGCCGGGTTTTGACCCGATCTAGAAAATATTTTTAATAAAAAAATTCAAAAATTATAAAAATTCGAAAATTTAATTAAAAAATAGGAAAATTATTAAAGAAAAAGAAACATTCGGAAAAAATTCCGAAAATTCCAAAAAAATTTCAGAAAATAGGAAATGGCCACAATTAACTAGCCATGACCTATTTTGGGTCTTTTAAAACCTGATCCATTCCGAAATGTCGATTTTGCCCTTTTGGAGAAATCGTCTTCCCAAAAATTGAAGAAATTCTGAAAATTCAAAAAAAATTCCAGAAAATAGGAAATGGCCACAATCAACTGGCCATGACCCATTTTGGGTCTTTCGAACCCCGATTCTTCTAAAAATGATGATTTTGCCCTTTAGGCAAATCGTCTCCCAAAAATTGGAGAAATTTCGAAAATTTCTTTAAAATGTCAGAAAATAGGAAATAGGCACATTCAACTGGCCAATCCTATGTCCGACGATTTGGGTTTCTAATCCCTCCAAAAAATGATAATTTTACCCCTCATGGGTAAATCGACTTTGTTTTCCCAAAATGACGATTTCTCCCCTCATGGGAAGATCATTCCAAAAAATGTCAGGAAATAGGAAATGGGCCATTTCGACTGGTCAATTCTTTTTTCTAACGCTCTTGGGTTCCTATCCCTTTCCAAAATGATAATTTTGCCCCTTATCGCGAAATTCTCATTTATTTTTCTAAAATGACAATTTTGCCCTTCATGGGCAAATTGTCTTCAAATCATCCCCGAACTCCTTCCGTACTTCAAATGTCCCTTCTCTAAGCCAATAGGGCTATACTAGGGATGCCATGCTGATTTGATGCGTTTTATATGCACTTTATGATTTACTTGATTGCGCTTTCATTAAATTGATTGTGATTGATAGGACTAGTCTTCCAATCTGCATGAAACCCTGAATCACACTTACCTCACCCCAAAATTGCGCCTGCATGAAATCTTAGTTAGGAAAATCACTCGCGTTAGATACCGAAAGGGCGTTGGTAATTACACCAACGTAACCAAGTCCCCGAACCCAAAATCTCTGGTTCTGTAAAATTGATCGATCTCTCCCAATCGGTCAGTGAGGTTTCCAGTCCACCTTCCAAGATGGACCGGTGGCGACTCCAAATGCATGCACCCGTTGCACATGCCACCACGACCACACCAAGGTCGGAAGCGATCGACTCTTACCGTCGAGAAATCCTAAAAAATACTCCCGTCGCGATTTGGTATGGGTCTAGGAGGGCCCGCACCGAGAAAACCCGCGATCCACATCATAGAGTGGGAAGGCCCGATCGGTAATCCATTCGCCCGTCAATCGAAACCAAAAGAAAAATCAAGGAAGGGTCGCGACAGCTGGCGACTCCACTAGGGACTTGCTCTAGAACCTATGGTTCTAGACCTCAAGTGGACTTAGGCCGTAATTAAAACGTTGAGTGATTTTGCTAACCCTGCAGGCGCTCTTGAAGGTGAGGTAAGTCCGCTTACGATAGGTGTTATATGTTTTTGCAGATTGGTGTGATAAGGGGAGTAGTCTGTGATTGACATTGTCTTATGCAGGTTGGGCGTAGGAATGTATGTTATGTGGATGATTTGAAGCGCTGATTGATATATAAACTATTGTGCATGACTTGCATTGGGATGATCACGACACATAAACACACACAACCGCGCCTAAAACCCCGGGCGCCCTTTTTAGGAAACCAATCGAAGGAATTGGAAATGGAATCTCCTTGGGGAAAAACATGGGGTAATCCACTTTCCAATTCCGCTCATTTCGAACTATGGATTGGGTCCCAATGCAACGATAGTTGTGCAATGGAATCTACCCTTTCTAGAACTCGAGGTGGGAGCCTTGGCCGTAGGTACCAAGCCCAATTTTTTTATTTTTAGAGTCGAGCCTCACTTGTCTCATGCGCATGTCTTTGGATGGTTGGTATACCTAAAACCGCACATAAGTCAACGAGTTTGGTTGGTAAGATTTTCCTATCCCTCAAATTTGTTACGGTCCATGTAAATGTGAGCATTTCATTCATAGCATAATTCTAGTGATTGGATTAAATGCCATCTTGAGGGTAGCTAGAGATGCTTTCTCTTAACTTTCTCATTGGAAGACCAAGCTCGTACCTTGCCATTACGAGCACAAGGTGGACAAGAAGAACTCTCTGTAGACGTCATTGAAGTCTTGTCCAATGAAGATAACAATATGGAATAGGTGATCCTGAAGTCATATCCCGAAGACCAAGGCAGGGGCATCTCTAAGTGTTAGGATCACATTCTTTTGATTTGCTTTGCATTTCTAGTCCTCCTGTATAGGATTTATTTTTCTGAAATCCTTTGTATCTCATCCCTTAGATTGATTGTATTAGGGATCTATTTGTATTGTGTTCATTTCGATTGACATCTCGTGTATTTCTCTTGATCTATCATCGGAATGTGATAGTGGCATTTCCTCCAATCATTCGAATACTCCAAATTCAATTTTATAATTCCTTTGCAAGAAATTGAAATTGGAAATCTTATCTGACCTTTTGGCCATATAGGGGAATGCAATCCCAATTTTGCCGGAAGGAACTATAAAGTTGAATTGGTTCATGCATGTTTTGCATCATTGGTAACCCACGATAATTGACCAAGATTATTCGTGTTGTCCAAATTTAATAAAAGATAGATGTCCAAATTACTCTCGTTCTTAGCAAATGGATTTAATTTGGATACCATATCTCCAATTAAATTTAAAACATCAGAATTGTATTTTGCACTTTTGAACATTCCACCGATTTTTGGAATTGATCGAAAGCAATCATCGTGGATTACATCCCTTTTAATGGTATGCTTTCTCTTGAAGAATATTGATAAGAATTTTTCACACAAGGCTAAAGCTCGTGTAAAGATTCTTATCCTTATTAATCACATGTAAGCATAAAATTGAAAGGATTTATGCTTTCTTTTTCAAATTCTCTCTTTTGATTCTGTCTTTTCATTTAAAACAGGTGAAAAACAGATATGGAAGAAATATCCATTTGTGGATAGGTGAGAGGAATTATGGAACGAGTTGTACATGGATAAAATGGTCGAACACCAACGAAGAGAAATTTGCCTTCCCTACAAGATGAAAATGTGGAACAAAAGATTGTTTAAGATTAGCATTCGTTTCTCCAGCATAGACCTTTAAAGCGTAAGGTGAGGGCGTCAGGGCACGATGAAGGAAACTGTCGTCTGACACTTCATGCTGTTGAAATACTCAACCACAAGTAAACCCGTGCTTGCGGCTGTCAAATAGAAAAATGCTTGAGGGACGTCATGAAATGATGACAAGACAAAAGATGCATGAAGAAATTGGAATGCATCGATAAAGCAAAACTGACAGAAGATCACGTAATCTTCACAAGAAGCGCGATGAGACCAAGAAGTGTAAAAAATTGTAGAACAACAAATGCTGAGATCTTCGGAGGATCGTAGAGTCATACCATTTGGTGTCACAAAAGAAAATGCAAAGTAGATACAGACGTTAGAGAAGACTGGAGGACGCGAAGTGCCAAAACCACCTGACATGGAGCGGACCGACTCCAACTAAGCACGAATGCATCAACACAGCATGATCAAGCTGCCTATGACTGAATCAGCCGGTCCCAGACGAAGCACTCAGTTGCTAGGGGCAAATCACTCTTCTACCCGGAAAGGGTACCGAATGTCAGAAATGTCAAATTCACCATGGTGACACGTAGGGAAAGTCCCCAAAGCAGCAGTTATCACTCATGAAGCATGATGAAGTGGAGTAAATCCATCAAACACGAAGCGCATTAAACCCTTCTAAATGAGAAGAAGAACGATGCGAAAAAGACGTATCGTTCCAAAATGGTCGTCCTCTAGATATGGAAATAATGTTTCCTTTCTTTTTCTCTCAGGTGATGAGCAAAAGCAAAGGACCCAAGAAACAATACCTTCAAATGACGAAACAGGGAGTACCCCTTTTCATGGCATCTCAAACATGCACTTAGGATAAATGATTTCAAGAGCATTATAATGGCTCAATTTGTGAATAAAATCCTTTAGAAAACCTGAAGAAGTTTCTCATCATTTAAAAATCTCTCTGAAGAGAGCGCCTAAAAAAAAAGAAATTCAAGTTTTGCAAATTGACATACTTGATAAAAAAATTTCTTTCTTTAAAAAAGAGTGAAAGACATAAGTCCATTTTTTGTGGCAATCACGAATTAGCATAGATAACATGCATCATGCATATCATGCATATGTCCTGTATATGAGGAACCCAAAAAGAGAAATCCCAGCTCCCTTTGGACGAATTTCAAGGGTAAATTGTATCGATTCCAATAATCAATTTTACATGCCCTTTACTCATGAGGTTCTTTCTCTTTGGTGGGGAAACATCAAATACCTCAAATGGCGACTGTGGTTGAGAGAGTCACCAAATTTCCACAAGACAGATTCCAAAATCCTCAAGCAGACCAGAGATAGATGAAAATGATCAAAGACTCTGGTAGTTGAGATAGATGACCAGAATCGGCAAAAGATCCATGGGAGCAAGTCCCTCCTTTTCCTTCGAGAAGCCAAGCCGGGGGAAAATTCTCATGAACTCCACGAAAGCACATTGGAGTAGGGTTATCGAACCCAGAGATGACAAACATCAAGACAAGCCTTACCGGGGCAGAATGTTTGAAAAACATCATTCCTTCAAGCATTGGAAGGACGAAACCTCGAATGGAGTATCTCTTTCCTAAAATTCCAAATGAAGTCAGATAAGGACCCACACCTATCTCTTCATGTGCAGGTGTATGGATGTCTTCAAATTGGATTGAAAATCGTCAAAGAACATGGAAAGTGCTAAGGCATTTTGCCAAGACGGACGTCGCCTAACTGGGACAAAGCAGTTGTTTATGTGATCTAGAATCATCTTACGAACAACATCTACAAATACAGACGGAAGGATGTGATAGCCATCGTCTGCATCAGTATTCGATATTGAAATGGCCCCCATTAAATGAGGGGCGTCGACAATCGACGAAAGAAAGGAATATGTCAATAAGACGTCACCATGAATCCTAAGATAGAAGACATCCTAAAGAAGATGGGGATTGCAACAAAATGCTAAAAGGAATTTAGCTGGGGCAAACATCACCTAGCTATGACAAATCATGCCTAACTGAGGCAAGTGAATCATTTGTGCGCTGGACAAAGGAAGACGTTTCGTCTCCAACAAAGTCAATGGACGCAATAGCAAAGTCGTCCGCATCAGAATTAAACCCCATGATACGAACTTGGGGTGAACGGTAACTTTGTATCGTTCCAATTCGATCTATGATGATCCTATGCTTAATATGAGCTTATTCTCATTCGACAGGAAATTATTGGCACTGAAAAGCCTCAAAAGAAAAGAACTCGCCGACAGGGAGGCGAACAGAATTATTGACCTCGGAAGTTAGGACTCCAAGAAATGGCCTTTGTTTATAAGACCGAGTGGAGAGTAAAAAGTATCGTTTCCACACTACATGCTTTGACATGCGTTTTGATACGAGTCTCCTGTTTCCTTGAATAAGGAACCCTGAGGAGTGGCGTGTATCACGTCCGAAAGCATGAATGGATCTCCACTGGTTCGAATCCTTGAGAAGGATTCGTTACCCGACCAAGCGAAGAAATCATGGCCACAAGCTAGATGGCCGACTTCTGCAAGCCGCACGTTTGTGTTCAAATGGAAACACAAAGCAAGAGTAAGGCAGTATCGTTCCAATTTGTTTTGAATTTTGGAACGCAAAGTGACGCTTAATACTTGTCCTTGACAGGGCTCGCCGTCAGGGCGAACGAGTAAGTGCCCTTCCTCTCTAAAAACCAAGAGGTCAAATGAACTTTAGAACACCTAACAATTCTGTGTTGTTAAGTGGAATGGAGATTTTCACAACCCTTGTATACTCGTTGGAGCACATGACCAAGGGTAAGATGTATTGTTCTAATTTTTTGAAAAATTCGTGAGCATATAATGATATGTTTCTTTTATATCTCCAGGGATCTCCAGCCATGACAAATAGGTAAGTATCTCTTTTCCCAATTCATTGGAGATTGAAAATTTTCGGAATTCTTTCAACCCTCACGTCCCGAAAAGACATAGAATTTTCAATTCATTGACATTCATGTCTTGAATCGAGAGATTGTCTAAACATGAATGGAACATGCGTGATGCATTATAAAATCCCCTTGGAGGAAATTTTTTTGAGAAAATAAAAGAGGTTTTTCCAAACAAAAGTTGATCAAACCACTCAAAAGGACGCTTTTTCAAAAGATGAGAGGCAAAGCCTTGTCTAAACACGTCCTACACACACTTGAGAGATGAGTGGAGTGGATTAGATAGCAAAATATGGACCTACGGAGGTAGAGATTATTCGCAGTGATTACATGGATTGAGACGACGGGGGCATTTCGTTTCTTATCCCAAATAACCCCTTGAATGGCGGTTTTTCATTCTCAACCCTGTCAAGAACCACCCACACCGGGGCCAAATGGAGGTGAGTCCAGCAATATCAGAAGAAAAATGGTTAGAAATTTTCTTGCTCGGACTAACATCAATCTTTGTGTGTTGTTTATATGGTAATCCAAGTGCCATAGGACGACGAGAAGCATCAATTTCTCTATCCCACACACATTT
The DNA here is from genome assembly GCA_021437785.1 of Rhodomyrtus psidioides. Taxonomy (NCBI): domain Eukaryota; kingdom Viridiplantae; phylum Streptophyta; class Magnoliopsida; order Myrtales; family Myrtaceae; genus Rhodomyrtus; species Rhodomyrtus psidioides. Next base: position 13,420,652 of record JAILYB010000004.1, on the reverse strand, counting down.
ACCCTTTGCACAGCCAAGTTGAGCCTGCAAATTCTTTCTATGAGCCCGTTGGTGATCATTGCATATTCCAAGGCGGAAGCATCGTCACTCCAGTTGTGGAAGATCTTAGGAGATGAGACTTATCAAAAACTCTAGATCATTGTTCAAGTATGCTAAGAGCCAAGTCATATATCTAGCACAATTGCCAAAGATCTCACTTCCAACAAGAGATTAAAAAAAAAGCATCAAGAAAAAGCAAAATCCCTGGTAAAAGCAAGGCCGATGCTCGTGTAAACTGTTTGTGTTGATCCCCTAGTGAAGCCTGATTGGGAAAAGAAAAAACCCAAGGGAGTCGGATCACAAAGGTTACTCCCAGGCCGCGTCGCCTCTGGATGGCAAAAGCATGGATGAAGTAGGCGTCCTCTTAACGCAACGAGAGGTGCTCTCTAAAGAACTTGTGTACGCTTCAAAGTCGGTTGTACACCTCAAAGACAGAAAATTCAGAAAGGAAAGGACATGTGTCAAATCTGCAATGATCACCAATGTCAAACCATTCGAAATTTCTAGGCCAAAAACAAGCCTTTTTCGATCCCCAATCCTACCAATGTTATAACCCTGAAGTAGTCTTCTCTGACTAAGACACTTGGGTTAACATATAGCTTAACTCGAAGAGGTACGAGCAAGACTATTTCTTTCTCGCTTTGTAGGGTTCTTGACTTGTAAACCCGGAGCACATGGTGAGAAACTTTCATTCAACGGCCTTGACTCAAAAGTGAGTCCCCCTTGGAAACCGATATCCAAGCCCAATATTACGGTCCCCGTGGAAGACCTCCCGATCGATCGAAATGTATGCGCTGCGAATGATCCTGAAACCTAGGCACATGTTAGTAGAAAATTGAGCGCATTCCCTATAAAAGAGCGTTATCTCAAAGCAGGTGAGAAGTTCTCCTTGTCGAGAAATATTCCAACTGATGTTTTGAACAAACTCTTTTGGAATTTTCAAAATGTTGGATCCATATTTTCCGTGCAAGGGATTTGTGATCACAGTTGCATGTTGCAAGAATATTTTGGATAACCTCCAACATCAAAATGCACGTTGCATGACTAGAACTTAAGTCGTACAAATTTTGTCAGATGGACAGCCGTTGTCTTCCCGAAGATTACTGACGTTTGTCGGTGAAGAAAATCTTTCAGGCTTAAACTTCTGCATGATCCTTGGCGACCCCCAAATCCCCAGAAGAGTGCCTTACTCTGAAGAAAAGAGCTTACACATTTATTTTTCTGCAGGATCTTTGGAAACCCCAAATCCCAAAAGAAAAAAACATATACCCCGTGAAAGGGAGTACATTCATTTGATATCTCTGCAGGATTCCTGGTAACCCCAGATCCCAGAAGGATATTCTGCTCCGTGAAAGGGAGTACATTCATTTGATATCTTTGCAGGATTACTGGTAACCTCAGATCCGATAAGGATATTTTGCTCCATGGAAGGGAGTACATTCGTTTGATAACTCTGCAGGATTTTTGGCAACCCCGGATCCTAGAAAGATATTTCACTTCGTGAAATGAAGCACACGTATTTGATGTTTATGTAGGATTGTTGGAAACCCTAAATCCCAAAAGAACATTTGCTCCGTGAAATGGAGCACCCATGCTTGAACTTTCTGCAGGATACCTGGAGAACCCAGCTCCTAGAATGGCACATTCCTCGGTAAGAAAATCTCAAGTTTGAGCTTCTACAGGATTCATGGCATCTCCAGATCCCAGAGTGGCACCTCTATTGATAAAATGAGTCGGGTTCGAGCTTCTTTTGATCAATGTTTTTCTAGATCTAAGAATGGCACCCAAAAATAATTTTTAAAATCGTTACCGCTCTTGCTCACCCACAAAGCAGCATTAGGGTAATTCAGTGTCCTTCCTATAGACGTTCATTAGGAATTCCTCAAGTCAGGATGATCTAAAATTGATTCGTTACCGCTCTTGCTCACCTACAAAGCAGCATTAGGGTAATTCAGTGTCCTTCCTATAGACGTTCATTAGGAATTCCTCAAGTCAGGATGATCTAAAATTGATTCGTTACCGCTCTTGCTCACCTATAAAGTAGCATTAGGGTAATTCCGTGTCTTTCTTATAGATATTCATTAGGGATTCTTCATGTCAGGATGATCTAAAATTGATTCGTTACCACTCTTGCTTGCCCACAAAGTAGCATTTTGGTAATTCTATGTCTTTCCTATAGACATTTATTAGCGATTCCTGTTATGATGATCTAAGATTGATGCATTACTACTCTTTGCCCATAAAACATCATTGGGGTAATTTGGTGGCCTTTCTTACAGGCATTCCTCTTGGTAAACCTCTCATTAGGAGAGCCGCTTCCTAAATCCTTTCCTAAAAGGTACACAGGACGAATCCCCACAAGACGGGATTAGTCGTCTTTAGAATCCCTTTAGTTTGGAATTCTATCATGGGTTAACCTACCATACGGGTTAGAACAAAACGAATCCCCATAAGACGGGATTTGTCGTTTTTAGAATCCCTTTAGTTAGGAATTTTATTATGGGTTGGCCTACCATACGGGTCAGAAGCTTAATCTCCCTAGGATGTCTTGAATGACGAGTCCTAGGTATCTTCTTGAAATTCGTTACAGCAAACATCATCCATATGCCCAACAGGTGAGCTTCAGGTAAGCCTCTCTCACTCCGGCCCATGTTTGAATTCTCAAAGCAAACTGGGGATTAACTTGGAATTTGAGCTTGCATTAAAAGGTTTCTTGGAGTCCAATGTCATAGCATTTCGTTTTCCCCAGTCAAGTCGGTTAAGACTCAGGTGTCGTTTTATCTTTGAGAGCAACATTTGATGAGCTCACGCTTAAAGAGGGGCAACTGTTGACACCTGATTTTTAATCATCTTTTATGTCGATTTTATTTCTAAAATTAATTAAAAATAGCAAAAAAGGTCATAAAATTGTAAAATCAACTTTGGAAGCCTTGGCCTAACCTTAGGAACCAATTTTGAACAATTTTTTTTTGTAATTTTTAATATTTTTTCAAATTTATTTAAATATAAAAATACCCAAAAAATCAAAAAATACCATTCATGGTCAGAAAAATGCACACAAATAGTCAATAATTTTATTTTAATTCCCTCTTCAAGTTTTTTTTTTTGATAACCCAGGGAACCCCCGCACGGCCGACAGTAGGGAAGTAAACCCTGGGGGCGACACGTGCTAGCCACCACACACATGCCACCGGTTAAGTCACCCTGCGTCGCCCGGGATTCGAACACTCAACCTTTTGCGAGAGGAAGAGTGCTCGCTCCAGCAGCGCCACTCAGGTGGGTGGTATTCCCTCTTCAAGTTGGTCTTTTTAAATCCCAAAAATTCGACTTGGGTCAATATGTTCCTCCACAAACATAAACCCGAATCGAGAGTAAAATTTTCTTTTTGAGTCTTTTGATTTTCAATTTCTACTTTTGATAAGCCGTGACATTGGCATCAAGAACCCCGAAGTGAAATTGTGTAGATTTACCCTTCAATTTTATCAATTTTAACCAAAAGGCTTAATTGCACAATTTCCTTTCAATTTAGTCCCCGGTTTCACCAATTTCAAAATTAAATTCTCTCTAAGGACATCCATGAAAAGAAAACACCTCTACCCTATAGTTTTCGTCGTTCCGAACGCATTGGCGACCTCAATTTGGACTGATTCGGTCGTTTGGGCCTTCGATTTAGCGAAAACCATTTTCGGATCCTAGGCACGATTTGGGGTTTTCATTAAATTCCCACTCAATTGTTCGCGACAATACCCATCTTAGATGAAAAACATGTCGAGGAGCCCGATTTTGACATCAATTTCATGAAAAACGGTCAATTAGGGATTCAATTGGGCAAAAATTTGTAACCGGATCGGTAGGGTCGGACCCGACCCGACCCTAACCGGGTCTGCAGCCAAAGCAACAGGCTGTCGTTCCCCAAGTACAGTACCAAAAACGAAGAAAAACAGAGATGGAAAGCAGCGATCGGTCGGCCAAAGCTGTAGATGGCAGACTCTTTTTCAGGTTGAGGGAGCGCGTGATCGTACCCTCGGCATCCCGAACGACCTCAGTGGTATAAGGCTTGGCCGTGAGAGGGAAGAAAAGGGGAGGGGTCTCGATTTTTTTGGAGAGTTGGAGAGAGAGAGAGAGAGAGGTTAGAGCGAGAGAACAGGGGCGAGTGACCACCCCGGACCTTCTACAACACTCATCGATCACCACCAGAGCCCTAGTTGCCGTCAGCGAGCCCAGAACAGGTCGGTATTCCCTCTTAACTTTCATTTCGCCGACGCACACCACCTGTTCGACGAAATGCCCCAATGAGTATTCTAATTTGTAACTCTCGGCCACGCCTTCCCCGGCCTCATTTTGTGCGAATCTAGCCTCAAAGCTTCTCTATAACCGACTCTAAGCTTGCTTTGTCTTTTATTTTGCATCAAAAATAGCCGAGAACGATGGCCGGAGCTCCACCATGCTCGGACAGAATCGTGAGCTCACACCGGCGAGGCCGGTGGTCGCCGAGGCCTAGGCAACCTCAGGTAAGCTCCTAAACCACAATTGGATGCTCTTTGAACGACTGAAACCGAGCTTGGTCGCCAAAAAATTTTCTGCAAATGCTCGCCGGCGCCGGTTCGATGGGGGGTTTGTTCGGCCGTTTTCCGACGTGTTCGTTGCCATGTTTTTAACATATGTTAATGTGGGATGTTGGGGGTTCGTTTTGGTGTCGAAATCGCGCCGTTTGGACATCGAAAACGTGTTTCCGGCGAAGCGCCGGCGAGGGATGCCGGCGCCCGTCTTCTTCCCCGGTGAGCCCTTGACAAGTCAACGAAAGTTGACTGGTCTAGGCTGACGTGGCGCCATGGGGCGCACCACGTCAGCCGTCGCGTGGGGGGAGTGGGGTTCTAAAAAAAAGGAGGAAAGAAAGGGGCAAAAACCCTAGATTCGGCGGTGCACGGAGAGCCACGTGTCGCGATCCCATTTTTCTAAAATTAAAAAGGGATTTTCAGATTTTCGGATAAATAAAAATAAATTGATCTGATGGCTGAAGATCCGCCATGTGGCTCTCTGTGAGTTGTCCGACCTATTTTGGGTCTTTTGAAACCTGATCCCTTCCGAAATGACGATTTTGCCCTTTTGGCAAATCGTCTTCCCAAAAATTGAAGAAATTCTGAAAATTTCAAAAAAAATCCAAAAAATAGGAAATGGCGAAAATTAACTGGCTATGACCCATTTTGGGTCTTTCGAACCCCGATTCTTCCAAAAATGACGATTTTGCCCTTTAGGCAAATCGTCTCCCAAAAATTGGAGAAATTCCGAAAATTTCTTAAAAATGTCAGAAAATAGGAAATGGGCACATTCAACTGACCAATCCTATATCCGAAGCTTTGGGTTCCTTATCCCTCCAAAAAATGACAATTTTACCCCTCACGGGTAAATCATCTTTGTTTTCCCAAAATGACGATTTCGCCCCTCGTGGGAAGATCATTCCAAAAAATGTCAGGAAATAGGAAATGGGCCATTTCGATTGGTCAATCCTTTTTTCTAACGCTCTTGGGTTCCTATCCCTTTCCAAAATGACAATTTTGCCCCTTATCGCGAAATTCTCATTTATTTTTCTAAAATGACAATTTTGCCCTTCATGGGCAAATTGTCTTCAAATCATCCCCGAACTCCTTCCATACTTCAAATGCCCATTCTCTACGCCAATAGGGCTATACTAGGGATGCCATGCTGATTTGATGGGTTTGATATGCACTTTATGATTTACTTGATTGCGCTTTCATTAAATTGATTGTGATTGATAGGACTAGTCTTTCAATCTGCATGAAACTCTGAATCAGACTTACCTCACCCCAAAATTGCGCCTGCATGAAATCTTAGTTAGGAAAATCACTCGCGTTAGGTACCGAAAGGGCGTTGGTAATTATACCAACATAACCAAGTCCCTGAACCCAAAATCTCTGGTTCCGTAAAATTGATCGATCTCTCCCAATCGGTCAGTGAGGTTTTTCGTCCACCTTCCAAGAAGGACCAGTGGCGATTCCAAATGCATGCACCTGTTGCACATGCCACCACGACCACACCAATGTCGGAAGCGAACGACTCTTACCGTCGAGAAATCCTAAAAAATACTCCTGTCGCGATTTGGTATGGGCCTGAGAAGGCCCGCGCCGAGAGAGCCCGCGATCCACATCACAGAGTGGGAGGCCCCGATCGATAATCCATTCGCCCGTCAACCGAAACCAAAAGAAAAATCGAGGACGGGTCGCGACAGCCATGAACTTTGGAGGCCTTGGCCTAGCCTTAGGAGTCAATTTTGAACAAAAAATATTTTTCGTAATTTTTAACATTTTTTCGAATTTATTTAATTATAAAACACCCAAAAATAGAAAAATATCATTCATGGTCAGAAAAATACACAAAAATAGTCAATAATTTTATTTTAATTCCCTCTTCAAGGTTTTCACTTTAAGTCTTGAAAATGCAACTTGGGTAACTATGTTCCTTCACAAACATAAATCCGAATCAAGCATAAAAATTCCTTTTTGAGTTTTTTAATTTTCAATTTCCACTTCTAGTAAGCGGTGACATTGGTATCTAGAGCCTTAAAGTGCAATGGCGTCAATTTGTTCAATTTTAACCAAAAAGACTCAATTGCATAATTTCTTTGCAATTTAGTCCTCAGTTTCACGAATCTTAAAATTAAATCCTTTCTAGGACACCCATGAAAATTAAACACCCCTACCCTATAAAGTTCATTATGCCGAATCCACTGGTGGCCTTGATTTGGATCAATTCGGTCATTTGAGCTTCCAATTATGCAAAAGTCAATTTCGGATCTTTCGTGAAATTTGGGGTTTTCATTCAATTCCAACCCATTCATTCATGAAAACACCCATTTCACGTGTAAAACATGTTGGGAAGCCCAATTGTAACATCAATTTTGCAAAAAATAGGCGAATTAGGCCCCGATTGGACAAAAATATGAAAATCGGATCCGCCGGATCGGGCCCGACCCGATCCAACGAATCCGGGTCTGCCTCATCAGAATGCCCACAACCCCAAACGTACACGTTTCTCACGTTCTCTCTAGCAGCTCGCTCGTCGTCACCTAGAGGAACCTTCTTTTTTGTCGTCTGCTGCACGAGAATGGTACGGGGGTGAGCTGGCTAACGGCCAAGAGAGAGAAGGGAGACCAGGAGGAAACAGTTAGAGGAGAGAGATAGAGAGCATGAGAACGAGGGGTTATCTGAGAGGGGGGAAGTTGGCCATTCACGGATACACACACACACACACACAGAGAGACACAGATCCACAAAGAGGGAGAAAGCTAGAGAGAAGGAGAGCTCGAGTAAAAGGGAGCTCGGCTATGGAGCTCGAGTGAAAAAAAAAAAAGCAGGGGAGGGAAACCGGAAAAAGAGTAAGGGGTGCTGAGGCAACTTGGAGCAAGCCCAACGTTCGAGCGAGCATCGTCGAGCTTCTAGCCGATTGACGTGTCGCTTTCGGAGCCTCAGCTGCCGACGACTCGCAGAACAGGTCAGTATACTTATGGCCTCGATATCCTCTGTTTTCCCTGCCTCCGGTTCCGTTTATCTCCATTGCAAGTTTGGCTCCGTTCGGTTTTCGACCAAACGGAGCCAAATCAAATGCATACCGACACTTCTTTGCTTCCCTATAGTCATGTATAAATGATGTTTACCCTCGGTTCTTGCTCGTCGGATCTCAGGCCGGCATTAATCATAGTTTTTCGAATGCCTTCAACTTGTTCGATGAAATGTCACCTGAGCTATTTGCAAGAATTAACCCTCGGTCATGCTATACCCGAACCATTTTTGCCCTCCTATTGCCTTGAATCCGTTATAGAGTCGACTCTAAGGCCGTCTATGATGTTTGTTTTGTATTGAACCCCATCAAAATGGGTGATCGGAGCTTTCTAGGCCTCGGCACGAATCGAGAGGTTGCGTCGTCGCAAATGGTGGTCTCTAGCCTTCGATCGAACTCAGGTAAGCTTCTTACTCCCATTTGAGTGCTACTGGAACGAGCAAAATCAAGCTTAGAGCGAGAAAAAAATTCTTGCCCAAACCGGTTCTGTGACGGTCGATTTGGCTAGGTTCCGGTTGTGGTTTTGCCCTAAAATGTGTATATGTTGATGTTGGGGGTGTTGGGGAGTCGATTGGTGTCAAAATTGCGCTTCAGAACCGACGTTTTTATGTCGGTTCGACTTTTCTGGCGAGGCGCCGACGATAGTTGCCAGCGTCGGTCATCTTCCCCAGTAAGGGGGTTGACCGATCGTCGATGATGTGGCATGCCACGTAGGCTGCCACGTCGATATGTGGGGCCGGTTCTTAAGAAAACAAAACCTTAGATCGAACGGCTGTGGGCTAGCCAGAATTTTTCAAAGATTAAAAAAGTTTTTTCATAATAGAATAAATGATTTTCGGATAATAATAAAAACCAGATCCGATCGCTGATATTGAGCCAAGTGGCTCTTGGAGGACCGTCGGATCGACACTTTCAGAATTATTAATTCAAGATTGGACACACTAGAGGAAGCCATGTGGCGCATGCTAGAGCGCCCGATGGGGTTTATTATCAGAAATTCGGAAAATCATTAAAAATGATTTAAAAAGCAAAAACGATGTCGTTCTAGATCGGTTTCCGACTCGTACGGTTGGGCTGGGCGCCCGAGAGGCGTGGGCCGGGTTCGACCCGGTCCGGAGAATATTTTATAATAAAAATTCAGAAAATAATAAAAAATAGGAAAATTTCAAAATTCAATAAAAAAATCATTAAAAATTTGAAATAAATTGGAAAAATTTTAAAAATTTTAAAAATTTTAAAAAATAGGAAATGGCCACAATCAACTGGCCATGACCTATTTTGAGTCTTTGACCCCCGTCTTTCCCAAAAATGACCATTTTGCCCTTCAGGTAAATCGTTTTCCCAAAAATCTGAAAAATTTCAAAAAAATTCCTAAAAATTAGAAATGACCACAATCAACTGGCCATGACCTATTTCGAGTGTCTCGATCCTTGATCCATCCAAAAAATGACGATTTCTCCCTTTTGGCGAATCGTCTCCCAAAAATTGAAGAAATTCAGAAAAATTTTAAAAAAAATTCAGAAAATGGGAAATAGCCATGACCTATTTCGGGTGTCTCGATCCTCGATCTTTTCAAAAATGACGATTTTACCCTTCTGGCAAATCGTCTCCCAAAAATTCCAAAAAATTTCAGAAGATAGGAAATGGCCACAATCAACTGGCTAAGACCTATTTCGGGCATTTTGATCCCCGATCCTTCCAAAAATGATGACTTCGCCCTTTTGGCGAATTATCTCCCAAAAATTGAACAAAATTAAAAAAAAATCCAAAAAATTACAAAAAATGAAAAATGGCCACAATCAACTGGCCACAGACCATTTTGGGTAATTCAACTTCCAAACCCTGCAAAAAATGACGATTCCACCCTTTGGGTGAATCGTCCCTAAATCTTCCCATTTTTATCCCTAACCTTTGGTCATACCTTCTCTAAGCCCTTAAGGCGATACTAGGAGGCCGTTGATTTGAATTAATGTGCATTGAATGATTCACTATTATACATGACTGAGTTTATTGATTGTGATTGATAGGAGTAGACTTTCAATTGGCATGAAACCCCAAATCAGACTTACCTCATCCGAATTCACGCCTGCATGAAATCTTAGTTAGGAAAATCACTCGCTTTAGGTACCGAAAGGGCGTTGGTAATGACACCAACGTAACCAAATCCCCGAACCCAAAATATCTGGTTCCGCAAAACTAATCGATCTCTCCCAATTGATTAGTGAAGTTTTCGGTCCACCTTCCAAGAAGGGTCGGTAGCGACTCCAAATGCATGCACATATGCCACCACGACCACACCAAGGTCGAAAGTTGATCGACTCTTACCGTCAAGGAACCCCAAAAGAAAACCCTACTCCTGCCGCAATTTGGTATGGGCTTGGGAGGGCCCGCGCCGATCGAAAACCCAACACACTCTCGTTGTTAGTGGGGGGGCCCGATCGGCAATCCATTAGCCCGTTCGTTCAATTGTCTCATTCGAAAAATGGATCGCGACAGTGCCAATTGACTGTAGTTGGGTAATTTAACTGAGGTGAGTTGACTAATTAAGGTCGAGTTAATTAATTAAACTTAATTAATTATAATGAGTTTAATTAATTACAATTATACTAATTAATCTGAGTTGGATTAATTAATTATTATTGAGTGATTATTGGGTGATTGTCTGATGATTGCGGTGTGTCTTGATTGCTGATAATTGTACAATTAAGACGAGTAATCACTCTGATTAAGATATCTGGTTGATAATCTATATTCATATGACCATGTGTGAATTAAATTTTGAGCATGAAAATGGCCTTGAGCCGATTTTTGAGCACAATTGTGTATGCATTGAAATTTGATGCGAAGATATATATTGACTGGTTGCCTAGCATGCTTATATGATCATATGTGGATTATTTTCATCGCGAGGGTACTTGGGGATGATGCTGACACTCGAGGGTACTTGGGATCAATGCTTGGTATGTCTGTGATCAATTTTCGGTTGCGGCAAGATGCGAACTGACGTTCTCTACAGGAATGCCTGACTCTTAGTCCATGCCGAGGATACTTAGAATCACATAGCTTATCGGGTGCCATCGTCGAAGGAATGGGACGAAGCCCCATCCTGCCGGAAGAGCATGGATTTACTATGATCGAGAACGGTCGTTAATAATTGGAACACGTGTGGTGTATTGTGCGTGCAAATTGTGATAAGTGTTCTGGTTACGTGCCTTGGTTGTATACAATTGATTGCATATTATATATATATATATCTACTGTTAAATGTGTGGACCAAGGCGAGATAAGATTGCATGCGATTGACAAATGATTTGTTGGGTTGTGCTTGATCCTAGGGGTGAGCGGTTCCAGGTTCCGGGTAGGTCCACCTGGAACCTGGAACCTACCCGCTACTACCGGTTCCTCATTTTTCGGAACTTGGAACCTACTCTCTAGACCCTGGAACCTACCCTCTAGACCCTGGAACCTACCCTGTCACAGGTTCCGGATCCGGTTCCAGGGTACCCTAGAACCTGTCAATGCAAGCATATCAGAAGATGACCAGAGCTAGCATCAGCATCATAATCGATAATCATCGGACACTCTTTGTTGACCATCACCTCCTTTTCTATGAAAGATCATTGTGGTTGTGAGCAGACAGCGATGAACTGATGATGGTTGAAACAAGAGGGATGAGACAAGAAGGAATTGGACAAACTAAAGCATAAAATATGTTGGGAAGATGTGAAGTATAACTTCTACCATGCATTACATCTCGGCCCAGATGGATGTCAAGAAAATACGGAAGCAATACCTGAGAAATGATGCTAATTATAATCAACCGTCCAAATATGGCCAAGGCATTCAAGCAAAGATCAAACATTTCTCCACCAACAAACTCATAAACTATGTCAATGCCTTTCGAAAATTCCTTCTTCAAAACATGTAAATTGAAAAAGATGAAGACAAAGCTGGCTACATAAACTTTTACTTGAATATCATTCATTACCTTGTAAATCTTGAGAAATGGATTCATTCTAAATGAAAGTTCATATAAAAACTAAACCCAAGAGTAGATAACAACGCAGAAACAGCTCTACACTCTAGACATGGAAAAGTCCAAACATTACATGGAAACCATCGAAAAACTTAAAAAGGTCAAAATATGGCCACTGAAGCCTTTCCACTGCCAAAATCCTAAGCACCAGGCATTTTCTATAAGCTCATATACTTGTCACAAAAGTAAGTTCTCCTGCACCATCCGATTCATGGGAATGAAAGCTCAAGTTGTCCAGCATGAACAATTGGCCTGCAATCTCAAGTGATCTCCTTAAAGACAATTCTGCCAAGCATTCATCATCTTACAAAAAGAAAAGGAAAAAAGGAAACACAAATCGTAATGCGCTGAAATAAACACAAATTGCCAAATGAAAATTCACGTGCAAAGTTGCAACAAGCTCCCTTTCAATCGCACTCGACCCGAAATCTAACCACCTAAAACCAAACGAAACAACAAATTAATATTAATTTTAAATTAAAATTACTATCAACTAAACTAAAACAATGATTAGAAAGCATCACCACATACAGTAATTCCACTTCAAGCCGTAAACTCTATTTACCGATGATAATCTCCTCATTAAGACCATCCATATCTGAAAAAAGAAGAGATTAAATAGAACTTTCATTCAAAATATATACAAAACAATACAATATATAAACATATAAACTTAACTTACCCGACTCAAACTTTTCTGCATTCTCAATGCACTCTTCTATATCAATCGGCATACGAACGGCTCTCAACCAATCTTGAGTGCAAAGCGAAGCTTCCACAACTTTAGGAGTAAGAGAACTTCAAAAACCATCAAGAACACGACCCGATGTACTAAAATTCGACTCCGAAGCAACGGTAGTTACGGGAACAGACAAAATATCCCGAGCCATCAAAGATAGGATTTTATATTTGGAGCCATTAGTCTTCCACCACATCAAAAGATCAAGATCAAGAGCATCTTCTTCTGCATCTTCAAGATACCGATCAAGCTCAGACTTGTTACCATCACACACTTTTTTTTTCGAGAGCATAAAGGTTTTCCTCCAAGCTTGGATGTCATACTTTTTGTTACCTTCATTACCATCACCATTGGAACCACTACTATTAGCACTCAGACTTTGGCCACCACATTTTTTATTACTTGAGGCAAGATATTGCTCATAAAATTCATACAACTCCTCAAATGCACTCTTCACCTTATCATACATCTCATTTATTTTCAAATCATCATCATAAATTTGTCCATAACAAAAACTCACATAATGCAACTTCTTTGTAGGATCCAACGCAACCGCAATTAATGCCAACATATTCACCTTATCTAAACTCTCATAATATTTGTCAAATTTCTCTTTCATTATCGTGCTCATGGCTTTAAGCTTTTCATCTGAAGAACCCGCCACGTCTTTCAAATACTTATACAAAGCAGCAATCCCCTCGAAATAATCACTTGAAGTGACATATGAACTCCCCGACATCCGTTTGGTGGCTTCATAGAACTGTTCTAAAAAATCAGAAAGCATAATGGCATTTTCCCAATCATCTTCTTTAGGAAGATCATTTTTAAGCTCACCAGCGAAAGACAAGTCATCTTCTTCCATTCTTACAAATGCTTTTCTGAAATTTAGAGCAGTGTATAACATGAGATAAGTGGAGTTCCATCTAGTTGCTACGTCAAGACACAATGTACCCTTGTAAGTGATCCTTTCACTTTCAATGCAAGATTGAAATGTTTTAGCTCTCATGGGAGAACTCCTCACATACTTAATCACATTTCGAACACGTTCAATAGACACATCTACTTTTTTCAGGCCATCTTTCACAATCAAGTTTAATATATGAGCAGTGCACCTCATATGTAAGACCTTACCACCTACTATCAATTGTCCTTCGCTTGAAATTTTACCCTTCAAATACCCAACTGCAACATCATTAGAACTATCATTATCTACGGTGATTGTGGATACCTTTTTTTTCTATTCCCCACTCATAGATGCATTTCTCCACCATTTTCCCGATCTCTCTACCCTTGTGGCTATGCATCACCACAAAATTGATGATTCTTTTGTACAATTTTCAAGTTTCATCAATAAATGTGCAGTGAGACACAACTAATTCATGTTTTGAATGGAAGTCCATGTATCAGTCGTGAGTGCAATCCTAGAATTAAGCTTACCAAAGTAGGTCTTCAAACAAGTTCTTTCACTAAAATACAACTTCATGCAATCTCTAGCTACTGTAAATCGTGATATATGCTTGAAGAGAGGTTGTAACTCATTGACATACTCACGAAATCCAACACGCTCAACCAAGGAAAAAGGTTGTTCATCAACTATGATAAATTGAGCAAGCTTTTGCCTACAACGATCTTGATTAAACGTCCAAGTCGATAAGACACTTTCAGTACCAGGATCTCCCCTTGCCTTGCCATCCATGCCTACATTACGCGGTGTAAAGAACTTCTGTCTCTTATCTACATTGCGAGGAAACTTCTTGCACGTCTTCAAGTGCTTCTACATCGAAGAAGTACCGTTAGAAACAATATACTTTAATTCAGCACCACAATGAATACACCTCACTTTATTTACTTTTCTAGTCACCTCATCTATCATTTTCACAAAATGATTCTAGCAATCGGACGTATGCTTCTTATCAATAGGAGGACGACGAGAATCAGGTACCTTGTTTGTCGCACTCACAACGGTCGGGGTGGCTCTTCTTCATATTCATTTTTCGAAAATACCAAGTCCATGTTCGGAGTCATCTCCTCACCCTCCACCTCCATTGACAAGTTATCTTGATACATCACCTTCATAATCACAATAACAAAAAAAAAATAGCTTACATCAAATATCATGTCTATAGAGATGAAGCAAAAGGGTCCATAGTGAAGAGCACATTGTGATAGCACATTGAATGAGAAAAAAAAATTAAAAGAATGAAAGCATTATCTGTATTTAGCTCTGCATAGTCAACAAGCTTTCTAAACCAGATTTACATAAACATTAAGCTTTTCATCAAAAACAAATAAAGGCTAACCCACTCAGACCACTAAGGTTGAATGACATCATGAGAAAGCAACTACTGTTTGGACTCGCACAGTTAACTGCAAAATTTTTCCAGAAGTGAGACTTATTAATCTATTCCGGTGACTATGAGTTCGACTCGTTGCCAGAATATGCACTCTTGAGTCTTGACAATTGATTGGTGATTACAAACTAAGTGCACTCATGGACAAATCGAGAAAAACAAAACTCAGAGAACATATTATGCCATGGACGTGCATTAAAAAGAAAAAATTAAGCATATTACTCACAAAATTAGAAGTGAAAGAAAGATTCTCGGCGATACGTTTAGTATATTCCTATAATTGTAATGCCCTTTTTCACCGGCCTGCAATGCAATGTGCTATCAGTCGGCCTTGCCTATGAAGGTATGAACTATGAATGAAAAGTTAAAAACATATGCGTCTGACCCAGTAAATCCTTTTTTAAAAATCTAACCTCGGTGAACTTAGATGTGAAGGAGTGAGGAAGGAAGAAGAGGAAGTCCTGCGACTCCTGCCTGTCAAAATAAAACCAATTAGTCCTTCACAGAGACAAGAAAATAGGGCTAGAAATTAACTAATAAACCCACCTTTGACAGATCTCACTCGAACAATCAGATTTGGCAAGCATGAAGGCATCGGCACTCGGCAAAAAGAGGAAATTGGGGACGCCGTGTGGGTAGAGAGTCGAGACTGCACAGTGCACACACTACCCAATTTCACTCTCTGTCAGCTTAGCAAGAAATTGCTGAGAAGGAAGGACAAATAGTGGAAAGGAAAGAAGCACGCACGAAGGATTCGAGCCCGAGCATGGAGCCAATCGGGCAAATCTGCCAAAACCTAATAAAGCTCATAGGGAACTTCTTACCTCAGCTTCTCTGTGCTCAAGTCATGGAATTGGAGGCGATTGATACTTGACGACGAGGAAAGAGCCGTCAAAGAGCTGGGGAGAGAGTGTAGTGGTGGAGACCAGTGGATGGTGTGAAACTCGATGGTGAAGCCGATGAATGCCGTCGGAGGCGGCGCCTAGTGGGCGGTGAGGCTCGAGGGAGCAGAGCGTCGGAGTCCAAGGCAAGGATGACTGCTCGACTCGAGGGTGTGGGAGATCAACGATGGCCACATCACAACAAAGGTACCTGTGGCTTGAGTCGAGACTCGAGAGAAAGAAAGCGAAAGAGACTAAAATGGGGAATAGAATAGAAACTCTAAAGTGAGAAAGGAAAATTAGGGTTTTTTGTGTGTGTTATACCGGTTCCGATTCGGTTCTAGGGTAGAACCTGGAACCGGAACCGGAACCGGCGGTTCCCATAAATGGGGAACCGAGAACTAGACCCTCATTTACCAGAACCGGGAACCGGACCGGGAACCGCAGGGTCGGTTCTTCGGTTCCCGGTTCTACCCTGGACCCATGCTCACCCCTACTTGATCCTATGATAGTTAGAGTGTGACGCTAGTCGCACGCTATTGATATGTTATCGACAGTTGTCTTGCATGTTTAGGTCGCCCTACTTGGACTTAGGCGTTGGCTCACGGAGATTTTATATCTCACTCCTTGTTGTTAACACTATTTTTTTTTCAGGTCTTTAGCTATGGAGTAGCTATACTGAATCTGATATGAGAAAGTGGACGCCGGTCTCCTTTTGGAGTAGTTTGGAGTAATGTTAACTCCGACCTTGACCTGATATCTTTTGATGGTCATAGGGAGTAGCCATGAAGAATAGGCTTGTAATTACTGTAGCTTCCCTTAGGGTTAAATAATATCTAATAGTTTGTTTTCCGAATTATGAGGTGTCTATCTGGTTGACTATCACTGTTGTTTGATTTGATATTTGGGAGTAGCATGTTTTGCATGTGCCTAATAAAAGATAAAAATAAGGGGTCGTTGACGTGCTTGAGACGTCATTCTTTTATGACCTAAGATGATTTGATAGGGTTGTTGCGTGCCTAGGGATTGGGACGTATGGTGATTCATTAAACTGTCTTTGTACTTGATGGTCATAGTTCATACACATATGAAGTTAAACGTGTGCACAAAACAAAATCCATTTCCTTGTTAAATGCAAGATATGATATCCTTTGCGATATGCATACCTAAGAACTTGATCTCTTTTTAGGCAAGAATTATTTTCTTTTGTGAAAGCATGATTCCATGCTTTTGGACAATGTCAACAAACTGGGAAAGTAATTTACAATGGGATTCTTTATGAGGACTGTAGAGGAGAATATCATCAATATAAATTTGGGCATATGGTATAATAGGTTGGAAAATTCTATACATGGCTTTCTGAAAAATGGATGAGGCTGTTTTAAGGCCAAAGGAGACAACAGTCCATTGAAAATGCTGGTTTGGAATGCAGAAATCAGTTTTGGGACGGTCATCGAGATGGATTTCAATTTGCCAAAAACCCACTTTCAGGTCGAACTTTGAATAGATCTTAGCCTGAGCTAGGCTACCAAACAAAGAGTTTTTATGAGGCAAAAGGAATTTGTCGTCTTGAAGGAATTAGTTCAAGGGTTGGTAATTGATTACCAATCTGAGCTTACCATGATTTTGTTCTGCTCTCTCATTCACATAAAAGGCTTCACAAACCCTTTGTGAATCAGAGGGTTCAATGAGACCTTGAGAGAGGAGCTCAGCACATTCATTTTGGGTTAAAGCAAGATGTTCAGGATTTATATCAAAATGACTGGCTTTTGTGGGATTAACATCTTCGCTTTTCTTGAAAGGGAGTTTGACAAAGAAGTCAGGATTTTTCCAAAGAGGATGTGGACAAGTTAAAACAAATTGGGAATGAAACTCAGAACAACATGATATGAGACTTTGGGTGATTGGATCAAGAATATCTGGGCCAATTCCACATACTCATGAAACTGGTCACCAAACTATAAACCAGTGGGTTTGATCCTTAGCTCAGAAAGCTGGACAAGAATAACCCAATGATAAGGTCTTTATCTGGGGAATTACAACCAATGATTTTGGTGGATATGGAACATCATGGAAAGATAAAGAGTGTGATGGTTTTGCTGCAAAAGTTTATGGTAAAAGTATCATCAGAAGCAGAATGAAAATACCTTGTATAAGGCATCTAGAATTTCTCTAGGAGTACTTTTATATCCATAAGGGATGCAGCTGCACCAGTATCTATGAGAGTAATGGCTTGAATGGGTTTATCATTTTCTAAAGTATGTATTTGGTTATGGATATATGGAGAGTGAAAACCAAGTTGGACATGGAAAGAGTCAGAGATAGTATCAGGGAAGAATGCAAAAATATCACCAAGGGATTCATCGGAGTTTGAAGAATATGTTTGAAGAGCAAAGAGTGTGTCGGGTGAAGATTCATCTTCAACAGAGAATACAGACTCGATGTCTTCATCATCCAATGGGATATCTGTGGTTGCTAAAATCTTTTGGATCATATAGCTTCATTGGCATTTTGCTTGGGGACAATCTTTTGGAAAATACCCTTTCTTGCTACAGATGTAGCATCTGTCAAATTTCTTCTTCTTCTTGAAACCAGAAGAATGATGCCTTTTTTTTTTCTTGCAAAGAAACTTTCACTTGCCTTTCTTGTGCATTCGTTTGCCAAAGGAAAATTTCTCAAATGAGAACTTCTTGAAATGCTTTCGTTTCTTGTGGCCCGCACAAGAGGGGTCATTGCAATCTCTTGAACATTTGATTTTGAGATGGGGTTTGGCACAACTCTTCTAAAGAGAATGATTCTCCTAGAGATAACTCTTGAAGAATTCTCTTCTATGGCACATTTCTTCAATTGCAAGGCGGACTAACTGTTGGTTTTCTCCAAAAGTAGCATCTGTGATGGTCTTATTCTTGAACTTCAGGGTTTTCTCAACAACTTGACTAATCTCTTTGGGAATGGAAGCTAGAAAAATTGACTTGAGATTAGGGTCAGAACCAAGCTGGTAGAAGAGCATGATCATCTCTCGAAAATGTCGATCTAGGTCTTTTCTGGCCAAAGGACAATATTTTCTTTCAAAGAATTCTTTTCTTTTGAGTTCTTTCGAATCTTGAGGTTAGTCAATAAGGAAGAGATGAATAAGCTGGATGGCTTCATCAAAGGACATGGTTAAGAACTGGAGTTGGTCTCTTTCTGGGGCTAACTTCTACCAATCTTTCAAGGAATTAGTGAATCGAGTAACAAACTCAAGAAGCACGTCGTAAGTGCTGTGTTCTTTAAGGTTCCTAGTAATCAACCAAGCATAAAATTCCTGGAGCCTTTTCAAGCTATTTATGATAAGGGATATCATCCAAAGTGAAGAAATTGGACAAATAGGTTTTTTGGGCTGAAGACAATGGATCATGGTAGGGTTGTGAAGGTGGAGGTGGATGTTCTATATCAGGACGATCTTCCATTTCTTCTTCAATGATTGGCTCTGCAGGATCTGACATCATGATGTCTGCTACAACAGATTGGGAGTTGGAATCATATGACTCAGTATCCGGAATGGAAGAAGATTCACTCATAGAAACATCCGGAATGGCTGGAGATGAGAGAATTATGGGTTTCACAGTGGAGATGATAGGAACTTGATTTTTAAGGAAACTTTCCAAGGGATTAGAAACCATATACAAATAGAAGGTTTATGAGGTGGAGAAGAAGGACGGGATTTTTTTGGTGGAGCTGAGGGAGGTGGGAGAAAGGTCTATTTGCCTCTTTCTTTTTTCTCTTGTTCTAGCTTTTTACGACGATCCCAAAGGGTAAGGATATTCGTCTTTGGAGGAAGTGGTGCTGTACTAAGTACAGCTGTAAAATAGTTAGAGTCTAAATAATTTGACGAGAAAAAGGATGTTGGCTTTGGTGTTACTGTTGGGAATAAGAATGGATCCATGGCATATAGATTTCTCTGCTCTGAGAGAGCCTATTGTTCTTGCAGTATCTGGACTTGTCGCCTGACCTTCTCAATATCAGGAGTTTGGTCTTCTAGATAATGGCTAGTAGGGATCTATTTTGTTTCCATCAAGTAGGGCATCTTCTGGAAATCTTCCAACATCTTCTTTGAGACAGATGTAGCACAATCCACTCGATCGAGACGAGTGGCAACTGAGCTGATAGCCACATTCTTGGCTAGAGCATTCTTTGTCTGTTGGTTCAAAATAACTTCAACTGAAATAGGGCCTTTTCGTCTTCCTTGAAGATGAACATCATTAGGAGCTGGGGTCTTTGGAAAATGAAAGTATTTCTATTGCTGATTAGAAAAACTTTCCAAGGAACAAATATGAAAGGTGCTGTACTTTCTTCATATGCAAAAGGCTGTAAAGGGGGAAAGTCCTCTGGTCTGAACATATAAATGCTGGGTAAAACAAGGATGGTTTGGGTTTAGGATTGCAAGTGTGTGGCTCAGGGAGTTTGATGGGGCAAGAATTTTTCTTTACCCATTTGAGGATGGGTTTGTAGAATAGTGAGGTGATGGATGTCTTTGGTGGTGGAGGTGGAGGTGGAGGTGGAGGAGATGGCTTAGGATCTTCTGGAGGACAAGCAAATGGAGGTGGATAGATCTGAGGAGGTTTAGGAAAATCATACTCAACCATGTATTGCCAACGTCCATTGTCTTCGCTAAGAGGTCCTACGGTTGAATCATCGTCAAGGTACCTTTAGTAAAGAGAATCTTTTTTCTTTTTCTTCCTTCTGGAATCAGGTCTATCATCTTCATCATTTGGGTTTAAATATTGGCTAGGGAATTTTGCAGACAGATACTAGTGTTAAATATTGGGCAGCCATTCTCCCAAAAGAAATCAAAGGTAAGCGCTTCATCTGTGCTTACAAGAGTGGAAAATTCACCCCCGCAGAAATGCATTACCACTCCACTTTTAAGGAGATTCTCGCAGTCAAATATGGCATCAAGAAGTTTGAATACTACCTTATTGGGCATCACTTTTTGGTAGAAATGGATATATCTTCATTTTCCCAGATGCTCAAATTCAAGCAGAAATAGATCCTCCACCCTCAGCTGTTAAGGTGAGCTGAATGGTTCTCAAAATATTCTTTTGATGCTATACATATTTCAGGCAAGAAGAATTTCCTTGTAGATTTCTTGTCCAGACCAAAGCAGCCAGTTGAATCCATCAACATGTATGTTCGAAGAAATCCATTGCAAGCAGGAACATTTCGCACTACACATATGCGAGAAATCTGCATCTTTCAGAAATCAAAATCCTTCCCATCAAATCTGTCGATTTTCACTTTAACTTCTTTTGTTACAATTGATTCGCTTCAACTCAAGCAAGCCTAACTCTAATACCAATTGTTGCGCGAAATAATCGCTCGGAACAATAAAATAAACAGAATAAGAAAATAAATCGGACACCAGATGTATGTGGTTCGATCGTAAAGACCTACGTCCACGGGAAGAGCATCAATGAATTCTACTATAGATCAAGCGATACAATTCGAAGATTATAAACCATACTCTAGTCACTCAAATACTCTTAGTATTTTCCAAGCCTCAATTATATTCAATAACACACACAGTGTTTAGCTCTCAATCCCTCACGAAATAATAATATCTTAATCTCATCAATTCTTACCATAAGATTCTCGACTAGAGCACAAAAATATTGAAGTAATTCCATGAAGAGGACCCTGCCTTGGATTACGAGCATAATCGCTCACGGAAGCACCAATCCTAAAGGCATAAATTGACTAATCCCTCTTTCAATCATCCACTTGCAAAAGACAATTTACCTTCCAAATTTGGCCCACATATCCAACGCATGATAGGACAGATGATGTCCGTATATTTCCTTTCTTTATTTTGCTTACATGCACCGCTCCAATTTGTAAAATGCTCGTCAATTCTAAGACATACACAAAAAACTTCAACTTTCGCGAACTTTCCTCGGTCACAATCTGGAATACCAAAGTAGATATCAAGCAAAATTAAAAATATCAAATTCAAAATATTCAAATATTCGCTTAGGGCTTCGAGACATAATTTCAAAAGTAAATATTACGGAAAACCCTAAATTGGTACACATATAAAAAATTTACCTCAAATTATTTTTTTGACCACAAAAAATCCTAAACTAATACACCTATGATAAATTTACCATAAACTGGTACATCTGTGACAAATTGACCATTTGTTAGTTTTTATTAAATTTAACCGTCAAATTATTGAGTTGGAAGGGTATATAATTGGGGCTTTTACCCTATGTTTGTCATATGTGTGTCAATTTGGGTTTTTGTGGTATTACCTAATTTAACGGAAAGTAAATTTGTCATAGGGTACCAGTTTAGGATTTTTTATGATAAAAATAGTTAGTGTAGGGTAAATTTATCACAGATATACCAGTTTAGGGTTTTTGGTGGTAAAAAAAATAGTTTGGGATAAATTTATTACATGTGTACTAGTTTGAGGTTTTTCGTGGTAGTAACCCTAATTTCAACATAAAGGATTGGAGCTTAATTTTTCTTTGACTGTGTACTTTTTATCTAATTGCATTGTAGAACTCTAGTTGCTTTTAATAGGGTCATCTATTGTTTTTCTTACAAGACGATGATTCATTCCGCAAATTTTTTTTAACATTTCATCGGTTTCTCTAGTTCAATCCAAATTCGGGAATTGTTTTCTTTGAGTGCGTGATTTTTATCCTAATTCCAATGTTGAATGCTATCTTTGAATCTCAAGTTGATTTTGATATGGATCATTTATAACTTTATTTTCATAAGATTATTTCTTTTCAATTTTTTGTTTCACTATTTCATTAGTTCTTTAATTCATTTGAATATGAGTGCAATTGATGGGTTCAAGATTCGTTTTCTTTGAGTGTACACATTGTTTAATCCCAATAGTGAATGCAATCTCTGAATTTCTAGTCGATATTAATTAGGGTTATTTTCCATTTTTCTATAGAGATTATTTTTTCCCACCATTTTTTCCTTATTTAGTTGGTTCACTAAATCATTTGAATAGCAAGATTTCATTAAGTGTCTTCTTTTTTCCTTATTCCAATGTTAAATGCAGTTTGGACCATTTACTATTTTCCCTAGTCTAAAATTTCTGTCTCTTCCACAACCAAGATTTGTTTTCCATGTAGAACTGAAGGGTTCCTTTTTCTTTTAAAAATATTCGCATTAACTTTTCTAAAATATTTATAATAAAAAATTTGGGTTGGGCCGGGCCATTTTAAGCTAGGGCTTGTGTAACCCAAACTGATCCGGCTTGACTCGAAAATGTGCAAATACTCTTGGATTCACTGATTTTGGGCTGCCCTGGATTTTAAGATTTTTTTTTTTTTTTTGCACTGCTACTCTAAGCGTAAGCTTAGGGTTGTCAAATGGGTGGGTCGGGCCGGGTCAAACATGATCTGGCCCAAATCAACCCATTTAATCCGTTTTGATCCATTTATATGTAATATCAATTTACTTATCCATACCCGACTTAAGTCATACCCAACCCACATTACTCAAATACATAGATATTCAAAAATGAAAAGTTTTGGGCTATGCGTATAATGCAAAAGATAAAAAAAAAAATTAGTAGTTTTATGAGGATCCAAATAAGATTTTCGACTTTTTTACGACTTTTTCTTCATCGCAAATTTTTGGAGTTTCATAATGAAGTGTTCGTCTTATCTTAAAATCATAAGTCAATAACTATTGATACGTAAAATCGTATACTAATTTTCACAATTTTCTGTAGCTCGAAAGATTATAAAATTTTTACTATATTTCAATATTGGAAAAAAAGAGAGAGAAAAAGATCATAAGTAGAAGATAAAACCAGAAAATACGTTGCCCCACCCGTAAACTCTCAAATTTAACCTGACAACAAGTGGAGAGGGACATACCCATTAAAATCCACATTTTATTGAACTTTATTACTCAAATTCTTATCAACCCATTTAGTAATATTTAGCTAATCCATACATGACCCAATCCATCATATATGAGTTAATAAATGGGTATTCAATCCATTTCGACACCCTTACATGAGGCCCGACCCGTTCCTTCCAAAAGGGACGAGATACTCAGCGATCGGCCAAGTGATTTACTTTTTTCACGGTCATGTAACTTTTCGATAACTTGTGACCCCAATGTACAAGATGGTGGGCATGCACAACATGACATTCATAAAATTAGTACAACCTACGTTCAAAATATTACTTAATAAATTGAAACTCTTACATACTATGCTAACGATTTCAGATATCGAAAACCTATGCCAGTAATGTTATGAGAAGCATTCCTTTGCTGTAAAAATGCTAATGAATAAAAATAAGCATCCAAGGCTTCACTTTTGGAAAAAACTTTGGTTCTTGCCAACGTGCCAAACATATTCTTCGGCCGTCCAAGTAAATGATTCCTTGCGGGGAATTTTGGAAGGAACTGCATCCACATTATAGATTAGAATGTTAGGCTTGGTGCCCAGACCAAAGTTAAGTCATGTCTGTCGAAGTATTCTTACGCTACATCTATTTCCTAAGTTTAGTCTGACGTTATAACGAACTAAAACTTGAGCATTGTGCGAGGTAACTATAAAAACAAGACAATTACAATAATATTGCAGAGTGTTTATTTGAACATTACATATTGGACATAATTGTGCAGGGACTACTAGAAGCCAAGTTGATCTAGACTTTTTAATACATTTTGTCTTATTAGATTAAAAAGAACATAGAAAGTTAATTGGGATTTTGCAATAAGTCAATACATAACTTAAGACAAATTGAAAAATGAAACCACACTAATTGAACAGCATGTTGACTTCGGAAAAATTGTCGAAATAGTCCGAAACCTTTCATACTTTTGCCAATTCAGTCCTAAACTTTTTTTATTTTATGCCAATTCAGTCCTATTCCTCGGAAATTGCTCACGTGGATGCCGGCCATCCTACGTGGCACCGCCGGCAACAATATTTAATAATTTTTTAAAGATTTCATTTAAAAAAATCGATTTTGTTTGTTTGTTGGCCTTAAGGCCGGCGACCCCTGGGCAAGGACCGGCGGGCGTCGCCGGCCCCTGGGCGAGAGACGGCGACCCCCACGGGTCCCTGGGCGAGGACTGCGAATCCCTCACAGCCGAAGGCGAGGGGTCGCAGCCTCGCCCTCGAGGGCCATGGCGAGGGCGTCGCGGCCATCGCCTGCCCTCGTCTTGGCCAGATCTGGGCCGGCAGTAACGGCGGGGGAGGGCCGCGACGTCCTCGCCGTGGCCCACGAGGGCGAGGGTCACGACTCCTCGCCTTCGGCTGTGAGGGATTCGCGGCCCTCGCCCAGGGATCCGCGGGGGTCACCGGCCATGGAGCCAACAAACCCAAAAAAAGGGAAAATAACACAAAAAATATAGATTTTTTCAAATAAAAATGTTTAAAAACTATTCACGTCAACGCCGACGGTGTCACGTAGGATGGCCGGCATCCACGTGAGCAATTTCCGATGAATATGAATGAATTGGCACAAAGTAAAAGGTTTAGGACTGAATCGACAAAATTAAAAGGTTTAGAACTGAATTGCCAAAAGTGTAAAAGGTTTAGGACTTTTTCGACAATTTTCCCCGTTGACTTCTATTCACTTTCTCAAACCACGAACTCAATAGCATTTAGAAAGCCCATAAGTATTTGTTGTAGGCTAGAATATCACCTAAAGACGGGCAAATAGGTAATTTTAATTGGCAAATTAAAGAAAAAATAAAACAGTCAAGTTGAATATTATCAAAATTGAGTAAGAATAGAGTCAGAACTATATAGATGATATGATGATATTAGGAAAATTACTAAAAAAGTTTTAACCTATTGCAATTATGCCAATTTAGTCTTAAATCTTTTTTTTTGCCACAATTGATCCTAAATTTTTTTGCATCTGTATCAATTTACTCTATTTGGTTGGCGAGAGATGACATGGCAGTCGACATTGGCATGGCAAATGTTTAATATTATTATAATATATCTCAAATGTTAAATTATTTTTCTATCTTTTTTCTTTTCTTTTTTTAAGTTTGGGCCAACAGGAGGTTGCCTGATATCGGCGAAGGTGATGGCCCTCACCGGCCATTTGGCAAGGGATCGCGACCCTCACCCAGTCGCGAGCAAGGCTTGTCGCTCTCGCCAAAAGCAAGCAAGGGCTCGCGACCCTCGCTATTAGCAAGTGAGGGCTCTCGACCCTCACCCAGGGGCCGACAGAGGTCGCCGGCGGCCTCTTGCTGGCCAATATATATATAAAATAAAAGAAAATAAAATAAAATAAAATAAAAAGGTAGAAAAACTATAAAAACAAATTCAAAACTTCAAAAACTATTAAAATATTATTAAAATTTTGCTACGTCAGCTCCACCGGCTAAATGGACTGAATTGGCACAAATGTAAAAAATTTAGGATTGAATTGACATAATTGCAATTGAATTGACACAATTGCAATAGGTTTAGGACTATTTTTGGTAATTATCATGATGATATTCATCAATGTGTAGGGGTTTGGTAATTATCCAAAAAGGGGCTGGGCTTAATGTAATATTTAATTATTTGTGATCCCACAATGATATATCGACGTTTAAATTACATCAACGCTATATTACGCACATTAATTTTATGTGATAATCGTCTCGCCCAATAACCGTCTTGATGGAAGACAATTATCTATAAGGGGCAGACGTCAGTTTAAATGGTCATCTAAGCTAAACCCTACGTCAGTTATAAAGAGAAGTTACGATGTAATTTTTTGGTCGTTAGTTTCTTAGTTCATTGGAGAATAGAGAACACAGAACACACACCCGTTCTCGTAGAGGGCAATTGGCTTAGTAGTATCCGTTTTCACAGATACGTTCATCGCCTCGCATTCGCATTCGCATTCATCCGTCTTCATCAATGGCTGGACGTATGTTTATTTACTATCCACGTTTTCGCATCCGTTCCCGATATTCATGATTTTTGTTCTTGAATTGAGGAATCGGGATCGTTAGTTTATCTTTGATTTTAAGTCTCACACTTAATGCAAAAAAGAAAGAAATATCTGTACAGAGTTTACAGTGGTTTGGCTTAATACAAGTCTACGTTCACTTTCACACGCTAACAGTCTACTGGCCGGATTTTACTAAACAAGTGATAATACTCAAGTCCACAAGATCACTCTATCACCGTTTCTCAATGTTACAATTGACGCTCATAGTAGACAAGTATGCATGATTGAAGCTCTATTTGAAATTTGGATTTTTCGATCCTTTGATCTCCCTCTCTTCATCATCATAGTTTTCTTAAATACTCATCCACTTCCA
Organism: Rhodomyrtus psidioides; assembly: GCA_021437785.1. Taxonomy (NCBI): domain Eukaryota; kingdom Viridiplantae; phylum Streptophyta; class Magnoliopsida; order Myrtales; family Myrtaceae; genus Rhodomyrtus; species Rhodomyrtus psidioides. The sequence goes on along the minus strand of JAILYB010000004.1, from coordinate 13,393,730 downwards.
AACTAACCACCGGATAGTGATCTCTGTTGAATTGATCACCCATACAACAAATCTTGATTTTCGTAAGTAGAATTATTCATCTGAGAAAGTAGCTTTGTCTTGATGATGATTGTCGGTCAAATCTAAATGTTTTGTGATTATAATTCCATTGCAAAATAATCTATGAAAATGATGATCAACTAAAAATTTCTACATAGGAATTCTAAGCGAGCTTACTAGTTGTGACGATATAAGCAATGGAATATAAATCTGAAAAGATATCCTAGAATCTGCATAAGTTTAGCTATTGCATAGAGTCTGAAAATATCAATTCCTTCATAGTATTGTCCATGTTGTTACTTATTAGAATTCGACATTCTTCATCTCAAGCGTAACACCTAAAAGACAAATACTTTAGATTAAATATAAAGTAAGAACAATTTTGTCATCTTGAAAATATAAAGTGAGAGGTTTTCTCAACAATATTATAACTCATTATGGAGATAAATAATTTGGAGAGGGTGGTACTTACGTAATTAACCCTTCAATTTCGTTGTAAATACTACATGGAAAGCTTCTGGAATTGCTATTTGGAGTCTGTATGTGTCAAATTTGTATGCCAAACCCCTAGAGTAACAATTTGCAATGACACATAATGTAGATAGAAGCATTCTTCTCTGCCTAATTGCTTAAACTGTTAGGTGAGTATGACCGTGAAGATGAAATCACTTTTGGTATTTGCAGCACTCTAGTAGAGTTCTCTCCATTTCCTTTTTAAAAAAAAAAATGCATCCCTCTGTGGCACTTTGCTCTTGTCCACGAGCCTGAGTGCAAAACATCAACTGACCAGACGACGAGTGTGGTGATTGAACAAGAGAGGAGGCAATGGACACTGTTCCAGTTCATGCCAGAACCTCCTTTTGGAATATCACATGAATTAATTGAGAGTATCAATATGCATGTGAACACAGCGTATGTCGAACGCCGCATTGGCTTGCGGGCGACTAGATTCAATTCAACATTCCAAAATCTGTCAGATAGAGAGAGATTGATGGATGCTTTTGTGCTTGGGCCTGTGTGTGGAGACTACTGTTCCAGAGAACCCCAATTTGCCCAATCAAACATCACTTTTGATCACCACATCGCAAGCCAAAAGGGGAAAGCCAGAGACTCCCAAAAACCGTCCCTTTCTCCAAGAATGTCCACTCCTGGGGTCCCGCGGACACCCACCCCCAATTTGTTTCTCCCTTCATCTTTTGAGCGGCCACAGAATGGAGACTGGGTTCCCATTGCGGTCATGTCATGTCAAGTTGCTTTTGTGATGATTATCTTCGAAGTCTCCCTCCCTTGCACCTTTTTTTTTTTTTTGTAAATTTATGGCTGGCAATTGCGAATTTCTACCGTATGGTGTACAATATAATCCGAGTACTCTCTCTTATTGTTGGAATTATTTCATAAATACTACGCATTCTATCATAACTCGTTCTTATCAAGAAAGAAAATAGCAGTGCCAATAGAAGTATAATTTAGGATTGTGGTGTCAAGGACATGATAGAATTTTCCTTCGGTGTATAACAAGTCACGAGCCGAGTTCTTTTTAGTCCAGTGAAAGTAGAATGATGAAGTGCAATTTTGTGACCTATCCTATTCCATCATCACCTCTAATTTAAAATTGCCTATTATTATACGACCGGTCCTAGAACCCTACAACTCTTGAGATTTAAAAGATATGTTAGAATGTAAGAGTCAGGAAAAATCGCATGGAAAACAGAAAAATATAAAAGGTTTGATAATGTCATGAAAGTATATTGGGGCATCAAATTCTCATTCTTGAATGAATGGGGCTGCTGGCTGCGAAGAAGGAATCCTTTAGGGCTGCCCCATCAGAGTAACGTCGGTCGCTGTCATTGGACCACGTGGAGGAGAGAAATGGAATGGGGTCTCGACACGTAAGCCAAAATGCAAAGGGGATAATTTTAGTATTATTATTATTCTGTCGCCCCCCCAACACCGCCCCATTAGGGCAAAACGGCCGTAAAAGGGCAAAAAAAAAAAAAACAGCTGATGACAGAAGATGAAACTTATCTTCTTTTTCTCGAAAAAGCAAAAGTCTTCTGGATAAGAGATGTGTGTTGAGGGTTGCTTTAGAGCTCCCCCCTCTTCCTTTCCCTATCATCTCCATGCTTCTTGGCAAGTTGCAGCTCTTTGGAAAAGTAGTCCCTGACGCAAACGCAAGTAACCCCACTCGCTGTCTGAGTCTCTCTCTCTCTCTGAGATGGGAAATTCCCGAACTCAAGCAATATCCCACTAACCTCTTGACGCGCGAGCTGAAATTCGTGTAGATGTGGCATGATCAGTCAAACCCTAGTTTGATATGGGATTCTGTGACGAGTCGGGTAGAATAATTTGCGCTTGGTGGATTCGCGAATGGAATCGGGTGTGATGCAAACTCGTGTTTGGACATGTATTTTGCAGTAATTTAGCTGCAGAAGTTGAGGATCCATGATTTCTTAGCGTTAGTCTCTTCTTTCCAGGAATTACAAGAGACTTTAGAGATGGTTTGATTGAGTCAAATGCAATATGCTTCTGTGTGAGAAAGTATAAACTTGGTGGGGCGGGGACTGAGGGACGTCTGGGACGTCTCTCTTATTCAGCAAAATCTTGACCCCCATCTCTTTCAAGACCTTCTTTTTGGGTTATGACTACACATGTGATGGGTAATAGATCGATCATGGGGAGATATTCTTCGTTATTTGAGGAAACTCACGAGCATTTTGAAGCAAAAACGTATTAATTTCCCTCATCTATATGCGCCTTTACATGAACGGTGGTCCTAGCTGGGAACTCTAGAACACTGTGCATCTTTTGCTACCCAATGATCACTTGTTACCTTTCGTTGTTTACATGTACATCAAGAATCTTTCAGCAGCAAGTAGCTGCCCTATCACTTGAAGCGCTGAGAATGGTCAAAGTTGCCAGCTTCCCCATCTGTGGTCTGTCCGCTAAATTCAATACCGGAAAGTCTTCTGGCATAGGGCACTCAAAATGTGCAGACTCCTTGGATTTTAGCATTAACTCAAATGAAGACCGACGTAGAGAATCGGCTTTGTTTTTTCTGTTTTGTTAGCTCACTTGTCAATTTGTACCCATTTGTTCCTCTTTACATAAAAGGAAATAGAAACTGTAGCATACAATGATATGAAGGATGACCCTAAAAAGCATTTTGCATACTCAAAAGCATGTTGACTGGGCGACAGGTAGAAAATGACTTGTAACCTGAAACTTCTTAATCCAAAAGGGTCATTTGAAATGGCATCAGACGGCCGCACACAATGTACACCATCCGGGTTTGGAAACTTGCGAGAACCTCATGCTGTCTTCGACCCCAATATAGAATCGGGTTTTAGAGCTTTTCATCGGCATTGCTTTCTTAGTTTCCCATTAGGTTAGACACATACACTGAACGGCTTTTTCGATGAAGCCAAAGGTGCGAACTTGGCATACCGATGTTTAAGTTTGGCGGAATGTTTAGCATATACGTATGTAATCACTTCTTTTTACCAGAAAATTGAAATTTAACAGGAGATGTTTTCCTTGTTGTAATATAGAAGATATCAATTGGCTTCTCTTGGCAAATTGGTGTCTGACTGCCCAACCACATTGTCCATGAAGCATCTCCGACAATCCCCACAATTTGTAGTGGTAGGATTCTTTTTCCCCCCAAATGTGGCAATAGCAATAATTTCTGTGGACTTTGCCTTTCTCAAGGAGATAAAATCTGAAACATGTCAGTCTATATAGCGCTTCTTCCACAATCTGCAAAGTCTAATTTGTCTATACCTCTAGTCCTTTCTCTTTCATATTTTTCTCTTTCAACCCCACTGGAGAGCCTCACTCATTATCTCTTGGCCCATGCTTGGTCGACTGAGTTTTGTCATGCGCATTAGTGGGTGAAGTGCACACACAAATACACTACGGTAGTGCATGATTGAAAATATGTCAACCCAGAACGTGAACTCGCAACAGACTTTCCATTGAACAACTTACTGTCATGTCATGCATCTCTCTCAATGAAAGGGGGGTCATGTAAAATTGCTGGGCTTTATAAGTGGATTTCAGAAGATTGGAGAGATCGCAGGGGCACATGGCGAATCATGTAAAAAGCTGCTGCTGCTGCTGTACTAAGAAAGATGGATTTTGTTACTGTACCAGGATGGAAAAATTCCTCAAGGTTCAATTCAACCCCCCCAAAAAAGGAGCTTGAAAATTATCTAAATCCTCACTGAAAGTGCTGTCAAAAAAAAAAAATCTGGGTCGACTGTTTCTTGAATCTTGGCGCACTCAGAAGTCAACACCCACTCCATATATGGATCAAAAACTTACCATTTGTGGGAAAAGTTGGAAACTTGGTAATGGTCAGTGTGAAATTCCTGACAGATTTGGGTGGAATTATCAATGGGAATATATCTGGAGTACGATCATTTTATCTTTGTAGGGCTGTTGGGAAGTTACCGAGGATACGTCCTTTCACTAGAAATTTTCATCTCGTGATAGGGCGGTTATAAAGATGGAGAGTACAATCATTAGACAAATCAGTGAGCGGTACAATTGGAAATTTTAAAAAGAGAGAAAAACAAAGCTGCAGCAGCAACTTAACTGACTCGGATCCCCTGCCTTTTTTTTTTTTTAAGGCAGGAAGATCCCCACCCTTGATATAGGGGGCCCACCCCATATCAAGGGTGGGGGATGGGTAAGTCACCTGCTTTTAAGGCAGGTGATCCCCACCCGTAATTTATACCCATTCTTTATGTTTTTCCAATTTTTTTGTTGTTGTTGAGTAGTAAGTTATAACTTTTCTCATTATAAATAGAGGGTACTTCAAACCTAATTAAGTCTTTGAACAATTTTGTAATGAGAAAAGTTATAACCTCGGGATTCCTCGAATGTAAATCACTAAGAGGGTATTCCTGAAAAAGATAAGATTGGCAGTTAATGATGCAGGATGTACCGACACCGGCACGTTAAAATAGGCAGTCCGTCAGGTTATTGGACAGGCACTGGAGACCCTTGTAGGAGCAAAATCTCCATTGGTACAATTGAAATTTTGAAGAGACAAAAAAGGAAAAAAGAAAAAGAAAAGAAAACAACACAAACCTGGGGCGGTATCTACAACTCACCTATTCTTTATATTTTTATAACTATTTTTTTCCTTGAGTAGGTTATAACTTTCCTCGTTATAAATAGAGGGTACAGGCAGTGCTGTGCATTATAGGTCATCCACAAAAGACCAACCCCACTACACAACACAAACCCTTCTCTCTCTCTCTCTCTCTCTCCCTCTCTCTCTCTCTCTCTCTCTCTCTCTCTCTCTCTCTCTATGATTAGAGGGAAAAGATTCAATCTTGACACTGTGTTCTAATCCAAAACACAGGCTAGCTAGGGAGGGTAGTGTTAGAGAGGAGGAGGCAACGTCTTGGCGAATGTTGGTTGTTGACAGAAGATAGAGAGCACAGATGGGGATGTGCAGCTGAAATTTGCATCTCTCTCCTTTGTGCTCTCTATGCTTCTGTCATCACCTCAATTCAGCCTCTCTCTCTCTCTCTCTCTCTCTTCCCCCACCCCCCCCCCCCCCCCCCCCAAACCAAATTTTCTTCTTTCTCAACCCCCTTTAGTGCCTAGTTTAAGATCTTTGTTTGCTTCCTTGAATTTCTCTATCTTCCTCATGAGAAGGAAGTGAACGGTTATTGAATTTGAATTTTGATTTGCCTTTCTTGTTCTTCCATACAGCTTCTTTATTGTCTTACTTTGCTTCTTTGTGCAGCTAGAATCGGAATGGAAGGAGAACTTTTAGATAATTTTTAGGAGGTTTTATGAAAGATCGCTCAGGATCTTTGCTTCAGGTTTGTGTCTCTTTCTTTGTGTATCTTTGATCTGAATTATGGCTTGCATACGGGTTCTTCACCTGTTATAGTGTGCTTAAATTTCATTAATTTTGTTGACAAAGTTCAATTTAGACGTAATTACGCACGTATTTGCATTATATGGAGGTGCAAAATGCTTTCTGATATGATTGTTTTTGCCTATTCTTAGTTTGGACATTGCAAAGTTTATTCCATCTTATTGTCACATAAGTTTGTATCTTTCAGTAAAAGTTTTTAACCGTGGGAGTGTAAATCCTTGAACTTTGCGTGTCCAAGGAGATTTTTGAAGTTGTATAGACATTTTTTTTTATCGAAAAGTTGAATGACATGACTATGCATATGTCGAGTGATTTTGCGTTGTGTGAGAGTTGCTCCACATATAGCGTCTTTTATATTTGCATGTTTGGTGTTGATGATACAGAACACAATGTGATGAAATCTGAGTCAATTAGGGAGCTGAGATACATTTGAAAAGATGTGCTTCAAAGATCTAATCTATCCTTATTGGTTATTCTGTTTTAGAATGTAATTTGTTGCTTAGTTAGTTAGTAAGTCATATAGAAAATGGAGTTTATGATACAAAAATTTTCAAAAGATGATCAAATCATGAGATTGACTATAGGACAAGCTCTTCTTGCATAATGATCTGTTAAAACATTTGTTGGATGTATATTCCAATTAAAATACTGAAAAACCAGAGGAAAATCAGCTGTATTTTTCAGACATTTTACTCGAAATTTTTTCTACCCATTTAATAAATCGATTACTTACGCAGGCACGCTATATACCATCCTTCATGAACAATTTGCTTGGGCATGCTGCGATGTTTGGATGAGTATTATCTAGCATTGCAGTTGCAATTGAACACCTTTTGGTCGATGCATGAGGGACACAAATCTTTGCTACACCTTACTTCATTATGATACATTAAGACAACTATAAGCTAGTGTACTAACTGTCTCATAACCAGATTGTCTCTGCATTCATGATAGTTCAATTTCATCTACTTGTCAAAAAAAGGATCCAGGATTCTCTTTGTAAATCATCAAATGCCGGATATCTCTTCCGTCAAATTGTCTGCCGGATAACTCATATCAACAAGAGCTTATGACATTTTCTGGGCAAAACTGTTTTCGTGTTGATGATTACTACAAGCTGGGTAGACATGACAAAAGTTACAAGAGAACAGGCTGTAGCATACATACTTAGCAACTTGTGTAATTGCCATTCTTATCATATACATCTTCTTTTTCAATGTGTATAGTACTGATATGCTTATTTTATCACATTTGGATGAAAAAAGGCTCAGCTTTTTATTTACTCTTTTATTACAACTTGCAAATTCAGAGTTGATGTACTTGTGTGATGCCGCTACTTTGAGGCCTGGTTATTTGAAACAAGGTTCGTTGCGCAGGTAAATAAGATCCGAAACTAATGCATCACTGAAGCATCAGCACATAATGGACACCGACGACTTGATCAAAGTCACTTCTGAAACAAGATGACTTTGGAATACTTTTCATTTTTGATTTGCAAAAACTGTACTACAGTGCAAGTTGATTTTGCTTTTGTAATTTTTTGTCTCAAGTCTGACAGCCTCGTCTATAAAGGCACAAATATTTACACTTCTCTGAAATTTAAGTTCTACAAAATAAGAGTTGATTAGCATAATCCTATTGTTCCGAACTAAAAATGCGGATTATACCTTGCCGGCATAATTCAGTAAGTTTCCGTAAGTGTCAAAGAACTGTTGATAAAATAAATGACCTGTGACTTTTTTTTTTTTCCATGTAACTTATTTATAACTTGCTAACAATTTTATGCGACTGTCAACTTCTTTATAGTATGCAAATTAATTACGAAAATTTTGTTCGAACTTACCAACTACTGACCTGAAGTAAAGGGACTTATACATTTTGCCTGATTATCTTACAAACTAGTTTTGGATTACCCATTCTTATTTGAGTTACATAGCACTGTTTGATTTTTTTTAACTTACCAACTAGTCTATTAAGTTACCATTTCCCGACCCCAAAAAAAAATGTTACCGTTTATTTACCTTGGATAGAAACCCTAGTGCAACTCACCAATTTTTCTCCCATTAAATACACCTAGCAAATTGGGTTACCAACTCTCATTTGAGATACTCTATAAGTTTACTGTTCTTTCGATTATCAACTTTTTTTACCTTTATTAGTTACGCCTTAATTTACCAATTTGTACGTGGAATTACTCGTGTAGTAGTTGGTAAATTTAAGGCATTGGAAAGTTAGGTAAATAGAATTTAGTTAAAAAAAGCTTGATAAGGCAAATAAAAGTGAGGAAAAATTGGTAAATTTAAAAATTTATAAAACAAGCATACATTCGTAAACAACTTGAATAAGTGTTAGTATCCCGTAATCAAAGAAAAGTTGGTTTAGGTTAGTAATGTCATATAATAGTTGACAGTTTTAGATAAGATGAGTTAATTTAAGAATGGCAAACAATAGTTGAAACCAAATAAACGACGGTGACTCAATCAAATACAAGTTGGTAACGCGCAACTAGTCGTAACTTAATCGGTAAAAGTTGGCAATTACTCTTATTAACATTCCTTTTTTTTTTAAGAATGTCGGTAAACCGAAAAAGTGGGTACGCATTGCAAATAAAAGTAATAGAAAAATTTATAAAAAAAAATCGTTTGCAAGAGAATGAGAATTGGTAACGAAAAACTAAGTGGCAACTTAGTCGGAGAAAAATTAGTACGTCAGACAAAGAAGGCTGGCATTTTTAAATAAAAATCAATGCATTCAAACCGTTGGTAAAAAAGGTAGATAAAAAAAACTTAGTAAAAGAAAAGAGAAATTTTATTGACAGAGATAGAAAAATTTGCATTTAAAAAACCAAAGAAAAATGATTGATTCAAATAAGAAATGGTAATACAAAACTAGTTGATTACATAATTAGAGGAAAGTTGGTCGCCACAATGGTTCAGTTTGGCATTAATTTCGTCTTAGAGATGCCAAAGATATACATGAAACATGTTCACTTTTTTCCCTTTATCACGATTTAGATACTAGTAGTTGTCTCTATTTCCAAATAAAATTTCGTATTTTTCAGTTTTGGTAATGCCGATTTATATTTTAAGACATAATTAAAGACGTTAAATATTTATACCACAAGGCTCCATTTGTTTAATGGAAAATGAATGTCTTGAAAAATATCTTTTTGTAGAAATGATGTTTTATATTGCTTGAAATAATTAGCCAATAAAAGTATTTTCGAGATGAACATTACTTTATGTCTCAATATATTTTGTGGACGAAAAAATTGTTTTTAGTTATTTTTGTGAGCAATATGAGCGATAATTTTAACAAAAGTATTTTCCAAAATATTCGTTTTCTGTGAAATATATGGAGCCTAATTATTGAAACAATTCTACGTTTTTGCAATGACGATCTATATTATAAGACATAATTAAAGGCTTTAAATGTTTCTACACCAAAACTCCGTTTGTTTAATTGAAAATGAATGTTTTGAAAAATATTTTTTTTATAGAAATGATGATTTATATGGCTTGAAATAATTAGCCAATAAAAGTGTTCTCGTTATGAACATTAATTTATGTCTCAATACTTTGTGGACAGAAAAAATTATTTTCATTTATTTTTGTGAGCAATATAAGTGATTATTTTAACAAAATTATTTTCCAAAATATTCGTTGTTTGTGAAATAAACGGAGCCTAATTATTGAAACCATTCTATGTTTTTGCAATGACTAGCATGATTGTACTTCTTAAAAATCACATTCAAGAAACTCTATCGTTTTGTTTTCATAACGTAAATGTCGTTTTATGCATATCCAATTACTATTTGAAATTATTGAAAATAAATTTAACTCAACATTAATTGGGGCCACCTCCTAGTCACTCCTAACCATGTGACGCACATGAATGTTACATATGTGAAAACATGCATACAATGTCTTTCTTCCATTATTGGTTGTCTAATATGTGGGGTGAAATGTAGAAAAACCTCAAAAACATTTGCTTCTCCGCGCTTTGCACGGTCCATGGAATCAGTAGGGTATTTTCAATGTGGAAAGCATGTGAATTCTCAATTTACATGCCCCTTTTAAGTACCATAATGCTGGTTTCGCACTCGTTAGGAGAAGATGGACGCATAAAAATATGGTAGGGGAAACTACAATAAAAAGTCGGAAATTTACGTGCGGAGCGCAGTGAAGCGCTAACCTTTTAATGGGTGCAATTAAGTCCTCAACATTTTCCTCAAAAATTTAATCGAGTCTTCAAGTTTTGTCAAAGGATGTATAATCAAGGCCGGAACATACATCAGGAAATCCGATTCGACACTTTCGCGCAGACAAACTCTTGGGAGCATCTCCGCAAGGACACGATTCGCCGCAATAAGCAGGATATTTCATGACCCGATTACACGCTTTCTCTATCCTTCGAGAGTGGCGGTTCTCCGTCATCCGGAATGGACTACGAAAATATCCGGCTTTGCGTGTGCGATTCGCGCTGAAATGATTGAGCTAATCTAGAAGGGGAAGCAGACAAGGACGTTATCACCCCCCCAAAATTGAAAATGGGGCCGATGGCTACTAGAACTGCTCAATCACTACGAGAAAAGAAGGGGGTCTCTCTCCTCCCTTTTGGGGCTAGTGGGTGACACGAATTGATTCATCTCCATCACGCTTGTCAGGGTCCAGTGAGGGAGACTGTTTGTTCTTGGTGGCTCCAGAGACATGGAGGAATCTCATGGACGAGCTCGGTTCAATCCATGCTTTATCGGGCAAAGTTGGTGGTTTTTCCATACGTGAAATTGACTGCGAGTTTGGGAATGTCTGTCTGGCAACTGAAAAAGTGAGTCGACTGTCTGTCGTTGTTTTGATTTAGTGGGGAGGTTTGTCTTTGGCTCGGTAGAAAGATGCCATGATTTGAAGCTTAAACGTTGGACTCAGTTTGGTTTTTTTTTCTTTTTTTCTTTTCCCACATTTTATGAAGAGAAATGCTTATCTGACAATACTGTTAGGGACGGTATAATTTCAACCGTAAATCCACACATCATCACTGCGTATTTGACATAAAGTACTCATAGATTGGGAGATGGTATAGTCGGAAATAACTGACAGTATTGTCAGACTGTCAGGCTAGCAACTTCTTTACGTGAAAAGGGGTTCTAGCTGTTTCGTACGGATAATTCAAGTCAAATTTCGTATATGAATAAAATGAAATCAAGATTCTTGGTCCATGTCTTATATAAATCTATGATTTCATTTATTTAGCAAAAATTAGATTATTTAAAACATGTTCTATTAAAATTAATTACATGTATAGCTGGAAATGATTAATTAATGAAAAATATGTCATTATCGACAGCAATTTATGTTTAAACATATTTTTTTGGGATAAGTGTACTAGAAGTCCTAAAATCTATCACGAAAGTGCAATTGAAGAATGTTTCTTTAAAACATTCTTTAAAACTTTTAGAAAATGTAGTTAAGTCCATCCGTCCAACTTGGCTAACGAAAAAAGGTAACGTGGCTTTTCTTTAAATTATTTTCTCTGTCCTACACGGCGTTGATGAGGCTAAAACATGACAAATAGGACAAAACAGCGTGATTTTTGGTCCAAATCTGATTTTTGTTTAATTTAAATAATATTTAAACTAGATTAAAAAAAACAAAAAGGGGCAAGGGCTGCAAACCCTCGCTGCTACTGCCCCACGATTGTCGCCTTTACCGGCGATGGTGGGGCGGCATAGTTTAAACAGTATGTAGATCTTATAAAAATCATATTTGGACAAAAATGGTGTTGTTTCGGTCTTGTCCTTTGTGTTTTAATCACGCCAGCGCCACATAGGAGAGATAAATAATTAAACAAAAGTCACGTCGTTAGCCAAATTGGACGAAGTTAACAAAAAGACTTGATTGTACTTTTGAAAGTTTTAGAACTTAATTATATTTTCTTGACAAGTTTTAAAACTTTTAGTTCACTTATCACAATTTTTTTTCATTCGTTCATTCTTGTTAGTGGGACAAACAATTATTTTAAGAAAAATAATTTTTAGATTATTTATTTTTTGCAAAACAAACACATCCTAATTAAATCTTACATCAACTGACATTGCATTGGGGCTTTTAAACTTAAATCTTCCATCAACTGACATTGAATTGTATATTCTTCATTGACCAACCGCCACAACTTAAGTCCTTTAAAAAAAAATGGATTCAAATGTTTGTCATTTTATATCCGTTTAGATTTATTGCTAAAAATAAATCCAATGTAATGTTATTACATTTTCACACTTTTTTTTACAACTTCCTTTCACATTTTTTTCCAAATAAAACAGGTGTTTTCTTATTGACGAGTTTACATATTATGTTGACTGAAATCACGGAGAGTGTGATGTTTAATGATATACCTTCAAATGGTTTATCTAATGTCCTAACAGGAAATATTGTTGTTAAATTCACAATTAAATCGTAGTTTACAACATATTGCTCGCCCCCAAAATCGGAAGTTGGTAGTATCTTTTATAGAATCGCGGGTTGAATCATAAAATTGGTGAACTTGTGAAATTGTTACAATTTTCCAAGGTTCCATCTTCATCAGTTCAGCACTGGAACTGATTATGTTGATAATGCCTACAACGACGACAATGGATCCCATGAAGAACTTGTTGAGGATGATGGTGGTGGAAAATGAAAATGATCATTGCCTTGTTTAATTATCGGATTTGTGGGCTTTTGTTGATACTAAATTGTTAATTGTAATCTATCCATGGGTAGCTCAGTTGGTTAGGGCGCACTTGGGATTGTGTGGTTAGACGCACTGATTTCAAGAGTAAGGGGCCATGGCGGTGGGTTGTTGTACTACTCTCTCTCGAGGAATAGTCGAGTTGCGCGCAAATTGGCCCGGACACATCGGTTACAATTTTTTTTTTTTGGAATTATAGACTAATGGATTTATATTTATGTCATGATTTTTTTCTAGGATAGTCGCTTATTCTTGTATTATGTCCTTATGACTTCAAGTTATAGGGGAAACATGCTTATATGTTGTTTCGAGGAAATTATTCAATCAGGCCTAACTTTATTATGCGGATACCAATTTAGTCACAAACTTTCTAATTTTACTCATACACTTTCGTGTGAAATTTCAGTATAATCATTCCGACCAATTTTCGTTAAAAATTATTGACATGGCGGTGTGTCACGTATAAAGAAAACCATAATTGTGTAATCATGGTTCCCATTAATTGCTATTGTAATGCAAATTTCAGAAAGGAAGGAAATGAAAGGGAAAATTGAAGTTAGTGACTAAAAGATAATTTTTTTGCTTTGCTAATGCATTAGTGCTTGATTCAAAACGTTATACGGTTCTGTCAATCATCCATAAGCATGCATTCTAAATTTCATAGAACTTATTCGCCGTGAGAAGAACATAAATCCATAACTTATTTGTCATGCATCTTTTTATTTTGGGAAATGAGAGAAAATAATAAAATCTTCTGAAGATATATTTACTAGAAGGAGTTATGGGGAAATGTTAGAAATTTTCATATTTTTAAATTTGCAGTGTTAAAACTCATTGAAACACTTGTTGAAGACTCACAATAGTAAATGTGCCCCGAATGAGGCAAGGGTAAGATCCTAATTTGGAAGGAAAAACAATGCACAAAGGCAAGAAAAGTTCTCCTTGCAAAGAGAACAATCAATCTCTCGTTATCTTTCTTATATGTCAATCTTAGAGGTAGATGACATGAGGTCATATGAAAATAATAATAATAAATTGGCCGTATTCACATATTTTCCTAAAGAACGTCTCGTCGAGACTCGCTAACAATCTTTTCGCTCAAAAACAACAAAGCTAAGACGACTTTCCTTTTGTACTATCCGTTCGCTCCACCCCAAAAAAAGAAAAAGAAAAAAGAAAGGCCCTCAAAATCAAGCTTATCAAATGTCAGCTCTTTATATACGTATCGAATTAGCCATGTCCTATAGTTGCAAGGCAAGAAGAGACTCTTATTGTGTTTATGAATTGGGTAGGGATCATAGTGATATTTTACACTATGAAGATGGAACATTCTTCCCTAAAAATCACTTTGGCGACATGGGTGGGACTTGGGAGCCTCTTTATGGCGAGACAAAGGTCCCGCCACGAATTGGGCATGACATGAATCAGCCAACAAGAAACATTAAATTGGGACAAAGCGATGGGAGTGCTGATCCCGTTTTCCGAGCCGTCCAAGTTCAGAGTCCCCCGCCATAAGTTCCAATTCATCATCGGTCACTTCACTTGTCTGGACCATCATCTGTCCCACTCACCCTCGAGCTGCAAATCTCTTTTGTCGAAACATGCAACGCCCCTCAAATCTCCGAACTTATCTAAAGAGTGCAATCAATCATTCAAAGAGTCAGAGGCTTTCCCGTTTGATAAACTCATATATCTCACTTTTCTCTTTTAGTTTTCTCGTCACTTTTTACTATACCTAATAAAAATAAAATAATATAAAATATAAAAAATTAAAAAAAATCTCGAAAAATATAAAAAGTTAAGATTATGCTAGTTTGACCTTATTTTCATAAACTTGGGTCTAAATTTCATAGATTTCACTTTCCTACAAAAAAAAAATATTACAGAAGATGAGGGCATCCAACATCTTTCTATGTATTTAGACAACGCAACATTTAAAGAAAAATGAGTCCTTAATATGAAAACATGTCATGCTTCATCAAACTTCAAACATCATATATTAAATTTTATGTTTCATTCATGACATGCTAGAAAATAATATATTTGAGATTATTTTATGTGCATTGAAAATTAGTCTTCAATTTAGGATGAAATTTTACAAATTAACTACATATTTGACTTAAATGAAAAAAATAGGAAAAGAAACAATTTTTTGAAATATAAATTTTGTACAGTTATCAAACAAGTTCCGATTTTCTAAAATTCATCCAGAAACAGAATAAAAAAAATCATTTTAACCAGAATTAGTTTTGAGGATCCGAATCAGAATCATAGAATGAGAATGGTTACCATGCATGCCTTAGGTTGCTATGTTGGGAGGATAAGTACAATGACGGAAAAAAAACAAATACGCAAGTCCCCATCGTGTCGAGCTTTCTCGAGTCAATCAGCTCGGCTGGGGGTTTTGCATCTCCGAAAAGGTGGAATGCCCGGAACGGTGGATCGATTCCTTACTGATTTCCTAATCTCAACACGAATATCTTTTTATGCAGTGATTCTTTTTCTAGAACCTACTTTTTTTTGCTTTTGGATTTTACTCTAAAACTGATTCTGATTCTCTAAAACTGATTCTAGGAACAGAATCAGAATCAGAATTATTTACGTTACCAAATAGCATTCTCATTTTTTACTGTTTTGGGATGAGAATCAGAGAATCAGAATGGTTACCATGCAGATCCCTAACATTGTTTGTTTTTATTCCTCGTCTCGGTCAAGTACTACCTCTAGAGCCCACTTCTCCAATCTCCGGGAGGGAGACAAAATGGGACAGAGTACGACTAAATCAGCCCAAGCAGCGCTTAAAGCCCAATTGAAGTAAGCCCAAAATCATCAAAGCCCAAAAGGAAGAGCCCATTGGCCCATTGTATCGTCTCGACCGTGCGGCGTTCTTCCGTCCACAAACCTAAAGTCTCGCAGGTCGCTCGCTCGCTCGTCTTCCATGTTCTAATAATCCGAGAAGGCTCAGCTGCTGAATCTTCCCTTTATCTCCGTGCAGCTGGGCTCCGGTTCGTCAAATGTGAACGGAGCAATCGCCGCGTGACGAATTGGAGGCGCGTCGGATTGGGAAAACGATGGCTTACTCGGCCATTTTCCATGGTTGCCTGAGGGCGACGATGTCCGCGAGGCCGTCCGGTGTCCAGTTTCGCAGAGCTTACAGGGCTTCCGTCGCCCTGCCTGCCGCTTCACTCGTTGCCTTGAGGACCGGAGCGGCGCCGCTTAGGTCGGTGCGCCCGCCGACTCTTCTGGGGCGGCGGATGGTCGCGTGCTTGGCCGTGGAGGTGGACCGGAGGCGGAGGGGCGGCGTAGCGTCGCCGTTCCTGCACCGGCAGAGCTCGAGCTACGGACGGTTTGATTATCAGGAAGTGTCCAGCGACGAGTCGGACATTGAAGTCGGTTCATCTCAGCAGCAGCAGATAGTGAGTTTGGAGTTTTCGTGAATTTAGTGGAGTGAATGAGTGTCAGTAATGGTTCTCATTGGGCTTAGTATAATATAAGGGTTTTGTTGACGAGTATCTCCAGGGCACTGATTAAGTACACTTAACGAGGAAATGTTTTGATTTTCAATGCATTGCTACCCATAACACGAGATAAACAGTGCCTTAAATATTTCCTTAGATGGGTGTTTAATGAGTGCCCCAGGGGCATTCATTAACAAAGTCCTGTGTAAAATTTATATGATTTTGTCAGATTTGTGGAGTATGTTTCAGCCAATCCCTTATTTAGCTGTGACATTAGATGTGCTTGTATACATTCGCTGCTGTCTTTATGAGGTTTGGTTAGGCTACTAGATGTTCTTTTAATTCTGTATATCAAACGATTTAATCAAGGGAGTGCAATATGCAAATGATTTACATTGATATAATTTTAAGAAATGAGTATTAGAAGTCTAGAACGTGGCGGTAACATATTACTTGTGGACGTTCACTGTCGTATCATTTCAGTTAATTTGCTGATGAATGTAAGTCTTGTTGTCACCCTGCCCTTCAACTCTTTTAACTTGTTAGGTTGTTAGGTTAGCTTAGCAATTCTAGGGAATATATTTGGTATCTTGGCTTAGCGGCCTACTGGTCTTTCCTTAGCCAGTTAAAAAAGAAAGCTGTGGATCCTTCGTGCCAAGCAAGACTGCCCTTGTCCTGAGCATTGAACATTGGTTGCGCTTCATAGTTAACAAAATTTGAAGCATCTCGTTGCAATATTTTGTGGCACATAATCCCATCCATGCATACACCTGGATAGCAGATAGTTCTTGCTGGCTTTCGTGCCTTCTCTTTTTGGGACTTTTCCTATTTTTGCTTAGTTTTTAGAGTAGATTTCTTGTTTAATCTTAATTTATATTGTTTTGGTGTTCTAGCACGCATCAACCCTTGACAATGTGGAAGAGTGGAAGTGGAAGTTGACCATGCTTCTTCGTAATAAAGGAGAGCAGGAGATGGCATCTAGGGAGAGGAAAGACAGACGTGACTTTGAACAACTTTCAGCCCTGGCAACCAGGATGGGTTTGTATAGGTACTTAAGCTTGTTGCAGCTAAAGATTACAACTACTTAAGGTCAGTCCTCCTCTCTTGTTTCATCATTTCCGCTATTTCTAATATGCAATTTCCATTTGCAGCCATCAATATTCAAAAGTAGTTGTCTTTAGCAAAGTTCCTCTGCCAAATTACCGATCTGATCTTGATGACAGGCGCCCACAGAGAGAGGTAATCCCTGATACATGTACTTTGTCCCTCTATTTATAACTCCATTTCCACATGCTTATAGGAAGAGATATATATGGATGAAGCGCCTGGCTAAAGTTGTATTAATAATGTGGTCATGGTTTTGAAACTTGGTGCTGCCACATGGTGAATTTTCTTGTGCAGTGAAATTGTAGGCTAATGCTCTTGTTTGCATTCAGGTGGTATTACCTTATATATTGCAAATGGAAGTGGATAAGCACCTCCAAGCATACCTTTCCCGAAAGCCCAAAAGTAGGGACAAGTTATTGAATTCTCCAAAATCAGAGCGTGGCGTTGATGGAAGTATTGCTGTCGATGATCTTTATGACGAGCAGGAGCGTATTACACCGAACAACGTAGTTGTAGAGAAAATTCAGCGTCGGAGAAGTTTACATTTGCGTAATAAACAGCAAGATTGGCAGGTGAATTTAGCAGTGAATTTTGCGGAATATTTTATAGATCGCTGCACTTGTATGCCTAGTAAGTAGGGTCTTGATTATTTGCAACTATTTCTTATGACTGACAAGTACTATTAATGTCCTAGGAATGTCCTGAAGGCCAAAAGATGCTTGAATTTCGCCGAAGTCTCCCTGCATACAAAGAGAGGGATGCCTTGCTAAAAGCCATTTCAGAAAATCAGGTTGGTAGGATCTATAAGCTGGTTCCTGGTTTGGCTAAATTTTCATTTGTTCACCTGAAGTAGAAGTCACATTCTTTGATGAGGCTACCTACTAATATTTCATTGTAGCACAAAAATATATATCTAGCAAGTCTACATTGGCTCTCTTAAACGTTTGAGGTTAATGGACTTTTCTTTTGACTATATTCCTTGAAGGAAGACAATGACAGTAACCATCATATACAAATAAAATTTTCATCAAACAGGTTGAAGCTTTGGTTATTTACCATGCTATCATTCCATGGTACTTGCTCCCCTAAGATGCTCCTTCAAGTTCCTCTTGTGATAATTGCTGAGTGTGAACTCTGCTAAATGTAACAATTAAACATGCCATAAATCAGCTTCAAAGGAAAACTAGATACGAAAGGAAGGCTTGAAGGATCTCCAATTGTTGCAGTCTTTTTGTAAAGCCTCGGAGGAAAATGTCGTTACCTACTTTATATGACAAAGCATTAGGATTCCTCTTTAGCATTTTGTTGCCTGTTCTTTTGATCTCCCTTCATGCGACATGAGGGCCCATTTTGAAACCTTGCTTGTCTAGTCAATGAAGTGGCCATGAGCTTGAAGAACATGCCTACTCGTGCATCGTATTTTGACATATTTATTTGGCATGGGTTTGTTGCTAAGGTGTGTATTGCGAACAACATTTGGGCAGAACACCAAAACAATGAGCAGAAAGATCAGCTTTGGCATGATACCTCTTCTTTTATCTTTTCATTCAAACTTTTGAACTTCTTGATGGTGCGATGGTCTCCCATGTCCCTGGAAAAATCCATGTTTTCTTTTCTAAGAGAGCACACATATTTATGTATTTAACTGCTACAGAGACTTGCTTGAATAGTATCAAGAAATTTACATCCATGTATACAGTGGTTAGAATTTGTTAGGTATGACTATATTTCATGATTTCTTTTTGACCCTATTTTCACAAATAATAGTTGATGCAAAAGAATATGTACATCTTTTAGGTGGTTGTTGTCTCTGGTGAAACTGGATGTGGTAAAACAACTCAACTTCCTCAATACATACTTGAATCTGAGATTGAAGCTGCTCGAGGGGCCGTATGTAATATAATTTGCACTCAGCCAAGAAGAATATCTGCTATGGCTGTTTCTGAAAGGGTTGCTTCAGAGCGAGGAGAGCAACTGGGAGACTCTGTAAGTTTTCTCATCTGGCAATGTGAATCTTGCTTTTAACTACTTGTGTAAGATAGAGCATTTGCTGTCCATTTGCTGAAGTATTTGTTGTTTTTTTCCTAACATTAGGTTGGGTATAAGGTTCGGTTGGAGGGGATGAAAGGGAGGGATACTCGCTTACTTTTTTGCACCACGGGCATATTGTTAAGGAGATTACTTGTTGACAGAAAATTGACTGGTGTAACTCATGTTATTGTTGATGAGATTCATGAACGTGGTATGAATGAAGGTAAGTATGAAGCTTTATGTGTTTTGAATTATTTGAATATTCCTATATTGCCGTCCTTAGCTGAATTCTGCATTTTCCAGATTTCCTTCTCATTGTGCTCAAAGATCTTCTTCGTCGCCGACCTGAATTGAGGCTGATTTTGATGAGTGCGACCCTCAATGCCGAGCTTTTTTCTAATTACTTCGATGGTGCACCGATGTTCCACATACCTGTGAGTTTGAGAAATGAGATATCGAATGCTGTACCTTTTTTTGGCCATTGGATGTAGTTTTTACTATGTCTTAATGTGAAGTTGATGTGTTTGGGCACCTATATTAGCCTGTAGATTACTTTTTGAGGACTAGTCCTATGTATTGTCAGCGGGGAGATTACAACTTGATATTGCCTGAAAGTCGAATTGCTTTATTATGTTATTAAACAGCTAGCAAACATTTTTCTGTGTCAGGATGCAACTTGAGAAGAATTTACAGTAATTCAGTGGGCTTTCCCAAAAAGAAAATCTCAAAATATGGTGTTTCCTTTTCTTTAATTTTGGGCATCTTGAAAATAGGTCTTACTCTTTGTTTTTGTTGGTAGCCATGAGTTTTGTGGTCACTATTATTTTTGCAATATTCTCCTAATGGTTTAATATTGTCATTGTCTCCCTTACTGTTTCTGGCTGATCTGCTCAATTATAATTGTGCTATTGTTTGTTATGTGTGCTAATGGAATTTTCTTCAGGGTTTCACCTACCCAGTCCGAGCTCATTTTTTGGAGAATATTTTGGAGATGACTGGATATAGATTGACTCCACATAATCAGATTGATGATTATGGACAAGACAAAAGTTGGAAAATGCAGAGACAAGCTGTTAAAAAGAGGAAGAGCCAAATAGCTACTGCTGTTGAGGTATGTAAACTAGTTGTGCTAGTTTAGTGCTTTTTTTTTTTTGATGATCGAGGTGTCCGGGCCCGCTTCGCGGGCTTGAATATTCCTCGAGGGGGACTGGCCCAGCAACCCACCAGCCGGGGCCCCCCACTTAAGTCAGCGGAACGTGATCAGGAGATTCGAACCTTCAACCTTTCATGAGAGGAAGAAGGGCACGGTCTAGTTTAGTGCTTTCATTACTGTTAAATTCTCAAACGATCCAATCTGTCTGCTTTTGAAAAGGACGCACTTGAACCGGCAGACTTCAGAGGGTACAGTCGGTGGACGCGCGAATCTCTGTCCTGTTGGAACCCCGATTCCATTGGCTTTAATCTCATTGAGCATGTGCTTTGCCACATAATTCAAAAGGAAAGGCCTGGAGCTGTATTGGTTTTTATGACAGGTTGGGATGACATAAACTCCTTGAAGGATCAACTGCAATCCCATCCTCTCTTGGGTGATCCGAGCAGAGTTCTGTTGCTTGCCTGTCATGGATCCATGGCTAGCTCCGAGCAGGTGATACTCCATCTTCCTTGGTCCATCTTATTACATCCTTTGTCACACTTTCCAGCTATTTTTATGTTCTTCAAATAATTGAATTGGTGATTGCTCTTCTCCTATTTCTTCACAGAGGTTGATATTTGATAAGCCTCCAGATGGAGTTAGGAAAATAGTCCTGGCTACCAATATGGCTGAGACCAGTATCACCATCAATGATGTAGTCTTTGTGGTTGACTGTGGAAAGGCAAAAGAGACTTCCTACGATGCGCTTAATAACACTCCTTGTCTCCTTCCATCTTGGATCTCAAAGGCTGCTGCTCGACAAGTAAGATGATTCCTATTTATCTACTTTTGGGCTTTAGGATCGGTGGTTCTTTATGCTTTATATATATCTCTGTTGAAGTTGTGTTGTTCCACATCGCTTGTAAATGGGTCTTGTATGCTCTTTATATTCATGTGATCTCCCTCCACCTAATAGCTTAAGCTTTTGAGTTGGACTTTCTAACATGGTATCAGAGCTAGTGTTATTTTCTTCCGCATATATGGGCCCACCCCCCATCAGTTAATTTCCACGTGCAAATTGCTTACACGTGAGATGGGTTGTTGAAGTTGTATTGTTGTCCCACATCGCTTGTAAATGGGTCTTGTATGCCCTTTATATTCATGTGGTCTCTCTCCACCTAATAGCTTAAGCTTTTGGGTTGGACTTTATAACAATCTCATACCTTATAGACATGAATCTCTCGCTTATAATTGCAAGTTCTGATTGGGGCTGTTGATCTCACTTTGCATCTGCAATATAAAGTTACTGGGGATGTTCTCACCATTATCATTCATCTTGTCAGCCTGCTATGTGTCCTTTCCTACCGCCCACATCTTCCTTACTAATCCTGCATATGATTACATTATGCTTGCATTTTATCAAAGAGATTGACTGAAATATACATCTTTTGGCGGTCTATTCTTACTACTGCGACACTTCTATTGAGGTCGAGTCGTCCCGCTAGGGTGTGGTATGGGTTAGCGTAAGGCTATGTCATCTCTAATCTTTACTTCAAAGTAGCTAACTTTCCCTTCATGTTGTTGCGGTACGACTCTTGCCACTCAACCATCAAAATGAAAATTGTCAAAAAGGATAAAAATTTGAAAGTTCTATTAGTGAACATCCCTGATATTATTGAAATTCTACCATATGTGCACTCTGATGGTGAACCTTATAATTTCTACACGGATTATATTTTTCTATCAACCATCTATGGGCATCACCTGCATGTAAACTTAGTTAACATTGAGTATGGGTGATATCCATATTCGTAATCAAACAAACAGAGGCATGGTTCCTCCTACCAGGGATGGAGGAAACATACGCCTTCTATATTGTTACGTTTTGAAGATTCTAGCGTTCAATTACGATAAATGCACGTGCAAATTCATGGACGGACACATGTTCTTACCTGACGTTCAGCTCCTGAGTCTATATGTGCTTTTAACCTGAGCCATTTGTTTCTGGCCTCAACCCATGGATTATGCTGTTGCCACTTCTTTGAGAGTCAGACACCAGGATACACATTCAGACCTGACATTCAATTCCTGAGTCTGAGTAGAGGATGTGCAATTGATCTGAGCCATTTGTTTCTGGCCTGAACCTATCTATTCTGCAGTTGCCATTGCTTTGAGCTTGGCTAACTTGTCTAATCTATGAAGTGACTGCTGCTGGCACTATTCTGATGTCTCTCCGTAGAAAACTTGGTAAGAAGGCATCTGACATGCTAAGGGTTTGAGCAGGGAATTGTAATCAGTCTGGCGCTTTTTAATGTTGTCATCATATGTTTTAGTCCTCCAATTCTTTTGCAGAATGTGGCCGCCTTTAAAACCTTTATTTTAAAGAATTTTCGCATTCATTTCAAGTTTGATCTTTTGTTTGTAGAGAAGAGGAAGAGCTGGTCGTGTTCAATCAGGAGAGTGTTACCACCTCTATCCTAGATGCGTTTATGATGCTTTTGCTGACTACCAGTTGCCAGAACTTCTGAGGACACCGTTGCAGTCCTTATGTCTGCAAATAAAAAGTCTACAACTTGGAAGCATCGCGGAATTCCTGTCTAGGGCATTGCAACCGCCGGAATCACTTTCGGTATCAGTTTGACTTTTCTACAATTTCTTGTGCTTGCTAACACTGTTCAATCCATGTGTGACGCGTGACTTCTATCTTCTGGTAGATTTATTATTGACACATTTTCTGTGTTGCATTTAAATTCTGCCTCTTGTAGGTCCAAAATGCTGTGGAATATCTGAAAGTGATTGGAGCTTTAGATGAAAATGAGAATTTGACAGTGTTAGGTGCTGAAATTGTATATTTCCTCCTTATGTTAGTGTTTACTTTGTATGCTACTTACTCTTCCCTGTTTGCAACTGAACTTCTGGAAGGACCTAATCATGCTTGTTCCTAATAGGTCGGCAGCTTTCAATGCTTCCAGTTGAGCCCAAACTGGGAAAGATGCTTATATTGGGGGCCATTTTCAATTGTCTAGACCCAGTAATGTCAATTGTTGCTGGTCTCAGTGTTAGAGATCCATTCTTGATGCCATTTGACAAGAAGGATGTAAGTTTGTTCTTTTTCTATCCATATTATTATTGGATGCTTCTTCTATCCATATTGCTTTAATGTTTTGTTCCCCATCATCTCGACTACCTTGCAAATATGCTTAACAACCTCCCTTTTGTCTTCAGTGATTTTAAATCCAGACCAAACCAACTGGTTCAAATGGTCAATTTGCTTGACCAGATCTTTAACCTTTCTAAATTTTGGGCTTGCTCTAGAGATGGATTGAACCCATAAGCCATGCTGTCGAGCAAGAGATGTTGCACTTTGCCACTTGACGTCTAGTATGCTTTTAGGGTTACATGCACAAAACAATTTACTTATTCTTTGAAGAGATCAACATCAACACCTTTATCCCAAACTAGTTGAGGGCAGTCGATGAACCCCAAAGATACATAAAATAAAAACAAGACCGATCATGGGAAAAGAGATAAATATGTAAAAATAAATAGACAAAGATATATATATATATATATATGCTTGCGTTTAATTAAACGAATGAGGAGATGAGGGTAATCGATTGCCTGACCTCTTTGATGATGGGCGCTCAGTGCCTGATTCAACTGAGCACTCTCTTTGTGCTGTGAGTACCTTAACATATGACTTGAATATTTCAATGGTTGTGTTTAACTAGCTCAACTGGCTGACCCAGCAGGACCTGGTCTTTAATCAGTGTGGGTGAAAACACTGCCCATTGTAAATTAAGTGGGAAGACAAGTCTGCCTTAAAACCCCTGTTTCCGTGGGATAATTGCGCTGGGAAAGCAAAATATGAAGATTTGCAGCCATTTTCCGGCTGTTGTGGAAGGCAAGGATCAGTAACTAGAAGCTTACTCAGAGTAATAGGCAGTTCACCATAAGCAAACGTGTTAATTTCTGTGCAGTGATGGGTGGCTTTGAGAGTTGTATTGAGCAATAGTGCGGTGTCTGTGGTAGCTTACAGTTTATGCAACCCTAGGGTCATATGATTGGCTGAGAAATTTCAACCTTATTCTAATTTTGTTTGGTTTGAATTCTACTTTCAATTGTGCTATAGAATAGTTGATGATATTCTCATTGCAGTTTCAACTTAATGTAGCTTGCAGAGTCTGCAAAAGCCCGATTTTCTGGCCATGACTACAGTGACCATCTTGCACTTGCTCGAGCCTATGATGGTTGGAGAGATGCTGAAAGACAACAGGCTGGCTATGAATACTGTTGGCGAAATTTTCTATCTGCACAAACTATGAAGGCAATAGGCTCTCTTAGGAAGCAATTCTTTTCTTTACTCAAGGATATCGGCATTGTTGATCAAAATACTGAGCTTTCTAATTCGTGGAGCCATGATGAGCATCTTATTCGGGCAATTATTTGTGCCGGTTTGTTCCCAGGAGTATCTTCTGTTGTGGTGGGTGAGATTGTTTTAATGTTGATTCTAAATCAACCTTGAAATGTTTTGTTGCGCTTGTCCCCCGCCCCAGCACTCTTTTTTTCTTTAGTAATTTATTATTTAAATTCGGATGTGCGCGCGCGTGTGTTGTTTTTTTTTTTGGGGGGGGGGGGGGGGGTGGGGTAACCAAACTTTGACAAAGGGATAGATGACCCCACTTTATTTAAAGCAGCTGCACCTTTTCATGCAGGGTATGTAAAACTATTTCTTTTTGTTTGATGAGATGGATATTATCTGTGTCCGCATTATGCAAGTGGAGTCTCTAATTTGGTGAAACCAATGCACTCGGGATCCTCTTTCAGCTAGCAAGAGATGTCACTAATCAATAAACATGAACAGGTGCATTGCGTCTTTATAGATCTATTTAACTTCTCAATTTGTTTACTTGCAGAACAAAGACAAATCAATTTCCTTGAAGACAATGGAGGATGGTCAGGTGCTCCTGTACTCTGTAAGTCTCTTGTCAATTTGGAATGGTATTTCTGTTTCTGTAGAACATGTTCTATGGAATTGATACGCCAAAGTTTTTCATTTAGTTTCTAACGTCGATTTCGTTGTTTACTTGTGGAATAGAATTCTGTGAATGCTGGAGTCCCGAAGATTCCATACCCATGGTTGGTTTTCAATGAGAAGGTGAAGGTTAATTCAGTCTTCCTTCGGGATTCGACGGGTATTTCTGACTCTGTGCTTCTCTTATTTGGAGGAAACATTTCAAGGGGTGGACTTGTGAGTTCTCTCATCTTAGCTTTTTCATTCGTTGGATATTTTATTTTTGGGTTTTGACTAGTTTCCTTTGGATTCTTTGATGGAAATTCACTTTGGACTATATCTTATCATCACACTATGAATTGTCTAACTACTACTTGCATTTGATAGGATGGTCACCTAAAGATGTTGGGAGGATATTTTGAGTTCTTCATGGAATCTTCGTTGGCCGAGACATATTTAAGCCTAAAAAGAGAGGTTGGGGAACTGGTCCAGAACAAGGTGAGGGTTTAACTTGTTTATCACAAAGTAGAGTGCATTCCAGCAAGCTTTTTGCTTTTCCAGGTTACAACTCCTTTTTGTGTTTCCCGTTTTCCTTACTTCAAGGTGCATGTTTGATTGCAGCTTCTGAATCCCAAATTCGATATACAATCCTCCCATGATCTTCTAATGGCAGTAAGGTTGCTGGTCTCAGAAGACCAGTGTGAAGGTAGATTTGTCTTTGGCCGTCAGTTGCCTAAAAAAGTTACAAAAGTAACCGCATCATCAAAAGATGCAAATGGAGCCAATGGTGATAATTCGAAGAACCAATTGCAGACTTTACTTGTTAGGGCAGGACATGAAGCACCAGCCTACAAGACAAAACAATTGAAAAACAATCAGTTCCGTTCGACTGTGATCTTCAATGGATTGGATTTCACGGGACGTCCTTGCAGCAATAAGAAGCTTGCGGAGAAGGATGCGGCTGCCCAGGCATTGCTATGGTTAAGGGGTGAGACTCAATTATCCTCTTCTGATGTGGATGCTGTGTCTACGCTTCTAAAGAAGAAGAAAGTCAAGAATCAGAGGACAGCACGCAGCAGTAGGTGGAGTTAAAGTTTGACCATAGTGGCAGCAATATCTGTACACAGTGGCTGTCAGCCAAGAAGAGCAGAGCTCCTAATGGTAGCAAAGGTTTGAGCGAACAAATTCTGGGCTGTGAAAGCATTATCTCTTCAGTTGACGAAGTTAAAACAATAGGGAGTGTACTTTAGCACTCCATGACAGATGCTGAACTTGGTTTGCTGGAAAATGGTTTTACAGGTCAAAATTCTTCTGGCGCTGGAGGCTGGAGAATCAATTCTCTTCAGACATTGCAAAGCTCATCGATTGTTCCTAAGAACTGTAACTGGTACCTCTGCCTCATTTTACAACAGAGGCAAGAAGTTCTCAGCAAGTCTGCTGGCGATGTCAGATCTGAAACTCCGACGACACAGCATACCTAAACCCCTCATGTATTCTCCGATGGGGGGAGTTTTCTTCTCATGACCTCCTACAATTGATTATCTTGTATATGAGTAATAGCACAGTTGAAAGTTTGGTGGATGAAAGAATTGCCTCCTAGCATCAACCATTTGTCGAATAGGTCCACAGTGCTGTGCAATGGGAACGGTGGATAAAATGGCAAACTCGCCTACCAAAATTTTGATACCCTGGACAGTTGTGTATATTGCTATTTATTTCCAAGCATTCTTGTCCGGATTAGCAAGATATTGATTCAAGGTAAAATTCATTAAGTACTAGGCGTACGCGATTGCAGAAGGGGCTCGAGAGTATTTTGTTTCTTGAAGTGTGAAATTACCATCTTTTGCCATTTAAATTTAAACCAGTCGCCCGTTTCCCGCTTCCTTTTTGGCTCTATTTCTATCCTTCCCTGATGCTCGATCTGTCAGAAACTAGTTACTATAGGACACTTTTCAATTACTTGTGACAAGGTTGATTTCGTGATGCGAGGAAGGAAAGATCTTATGAGTGACAAAGTTGCTGACGTGAATTCAATCCCCTAGACAGAGTTAGGGCCTGGTGGACCAACCTCTGTAATCAGCATGAAAATTGAAAAACATTATGGAAAATTACGGACACTAACCATTTTCTTTTTCTTGCGCCCAACAAGAGAAAGAAAAGGAGCCACTTCCTATGAATGGACGAAAAAATATTTGTTTTTTACTCAACGCAAAAGCTCCAAGGCTTTCGCCAGTGTCTGTCTGAACCTATTCACATCAAGCTCTACGTTCTGCTTGTCCAAGTACCTTGACTTGAACAACATCCAATTATGCTTGTGGAATGCAACTGGGTCCTTGAAAACCACATGATCAAGTGGGAACTCTTGTATGAGACTGCTCTCCTTCTCCCTTATGTTGTACTCCAAGTACTTGATATTCATACGCTTTGCAGGATCACCAAAGCAAACCTTGGCATGCCACTCAAACCTCCCTATAGGGAGTATCTGAATGAGGACTGCGTTTTCCGGGAGGAAAACCAGGTTCGTGAGGCCGGCTCCGTGAACTCCCATCATCACGTCGCAGGAGTTCACGATCTCCGGGGTTCTTGACATGTTGGAGTCCAACTCAGAAGCAACCACTTCGTACCCCAAGGTCTCGGCCGCGCTTGTGATTTCTGCAATGTTGGTGAAGGTGCGCGACCACTTTCTCGACACGATCAAAAGGCGAGGCCGTCTTTTGAGCTCGCCATCCTGTAATTTGATCGCATTCTGCTTCTTTAACGAGTAGGCATTCCTCAGGAATGCCCTGAAGTCGCTGATGGAGTAGGGAGATCTCGAAGGATCAATCGTCATCTCCTTGTGATGCTTTAGCCCCACAATCACTCTTGGGAAGCAATGGATGTTCTCTCCTGCATTGTCAATGTCGATAATTTCGTACTTCGACAGATTTTCTAGTATGGCGCGGAACTTCCGAACCCACCAAGGATTTCTATTTGTTACCAGGAATTTGACTTCTCCCCCAAAATGCCGACTAGTCAAGAAGAGCGGAATAATGATGTCAGTGAATGCGTGAAAATTGTTTCCTGCGTATCCTCCTGTTGAGAAAATGACTCCGGGAACGCTGTGGCGTTCGGTGCAAATGGGGATAGGCTGACGGGCCACGGCCGACGGTAAGATTGACCATTTCCTAATCCGACTCATCGCCGTTTCATCACCTTTGCGTGCGTAAGGCCTTATAGTCCACGAGTTATTGCCAGTGACCATTTCAGAGGGCGCAACGAAAACAGTGGAGGAGCTTCCTTGGACTCTAACATCACCGGTGATCGAACAATAATCCGACTTTGGATCCATGACATTGCAAAGAGGCTCCATCCTCCTCGTGAAATTTTTGTGAACGGTAGAGTTGATGGCGGAATCAATACCTTCAGATACAACAAGAGGGTGTCATCCAATATAATTTCATCCAAATCACCAAGACAATGACGTTGAGTTGATTGTCATCACAGGCTCACAGCTTACCTGTAATGACGACTTCTTCCTGAGATGCACTTTCCTCTTCAATCAAGAGCATCTTATGACCACCACCAGCTGCCAACCTCATAGTCACTGCAAACACGACAAACACAAAGAGGATGTTCAGAGAATGTGCAGAACACAGAGGAGACTCAAATGCCTGATCGTCGATCGCCGGTTCACTGTCTTAAGCAGAAACAAACGTGCGAATCATCAGACCGACTTACTAGCTGGTAGAGGTCCCAGGTGAGGCTTGAGAGCAGTGAAAATGCTGAACAGAATGAGCAAGCAACAGAAGACTGCTCCATAACCCAACTTTTTCTGGTCACTCCTGCTGAAGCTCCTGGAGAGTATGGTGTCGTACATCATCCTTCACTCTGTGCCCACCTGAGCACCCTTCAAGAAGAGTTCGAGACAAAGAAAGAAGATCTGGAAACTCAGAGGACACACTGATCCTAAATGGGGTTTTGGAATTGAAGGAAGAGGCAAGAGTTTCAACTTACTTAAAGGTTCATTTAGTCCTTGAATTATTGCTCCCCCACGGTGCTATCTTGAGTGACAATTCTTTTTGCGTAGGCTTTAGTCGGTTTCTCCGGAAATCAAAATGGGATTTGAAAGGGACTCAGAAGTTGACTGCTGAGACACAGAACAGCTCCATCAATGATTGGTAGGGTGGACATGTCTGCATGAATCAAGAATCCATAGAATCTTGCTTCCTTGTGTGTTTACCCCACAAAGTTAGGAAAATTCTTTAACACACTTGTTTCTTGACAAGCATCTTCTTTTGGGCGTCTAATATAATGTTGGAGGATTAAGAATTTTCAAAACACAGTTAAGTACGGTATATGATCGATGCTCCTTTCTCAGCAGCTTAAGTTTACAAGTTTGTGTCTCATTGCTGAAAAAATGGGAAATGATTCCCTGATAGTACTGTCAGGGACTGTACAATCTTGACCGGAGCCTCACATACCATCACGGTTTGTTTTGTATAAAGCACTCATTGATTGGGAGATCGTATGATCAGAAATGACTGACAACACTGTCATACTACCAAGCTAGCAGCTTCCCGACACAATATTGATATCTACATCATATAACCACCGAGATCGTCATGTTGGAAACTTCAGCTAAGCCTAGTCGCTTACTGAACTATATACTAAGCATTTGGCACGGTTCAAACGGTGAAAGTCCCATTAGCATCCAATAGAGCAAGCAGATCAAGGAATCACACGTTCATACTGACCGAGTCGCGCGGATTTTGAGCAGCCAATCGAGCGGTGATTTGTCGAGTCCACTCGAGATCATTACCGCTTCAATTAACGCGCGTTTAAGAGTGCAGAGAAAAGATGGGAAAGAGTCACAAGGCACTGGGGCTTGATTAGGTGGTTGGATCGATTTGGACGTTTGAACAGTTCTGTGTTTAGGTGCCGATTCACAAGCGATCATTGCGTTTGGCAACCATTATAATATGTTCGCCCGTTCGTAGGATTCTTTCGAAGCAATTCGTGTGTGCTTCGATATAATAAGGATAGTGGCCCGTGGGTCGTTTCTGGCTTCATTTGACTATAAAAATGGTGGAGGTTGGAGGGAGGTTTTCACACGATAATGCCCGTCCCAAGTGATCTCTTCACCACATGCTGAACAGTCGAATTTCCGGGTGGCAGGATCTCTCCTCTCTCAAGACAAAATATGGCTTTGACCCTTATAAACACTCGATGCCTAATCCTCTAAAAAAAAAAAAACTTCAATTTTAAGACGAGTCTCAAATTTGTCCCGAAACTTATTGTTTTTTTTTTAATCTCATAACAAACCTCAAACTTTAGATTCAGTCTCAAATCTACCTTGAACTAAAAAACCTCGGGCTTTAGGTCAACCCAAATCTGCCCCGAATTTTTCAATATATTCAAAATCTACCCTGTGGTCTAGTCTCAATTTAATGTGAGATTTCCACGTCAATAACAAATCCACATCAACAAAGTAATGATAAGATAGATATAGATCGACATGGCGTTTTCACAAATCCACCCCAATTGAAAAATGTTGAAATTTTCCAAAATAAAGCTGTTCTAGGTTATGAAAATTAAGGATGACTAACAGGCACTATTTGGGCAGATGGCTAATGAGGGCAGATTTTAGGTTAGAGTAAAAATTGGTGATTTTTCTTTGAGGCAAAAAAATTCGGACTAGATTTGGCACTAGACCTAAAGTTTAGGGTTTTTTTCTGAGACAAAAAATAGTTCGGGATAGATTTGGGACTGAATCTAAAGTTGGAACTGAACCTAAAGTTGGATGTTTTAGGGAATTAGGCCGAACACTGATTGTTCCGAAAGTGGAGACCAAGTGGTGCATTAAACCTAATCCCTAGTTGTCAGCATTTCTTAGTTTATGGATGTTACTTGAGTCGTGGCGATGTATGGCCTTCCTCAGTCAGTATAGGTGCTTTATTATTTGCTATTATATGGTTTTGATAGGTCAGATTCATCATCATTCGACAGCTTATATCCAGCATTTCTACATAGAATAGATCCAAATGAATAGTTCAATCAGTAGCATACGAAGGAGAGGGAAAGACGTGACTGTCAATCCCTTTTTGCGAAATGTTCTAATGTGACAATTACAATTCTTATTACTTCTGATTTGTAGTACTAACTATGTTGACTGTGAAGAGAGACAGATGCAGCCTACAACTTTTTAATCAGTCTAAGTACCGTGTTGTTCAAATTAGCCCCCAAAAAATTGTCTGGAGAGAGAGGAATTGGTAGAAATGTTGGGAAAATTTACCAAAAAAGTCATCGTTGGTCGTGCCACATCAGCAACTTCCGGTCAAAATTGGCTGGATGGACTGAATCAGTACAAATGCGAAAAGTTTATGACTTAATTGGCCAAACAAAAAAAGAATTGAGACTGAATTTGCACAATTACAGTAGATGTAGGACTTTTTTGGTAATTTTTCCTAAAATTGTTTGTTACCGAGACAAAATATACTATAGGTTTATGAACATAAACACAGTATACCATATGCTATATGTCCATTTGATACATATGATGGTTGATTGGTATTTCCCAAATTTTGTCAACAAATTGAATTTTTTTTTTGGCTCTTTTGAAGTGTTGGCTAGTACGCGGGGGACAACCGGCATTTTTTTTTATTATTTTAATTGTTTGCAAAAGAAAGCAAAAGAAATCAAAAGAAATCAAAAGAGAAAAAGAAAGAAACAAAATGATGGGCAGCCATCATTTCTTTGCTCTTTTTTATTTGGTGTGTTGTGTTCGCGTGTGTGCAAAGGACAGAGAGAAGAGGGAGCGGTAGAGACAACAGGAGAGAGAGAAGTGAGCCGAGAGTGAAGAAAAACAGGGGAAGCTCTCTGTGAACGCAGGGAAGAAGAGAAAGGGCGACGACCTCCGGTGTGATTTCGGCGGCCAAACATTACCGGAATCGTCTCAAATTTCAGTATGTTGTTCGTGAGACTGAGATCTACAAATTGATAGGTTTCGTTTGTTGAGATTTGTCTCCGGTTCTCCTATTGTGGTTAGGGTTTTCTAGCCCCCATTTTGAGGAATTGCTCCTGGAATATTGTTGTTGAGCTCTAGTGTGTGACTATAGCGAAATACTTGGTGTATTCTGCTATTCTTGGTGATTAGTGGAAATTTTTGGGTCGTCCGTGGTTTTTCCCGATTCGGGTTTTCCACGTAAATCTTGGTGTTATATTTCTTTATCGTTCTGGTATTATATTCGTTGCTGCGAGGTTGATATTTTGCTGGATATAATTGTTGGTTGTTGCTGGATTATATTGGAGTAGTGTCGGGGGTTATTATTTGATCCTGGATTGGCTATATTTGTGCCGAGGTGCTGCCCGTTTTTCCCCAACAAAGTGGTATCAGAGCTAGAGTTGAGATTCTAGTATTAGATGGAGAATACGAGTGGCACTATGTTTAAGTTAAATGCCTCGAATTACTCTATATGGAAGCCTCGGATGGAAGACGTATTATATTGCAAAGATTTGTATGATACGGTCGAAGGCGATGAAGCTAAAGGAGATACGGAAGATAAAGAGTGGGAGCGAATGAATCGGAAGACGGTTGGGTTTATCCGACAATGGATTGATGATAGTGTGTTTCATCATGTTGCTCAAGAAACGAAGGCGGATACTTTGTGGA
This sequence comes from Rhodomyrtus psidioides, assembly GCA_021437785.1. NCBI lineage: Eukaryota > Viridiplantae > Streptophyta > Magnoliopsida > Myrtales > Myrtaceae > Rhodomyrtus > Rhodomyrtus psidioides. The sequence continues at coordinate 13,360,679 of JAILYB010000004.1, read as the reverse complement.
AAAAAATTGCAAGATCTCTATGAGAGGAGAACTCCACAAAATAAAGCTCTTCTAGTGAAAAGACTTGTGAACTTGAGATACAAGGAAGGGAGTAGCATGACGGAGCACTTGAGTGAATTTCAAGATGTTGTAAATCAATTGACAAATCTTGAGATTGACCTTGGTGATGAATTGCAATCTTGTTTATTGCTTGGTACACTTCCTGACAGCTGGGACACTTGGTTGTGGCGTTAAATAATTCTGCTCCTTATGGTGTGCTTTCTATGAGCATGGTTAAAGAAAGCTTGTTCAATGAAGAAACAAGGAGGAAAAGTTTGAATTATGCTTCCAAATCGGAAGCACTTGTCGTAGAACATAGAGGCAGAAGTCAGTCAAGAAAGTTTCAAAGTAATGACAGGGGCAAGTCAAGAGGAAGATCGAAGTCAAGGCCAAGAAGAAGTGTGAAGTGCTTCAACTGTGGCAAAATGGGACATTATGCCAAAGAGTGTTGGCAACCGAAGAGAGATAAATCCCATGATAGAAATGGAGATAAAAAGAAAGAAGAAAATCAGCCTACAACAGCAGTTGCAGCTGACGATGATATTGTGTTCATTTGTGATGACGGTTATGTAAATCTCACATGCCAAGATTCTAGCTGGGTTGTTGATTCTGCAGCTTCTTATCATGTCACTTCACGTCGTGACTTCTTTACATCCTATTGCAGCGGTGATTTCGGTTGTGTTAGGATGGGAAACAGTGGTGTTTCCAAGGTTATTGGCATGGGAGATGTTTATCTGAAGACTGATATGGGATGTACTTTACTTTTGAAAAATGTGAGACATGTTCCAGATATTCGACTTCACTTGATCTCCACAGGCGCCTTAGATGACGACGGTTATTGCAACTCCTTCTACGATGGCAAATGGAAATTGACTAAAGGCTCTATGGTGATGGCAAAAGGCAAGAAGACATGTAGTCTTTATATCATGCAACCAAATTTGATGCAACAAGAGGTAAATGCAGTGGAGGATTCCTCAGTTGATCTATGGCATATGAGACTTGGTCATCTTAGCGAGAAGGGACTTGAAACTCTTGCTAGGAAGAATCTTCTATCATTAAAGGAGAAAAATCTGATGGAGTGTACTCATTGCCTCACGGGTAAGCAACATCGATTCTCATTTCATAGTTCGTCTCCACACACAAAATCTGATGTACTTGATTTAGTTCACACTGATGTTTGCTGCATGGATGCTAGAACACTTGGTGGTGCATTGTATTTTGTCACATTTATTGATGACTGCTCTAGAAAAGTGTGGGCTTTTGCTTTGAAATCAAAAGACCAGGTGCTTGCAGCCTTCAAACAATTTCATATCAGTGTTGAAAGGGAAACAGGGAAAAAGCTGAAATGTGTTCGGGCTGACAACGGTGGTGAATATAGAGGACCGTTTGAGCATTACTGCAGGGACTATGGTATCAAGCTTGAGAAGACTGTTCCGAAAACACCACAGCATAATGGAGTAGCAGAGAGAATGAACCGGACGATTAATGATCGGATTCGGTGTATGCTGTCTCATGCGAAATTACCTAAGCCATTCTGGGGCGAAGCGATGAGAACGGCAGTTGACTTGATAAATCTATCACCATCAGTTCCTCTTAAGGGAGATGTTCCACAAAGAGTATGGAGTGGGAAAGATGTCTCCTACAGTTATCTGAGGGTGTTTGGATGCCGGGCATTTGTGCATGTTCCAAGAGATGAAAGGTCCAAGCTTGATAACAGGTCTAAACAGTGTATCTTCTTGGGTTATGGACATGAAGAGTTTGGCTACAGATTATGGGATCCAGCTACAAAGAAAGTCATTAGAAGCCGAGATGTGGTATTCTTTGAGCATCAGACCATTGAAGACATAGACAAGTCAGAGAAGCCAAAGAATGCAGCTCAACACAGTGTCAGTTTCAGCCCAAATCCTCCTACCGTATTGGGTGAAAATCACGGGGGAGAAGTGCAGGGAAATCATGAAGTAGATGAATTCTCACAGAATGTTAGTTCTTCAGCTGAGACAGGTGAAACAGTTGAGACAGAACAATCAGTTGAGCAAGAGCAAACAGTTGAACAAGAAGAAGCAGTCCAACCTCAAGTTAGAAGATCAGATAGAGAGCGTAGACCTTCACAAAGATATCAGCCACATGAGTATGTGCTACTTACTGATGCAGGAGAGCCTGAAACTTATGAAGAAGCTATGTCATGCGATCAAAAGAATAAGTGGCACGAAGCTATGCAAGATGAGTTCAAATCTTTGCATGACAACCATACATTTGAGTTGGTGAAGTTGCCTAAGGGCAAGAGGACACTCACAAATAAGTGGGTGTATAAGTTAAAGACAGACGAAAGCAGTTTGAAGCCACGATACAAGGCTAGGCTTGTTGTGAAGGGTTTTCGTCAGAAGAAAGGAATCGACTTTGAAGAGATTTTTTCACCGGTAGTGAAAATGTCTTCTATTAGAGTTGTTCTTGGTTTGGCCACCAGTTTGAATTTAGAAATCGAACAACTTGATGTAAAGACAGCTTTTCTTCATGGAGACCTAGAAGAAGAGATATACATGGAGCAACCAGAGGGTTTTAAGGTTAAAGGCAAGGAGCATCTTGTATGTAGATTGAGAAAAAGTCTATATGGTCTCAAGCAAGCGCCAAGACAGTGGTACTTGAAGTTTGATTCATTCATGGAAGCTCATGGATATGGTAAGACCATTTCAGACTCTTGTGTCTTTATGAAAAGATTCTCAGATGATGATTTTATTATCCTCCTGCTTTATGTGGATGATATGTTGATAGTTGGGCATGATGATAACAAAATCAAAAGCTTGAAAAGTGAGTTGAGTAAGGCTTTTGCGATGAAGGATCTAGGGTCAGCTAAACAAATACTTGGCATGAGAATCACTCGTGATAGGAAGAATAGAAAACTATGGCTATCTCAGGAGAAGTATATTGAAAAGGTGCTTGAAAGATTCAACATGAGCACATGTAAACCGGTAAGTACTCCACTTGCTGGTCACTTTAAATTGAGTAGCAATGAATGTCCTACGAGTGAGAAAGAGAAGGAAGAGATGATGAAAGTTCCTTATGCATCTGCCGTGGGTAGTTTGATGTATGCCATGGTTTGCACAAGACCAGATATTGCTCATGCAGTTGGTGTTGTGAGTAGATTTCTCTCAAATCCAGGTAAAGAGCATTGGAATGGTGTGAAATGGATTTTGAGGTATCTTAGAGGCACTTCCAGATTTTGCCTATGTTATGGAAATGGAAAGCCTGAATTGAGCGGCTACTCAGATTCTGATTATGCCGGAGATAGTGATTCCCGAAAGTCTACTTCGGGTTATATGATGACTTTTGCAGGGGGAGCAGTTTCATGGCAGTCGAGACTACAAAAATGCATTGCTTTGTCTACGACTGAAGCGGAGTATATAGCTATCACCGAAGGAAGCAAGGAACTCTTGTGGATGCAGAAATTCTTACAAGAGTTGGGTTTGAAGCAAGAAAAGTTCGTTCTATTTTGCGATAGCATGAGTGCTATTTATCTTAGCAAGAATCCAGTTTTGCATTCAAGATCGAAGCATATCGATGTGAAGTATCATTGGGTTCGAGAGAAGTTAGAAGAAAAGTCTTTTCTTCCTGAGAAGGTCCGTACTGACGACAACGGATCCGACATGATGACCAAAGCCTTACCCATGGTGAAACTTGACTCTTGTAAAAGCAAAACAAGTATGATGGAACTCCCCACATGAGGCGTAGGGGGAGATTTGTTGGCTAGTACGCCACTTGTGGGGGACAACCGGCATTTTTTTTATTATTTTAATTGTTTGCAAAAGAAAGCAAAAGAAATCAAAAGAAATCAAAAGAGAAAAAGAAAGAAACAAAATGATGGGCAGCCATCATTTCTTTGCTCTTTTTTTATTTGGTGTGTTGTGTTCGCGTGTGTGCAAAGGAGAGAGAGAAGAGGGAGCGGTAGAGACAACAGGAGAGAGAGAAGTGAGCCGAGAGTGAAGAAAAACAGGGGAAGCTCTCGGTGAACGCAGGGAAGGAGAGAAAGGGCGACGACCTCCGGTGTGATTTCGGCGGCCAAACATTACCGGAATCGTCTCAAATTTCAGTATGTTGTTCGTGAGACTGAGATCTACAAATTGATAGGTTTCGTTTGTTGAGATTTGTCTCTGATTCTCCTATTGTGGTTAGGGTTTTCTAGCCCCCATTTTGAGGAATTGCTCCTGGAATATTGTTGTTGAGCTCTAGTGTGTGACTAGAGCGAAATACTTGGTGTATTCTGCTATTCTTGGTGATTAGTGGAAATTTTTGGGTCGTCCGTGGTTTTTCCCGATTCGGGTTTTCCACGTAAATCTTGGTGTTATATTTCTTTATCGTTCTGGTATTATATTCGTTGCTGCGAGGTTGATATTTTGCTGGATATAATTGTTGGTTGTTGCTGGATTATATTGGAGTAGTGTCGGGGGTTATTATTTGATCCTGGATTGGCTATATTTGTGCCGAGGTGCTGCCCGTTTTTCCCCAACATGAAGTAATGCTACACTCCAATCAGGCAAGACTGATTGAAGAAACATAGCAATTCCTTTTCAAGAATTTCATGCACTTTTCTCAGTCATTTTCATTCCTTATTATAGCATCACTCTTTATATAATCAACAAAATGAGAGTACTCTTTTCAGTTTACGAGATCCCACATATTCCCTTCCAATGGTTAGTTTTTTCATCAAGGAAAGAGCTAATTAGCAGCCCAAATCAAATAGGGCTTGTAAATTCCATCAAGTTAGGGACTTTTTATGAGCCTTAAACCGTATGAGTCCACCAATATGCAATGCATGAAACTTGAAAGCTACAAAAGGACCAACACATCAATTTACTGAGAATTTTCCTTTGTGCACATTGGGAGAGACATGACAAATGCTCAACTGAATTCAATGGACACTTGTAGGGGTATGCATGGTCCGGGCTGGTCCAGTCCTGGTATAGAACCGAAGACCGGACCGATAGTTTCGGTTCCCAAATTTTCGGGACCAGGGATCGGACTGGACCAAGACCAGCGGTCCAGTTTGGTCCTAGTCCGATCGTAATGGGATCGCTAACCCTAACAGCTTATAGAAATTAACCCTTGGAATACATGCATGACTAATGAGGTGCGAGGAAAGAGGCAAAGGCAAGAGGAGCAAGCGCTGAGCAGAGTTGCGTTGCAAAAGTGAAACGCAAGCGTCGAGCGAGAGGAATGAGCGTCGACTGTCGACCAGAAGATGAAGATAAATAAACTCGTGTCTAACGATAGGAGTAAGTATTGACAGTCGAGTAGAAGATGAAGATAGGGAAATTAGGTTTAGGTTAACTATTTCTTAAAAAATTTCTAATTTTCTCTCTCTCTCTCTCTCTCTATATATATATATATATATATATATATATATATATTCCAGACGATTTGGTCCGGACAACTAGGGACCAGACCGCTCGATCAACGATCCCATTTATTGGGACCGGAGATCGGACCGCCCTCCTCAAAGATCGGACCAACCCGTGCGATTCGGTCTTGTTCGAGCCGGTCCAGTCCAGTTTTCACACCCCTAGACACTTGGGTTAAACCTCTCACCATGTCGATATTAGAATTCGACACACAACATAACGAAATAAAGCGTAAAGCGAGAAAGAGATAGCATATAATTATATACTGCCAACCTTAAGCTAAGGACACATCTAGTAGAGGGTTTCATTATAATTAGCACACCGTAACTCTCTATTACAATCATCAATTACACGAGAAAAAGATAATATATAGCAGTAGCTATATTCAGCGAGACCCTCGTGCTTTTTTATTGATAAAGAGCATGAATCACATCCCAATAGCCATTGATTAGATCTAGTGCGGTTTCACATTTAAATGATATGATAAAATGGGTCATCAGAGGCTCAAGAATTTTGTTAATCGTTGGGCATTGGGCATGATGTATAACTGCATGTCCTTCTTCGCTCCTTTTCCTTTCCACACAATTCCCCACCGGGAATATAGCAATTGTGGCCAATTCCTTTCCTTAAGTCCACGTCAAATATATCTAAGATCTCCCACCACTAAAATGCACATATGAACAACACATGAAGCAACAAAACCGTAGGGCAGCATTCGATGGCCAATTCAACGTCACCTCTTCCCACGAGATCCGACTTATCAGAGCTAGAAATTCCAAATGCCGATGGAAGCCACCCCGATTTGCTTGACGAACTGATCGATTGGTCCATCGGAGGGCACAGATTCAAGGCAGTTCCTCCAAGCCATGCTTGTTTCGCTGGCTTGGTTCTTCGATGGACAATAGGCGTGCATCAGCAACTTCACTGATGCCGAGCCGACGTGGCACGGCACCGGCAGGGCTGGTATAACTTGTGTCTCGAGCTCCGATGTCTGCAACGTCCCCGGCAGTTCGTGGGCTTGGGATGGGCCCGCTTACAAGTCCATCGTATCGGAATGGGCCCTCGCGTGTGCAAGCTACTTCATCGCGGACCTACCCACATCATGTTTCTACTTGGGCTGCCCAATAGGGGGTTTTTCATTCGCCACCCTCGCCAACTCTACTCTTGGCCCGAAGAATTTGCTGGTCCTCTCGTGTTTAATAATGTCATTGGCCGCTCTGGCGACCTCATTTTCCCCTGGCGTTTGGGTCTACTTGGCCCTACGGTTCGTGAGTGGGTTCGGTCGTGCATCGATCGGCACATGCGCGGTGGTTTTGTCCACGGAGATGGTGGGGAAGAATTCAAGAGGGCTAATTGGGATGATGGGCTTGTTCGTCAGCACGTTGGGACTACAATCCTTGCCGGCCAAAGCATACCTCCTTAGAGATGCTTCATGGAGATATCTCTACGCTGCGACCTCCATACCCGCGCTCATCTACACCTCAGTAACTTTCTTCCTCGTGAGGGAGTCCCCGAAATGGCTCTTCATGCAAGGCCACGACAAGGAAGCCTTGGCGACACTGACAAGATTCACGCCGCCAACAAAGCACAGTAGACTCAAACTGTACCAGTCGAGGGAGCTGCACAAGCAAGAAACGACGAAATCGGGCCTTTACTTGTTGGAGTTGGCGAATACTTCGGGGACCATTGTTTCTCACACCGGGTATGCCCACGTGAGCTTAGGGAAACCAAAGTGTTATCCGACGACATGTGACCCATGCGCGCGGGATGCGGGGGTTCGGGGGCAGCGCCCCCGACACGGGTGTCCCGCTGCCCGGTCAGCGGGCGGGGCTTCCGCTGCCCGGTTAGCGGACGGCTGCCCCGCTCGCCGGTGAGCGGGCAGGGGTTCGGGGGCAGCGCCCCCGAAACCTCAACGGGTTTGGACTTTTATTTAAGTTAACCCGTATGTTATGGGCTTAATAGAGGTTTCGCTAGGTTCAGGTTTTTGGGCCCGTTTAGGGCATATATATTTTGCTCGTTTTATGCTGATCATTGTAACGAGTTGAGTGGTTGTAAACCGAATATCATAGTGAAAAGCTCTTGCAGGACGTAGCCCTATTTTAGGGTGAACCTGGGTAATCTCGTGCGTCATTCAATTTTCTTGATTTCTGTGTGATCGTTCTGATTCGGTGTGCGATAAATCCCATCATTACTCTTCCATGAAGCACATCCTCGAGCGGCAATGGGCTTCGGCACGGTTGTTGAAGGTGATGGTGCTCGGGTTCGGCACCGGGGTGATGGACTACGGAATGTTGTTGGGGGTCGGAAACCTTGGTTTCAACCTTTACCTAAGTGTCACCTTCAACGCCTTGGTAATTCTACCCTCGTACGCGGCTTCCTACTTCTTGATAGACAGGTGGAAGAAGAAGGATTCAATACTTAGCTTCACAATGCTTGGTGGGTCACTCAGCATAATTTGCGCAACTGTGGGAAGGGGAAGCTTGTTACAGATAGGGTTTGAGCTGGCCTCATAGGGTTTGAGCTGGCCTCATTCTTCTACACGTGCGTGGCGTACAACGTGCTCTTGATCTACACCATCGAGCTGTTCCCCACACGTGTGAGGAACTCAGCAACATCCATGCTGAGGCAAGCTGCGATACTTGGCGTGCTGTTGGATCCAACGTTGATTTCAGCTGGGAGAGACATAAGGTATTTGACATTGTTAGTGTTTGGGCTGACCATCATTTGTTGTGGTTCTGTGGCTGTTTTCTTGCCAGAGACTTGGGGAGTGGCTCTTTGTGATACATTGGATGAACAAGAACAGAGAATCACCACAACTTCATGAGAGTGTTTCTTTTAATTCTTTTTTTTTTTTTTACTGAATGTAATAAAAAGAGTTTATGTTCTCATATGTATGAGGCCATGGATAACAACTTGGGGTTGTTTGAAGCTGTTTTTGTCACTTGTGGACACAACACTGTGATAATTTGAGAGGCTCTAAAATCAGAAAGATCACCACATAAAATTCCAATCCGGTTGACATTGACTTAGCATGAACTTGGGAAATTAGTGTAATGATGATAGACTTTCAATTCATCTTATAAAAAGGGATTGGGATTTGGTGCCATAAATGTAGGGGTGACATTAAATTTGGGCCGTTCAATTCAAAATGAACGGTCCAGATCAATCCACAGTTTTTTTAGTGGAAAATGATGTGGACTGATCTGGACTATTCATTTTAAATTGGACGGTTCAGATCGATCAATGGTAGGAAATGGTAGGGATTTCCAATGGTAGGAAATCCGGATCCTATAAAAAGGGCCTAATTGTCTTTTTTTAAGGGGTCGGAATCTCATTGTCTTGAATAACCGCACAAGATATATTGGGGCACATTCATAATTTGTATTTAGGACAATGCATGTCAAATTTCAGAACTAATATAGATTTGGGATAGTCTATTATTTTCGTTAATTTTTTTTTTAAATGTCATTTAGGTCACTTAGATTGCATATAGGAATGGTGGGTCTCATAACATTCATGTTAAGTGATGCTTGTCATTTAGCGAATTGTAGGGTCAACGATTCAATAATCGCATCATGCGCATAAATTTAATGGGTAAAAGTACATTTTTAGTGCCAAAAGTTGTGTACGGAGATCACTTTAGTGTCAAAAGTTTCAAACGGATCACTTTAGTGCTAACTTTTTCAAAAAACGATAACTTAAATGCCAACTTCTTTTAAAAACGATCACTTCAGTGCTATAGTTGACGTGGCTTGCAGAAAATCCGACACGTGGCATTTTTATTATTATTTAAGCTGACGTAGCATATCAGAGTTGGCACTAAAGTGATTTTTTAAAAAAGAAGTTGGCACTTAAGAGATCGTTTTAAAAAAAAGCTGGCACTAAAATGATCCGTACGAAGCTTTTGGCACTAAAGTGATCCTTTTATCTCTGACTTGGCACTAAAGTGATCCGTTTGGAACTTTTTGGCACTAAAGTGATCTCCGTACATAACTTTTGACACTAAAAGTGTACTTTTCCCAAATTTAATGTCTTACAACAACGAAGAGCTCAAGGACTAGAACATGTCAGCATCATGAATTATTCCATGCATTTAAAATTTCTTTCACATTTAATGTCTTTTCCAGATGAAAAAAGCTGTTTTCACATGGGAAAAAATTAAAGTACTTTATAAATGAACATATATATATATAAGCACACATCTATTCAGACCACCCACTTTTAGTTTTGTCGTGAAAAGGAGGAAGATCGGAAAAATTATTCAAAAAAAAAAAATCCTCAATCCATTATAAAAGTATCAATTCAGTACTAAACCTTTTGAATTTATGCAATTCAGTATATCCGGCCAATTTTTGCTAGCCGACCGTTACTGACGTGAACTTTTATAAATAATATCTTAATAATTATTTAAAATTTTATAATTTCACGCCCTCGATAGATCTGGCCAAGCAAGGGCGCCACAACCCTTACCGCCTCGCCTGATCTGCAAGGGTTGTGACTGCCTCCCCCGGTCTAGGAGAGCGACGCTGTAGCAGTCGTCTCCCAGACCCGGCGAGGGCCACAAAGCCCTTGCCGACCCTAAGTGTTGGGAAAACAATTAAAGAAAAGAAAAAATCATAAACATTTCAAAATATTATTAAAAAATTATTTCAAAGAAATGCCCGTCAACGTCGGCTGGCCAAAATTGGTCAGATGGATTGAATTGGCCCAAGTTCAAATGGTTTAAGACTGAATTGATTAAAAAAAGATTTAAAACTAAATCGGTACAATTGCAACACGTTTAGGACATTTTTAGTAATTCTCCCTAGGAAAGTCTATCCCAAATTTAAAAGAGCAAATAATGGACCATTTGTTGTTATAATCAATCTTTAAATGAAAAAAAAAAGTTTTTTGACTTACACTTTATACTTAGAGATCTTGATATCATGAAATTTTATTTTTGGCGAAAAAAAAGTATAAGAATTTGTTCGCACAAAGAAAATATATACATATCCACGACCTTCCGACAAGAAGAATATATGCGCACATTATCGACATATAGCCAAGATTGAGATCAACCAATGGCGAATTCGACGCCGCTCCTCTCGGAGTTAGGAGTTCTTAACAGTGACGAAGTAAACCTCCAAACGCCGGACGAGATGATCGAGCGGTGCGTCTGTTGGGTTCGGCTGGCGGCAACTCCTCCAAGCCCCGCTCGTCTCCTCGACCTGGTCCTTCGATGGACAACCGACGTGCATTAGCGACTACAGCGATGCCCGAACCACATGCGACTCGACCGGGAACGGGACTGTCTACAATTCCATCATAACGGAGTGGGGGCTCGAGTGCGCGATCTCCTTCATCACGGATCGCCCGACCTCGTGCTTCCACTTGGGCTGCCTGCCACCCTCGCTGATTAGGCAGCCTGGAAAAAAGTAAATTATCTTTTATCTGAAGTGGTTTTAAGTGGACTTCGAAAGGTGATTCTGGTCCCAAAAGTAAATTATTATTATTATTATTATTATTATTATTATTATTATTATTATTATTATTATTATTATTTGTTAGGATGTGCACGTGTGAGTTGTGTCAGAAGAGTCCCACATTGAAGAATTAATGTGGTGTTGAGCACTTAATATATCAAAGTTGGCTCATAACTCATTAGATTAAGCTTTTGAGTTAAGGTGGGTTTGACTGGATATGTTAACGGGCTCGGATATTGGCTCCCTCTTGGATATCTCTCCGAAAGAAGGTATCGGACTTCTGCTGTGCACTCCCATCAAAACCCTAGCCACTGTAAAAACAAAGCCCAAAAAAAAAATTTCTCGAGGGCGTTGTCCTCGAACCCCCATAGAGATCTGTCGCACCCTTATGGAGATTTGTTCGCTTGCTCCGAGTAGGCCCAACTCTCCGCGTCACGAATCAAATCTCAATTTTCTCTCCACTTTTGGACCGCACAAAAAATATGTCGAGTCGGGTGATGAACCGAACCGCGTACATAAAATTCAAGACATATTTAATAAATCTCCACCTTGGCTTGAATTTAAAGAAAACAGTCAAGAAGTCGAACATATTCTCCCAGCATCCCTAAGCCTACGTGAGCTAACTCGATGTAGGAAATAAGGGATGCAACGAAAGAACATATCCACTTCATCAAAAATGTAGAACTTTTATTCACTTCGCCACCAGGCCCCAGAAGGGGCAAAGCTCAACCAAGCATGCAAATCAAGTTCAAGCAATGCTTAAACTTGTTGGCGAGGGCTGACTTGGTCAACATATCAGCAGGATTGTCAGCAGTACCAATTTTCTTTACCATCATATTTCTCTCAGCAAATGCTTCTCGAATAAAGTGGTACCTGATATCAATGTGCTTAGTCCTCTCATGATATGCTTGATTTTTAACCAAGTATATAGTACTTTGATTGTCACAAAAGACAACTGAATTATCTTCCTGTTGGAGCCCAAGTTCCTGAACAAGATTCCTTAACCATATAGCTTCTTTCACCGCTTCTGCTGCTGCCATATACTCTGCCTCTGTAGTAGACAAAGCAACTGTTGACTGTAAGGTTGACCTCCAACTAATAGCCGAGCCAGATAGTGTGAAAAGATAACCAGTCAAAGATCTTCTCTTATCGTGATCACCTGCAAAATCAAAATCTACAAATCCCACAACTGAGGTACCGTTGGAACTGTTTCTATCAAACATTAGGCTCAGCTCTGCGGAGCCTCTAAGATACCTAAGTATCCATTTCACTGCCTGCCAATGGACCTTTCCAGGGTGTGCCATATATCTACTAACCACACTAACTGCATGCGCAATGTCGGGACAAGTACATACCATGGCATACATCAAGCTACCAACTGCACTGGAGTATGGGACATGAGACATCGCAGTCTCCTCGACCTCTGATTGAGGTGAATGTATAGCTGAGAGTCTAAAATGAGATGCTAACGGTGTACTGACAGGCTTAGCATTTTGCATGCCAAACTTCTCAAGTACCTTCTCAATATAACTCCTCTGCGAGAGATATAACTTCCCTGCTTTTCTGTCCCTCTGAATCTCCATTCCTAAGATCTTTTTGGCAGGACCTAGATCTTTCATCTCGAACTCCTCACTGAGACATTTCTTCAAGATCAACACATCTGACATGTTCTTTGCAGCAATGAGCATGTCATCCACGTATAAAAGAAGATAGACAAAGGATCCATTTGAACCCTTCCTGAAGTAGACACAACTATCATAGCTACTTCTATAATAACCACTCCCTATCATAAAGACGTCAAATATTTTATACCACTGTCTTGGAGACTGCTTCAAACCATACGAGGATTTCTTCAATCTACAGACATGTTCTTCCTTGCCTTCTACATAATAGCCCTCGGGCTGGGCCATATAAATAGTCTCCTTAAGCTCACCATGTAAAAAAGCAGTCTTCACATCAAGTTGCTCAAGCTCTAAGTCAAATTGAGCAACTATAGCCAGCAACAAACGAATGGAAGTGTGTTTTACCACAGGAGAGAACACTTCATCATAATCAATTCCCTACTTCTGATTGTAGCCTTTAGCTACAAGTCGTGCCTTGCATCTAGCATTTTCTACATCTGGAATGCCTTCCTTTTTCTTGAAGACCCATTTACACCCAATGGCTCTTTTTCCCTTTGGCAACGGCACCAAATCCCAAGTCTGGTTCTTGTGGAGTGATTCAAGTTCTTCAGCCATAACAACAGCCCATTTTTCTGATTCTATGCAAGTAATAGCTTCAATATAGGTAGAAGGTTCCTGAATACCCATATCTTCTGCTGTCGTAAGAGCATAAGCCACCAGATCAGAGAACCCATATTTTTGAGGGGGATGAGTTTGCCTCCTTTCTCTGCCAGTAGCAATAGAGTATAGCTGCTCCACCTCATCTAAAATTTCCTCATATGAACTTGAATCGACAGTAACAATTTGCTCGCTCAAATCATTCAGAGAGGTCTTTTCTCAAAGTTCCACCTGAACCTCCACCTCATTCCTATCACCCTCATGTTTTCCTGCAGACTCATCAACAACCTTCTTTTGATCAAGCATAAGCATTTCATTAAAAGTAACATCACTACTAATAATGAACTTAGGTGAGTTAGGTTCCTGGCACCATAAACGATAACCTTTCACCCCATCAGCATACCCAACAAAGATACATTTCTTTGCTCTAGGTTCTAACTTACCATCCTTAACATGAAAGTAAGCAGGACATCCAAAAATCTTTAGATTAGAATAGTCACAAGGCTTACCTGACCACATCTCAAAAGGAGTCTTGCATTCTATTGCTGTTGAAGGAGAACGATTAACCAGATAACAAGCCGTGTTAACTGCTTCAGCCCAAAAATCCTTTCCCTTCCCAGCATTAGAGAGCATGCATCTTGCTCTCTCCAATAGAGTTCTGTTCATCCGTTCTGTCACTCCATTTTGCTGTGGAGTGTGCCTAACTGTACAGTGTCGAACGATACCTGCATCTGCACAGAATTCATTGAAATCGCCACCACAGAACTCAAGACCATTATCGGTCCTAAGGTGTTTGATCTTCTTCCCTGTCTGATTCTCAACAAGGGCTTTCCACTTCTTGAAGGTTTCAAACACGTTACTTTTTCTTTTCAGAAAATAAACCCAAACCTCTTGGAATAGTCGTCAATAAACGTCACAAAGTAAAGAGCACCACCCTTAGATGGAACCTGTGCTGGTCCCCATAAATCAGAATGGATGTAGTCGAGTGCGCCCTTCGTCGAATGCGTGCCCGTTCTGAAACTGATTCTGCACTGTTTGCCAAATACACAATGCTCACAGAAATCCAGCGAGGTTGTCTACTCACCACAAAGTAAACCACGTTTACTCAAAACTGTCATGCCACGCTCACTCATGTGGCCCAAACGCATATGCCACAGTTTCGTTCTGTCATTATCCGAAACAGAATTTGATGTGCCAATTGAAGTACCCATAACTGTGCTACCCTGCAAATGATACAAGTGATTCACCTTGCTTCCTTTCATCACAACCAGATTGCCTTTGGAGACTTTGAGAACTCCACCTCCACCTGAATACACACACCAAATGGAATCCAAACTGCTCAAAGAGATAAGATTTCTCTTTAAGTCTGGTATGTACCTTACTTCAGTCAAGGTTCTCACTGCTTTGTCGTGGCACTTAATCCGAACAGTACCAATTCCCACAACTTGGCATACAGCATCATTTCCCATCAAGACTGATCCACCATTCATTGGCTCATATGTGGTGAATCATTCCCTATTTGGGCACATGTGATATGATGCTCCCGAGTCCATTATCCAAACATCATTAGAGAAACTAACAGCAGAGCATGCCGTAAGAACATTGTCTAACGCATTAAACTCATTTTGGTCAGCAACATTCGCCGCATTTTGTCTATGAACATGCTGCTTATCCTTTCTCTTGAGCAAAGGACAATCTGATTTGTAATGTCCCCTCTTGTGACAATAGTAGCACTCGACGTTCATATTATCTCCAGGTGGCCTAGATTTTGAACGATTAATCGATTTCCCTCGGAAGACTTTATCCCTGCTCTTGGTCCTGCCTCTCACAAGCAAACCATATGTTCTGTCTCCACCGGTATTCCCATTCAACTTCGTTCTCAGTTCTGCAGAACTCAATGATGTTTTAACATCCTCCAAAGTTATGGATTCACGTCCATAAAGCATCGAGTTCACAAAATTTTCGTATGAGGCAGACAGTGAACATAATACGATCAAAATTTGATCTTCATACTCGAGTTTAATATCTAAATTTTTCATATCCATAATAATTTTATTAAACTCATCCAAATGTTCCTGAACAGGTGTACCTTCACGCATCTTTAGGGTATAAAGACGCTGATTCAAATAAAGTCTCGATGTCAAAGATTTCTTCATGTAGAGACTTTCCAGTTTCTTCCAAAGACCAGCCGTTGTTTCCTTATCGACGATTTCTCACAAAACATTGTCATCTAGAGACAACTGGATCGCACTATGCGCCTTCTCATCAATCTCTTCAATCTCAGCCGAGGTCATGTCATCTGGATATTTTCCATCCAGTACCCTAACAGTATCCTCTCGCTTCAACAAAGCCTTCATCTTTATTCTCCATAATTCGAAGTTGTTCTTGCCGTCAAAAAGATGAGATCTGAAACTTCAAAGATGTCATCTTCAAGAATCCTAGAAACGAACTCGCTCCGATACCAATTTTTTGTGACGAACGCGGAAAACAAACACAGAACAACAAGGATTTACGTGGTTCGATCAAGGTGATCTACGTCCACGGGCGAGGCAAATCGAGATTCCACTATAATCAAATAGGGTACGAATTATAAAAGTCGTTCTCAGCGACTGAACAAAAGCACCCTGCTCACGAAACTTGCTAATGACGAAAAACTTCCGTCCTTACAAATAAAACCCTAGCCCTAGTAAAAATAAAGCCAAAAAAAAAAATTCTCGAGGGCGTTTTCCCCGAACCCCCATAGAGATCTGTTGCACCCATATGGAGATTTGTTCGCTTGCTCCGAGTTGGGCCTATCGGCCCAACTCTCCGCGTCACGAACCAAATCTCAATTTTCTCTCCACTTTTGGACCCCACAAAAAATATGTCGAGTCGGGTGATGAACCGAACCGAGTACATAAAATTCAAGACATATTTAATAATAATAATAATATTGATGTTTGGAACTAAAACAATAAGGATGACTTCGGAAAATTTAGCACATTGGGACAAAATAAAGATCGGAGGGAATAGTTCTTTTGTTAGAATGCAAAATACTTCGTGGTACAACTCAAGCTCGCTGTTTTGTTTCTGTGGCTTCTGATGTAATTATACAAACCGATCGAACCAACTTTTATAGAGGTTGGAGGTACGACAACAAATTAAACAGTTTGAGAAAAGAAACAAACGAAGCACACAAGAACATTAAATGTAATCCATGCTTGAAGAAAAACTGAGATCCAAAATCTACAAAGTATGAACATGTCTCACAAGATCAAAAGGAGACCGTAGATGAAGATGGCTTCTTTTTCTTTTACTACTCATGAATAGTTCCGCAAAAAATCTTCGTCTTCTTTCTCCTTTTCTGACGCCCACCATCAATCGCGCTCAGCCGATTCGTTTTTATTCTTCTTCTTGAGGCACCCACCCTAATTCTAGAAACTGCGACAAACGTGCTCAAATTCAAAAATCAATTTTATATTTTTCAAACAAATGAGACAACGAGGGTCTAAGTAGCGCTCAATGTCATTCTGTTTATCCATCGAAACATCTTATTTTACTTATAGTTTGGCAAATTAGTAAGTCCATGGATTATCCAGTGGGCATGGAAAGAAGACATGACTAGCGTTTTATTTGTAATGTCAATAAGAGAAATACGTGCAAATCATTAAGGATGATCGGTTCCAGGATGGATGATTCTCACTCTAGAACCAAAAACCCGTTAGGGACCGGTTCCGTAAAATGTGAACCGTGAACCGCCCGCTCGTTTCATGGATCCATCTGAAAATCGAACCACCGATCCGGTCCGATTCTTGATTGGATTCCGGTTACGGTCCTACCGAGCACTAACATCAATTAAAAAAAGAAAAGGGAACCAATCCCTAGCGGTTGAAGGAGGAAACATTTCAATAATGCAAGATAACAATGGGGAAAACGATTTAGTATCATTACCCCATGGAAAATTTTCAACATGTAAGATAACAAGTATCGCAAAATTTATTTCAAGAGAATATACATTTGTATTTTATAAAAGGACCAGTTTAATTCGGTTGGTTGGATGGTTCCCACCCGAAATCGAAAACCGAACCAATACCCGTCGGTTACCATCCAAAATCGATCGGTTGGATACGGTCCGATCCGATCCGATCCGATCCGGTTTGAATGGATCATATTTTTTTTTCTCACCCCTACAAATCACGGACAAGAGGGGGCGAAAATGGGTGAGTACCTAAGATACACGCCACCTGTTAGAAAATTTAACCAAAAATCTCTTAAGCTAATAGGCGGAGAGGGAACATACATATGTAAGGAGCACATAAACACCCACGTGTGAACCGAGTTAAGAGGGGCGCGTGGTGACTGACAAAGATTGATGCACACACGAAAGATGCGCAGACGGGAAGGGGAAGAACCTGATTATGATGACGTGTTAGATTTTGTGAGGTAATTGTCAATTGCTCTAAAACTTTTAAGGTGTTAGATGATGACGTGCCTTAACACCTAAATATTCCAACACCGCCTGAGGTTGAGGCTACTGATGTCGGTCATAACCCACTTATGTTACATGACAGAATACAAAACACAGAGAGAATGTAGAGAAAAAAAAAATAGAAATCTCTCAAGAAACGTTCATCAGTTGTCAGCCTATTCTTGTCTTTCGTAAATGAGTCGACTCACCGTCAGATGCTGACCATTGATAAACGGCAAATGTTGATGTCAAAGATGGAAGCCCAAAAAATGTAGCAGTAGTAATTACTAATTGCCACATTCAATAGGTTATTATACTGCAAAATAAAGAAATTGAAAAAAAAAATCTGCCATTTTGTTTGTATTTCCAAAAGAAGATGACATGATTAAGGCTCCGTTTGTTTCGCGGAAAATATGACATTTCCAAAAAATATTTTCCAAGAAGTCATTTTTCAGGAAAATGACATTATTTTCCGATGTTTGGCTGAAATTTGAAAATGACCTAGAATATATTTTCCACCGTTTGGTGTGGAAAATTGAATTTGATTTTCTCTCATGAACTCCTTTAACTTTTTTCTTTATTTTATTTTTTAATGTTTCTTAATATTTCGAATTCTTATTTATCTTTTTCCTTTTTCTCGTTTCTCGTTTCTTTTTTATTTTTATTTTTTTCTTTTGATTTCAGCCAGTCGCTGACCATGGCAACTACCAACAATCGGTTGTAAACGAGCTCGCGCCTTGGCCGATCGTCGGTCAGCGCGATCGAGAATAAGCATAGCAGGAAGATTATGGGCAACAGAAGGGATTAAGAACTAATTCGACAAAACTTTGCCACGCAATGGACCCTGCCAGGACTTGTAGGGAATGGCGAGTTGGAGAAGTTCCAAATAAGGGCTTAGAGGAGGTGAAACTATGAAGTTGAATTTCTTTGAGGAATTTCATCGAACATTTGTCCTACGCACAGACATTCCCTTGAAGATAACTAATAACCTCAACGGCAAGTGAATCGAAACTACAGGAAACAAAACAAATCAACCAATGAAAAGATTCGCAGCTCTTCTTCTTCCAAATTCGCGCAGTTTTGGTACTCAATCAATGAGCTCTCAGCTTCGTTATACAAAATGATCGCACGAAGCTCACTCGTACATCCTAACCGAGATTTTCAACACTTCCTCGTTACCCACCCAATGAAACCCGAAAGAAACCATCTGAGAAAAATCACTGCGGGCACCCTTTCACCAACCAAATCAAATTCAATCAACTCTGTTCGACAAATTAACCCACACGCCAGGAGCTCCAAGCACTACAGACGAACCGACCATGACCTCACTTGGATTTTATAATTATCCATCTACACAGTAAATTGTAAATTCCATGTTAATAGAAATGTGATTTCGAAAAATACAACCAGTGATGCGCCATTTGGTGGAACCGAATCAAACATCGCGGAAACCAACATCAAGTGCAAAAGCGAAATATTGAACTTACAACCAGTGATGCGCACGCCCCAATTTCAAGATCTTTTGGATGAATTAGAATATCTGTCTTCAAGATCCTCTTGCATGTCACTAGGCCAAACACTGTGGTACTGGGAAATATTCCAGGAACTCATACTTACCAAAGCCTCAGCAGATACAAAGAAGCATCAAGAGTTCCCTCTTTTCTAATACTTGCTGTTGAATCTCCAATCTACTTCGCCAATTCCACCTACCTGCAGGAGAGGTCAGCCTTCTTGACACCTCTTCAGAGTCATCAGCAGAACTAGATGGAAAAAAACTTATATTGGTCAAAAGATTTGAAGCTTCCTGTCCTTCATAGGTTTCAAAGATCATGCACATTCTCAAAGGAGTAACTTCTTCCTGGTTAAAAGTGCTTTCTCTGTGGTTGTAATTGAAAATCTCTTATGCAGGATCATAAGATGGGTGCGAGAGGAGGAAGAATGGATAAAAGATAACAACGGAAGTGTGCTGAAATGCCTAATTCTTGACATGGCGGGTACTACCTTCGTACTTCCACTGACTAAAACATTTTATCGTTCTGTCGTTGTCGTAAGAACATCACTTTACGCGGACTCTACAAGATTTCTTAAAAATTAAAAAAGAGCAAACAGGGACCTGCGAATACAGCCAAGTTTACGGACTGAAATTCCTCTTTGCTTGAGTGAAGCTCCGAAGAGCTCCACCCAAAAAACAAAAACCCAAATCTCCCTCAACTCTCACTTCTTCTTCTTTCTTTTTCGCTCAAACAGCCCCCAAAAGAACGGATTTCTCTCACTTCTTACTCTTTTTTTAGCTCTCTGTAAATTTTTTGGACGAAGAATCCAAGAAACCCCCATCTTCAAACCCAGATCTCTCTCTTTGTTCTCTCTCTCCCGTTCGAACTTCTTCACTCCTGTAAAACTGAGTTCCTTCCATAACGTGGCATCATAAGAAAGATGGGGGTTTCTTTGATTTCGAAAAATACAGAACGATCCAATCGAAAACCCTAACTCGGACAGCAAGAGTTCATAGAGCAATATGCATAAACCAGGAAAAAGGAAATGGCCGAGAGTCATACCTAGCGCCTGAGAAGAGACCGGATACCGCTCTTTCGTTTCTGGGGATAAAGAGGCAAAGTAAATCCGACAAAAAGAAAATCCTTCATCAATGAGCAAATCTCCCCGATCCTAGCTCAGTTCCCATTCTTCTCCCGATCGGTCAGCGACTTGGCGGCCAAGGGGGAGAGGGCGACGTCGAGCGAGTCGAGGGCCGAGGTCTTGAAGCCTTGCAAGTCCAGGGTCAGGGCCTTGAGGATGTGAGAGGCGGTGTCGCGAGGGTCGAGTGAGATGGCCTCTCGGCCTCGGCGGCCGCGTCCTGGGCGAGGGAGGAGGCGGCGGAGCAGGAGTGGGCGGATCTGGCCTGGGCGAGGAGCTGAGCGCCGCGGGACGAAGTGTTATTGCGGAGACAGAGAAGAGAGAGACAAGAGCCGCGCGAGAAGAAGAGGAAAATGATCTCCGTTTTTTAGAAACGGAGATCATTTTCCCTAATTTTAAGATCAAATTTTTCGTTGACCAAAAATATTTTCTTTGACTTTTTATTTTCTGCCCTCCAAACGCCAGAAATTAAGGAAATTTTTTTTTCTTGAAACAAACGGAGCCTAAGTCAGTAAAAAAGGTTAAGAAAAAACATACGACAATTTTTGAAGTAATTTACAGACGATTGACATGGATACTTGCAAGTTATTAAGTTTGTCGGCGCGAGCAAAGCCAGCCTACTTGATCCGTCGTTCTCTAAGCGATAACTTGTATCGATATATGATGTATTAGGTGGGGCCTAAAATTGAGGGTCTACCCTCTAATACTGTGTGTGCTTGGACCCCTCGATACTTAATGTCGACCCGTCTTAGATGGACTTGATTACAAGATCGAGATAGCTTGCGAATAGGAAATTGACAGGTGCAATCGAAGTAACCCCAAAAGACGAATTTAACATGAAGTTAGAGTTAGCGTGTGGAGCCAAAATTATCATTAAGGATCTTTAGGTTAAAAGTTATACATTTTATAATAGCGATGTAAAGATAGTAGCCGTCATAAGAGCAGAAAAAAGATACGCAAAGTGGCGAATAAAGAGAAAAAGAAAAAGAAAAAGAAAGGCCATGACGGTATATATTTTTGAGTGTTCTCAATCTCTTTATGCCTCGATCTTGTGTGAATATCATCTGTTGGAATATATAAATATTAAACATATAAATATTAAACCACGCCTTCTTCTAATAGCTTAAGCTTTTAGAGCAGTTGGCAAGTGGTCCCACCAAATCTTTCATGGTATCAGAGCAGGAGGTCCTGAGTTCAAATCTTTCCAGGCCCCTATTTGCCTCCCCAATGAATTTGTTCACGCTTAGTACTAGGCAAAAGACCAGACTAAGCGTGAAGGGGAGTGTTGGAATATATAAATATTAAACATATAAATATTAAACCACGCCTTCTTCTAATAGCTTAAGCTTTTAGAGCAGTTGGCAAGTGGTCCCACCAAATCTTTCATCATCAAGTGTAATCTTACTTTTCTCGAAAACTAGTGGATTCGCAGAGTGCTTCTACATAGAGACATAGCCCAAGTTTAAGTGAACTTCGATAACAAATTCTCTGTTGTGTTCTTCTGATTCTGTTCTTTTTTATTATTATATTCTGCTAGGGTAGATTATTATTTGCTTTGATTATTTTTTGAAATCGGTGAGCAATTCCTAACAATTAGATAGGAAAAATTTGGGCTACTACCCAAAAAAATCTCCAACTTTAGCCCATGTCCCAATTATATCCATTTTTTGTGTCTCATAAAAAATCCCCAATTTTTAGCCTATGTCACAATTATATCCAAAACTTTTTTTTAATCTTATAAAAAACCATATCTTTTACTTTTGTCCCAATTCTACTAGTCTGATACCAAAAAAACCCTCGACTTTATCATTTGTTCCTATTATATACGTCTCATAAAGAACCCTAATTTTACTTTTGTCCCAATTCTACTACTGTTAGCCTTCCGTCCATAATCACTGTTAATTAATCCTATGTGGCTTGAATTTTCTTGCCGAACTTACCATGAATCTTCAAATTCGAAAACAACATGTTTCAGGGACGAAAAGATTTGAGATCGTTTATTCAAATAATCAAATCTTCACGTCTAGTCGTTCTTTGGCATGTTGAGTGTTGGGGAGAATCCGAAACGTACATTCTTGAGTGACTCTGTATCTCCTGACAATGTGTGGGGGAAGCAGATAACAGAAAAGAAGTTGTTGGATTTTTTCATTGAAGATTTGCTGAGGCATTTTTCATTAACGGTGTGGAAATGTCGCGAAGAATTACCTAACGGTGATTATCAATGGAAGGCTAATGATGGTAGAATTGAGAGAAAAGTAAAAGTTCAGGATTTTTTATGAGACAAATATAAGTTTTGGAATAATTGAGATAAATGTCAAAGTTTGAGTTTTTTTTTTTTTTTTTAGTATTAGACAGGTAGAATTGGATAGAAGCTAAAGCTGATGATTTTTTTTTTCAATTGAGACAAAAGTAAAAATTGAAGGTTTTTTATGTGACAAAAAATATTTTCGGACATAATTGAGATACATGCTTGAGTTTTTTTGGTTATTGGGCCAGAAAAATTTCTCGAGTTAAAGCTTTGAGACTCCATCGTGTCCAGTCACATCGTTTTTCCCAAGCAAAGTAGAAGAAAATTTTCGCCTTGAGAAAATCGTTTCACTTAAAGAGGAACTTTCAGAAATGGGTTAATAATCTAAATTAGTTTGTGCGAACAGTTTATTCTGAATACGCATTGGCTTTAAATTCATGCGGTGACCATCCATATTAGATCGTGGCCAACTGCTTTACTTGGTTAAATCAATCAATATCCTTCCTGTGTATACAAGACCTTCCACCCCCGCAAGAATACATCCGCCCGTTATTAACATAGAGCCAGGGTTGAGATCAAGCAATGGCGAATTCATCGCCCATCCTATCGGAAACCGAATCGCCGAGCCGGGAGTTTTGAACAACGACGAGATAGGCCTCCAAACGCTGGACGAGATGATCGAGTGGTGCGTCGAGGGGTTCGGCTGGCGGCAATTTCTTCAAGCCCTGCTCGTCTCCTTGGCCTGGTTCTTAGATGGACAACAGGCCTGTATTAGCGACTACAGTGACGCCGAAACCACGTGCGACTCGGCCAGGAACGGGACTGTCTACAATTCCATCATAACGGAGTGGGGGCTCGAGTGCGCGAGCTCCTTCATCACGGGCCTCCCGACCTCGTGCTTCTACTTGGGCTGCCTGATTGGTGGCTTCGCGTTTGCCACACTCGCCGATTCCTCTCTCGGCCGAAAGAACCTTCTCGTACTCTCGTGTTTGATTATGTCGTTGGCCGCCTTGGCCACCTCGTTCTCCCCCAGCCTCTGGGTTTACTCGGCATTGCGGCTTGTCAGTGGGTTCGGGCGAGCGTCCATTGGCACGAGCGTGCTGGTCCTGTCGACTGAGATAGTTAGGAAAAAGTCGAGAGGACTCATTGGGATGATTGGCCTGTTCTTCGGAACATTAGGGTTATTATCCTTGCCTGCCATAGCATACCTCCTCAGAGATGCTTCGTGGAGATACCTCTACTTTTCGACCTCGGCACCTGCCATCTCATACTGCCTCCTCCTCTTCTTCTTCGTCCGCGAGTCTCCCAAATGGCTCTTCATGCAGGGTCGCGAGGATGAGGCCATGGCCATACTGAGGGATATCACGCCGCCGACAAAGCACGGCAGGCTGAAGTCGTACCTATCAAGCTTTCCCCACAAGCAAGAAACCACAAAACTCGACCTCTACTCCTCCATCAAGGACCTATTTCGGAGGCGTTGGGCGCTGGTGTCGCGACCCGTCCGGAAGCGGACGCGGCTAATGGATTACCGATCGCGGGTCTTGGATCGGCGCGAGCCCTCCCAGGCCCATACCAAATCGCGGCGGGAGTATTTTTCAGGAGGATTCGACGATAAGAGTCGATCGCTTTCGACCTTAGTGTGGTCGTGGTGGCATGTGCAACTTGTGCATGCATTTGGAGTCGCCACCGGTCTTTCTTGTAGGGTAGACCGGAAACCTTACTGATCGATTGGGAGAGATCGATCAGTTCTACGGAACCAGAGATTTTGGGTTCGGGGACTTGGTTACGCTGGTGTCGTTACCAACGCCCTTTCGGTACCTAACGTGAGTGATTTTCCTGACTAGGATTTCATGCTGGCGCAATTTTGGGTGAGGTAAGTCTGACTTTGCACATTAACCAGTTTAACATGCTCACGTAATCATAATAAATAAATAGACGTCAATCACATAAACATCTATCCTACGTGGTGATCATGGAATTATGATTTAATGGGTCTCGAGCCAATGAGACCACATTTAATCATTTTAATATTTTAATAACGGAGAGCCGCTCTTCGCTTCTTCTTGGTTTCTTGAACTCTTCAAGAATTGGGCCCCAAAGAGCTCGCCGACTTAAAAGGCTCCTCCACGTAATCCTCATAGCATTTACATCAACAATTGACTATGCTAAAAATAAAGATTACATGAAAAATAAAAGGAGTACGCAGCCTCCATTTAATAATTACAACCCCAAATACATAAATAATCATCATACATTCATATATACATCAATCACATTGATTAGGGATTTTTCCATGATCACCACCATTTCACGTAAGTAATAAATTCACAATTTAAAACTTAGGAAGGCACAATAAAAATTCTACGTTGAATCATATTCAGAATTTTTACGTAAAATAAGATAGCCATAAATTTTCGATTCAAAATTGATTTAGTCTCAATTTTTGCTACGTTGATTAATTTATCATATAAAATAATCAACCTCCATTAGCCATGTAAGACGAACAATTCGTTAATACATATTGGCCATAGTATTGCAAAAATTGCGAAAAATCAATTAAATGCACGAAAACACCTAAGGATCGGCTCTGATACCATTGTTGGGATCCACGTAACACGTAGCGGAAATAAATAACAACCCATACATGTATCTCCAGAGGCGTACTTCGTGCATTTCAATCGAAAAAAATCACAAAGCCTCAAAGGGAGTAAATAGATTACCTCTCGTAGCGTGCTTGAACGGAGGTGTCGGTTCGATGTTCTTCGATCTCAGCCTCCACAAGTGTTAGGCATCTAGTTCGGACGCACCACCAATTGACGAACGGGGAGACGACTAATAACTCCACAACAATTGTGCTAGCAATATGCGGAATCAATATTCCGAACTTAGTATATTTTGCTCACTCAAGATTATGAGAATATAGAGAGTGTTTGTGTTCTTCTCTCTAAGCTCTCAAAAATTTGCACACTCTACAAAATGTCTCTCCTCCAACCTCAAAACTCTTGCCATCCTTTTATAGCCAAAAATACCTTCCAATAAATTGTATTTAAAAATAGCACTAACAATTATAAATTCTATCTAAAAATAGCACTCACAAATAAATGACATTTAAAAATAGCACTAACAATAGCACTCACAATTTATAATACAAAAATGCTATTTAAAAATAGCACTAACAATAGCACTCACAATTTATAATACAAAAATGCTATTTAAAAATAGCACTAACAATTATAAATTCTATCTAATAATAGCACTCACAATTTATGATAAATAAATGCCATTTAAAAATAGCACTAACAATAGCACTCACAATTTATGATAAATAAATGTCATTTAAAAATAGCACTAACAATAGCACTCACAATTTATAATACAAAAAATGCTATTTAAAAATAGCACTAGCAATAGCACTCACAATACAAAAATGCTAAAAAAAAGGCACTAACAAAGGTGTTAAAAATAATAACAATTATTATTATTACAAGAGTTAAAGAGGTTACCAAACAGTACAAATATGCATAACGTATAAATACGTACGATGTATAAATACGTAGAGCATACGTATACATCCGTGAAACCGGGGACTAATTGAAAGACAAATGTGCAATTAAGCCCTTTTGGTAAAAATTGATTAAATTGGAGGGCAAATTGACCTAATTGCACTTTAAGACTTTAGAATCCAATGTCATAGCTTATAAAAAGTGAGAATTGAAAACTAAAAGACTCGAAAATGATTTTTTTTTTTTTAAGGCTCGGTTCGGGTTTATGTTTGTGAAGGAACATAGTGACCCCGAGCCGAATTTTTGAGATTTAAAGTGACACACTTGAAGAGGAAATTAAAACAAAATTATCGAATATTTTTGGGTATTTTCCTGACCACGAATGGTATTTTTTCTGATTTTTTGGGTATTTTTATAATTAAATAAACTCGAAAAATATTAAAAATACCGAAAAATATTTTTTGTTCAAAATTGGTCCTAAGGCTAAACCAAGGCTTCCAAAGTTGATTTTGTGATTTTATGACCTTTTTTGATATTTTTAATTAATTTTAAAGAATAAAAATCACAATAATAAATGGTAAAAAAATCAGGTGTCAACAGCTGCCCCTCTTTGAGAGGAATCTCGTTAGAGGTTTCTCTCAAAGATAAGGTGGCACCTGATTCCTAACCGACTCAACTGGGAAAATGAGAGAAGAAGTGTTATGACATCGGATCCTTAAGCCTATTGATAAAAGCTCAAATCAATCCCCGGTTTGCTCTAACAATTTGAACATGGACCGGAGTGAGAGAGGCTTACCTGAAGCTCACCTGTCGGATGCTGCCGGTTGCGACGACTTTCAAGAAGATGCCTAGGACTCGTCATTCAGAATATCCTAGGGAGATTAAGCTCTGACCTGTATGGTAGGTCATACCATGATGGGATTCCTAACTGGTAGGAACCTAAGGAAGGCGCATCCCACGCTTTGGGATTTGCCAAGGATTTTGATCCGTATGGTGGATCAGACCTTTGTGTTGATCCTTACTGCGATATTTATCAATGAGTTGACCCTTATGGCGGTTTCTACCAATGAATTGACCCTTATGGCGGTTTCTACCATATGTGACCCTTCAGGCGGTTTCTACCATTAATGTGATCCTTCAGGCGGTTTCTACCTTGGTTTGACCCTTCAGGCGGTTTCTACCTTGAGTTGACCCTTCAGGCGGTTTCTACCTTAATTTGACCCTTCAGGCGGTTTCTACCATGAGTTGACCCTTCAGGCGGTTTCTACCATGAGTTGACCCTTCAGGCGGTTTCTACCATGGTTTGATCCTTCAGGCGGTTTCTACCTTGGTTTGACCCTTCATGCGGTTTCTACCTTGGTTTGACCTTTTAGGCGGTTTCTACCATATGTGACCCTTCAGGCGGTTTCTACCATGAGTTGACCCTTCAGGCGGTTTCTACCTTGAGTTGACCCTTCAGGCGGTTTTTACCTTGAGTTGACCCTTCAGGCGGTTTCTACCATGAGTTGACCCTTCAGGCGGTTTCTACCTTTGATTGACCCTTCAGGCGGTATCTACCTTTGATTGACTTTGAAAAGGGGTCTCATGACGAGGGTTCTCCACGTCCGATGAGATTTCCTGAATTTTGAAAAGGGGGTCTCATGACGAGGGTTCTCCACGTCCGATGAGACTGTTTGAATTTTGAAAAGGGGTCTCATGACGAGGGTTCTCCACGTCCGATGAGATTGCCTAAATTTTGAAAAGGGGGTCTCATGACGAGGGTTCTCCACGCCCGATGAGACTGCCTAAATTTTGAAAAGGGGTCTCATGACGAGGGTTCTCCACGTCCGATGAGACTGCCTAAATTTTGAAAAGGGGTCTCATGACGAGGGTTCTCCACGTCCGATGAGACTGTTTGATATTTTGAAAAGGGGTCTCATGACGAGGGTTCTCCACGTCCGATGAGACTGCCTAAGTTTTGAAAAAGGGGTCTCATGACGAGGGTTCTCCACGTCCGATGAGACTGTTTGATATTTTGAAAATGGGTCCTGGGACGAGGGTTCTCCACGTCTGATAGGACTTTTTCTTTTAAAAGGGTTTTTCTTCCCCCTTTTTTTTGGAGACCCCGAAGTTTGTCGGGAATTCAGTTTTTTGAAGTAGTGAAAGATTTTATTTTGACAAAACTTCACTTGAGTCTGTTGAGGCGACATTCTGGGAGCTGGGTTCTCCAGGTATCCTGCAGAAGTTTGAGCCTGAAAGATTTTTCTTCACTAAGAAAACGTTAGTAATCTTTGGGAAGACCACGGCTGTCCATTTTGACAAAACCGTATGATTTAAGTTTTAATCATGAAATGTGCATTTTGATGCTGGAGGTTATCCAAAGCATTCTTGCAACATGCAAATGTGATCACAAATCCCTTGCACGGAAAATCTGGATCAACAGTTTGAAAATTCCAAAAAGAGTTTGTTCAAAACATCAATTGGAATATTTCTCGACAAGGAGGCCATCTCACCTGTTTGGAGGTAATTATTTTTATAAGAGACGCACTCAATTCCCTACTAACCTGTGCCTAGGTTTTAGGCTCATTCGCAGCGCATACATTTTGATCGGTCGGGAGGTCTTCCACGGGACCGTAATGTTAGGCTTGGATATTGGCTTTCAAGGAGGACTCGCTTTGAAGTCGAGGCCATTGAATGAAAGTCTTCACCATCTGCTCCGGGTTTACAAGTCAAGAACCCTGCAAAATGAGAAAGAAATAGTCTTGCTCGTACTTCTTCGAGTTAAGCTATATGTTAACCCAAGTGTCTTAGTCAGAGAAGACTGTTTCGGGGTTGTAACATTGGTAGGATTGGGGACCGAAAAAGGCTTATTTTTGGCCCAGAATTCGTGACGGGTTTGACATTGGTGATCATTGCTGATTTGCCACCTGTCCTTTCTTTTCTGCATCTTTAGCCTTTGAGGCGCGCAACCTATCTTGCGGTGTGCACCAGCTCTTTAAAGAGCGTCTCTTGTTGCATTCAGAGACCGACTCTCTCTATGTCTTCGTTCTGTGCTTAATAGCATTCGGGGAGCAGCCTTTTGGATTTGGCTCCTTTAGAGGTTTTTCTCTTTCCCCACGAGGCTTCATTGGAGGTCAATTTAACAATTTTCACGAGCATCGACCTTGCTTTTATCAGGCACTTTTCTTTTTCTTTTCTGATGCTGGGGGTTTCTTTAATCCCTTGTCGCAAGTGAGATGCTTTGGCAATTGTGCTAGATATATGATTTGGCTCTTAGCACGCTTGAGTATTGACTTAGTAGCTTTTTCGTAAACCCTAGGTCTTGAACTCCCTCGTTTCTGAAGTGATCTGCCTTTATCTTGGAATTTGCAATGATCACCAACGGGTTTATGAAATGAATTTGCAGGCTCAACTTGGCTGTGCAAATGATAAACGTGTGTGGGATAGAGAAATGAACGCTTCTCGTCATCCTATGGCACTTGGATTACCATATAAACAACACACAAAGATTGATGTTAGTCCGAGCAAGAAAATTTCTAACCATTTCCTCCTGATGCTGCTGGACTTACTCCTGTTTTGCCCCGATGTGGGGTGGTTCTTGACAGGGTTGAGAATGAAAACCGCCATTCAAATGGGTTATCAACGGTCACCTGTAGTGTTTGGGGGATATGAAACGAATGCCTCCGTCGTCCCAATCCAAGTAATTACTGCGAATAATCCCTACTTCCGTAGGTCCAGATTTTGCTATCTGATCCGCTCCACTCCTCTCTCAAGTGTGTAGAGGACGTGTTTGGATTTAGGCTTTGCCTCTCGCCTTTGAGGAAGCGCCCTTTTGATTGTTTTGAACAATTTTTTATTGGAAAAATCTCTTTCATTTTCTCCAGAAATTTTACCCGCCAAAGGGGATTTTATGATGCCCCATGCATGTTCTTATTCATGTTCAGACAACCTCCTGTTTCAAAACATGAATGCTAATGAAATTTGAATTCTATGTCTTTTCTAGACACTAGATTCTGAAAGCTTTTCTTTTCTTCTCTATTTTTTATTCCACATCTTCAAGGGATTTGGGAGAGGGATACTTACCTGTCCGTCGCGGCTGGAGATCCCTGAAAATGCGGAAGAAACATGTTATTGTTCGTTCATGAATTTTTCAAAAAATTAGAACGATACATCTTACCCTTGATCATGTATTCCAACGGGTAATACATGGTATGTGAAAACCTGTTTCGCCTTGATGGCGATCCCCTCTATCTTGTGGCCTTGATCCCCCCGTTTTGTTGGCGATGAATCATTCTCAAGGATTTGCCCCAGAGGAGATCCATTTGTGTTTTCGGACGCATTCCAGCGCCACTCTTCAAAGTTCCTTTTATTCAATAAAAATGAAATTTTTATCAGAATGTGTGTCAAAGCATGAAGTGTGGAAGCGATACTTTTTACCATCCACTAGGTCTTATAATCAAAGATCATCTCCTGGAATCCTGACTTCCGAGGCTAATGATTCTATTCGCCTCCCTGTTAGCGCGCTCTCTTCTTTTGAGGCTTTCGGCGCCAACAACTTCCTGTTAAATGAGTAAAAACTCGTGTTAGGCATGTGGTCTTCGAAGACCAAATTGGAACGATACAAGGTTACCGTTCACCCAAATTCGTATCTTGGGGTTTGATTCTGATGCGGACGACTCTGTTATTGCGTCCATTGACTTTGCCAGAGGAGAAACGTCATTCTTTGTCTGGCGCACAAATGATTCACTTGCCCCAGTTGGGTGTGATTTGTCGTAGCAATATGCCTTAGCACTTTCCTTGTTTGTTGGCAATTTTCAATTCAATTTTGACAACGTCCATGCACATTTGTCCCCAGCCACTGAATGCTTTGTCTGGGGTTGGCTGATTTAGTCGTAGGCAATTTGATCCTGCCGCATTGACGCATTCAGGCTATTTGACATCCGCGAGAATGGGTTTACTCGTGATTGGGTACTTCAACAACCTGCGCGATGAAAGGAGTGAAAGAGTCAATCACCGCGTAAGGAGCTTTAATTGAAACGATTACGGATTTACTATCCCGGCTCGAGTCACTTCGGGCATCCAGGAGGATGGAAATTCTTCAGTGGTCCCATTCATTTTTGTCATCACCTGTAAGAATGGAAAACCATATCAGCTTGTGAATAAATCAATTTAATTTGGAACGAATATACCCTTTTCGACTTCAAGAGAGCCGATCCAAATTAGGTTGCCCCAGCTGGGCGACGTCTGGTTTGTCATTTGAATGCATGAGCTTTTGGGTGCATTGTCTCTTTTATCACCTGAGATAAAAAAAATGGAGAAAAATTTATCCCCAGATCTGATTAAAAATCAATTAGGAACGATACGTCCTTTTACCAAACGAGTGGCTCTGCGGCCAAATGTATTTTACACTGAAGAGACGAATTCCACCATGCTCCACGGGTTTGGGGAATTTACCCCTATTTTCGATAGAAATGAGCCTTATCGAGATGTATACAATACAAATAGATCCCTAATACAATCAATCTAAGAGACAAGATAGAGAGGACCCAAGCAAAATTAGTCTTATACAAGAGAACTAAAAATGCCAAACCAATCAAAGGAATGTGGTCTGAACACTTGGAGATGCTCCGGTTCCAGTCTTCGAGATGTGACTCCAGGATCACCGATTTTTTTTAGGTGGTATTAGATATATCAACCATCTAAAGACATGCACATGAGACAAGTGAGGATAAAACTTCTAAAAATCAAAGGATTTGGCACCTAAGGTCAAGGTTCCCACCTCGAGTTCTAGAAAGAGCAGATTCCATTGCACAACTATCGTTGCATTGGGGCTCGATCCATAGCTCAAAATGAGTGGAATTGAAAAGTGGATTACCCCGTGTTTTTCCTCACGGAGATTCCATTTTCAATCCCTTCTATTGTTTTCCTATAGACGGCGCCCGGGGTTTTAGGCGCGGTTGTGTGTATTTTCGGTGTCGTGCTAAAGCGATAAACATGCATCTTATTTAACAATCACCGCTTCAATATAAAACATACACACAATCATTCATTCCTACGCCAACCTGCATAAGACAATGTTAATCACAGACTACCCCCCTTATCACTCCAATCTGCAAAAATATATAACACCTATCATGAGCGGACTTACCTCACCTTCACGAGCGCCTGCATGGTTAGAAAAATCACTCAGCGTTTTAATTACGGCCTAAGTCCACTTGAGGTCTAGAACCATTGGTTCTAGAACAAAGGTCCCCAGCGGAGTCGCCAGCTGTCGCGACCCGTCCGGAAGCGGACGCGGCTAATGGATTACCGATCGCGGGTCTTGGATCGGCGCGAGCCCTCCCAGGCCCATACCAAATCGCGGCGGGAGTATTTTTCAGGAGGATTCGACGATAAGAGTCGATCGCTTTCGACCTTAGTGTGGTCGTGGTGGCATGTGCAACTTGTGCATGCATTTGGAGTCGCCACCGGTCTTTCTTGTAGGGTAGACCGGAAACCTTACTGATCGATTGGGAGAGATCGATCAGTTCTACGGAACCAGAGATTTTGGGTTCGGGGACTTGGTTACGCTGGTGTCGTTACCAACGCCCTTTCGGTACCTAACGTGAGTGATTTTCCTGACTAGGATTTCATGCTGGCGCAATTTTGGGTGAGGTAAGTCTGACTTTGCACATTAACCAGTTTAACATGCTCACGTAATCATAATAAATAAATAGACGTCAATCACATAAACATCTATCCTACGTGGTGATCATGGAATTATGATTTAATGGGTCTCGAGCCAATGAGACCACATTTAATCATTTTAATATTTTAATAACGGAGAGCCGCTCTTCGCTTCTTCTTGGTTTCTTGAACTCTTCAAGAATTGGGCCCCAAAGAGCTCGCCGACTTAAAAGGCTCCTCCACGTAATCCTCATAGCATTTACATCAACAATTGACTATGCTAAAAATAAAGATTACATGAAAAATAAAAGGAGTACGCAGCCTCCATTTAATAATTACAACCCCAAATACATAAATAATCATCATACATTCATATATACATCAATCACATTGATTAGGGATTTTTCCATGATCACCACCATTTCACGTAAGTAATAAATTCACAATTTAAAACTTAGGAAGGCACAATAAAAATTCTACGTTGAATCATATTCAGAATTTTTACGTAAAATAAGATAGCCATAAATTTTCGATTCAAAATTGATTTAGTCTCAATTTTTGCTACGTTGATTAATTTATCATATAAAATAATCAACCTCCATTAGCCATGTAAGACGAACAATTCGTTAATACATATTGGCCATAGTATTGCAAAAATTGCGAAAAATCAATTAAATGCACGAAAACACCTAAGGATCGGCTCTGATACCATTGTTGGGATCCACGTAACACGTAGCGGAAATAAATAACAACCCATACATGTATCTCCAGAGGCGTACTTCGTGCATTTCAATCGAAAAAAATCACAAAGCCTCAAAGGGAGTAAATAGATTACCTCTCGTAGCGTGCTTGAACGGAGGTGTCGGTTCGATGTTCTTCGATCTCAGCCTCCACAAGTGTTATGCATCTAGTTCGGACGCACCACCAATTGACGAACGGGGAGACGACTAATAACTCCACAACAATTGTGCTAGCAATATGCGGAATCAATATTCCGAACTTAGTATATTTTGCTCACTCAAGATTATGAGAATATAGAGAGTGTTTGTGTTCTTCTCTCTAAGCTCTCAAAAATTTGCACACTCTACAAAATGTCTCTCCTCCAACCTCAAAACTCTTGCCATCCTTTTATAGCCAAAAATACCTTCCAATAAATTGTATTTAAAAATAGCACTAACAATTATAAATTCTATCTAAAAATAGCACTCACAAATAAATGACATTTAAAAATAGCACTAACAATAGCACTCACAATTTATAATACAAAAATGCTATTTAAAAATAGCACTAACAATAGCACTCACAATTTATAATACAAAAATGCTATTTAAAAATAGCACTAACAATTATAAATTCTATCTAATAATAGCACTCACAATTTATGATAAATAAATGCCATTTAAAAATAGCACTAACAATAGCACTCACAATTTATGATAAATAAATGTCATTTAAAAATAGCACTAACAATAGCACTCACAATTTATAATACAAAAAATGCTATTTAAAAATAGCACTAGCAATAGCACTCACAATACAAAAATGCTAAAAAAAAGGCACTAACAAAGGTGTTAAAAATAATAACAATTATTATTATTACAAGAGTTAAAGAGGTTACCAAACAGTACAAATATGCATAACGTATAAATACGTACGATGTATAAATACGTAGAGCATACGTATACATCCGTGAAACCGGGGACTAATTGAAAGACAAATGTGCAATTAAGCCCTTTTGGTAAAAATTGATTAAATTGGAGGGCAAATTGACCTAATTGCACTTTAAGACTTTAGAATCCAATGTCATAGCTTATAAAAAGTGAGAATTGAAAACTAAAAGACTCGAAAATGATTTTTTTTTTTTTAAGGCTCGGTTCGGGTTTATGTTTGTGAAGGAACATAGTGACCCCGAGCCGAATTTTTGAGATTTAAAGTGACACACTTGAAGAGGAAATTAAAACAAAATTATCGAATATTTTTGGGTATTTTCCTGACCACGAATGGTATTTTTTCTGATTTTTTGGGTATTTTTATAATTAAATAAACTCGAAAAATATTAAAAATACCGAAAAATATTTTTTGTTCAAAATTGGTCCTAAGGCTAAACCAAGGCTTCCAAAGTTGATTTTGTGATTTTATGACCTTTTTTGATATTTTTAATTAATTTTAAAGAATAAAAATCACAATAATAAATGGTAAAAAAATCAGGTGTCAACAGCTGGCCCGGTTGGTGAAGGTCATGGCGCTTGGGTTCGGCATCGGGATGATGTACTATGGGATGCTTTTGGGGGTCGGAAACCTAGGATTCAACATCTACCTAAGCGTCACCTTCAATGCCTTCCTAATCATACCATCCTACTTTGCGTCCTATTTCTTGCTGAACGGATGGAATAGGAAGAGCACAATTCTTGGCTTCACAATGGTGAGTGGAGTCCTAAGTGTGGCATGTGCTTTTGTGGGGAGTGGGGGTGTGGAAATAGGGTTGGAACTTGCCTCTTTCTTCTGCACTAGCATGGCTTACAATGTGCTCGTCATCTACACCATCGAATTGTTTCCAACAAGCGTGAGAAATTCGGCGACATCGATGATGAGACAAGCCATCACACTTGGTGTTCTGCTCGATCCGATGTTGATCTCGGCCGGCAGGGAAATACCCCATTTGACATACTCAATGTTCGGAATCGCGATCATTTTTTGCGGGCTCGTGGTGCTTTTGTTGCCGGAGACAAGAGGGACGACACTCTCCAATACCATGGATGAGCAAGAGCAGAGAGATTTTGCTGTGAATAATTCCTGATTTCTATAGTCCTTTTTCTCAGTATATTTGATTATTGCCAAGGTGATTGTTTTGTTGAAAGATGGGTTGGTGTTGTATGTAAGTAATTTTGACTGGTTGTGAAGTGATCAATTTGCGTGCATAATTTAATGAGAAAATTCACCTCAGGTTATAAGAAAGCTGGTCTTATACAAGATTGCTATCATTCACATCGACAAATTAGAAGAACCACATTAGTAGCCAATCGTACGCCTAATCCATACATGCAAGCATTAAACGTTTGATATGTTAACCTTAACACTAGCTCAATGAGCAAAGAACCAATGTGAAAGCGTGATAAGAACATGAGATGAGAAGAGTCGATTATAATGAAAACCCACGACAAAGGAAGAAGCTATTGGGGTCATGTACTTGATCATATATAAAAATAAATAAATATAAAAAATGATGGCAATTATTATCGTTGGCATATTTGAATTTGCCATCATGTATTTTCGTGCAATCATGTTCAAGTGCATCACGCGATCAGCTGACATGACTCGCATGGCATCATAGACATGTTCTTGAGCAGATAAGAATAGGAAGAGAATATTGATAATTTTGGAATTGACGAATATTTCGGGGACTCTTATTTCTCACACCGGGTACGTTCACGTGGACTTAGAGAAACTGAAGTATTACCCGACGACATGTGACCCACGCACGCGGGACGCGGGGGTTCGACGACAGCGCCCCCGACATGGGTGTCCCGCTACCCGGTCAGCGAGCAGGGTTTTATTCAAGTTAACCCGTATATTGTGGACTTAATATAGATTTCGCATTGGTTAAATTTTTGGGCACGTTTATGACATATATATTTTGCTCGTTTTTTGCTGATCATTGTAACGAGTTGAGCCCTATTCTAGGGTGAACCTGGGTAATCTCGTGCGTCATTCAATTTTTATTGATTCTCTATGTGATCATCTGATTCAATTGCGATAAATCCCATTAGATAATGTTTAGAAACATCTAGGGCCACGGACTCTACCTCATGGTCGTTCTGAAGCCTCTTTTACCTTGTGGACTCATTCTGGTAATTTTTTGAGGGGATTTGAGAAGCTGACAATATAACAGAATATCAGTGCTAGCTCAACCACAAGTTTGGGACCCATCTATAATCTTATACCTAGTATACCACCATTATATTGTCATGCTAACAAGACCCTTTTGGGAGGCTCCAAAATGAGGAAGATGACCAGGAATGATGCAAGATCTAATTGAGAAAGACTTGGCATGGATTTTAGAGGAGGAGGAAGAGATGGGACCTATGAACATCTATATGTTATGTGGGATGTGATCTCTCTCTCTCTCTCTCTCTCTCTCTCTCTCGCTCTCTCTCTCTCTCTCTCTCTCTCTCTCTCTCTCTCTCTCATTTTCCTTTTAGAGGTGAGCATAATTTCAGAATAAAATTTGAAATCTAGAACAGGGCTGGTTAAGAACTTGTCTTGTTCCAGATTTCAAGGCATGAAAAGTAGGTACCGGGTTCCGACAAGTAAGTGCCCGATTCCAAAATTGGGCAACATCCTGAAAAAACTAAGGGGTAAAAACCATGATAACAATAAGACAAGCGGGGCCCTCGTTTGGGCGAAGATCCTCTCGCCCCCGCCGAGAGTTAGCCAGGCCTGCAACGGCTCACCCTAGGCGGTGCATCTCCGTCACATGACGTCTGAAAGTAAGAGCAGACCCACAAAAAAAAAAAAAGCCAAAAGTGAAACGCCAACCACGTGCTTCCCCTCGCCCCCATCTATCAAAAGTTCTGGCGACCAAATCGACATAATTTTCTTACTGTGATAAACAACAACTCAATACCCTAAAAATCCTTAAATTTTGGTATTTGTGATAATTATATCCATTTTTTTTGTTTCGTAAAAAAACTCCAACTTTTACTTTTGCCTCAATTTTATCCCATTGGGCACGCATGGCAACACTTCTGCTTCAGAAATCATTTCTGAAGCTGAAGTTAATTTTTCAACTTCTCAATCAGAAGCAGAAGTTGATTTTTCAACTTCTCCATCAGAAGTTGATTTCTACTTCTAAAATTTTCTACTTCTGAAACATTATTAACCCGCCGGGGACCGGTGGATGCGGGTGGCGTCCGGCGACCGGTGGCGGGCAGCGTCCGGCGACAGGTGGGGCGGCGTCCGGCAACCGGCGGTGGCGGCAGCGGCGGCGGCGGCGTCTGGCTGCCGGCGGCGTCCGGCGACCGGTGGGGCGGCGTCCGGCGACCGCCGGCGGCGGCGTTCGGCGACCGCCGGTGGCTACCAGCGACGGTGGCGGCGGCGTCCGGCGGCGAAAGATCGGTGTAGTTGAAGAAGTGATTTCTTTTTAAGAAGCTACAATTTTTAGCTTCTCAAAATTGGCAAAAAATCACTTCTAGAAGTAGAAATCACTTCTAGAATCACTTCTGGAAGTGATTCCTCAATATTTTTACCAAACGGCTTTTAGCTTCAGAAGTACTTCTGAAGTGTCTTTACCAAACGGATTTCAGCTTCAGAAGCACTTCAGAAGCAGAAATTCTGCTTCTGAAGTGTTACCATGCGCGCCCTTATGAATATTAAGGTACTCCCAGAAGAATTATGAACGCCTTCTTCTTTGGTGACGGTGGTGGTGGAGGTTTTGGTCAACCTGGATAAGAAGGTGGTGGCATAGTGTCAATAATCTGAGAGGGCTTATGTATTGCTATTTTCCACCATCTTCGTCATGGGGTCCTACAATTACAGACTACTGGGGCACCTCAGACTTGTTACTATAGCTACTACTCTCTATGACCAAATGATCTACAGAGATTGGTTTTAGCATTTTCATAAAAATCTGATTCTTACTTATACTTAATATTCAATATTAATAGAACGAATTAGTGTTTTTTTTTTGGTAAGAAAACGAATTAGTGTTTATCGACCTAGTGCCAAAAAATTCCTCAACTTTAGCATATGTCACATATTATATTTAAAACTTTTTTTATCTCATAAATGACCTTCAACTTTTACTTTTGTCCCAATTTTACCACTGTTAGACTTCCATCTATAATCATCATTAGTTAATCTTATGTGGCATTTTTACTTTATTAATGAATTATACCATCAGCAAAGCTGGCATGAAAAAATTTTAAACTTCTCTTCTGTTATTTGCTTCCCCTACATATTATCGAAAGATATATAATCACTTAAGACGGCGCGTTTCATATTCCCTTCGGCACTCAACAGCCCAAAGAACAGCTAGACATGGAGATATTCTGACGAATTATTTAAAATCTCGTCACCCTTGAAACTTACTGTTTCTAAATTTTGAAAATTCATTGGTAAATTTGGCGAGAAAATTCGAACCACATATGATTAACTAACGGTGATTATGAACAGAAGGCTCGACGGCGGTAAACTTAAGATAAAAGTAAATTTTGGTGTTTTTTAGTAAATAAAAAAAGAAGTTTTGGATATAATTGAGACAAAAGTAAAAGTTTGGGGTTTTTTATGAGATAATTTTTTTTTTGGATATAATTGACACAAATGCTAAAGTTAGAATTTTTTTGGAATATTAGATCGATATATAATAGAAGAATGATACCCATAACGGTCACTTTCTATTCATATTGTGTTAAACATGCTATTTTGTGGGTGATCCTAGTTCCTAACATGTTCAGGTACATCAAAATACACCCAACTAAAACATGCGAGACAGGTCACACAAAAGCCTGTAAAAAGTATTCAAGAAAATCTTACAGAAGCCAAAACATAAATCTGTCTTGTCACGAGGTAGCACAATATATCTGTACAAGATCCCCATAGAAACTCAATCGGGATTACGCCCTAGAGATGTTCGTTTTATCGGATCTATCCCTAAATGAACTTCATAAACAAGTAGAAGTTTGCTTGCTTAACCAACGTACCCAGCTGTTCATTACAACTTGACAAGAGATTGGATTCCACTTTTTGCACCATCGCTTCTTCCGATTACACGAGTCTCTTCCAGCATTCTTGTCCCCGCCGGGGAATTCTGTGATGAAGAAGCGCTTGCCCCCAAGTGTGGCAGAAAAAGAATTGGGGGATCTCGACACAGAACTAGCGGCAGAAGTAGTCACGGAAGGACGATTGTGTTCTTGGTAAGTGATGCTGCATAAAGTTCTGACAAATTTATGACGTCTATAAGAAAAATCATGAATTTCAGCCTGATAAATAAATTTAGATTTCTAAGAATTTAAGTGACAAAAATTAGATTCGCGCTTGCTCCTAGCCTTAACCGAACTCTAGTTGCGAGATTTCTAAATTTTCTCTTAATTTGAGTGTCAGTAGTTTAATTTACCCCGGTTAGCGAAATTATCGTTTTGCCCTCGATTTTTATGAGTATAAAACAAAATTATTTATATGTAATTTGATTTTTTTTAGTGGAAACCCAGCCCACCCTGTTTCTTTTTATTTTATCCATCGACCCCCCATCCCCTTTCTTGTACTGACATCACCATCCCACCAAGTACAACCGCTTCTAATTTTTAATTATTTAATTATTTTTTATTCCGCGCAAAGATGTGGGCAATTGTTGTTGACCTGTCCACCATTTTACAAAAATGGATCAAACTTTCAAGACGCTCTGCTGCAAAATGCAGCACACGAGAGAAAACACAATTAATGAAGAGAGGAAGAAAGAGAGAGTGGGAGATGACGCATGCATGGCAGCACAGAAGGAAGACCAGAGGGAACGTGGGTAATTAATGAATGACGAGAGGTGAGTGGAGCAGTAGAGAGCAGGGCAGCAGTAATGGAGATTGGAGAACAACGGGAGATGAAAATTTTGCTGACAGTGGGCCCCGCTTTGACACGTGTCAAATTTTGAGTAGCCTTCTTAAGAGATGCGTTGGCACTCTAAAGAGAACCTTAATATTTCCTCGGGAGTCGGGACATGACGAAACATGAGGGAAAGATCTTTGCATGAGACGCGAGTCGTCATCGTCCAAAACAACAAGACAACAACCAAGGAGAAAATATTGGCTATAAAAAATAAAGCCTCTCTTCTCTCTCTTCAGGGTCACGGTTGCACAAAAAAAAAAAAGGACACAGTTCCAATGAAGATGGTGGCCAACCATGGACGATCAGCTTAAGGCTCGGGACAAGCGGCTCAGGCGCATACGTGGCCGTTGTCGGCACCGTTCGGCCAGATCTAGTCGGCTCGGTCAGCGAGGTCGTAGGGGGAGGACTGCTCCAGATCCCGAGCTTGCAGCTGCCATGGCCTCTCGAGCTCGAGCTTTGCCTTCGCCGGCCACGGGCGAGCTGCTGCAAGCTCGATATCTGGCGACCATGGGCTCGAACCGGCAAGAATGCCTCGGCCATGGCTGCTCGAGCTCGACTTGCGACTCGCAGCCATGGCCGCTCGAGATCGAATCTGGGTTCAACGGCCACGGCCAAAGCAGCTGTAACCTCGACATTTGGCGGCCATGGCTGCAAACCGGCGAGGCCGCATCGCCCGTGGCTGCAAAATGCTAGGTTTATACTCATGGATTGATATTTTGGACGGCTTAAAGTCCATTTTCTCTAGACACACGAGGGGACAGCAATCTATCGGCAGCAAGCTCGTTGGCAGAGACTCCGATCGTGCTCGTCACGGCGGCCGACAATGGTGGATGCTCGGGCTTGAGATTGGAGAAGAAAGAGAGTCAAGCGGAGAGAGAGAAAGATAGAGAGAAGAAGGAGAGACCGTGACCGAGAAGAAGACAAACCTCTGCAACCTGTCATGTCGTTTGCATGGCTCCCTCCTCTCTCTCTCTACCCTTTATCTCTCACAGTCACACCACCACCTGGCCAACCCATTCTCTTCTCTGATCCCCAAACCCACCTTCGCTCGCCTCCCTCTTCGTCCCCACGCCCTTGCCTTCTCTTCTAACCCTCCGCTCAGAACCAGAACCAGAACCAAAACTAGACCCAGAAGCTCGATTCTTCTCAGCCCGACAAAAAATCATTCGCCAGCAGGAAGGACGCGAATGCCGGGTCGGAGACCAGTTTCCTCAGGGACCGTCCGAGCGGAGCGAGCGTCAATGGCAGGAATGAGAGGATTGGGATTGTGATCGAGGACGAGATAGAGCCTGCTGTGATATGGGAGAAGAGGATTCAGGATGTGGAGGCAGAGCAGAAGAGGAGAGTGGTGACTAGTCCAGGGTTCAGCT
Source organism: Rhodomyrtus psidioides (assembly GCA_021437785.1). Classification (NCBI taxonomy): domain Eukaryota; kingdom Viridiplantae; phylum Streptophyta; class Magnoliopsida; order Myrtales; family Myrtaceae; genus Rhodomyrtus; species Rhodomyrtus psidioides. The sequence goes on along the minus strand of JAILYB010000004.1, from coordinate 13,319,069 downwards.
TCTCGGCGCCGGCCTCTTGTTCCCTTACTATCTTGGGGTCGCACAATTCCTCATCTACAAGGGCTATATCAAGGTTAACTTTTTAATTTCTTTCGCAAAGCTGGGTTACTTTGGTCCTCTGTTATATTTTTCTTGGCTGATTGGACATAAAAAAATGATATTCAAAGTGCGCTTATTGGAAGTCTGAGTTAGGTTTCAAGTTTGTGCTGGCTTATGTCTTGGTTAGTTCCACCGTCTTCATGGGTTTGGTGTGCTCCTGTAACTTATCGTTACAATGAGGAGAGTATGCTTGCTGATCGTTTGCAAGATGATCCTCTTAATCGGTTTGATGTGCTCGTAACGGATCAGGACAATGAGGAGAGCATACTTGGGATTGGTTCAATCAGTAGCCCTGTCTGTATTTTCAGCGGGCGCCTTCCTTTTATTTAAACTGATATGGGCGTTTACATTGCAATACCATGTACCTTCAAGTTAAGGTATATAGCAGATACGTTTCTCAATTCCTATCTCGCATTTGAATTCAGTTCCTGGCCCAAATGGCATGAAACTATTAACCGATCTATTATTTACTCCCACTAGTCTTTAAAATTCATGTGAATCTGTCACTTCTCCTAAGTCCAATATGTCACTCTTCGAATCCTATAGCTTCTATCACGATGGTTTGTGTGTTGCAATGTAACAGTTTCATAGTAAGTTGCTAGCATAAGCTTATTATTTATGGCTTATCATTTATGGGTATACATGACAATTTCCACATCACTAGAGACTATGCTTGTGTTTGAAGTTCTGATCAACAGATGTCCACGACATTATTAATTCGTCATGGGCCTCCTAACTACTTAATGAATTAATAGGGATTTGTTGATATTATCTCATGGGAAAATGAGGTACTTTAGCAAATCTTTTCTCACGATTCATTTTAAAGCATCCTTTTTAAAGTTAACTTTTTCTCTTGCTTTATTCCTATATATTGTTTGTAACTAATAGCTTCCCTAGGCGTTGCATGGGTTTCCATGTGCTTGTGACATCACTTCTCTACTTAGTGACTTTGTCTTCAACATTAACTATGTTCTGTTCCATCGTTAGTCTTCAATTACGTTAACTATGCTCCATTCCATCTTAGGAAACCACACCATTGGCTGGTTCAACAGCTGGCGCCATAACATGTGCAGTGATTGCATCTGGAGCCAGCATGGAAGAGGCTTTCATGGCTACTAAGGTACTCGCTGATGATTGTCGGAGAAAAGGAACTGCTGTTCGGCTTGGGGTATGGACTCTACTTTTCACATGATGCTCCTTTTATTTTATTTATCTTCGCATCATCTTTCCCAAGAATATTTAAACGAGGAGTCAAAAAGTTTGCGCAGACTAGGAAATACTTTGTTCGTTGTCATTCACTGTTTCTGCAGTATTCTATCTTGTCGTCCAAGACATTAGCCTGCCAAACATGGCATTGATTTTCTTTAAATTTAAGCCTACTAATGCCATGAACTTAGTATTTCTTATGTTCCTTGTGCATAGGCCGTTCTTCGTGATTTGCTTGATAAGTACCTACCCGAAGATTCTCATACCACGTCTAATGGAAGGGTCCGCAGTAAGTGGGAATTCCATCTTTCATCCTCTCTTCTTTCTCTTTGCCTGCTGTCCTGTATGCTCTATCTAGCCCGTTTATGTTGTTGTGTAAATGACCATTGATTTTCTGACGATGTGATCTTGAGTTTGTGTTAACTTATCGAAGAATACTAGTGACTTTCTCAACGGAGCAAAATATTAATGCTAATTCCTGGTAGAGTAGTGGACAAAGAAATTAGGGTGTTGGTATCACTTTAATTGACAAATGACCCTGCAGGAGCCTATCTCAATTCTTCCCAACTCTTAACGACCCTTAAAAGTCCAATTCCTAGTCTTACTATGTATATTTTCCTCTCAAATGCGTTCATTCCGCCAAACTGCTTGTGTTGTACAATTGCCGCTACATAGATAGATAGATAGATAGATAGAGATCTTGGAATTATGGAATTGTGGTGTAGATTGATATAGAAAACTTGAAGTTAGGAAGTTGCAGCCGCCTAGGACTTCAAAGGAATTTGATGGGCAAGCTGTTTGGCTTGTAATACTTGGCGTTATGTTTCGTCCCCTGTCCTCTTATCTGTTTTCAAACTTCTAAAAGCTGGAGGATGCCTTGTTTTTAAACTACTATTTTCTCCCCTTGTTTTGTCCATCCTACTTCGGTTTGAGATTAGGTTCGTCTCGCTAAAGCAGGGGCATTAGCATTCTATTTGTCAGCGATAATTCATTGAGGAAAAGTAGTTGCAGATTTTGCTTCTTCAGAGGAAAAGTCTTGAATTGAAGCTTATTGTGAAAAGCGAGTGAAGTGGTATCAGTGGGTGGAAGATGTGTTGGATGTTGCAGCAGTTGTGCCTTGATCTAGTGGCTGAGACTGTACTATAAGTAGAAGTTTGTACTGGACTCTTAGGGGTTACAGGACTAGATAGGAGAGAGACTTGCGAATTTTGAGTGGTCCTCTTTGTTATGCAATTAGAGAAACTTGACTAGTGGCCTATGTTCGCGATAGTTCATGAAAGTCATCACTTAAAATGAATTTCATATTTAGTTATTAATTTTTCCTTATTCATTTTAAGTCATCACTTAAAATGAAAGTCATTACTTAAAATGAAAGTTCATGAAACTTGCATTGAGCTTTTCCCTTAACCTCACTCAATCATGACCCACAGTTTTAGGCCGTTGACATGTTTATCCATAAGAGAAGAACAAATTTTCGTGCTTTGGTAGTACAAAAAATAAAATTTAATAGTAGCAATGCCCGAAATTCCATTTGCATACTCTAGCTTTTCATCATGAAATTCATTGAATTGCTTCAGCATTTCTTTAATTTTTCTCATCCTTTCTTTAATCTTTTGAAAAAATGTGTATTATATAGTATTATCCTATTTTGTGTTTATCTACCTTGCTCTATTTCCCGAATTGGCGACTGGTAAATGCAGTTGACATGAACTCCCATGAATTCTGCTTGCCTATTTGGTATATAGGTCTTGTTATTTCATGATCCTGGTGACCGGTAAAGTATCATTAGGCACGAATCATTGTGCTTTTGGCCATAGTTCTAGTAATGCAAATTGCATTTGCTAGTGTTGGAAAGCGGCAAAGTCAAATATTCTTAGAATTCCTTTTGTACTTCAGGAGAGAGCACTTGACCATATTTTGGATATGATGGTTATTGCCGTTGGATGAGATGTTCTGTGATTATCCAAGCTAGACCATTCAAATTGGTATTGAAGCTACTCACGAGCGAGTCGTTCTCATCCCTGTTTTTCCACCTTATAGGTCTGTGTGTGCACCTTTCCAGCCACTGACCTCGGGCTGCAAGGGATTGGGATCAGCCCAGATTGCAATCCAGAAAATAGGGGGAGCCCCATGGAGGTAAATCTCACTTTCCTGCGGTAAGTTTTGATTATCCATGCCATGGCGAAGATAAAACTGACAATAGGATATTGTCAGGTTTTCAACTGGGCGCTCAAACCTGCAGAAGATGATGTCCTTGACAGGCTGTTTGAGTTCGGGCACCTTGATGCTGCAGTCTGGGCTGAGGAGAATCCAGTTGCGGAAGTAGTTGAAGATGATTCTGCGTGGCACGGCTGATTGGTAAGGTGCTTGGACTAAGATCCTGACTCTTAGGGACTGGAGTGGTACTGTGCATAAAGTCATAGTCATAAAAACTTGAAGTGATGATTAATCTAAATTATAGTTGAAGTGATCTAAATTATAAATTTTCAGATTTTATTGCAAAATCTAGTTTAATCGACAGCATATATTAACTGCAACATCTGGCATGAAATAAATTATAATTTTCTTTTGGGTCGAAAGATAAATAAATTATAATTTAAATTTAGATTAATCATCCAAATCATAAACCCTAAACCCTACCACGTTTAGGGTTCAAAAAATAACTGAAGGCAATTATAATTCATTAATCACCATCTTTCTAGCCATTTCATAGCCTAAATTGTAACATTTGTTAATCTCCATCAATAACTGAAGTGACATAATTTAGTCATGACAGGGCATGCACCAAATAAGCAAGGAGATTTATCTGGAATGTGATCTGATAAATTTACCACAACTATAATTTTCTCCTTGTAAATCTTGCTATTGCCCGGTTCAATAAAGCTCCTATATTCCTAAATCCAAACTCGCTTTAAAACCAGCAGCTTCAGCTCTTCTGCTTCAGACCCTCTGCTTCCACCATAGCCATTGAGTCATCCTTCAGCTTGCATCTTCTTCCTTTTCCCCTTCACCATCTTGTGCCATTTTCTTCCTATGCAACTCCTCTGCAGCCTCCATGGCTGCGCTCTTCTCTGCCTGTATACGCTGCATTTTCTCCTCTTGTTGCCGACACCATATGCCCAAACTGCATTAGGAAAGTCAAATACAAATCAGTCAAAAGAGCACGCTCGTGATTCTTGGAGTAAATTATAGTCACGCATGAATGCCATATTGAGCTTCCGAGCATGGGGGAGCGTAACAAAGAATAAATCTCAAAGAATCTTTCTTTCCTTTCCTTTCCTTTCCCTATCATATTCTTCTCACTGCAGAGTTGTGTCGATAATAGAGTCAAAAGCAAGTGATAGGACATTCCATCCAGGATTAAAGCCGACAAGGTGTTACTTAAGTCAGATAAATAGTTTGTGAAGCCACACATGCATTAGTGTATGACACTCCATCCAAACAGCGATCCAACATAGTTCACATTAGTGCAACATTGGCATAATTCCAATGAAGCATAGAAATGAAAACCATCAGCAATCCAGAAATAAGTCCAGCCACAATCCCCAGTACCGTATTTTTTTCAAGACAACTTTACTCTCAAACAAGAGACCCCTAATGAGAACCTGATTTAGAGGATAACCAAACAGCAGAATTTATGCTCCTTTTATTACCAGATATTCTTCACACAAGCAAGTTTTGGCAACGCCCTAGCACCGAACCCTCAACGTTTTCATCTGAAACTCAATTTCATTTTCTTGTAATTCAGTCCATTGGCTGAGATATAGTAAGACATATAAACGAATGCCATTATGCCTACAAAGCACAAACTCACTGCTGGAGCAAAACCTGAGAAAAATTGCAAATGAACACTCTACCCAACTTAGCTTATGAACTACTCCTGCAGAATCTCTACCTACTCAAAGCCTTGAGACTTCGTTTGCATCACTTATTGGACCTTTCAATATTACCCTTTGTACTCACGAAGCTCGTCTCTTCGTACATCTCTAATAAATGCCCACCATCACTTTATTGACTCCGCTGACTAGTCACCCAACTTTTCTCTAAATATTCCCTTTTTCCACCAGTGGGGGCTTCAATGGTAGTAGGAGAAATACGAGAAGCCTTATGCTGCCCAAGGAATGAGCTGAATAAGAATAACTTCTTTCCCTACCAACAAATGAAAAAAAATATAGTCTTTTCTCACATAGATTTACTGATATTCGGGAGCTAGATAGCTGTTCGATACAAGGCAAGTTCATGTTTGCTAATATTTGGCTTCTCTCTTTGTAGGTGACTTCACCATATGCAAACAATCTCCACCACAAGGAGTATGTCACTCATGGTCTATTTGCATTTGCAACTAGTGAAGCTGCCAACTCACTTAGCCTGGTTTTGGGTGGATGGTGATGATCAAGGAAGTGCAGAAGCCAGTGTCAATATCCACTGGAAAACTGCAATTGCAGCCAAGGATTGGGAATCAGTTGCAAGAAAAGAGACGAAAATATAACCTGATTCTACTCAAGATCAAGGGGGCTCCATATTGGGGATGCAAAGTAATCGCTGGAACAGGGCCATGATTGTAAGAAGGAGATGGCTGCACCCGGAAGTTCTGCAAAATCATTGCCAGAGCAGCTTTGGCTTCCAGGAAAGCGAAGTTTTGGCCAATGCAGATTCTCGGACCCCAGCTGAAAGGGAAAAGGCAGAGTTTCTTCCTGGTGGCTTTTGACACTCCCCAGAGAATCTCTCAGTATTGAAATCTTTGGCATCCTCGCCCCAAATCTCCGGATCATGGTGGATCAGGATCGTCGGCACAAAAAGCAGAACTTCCGGGGTATTTCTATGTCTCCCAACTTAGTTCTCTTGTGAACTATTCTCCTCGACATATATGCTGGCGGATATAACCTGAGCACTTCATTCAGTATCATGCTTACCTGCATATAGATCAATGTGTCGTCAGCCTAATAGACCTAAATCATCAAACGATAACGAGATAAACAGCAGATTACGGGAAGACGAGAATCGTTACAATTTTCAGTAGGCTTAGCCCATCGATATCAGGTTTGTTGTTGCCAAAAACTTGCAGCACTTCCTCTCTTGCTCCGTCTTGCCATTTTTCATGATTGCTAAGCAAAATCAAACTCCAAGTAAGCCAAATGGAAGTCGTCTCTTGACCTGCTGTGTTGAAAAATTTGACCTCTTGGATCACATCCTCCTTGTTCATACGCTTTTCATGCCCGGATTCTTGAATTTCGTTCATGTTGGATTTGAGCAACACATCCCAAGGTCCTTGGAGATCTCTTCTTTTCGGGGCTCGTCAATCTTGAGGGCGAGAAATGGGCCAGACACAGAAAGATCATTAACCGGCTTTCCATTATGAAAAGTTGAAGGTATTATTGCTTGGTGCTATTAAATTCTTAGTCCCTGGAAATCTGATACATTTAACTCTTTGACTGGTGAAAAATTACAGAATGTAGTGACTGCAATGTGTTCAAGTTGTGAGGAGATGATTAAGGGATGGCAGGAGCAAAGTTTGGCTGGTGAAGTGGATGTGTGGCCTCAACTTCAGCAGTTGGTGCGTGATGTTCTCTGGAAAGCTGCTTTCGGTGGTACCTGCGACCAAGCCAAAAGCGCTATCCTCCTCCAAGAAGAACAACTTGGCCTCACTAACAAAGTTCTACAGCTCATGTATATTCCCCTGTGGAGGTTAGTCAAGATGAATTTGGCAACATTAGATCTTGAACTATTTAAAAACCATATAACTAGAAAACAGAGTAGCAGACTTCAGTTTCACTATCCATGGATTTGTTATTATATTGCAAATCATGTGCGGATCTTTAAGCTTCTTGCCGAACAAGTAGCTTGAAATGTTTCTGAAGACAATTTTCTTATGATTTTGCAAATCATGGATTGTGATTTCTAGACAATGTATAGGGAGATTGCTGTTTTCCAACTTCTAAAGTCTGACAGAATGCATAAAAATTATTGGAGTGCAGTCAGGTATCGTATAAGGCTAATCAAACTGCACAAGGGGATGAAAGAAATCGACAACAAAGTAATATGATTGTTCAGAGAAGTAGTGAACAACAGAGAAAAGGCAATGAAGGAAGGAGTGGATGCAGATGATCTCTTGGGACTGTTGCTCAAATCCAACATGAACGAAATCCAAGAATCCGGGCATGAAAAGGGTATGAACAAGGAGGATGTGATCCAAGAGGTCAAATTTTTCAACATAGCGGGTCAAGAGACGACTTCCATTTGGCTTACTTGGAGTTTGATTTTGCTTAGCAATCATGAAAACTGACAAGACGGAGCAAGAGAGGAAATGCTGCAAGTTTTCAGCAACAACAAACCTGATATCGATGGGCTGAGCCTACTGAAAATTGTAATGATTCTCGTCTTACCGTAATATGCCGTTTATCTCGTTATCATTTGATGATTTAGGTCCATTAGGCTGACGACACATTGATCTATATGCAGGTAAGCATGATACTGAATGAAGTGCTCAGGATATATCCGCTAGCATATATGTCGAGGAGAATAGTTCACAAGAGAACTAAGTTGGGAGACATAGAAATACCCCGGAAGTTCTGTTTTTTGTGCCGACAATCCTGATCCACCATGATCCAGAGATTTGGGGCAAGGATGCAAAAGATTTCAATCCTGAGAGATTCTCTGGGGGAGTGTCAAAAGCCACCAGGAAGAAGCTCTGCTTTTTCCCTTTCAGCTGGGGTACGAGAATTTGCATCGGCCAAAACTTCGCTTTCATGGAAGCCAAAGCTGCTCTGGCCATGATTTTGCAGAACTTCCGGGTGCAGCCATCTCCTTCTTACAAGCATGGCCCTGTTCGAGCGATTACTTTGCATCCCCAATATGGAGCCCCCTTGATCTTGAGTAGAATCAGGTTATATTTTCGTCTCTTTTCTTGCAACTGATTCCCAATCCTTGGCTGCAATTGCAGTTTTCCAGTGAATATTGACGCTTCAGCACTTCCTCGATCATGACTATCCACCCAAAACCAGGCTAAGTGAGTTGGCAGCTTCACTAGTTGCGAATGCAAATAGACCATGAGTGACATTCTCCTTGTGGTGGAGATTGTTTGCATATGGTGAAGTCACCTACAAAGAGAGAAGCCAAATATTAGCAAACATGAGCTTGCCTGTATTGAACAGCTGTCTAGCTCCTGAATATCAGAAAAGCTATGTGAGAAAAGACTATTTTTTTTCATTTGTTGGTAGAGAAAGAAGTAATTCATTCACTTATTCAGCTCATTCCTTGGGCAGCATAAGGCTTCTAGTATTTCTCCTACTACAGTTGAAGCACGCACTGGAGGAAAAAGGGAACATTTTGAGAAAAATTCGGTTACTAGTCAGTGGAGTGAATAAAGTGATGGTGGGCACTTATTAGACATGTACGAAGAGATGAGCTTCGTGAGTAGCAAGGTCCAATAAGTGATGCAAACGAAGTCTCAAGGCTTTGAGTTGGTAGAGATTCTGCAGGAGTAGTTCATAAGCTAAGTTGGGTAGAGTATTCATTAGCAATTTTTCTCAGGTTTTGCTCCTACAGTGAGTTTGTGCTTTGTTGGCATAATGGCATTCATTTATATGTCTTGCTATATCTCAGCCAATGCACTGAATTACAAGAAAATGAAATTGAGTGCCAGATGAAAACTTTGAGTTTTCAGTGCATCTAGTAATAAAAGGAGTGCTTTTAGTTTATGTATCTTATGTATCTTTGGGGTTCATCGACCGCCGACCCCAACTAGTTTGGGATAAATATGTTATTGATGTTGATGTTGATGTTGATGTAGTAATAAAAGGGGCATCCATCTAGCTGTTTGGTTATCCTCTAAATCAAGTTTTCATTAGGGGTCTCTTGTTTGAGAGTAAACTCATCTTGTCTTGACAAAAATACGGTACTGGGGATTGTGGCTGGACTTATTTCTGGATTGCTGATGTTTTTCATTTTTTTTCCCTCAATCGGTCTTGCTTTTATTTTATTTATTTTTGGGTTCATCGACCGCCGATCCTAACTAGTTTGGAATAAAGGTGATGTTGATGTTGATTGGAATTATGGCAATGCTGCACTGATGTGAATTATGTTGGATCGCTATTTGGATGCAGTGTCATATCACTAATGCATGTGTGGCTTCACAAACTTACTTATTTATCTGACTTAAGTAACATCCTGTTGGCTTTAATCCTGGATGGAGTGTCCTATCATTTGCTTTTGACTCTATTATCGTCACAACTCTGCAGTGAGAAGAATATGATAGGGAAAGGAAAGGAAATAAAGATTTCTTTGAGATTTGTTCTTTGTTACGCTCTCCCATGCTCGGAAGCTCAATATGGCAATCATACGTGACTATAATTTTCTCCAAGAATCATGAGCGTGCTCTTTTGACTGATTTGTTTCGACTTTCCTAATGCAGTCTGGGCGGACAAGGCCAGCAACAAGAGGAGGAAATGCAGCGTACACAGGCATAGAAGAGGGCAGCTATGGAGGCTGCAGAGGAGTTGCATAGGAAGAAAATGGCACAAGATGGTGAAGGGGAAAAGGAAGAAGATGCAGAGCTGAAGGATGACCCAATGGCTATGGCTGGAACAGAGGCTCTGAAGCAGAAGAGCTGAAGTTGCTTGTTTTAAAGCGAGTTTGGATTTAGGAACATCGTAGCATTTGGAATTCTAACTCAGCTGATCAATCTCTCCTACTGTGATCTTCTACTTGTAAAGTCTCGGTGTCATGTTTTCCATACTCTTTAATTTTGATGATTTTGTTCAAGTCGAACTTGGATCCACCGCTAAGTGTATTCACCGCTATTTTTACTTGTTCAGTTGTGCTGAGAAATCACAAGAAACTAGTGGATTCAAATCCTGTTCCCATCTATTCGGATGTCTCACCAGCCCCATTCCATTTTCCTGGCCGTAATCCTCGATAGAGTTGCTGAAGTCACCCCTGTGGCCATCTTTCAACAACACTAGCATAAGCAAACAGAATATAAAGAGTTTTGTCTGCCCGAATTTCAATCTATTGATGTCCCAAAACAAGCAGTCTAGGAGAGATCATCAGAGGTTTTCACTTAAGTGGTCTTAGCTTATCTAATTTCATCGACTGGGTCAAATCTCCTTAAAAGAACAAAACACCGCACAAAGGGAGGGTATGTCAACTAGTACTCCGCAAGTTCTTTCGCTTTGTCCATTGTAGAACACACACGACAGTAGTCTGGAGAAAAATTTTATGAAGCTCTCCCGAAAAAAGGGCGGAGTATTAAGGGTTAATATCACGAAAATCCTAAACTAGTACACCCGTAATAAATTTACCCAAAATTATTTTTTTACCACAAAAAACCCTAAACTAGTACACTTATGACAAATTTATCCCAAACTGGTAAATCTATGATAAATTTACCCTCCGTTAGTTTTCGTTAAATCTAACCATTAAATTACTGAGTTTGATGATACGTAGCCGGTCACGAATATACCAATTTAGGTTTTTATGCCACATGTGTATCAATTTGAGATTTTTCGTGGTATTAACCCAATTTAATGGTGGGTAAATTTGTTACAGGTGCACCAGTTTGAGGTTTTTCGTAGTAAAAATAATTAATTTAGGGTAAATTTGTCATAGATGTATCAGTTTATGATTTTTATTGATAAAAAAAATACTTTGGGATAAATTTGTTACATGTGTACCAGTTTAGAGTTTTCGTGGTTAAAAAATAGTTTGGGATAAAATTATCACAATTGTACTAACTTGAGGTTTTTCGTGGTATTACCCGAATATTAATAAGGTAGAGGAATTATTTGACTGTCAAGAGAGACGTGGATGTAACTGGTTGAACATATATTGTCACAAGTATAGGTAAGCCTATCAAAATTAACTTTTCGGAAAGTACAAATATTGCGCGTTATTAATTCTGAAAAATTACCAAAGAAAAGTCCTAACTCTTTTTTTTTCTTTTTTCTTTTTTATGCGAAATCTACTGTAGAGATGGTTTGGAGGATCAACCATCAACCAACACAAAAGATTTCGTCCGAATAACAGGTTCAACACATATTGCAACAAGAATAGGTTAGCTTAAAAAAATGAACTTTTCGGAAAGAACAAAGATTGTGGGATATTAAATCGGCAAAATTACCAAAGAAAAGTTAAAAAAACTATTGCAATTGTACCAATTCAGTCCTATAACTTGTTTTTTTTTTCAGGCAAAAATTACTGTAGAGAGGATCAATTAACATTAAAAATTTCGTCGGAATAACAGATTCAACACATATTGTCACAAGAATAGGTTGGCCAATAAAAAGTAAATTTTCTGAAAGTACAAAGGTTGTCCATTATTAATTCGGCAAAACTACCAAGGAAATGTCCTAAATTTTTTTTTCTTTTTTTAAGGCTAAAATTACTGAAGAGATGATTAGCAGGATCAATTAACACAAAAGATTTCAAGGTTGTCTATTATTAATTCGGCAAAATTACCAAGGCAAAATCGTAAATCTTTTTTTTTCTTTTTTTGAGGCTAAAATTACTGAAGATCTAGAAGGATCAATTAACACAAAAGATTTCGTTGGAATAACATGTTCAACACATATTGTCATCACCAGAATAGGCTTGCCTAACAAAATTAGCTTTTGGGAAAGCACAAATGTTGTGCAATATTAATTTGGAAAAATTATTAAAGAAAAGTGCTAAATCTATTGCAGCTATGCCAATTCAGCCCTACACTTTTTCGAATTTCTAGCCGTCGGAAATGTATCTAACGACTAGGTGGACCAAACCAATATAAATTGGCTAAGCGTTTCTCCACCCTCAATCCTAACATATTAGATGATTTGGCTAACTCAAAATTTGAGCATAAAGATGTCGTAACTGTCCTTCCTTTTGGCCAAACTTTGGGGAGTCGATTGGGGAGAAAGTCTTGCTTAACCAATATAAATTGGCTAAACGATCGGTTCGGGAGAACATGACTAAGCAAAGCTGTAGAATTTTGTTAGTGAGGCCAAGTTGTTCTCGTTGGATGAGGATGGCACCCTTGGCTTGGTCGCTGGTACCACCAAAAGCAGCTTTCCAGACAACATCACCTGCAGACTGCTCAAGTTGAGGTCACACATCCACTTCACCAGCCAAAATTCTCTCTTGCCATCACTTAATCATCTCCCCACAACTTGAACACGTTGCAGTCACTACACTCTCTAATTTATCAAAAGTTATAGAGTTAAATGAATTGAATGTGCGTGATTATCCGATTTCAAAGGACTAGGAATTTAATAGAACCAAGAAAGCAGTAATACTTTCAACTTTTCATAATGGAAAGCTGGGACAATGAACTTTCTGTGTCTGACCGATTTATCTCCCTCAAGATCCAGGAGAGATCTCCATGGACCTCGGATGTGGCTTCTCGAACTCATGGATCCGTGAAAACATTTCGATCAACATGTTTGAGTCCATGATGTTCAGTACGGGCATGGGTCCTAACCATGTGACGAAAAGCTTCCCAGTGACAACAATTTTTTTAGAAATCAAATGGCAACCGGGTTTTGAATATCACTCATTACAGTATTTCCTAGATGCACTGATGGTAGAAAGGGAAGATGCGAAGCGTGATCTTGTTGGAGAAAGGCACGACAGATTCAGAATAAGTGACATGATAGTGATCTAGGTGGTCTTGAATATGTCAAAAAAAAAAAAAGAGTTTCGCTTCATTAGTAGACATTCTATGGCAAAGCCTGCCTTGAACAACTCCATATTCGAAATCCCATATTTCTGTTTGACTAGTGCATCAGGATGAGTTTTTGATTTGTCATAAGAACCCTAAGATCAGATGAGAGCTGTTGGCAATGTGAAAAGATTTGAACCCATGCACGAAATCATCTACAAAAATGTATTGGTAAGGGTCGTTCTTCTTGAACCAATACTGTTCTTGATCTTTCTTGGATGTCACTTCTTGCAAGAAGTTGACACTCCTTTCCTTTCAGGGCACTTGAATCCCATGTGCTAAAAAAACTCAAGGATGTTCTCTCATGGACCTTTGTAGACGACTTGAGCCTTCGAGAGAAGAGTAGTATCATTGAAGAGATTGTAGGTCTCAGGTGCCGGCTGAAACAGTGAGATGCTCATGGGGACATCCATTATATGAACCATCTGCCTCATGAATTTGCAAAAGTACACGTCAAATACCAAAATTTGTGTACAACGCTTACTTGATGCCAAAATATTGCGTCGGCTCACTTAAATACCAAATTGAAAAAAAAAGATCACTTAAGTGCCAATGGTGAGAGATTTCCGTCAAAAAATATACGTGGTTTTATGTTTACAACATTGTAGTGCCACGTTGTTTATAATTTAAAAAACAACTGCACGTGGACTGCACGTGGCAATTTTATTTAGGAAAATCAGTCCATGGCAATTTTATTAAAAGAAAAGTCCATGTGGCAATTCTATTAAAAAAATAGTCAATCTTAAAAATAAGGTATAAAATAAAATGAAAACAAAAATACCTCGGGAGATGCCATGAATTTTTTATATTTCTTTTAGTTTTTAGCTTATTATTTTTATTTTTTTTACTTTTAGCTTTTTTATTGGTGACTAGGATCCTCTGGTGAGCCACTTAGATGCCAAGCAAGATTTACCACAAACTCACTCAAGTTGGCACTCAAATAATTATTTTTCAAAAAACTGACACTTAAGTGAAAAAAAAAATTAGCACCAAAGTGGCCGTTGTACATAAATTTTGACACTTGTAATATCATTCTATCCTTAAGTGCAAATGGCGAGAGATTCCCGTAAAAAAATATACGTGGAATTTATATTTAAAATATTGTAGTGCCACGTTATTTATAATTTGAAAAATAAGTGCACGTGGGCTGCACGTGGCAATTTTATTTAGAAAAATCAGTCCATGAGGAAATTTTATTAAAAGAAAAATCCACGTGACAATTCTATTAAAAAAAATTCAGTCTTAAAAATAAGGTATAAAATAAAATAAAAACAAAAATACCTCGCCGATGCCAGGAATTTTTTATATTTCTTTTAGTTTTTAGCTTATTTTTTAGTTTTTTTACTTGAGCTTTTTTATTGGTGACTAGGATCCTCCGGTGAGCCACTTAGATGCCTTGTAAGATTTACCACAAAACTCATTGCAGTTGACACTCAAATAATTATTTCTCAAAAAATTGGCACTTAAGTGAAAAAAAAAATAATAAGCGCCAAAGTGGCCGTTGTACATGAAGCTGAGGCCACACATCCACTTCACCATCCAAACTTTGCTTCTGTCATCCCCTAATCATCTCCTCAAAACTTGAACATCTTGCAATTACTACATTTGATTTGAATGTGCCTAATTATCAGATTTCGATGGACTACAAATTCAATAGCACCAAGCAATAATACCTTCAAATTTTCATAATGGAAAGCCGGGTTAATGATCTTTCTGTGTCTAGCACATTTATCGCCCTCAGGGCCCAAAAATTTATAGCACCAAGCAAAACTACAATAACATATGATTATCGGATTTTCATGGACTAGGAATTTAAGCGATCGGTTCAGGAGGAAATGACTAAGCAAAGCTGTAGACTTTTGTTAGTGAAGCCGAGTTGTTCTTGTTGGATGAGGATGGCACCCTAGGCTTGGTCGCAGGTACCACCAAAAGCAGCTTTCCAGAGAACATCACCTGCAGACTGCTCAAGTTGAGGCCACACATCCACTTCACCAGCCAAAATTTTCTCTTGCCATCCCTTAATCATCTCCCCACAACTTGAACAAGTTGAAGTCACTACACTCTCTAATTTATCCCCAGTCAAAGAGTTATTTGAATCGAATGTGCGTGATTATCCAATTTGAAAGGACTAGGAATTTAATAGAACCAAGCAAACAGTAATACTTTCAACTTTTCATAAGGAACTTTCTGTGCCTGACCCATTTATCTCCCACAAGATCCAAGAGCCCCAAGGTGAAGAGATCTCCATGGACCTCGGATGTGGCTTCTCGAACTCATGGATCCAAGAAAACATTCGATCAACATGTTTGTGTCCATGATGTTCAGTACAGGCATGGGTCCTAACCATGTGACGAAAAGCTTCCCAGCAACAACAATTTTTCTAGAAATCAAATGGAAATCGGGTTCTGACTATCACTCATTACCATATTTCCGAGATGCACTGATGGTAGAAAGGGAAGACGCGAGGCATGATCTTGTTAGAGAAAGGCACGACAGATTCAGAATAAGTGACATGATAGTGATCTGGGTGGTTTTGAATATGTAAAAAAAAAAAAAAAAGGAGTCTCGCTTCATTCGTAGCCATTCTATTGAAAAGACTGCCTTGAATAGCTCTTTATTCGAAATCCCATATTTATGTTGGGCTATTGCAGCTAGATGAGTTTTTGATTTGTCATAAGGAACCTAAGATCAGACGGGAGCTGTTGGCCATTGTGAAAAGATTTGAACCCATGCACAAAATCATCTACAGAAATGTATCAGTAAGGTCGGTTCTTCGCTTTGACAAAAAAAAAAAAGGTCGGTTCTTCTTGAACCAATACTGTTCTTGATCTTTCTTGGATGTCACCTCTTGCAAGAAGCCGGCAACTCCATTCCTTTCGGGGCACTTGAATCCCATGTGCTCAAAAAACTCAAGGATGTTCTCTCAAGAACCTTCGTAGACGACTTGACCCTCCGAGAAAAGAGCAATGTTATCGAAGAGATCGTAGGTCTCAAGTGCCGACTGAAGCTGTGAGATGATCATGGTGATATCCATTATATGAACCATCTGCCACATGAATTTGCAAAAGTACACCTCAAATACCAAAATTTGTGTAGAACGCTTACTTTGATGCCAAAATTTTTCGTCGGCTCACTTAAATACCAAATTGAGAAAAAAAAAACACTTAAGTGCCAATGGTGAGAGATTCCTGTCAAAAAATATTCATGGCTTTTATATTTAAAACATTGTAGTGCCACGTTATTTATAATTTAAAAAATAAGTGCATGTGGAATGCACGTAGCAATTTTATTTAAGAAAATCAGTCCATGGCAATTTTATTAAAAGAAAAGTCCATGTGGCAATTCTATTAAAAAAATATTCAATCTTAAAAATAAAGTATAAAATAATATGAAAACAAAAATACCTCGCGGATGCCAGGAATTTTTTATATTACTTTTAGTTTTTAGCTTATTTTTTAGTTTTTTTACTTTTAGCTGTTTTATTGGTGACTAGGATCCTCCGGTGAGCCACTTAGATGCCTTGTAAGATTTATGACAAAACTCACTCGAGTTGGCACTCAAATTATTATTTTTCAAAAAATTGACACTTAAGTGAAAAAAAAAAATAGCACCAAAGTGGCCATTGTACATGAACTTTGACACTTCTAACATCATTCTATCCTTAAGTGCCAATGGCGAGAGATTCCCGCAAAAAAATATACGTGGCATTTATATCTAAAACATTGTAGTGCCACATTATTTATAATTTAAAAAATAAGTGCACGTTGACTGCACGTGGCAATTTTATTCAGAAAAATCAGTTCATGTGGCAATTTATTAAAAGAAAAATCCACATGACAATTCTATTAAAAAATATTCAGTCCTAAATATAAGGTATAAAATAAAATAAAAACAAAAATAAATCGCCGATGCCAGGAATTTTTTATATTTCTTTTTGTTTTTAGCTTATTTTTTAGTTTTTTTACTTGAGCTTTTTTATTAGTGACTAGGATCCTCCGGTGAGCCACTTAGATGCCTCGTAAGATTTACCACAAACTCACTGGAGTTGGCACTGAAATAATTATTTTTCAAAAAATTGGCACTTATGTGAAAAATAATAATAATAAGCACCAAAGTGGCCGTTGTACATGAAGTTGAGGCCACACATCCACTTCACCGTCCAAACTTTGCTTCTGTCATCCCCTAATCATCTTCTCAAAACTTGAACATCTTGCAGTTACTACATATGTAATTTGATTTGAATGTGTGTAATTATCAGATTTCGATGGACTACAAATTCAATAGCACCAAGCAATAATACCTTCAAATTTTCATAATGGAAAGCCGGGTTAATGATCTTTTTGCTAAACTTCCTTTCCTGTAAATTGAGCTCCTCTTCATCGCTGTACATGCCACAAACGAAGTATACAGTCATAGAGTTACATCAAATGAGTGACAAACATGCATTTCACCCATACTTTAAAAGGCTAAAGATGCTCAATCCTATATGTACGTAATTGCTTAAATCAGGTAAGGACATGAAAAACTGTTTAATGAATATCCAAATACATATTATGCAAGTCCACCTGCGAAATCTGCTTTCATATATTCATTTGAGACGTTCACGAAGAAGCCGTCTTTCTCTGCAGATAAAGCTGTAGCCTTATCTTGCCAAAGTTGACGTGAAGCTGGTAAGATGGAGATAGGCACATGCTCGAATTCATGGATCCGTGAAAATATTTTCATCAACATGTCTAAATCCATGATGTTCAGTACATGTGCAGGTCCTAACCATGTAAAGAAAAGCTTTCCTACAATAACATATGTAGCACCGACATACGACACAACATGATAGGCCCACATATTATTTCTCAAAAAATAAAGAATTCGGACATGTTGGAATACATTGTATTAAATGCATATTTTCATATGTACATTTTTATAATTATTTCAATTAAATTAATTTGATTCAAATTCACTTATAAATAAACATTACAACAGAGCCTAGAATAAATTTACACTAAAAATTTAAGCCAGAGAGGCGGACGTGCAGGAGTCGTGCGAGATCCGTGCAAGAGTCAAGGTGTGAGAGGTCGACACCGTGCGAGAGCCGAGAGGGTGAGAGGCCGGAAGGAGAGACGTCGTGCGAGAGCCAAGAGGGTGAGAGAGGCAAAGACGAGAGACTTTGTGCGAGAAAGGACGACGATTAGGTTTTGTGGAATTAGGGCGATTACGTAAAGGCTTTTAGGTTTAGATAGATTTCCAATTTTACCTCTAAAATATTGAAAATTTTCAAAATTGACCCCGCATGTGTTAGAATAACGTGTCAAATTCCCAATTGACGTATCATTGCATGTTCGGTAGAGTTGACCATGTGGCCATGCGTGTCGGACAAGCATCGGACACCGACACGGAGCCTCCCAAAGAGTATCTATGCTTCCTAAGCAATCATTTTTCAGAAACATCATATGGCAACCTAATTCTAAATATCACTCCTTAACACATTTCTAGATGCAATGATGATGGAAAGAGAGAATGCAAGGAGCGATTTTGTTGGAGAAAGGTGAAACGGGAGCGGATTGAGCTTGCTTGGTCATTTTCATGGAGTCTCTCATGTCCGGAAAGACAAGCCCGTAAGAGGTTCCATAGAGACCTTGCCGTATCAGAAATCTTTCGAGCTTTTTCTGCTTCAACCATAGCAAACATAGATCGGGAAAAACGCGAACACAACAATAGAGTAAACAAACGAGAAAACCAAGTCTGTCCATGTCCTGAAGGACAAGCCCGTAAGAGGTTCCATGGAGACCTTGTTGTCTCAGAAATCTTTCAAACTTTTTCGGCTTCAACCACAGCAAACGCAAACCAGCAAAGAATGCGATCACGACATGGGAGAGAACAATCGAGGAATCCAAGTACATTTCCATATTCTACATAAACAAAATGACACAATGCTTCTTCCCTTCTAGAGAGGAAAAATATGGAGGGTGCTCAGTCAAGTACATGTTTGGGCCATAAAGATCATTGAGGCAACACCTATCAAAACCTTTATTTAAAACGCATCACGAGTGTGCGCTTTTTTCCCTTTTTTTTATTCTTTGGAAATATGTTATTGATTGTGTTTGGAATTATGTTTGTTATACTTGAGTAATCTTTTGCAGGATTTCAAGAACATCTTAGCCCTAAAGAACAAGGTTGGATACCTATTGACACTTGATTTTTGTCACACTTCAGAAATATAATAAAACCAAGAGAAAAATGATTAATTTTTTTTTTAAAGTTTAGAATCCTTGACACATGGGGTTCATTTTTTTAACAACAATTAAGTTTCGGCAATTTTTTTTTTAGATTCATAATTGTTTTGCATTTAATTTTACCCGAAAAATTGAGAAAAATACTAAACAAGGTCAAAATAATCCGATAGTGTAGTCATTCATTTCCTTTTAATTCTAATTTCACTTTTACATCTCTAATTTTGGTAAAATTCGATTTGCATCATAATTTTCCCCAATGGGGGGAATTTACAACCAAATCGAGTCCAAAACATAAATTGAGTCAAATTTTGCCGTTTTCTTATCTTGAGTCGATCATGACATTTGATTTAGAGACTGTCAATTACCTATTGGTCGAACCAATTTCATAATTTGAGCATAATCAAAATTTAACTCAATTTGTAGGGCACTTTGGACCCAATTTGGGAATTTCATTCAATTGGCCATTTCTAGCCGAAATTGGAACTTGACCCAACCATAATCGACCATGGACAACACATTGGCGAAGTCAGATTCGCAACAACTGGTCATTAGGTTTTCGAATTTACCAATTGGTGTATAAAATTGTCAAAAAAATTAGGGTTTTGGCAAATAGTCGAACTAGTTAATCAAAATTTCCCACTACCTAAGTTTTAAATATAACCTAGATTCCAATTGTAGCTTCAATTGCATAAAAATAGGTCAAAAGAGCACCAATTGGAGTAAAATATCGAATCGGGTCATACCCGACCCGGTCAAAAAACAGAGGCATTTCCAGCTTCTGTACCGGCGCAGAGGCAGTGGACTTGAGAACTAGTCTCACTTGAACCCGATCTCGTTCCAGCCACTTGGAGTCATCGTCCAGCCACATAAGAGACCCCCGGCGATGACCAGCTGGTGTAACAACTTTAGGCAAGAAAAATAGTTACATCAATCAAGTGTAAAGGGAGCAAGCTGTTCGGGTTTAAGGGGGGATTTTTTAGTCCATTTTTCGTTCCAATCATTTACTGAGAGTTAGATAGAGAGAGGGAGTGATCCGGAGGCTAGAACGCCGTCGCCGTCGCCACCACAGGTGCGGGTTTCTTACTCCTCTATTATTCTCTTCTTCGCAGTATTATCTTGGCTTGATTTCACTCAAACCGAGCCAAACTAAGGGGTATGCGTCGTCCGTCTAGGTCCATATGGCACGAATCTAAGCTTTATTTCAATAGATTCGATCGAAAAGCCAACAATAATTTCACGTTTAATCTTTTTCGTCACGCGCATGCTACTGTTTGACGAAATGCCGAAGTGAACTAAAATTTTTAGTCTCAGTCGTGAGCTCCTTATCGTCTTGATTGCACTTTTTGCAATGAAAACCAGTTGCAAAGTGAAGGTTTCTAGGGCATTTATGACAACCAGAGTTTGCCCGAGTGCAGCAATGAACTTAAAGAGGAACAGTGCCATACGATGGATGCCGGAGAGTGCCAAGAATTGCTTGAAAAACCTGATAAGAGCAAGATTGATTAGTTTCTTGTACTTTTCCTTCTTATCAAGCACAAGCCCTACTCTTATGAGTAAATATCCTGAGAAACATTAGCTCGAGATAACCATCTATGATGGAGAATCCAATAGTGAATTTCCATGTACCTAGCAGCAGGAGCAAAACCAATGATGTAGTATGTTAAGATGATCCAAATCCCTGATTCCATGAATGACACTAGAATTCGGAGGACCCAAATAGGCAAGCCGAAAGCCCGAGCAAGGTAAAGCAAGGTATCTCTCGGCTTATAGAACGCAGGAAGCCTGAAAACGGTCATTGCAAGTTCTTCCAAACCATTGAACATGACATTGATCAAGCTGAAGTTAAGTGCTCCGAAAAACTTCCATCCATCTTCCACTTTCCCTGCCGGCATTTTAGCCCTAAGGAACAATGTTATAGCAATAAGTGACATGATAGTGATCTGGGTGGTCTTGAATATGTAAAAAAAAAAAAAAGGAGTTTCGCTTCATTAGTAGTCATTCCGTGGCAAAGCCTGCCATGAACAGCTCCATATTCGAATCCCATATTTCTGTTTGACTAGTGCAAATGGGTGAGCTTTTGATTTGTCATAAGGAACCTTAAGATCAGATGAGAGCTGTTGGCCAATGTGAAACGATTTGAACCCATGCACGAAATCATCTACAGAAATGTGTCGATAAGGTTGGTTCTTCTTGAACCAATATTACTCTTGATCTTTCTTGGATGTCACCTCTTGCAAGAAGTCGGCAACTCCTTTCCTGGGCACTTGAATCCCATGTGCTAAAAAAACACAAGGATGTTCTCTCATGGACCTTGGTAGACGACTTGACCCTCCGAGAGAAGGATAATGTCATCGAAGAGATCGTAGGTCTCAGGTGCCGGCTGAAGCAGTGAGACGATCATGGTGACATCCATTATATGAACCATCTGCCTCATGAATTTGCAAAAGTACACCTCTAATACCAAAATTTGTATACAACGCTCACTTTGATGCCAAAATTTTTCATCGGCTCACTTAAATACCAAATCGACAAAAAAAAAATCACTTATGTGACAATGGCAAGCGATTCCCGTCAAAAAAATATACGTGGCATTTATTTAAAACATTGTAGTGCCATGTTATTTATAATTAAAAAAAAAATAAGTGCACTCGGACTGCACGTGGCAATTTTATTTAGAAAAATCAGTCCATGTGGCAATTTTATTAAAAGAAAAGTCCACATGGCAATTCTATTAAAAAAATATTCAGTCTTAAAAATAAGGCATAAAATAAAATAAAATAAAAACAACAATACCTGGCCGATGCCAGGAATTTTTTATATTTCTTTTATTTTTTAGCTTATTTTTTAGTTTTTTTAGTTTTAGCATTTTTATTGGTGACTAGGATCTTCCAGTGAGCCACTTAGATGCCTTGTAAGGTTTACCACAAAACTCACTCATGTTAGCACTCAAATAATTATTTTTCAAAAAATTGGCACTAAAGTGAAAAAAAAAAAATTAGCACCAAAGTGGTCGTTGTACATGAACTTTGACACTTTCAATCTCTGTTACACGGACACGCGGTTTGGAAAATTTTTTCCCGTGTCGGACACGGACACGTGACCGACACGTAGGGACACGGCCGGACTCTCCTCGGACACGCGGTCAACACGTGTCCGTGTCCGGCCGTCGGGTCAACTACGCGGACACGCGAGTCCCTCGCGTGTCCGGTGTGTCCTCTGCTTTCCCTTTTCCCCCCTCTTGTCTCTCCTCTCTCCTCCCTCTCCCTCTCACCCCATCTGCTCGACAACTTCCCCGAGCTCCCTCCTCTCCCTCTGGTTCTTCTTTTTCCTGAGCTCCCTCACGCCGAATGCCTTCTGCCGCACCACTCCTCCTCCTCCCTTGAGATGCCGAGCACGCACCGCCTCCACCCTCCGTTGCTGCTCCATCCATCGCACCACGCCGTGTCCGCGAGCTCAGCCCCACAAAGCTCGAGGACCCATGAGCCTTTGAGACCCGCGGCCCTCGATGCCAGCTCCTCCTCCCTTTGCTGTTGCTTCGAACACCACGGTCGCTCCATCTCTGTCGTAAACCGTCGAATCGCAACATCCACCGAGCTCATGACCCGGATCTGTGAGCAGCCGAGGCCCAATCTAGTTGCTGAGCTCGTAGCCCCGGCGTCTTCAGCTACCTAGTCGTGCCTTGCCCACCACTTCTCGAACCCCATCAACCTTCGTTGCCTCCCGTGAGCCTAGATTTACGTTCAACGTCCCCTGATCCGTGAGCCTTCTTTCCCCATCGTCGTCTGAGCTTATTGGACCCCAACTTCGTCCTGTAGCCACCGTTGTCCGTAGCTCTCCACTTCGCCCCATGAGCTGCCAGCCTCGGTATATTATTGTTGAAATCATATGTATATATAAAAATATATATAATATAAAATCGTGTCCCAGCGTGTCGGAATTCTCTATTTTTTGAGAACTGCCGTGTCGGCGTATCGTGTCGTGTCGCGAGTCGTGTTCCGTGTCCGTATAACATAGCTTTCAATATGCTTCAATCCTTAAGTGCCAATGGCGAGAGATTCTAGTTAAAAATATATGTGGCATTTATATTTAAAACAATGTAGAATCACGTTATTTATAATTTAAAAAATAAGTGCACGTGGACTGCACGTAGCAATTTTAAAAGTCCACGTGAAAATTCTATTAAAGAATATTCAGCCTTAAAAATAAGGTATAAAATAAAATAAAATAAAATAAAAAAATAACTCGCCGATACCAGGAATTTTTTATATTTCTTTTAGTTTTTATCTGATTTGTATTTTTTACTTTTAGCTCTTTTATTGGTGACTAGGATCCTCTGTTGAGCCACTTAGATGCCTTGTAGGATTTACCACAAAACTCACTCGAGTTGGCACTCAAAGAATTATTTTACAAAAAATTGACACTTAAGTGAAAAAAAAAATAGCACCAAAGTGGCCATTGTACATGAACTTTGACACTTGTAATATCATTCTATCCTTAAGTGCCAATGGCGAGAGATTCCCCTCAAAAAATATACGTGGCATTTATTATTTAAAACATTGTAATGCCATGTTTTTATAATTTAAAAAATAAGTGCACGTGGCAATTTTATTTAGAAAAATCAGTCCATGTGGCAATTTTATTAAAAGAAAAATTCATGTGACAATTCTATTAAAAAAATATTCAGTCTTAAAAATAAGGTATAAAATAAAATGAAAACAAAAAAACCTCGCCGATGCCAGGAATTTGTTATATTTCTTTTTGTTTTTAGCTTACTTTTTAGTTTTTTTACTTTAGCTTTTTTATTGGCGACTAGGATCCTCCGGTGAGCTACTTAGATGCCTTGAAAGATTTACCACAAAACTCACTGGAGTTGGCACTCAAATAATATTTTTACAAAAAAAGTGGCACTTAAGTGAAAAAAAAAATAACAATAAGCACCAATGTGGCCGTTGTACATGAAGTTGAGGCCACACATCCACTTCACCATCCAAACTTTGCTTCTGTCATCCCCTAATCATCTCCTCAAAACTTGAACATCTTGCAGTTACTACATATGTAATTTGATTTGAATGTGCGTAATTATCATATTTCGATTGACTACAAATTCACTAGCACCAAGCAATAATACCTTCAAATTTTCATAATCGAAAGCCGGGTTAATGATCTTTCTGTGTCTAGCACATTTATTGCCCTCAATAATCAGGAGCCCCAAAATGAAAAGATCTCCAAGGACTTCAAATGTAGCTTCTCGAACTTATTGATCCGTGAAAATATTTTCATCAACATGTCTAAATCCATGATGTTCAGTACATGCGTGGGTCCTAACCATGTAAAGAAAAGCTTTCTTACAATAACATTTGTAGCACCGACATGCGATACAACATGACAGGCCGACACATTATTTCTCAAAAAATAAAGAATTCGGACACGTTGGTATACATTGTATTAAATGCATATTTTTACATGTACATTTTTATAATTATTTCAATTAAATTAATTTGACTCAAATTCACACATAAATAAATAATAATAAAAAATCCTAGAATAAATTTACACTAAAATTTAAGCCACAGAGGCGGACGTGCAGGAGTCTATGTAGCACCGATACGTGTATTTGGAATTTTTTTGCGTATCGGATACGGCGGCGTATCATATACACTCGGACACGCGGTCAACGCGTGTCCGAGAGTGTCCGCCCTGTCAACTCCCCAGACACGCGTGTCCGGGGGTAAGATGGGAAAAAGATGACGTGAGTTATTTTCTCGGAAGAGAGAGGCAGAGAGAGCATCGGGAGGCGGGGGCAAATACGGGTGGGGTCCACGACAGCTTGCAACAATCTGACAAATCACGTTACCTCCCCTTCCTTTCATCTTTTAAAGAAATAAAAAAAAGGAAGAAATTCCAAAGCATCCATGACTGCTCGCAAGGATCTGACAAATCACAATTACCTCCCCTCCTTTAATTTCGTCTTTTAAAGAAATAAAAAAGGGAAAAATTCCAAAGCACCGCCACGGCCTAATGTAACAGAAGCAAACGGAACGTATGGAGGGTTGATATGTAAGACGCTTCGCGTGGACAATTTATGGAGTATTTTTGAATTTTTTTTAGTTTTTGACTAATATTTTTCAAATAGCTATGATATTTAGACATAAATATGATGTTTATATGTGATGTTTAGAGTTTATAAAAATAATAATTTAAATATATATCTAATATATAACGTATCCTAACGTATCGAAAATTTCTATTTTTGAGAAATCACGTATCGGCGTATCGTATCGTATCGTATCGTATCGTATCGTGTCCCGTATCACATATCGTATCGATGCTACATAGGCAGGAGTCGTGCAAGATCCATGCAAGAGTCAAGGTGAGAGAGGTCGACACCATGCGAGAGCCGAGAGGGTGAGAGGCCGGAAGGAGAGACGTCGTGCGAGAGCCAAGAGGGTGAGAGAGGCAAAGAGGAGAGACTTTGTGTGAGAAAGGACAACGATTAGGTTTTGTGGAATTAGGGCGATAACGTAAAGGCTTTTAGGCTTTGATAGATTTCCAATTTTACCTCTAAAATATTGAAAATTTTCAAAATTGACCCCGCATGTGTTAGAATAACGTGTCAAATTCCCGATTGACGTATCATTGCATGTCCGGTAGAGTTGACCACGTGTCCAAGCATGTCGGATGAGCATCGGACACCGACACGGAGCCTCCCAAAGAGTATCTATGCTTCCTAAGCAATCATTTTTCAGAAACATCATATGGCAACCTAATTCTAAATATCACTCCTTAACACATTTCTAGATGCAATGATGATGGAAAGAGAGAATGCAAGGAGCGATTTTGTTGGAGAAAGGTGAGACGGGAGCGGATTGAGCTTGCTTGGTCATTTTCATGGAGTCTCTCATGTCCTGAAAGGCAAGCCCATAAGAGGTTCCATGGAGACCTTGCCGTATCAGAAATCTTTGGAGTTTTTTCGGCTTCAACCATAGCAAACATAGACCGGGGAAAAACGCGATCACAACAATAGAGTAAACAAACAAGAAAATCAAGTCTGTCCACGTCCTGAAGGATAAGCCCGTAAGAGGTTTCATGGAGACCTTGTTGTCCCAGAAATCTTTCAAACTTTTTCGGCTTCAACCACAGCAAACACAAACCAGCAAAGAATGCAATCACGTCAATGGAGAGAAAAATCGAGGAATCCAAGTACATTTACATTTCCATACTCTACCTAAACAAAATGACACAATGCTTCTTCCCTTCTAGAGAGGAAAAATATGGAGGGTGCTCAGTCAAGTATATGCTTGGGCCATAAAGATCATTGAGGCAACACCTATCAAAACCTTTATTTAAAACGCACCATGAGTGTGCGCTTTTTTCCCTTTTTTTTTTCTTCTTTGGAAATATGTTATTGATAGTTTGGAATTATGTTTGTTATACTTGAGTAATCTTTTGCAGGATTTCAAGAACATCTCAGCCCTGAAGAACAAGGTTGGACACCTATTGACACTTGATTTTTTTGTCACACTTCAGAAAAATAATAAAGCTAAGAGAAAAATGATTAAATTCTTTTTTTAAAGTTTAAAATCCTTGACACATGGGGTCCATTTTTTTTTAACAACAATTAAGTTTCGGCAATTTTTTTTTTTAGATTCATAATTTCTTTGCATTTAATTTTGCTCGAAAAATTGAGAAAAATACTAAACAAGGTCAAAATTATATGATAGAGTAGTCATTCATTTCCTTTTAATTCTAATTTCACTTTTGCACCTCTAATTTTCGCAAAATTCGATTTGCATCATCATTTTCCCCAATCAGGGGAATTTACACCCAAATTGAGCCCAAAACATAAATTGAGTCAAATTTTTCCGTTTTCTTATCTCGAGTTAATCATGACATTTGACATAGAAACTGTCAATTACCTATTGGTTGAACCAATTTCATGATTTGTCAATAATCAAAATTTGACTCAATTTGTAGGACCCTTTGGACCCAATTTGAGAATTTCGTTCAATTGGCCATTTCTAGCCGAAATTGGAACTTGACCCAACCATAATCGACCATGGACAACACATTGGCGAAGTCAGATTCGCAACAACTGGTCATTAGGGGTTTGAATTTACCAATTGGTGTATAAAATTGTCAAAAAAATTTAGGGTTTTTGCAAATAATCGAACTATTTGATCAAAATTTCCCACTACCTAAGTCCTAAATATAACCTAGATTCCAATTGTAGCTTCAATTGCAAAAAAAAAAAAAGGTCCAAAGAGCACCGAATTGGAGTAAAATATCGAATCGAGTCAGACCCGCCCGGTCAAGAAACATAGGCATTTCCAGCTTCTGTACCGGCGCAGAGGCAGGGGACTTCCAAACCAGTCTCACTTGAACCCGATCTCGTTCCAGTCACTTGGAGTCACCGTCCGGCCACATAAGAGACCCCTACAACGACCAGCTAGTGTAACAACTTTAGGCGGGAAAAATAGTTACATCGATCGGGTATAAAGGGAGTAAGCTGTTCCGATTTAAGGGGGGATTTTTTAGTCCATTTTTTGTTCCAATCATACATCGAGAGTTCGATAGAGAGAGGGAGTGATCCAGAGGCTAGAACACCGTCGCCGCCACCGGTGCGGTTTTCTTACTCCTCTATTATGCTTTTCTTTGTGGTATTTTCTTGGTTCAATTTGATTTCGCTCAAACCGAGCCAAACTAAGGGGTATGCGTCGTCCGTCTAGGTCCATATAGCACGAAATTAAGCTTCATTTCGATAGATTCGAACGAAAAGCCAACAATAATTTCACGTTTAATCTTTTTTGTCACGCGCATGCTACTTGTTTGACGAAATGCCGAAATGAACTAAAATTTTGAGTGTCAGTCATGAGCTCCTTATCGTCTTGTTCGTGCTTTTCATGCTCCGTGATACATCTATGATTAGTCCTGACCTTGATCCTACCATTTTTCGCATCAAATCGGCCCAAAAAATGGCTCGACCGAGCCTCGGTTCAACCTCGCCAGAGCCATGCCCGATGGCGGTCGGCAGAAAGTAGCCAGCGATTAAGGGCGCTCAGGTAAGCCTCTGGACCTTGATGATGCTTGTTGTGCTCAGAACCATGAAGGAAAATGTGAAAGAATGCAAAAAAAAAAAATCTAGTGGCCGGAATGTTCATCTCGGCCGGAATTAGTGGCTAGATTCTAGTTGAGGATAGTCTTTTGGTTAGTTTTGTTGAAAATATTGGTTGCTTTGGTTCGGTTTTTAGCAATTTCCGGCGAGATGGGGGTCAGTTTGTTAGGATTAATTACTCAGTTAGATTAGTAGTTAGGTATAATTAGTTAGTTAATAGTAAATAAAAAGAATTGAAAAATGAAAAAAGAAAAGTTAATAAAAAGAATATAAAAAAGAAAATGAAATAAAAAAAATTAAAAAAGGGCATTCGAGCGGGTTATTGACTGGGCAAGTTGGGTCTTTGACCCGGGCGGATCGGGTCCCTCTGACCCGACACGTTTCAGTCCAAAATTAAAAAAAGAAAAAAGAAAAACAAATAGAATAAGGAAAAACATAAAACAAGAAAATCATCCGGCCAAGTAATGGTCCGTATACCCGGCTAAGCATTGGCCGGAAACCCGACTCCTATAAGGCTACAAGCCTACATGTTTGAAATTAAAATTTGTTCAGCAACTCCCGAGTTTTTTTTTTTTTTTTTGGGTTGAAAATCCGAAAGTCTTAAACAGTCGAAATCCTAGCCATCAGAAATGTATCGAACGACTTGGTGGACCAAACCAATAAAAATTGGCTAAGCGTTTCTCGATACGTATTTGATAAATTTGGCTAACCCAAACTGTGAGCATAAACATTTCATAATTGTTCTTCCTTTTGGCCAAACTGTGGGGAGTCGATTGGGTCGAAAGTTTTGCTTAAGCTTTGTCCAAAAGATGACGTCTGGCTGGCTTTTGCTTTCATGACCCGGATTGATCCGAACAATGTTGTCTATCTGTCCCCGTCGACCGACTCATGCCGTGCACTCTTTTTTCTCGGTCCAGCACACGTGGTTAGTCAACGTTTACCACTCCCCATTAACCCGGCCCGGACGACAAAAGTTAGATAAAGCGCGCCGCCGCCACCGCTGCCTTCGGGACCAACAGGGTCGATACCATCTCCTTCAACCAGGATTGGCTCTCCATTAAGACCCACCCGCTAGAGGTGGCAAAATGGGTAGAACCCATATTTAATTATGTGGGTAAAAAAAATGAGTTTTTTTAGATTTTAAAATAGGGGGTAATATCGCGAAAAACCCCAAATTGGTACACTTGTGACAATTTTACCCCACATTATTTTTTTAACCACAAAAAATTCCAAACTGATACACTTGTGACAAATTTACCCCAAAGTATTTTTTTTAACCACAAAAAACCCTAAACTGGTATAATTGTAACAAATGTACCCCCAAATTAATTTTTTTACTATTAAAAATCCTAAACTAGTACACATATGACAAATTTACCCTTTGTTAATTTCCTTTAAATTAAGTTAATACCACAAAAAATTTTAAATTGATACACCTATAGTAAACATAGGGTAACATGTACACCCAACAATTGCCACGTGTCATCCAATTCAGCAATTTGACGATAAAATTTAACGAAGATTAACGAAGGGTAAATTTGTCACGTTGTACCAGTTTGGGGTAAATTTGTCATAAATGTACCAGTTTGGGGTTTTTCATGGTCAAAAAAATAATTTGGGGTAAAATTGTCACAAGTGTACCAGTTTGGGATTTTGGTGGTATTGACCCTTTAAAGTTTAAGCAGGTCATAAATGAGTTAATTAACTACTTAATGGGTTTTAAATGAATTTTAAATATTCCACTCCTGAAATCGATGACGAGCGGCGTGCCACGTAGGAATGTCGATGATGATTGAACTGCTACATCAAAGATTTCCCAAAAATAGACGAGAAAAGCTTTATTGGAATCTCACGCAAAAATTTCGGCAAAATTAAAAAATTTAGGACTTAATTGGCACAGAATAATAATTGTAGTACTGATTGGGAACCTTTTAACTCTGTCAGACTCGGTAAGTGGACCCGATCATATTTTATGGTCATCCCTAACTTCTTTCTAATAGCAAGAACATCTATTTGTGGCATCTAAAGAAGGGAGCTGATGTGTAAGTGAACACTTACTTTGCGTTTTCAGATATTTGTCCCAATAAAATAAAATTGATTGGTCTTGTCATTTCTAAAGCGGCAATTATAGAAAATTAGGCTAAAAATGCTTAGCCCTCATTTGTTTCCCGAAAAACGAATAATTTGAAAAATATTTCACTTTTGTTGGCGAGGCTTCATCGGATTGACAACCGATTGTAGTTAAAGTCGTTAAGGTAATTAGGGGTGTTAAAATGGCCCACGCGGCCCGGCCCAGCTTTAAATTTTAAGGAACTTTCGCGTCAGGCATTGGTAATATTTTAAAAAGAGCCGGTACCATTAGACCCAATCATGCCCGAAAATGTAAAAGCCCACCACACACCCTACCAATGCCACGCTCTTCTGTTTTTCACTTTACCCTGACACTCTCAAAAAGCCTAACGAGACTTCTGGATCTCCTCCAAGTTCGAAGTTCCTTTTTGCTGCGAGTCGTCTCATTTCAAAAGGCAAGGGGAGGAAGACCACCGAAGGAAATGGAGGCATGGGGTTGGGCAAGGGCGGCACGAAGCTAGCGATCCGACGGCTGGCTCGCCGCGGCGTGGTGAAGCGGATCAGCGGACTGATCTACGAGGAGACGGGCGAGTGCTAAAGATCTTCCTGGAGAACGTAAACCGCGACGATGTGACCTACATAGTGCACACGCGGTGGTCAAGTTCGAAGTTCCTTTTTGCTGCGAGTCGTCTCATTTCAAAAGGCAAGGGGAGGAAGACCACCGAAGGAAATGGAGGCATGGGGTTGGGCAAGGGCGGCACGAAGCTAGCGATCCGACGGCTGGCTCGCCGCGGCGTGGTGAAGCGGATCAGCGGACTGATCTACGAGGAGACGGGCGAGTGCTAAAGATCTTCCTGGAGAACGTAAACCGCGACGATGTGACCTACATAGTGCACACGCGGTGGAAGACGATGACCGCCATGGACGTCGTGTACGCGCTCAAGAGGCAGGGAAAGACCTTGTACGGCTTTGGCTGCTTTGTTTGTTGATTGCGATCATCTCACAAGGGTTCTTAGATGTAGTTCGTGATATAGTTGTAGTGAGTTTCGTGTTTTCGATGAAATGAACTTTTAGGTCAATTTATGAATGGCATCTATGTTTCGATGAATAGAATTTCACTTCCAAGTTCTTTAACTTCACTTTGTGCTGGTGTTTTGATGGCGTTCTTCTATTGATGCTTCTGAGTGATGGTTTTGGAGTCGCGCGAAATTGCAAACGGAAAAACAGAGAATTTCTTATGATGGGTGGCTTCAACCAGAGTGGGACGCAGAGTGGAGACTGTGAGCTGGAAATCAAAAAATTTCAAGCGATGGGCTGAGGGCATGAAATCAGGTTTTTTTTTTTTTTGGGGGGGGAGGGGGGGGGGGGGGGGGGGGCATAAAATCAGGTTACAGCAAGGAAAATGGCGTCGGGTTGTAGTTGGTAATCACGTCGGTCTAGCACACGGAAGGTCTCCAGTTTGAGTGCGGGCGACACCAATTTGCTTTTTGCTTGCTTGGTCCCCCCCCCCCCCCCCCAAAAAAAGCACAGTACCGGCCCGGCCCGAAATTGATACGTAATTCGGGTATCAGGCCAGGCCGGGCCAAACTTGGTGCTGTTTGATTTCGGGCTGGGTGGGGCCTACGTGAGACCCGGCCCGACCCATTGACACCCCTGGTAATGTCAATGGCAGCTCGCGCACCGAGTGCATCTAATAATCTTCTCCAAACAGGATACCACCAGACTAGTGCCCGAACAACTTTCGCATTGTTGTCAACAATACTATGATCCGAGGCTCCGAAAGATGTATGATGCAGAACTTTGAATCCAGATTGGGCCCTGTTACATGTATGTAGGACAAGACAAAATTAACAAATCTCGAAGCTTTCACAGTAAAGCAATTGTTCAGAATCATATGCGATGCGAACAAATACCTTCATGAAAAGATACAGGAGGCGATGATATTTTCATTGCGTAAAAGTGATAAAGAAACCGCATTAGTGATGATCATCAGATTCTATAATCCAACAGATGTACTCACCAACTTTCCCTGCTTTTATCCTTGGCTTCTTTTTCGCAGTTTTGTATAGTACGATCATCAACCTGACCACTGAGAAACAGTATCTGTCCTCCAGTTGTTGATTTCCCAGCATCTGCAGCCAACAAGATTTTCAACCCTTAATGAGTCCACGGAATCGATGAAAGACTCGTACAAAACATAACTAATCAACAAACAGGAGACATGTAAATTTTTGCAGCATTACAACCAGCAAATAAAAACAAAATTCAAATGTCAAAACTCAAACGAGGTAGAAACTTAATCAAGAGAAAGAAAGGCAATCAGAATCAACCTACCAACATCGCCAATGAAAACAACATTCAAACGCCATTTCATGTCCTCTTCCATCTCATCTGTTATATCTTCTTCTTCCGGAACAGCCATTGAGTTGACCGCGAGTCCGAGAGTGTCCGGCGGTGTCCTGCCGTGTCGGACACGGACAAGGCAAATTTTTTTTAATGTACGTGTCCGTGTAACGTAGGGTGTGACACAAAGAAATATGTTGACAACAAAGCAAAGCGAGAATAGCTCTGAGATACCTAAGAACAACATTGACATATCCAGATGCTTGTGGCCATAGCTGAACCTACCAAGCATTTGAATCTACTGAGCAGTTTATTCAAATAGCAATCCTAATCGACAGTCACCTATAAGGCAAGGAACTCAAAGGAGCATCTTAGGGGAGCAAGTACCATGGAATGCTAGCATGGTAAATAACCAAAGTTTCAAAACTGTTTGATGAAAATTTCATTTGTATATCACGGTTACTGTCATTGTCTTCCTCCGAGGCATATATAGTCAAAAGAAAGGTCCATTAACCTCACACATTTAAGAGAGCCAATGCAGACTTACTAGATATACAATCAAATTATTCTTTTTGTGCCACAAATGAAATTTTAGCAGGTGGCCCCAGCAAAGAATGCAACTCCCACATCAGGTGAACAAATGAAAATTTAGCCCAACCAGAAACCAGCTTATAGATCCTATCAACCTGATTTTCTTAAATGGCTTTTAGCAAGACATCCCTCTCTTTGTATGCAGGGAGACTTCGACGAAAGTCAAGCATCGTTTGCCTTTCATGACATTCCTAGGACATTAATAGTACTTCAGTGATAAGAAATAGTTGC
Organism: Rhodomyrtus psidioides; assembly: GCA_021437785.1. Lineage (NCBI taxonomy): Eukaryota > Viridiplantae > Streptophyta > Magnoliopsida > Myrtales > Myrtaceae > Rhodomyrtus > Rhodomyrtus psidioides. The sequence goes on along the minus strand of JAILYB010000004.1, from coordinate 13,285,495 downwards.
AAATAATCAAGACCACTTACTAGGCATACAGATGCGGCTATCTATAAAATATTCCACAAAATTCATTGCTAAATTCACCAGCCAATCTTGCTGTTTATTACGCAATTGTAAACTTCTCCGGCATTGAATTTTCTCTACAACTATGCTGTTCGGTGTAATACGCTCCTGCTCGTCATATAGATCATCAACAGCAATACTTCCATCAACGCCACCCTCTGATTTTGGAGAATACAATATCTTATCCCTATTTTTGGGCTTTCGGGAAAGGTATGCTTGGAGGTGCTTATCCACTTCCATTTGCAATCTATAAGGTAATACCACCTGAATGCACACGAGCATTAATCTACATTTTCACTGCACAAGAAAATTTTCACCATGCGGAAGCACCAAGTTTCAAAACCATGACAACATTATTAATACAACTTTAGCCAGGCACTTCATCCACATATACATATTTCTTTAAGCATGTGGAAATGGAATTAGAAAGAGAGGGACAAAGTACATTTATCAGGGATTTACCTCTTTTCTGTGGGCGTCTGCCATCAAGATCAGATCTGCAATTTGGCAGAAAGACTTTGCTAAAGACAACTACTTTCCAATATTGATGGCTGCAAATGGAAATTGCATATGAGAAATAGCGGAAATGATGAAAACAGGGACTGGCCATAAGTAGTTGTAATCTGTAATCTGCAATAAGCTTAAGTACCTATACAAACCCATCCTGGTTGCCAGGGCTGAAAGTTGTTCAAAGTCACTCCTGTCTTTCCTCTCCCTAGATACCAACTCCTGCTCCTCTTTATTACAAAGAAGCATGGTCAACTTCCACTTCCACTCTTCCACATTATCAAGGGTTGATGCATGCTAGAACACAACAGAACACCAAAACAACATAAATTAAGATTCAACAAGAAGTCTCCTCTAAAAACTAGGAAAAGTCCCAAAAGAGCAGGCATGAAAGCCAGCAAGAACTATCTGCTATCCAGGTGTATGCATGGATGGGGTTACGCGCCAGGATGCCTCAAAATTTGTTAATTATGAAGCGCAATCAATGTTCGGCGCTTGGGACTAGGGCCATCTTGCTTGGCACAAAGGATCCACAACCTTCTTTTTTCACAGGCTACAGAAAGACCAGCAGGCTGCTTCTCCAAGATGCCTCAAACTTTGTTAATTATGAAGCGCAATCAATGTTCGACGCTTGGGACAAGGGCCATCTTGCTTGGCACAAAGGATCCACAACCTTCTTTTTTCACAGGCTACAGAAAGACCAGCAGGCTGCTTCTCCAAGATACCAAATAAATTCCCTAGAATTGCTAAGCCAACCTATCAACCTAACGAGTTAAAAAAAGTTGAGAGGCAGGATGACGACAGAGTTAGGACTGTTGATTCAACATACCCGAAAATTTACATTCATCAGCAAATTAGCTGAAATTATACAACAGTGAAAGTCCACCAGTAATATGTCATCGCCATGTTCTAGACTTCTAATTCTGATTTCTTAAAATTACATCAATCTAAATCATTTGCGTATTTGACTCCTTTGATTAAATCGTTTGACACGGAATCAAAAGAAACAACATCTAGCCTAACCAGACCTCATAAAGACAGCAGCAAATGTATGCAAGCACATGTAATGTCACAGCTAAATAAGTGATTGGCACAAACATACTATGCATATCTGACAAAACCATCTAAATTTTACGTAGGACTTTGTTAATGACTGCTCCTGGAACACTTGTTAAACACCGATCTAAGGAAACATTCTCACTTTCCAAGGCACTGTTTATCACGTGTTATGGGTAGCAATGCATTGAAAATCAAAACATTTCCTCTCAATCAGTGCCCTGGAGATACTCATCAACAAAACTCTTTTACCATACTAAGCTCAATCAGAACCACGAGCGACACTCATTCACTTTACTAAAATCACGAAAACTCCAATCTCACCATCTGCTGCTGCAGAGATGAACCGACTTCAACGTCCGACTCGTCGCTGGACACGCCCTGATACTCAAACCGGCCGTAGCTCGAGCTCTGCCGGTGCAGAAACGGAGACACCGCGCCGCTCCTCCGCCTCCGGTCCACCTCCACGGACAAGAACGCGAAGATCCGCCACCCCAGAAGAGTCGGCGGGCGCACCGGACCTAAGCGGCGCCGCTCCAGTAGTCCTCAAGGCCACGGGTGAAGCGGAAGGCAGCGCCACGGAGGCCCTGTAAGTTCTGCGAAACTGGACACCGGACGGCCTCGCGGACATCGTCGCCCTCAGGCAACCATGGAAAATGGCCGAGGTTTTCCCAATCCGACGCGCCTCCAATTCGTCACACGGCGATTGCCCCGTTCACATTTGACGAACTAGAGCGCAGCTGCACGGAGATAAAGGGAAGATTCAGCAGCTGAGCTTCTCGGATTATTCGGACATGGAAGAGCGAGAGAGCGAGCGAGCAAGCGACCTCCGAGACTTAAGGTGTGGGGCCGGAAGAACGCCGCACGGTGGAGACGGTACAATGGGCCAATGGGCTCTTCCTTTTGGGCTTTGATGATATTGGGCCTATTTCAAATGGACTCTAAGCGCTGCTTGGGCTGATCAAGTTGTACTCTTTCCCATTTTCTCTTCCTTTCGGAGTTCGGGGAAGAAGCGGGGCTCCCGGCTCCCCTCTAAGGATACTACTGCTAATTGAGACGAGGAATCGAAAACGATGACGTTCAGTCGTCACGTTGAGTGCATAACGTACAATGGGAAACAACAAACAAGCAAGCCATCAATGCGTCGATCTTCTTTCTCGTGCCAATCAACACGGTCGAGGGCTCTACATCTTCGAAAAGGCAGAATGCCTTGGGCCCGAGAGACAGACGATCGACACTGAAACGGAATAAGCTGCCAATTCGTGAAGGAATGGGTTTAACGTCGAGATAGAGTCAAACTCGAATTTTGGCCAGTCAGTGTGGATGCTGTGCTAACGTGGATAATTTTAATAATATTTTTTGAATTATTTTTAAACTTTATTTTATTTTCTTTCTTTTTCCTTTTGTCCATTTCTTCTTCTTCCTTCGGCAGCCACTGGCCAAAGGCTAGCGAGGGCAAGCTTCATCAAGGTCGACCTCACCCAACCATAGGGAAGATGCTCATATAGAGATCTGGGTTAGGTGGACCTCGTCTAGTGATGGCGAGGCTCGCCTATTTTGGCCATTGGTGAGGGCAAGCCATGCAGTCGCTGGGTGAGGTCAACCTCGCCCAGATATTAAAAAATATAAAATTTATTAATGGATTGGCCTTGTCTAACTAAATGGGTTGTAAATAGATTCAAAGATAGACCTATTGGGATAACAACATAAATGGTCCTTAAATTTTGGCTAAATGTGCAATATGGTTCATAAATCGTTAATTTGACCAACATGGTCTCTAAACTTTAGCTCAATATGCAATGTAATCCATCAACTTTCAATTTGTTTAATGTTGCCATAAACTTTTGAAACATGTTTAACTTAGTTTCTAAATTATAAGAAAATATCAAATGTTGTCTCCGAATTTGAATCAATTGAAGGATTACATTAAACATATTTCTATAGTTCAAGGATTTAGCTAAATATATTCCGTAAGTTTATGGACCACATTGGTCACATTAAAAGCTCAGGAGCCACGTTGCACATTGAGCTAAAAGCCAGGCACCATATTAGTCAAATTAATAATTCATGGATCACATTATGCATTGAGTCAAAGTTCACAGGCCATTTATATCATTATCCCCACATACTATTAGGCTTAAAATTCATAAACATTAACAGCCCATTTTTTAGAGTTTGACAAGCCCATATTGACACATTTTTCATTAAAGTGGGTCAAATATGGATTTTCAATCCATATTGACACATCTATTGCTAACCGACTAATCAACACTAAAAACCATAATAATACTGTTAAAATAAATCTCTTATCCGTGCAAATCTACAAAATAGAGCCTAAATGTGTCAAAATTTACGAAAATGACACATGTAGGTGGCACATTTTTCCATCCATGATCCAACAAAACTCTTGGCAATCACTCAAATATATTCTAGATTTGCGGAGAACTTTTCGATTTAAAACAAGAAATCACGACAACTCAACATGTCATTCTTTAAGTCCAATTAAACTTAATACCAAATTTTGAATTAAATCAGTAAATATCGACCTAAGTTCAAGAATGGCAAGGAGATCAATGTAATTTTTACCCCCTGGAGTTTTTCCTTAGCTTGAGTTAAATACGGAAGTGGGAGGGGGGAGGCAAGAGGGCTAAGTTCCGAGTTTGATTGTGGACCAATGTACTCTGGACCTATGGAGCACTCTAACTAGCTTCATGGTTTATCTACTCTGGAAAATGAGGAACTTGATGCCGTAAGTGAAGACAAACAAGAAGAGCAGGACCCAGCTGTTGTGAGCAACAGCGACGGCCGGGAGGAAGTCGTAGTCGAAACCCAATTCTTGTTCCAGGAACTGCTTCAACGGCATGTCGCCGGCTCCTGGTATTTCGAGATTGCCCTCCTTGTTGCCCACGTGGGAGGTGACGAGACCGTACAGCGTCCACGCCACTGGTGAAGCCCAGTAATACCACCTCCACCACATAGGAATTTGCTGTTGGGAATTAAGTCAAATTCATTAAGTGTTATAGTGACCGTTCGACTCCCATGGCATAATTAGTATTCCGATGTAATTATTGTTTTAGTAGACATAATTAGTTGAGTCTATCATCTTTTAGGATGTAATTGTTGTTTTAGGATGTAATTGTTGTTTTAGTCTTTTCACTTTCCTAGAGAGACTCAAGAGTTATGTTTTAAGTCTATAAATAGGTGAGTCTTGTAACCATTTCAATATGGGTGAATCGATTGTGAATACACTATATTGAAAAGCCACCTTCCGTCTCCTCTTCCTCGTGTGAACAAAGTTTCTTTGAGAGTGCTTGTTGAGAGCCCCACAGTCGATTTATCCCATCAAATTGGTATCAGAGCTTCACGGTTTCGTGATTATGGCGTCAACAAGCAACCTTCCTTTTCAGTATCCAATCCTCACCAAAGAAAACTATGGCAAGTGGGCTTCCAGAATGAAAGCCATACTCGGCGCCCATAGTGTGTGGGATCTTGTCAACAATGGCTATGATGAGCCAGATGAAGATGTCGCGTTGACTCAGGCTCAGAGGAATGCGTTGGAGAAGACTCGTTCGAAAGATCAACTCGGGTTGTCAATCATCTTTCAAGCCTTAGATGATTCTATGTTCGAGAAAGTCTCGAATGCTACTACATCCAAGGAGGCATGGGAGATTCTTCAAACCACGCACCAAGGTGTTGAGAAAGTAAAGAAGATCCGCCTTCAAACTTTGAGAGGCGAGTTCGAGGTAATCCGTATGAAAGAATCTGAGTCGATTTCTGATTATTTCACAAGAGTTTTAGCTATTGTGAATAAGATGAAAAGGAATGGCGAAGATGTTCCTGATGTTCGTGTTGTCAAAAAAATCCTGCGGTCGTTGGATAAGAAGTTCGACCACATCGTCGTCGCTATCGAGGAATCGAAAGATGTCGATTCTATGACGGTCGATGAGCTCATGGGTTCGTTGCAAGCCCATGAAGAAAGACTGAAAAGAAACAAGTCTGAACCGGTGGAGGAAGTACTCCAATCTCGATTGAATATCCGAGATGACAAAGGCCAAAGAAGTGACCCTGTGCAAACTCGATGGGTCAATCAAGATCGTGACCGAGGACGCGGTAGAGGCCGTTTCCAAGGAAGAGGTCGTGGACGAAGCAGAGGAGATTTCGCCCGAAGCAATGAGTGCTTTCATAATCAAAGAAGTACTCGTGGAAGAGGAAGAAACACAAATAGCCGGTATGATAAATCAAAGGTTCGATGTTATCGTTGTAATAAATGTGGCCATTATGCTTATGAGTGTTGGCAGAAAGAAAGTGCGGTGGCAGATGAAAAGGCGAACCTGGTGAATGATGGTGATCAAGTTCTTATGCTGGCATTTAAAGAAAATGCTGATAAAAAGAATGATACGTGGTACTTGGACACTGGAGCAAGTAACCACATGTGCGGCCGAAAGGAGATGTTCGTTGAAATGGATGAGACAGTAAAAGGAAAAGTCTCGTTCGGTGATAATTCTCAAATTCTTGTCGAAGGGAAAGGTACGATTTTAATTCATCTGAAGAACGGAACACGTCAGTTTATTACTAACGTGTATTATGTGCCAAAGATGTCGAGCAATATTTTGAGTTTGGGACAGCTTCTTGAGAAAGGATTTACTGTCCAGATGAAAAATCTTTGTCTTATGTTGAGAGATTGCAAAAATAAGTTGATTGCGAATGTGAAGATGTCGAAGAATAGGATGTTCACTCTGAACATCAAAGATGATATGTCTACATGCCTTCAAGCATGTGTAGACAATCCTTCGAGGCTATGGCATTTGAGGTTCGGTCATCTCAATTTTGGCGGACTCAATATGCTTTCTCGCAAGAAGATGGTGTATGGCTTACCGCATATTGATCACCCCGATCAATTATGTGAAGGATGTGTAATTGGCAAGCATTCTCGAGAAAGTTTTCCGAAGGAGTCGACTTATCGAGCGAAGAAGCCACTGGAGTTGATTCATTCTGATGTATGTGGTCCGATCACTCCTCAGTCGTACGGTAATCATCGCTACTTTGTTACGTTTATTGATGATTTTACTCGAAAGACTTGGGTGTTTTTCTTGAAAGAAAAATCAGAGGTGTTTGATACGTTTAAGCACTTCAAGAAAATGGTTGAAAAGGAGAGTGGTTATTTTATCAAGTCTTTAAGAACTGATCGTGGAGGAGAATTTACTTCTGGAGAATTTAATCAATTCTGTGATTACCATGGCATTCGACGTTTTTTAACGGCGCCGTATTCCCCACAACAAAATGGTGTGGCTGAGCGAAGGAACAGAACCATTCTCGACATGGTTCGCAGTATGTTGAAAAGCAAAAATTTGTCAAAGGAGCTTTGGGGCGAAGCTGTCAGATGTGCAGTTTATCTGCAGAATCGATGTCCCACGCAAGGACTCGATGGTGTTACCCCAGAAGAAGCATGGAGCGGGAGAAAACCTATGGTTTCTCATTTAAGAATTTTTGGGAGTGTTGCGTATGCTCACGTACCCGACCAGAAAAGATCGAAGTTGGAAGACAAGAGTAAAAAGCTCATTTTCATCGGGTATGATTCCTCATCAAAAGCTTACAAATTGTTTGATCCTGACACTTTGAAAGTATATGTAAGCAGAGATGTGAAATTTGATGAAGAAAGTTTGTGGGAGGAAAATCGACAACTTGTCAAAACTAGTCATGATAAATTTGTCGAAACCGTTCGTGATGATTCTGTCGAAATGGAGATTGAAGCTCATTCACCTTCTCCGATGTTCTCTCCATCATCGTCAGCTTCAACTTCAAATACTGTCGAAGAATCGCTAGCACCGAGATCAAGAAGACTTTCTGAAATTTATGAAGCTACCGATGAGCTTCACCTTATATGTTTTCTTGCAGATTGTGAACCACTTATTTTCGATGAAGCTGCCAAAGAAGAAAAATGGAGGAAAGCCATGGATGAAGAGATAGAAGCCATCGAAAAGAATAAAACGTGGCAACTCGCTGATCTTCCGAAGGACAAAAAGGCGATCGGTGTCAAATGGGTATACAAGGCCAAGAAGAACGAGAAAGGAGAAATCACTCGTTATAAGGCCAGACTTGTCGCAAAGGGCTACAAACAGAAAGATGGGATTTTTATTTCCCAAAAAAGATATGCTGAAAATATCCTTGAGAAATTCAACATGAAGAATTGCACTTCGGTTAATACTCCGATGGATTGTGGTGCAAAACTGTCGAAGTTCGATGAAGGTGTCGATGTTGATTCAACATATTTTAGAAGCTTGATTGGAAGCTTAAGGTATTTGACCTGTACCAGACCAGATATCATGAACAGTGTCGGAATTGTGAGTCGATATATGGAGAATCCGAAGACATCTCATCTTAAGGCAGCAAAGAGGATACTTCGGTACATCAAAGGTACTATCTCTCTTGGGTTGTATTATTATCAATCTGAACTATTTCAACTCAGAGGTTATTCAGATAGTGACTATGGGGGAGATGTCGATGATCGAAAAAGCACTACGGGCTTTGTATTTTATTTGGGTGAAACTGCTTTTACATGGTCATCAAAGAAGCAATCCAGTGTTACTCTGTCGACATGTGAAGCGGAGTATGTTGCTGCATCATCGTGTGTTTGTCATGCGATATGGTTGAGAAAGTTGCTCAAAGAAATCCATATGGAGCAAAAGGATGCAACGGAGATTTTTGTTGATAATATTTCTGCCATTGCTTTGGCGAAGAATCCAGTTTTTCATGAGAGGAGCAAGCATATCGATGTTCGATATCATTTTATTCGAGAACAAGTCAGCGACAAACAAATTGAAGTTGTGCATGTGAAGACCGGTGATCAAGTCGCAGATATTTTTACGAAACCTCTCAAGATCGAAGTGTTTCGGAAATTCAGAAGTTTACTTGGAATGATCGACGGAAGAGAATTTGGCTTAAGGGGGAGTTTTGTTGGGAATTAAGTCAAATTCATTAAGTGTTATAGTGACCGTTCGACTCCCATGGCATAATTAGTATTCCGATGTAATTATTGTTTTAGTAGACATAATTAGTTGAGTCTATCATCTTTTAGGATGTAATTGTTGTTTTAGGATGTAATTGTTGTTTTAGTCTTTTCACTTTCCTAGAGAGACTCAAGAGTTATGTTTTAAGTCTATAAATAGGTGAGTCTTGTAACCATTTCAATATGGGTGAATCGATTGTGAATACACTATATTGAAAAGCCACCTTCCGTCTCCTCTTCCTCGTGTGAACAAAGTTTCTTTGAGAGTGCTTGTTGAGAGCCCCACAGTCGATTTATCCCATCATTTGCTGCATAGCAGAAAGATGGATCGACACACGGTTCTCATGTTGCTGATGACACTGAACTCTAAATTATGTCTCTACTGCATAGAAAGAAAGCTCGAATTGGGGAATGCGCTTCAGACTGTGATGTTTTGTTCTGAAAGTTGCTATCCTTTGACAGGATTATGCCATCAAGACCAAGAAGAAACATGTTATTGTCTAAAAGCTCTCTACTTAATTTGACAAAGCTAGAACTTCTCGAAAGTGAGCTATTGAGAATGCCTTCAGGATATATGTAATGCGCCAAATTACCGAGTGAAAGCAGACATACCGGCCTAGGGATAATGAAGCCAGAGAACAAGTTCCAGAAGCTCAGGAAGGACATCACAATGGCAGCGATCTGTTGGCTCCTCATCAACGCTACTACCATCATCCCATGCTCGGTGAAGTAGATGAAGCCCATCAGCATGAAGTAGTAGAACCACAAGAACTTCCCCGCCTTCCCCTCGAACCCAATCATCTAGTAAAGGAGAAGACTGTAGACAAATATCTGAATCGCTATGTAAATTGTCTCGATGGCCACCTGAAATGATCATCGTATGCTGTTCAGCCTCCACATCATGGGGGTGGTAATTGTGTTCTTCTATCTCTTTTATGCCTCAAAGAGGACTCGGCCTTGTTAAATCACTGTGTCCGTGCTTGAGCAAATGCGTATGGCAGCGGAATACATTCAAGCGGCACGTTCACGGTAGAAGACCATCCTCTCAATGGAGACAATAGGCTGCACAGTAGAAGCATTTGTGGCCCCAAGAAAAAGCACAGCTGCATGCGTGGCTCCCAAAAGTCATTGCTCGGGAAAACGTCATTGCTCGGGAAAACGTTCCGTGCGCATATGAACCCAAACCCAATCGCCGGGTTCAAACACTACTTTCTTACGCCCTTTGTTGGCTTGCTTTGCATATTGTTCTGTCTTGTGTTCAATATTCAGCCGTGTCTTTTCATGCAATGTCTTCACAAACTCGGCCTTCTTAGCACCATCTAAATCCACACGCTCTTCAACAGGCAAAGGAGTTAAATCTAACGGAGTTAATGGATTAAAACCATAGACAACCTCAAACGGTGTGAATTTAGTAGCAGAATGCACGCTCCGATTATATGCAAACTCAACATGCGGTAAACAATCTTCCCAAGACTTAATGTTCTTCTTAATGATAGCACGTAACAATGTCCCTAAAGTCCTATTAACTACTTCAGTTTGACCATCAGTTTGTGGATGACAAGTACTAGAGAATAAAAGTTGTGTACCTAATTTCTTCCACAATGTCTTCCAAAAGTAGCTAAGAAATTTAGTATCTCGATCAGAAACAATGGACCTAGGCATGCCATGCAAACGCACAACCTCACAAAAGAACAAGTCAGCAACATGTGATGCATCATCGGATTTATGACATGGTATAAAATGAGCCATTTTTGAAAACCGATCTACAACCACATAAATAGAATCCTTACCATGCTTAGACCTAGGCAATCCTAACACAAAATCCATAGAAATATCAACCCAAGTATGCGTCGGGATAGGCAAAGGCGTATACAAGCCATGTGGTTTAGTTGTAGACTTAGCCTGTTTACATGCAATGTACCTTTCACAAACACGTGTGACATTTCGTTTCATATGTGGCCAATAAAAATGTTCATGCAGTACTTCATAAGTTTTGTTGATTCCAAAATGCCCCATTAAACCACCACTATGCGTCTCTCGCACCAACAACTCTCGCAAAAAGCATCTAGGCAAACATAACTTGTTTTCACGAAAGAGATAGCCATCATGCCTATAGAATTTTTCAAACGCAGCATGCTCACAAGCTTCAAACACTCTTCCAAAGTCATCATCATCAGTATATATCTCTTTGATATGCTCAAAACCTAGGCACTTTGCTCCTAAAGTAGTTAGAATTGCGTACCTTCGAGAAAGTGCATCGGCTACCACATTTTCCTTACCTTTCTTGTACTTGATTACATATGGAAAAGTCTCGATGAACTCCATCCATTTAGCATGTCTTTTGTTCAACTTTTGCTGTCCCTTCAAGTACTTTAATGTCTCGTGGTCGGTGTGGATCATGAATTCTTTTGGCCACAAGTAATGTTGCCAAGTCTCCAAAACTCGCACCAAAGCATACATCTCCTTATCGTAAGTTGGATAATTCAATGTTGCTCTGCTTAACTTCTCGCTGAAATAAGCTATGAGACGTCCTCCTTGCATCAACACAGCTCCAATTCCTGTACCAGAAGCATCGCATTCTATTTCAAAAGTAGCACTGAAATTTGGTAAAGATAACAAAGGAGCATTAGTTAGCTTATCCTTCAACAGATTGAATGCTCTCTCTTGCTCTTCTCCCCACGTGAAACCCACGTGCTTCTTGATGACCTCGGTTAAAGGTGCGGCGATGGTGCTGAAATTCTTCACAAATCTGCGATAGAAACTGGCTAAGCCATGAAAGCTGCGCACCTGTCCTACAGTCTTAGGTGTTGGCCATTCTTGGATCGCTTTCACCTTCTCTTCATCAACATGTATTCCATCAGCTCCAACAACAAACCCTAGAAATACTAATTTGTTAGTCACAAAAGAGCACTTCTTCATATTAGCATATAGTTGCTCGGCCCTTAAAACCTGTAAAACAGCTCGCACATGTTCAATATGGTCATCAAGGCTTCGACTATATATCAAAATATCATCAAAATAGACAACCACAAATCGACCAATATAAGCACGCAGAACATGATTCATAAGTCGCATGAAAGTACTAGGTGCATTAGTTAAACCAAATGGCATGACTAACTACTCATACAACCCATACTTGGTCTTAAATGCAGTCTTCCATTCATCCCCTTCTTTCATTCTAATCTAATGATAACCACTTTTCAAATCAATTTTAGTAAATATGCAAGCTCCATGTAACTCATCTAACATGTCATCTAATCTAGGAATAGGATGTCGATACTTTACCGTAATATTGTTGATTGCTCGGCAATCGACACACATTCGCCAAGTCCCATCCTTCTTTGGCACTAACAAAACAGGAACAGCACACGGGCTAAGACTTTCTCGCACATATCCTCGTTCCAGTAATTCACTAACTTGCCGCTGAAGTTCCTTTGTCTCTTCAGGATTACTTCGATATGCGGGTCGATTAGGTAATGGCGCACCAGGTATCAAGTCGATTTGATGCTCTACGCCTCGAATCGGTGGTAGACCTCCAGGAACCTCATCAGGAAAGACATCATCAAATTCCTGCAATAAAGACACGACAGAACTAGGCAAACTCGTGTCAAGATCGTTAGTAGTAAACAATGCCTCCTTGTACAAAAGTACAAGCATCGGTCGGTCCAGAACCAAAGTTCTCCTCACTTCGCTCGATCCGGCATAGAAATTCTTTTCTCTCTTTTCTTTTCTCTCTGCTTTTCCCTCGGCTTTTACCACTCTGTTTTTCTCCGTCTCTCATTTTCCTTGCGTCTCAGACTCTCTACGCAAGCTCTCAGTTTTCTCACTTTTTCTCTCTTTCTCAGCCTCACGTTGTAGTTTCAATTGATCCTCATACACCTCAGTAGGTGTCATTGGCATCAAAGTGTAAGTCTTCTGATTCATCACCAATGAATATCGGTTAGTGTATCCATCATGATGTACCATCCGATCATACTGCCATGGTCTACCAAGTAAAAGATATACCGCTTGCATAGGTACAACATCACACACCACCTCATCTTTATATCGTCCTATCTCAAATGGAACTAGGACTTGCTTCGAAACTTTCACTTCACTACTATCATTCAACCACTGAAGTCTATATGGTCTAGGGTACTTTGTAGTTTTCAATCCTAGTTTCTCCACCATAGTACAACTTGCCACATTTGTACAACTACCTCCATCAACAATTAAACTACAAATCTTACCATTCACCAAGCATCTTGTATGGAACAAGTTATCACGTTGCTGGTGATGCTCCTCCTCCTTGACTTGCACACTAAGAGAACGTCTAATCACCATCAATTCACCCTTGACTGGCATCTCGACATCGCTACAGTCCTCCAATGGCGGCATGACATCATCATCTTCCTCCTTGTCACTTTCAGATTAAACATCTCCAGGCCCAGTCATTATCATCACCTTCCTATTAGGGCATTGATTTGCCATATGACCCCTGCCTAAACACTTGAAACATTTAATTTCATGAGTTCTAGTGTTAGGATTTTCAGTTTTACCTGAAACCGGATTCGAACCAACTCTGCCATCTTTCTCCTTCTCCCTTGAAGTTTCAACCTTGGTGTTGTTTCCCTTCTAGTTCGGCTTCTCGTCTCTCTTCCAATTGGGTTTCCAATTCGAGCTTGAACCTCCACCACTCCTGTAATTTTGGTCCAACTTCAATTGCCTCTCTACTTTGATAGCTTTGTCCACAAATTCTTCCAACTCGACATAATGTTGCAGCTCTACCACCCTTGCTATATCTCGGTTCAAACCACATAAGAATCGTGACATAGTAGCTTCGCGGTCCTCTACCACATTAGCACGGATCATGGAAATCTCCATCTCTTTATGGTACTCTTCCACGCTCTTGTTACCTTGTGTGAGATTTTGCAGTTTATGAAACAAGTCTCTATGGTAATGACTTGGTATGAAGCGCTTCCTCATCACCGCTTTCCTTTCATCTCATCCCACGTTTCTACCGATCTCTCACCATTGCGTCTCCTGCTATTCACAAGTTGATCCCACCAAATTATAGCATAATCAGTGAATTCAACAGCTGCAATTTTTACCTTCTTGAGCTCCGAATATCGCTGGCAGTCAAATACCATCTCTATTCGTTTCTCCCATTCTAGGTATGCATCAGGATCATTCTTTCCTTGGAAAGATGGAATCTTCATCTTGATATTGCTAAGCTCATCATCTTCTCGATGTCTGAACTCTCGGCGTCTGTTTCTCCTCCCAAATCTGTCATCTCGATCATCTTCTGTATCAGACACATATTCATCGTCAAATTGTCGCTGCCATCTGGGTTGCGCCCTAGGCTCATCTCGCTGATTTTGTGGCCTCCCTCGTGGTGGCTCTTGTTCACCATCAAGTCTCGTCTCACACCACACAACTCGGTTGCTAAGGGCTTCAAGTTGTAAGCTCAACTGCTGAATGCCTGCTAAAATCGCATTATCCCTTGGATTGGTGCCATCCTCCCTTTGATTTACGCTTTCTTGGTCTGCCATGATTTTTTTTTTTAACCTGCAAGAAAATGTTAGAAATAAAAGAAATCTCACCACTCCCTCATGTGTTTCGCTAGAGATGTTTGTCACTCCCCTCGTGTTTAACTCAATCTAGGCTTTTTCTTCCCTCAATTAATCTTACACACTCTTGTCTTTTTCCTCTCGTTTCTCTTCTTTCAAGCTCTTTATCAGACTAGAATTCCATTCTCACAAGCTCCTCATAACAGTCGACTAAACCACCATGCAAGATCAATTCAGCAATATACTGCTCAATTCAGCAATTCAGCAACTTTTGCTAGATTTGAATTTAGGTTAATGTTTGCTGCTATTTTTTTTTATTCGGTCCAACTAACAATAATAATAATAAAAAGAAACGAGTCGTCCTCTTGATTTTTTTTTCAGCCTCTTTTTTTTTTCAATTTTTTTATCGATTTTTTTTTTCACCGTTACTCTTTTTTTTTTTGTTTTTTTTACTGATTTTTTGGCTGAATTTTTTTTTTGACGAACTCAATACAATCAAAACAACTAGGACCGAAAACCTTAATTTTATAAACCCTAGATCCCCAATTCAGAATCCTAATTCGATTAGTAACAGATCCCCAATTCTATAAACCCTAATTTTATAAACCCTAGATTGCTGAATTAAAATCAATAAAAGTAAGATAATAACTAGATCTTGTAGAACCAGCTCTGATACCAGATGATGTGAATCGCTGTGGAAACTGATCGTTCTACGAAGATCCAAGGGTTGCGAATTGCTAACCTTAACCCCCAATCGAACCTGTGATTGGTAACCTCGGTATAAGCGTGACCTGTTGACGAACCTGTGTCAACCAATCCACGCTATAGACGCCACGAACAAGAAAATTCGCAATCTTGCTCGATAAGTCGATCGATCGCCACAAGGAAGCCTTGATAAGATCTTGTCTTCAAGAGAACTTGAAGAAGAGAAAACCTCTCTATATAAAATTCTGAATTAATGTTATGTTTTCAGAAACTCATAAGCACCCTTATATATGGTGCTAACCCTAAAAGGCAAAAATTACAAAAATACCCTTAATTAATAAAAATTCGCCTAAAAATAGAAAAGGCCTAAAAGTCCATCTAAATGATGCTGAATAGTTGAAATTCATCGCAGTTTATGGCCACAGGCCATGAGTATTGATCAGGATGCCGTTTCTCTTCAGCTGACCAAATTTGAGCTCATTCAGAGCTCATTAACCCCAAATCCGTTCAGAATTGTGAGGTTAAATGTAATCATGTTGCACCAAGGAGCTTCAGAATCTTCAATTCTCGAATCAAGATCACCTCCATTCCAAAGATCTTGAACCATGATGCCGATAGCTTGCTTGAATTCCCTCGCTCTCGCTCGAGTAATTGGACCAAGCGGAGAGAGCAACGAGTCCCTAGCACCTCCTCCTCGATATGGTTCGATGTCCACATCAAGATCAATCTTAGGCAAAGTTTGAAAATGTAGGTCTAATGGATGACTTGCATTTCTATCATCTAATGATGTGGAATCGATTTCTGTTTGGTCACTTTGAAGAATTCACTTAGCCCAACACATAAGATGGAAGAAGTCAGAACTTACGTCTGGTCTCCTTTATTCCAGAATATCACACCGAACAAAACGCCGATGACTATGGTCATGAAGAACGGAATGGCATTGTACTGAAGATTTCTCCAGTAAGACCAGTGGTGCTTCTAGAAACAAGGCTTGCACTGAGTAAGGAAAGGTTGCTAGTACTCGGATGGAAAGTAAAGATCCTCGGAGCCTGGAGCTGGGGTACTAAGCTCTTTGATCAGTTCTTGGTTCCTCCTGAAATTGATTCAAAGAAAACGCAATTGTTGAATTGACGTTGGCCTTTATGAGCAAATTATTTCCATTACGCATTTGAAGCTTGGATCTTTAAGAAACTTACTCATAAAGATCAGAGTTTGCATAAATGTCTGCGAAGTCCACATCGAGCTGAGCCTCTACTGCTGGAACACTCACTTCCAGCATCCATGTGGCCGGATTGTAACCATCCCCGATCTTCGGAACCCCTGGGACAGCCTGATGTAATCTACAAATTTAGCAGAATTCAAGAATTACCTGCAGATTCCGAGGGAAATGGCGACTTGTAGACGCTAGTTATTTTGGAAACAGAAAAAGCTCTCCACAAAAAATTCTATGAGCTTGTGGGAATGGCCACCACGAGGTCCAGCATAGATGATTCGGCCACCACTTTTCAATTTTCATCAATAGCAACTGCAATAGGCACATTTCTGAGTAAATTACTCAATAGCAAGGCATTTCAAACAACATAGATAATAACGTCGAAGGATTAGCGATCAAACCTTGTCAAAAGCTTCAAAAATGTCGATGCTCGGCTGGTGAATCGTGCAAACAACGGTCCTCCCTGTATCTACCGTGTTCCTCACCGCAAGCATTATGATGGCGGCCGCTCTAGCATCAAGACAGGAGGTTGGTTCGTCCATGAAGATAATAGATGGGTTAGCCACCAACTCTACAGCTATTGTCAGCCTCTTTCTTTGCTCAATCGAAAGGCCGTCGAAACCAAAAAACCCGACAAGCGCATCCCTGATCGGTTTGAGCTCGACCAACTCCATAACATTTCCATAAACATCTGTTACAACATTAGAAGCACAAGGCCAAAATAGAAAGATTATTAAACCATCTGATTTCAAGTTTCTCCAAAGGAGAGACTGTGAACTAGGCGCTAACAAAAGTGGGGCGTTTCAAGAGACAAATATTCCCTACCTTGTGAGTTTCAGTTTTAATGTTGGAAGAAAGACGAAGCCAGGCTGAATATAGGAGGGATTCGTAGACAGTGACATTAGGCGATTGAATGTCATTCTGTTCACAGTAACCGCTGACCCTAGCAAACGTCGATCGGTTTTTAGGGTATCCGGAGATGCTAATACTTCCTTCTATGTTGATACGGATAAAGTCGGCGATTTACATAATATTATCTATGTGATATTACGTGATATTACGTAATCTTTATTTTTAGACAATTTGTTAATTTTAGTGATATTTTGTAATTTTGGATAAGGTGGTTTTATAATCCCAGTGGGGTTAGGTTTAACACCCTATATAAAGTGTGTTTTGATGTTTGAGCAGACAGAATATATTTTTGATATTGAATTTTTGAGATTTTCTCTCTCTAAGCAAGATTTGCTTCTATCTTCGCTGAACGCCGCGTCGGGTGGTATCAGAGCCTATGGCGACTGGCGGTGGTCTTCGCGACGATGCTCGGAAGACTGGAGCGCCGCGTCAAGTGGTATCAGAGCCTATGGCGACTGGCGGTGGTCTTCGCGACGATGCTCGGAAGACTGGAGCCCCAATCCTTGGGGACGGCGAGCTGCAACGTTTGGAGCAGCGTTTAATGGAACGCATAGATCGTTTCGGAGCACGATTTGACAAATTGGAAGATCGATTCGACGGTCCTGGCGTTGATGTGAACCGGAATCGGCGGAACGACAGAAGGCCGGGTGCAGATCTTGCTCGCGGTGACCCTGTCAGGCATGTTCCTATCCGCAGGCAGAATAACCCTTTATTTTCAGAGAGTTCTTTCGACGAAGGACGTGCTGATTATGGAGGATTTCGAAGGGAATACAATGGAAGAGATGGCAGACGATATTACGACGATCGTGAAGGTAACGACTTTAATTTCAAAGTCGATATACCTTATTTTGATGGAAGTCTAGATATAGAAGAATTTCTGGATTGGATTACTAGCATTGAAAAATTCTTCGATTATATGGAGATCCCTAGTGAGAAACGGTTGAAATTAGTAGCCTATAGATTGAAAGGAGTTGCATCTATATGGTGGGAGAGATTGCAGAATACGAGGAAGTTAGAAGGAAAAGAGAGAGTTCGAACTTGGCATAGAATGAAGAGGCTACTGAAGCAGAAGTTCCTTCCACCCGACTATAAGCAGTTCCAGCAGAAATTAATGGGTTTAGAACAAAATCATGATTTTTCCTGGCGTTTGCAAGATTTTCCTGTTGTTGAATCTAGAGGAGTTAGTGAATCGAGTGAAGAGGCTCAGTTCTTGCTTCAACCTCGCATTATGCCATCTGTCTACAGAGCTTGTTTGACGAACTTCGAGGATTCAGAGAAGAAGAGCGAGTATGATTGTGTACGCAAGGTTTCGGATCCAGGTACAATGGTAGAAGACTTCGTGTTAGAGAAAGGCGACGAGGTCGACCCTAGCGACGTTCCCCATGAGGCAGAGCGGATGCTGACATACGAGGTGGATGACTCGAATTTTGCCGCGTTCGATGACGAGGCACCAATTTTTGACCCAAATGCGGATGGCGGCGATGGAGGCGCAAAGGAGGTCGATGAGACCATTGGCGACATTCCCCAGGCAAAACCAAATTTGGTTCCTGAAGATGCGCAGAAAGCCGATGTTTCGGGGAGCACTGTTGATCAAGGTAATTATGTTCCTGAAACTGATGATTTTGGTGGCGATGAGTTTGTTGTTGTGGATTAGGTTGATCATAATGCGTTAGGCGCTAGGTGCATTTATGCGCAAGATGCAAAACTCAAAGACCTAGCCCTAGCGTCTAGAGAGATTTATGAAGATATTAAGTTGGATGTGAATTTGTCCGTGGTCAAGTCGGATCCTATGGTAGAAAATAGCATTGAGGAATCTGGCGAACGTGCTAGAGAACTCCATTTGGAAAATTGCCCAAAGGATTTGCAGGAAGACTTCATGGGTGGAGATTATATGCAAAGGATGGAGTTGATACAGGACTTGAGGTTTGAAACTGCTACGACAAGGATTAAAGCAACCCCGATGAGGAGTTTCTTATTGCATCAGGTATATATCCACCTCAGATATGAGTACATGAGCTACGAGAATTGTCTGTGAAGTTTGAAAGACACCTAGATTCAGAGATAATTGATTTCGAGGTTTTGGGTGATGACTACTTCGCCTTCCTATGTGCGGATTGTTCCGTCTGTTTACGGGCTAGTATGGTGGCTGCTTCTCTACATCGAACCATGAATAATGTAGGGCTCAAATTGATGTATTACTTGATTCGTTGGAGAGGTCGTCCCAGGCGAAGCAGACTTCGCGATCTTGAATACAAGATTGAATTTGAAGAGATTGAATCGAAGATGAGCCAGATTCGAGTACGAATCTTTTTCCTAGCATGGGATAATGATGCGGATAAAGTCGGCGATTTACATAATATTATCTATGTGATATTACGTGATATTACGTAATCTTTATTTTTAGACAATTTGTTAATTTTAGTGGTATTTTGTAATTTTGGATAAGGTTGTTTTATAATCCCAGTGGGGTTAGGTTTAGGGTTAACACCCTATATAAGATGTTTTATGATGTTTGAGCAGACATAATATATTTTTGATATTGAATTTTTGAGATTTTCTCTCTCTAAGCAAGATTTGCTTGTATCTTCGCTAAACGCTGCGTCAGGTATCTTCGCTGAACGCTACATCATATGTAACCACATGTCTTCCTTCCACCTAGCACATCCATGAGGGTTGTCTTTCCTGCACCATTAACCCCAACCAGTGCTGTGAGGACCGCTGGTCTGAAAGTGCTGCTAACATCTCTCAACAATTGGAGCTGGTTTTCCTCGACTCCTCGACTCTTCATTTCCTGGTATCATGAAACATAGTAGCTCTCAACCCTACTCTTTTGCCTAGTTCAGTCCAGCAAAATCGCAAGTTAAGTAAAATTGGACAAGAGTTACACCAGACAAAAGAAAAAACAAAAAACGACAATGAACGATCGTGTGTAGTACAAAAGATTTGCTCAAGCTCATGGTTATTTTTAGGAAGAAGTTACTGCTTCCAAGATAAGTATAGATTGTTTAGGAGAATGGGACTCACCGCAGGCATATCCAGGTTGTAGTTCACATGGTTGAGCGCAAGCGAAAGGGGTTGGAATGGCAGAACCATCCCTCTTCTCTGTATATTCTATGAAGTGCTAACGATTTGTGAAGAACTTCTGACTTGCATATAGATTCCTGGGATTTCATGACAAATGTAAGAGACCAGGCAACTCCTTTTTTCAACAAATGATCAGGCAACTGATTTCGAAAGTCAATTATAGAAATTCTTCGACCCTAGTTTTCTTAGGAAATTGATCTATCAGCTATACGATCAGGACTATAGTCTAGCAAGTTTATCGGCAGAAGGACAGCAGAAGTGTCAATATTTGTGTACGACGCTCACTTTAGTGCCATTTTTTTTCGTCGGCTCACTTAAGTGCCAATATTTGTCTTCGGCGATCACTTTAGTGCCAATTCCGGCCAAAAACGATTGGTTAAGTGCCAATTCCGGCCAAATAATATACGTGTCATTTTTTTAAAAAAAAATCAAATACACGTGGATTTTCAACCATTACAATAGTTATTTTTTTTAAAAAAAACTTAAATTATAAAATACCCTAAAAATGAAAGAAAAAAAAAACTCGACTCCCCCTTCTGCCATCGTCTTCTTCTTCTTCTGTTGGCTTCTTCTTCTTCTTCCTTGGTCTTCCTTGTAGCCCCATCAGCGCCACCTGCACCACCGAGCCTCGCCTCACCGTCGTTACCCGCCGCGCCTCATCGACTCGACACCAAGCCGCTACCCTGTGACGCCGAGATCCACGAGCCCCAACCGCGCGAGACCCACTCGCTGCTCAAGTCCCTCCGCCACTACCAGCAGTGGTCGGTCTTCCTGGACGCCTACCGAGCTCGCCGTCCCGAGCTTGAGTCGCGAGACGCCCGAAATTCCTCCGACCCACAACCCACCAAGACCCACAGAATCCAGATCTGCGAATTCGAACACCCGATGTTGTCCTAATCGTCCCGACGGCGGTTACCGACTCCTTCGGCCATTCGCCTCTGTCCCCTGCATAAGCTTTCTCAACTGAGCTCCTTCAGCCGCTCGACGACTTCCCGACCAAGACCCACAGATCCAAGAACCCAGATCTGCGAATTCGAAGACCCGACGTTGTCCGAATTGTCCCGACGGCGGTTACCGACTCCTTCGGCCATTCACCTCTATCCTCTGCCTAAGCTTTCTCGGCTGAGCTCCTTCAGCCACTCGGCGACTTGCTCCAGAAGCCGCCATCAGCTCCGACGCCTCAAGTCGGCCGCCGCTCCATGAAACCCGAAGCCACCCGACGCCCATGTAACCCACTCCGACTTTTGCTCAGTCCGTCGCCCCGGCAACCCCTCTCGGCCATCCCCCACCCCTCGCCGGCCATGGCGGGGGCGGCGGCGGCGAGGGTCACCCCCTCGCCGCTGTAAACCTTTTTTTTAAATTTAAAATTTTGGCTTTTTTTTTTAGTTTTTTAGTTCATTTAATATTAAGTATTTTCACTGATTTTTAATTTATTTTTTTCTAACGTGGAAGCTCCGGCAAGCCACGTAGGCGCCACATATGCTTTCCGGCAAGCCACGTCGGACTTGGCACTGAAATGATCGTTTTTTTAAAAAATTGGCACTTAAGTAAGCCGACGAAAAAAAATGGCACTAAAGTGAGCGCCGTACACAAATATTGGCACTTCTACTGTCCTTCTGCCCAAGTTTATCAACTAAAATAGCCTAAAGAAGAAAAGCATTGAGCAACTGATGAATTTTGAAAATGTGAAAAACCTTCTTTTGCATCTTGAGAAGACAATGATTTGTTCTTCTTCTTATCTGCCTCTTCATCCAATACAACTGCTTTTGTATCCCCCACAGCTGAAAGCAATTTCATGCAGGGAGTGTCAACACTGTTACATCACTCATGTATTTGCATTGATATTATTATGTATCCGACTTATGATTTAACCAAGTCAATGCTGCAGTAAACAAGATGTTGAAGAGGAGTGAAGACCCAAACAGCACTCCTATGCAGATCCAATACCAATACTCTTGCACAAAGAAGCCTCGAGACTTTAAAAGCACTCTTCCAACTGTGGGCTCATTAATTCTAGGATCCAAATTAGGCTGCAGTTCATACGATGGCAATCAGGTTTCAATAATGCATTACCCGTGTATCATAAAGGCAACTGATTGCTGAAAGAACAAACAGATTTTACCTTGCTCCATCTTTCATCGAGGAATTCATTCATCACTATAGCATTTTGCCCATACATCACAGGAAAAATGTAATATCCCCATCTTATCCATGGCTTGATGTCGTCTATAAATGCAGGGACAAGAAACATGTCCACAATAAATTTAAAATTATTGTAGGAGCCAAAACCTAGTAGAATCGATTTAACGGCGCACGAGAATCTGTGAGCAGCCCAGAAACAAATGCTTTAGTCAACAAATAGACATGGTTAGCAAAAATATGAGGTAAATTGTACTTACCTTTGGCAACAATAAATCCTCCAAATATGAAAACCAGTTGCAAAGTGAAGGTTCCCAGGGCATTCATGACAACCTGAGTTCGCCCGAGTGCAGCAATGAACCTAAAGAGGGACAGTGCCATATGATGGATGCCGAAGAGTGCCAAGAATTGCTTGAAGAACGTGATAAGAGTAAGATTGATTAGTTTCCTAGACTTTTCCAGACTTTTACTTCTTATCAAGCACAAGCCCTACTCTTATGAGTAAATATCCTAAGAAACATTAGCTCGAGATAACTATCTATGATGGAGAACCCAATAGCGAATTTCCACGTACCTGCTAAAGCAATGGTGTAGTATGTTAAGATGATCCAAATCCCTGATTCCATGAATGACAATGGAATTCGGAGGACCCAAATAGGCAAGCCGAAAGCCAAGCAGGGTAAAGCAAGGAAGCTCTCTGCTTATAAAACACAGGAAGCTTGAAAGCGGTCATTGCAAGTTCTTCCATACCATTGAACATGACATTAATCAAGCTGAAGTAAAGTGCTCCAATCGTCCACAGAAATGTGTATCGATAAGGTTGGTTCTTCTTGAACCAATACTGTTCTTGATCTTTCTTGGCCGTCGCTTCTTGCAAAAAGTCGGCAACTCCTTTCATTTCAGGGCACTTGAATCCCATGTGCTCCAAAAACTCAAGGATTTTCTCTCATGGACCTTGGTTGGTAGATGACTTGACCCTCCGAGGGAAGGATAATGTCATCGAAGAGATCGTAGGCCTCAGGTGCCAACTGAAGCAGTGAGATGATCATGGTGACATCCATTATATGAACCATCTGCCTCATGAATTTTTAGAAGTACACGTCGAATACCAAAATTTGTATATAACGCTCACTTTGATATCAAAATTTTTCATCGGCTCACTTAAATACCAAATCGAAAAAAAAAAAAAGATCACTTATGTGCCAATGGCGAGAGATTCCCATAAAAAAAAATATACGTGGCATTTATATTTAAATCATTGCAGTGCCATGTCATTTATAATTTAAAAAAATAAATGCATGTGGACTGCACGTGGCAATTTTAATTAGAAAAATCAGTCCATGTGGCAATTTTATTAAAAGAGAAGTCCACATGACAATTCCATTAAAACAATATTCAATCTTAAAAATAAGGTATAAAATAAAATAAAAACAAAAATACCTCGCCGATGCCAGGAATTTTTTATATTTCTTTTAGTTTTTTGCTTTTTGTTTTTGTTTTTTTACTTTTAGCTTTTTTATTGGGGATTAGGATATTCTAGTGAGCCACTTAGATGCCTTGTAAGATTTACCACAAAACTCACTCTTGTTGGCACTCAAATAATTATTTTTCAAAAAATTGGTACTTAAGTGGAAAAAAAAAATAGCACCAAAGTGGCCATTGTACTTGAACTTTGACACTTCTAATATCCTTCTATCCTTAAGTACCAATAGTAAGAGATTCCCGTCAAAAAAATATACGTAGCATTTATATTTAAAACATTGTAGTGCCACGTTATTTATAATTTCTAAAGCACCATCTATCTCGCATCGTACTCAATGGGTTACCTTACGAAAAAAGAAAAAGAAAAAAAATCGTTTGTTTAGTACGATGAATGAATTTTGAAGAGGATCTAGTATTAATATTATTGTGAATTTTCGGTCTTGATCTCCAAAAAAAAAGAAAAAAAAAAGAGAAACTGTGAATAAAGGATAGTGTAAAGTGGGGAAGACATCAAGTCGAGGAGGAAGATAAGATGATCCCACATTGAAGTGATAAATAGTGGAAGCATGGGATCATGATAGGGGCGTTAATGCCTTGGTAAAATCCATAATTAAATGACAACTCTGTCCCTACTCTCACCCTACAGTCCTGTCTTCGGCCTTCTCTCGCTTGCATCGACAGAATAATATTTTCTGTTTGGCATAGTCCCCTTCTTTAATATTGAAGTTGTTTTGATTTGCTTTAAAATAAATTGTTTTTTCTTGAAAAAATATATATCTACATACATAAGGAAAAATACTATTTGTACTGTTTTAAGATTTCCCGGAATTTTGAGCCTGATTTCCATCTCTCGTATTCAAAATAATGAAGTAAATAACATGGATTTATAGATACAAAACTAAAAAACTTATCTCGAGGTCGTTCGAATAATATATCCACCGTGATATGATATCACAAAACTTTTTTCGATCTCGATATTAATGACACACACATACATATATATGTAGTACTAACTATGTTGACTGTGAAGAGAGACAGATGCAGCCTACAACTTTTTGATCAGTCTAAGTACCGTGTTGTTCAAATTAGCCCCCAAAATATTGACTGGAGAGAGAGGAATTGGTAGAAATGTTGGGAGAATTTGTTGGAGTTGGCGAATACTTCGGGGACCCTTGTTTCTCACACCGGGTATGCCCACGTGAGCTTAGGGAAACCAAAGTGTTATCCGACGACATGTGACCCATGCGCGCGGGATGCGGGGGTTCGGGGGCAGCGCCCCCGACACGGGTGTCCCGCTGCCCGGTCAACGGGTTTGGACTTTTATTTAAGTTAACCCGTATGTTATGGGCTTAATAGAGGTTTCGCTAGGTTTAGGTTTTTGGGCCCATTTAGGGCATATATATTTTGCTCGTTTTATGCTGATCATTGTAACGAGTTGAGAGGCTGTAAACCGAATATCATAGTGAAAATCTCTTGCAGGACGTAGCCCTATTCTGGGGTGAACCTGGGTAATCTCGTGCGTCATTCAATTTTCTTGATTTCTGTGTGATCGTTCTGATTCGGTGTGCGATAAATCCCATCAGAATTTACCAAAAAAGTCATCAACGGTCGCGCCACATCCCAAAATTGGCTGGATGGACTGAATTAGAACAAATGCAAAAGGTTTATGACTTAATTGTCCCAAAAAATAAAAGAATTGAGACTGAATTGGCACAATTATAGTAGATGTATGACTTTTTTGGTAATTTTTCCTAAAAATATTTGTTACCAAGACAAAATATACCATAGGTTTATGAAAATAAACACAGTATACCATATGATATATGTCCAGTTGATACATATTATGGTTTATTGGTATTTCCCAAATTCTGTCAACCAACTGAATCTTTTTTTTTTTTTTTTGCTCTTTAGAAGTAATGCTACACTCCTATCAGGCAAGATTGATTGAAGAAACATAGCAATTCCTTTTCAAGAATTTCATGCGCTTTTCTCAGTCATTTTCATTCTTTATTATAGCATCACTCTTATATCTGTCTCTAATCAACAAAATGAGAGTACTCTTTTGAGTTTATGAGATCCCACATATTCCCTTCCAATTGTTAGTTTTTTCATCATGGGAAGAGCTAATTAGCAGCCCAAATCAAAGAGGGCTAGTAAATTCCATCAAGTTAGGGACTTTTTATGAGCCTTAATCCATATGAGTCCACCAATATGCAATGCATGAAACTTGAAAGCTACAAAAAGGGCTAACACATCCATTTAATGAGAAATTTTCCTTTGTATTACATTGAGATAGACATGACAAGTGTTCAACTGAATCCAGTGGTCACTTGGATTAAACCACTCACCGTGTTTTGTTATTAGTATTCGATGCACAACATAACTAAATAGAGCGTAAAAGCGAGAAAGAAGTATGTAATTATATCCCGTCAATTTTAAGCTAAGGCTACATGATCTAGTAGAAGGTTTCATTATAATTAGTACCCCGCAACTCTCTATTACAATCATCAATTACCTATGTAGCACCGATACGACACGGGACACGATACGACACGACACGCCGATACGGCAGTTTTCAAAAAATAGAGAATTCCGACACGCCGGGACACGACATATATTAAATGTGTGTATATATATAAATGATCACTTTTATAAACTCTAAACATCACTATGTCTAAATGTCATAGCTATTTCACATTTGACATTCAGATATAATTGTTTTGCGGTAACGGTGACCCTAAATAGTAGGTTCAAACTTATAAGATCACATCATATTAAAAAAAAAAACCAGCTGGACGTGTCGGTACGTGTCCCGGACGTGTCGAAGCGTGTCGGACAGATCGACCGTGCCAGACACGGCTATTCTTTTTTTTGGGCCATCCGGACACGCGGCCCCCGTGTCCGGCCATGTCGCCGTGTCCGACACGCAAAAATTCTTCGGGTAGGCGTGTCCGTGCTACATAGTCAATTACATGAGAAAAATATAATATATAATAGTAGCTATATTCAGCGAGACCCTCATGCTTTCCTATCGATGAGGAGCTTGAATCACAACTCAACAACCATTGATTAGATCTAGTGCGGTTTCACATTTAAATGATATGATAAAATGGGTCATCAGAGGCTCAAGAATTTTGTTAATCGTTGGGCATTGGGCATGATGTATAACTGTAAGTCCTTATTCGCTCCTTTTCCTTTCCACACAATTCCCCACCGGGAATATAGCAATTGTGGCCAATTCCTTTCCTTAAGTCCACGTCAAATATATCTAAGATCTCCCACCACTAAAATGCACATATGAACAACACATGAAGCAACAACACCTTAGGGCAGCATTCGATGGCCAATTCAACATCACCTCTTCCCTCAAGATCCGACTTATAGGAGCTAGAAATTCCAGATGCCAATGCAAGCCAGCCCGATTCGCTTGACGAACTGATCGAATGGTGCATCGGAGGGCTCAGATTCAAGGCAATTCCTCCAAGCCATGCTTGTTTCGCTGGCTTGGTTCTTCGATGGACAATAGGCGTGCATCAGTGACTTCACTGATGCCGAGCTGACGTAGCACTGCACCGGCAGGGCTGGAACAACTTGCGTCTCAAGCTCCGATGTCTACGACGTCCCCGTCGGTTCGTGGGCTTGGGATGGGCCCGCTTACAAGTCCATCGTATCGGAATGGGCCCTGTTGGGAATCGCAAGAGTCACGACTCTTCGTAATCCAAGCTCATCGTAAAGTGGAGTCTTGGAAGATATTAAGTTGTTGCAATTATTATCTAGAGAATAGGAAGAGTCCTAGACGTTGTTATCTAGGAGATTATGTTCATTTATTAGCTTTAAATGTCATGTATCTAGACGTGTCTGTTCGTTTGTCTAGAGAAGTCGTAGAGTCATGCCTACAGCCTATAAATAGGCGTGTTTTGTAATCGTTTAGTAGAACATGAGAGTGAATAACATTTCCGGAATTTCCTTCTTCAAACACTTAGGTATCAGAGTGCTGCGCCTCTGAGATCCAACATTTGGTATCAGAGCCAGTGAGAGCCAGTTTGGCTAAGTTTTTTCTCTCGAGTCAGATGGCTTCTGTGAGTGGTACTGGGATGGTCCAACCTCAACTCCCGAGGTTCGATGGGAAGAATTTTGAGCATTGGAAGATCCAGATGGAGGTGCTATTCGGGTTTCAGGAGCTGACCGAGATTGTGGAAGAAGGATTCGAAGAGCCAGAAGCGGCAGCAAATTTGACAACGGAGGAGCAGAAGACGCTAAAAGAGAATCGTAAGAAAGATCGTAAGGCTCTCTTTTACATCTTTCAAGCGATAGATTCGTCAATCTTTGAGAAAGTGGCGAATTCGAAGACGGCGAAAGAAGCTTGGGGCAATCTCATCAACATTTACAAAGGCGTTGAGAAGGTCCAGAAGGTTCGGCTTCAGACTCTTCGACGACAGTTCGAGCTCCTTCAGATGGAAAAGTCGGAGTCCATTTCCGATTATTTCTCACGGACGTTGGCTCTTGTCAATCAAATGAAGGCCAATGGTGAGACTATTCGGGATCAACAGATTGTTGAGAAGATTCTTCGAACTCTAACTTTGCAGTTCGAATATATTGTGACTTCCATCGAAGAGTCACGAGATCTCTCTGTCTTGTCCGTCGATGAGTTGGTTGGCTCTCTACAAATGCACGAGCAACGAATCAAGGAGAAATCCAAGACGGTGGAGGAAGCTTTGCAAAGCCAGTTGGTGTTGCCTGATGAAAAGAAGAATCTTTCTAATCAAAGGAAAGATCCAAAGCAGCAAGAGAAGTATGCTGGACAACGAAAAGATAAGTCCCTTATTCAGTGTTTTAATTGTAAAAAGTATGGGCACTATAAATCTGAATGTCGGAGCAAGAAGACTGGTGGTCAAAAGTTCTATGCTAAGGTAGCAAGATCTGTCGATAGGCATGTCGATGGAGATGGTGAGCAAGGTAATGCTCTTTTATTCACATGTAATTCTGCGGTAGAGAACCAGAAGAATGTTTGGTACTTAGACACCGGGTGTAGCAATCACATGTGTGGCGAGAAGGAGTTATTCTCAAACTTCGATGACACCTTTCGTTCGGAGGTGAGATTTGGGAACAATACCAAAGTTCCTATCATGGGAAAGGGAACTATTAAAATCAAGGCGAAGGATGGGTCGGTTCAAAGCATTTCCGACGTCTATTATGTTCCCGGTCTTCGAGAAAATCTTCTAAGTATGGGACAGTTGTCCGAGCGAGGCTATCTCATGACCATTAAGGATGAGATTTGCACGGTTCATGATGGCAAAGGAGGATTGATTGCAAAGGTAAAAATGGCTCGAAATCGACTTTTTCCTTTGTATATTAACTATGCTACGTCATGTTTTAGTGCCTCGGTGCAAGATTTGACATGGCTTTGGCACAAGCGGTTCGGGCATGTGAATTTCGACAGCTTAAAGCTGTTGTCTCAGAAGAAGATGGTACGTGGACTACCTGAAATTTCTTCTCCGAAGGAGATTTGTGAACCATGTGTTGTTGGGAAGAAGTGCAGAGAAAGCTTCCCTTCGGGAAAATCATGGAGAGCGTCAAGACCGTTGGAGTTGGTGCACTCCGACCTCTGTGGACCGCTCGGTGAGTCGTCGAATCGGGGGTACAGGTATTTTGTTACCTTCATCGATGATTTTAGCAGGAAAACATGGGTTTATTTCTTGAAGCAAAAGTCAGATGCCATCGACGCTTTTAAGGAGTTCAAAGCCTATGTAGAGAAGCAAAGTGGGCATGGAATTCGGATTCTCCGAACTGATCGTGGCACGGAATATTTGGTTGGAGATGGTTTCTTCAAGCAGTGCGGCATCAAACATCAGTTGACAGCACGATATACTCCTCAACAGAACGGAGTAGCGGAGAGAAAAAATCGCACTATTGTTGATATGGTACGTACTATGCTCCATTCCAAACATTTGCCTAAGCATTTCTGGGCAGAAGCGGTTGCTTGTACTATTTACTTGTTGAATCGCTGTCCAACTAAAGGTCTTGAGTTCAAGACACCGACGGAGGTGTGGAGTGGTCAAATCCCTTCAGTTCAGCATCTTCGTGTGTTTGGGTGTATTGCTTACGCCCATGTGCCTAATGAACTTCGCAAAAAGCTTGATGAGAAGAGTGAGAAATGCATCTTTCTTGGTTACAGCAATGAGACGAAGGGTTATCGGTTGTATAATCCTATATCGAAGAAGGTGGTTATCAGTCGAGATGTCACCTTCGACGAGGAAGCTGAGTGGATGTGGAACAGGGAAGAGAAGAAGCAGTTTCATTTTGTCTTCGATGAGGAGGAGTCAGTTCAATCTGAACCAGCAACGAGTTCGATGCAGCCTACTTCGACAGCAGATCCTGTCGAAAATCCTGTTGAAAATCTTGTCGAAGATCGTGTCGAAAGTTCCTCCCGTCCACGGCGAGAACGAGTTTTACCTGCTCGTTTGAGGGATTATTCTTTGTCGAATAATGATGACCCATCTGATGAAGAAATTGTCAATTATGCTCTTTTTGCAGATTGTGATCCGACACACTTTAAGGAGGCTTCCCAAGATAGTGGTTGGATTCATGCCATGGATGATGAGATATATGCGATCGAGAAGAATGATACGTGGGAACTCACGTCTCTTCCAGAAGGCAAGAAGTCCATCGGTGTAAAATGGGTCTACAAAACCAAGCGTAAGCCTAATGGTGATGTTGATCGGTTGAAGGCTCGTCTTGTAGTCAAGGGTTACAAACAGAAACCCGGGATTGACTATTTTGAGGTATTTGCTCCGGTTGCAAGAATGGATACTATTCGTATGATTTTTGCTTTAGCAGCTCAAAGGCGCTGGAAAATACACCAAATGGATGTCAAGTCCGCATTTCTCAATGGCGTACTTGAGGAGGAGGTGTATGTGGATCAACCGGAGGGCTATGTCAAAACAGGACAAGAGGGCTTAGTCTACAGATTGAAGAAAGCTCTTTATGGCCTCAAACAAGCACCACGAGCCTGGTATACCAGAATTGATTCTTATTTCTTGACTCATGGTTTTATCCGCTGTCCTTATGAGCATACTTTATATGTCAAAGTTGGCTTGAATGGTGAAATACTCATTGTTTGCTTATATGTCGATGATCTCATATTTACTGGAGATTGTCAAGAAATGATTTGTGACTTCAGGGAGGCCATGACCCGTGAGTTCGAGATGACAGATATGGGTCTCATGTATTATTTTCTTGGCCTAGAAGTTACTCAATCGGAGGATGGTATTTTTGTTTGTCAACAGAAGTATGCCAAGGATATTCTTGAGCGTTTCAAGATGGCTACTTGTAAACCAATTAGCACTCCCATGGAGGAAAGATTGAAGTTGACAAAAGACGGAAGTGGTTCTGAAGTCGATCCCACGTATTTCAAGAGGTTAGTTGGGAGTCTACGATATTTGACTTCTACTCGGCCAGATCTTGTTTATAGTGTTGGGATGATAAGCAGATTTATGGAAGTTCCTAGACAATCACACTTGCAGGCGGCAAAAAGGATTCTTCGGTACATTAAAGGTACTGTGGATGATGGTATATTCTACACTTTTTCTAATGATTTTCAGCTTGTGGGATATACAGACAGTGATTGGGGAGGTGATATTGGAGAAAGAAAGAGTACTTCCGGTTATGTTTTCTCTTTAGGAAATGGGATTTTCTCCTGGTCTTCGAAGAAGCAGCAGGTGGTTGCTTTGTCCAGTGCAGAAGCAGAATATATAGCAGCGGCTTATTGTGCTACTCAAGCAGTTTGGCTACGTTCGATGCTCGCTGAACTTCGTCATAAGCAAGAGCATTCGACGGTGATTTATTGTGATAATAAGTCAGCCATAGCACTTGCAAAGAATCCAGTCTTTCATGGAAGAAGCAAGCACATCGATATAAAGTATCACTTCATTCGAGATCTAGTGAAGTCCAAGGAGATTGTGCTGCAGTATTGCAAGTCGGAAGACCAAGTGGCTGATATGTTTACGAAGCCGTTGAAGACAGACTCCTTCCTTAAATTCAAGAGAATGATCGGCATGGTCAAGATGAGCTCGGTTTAAGGGAGGCTGTTGGGAATCGCAAGAGTCACGACTCTTCGTAATCCAAGCTCATCGTAAAGTGGAGTCTTGGAAGATATTAAGTTGTTGCAATTATTATCTAGAGAATAGGAAGAGTCCTAGACGTTGTTATCTAGGAGATTATGTTCATTTATTAGCTTTAAATGTTATGTATCTGGACGTGTCTGTTCGTTTGTCTAGAGAAGTCGTAGAGTCATGCCTACAGCCTATAAATAGGCGTGTTTTGTAATCGTTTAGTAGAACATGAGAGTGAATAACATTTCCAGAATTTCCTTCTTCAAACACTTAGGTATCAGAGTGCTGCGCCTCTGAGATCCAACAGGCCCTCGAGTGTGCACGCTACTTCATCGCGGGCCTACCCACATCATGTTTCTACTTGGGCTGCCTAATAGGTGGTTTTGCATTCCCCACCCTCGCCGAATCCTCTCTTGGCCGGAAGAATTTGCTGGTCCTCTCGTGTTTAATAATGTCACTGGCCGCTCTGGCGACCTCATTTTCCCCCGGCGTTTGGGTCTACTCGGCCCTACGGTTCGTGAGTGGGTTCGGACGTGAATCAATCGGCACATGCGCGGTGGTTTTGTCCACGGAGATGGTGGGGAAGAATTCAAGAGGGCTAATTGGGATGATGGGCTTGTTCATCAACACGTTGGGACTACTATCCTTGCCGGCCATAGCATACCGCCTTAGAGATGCTTCATGGAGACATCTCTACGTTGCGACCTCCATACCCGCGCTCATCGACACCTCAGTAACTTTCTTCCTCGTGAGGGAGTCCCCAAAATGGCTCTTCATACAAGGCCGCGACAAGGAAGCCTTGGCGACACTGACAAGATTCACGCCGCCAACAAAGCACAGTAGACTCAAACTGTACCTGTCGAGGGAGCTGCACAAGCAAGAAACGACGAAATCGGGCCTTTACTCTTCCATGAAGCACATCCTCGAACGGCAATGGGCTTCGGCACGGTTGTTGAAGGTGATGGTGCTCGGGTTCGGCACCGGGATGATGGACTACGGAATGTTGTTGGGGGTCGGAAACCTTGGTTTCAACCTTTACCTAAGTGTCACCTTCAACGCCTTGGTAATTCTACGCTCGTACGTGGCTTCCTACTTCTTGATAGACAGATGGAAGAGGAAGAATTCAATACTTAGCTTCACAATGCTTGGTGGGTCACTCAGCATAATTTGTGCAACTGTGGGAAGGGGAAGCTTGTTATAGATAGGGTTTGAGCTGGCCTCATTCTTCTGCACGTGCGTGGCGTACAACGTGCTCTTGATCTACACCATCGAGCTGTTCCCCACACGTGTGAGGAACTCAGCAACATCCATGCTGAGGCAAGCTGCGATACTTGGCGTGCTGTTGGATCCAACGTTGATTTCAGCTGGGAGAGACATAAGGTATTTGACATTGTTAGTGTTTGGGTTGACCATCATTTGTTGTGGTTGTGTGGCTGTTTTCTTGCCAGAGACTTGGGGAGTGGCTCTTTGTGATACATTGGATGAACAAGAACAGAGAATCACCACAAGTTCATGAGAGTGTTTCTTTTAATTCATTTTTTTTTTACTGAATGTAATAAAAAGAGTTTATGTTCTCATATGTATGAGGCCATGGATAATAACTTGGGGTTGTTTGAAGCTGTTTTTGTCACTTGTGGACACAACACTGTGATAATTTGAGTGGCCCTAAAATCAGAAAGATCACCACATAAAATTCCAATCCGGTTGACATTGACTTAGCATGAACTTGGGAAATTAGTGTAATGATGATAGACTTTCAATTCAGCTTATAAAAAGGGCCTAATTGTCTTTTTTTTAAGGGGTCGGAATCTCATTGTCTTGAATAACCGCACAAGATATATTAGGGCACATTCATAATTCGTATTTAGGACAATGCATGTCAAATTTCAGAACTAATATAGATTTGGGATAGTCTATTATTTTCGTTAATTTTTTTTTTTAAAAAAATGTCATTTAGGTCACTTAGATTGCATATAAGAATGGTGGGTCTCATAACATGCATGTTAAGTGATGCTTGTCATTTAGCGAATCGCTTGTTGTAGGGTCAACGATTCAATAATCGCATCATGCACATAAATTTAATGGGTAAAAATACACTTTTAGTGCCAAAATTTTTGTACGAAAATCACTTTAGTGTCAAAAGTTTCAAACAGATCACTTTAGTGCTAACTTTTTCAAAAAATGATAACTTAAATGCCAACTTCTTTTAAAAACGATCAATTCAGTGCTATAGTTGACGTGGCTTGCAGAAAATCCGACACGTGATATTTTTATTATTATTTAAGCTGACGTAGCACATTAGAATTGGCACTAAAGTGATTTTTTTTAAAAGAAGTTGGCACTTAAGAGATTGTTTTAAAAAAAAGATAACACTAAAATGATCCGTATGAAACTTTTGGTACTAAAGTGATCCTTTTATCTTTGACTTGGCACTAAAGTGATCCGTTTGAAACTTTTGGCATTTAAGTGATCTCCGTACATAACTTTTGGCACTAAAAGTGCACTTTTCCCAAATTTAATGTCTTACAACATCGAAGAGCTCAAGGACTAGAACATGTCAGCGTCATGAATTATTCCATGCATTTAAAATTTCTTTCACATTTAATGTCTTTTCCAGATGAAAAAAGCTATTTTCACATGAGAAAAAATTAAAGTATTTTATAAATGAACATTTTTTTTTAATATAAGCACACATCTATTCAGACCACCCACTTTTAGTTTTGTCGTGAAAAGGAGGAAGATCGGAAAAATTATTCAAAAAAAAAAATCCTCAATCCATTATAAATGTATCAATTAAGTACTAAACCTTTTGAATTTATGCAATTCAGTATATCCGGCCAATTTTTTCTTGCCGACCGGCACTAACGTGAACTTTTATAAATAATATCTTAATAATTATTTAAAATTTTATAATTTCACGCC
Organism: Rhodomyrtus psidioides; assembly: GCA_021437785.1. NCBI lineage: Eukaryota > Viridiplantae > Streptophyta > Magnoliopsida > Myrtales > Myrtaceae > Rhodomyrtus > Rhodomyrtus psidioides. Next base: position 13,250,752 of record JAILYB010000004.1, on the reverse strand, counting down.
CTCGATAGATCTGGCCAAGCAACGGCGCCGCAACCCTTGCCACCTCGCCCGATCTGCGAGGGTCGTGACTGCCTCGCCCGATCTAGGAGAGCGACGCTGTAGCAGTCATCTCCCAGACCCGGCGAGGGCCACAAAGCCCTTGCCGACCCTAAGTGTTGCGAAAACAATTAAAGAAAAGAAAAAAAAATCATAAACGTTTCAAAAATATTATTAAAAAATTATTTCAAAGAAATGCACATCAACGTCGGCTAGCCAAAATTGGTCAGATGGACTGAATTGGCCCAAGTGCAAATGGTTTAAGACTGAATTGATTAAAAAAAAGGTTTAAAACTAAATCGGTACAATTGCAACACGTTTAGGACCTTTTTAGTAATTATCCCTAGGAAAGTCTATCCCAAATTTAAAAGAGCAAATAATGGACCATTTGTTGTTATAATCAATCTTTAAATGAAAAAAAAAAGTTTTTTGACTTACACTTTATACTTAGATCTTGATATCATGAAATTCGATTTTTGGCAAAAAAAAAGTATAAGAATTTGTTCGCACAAAGAAAATATATAGATATACACGACCTTTCGACAAGAAGAATATATGCGCACATTATCAACATATAGCCAGGATTGAGATCAAGCAATGGCGAATTCGACGCAGCTCCTCTCGGAGTTAGGAGTTCTAAACAGTGACGAAGTAAACCTCCAAACGCCGGACGAGATGATCGAGCGGTGCGTCTGTCGGGTTCGGTTGGCGGCAGCTCCTCCAAGCCCCGCTCGTCTCCTCGACCTGGTCCTTCGATGGACAACCGGCGTGCATTAGCAACTACAGCAATGCCCGAACCACATGCGACTCGGCCGGGAACAGGACTTTCTACAATTCCATCATAACGGAGTGGGGGCTCGAGTGCGCGATCTCCTTCATCACGGATCGCCCGGCCTCATGCTTGCACTTGGGCTGCCTGCCACATGTTGACACCTGATTTTTGACCAAGTCTTTTTCAGTTTTATTTTTGAAAAAATCACAAAAAATTCATAAAAAGTCAAAAAATTACAAAATCAACTTTGGTGGCCTTGGCCAAGCCCAAAGAACCATTCTTGACCAAAAAATAATTTTTCATATTTTTCACATTTTTTTAGTATTTTTAGAAAATAGGAAAATACTAGAAAAATCAACAAAAATACAATTTGAGGTCACAAAAATATGGAAAAATATCCAATATTTTTCCTTTTAATCCCTTGTATTTTTGACCTCGCAAAAAATCCAAAATCAGATTCAATCTTAGGTGTTCCTTTGTAGCCCGCACCATTGAATTTAAGAAAAAAATACCAATTGAGTCTTTTAATTTGCCATTTTGGCATTTTTTAAGATCTTGACATTCAATCTAACTGTCCCCTATTTCAATTTAGCCCAATTGTTTTCTAAATTTTCTCAATTGCACGGATTTGACAAAATTACATACTAAAATTGCATTTTAGTCCTTGAAATTAAGCATAATTGAAATTACTTTCAATTCAAGGGCTATCATTGCAAATTAAACATGTTACCCAATGGATTTCACCATTTTAAATCGATTTGAACAGGTGGTTTGACTCAATTTGATCATTTGCACCCTCAATTACACGATCCCCAATTTCCAATTAAATGAAAATTTGGGGGTTTTGTAGAAATTGATGAAAACTTTTGGGCAAAACCACATTTCTAGATAGAATTCATGTTCTAGATTCGATTTTGAGGTTCAATTGCAAAATTTTTCCATCAATTTGGGATTAATTTGAAAAATCCTGTTCGGAACCGGTTCAGACGGGTCAGACCGGCGGTCGGACCGGTCGAACCGGTCCAGAACAGTGTCATCTTCCCTGCTGAGCCTCCGTGCAGATGAACAATGATTGACTAAGTTTCCAAGCCCAAATTGAAGGTCAATTCGCAACTAATTGAAAGAGGAACGGTGGGCGTTTTGTTCCTCTCATCTTCCCCCGTCGATTGACATCGACGGCACTATCCGACGTCGCCGGAGGAGGGAGCAATCGGCCAGTCAAACCTTCGGACCTGCAAAAGTCAACAAAGGCAAAAACAGCTCAAATCCTTGCCAAATTCGTGCGAAATGAAGCTCACCGCGGAACCAAAAGGGACTGAGCGAAATGCCCATCTTCCCCGACTTCGTTTTGACCCAATTGCACGTGACTACACGTGCCAAACCAAGTCAGTTGGAGATCCACCGTTCGGCGCCAAAAATCAAACAAGCTACATAAGCTAACAGGCCTTCGCGAAGAGGGGTGGGATTCAGTTCGAGGGGAAGAAACTGAATTGAGAGAGAGAAAGAAAGAGAGAGAAAGAGCTCACCTTCCCTCGCGGTGGTCGAAGGTTGGAGCTCAAAATTGCAGAGCGCCGGTTGGGCCTTCCGAGGCAAAACCAAAGCTCCACGAGGTCGCCGAGAGATCGCCCGAAGTCTCCTGAAGCGATCGCCGCCGGCCGCGCCCAGTGAAATCGCAAGAACAGGTGAGTCTCAGTCCCGAGTTTTTCTTCAAGCTTTCATGGCGATTCGCGCATTCCTTAATCATTCATACAATTAGTGTGTGCCTTTCGTTCCTTGGACATCACTGACCATGTTCGCGTCTTGATTTTGCATCGATTTCGTTCACAACCCCTGAATCGAGTCTTCACACTTGACCTCCACAACCGATTCTTGCCCAGCCAAACCTGGGTCGAACGGGCTCAATCGGAGCCTGAGGTAAGTCTCCTGAACCTCCTGCCATGTTAATCCGTGAAATAATTGATCTGATTTAGTGTAACCTGTGCGATTGAGTCTCCATGGCCGTACTCGGCAGTTCGCGCGATACTCTCGATTCTGCAAGTAGGTTGCCTCGATTCTAAGATATGTTAAGATAGAGATGATTGCGAATCGATTCCCGTCAGTTTCATGAGATTTCATCGAGAGTTCATCGTCAGATCATCATCGGAGAACTACAGCCGTCCATTCCGCCGGAGTCGCGAGGTTGAAGATGAAGCTGACATGGCGCGGTCAACTAGTCAAATGTCCAGATGTCATCCCATGATTAGTCCACGTGTAAGCCCAGTCAGCATGGCCGTTGAGTTTGTTATTCAAATAAAAGAATCCAACGGCCGAGAATAATCAAATCTAATAAATGGTGACCGTCCGATTAGAAATTAGGATTATTCGAAAATGATTTTAATCGTAAAATCAATTAGAATAAGAAACGGTGCCGTTTAGAGGAAGGATTAGGTGACGTCGTTTTAGGTTAATGAAAATAGACGGCTCAGATCAGGTTCCACGTTCTAATCGTGGCCGTAGATTTAAGTAATTAGATCAGACGGCCCTGGTCGAGTCTCCATTCAATCTGAGCCGTAGGTTTCGGTAAGTCAATCCGAAGACCCTGAGTCAGCCACGCGGCGCAATGAAGGCCGTTAGATCAAATTCGACAATTCAAAAATAAAAAGCATCAAACGGCGTCGTTTTGGTCTTCGATTTCACGGATCCGGGTCTGGGCCGGGTTCCGACCTGAGTGGGTCGGGTCGACCCGACCCGAATAATATTTTTTAAATAAAAAAATCAGAAAATGATTTTAAAAAATAAAAAAAAATCAGAAAAATCCTAGAAAATCCAAAAAATGCTAAGAAATTCCAGGAAATTCCAAAAAAAAAAATAGAAAAATTGTGGAAAAATCCTAAACACTCCAGAAATCCCTAAAAATCGAGGATTGACCACAGACAACTGGTCAACCCTATTTTTGGAGTTTCTTATCCGTTCTTCCGAGACTTGACGATATTACCCTTTAGGGGTAAGTCGCCTCTGCTGCATATGCGTGGTAAGGCCGATAATGCCAAGGTAAGAATTAGGGTCGGGTATGCGACCAATTCTTAGGTTTGGGTTTTCGAGTCCCGCCTCTTTTCTCAAAATGTCGATTTTCCCCTTTAATGGGAAAATCGTCTTTCTTGTCTCAATCGAGTTCTGAAAATTGCTTGAAGTTAGGGTTTGGGTCAGGTGGACGACCAACCCTAATGTTTGAGATTTTCAGTTCTCATCTTTGTCCAAAATGACGACTTTACCCTCCAATGGTAAAATCACTTTTAAATTCCAGAAAAATCATGGAAATTCCCGAAAAATAGGAAATGGATTGGATTGATGGCCAATCCTATTTCCCCTGTCTTGTGACTTCCCAATTTGTCTAAAATGACAGATTTACCCTTTTAAGGGTAAATTTTCCCGAATTATTCAAAATTACGATTCTGCCCCTCATGGGCGAATCATGTCCAAATCACTCTTAAGCCTTGATTGATATTTCTCTAGGCTAATAGGGCCTCATTAGGGATGCCATGCTGATTTCATGTGTTTTATCCGCATGTACTGGATCCTTGATTTGCGCACTTATTTCTATTTTTGGTTGTGAGTGATAGGATAGTATTTCCCATCTGCATGAACTCCTAGATTTAGGATCTGTACCCCATTCATCTGTATGAAATCCTAGGATCAGATAAACCATTCAGCTTAGGTACCGAAAGGGCGTCAACTCTGACAGTTGGCGTAACTAAGTCCCCGAACCCATTTCTCTGGTTTCCGCAGAATCGAATAGACCGCTCCCAACTATTCGATAGGGTTTCTGATCGTACCCTCCACGAAACGATTGGTGGCGACTCCTTGGCATGTACACTCTTCACATGTCACTAGACCACACTGAAGGTCGACCACGTATATCCAGCAGTTGCGATTTGGGAAATGGGCCTTGGGAGAGGCCCGCGTCCGATCCAGCCAGCGATCGGGCGGCCCATTAGCCCGCTCCGCGCCTTGTCGAGCTCGGGAGAGGGTCGCGACACCACCCTCGCTGATCAGGCAGCCCGGAAAAAAGTAAATTATCTTTTATATGAAGTGGTTTTAAATGGACTTCGGAAGGTGATTCTGGTCGCAAAAGTAAATTATTATTTTTATTATTTTATTTTTTTTAAAGATGTTTGGAACCAAAACAATAAGGATGACTTCGGGAAATTTAGCACAATGGGACAAAATAAAGATAGGAGGGAATAGTTCTTTTGTTAGAATGCAAAATACTTCTGTGGCTTCTGATGTAATTATACAAACCGATCGAACCAACTTTTATAGAGGTTGGAGGTACGACAACAAATTAAACAGTTTGAGAAAAGAAACAAACGAAGCACACAAGAACATTAAATGTAATCCATGCTGGAAGAAAAACTGAGCACCAAAATCTACGAAGTATGAACATGTCTCACAAGATCAAAAGGAGACCATAGATGAAGATGGCTTCTTTTATTTTTACTACTCATGAATAGTTCCGCAAAAAATCTTAGTCTTCTTTCTCCTTTTCTGACGCCCACCATGAATCGCGCTCAGCCGATTCGTTTTTATTCTTCTTCTTGAGGCGCCCACCCTAAATCAAGGCCACCAACATCCAAATCTAGAAACTGCAACAAACGTGCTCAAATTCAAAAATCAATTTTATATTTTTCAAACAAATGAGACAACGAGGGTCTAAGTAGCGCTCAATGTCATTCTGTTTATCCATCGAAACATCTTATTTTACTTATAGTTTGGCAAATTACTAAGTCCATGGATTATCCAGTGGGCATGGAAAGAAGACATGACTAGCATTTTATTTGTAATGTCAATAAGAGAAATACGTGCAAATCATTAAGGATGATCGGTTCCAGGATGGATGATTCTCACTCTAGAACCGAAAACCCGTTAGGGACCGGTTCCGTAAAATGTGAACCGTGAACCACCCGCTCGTTTCATGGATCCATCTGAAAATCGAACCACCGATCCGGTCCGATTCTTGATTGGATTCCGGTTACGGTCCTACCGAGCACTAACATCAATTAAAAAAAGAAAAGGGAACCAATCCCTAGCGGTTGAAGGAGGAAACATTTCAATAATGCAAGATAACAATGGGGAAAACGATTTAGTATCATTACCCCATGGAAAATTTTCAACATGTAAGATAACAAGTATCGCAAAATTTATTTCAAGAGAATATACATTTGTATTTTATAAAAGGACCAGTTTAATTCGGTTGGTTGGATGGTTCCCACCCGAAATCGAAAACCGAACCAATACCCGTTGGATGGATCATATTTTTTTTCTCACCCCTACAAATCACAGACAAGAGGGGGCGAAAATGGGATCCGAATCGCCTAACCTTCAAGCTTGAAGGTTAGGGAAGGTTTGGTTCAATCCCATCCGTCTGTTGATGGAACGGACGGATGGGATTGAACCAAATTGCGGCTGGTTTTTTTTTTTTTTTTTTTCGGGTCACTTTTTTTGGCCATCAATCCCATCCGTCCGTTCCATCAACGGACGGATGGGATTGAACCAAACCTTCCTAACCTTCAAACCTGAAGGTTAGGAGATTCGGTTCCGCGAAAATGGGTGAGTACCTAAGATACACGCCACCTGTTAGAAAATTTAACCAAAAATCTCTTAAGCTAATAGGCGGAGAGGGAACATACGATGTAAGGAGCACATAAACACCCACGTGTGAACCGAGTTAAGAGGGGCGGGTGGAGTTTGACTGACAAAGATTGATGCACACACGAAAGATGAGCAGACGGGAAGAGGAAGAACCTGATTATGATGACGTGTTAGATTTTGTGAGGTAATTGTCAATTGCTCTAAAACTTTTAAGGTGTTAGATGTTAGATGATGACGTGCCTTAACACCTAAATATTCCAACACCGCCTGAGATTGAGGCTACTGATGTCGGTCATAACCCACTTATGTTACATGACAGAATACAAAACACAGAGAGAATGTAGAGAAAAAAAAAAAAGAAATCTCTCAAGAAACATTCATCAGTTGTCAGCCTATTCTTGTCTTTCGTAAATGAGTCGACTCACCGTCAGATGCTGACCATTGATAAACGGCAAATGTTGATGTCAAAGATGGAAGCCCAAAAAATGTAGCAGTAGTAATTGCCACATTCAATAGGCTATTATACTGCAAAATAAAGAAATTGAAAAAAAAAACTGCCATTTTGTTTGTATTTCCAAAAGAAGATGACATGATTAAGTCGGTAAAACAGGTTAAGAAAAAAACATACGATAATTTTTGAAGTAATTTACAGACGATTGACATTGATACTTGCAAGTTATTAAGTTTGTCGGCGCGAGCAAAGCCGGACGACTTGATCCGTCGTTCTCAAAGCGATAACTTGTATCGATATACGATGTATTAGGTGGGGGCTAAAATTGAGGGTCTACCCTCTAATACTATGTGTGCTTGGACCCCTCGATACTTAATGTCGACCCGTCTTAGAAGGACTTGATTACAAGATCGGGGAAAATTACCAAAAAAGTCCTAAACCTATTGCAATTGTGCCGAACCAGTCCTAAACTTATTTTTTTTTGCCGATTCAGTCCTAAACCTTTTACAATTGTGCCAGTTAAGTCCATCCGGCGAATTTTGGCCGGCCGGCGCTGACGTGGACACCGGCCGGCCGGTAACATAATATTTTAATAATATTTTTATTCTATTTTTATTCTTTTTCGAATTTTTAATTTTATTTTACATTTTTATTTTCTTTTTGTTTTACATCCCACGCTCAGCCCACCCCCGTCTGCTTCTCTCTCCTCTCCTCCTCATCTTCTTCTTCTCTCTCTTCTCCGCCTCACCCAGATCTGCACTCTTCCTCCTCCTATTCTTCTTCATGAGATTCCATGGCGTCCTCTCACCCTTCCATCTTCTTGCAGCGACAGCCAAAGCAACGGTCGGCCTCGCCAAGGGCCTGCGAGGCGGAACGTCGATGGCAAGGTTCGCCTCGCCAACCCAGATCTGGCGAGGTCGAGCCTCGCCAGAGATACAACCTCTCGACCTCGCCTGGCGAGGCACGGCAAGAGGAGCACTGCAGGTGAAGGAAAAGGTAAGATTTACGCTGACAGAGTTGTAATCGAGGGAGAGGGAGTCGATTGTGAGGCTGTGGCGAGCCTGGGGCATCCCTGGTCGGCGACGTGCTCTGACGTCGTTTTCGCGCCCCCCTCGCCGGCCTTCAATTCCGAGTCGGAATCCGATGGTTCCAAATGGGCTCGCGATTCTGAAGATATCGTGGAAGTCGGAGCTCCTGGTGGTGCGGAATCGGGGCTGGATATCCATTCGGATCGGCGCGAATCGATTTCCGAGTCCATCCAATGCGCCGCAGCTGATGAGGTGGATCCGCGATGCGCTGGATTGCGAGTGGTGAGCATCGATTCGGATTCGGAGTATTTGGAATCCGAGAATTTTGATTCGTTCGTCTTGTAATCTCAGAGGAACCTCGTTGAGGAGCTTGAGTGGGAAGAGGTCAGCGAGCAAGCGACGGAAACTAGGGTCCCGTCGGGATGGGTGACTTCAGTAACGGTGTACGTGTCCCCGAAAGAGAGAGAGGATCGGGGTAATCGGAGTCGTCGGAGCAGCTGAGGCCGAGCCCTACATAGTCGCAGTGCACTGAGGCGTCGGTACCTGGAACTCACGAAGACGAAGAAGAAGATGAGGCGGAGAGGAGAGAGAAGCAGACGTGAGTGGGGCTGAGGATGGGGAGCAAAACAAAAAGAAAATAAAAATGTAAAATAAAATATAATAAAAATAGAAAAATAATAAAAATAATAAAAATAATATTAAAATATTATGTTGCCGGCCGGCCGGCGTCCATGCCAGCGTCGGCCGGCCAAAATTCGCCGGATGGACTTAACTGGCACAATTGTAAAAGGTTTAGGACTGAATCGGCAAAAAAAATAAGTTTAGGACTGATTCAGCACAATTGCAATAGGTTTAGGACTTTTTTGGTAATTTTCCCGCAAGATCGAGATAGTTTGCAAATAGGAAATTGACAGGTGCAATCGAAGTAACTCCAAAAGACGAATTTAACATGAAGTTAGTGTTAGCGTGTGGAGCCAAAATTATCATTAAGGATCTTTAGGTTAAAAGTTATACCTTTTATATTAGCGATGTAAAGGTAGTAGCCGTCATAAGAGTAGAAAAAAGAAACGCAAAATGGCGAATAGAGAGAAAAAGAAAAAGAAAAAGAAAAAGAAAAAGAGAGGCCATGACGGTATATATTTTTTAGTGTTCTCAATCTCTTTATGCCTCGATCTTGTGTGAATATCATCAAGTGTAATATTACTTTTCTCGAAAACTAGTGGATTCGCAGAGTGCTTCTGCACAGAGACATAGCCCAAGTTTGATAGAACTTCGATAACAAATTCTCCGTTGTGTTCTTCTGATTTTGTTATTTTTTATTATTATATTCTGTTAGTGTAGATTATTTGCTTGGATTATTTTTTAAAATCAGTGAGCAATTCCTAACAATTAGATAGGAAAAATTTGGGCTACTACCCAAAAAAATCTCCAACTTTAGCCCATGTCCCAATTATATCCATTTTTTTTTGTCTCATAAAAAATCCCCAATTTTAGCCTATGTCCCAAAGAAGTTGTTGGATTTTTTCATTGAAGATTTGCTGAGGCGTTATTCATTAACGGTGTGGAAATGTCGCGTAGAATTACCTAACGGTGATTATGAATGGAAGGCTAATGACGGTAGAATTGAGAGGAAAGTAAAAGTTCGGGATTTTTTATGAGACAAATATAAGTTTTGGAATAATTGAAATAAATGTCAAAGTTTGAGTTTTTTTTTTTTTAGTATTAGACAGGTAGAATTGGATAGAAGCTAAAGTTGATGATTTTTTTTTTCAATTGAAACAAAAGTAAAAATTGAAGGTTTTTTATGTGACAAAAAATATTTTCGGACATAATTGAGATACATGCTTGAGTTTTTTTGGTTATTGGGCCAGAAAAATTTCTCGAGTTAAAGCTTTGAGACTCCATCGTGTCCAGTCACATCGTTTTTCCCAAGCAAAGTAAAAGAAAATTTTGGCCTTGAGAAAATCGTTTCACTTAAAGAGGAACTTTCAGAAATGGGTTAATCATCTAAATCAGTTTGTGCGAACAGTATATTCTGAATACGCATTGGCTTTAAATTCATGCGGTGACCATCCATATTAGATCGTGGCCAACTGCTTTACTTGGTTAAATCAATCAATATCCTTCCTGTGTATACAAGACCTTCCACCCCCGCAAGAATACATCCGCCCGTTATTAACATAGAGCCAGGGTTGAGATCAAGCAATGGCGAATTCATCGCCCATCCTATCGGAAACCGAATCGCCCGAGCCGGGAGTTTTGAACAACGACGAGATAGGCCTCCAAACGCTGGACGAGATGATCGAGTGGTGCGTCGAGGGGTTCGGCTGGCGGCAATTTCTTCAAGCCCTGCTCGTCTCCTTGGCCTGGTTCTTAGATGGACAACAGGCCTGTATTAGCGACTACAGTGACGCCGAAACCATGTGCGACTCGGCCAGGAACGGGACTGTCTACAATTCCATCATAACGGAGTGGGGGCTCAAGTGCGCGAGCTCCTTCATCACGGGCCTCCCGACCTCGTGCTTCTACTTGGGCTGCCTGATTGGTGGCTTCGCGTTTGCCACACTCGCCGACTCCTCTCTTGGCTGAAAGAACCTTCTCGTACTCTCGTGTTTGATTATGTCGTTGGCCGCCTTGGCCACCTCGTTCTCCCCCAGCCTCTGGGTTTACTCGGCGTTGCGGCTTGTCAGTGGGTTCGGGCGAGCGTCCATTGGCACGAGCGCGCTGGTCCTGTCGACTGAGATAGTTAGGAAAAAGTCGAGAGGACTCATTGGGATGATTGGCCTGTTCTTCGGAACATTAGGGTTATTATCCTTGCCTGCCATAGCATACCTCCTCAAAGATGCTTCGTGGAGATACCTCTACGTTTCGACCTCAGCACCTGCCATCTCATACTGCCTCCTCCTCTTCTTCTTCGTCCGCGAGTCTCCCAAATGGCTCTTCATGCAGGGCCGCGAGGATGAGGCCATGGCCATACTGAGGGATATCACGCCGCCGACAAAGCACGGCAGGCTGAAGTCGTACCTATCAAGCTTTCCCCACAAGCAAGAAACCACAAAACTCGACCTCTACTCCTCCATCAAGGACCTATTTCGGAGGCGGTGGGCGCTGGCCCGGTTGGTGAAGGTCATGGCGCTTGGGTTCGGCATCAGGATGATGTACTATGGGATGCTGTTGGGGGTCGGAAACCTAGGATTCAACATCTACCTAAGCGTCACCTTCAATGCCTTCCTAATCATACCATCCTACTTTGCGTCCTATTTCTTGCTGAACGGATGGAATAGGAAGAGCACAATTCTTGGCTTCACAATGGTGAGTGGAGTCCTAAGTGTGGCATGTGCTTTTGTGGGGAGTGGGGGTGTGGAAATAGGGTTGGAACTTGCCTCTTTCTTCTGCACTAGTATGGCTTACAATGTGCTCGTCATCTACACCATCGAATTGTTTCCAACAAGCGTGAGAAATTCGGCGACATCGATGATGAGACAAGCCATCACACTTGGTGTTCTGCTCGATCCGATGTTGATCTCGGCCGGCAGGGAAATACCCCATTTGACATACTCAGTGTTCGGAATCGCGATCATTTTTTTGCGGGCTCGTGGTGCTTTTGTTGCCGGAGACAAGAGGGACGACGCTCTCCAATACCATGGATGAGCAAGAGCAGAGAGATTTTGCAGTGAATAATTCCTGATTTCTATAGTCCTTTTTCTCAGTATATTTGATTATTGCCAAGGTGATTGTTTTGTTGAAAGATGGGTTGGTGTTGTATGTAAGTAATTTTGACTGGTTGTGAAATGATCAATTTGCGTGCATAATTTAATGAGAAAATTCACCTCAGGTTATAAGAAAGCTGGTCTTATACAAGATTGCTATCATTCATATCGACAAATTAGAAGAACCACATTAGTAGCCAATCGTACGCCTAATCCATACATGCAAGCATTAAACGTTTGATATGTTAACCTTAACACTAGCTCAATGAGGAAAGAACCAATGTGAAAGCGTGATAAGAACATGAGATGAGAAGAGTCGATTATATTGAAAACCCACGACAAAGGAAGAAGCTATTGGGGTCATGTACTTGATCATATATAAAAAATAAATAAAAAAAATGATGGCAATTATTATCGTTGGCATATTTGAATTTGCCATCATGTTTTTTCGTGCAATCATGTTCAAGTGCATCACGCGATCAGCTGACACGACTCGCATGGCATCATAGACATGTTATTGAGCAGATAAGAATAGGAAGAGAATATTGATAATTTTGGAATTGGCGAATATTTCGGGGACTCTTGTTTTTCACACCGGGGTACGCCCACGTGGACTTAGAGAAACTAAAGTATTACCCGACGACATGTGACCTATGCGCGCGGGACGCGGGGGTTTGGCGACAGCGCCCCCGACACGAGTGTCCCGCTACCCGGTCAGCGAGCAGGGTTTTATTTAAGTTAACCCGTATATTGTGGACTTAATATAGATTTCGCATAGGTTTAGGTTTTGGGCACGTTTATGACATATATATTTTGCTCGTTTTTTGCTGATCATTGTAACGAGTTGAGCCCTATTCTAAGGTGAACCTGGGTAATCTCGTGCGTCATTCAATTTTTCTTGATTCTCTGTGTGATCATCCGATTCAATTGCGATAAATCCCATTAGATAATGTTTAGAAACATCTAGGGCCATGGACTCTACCTCATGGTCGTTCTGAAGCCTCTTTTACCTTGTGGACTCATTCTGGTAATTTTTTGAGGGGATTTGAGAAACTGACAATATAACAAAATATCAGTGCCAGCTCAACCACAAGTTTGGGACCCATCTATAATCTTATACCTAGTATACCACCATTATATTGTCATGCTAACAAGACCCTTTTGGGAGGCTCCAAAATGAGGAAGATGACCAGGAATGATGCAAGATCTAATTGAGAAAGACTTGGCATGGATTTTAGAGGAGGAGGAAGAGATGGGACCTATGAACATCTATATGTTATGTGGGATGTGATCTCTCTCTCTCTCTCATTTTCCTTTTAGAGGTGAGCATAATTTCAGAATAAAATTTGAAATCTAGAGCAGGGCTGGTTAAGAACTTGTCTTGTTCCAGATTTCAAGGCATGGAAAGTAGGTACCGGGTTCCGACAAGTAAGTGCCCGGTTCCAAAATTGGGCAACATCCTGAAAAAACTAAGGGGTAAAACCATGAAAACAATAAGGCAAGCGGGGCCCTCATTTGGGCGAAGATCCTCCCGCCCCCACCGGGAGTTAGCCAGGCCTACAACGGCTCACCCTAGGCGGTGCATCTCCGTCACATGACGTTTGAAAGTAAGAGCAGACCCACAAAAAAAAAGCCAAAAGTGAAATGCCAACCACGTGCTTCCCCTCGCCCCCATCTATCAAAAGTTCTGGCGACCAAATCGACATAATTTTCTTACTGTGCTAAACAACAACTCAATACCCTAAAAATCCTTAAATTTTGGTATTTGTGATAATTATATCCAAAAAAAATTTTGTTTCGTAAAAAAACTCCAACTTTTACTTTTGTCTCAATTTTATCCCATAGATACTAGAGCAGCTACATCCCTTATGAATATTAAGGTACTCCCAGAAGAATTATGAACGCCTTCTTCTTTGGTGACGGTGGTGGTGGAGGTTTTGGTCAACCTGGATAAGAAGGTGGTGGCATAGTGTCAGTAATCTGAGAGGGCTTATGTATTGCCATTTTCCACCATCTTCGTCATGGGGTCCTACAATTACAGATTACTGGGGCACCTCAGACTTGTTACTATAGCTACTACTCTCTATGACCAAATGATCTACAGAGATTGGTTTTAGCATTTTCATAAAAATCTGATTCTTACTTATACTTAATATTCAATATTAATAGAACGAATTAGTGTTTTTTTTTGTAAGAAAACGAATTAGTGTTTATCGACCTAGTGCCAAAAAATTCCTCAACTTTAGCATATGTCACATATTATATTTAAAACTTTTTTTTATCTCATAAATGACCTTCAATTTTACTTTTGTCCCAATTTTACCACTGTTAGACTTCCATCTATAATCATCATTAGTTAATCTTATGTGGCATTTTTACTTTATTAATGAATTATACCATCAGCAAAGCTGGCATGAAAAAATTTTAAACTTCTCTTCTGTTATTTGCTTCCCCTACATATTGCCGAAAGATATATAATCACTTAAGACGGCGCGTTTCATATTCTCTTCGGCACTCAACAGCCCAAAGAATGGCTAGACATGGAGATATTCTGACGAATTATTTAAAATCTCGTCACCCTTGAAACTTACTGTTTCTAAATTTTGAAAATTCATTGGTAAATTTGGCGAGAAAATTCGAACCACATATGATTAACTAGCGGTGATTATGAACAGAAGGCTCGACGGTGGTAAACTTAAGATAAAAGTAAATTTTGGTGTTTTTTAGTAAATAAAAAAAGAAGTTTTGGATATAATTGAGACAAAAGTAAAAGTTTGGGTTTTTTTATGTGATAATTTTTTTTGGATATAATTGACACAAATGCTAAAGTTAGAATTTTTTTAGAATATTATATCGATATATAATAGCAGAATGATACCCATAACGGTCACTTTCTATTCATATTGTGTTAAACATGCTATTTTGTGGGTGATCCTAGTTCCTAACATGTTCAGGTACATCAAAATACACCCAACTAAAACATGCGAGACAGGTCACACAAAAGCCTGTAAAAAGTATTCAAGAAAATCTTACAGAAGCCAAAACATAAATCTGTCTTGTCACGAGGTAGCACAATATATCTGTACAAGATCCCCATAGAAACTCAATCGGGATTACGCCCTAGAGATGTTCGTTTTATCGGATCTATCCCTAAATGAACTTCATAAACAAGTAGAAGTTTGCTTGCTTAACCAACGTACCCAGCTGTTCTTTACGGCTAAGCAGCTTCAAATTGAACTTGACAAGAGATTGGATTCCACTTTTTGCACCATCGCCTCTTCCGGTTACACGAGTCTCTTCCAGCATTCTTGTCCCCGCCGGGGAATTCTGTGTTGAAGAAGCGCTTGCCCCCAAGTGTGGCAGAAAAAGAGTTGGGGGATCTCGACACAGAACTAGCGGCAGAAGTAGTCACGGAAGGGAAGGACGATTGTGTTCTTGGTAAGTGCTGCTGCATAAAGTTCTGACATTTATGACGTCTATAAGAAAAATCATGAATTTCAACTTGGTAAATAAATTTGGATTTCTAAATATTTAAGTGACAAAAATTAGATTCTTCCGAGACGTTGGCAAAAAAAAAAAAATCGAGCTAGAATAGTCGAGTCGTAATATTAATATTCTTCGCGCTTGCTCTAGCCTTCACCAAACCCTAATTGCGAGATTTCTAAATTTTCTCTTAATTGGAGCGTCAGTAGTTTTATTTACCCCGATTAGCGAAATTATCGTTTTGCCCTCGATTTTTATGAGTATAAAACAAAATTATTTATATGTAATTTGATTTTTTTTAGTGGAAACCCAGCCCACCCTGTTTCTTTTTATTTTATCCATCGACCATCCCACTAAGTACAACCGCTTCTAATTTTTAATTATTTAATTATTTTTTATTCTGCGCAAAGATGTAGGCAATTGTTGTTGACCTTTCCACCATTTTACAAAAATGGATCAAACTTTCAACACGCTCTGCTGCAAAATGCAGCACACGAGAGAAAACACAATTAATGAAGAGAGGAAGAAAGAGAGAGTGGGAGATGACGCATGGCTGCACAGAAGGAAGACCAGAGGGAACGTGGGTAATTAATGAATGACGAGAGGTGGCTCTGCAACCTGTCATGTCGTTTGCATGGCTCCCTCCTCTCTCTCTCTACCCTTTATCTCTCACAGTCACACCACCACCTGGCCAACCCATTCTCTTCTCTGATCCCCAAACCCACCTTCGCTCGCCTCCCTCTTCGTCCCCACACCCTTGCCTTCTCTTCTAACCCTCCGCTCAGAACCAGAACCAGAACCAAAACTAGACCCAGAAGCTCGATTCTTCTCAGCCCGACAAAAAATCATTCGCCAGCAGGAAGGACGCGAATGCCGGGTCGGAGACCAGTTTCCTCAGGGACCGTCCGAGCGGAGCGAGCGTCAATGGCAGGAATGAGAGGATTGGGGTTGTGATCGAGGACGAGATAGAGCCTGCTGTGATATGGGAGAAGAGGATTCAGGATGTGGAGGCAGAGCAGAAGAGGAGAGTGGTGACTAGTCCTGGGTTCAGCTTCTCGGCGCCGGCCTCTTGTTCCCTTACTATCTTGGGGTCGCACAATTCCTCATCTACAAGGGCTATATCAAGGTTAACTTTTTAATTTCTTTCGCAAAGCTGGGTTACTTTGGTCCTCTGTTATATTTTTCTTGGCTGATTGGACATACAAAAATGATATTCAAAGTGTGCTTATTGGAAGTCTGAGTTAGGTTTCAAGTTTGTGCTGGCTTATGTCTTGGTTAGTTCTACCGTCTTCATGGGTTTGGTGTGCTCCTGTAACTAACCGTTACAATGAGGAGAGTATGCTTGCTGATCGTTTGCAAGATGATCCTCTTAATCGGTTTGATGTGCTCGTAACGGATCAGGACAATGAGGAGAGCATACTTGGGATTGGTTCAATCTGTAGCCCTGTCTGTATTTTCAGCGGGCGCCTTCCTTTTATTTAAACTGATATGGGCGTTTACATTGCAATACCATGTACCTTCAAGTTAAGGTCTATAGCAGATACGTTTCTCAATTCCTATCTCGCATTTGAATTCAGTTCCTGGCCCAAATGGCATGAAACTATTAACCGATCTATTATTTACTCCCACTAGTCTATAAAATTCATGTGAATCTGTCACTTCTCCTAAGTCCGATATGTCACTCTTCGAATCCTATAGCTTCTATCACGATGGTTTGTGTGTTGCAATGTAACAGTTTCATAGTAAGTTGCTAGCATAAGCTTATTATTTATGGCTTATCATTTATGGGTGTACATGACAATTTCCACATCACTAGAGACTATGCTTGTGTTTGAAGTTCTGATCAACAGATGTCCACGACATTATTAATTCGTCATGGGCCTCCTAACTACTTAATGAATTAATAGGGATTTGTTGATATTATCTCATGGGAAAATGAGGTACTTTAGCAAATCTTTTCTCACGATTCATTTTAAAGCATCCTTTTTAAAGTTAACTTTTTCTCTTGCTTTATTCCTATATATTGTTTGTAACTAATAGCTTCCCTAGGCGTTGCATGGGTTTCCATGTGCTTGTGACATCACTTCTCTACTTAGTGACTTTGTCTTCAACATTAACTATGTTCTGTTCCATCGTTAGTCTTCAATTACGTTAACTATGCTCCATTCCATCTTAGGAAACCACACCATTGGCTGGTTCAACAGCTGGCGCCATAACATGTGCAGTGATTGCATCTGGAGCCAGCATGGAAGAGGCTTTCATGGCTACTAAGGTACTCGCTGATGATTGTCGGAGAAAAGGAACTGCTGTTCGGCTTGGGGTATGGACTCTACTTTTCACATGATGCTCCTTTTATTTTATTTATCTTCGCATCATCTTTCCCAAGAATATTTAAACGAGGAGTCAAAAAGTTTGCGCAGCCTAGGAAATACTTTGTTCGTTGTCATCCACTGTTTCTGCAGTATTCTATCTTGTTGTCCAAGACATTAGCCTGCCAAATATGGCATTGATTTTCTTTAAATTGAAATTTAAGCCTACTAATGCCGTGAACTTAGCATTTCTTATGTTCCTTGTGCTTAGGCTGTTCTTCGTGATTTGCTTGATAAGTACCTACCCGAAGATTCTCATACCAGGTCTAATGGAAGGGTCCGCAGTAAGTGGGAATTCCATCTTTCATCCTCTCTTCTTTCTCTTTGCCTGCTGTCCTGTATGCTCTATCTAGCCCGTTTATGTTGTTGTGTAAATGACCATTGATTTTCTGACGATGTGATCTTGAGTTTGTGTTAACTTATCGCAGAATACTAGTGACTTTCTCAACGGAGCAAAATATTAATGCTAATTCCTGGTAGAGTAGTGGACAAAGAAATTAGGGTATTAGTATCACTTTAATTGACAAATGACCCTGCAGGAGCCTATCTCAATTCTTCCCAACTCTTAACGATCCTTAAAAGTCCAATTCCTAGTCTTACTATGTATATTTTCCTCTCAAATGCGTTCATTCTGTCAAACTGCTTGTGTTGTACAATTGCCGCTACATAGATAGATAGATAGAGATCTTGGAATTATGGAATTGTGGTGTAGATTGATATAGAAAACTTGAAGTTAGGAAGTTGCAGCCGCCTAGGACTTCAAAGGAATTTGATGGGCAAGCTGTTTGGCTTGTAATACTTGGCGTTATGTGTGATATCCCCTCCCTAGTCCCACATTGCCTAGGGGGGAGGTCTTGGGTGGCTTTATAAGCCTTGGGGGTGCCCTTGATTTGCAAGAGGCCTTTTCCCGGCTGAGTGCTCGGAAAGCAAAACCGTGCGGGTTGCAAAGCCCAAAGCGGACAATATCGTGCAAGTGGGACCCCGGCCGTTACAAATGGTATCAGAGCGGACCGCGGTAGCGGTGGAGTCCGCGAGCCCGTGAGCCCCAGTGCGGTACGGGCACAACGGCCCGTGAGCCCCAGTGCGGTACGGGCACAACGAGGACGTTGTGATATCCCCTCCCTAGTCCCACATTGCCTAGGGGGGAGGTCTTGGGTGGCTTTATAAGCCTTGGGGGTGCCCTTGAGGCCTTTTCCCGGCTGAGTGCTCGGAAAGCAAAACCGTGCGGGTTGCAAAGTTATCTGTTTTCAAACTTCTAAAAGCTGGAGGATGCCTTGTTTTTAAACTACTCTTTTCTCCCCTTGTTTTGTCCATCCTACTTCGGTTTGAGATTAGGTTCGTCTCGCTAAAGCAGGGGCATTAGCATTCTATTTGTCAGCGATAATTCATTGAGGAAAAGTAGTTGCAGATTTTGCTTCTTCAGAGGAAAAGTCTTGAATTGAAGCTTATTGTGAAAAGCGAGTGAAGTGGTATCAGTGGGTGGAAGATGTGTTGGATGTTGCAGCAGTTGTGCCTTGATCTAGTGGCTGAGACTGTACTATAAGTAGAAGTTTGTACTGGACTCTTAGGGGTTACAGGACTAGATAGGAGAGAGACTTGCGAATTTTGAGTGGTCCTCTTTGTTATGCAATTAGAGAAACTTGACTAGTGGCCTATGTTCGCGATAGTTCATGAAAGTCATCACTTAAAATGAATTTCATATTTAGTTATTAATTTTTCCTTATTCATTTTAAGTCATCACTTAAAATGAAAGTCATCACTTAAAATGAAAGTTCATGAAACTTGCATTGAGCTTTTCCCTTAACCTCACTCAATCATGACCCACAGTTTTAGGCCGTTGACATGTTTATCCATAAGAGAAGAACAAATTTTCGTGCTTTGGTAGTACAAAAAATAAAATTTAATAGTAGCAATACCCGAAATTCCATTTGCATACTCTAGCTTTTCATCATGAAATTCATTGAATTGCTTCAGCATTTCTTTAATTTTTCTCATCCTTTCTTTAATCTTTTGAAAAACCCTGTATTATATAGTATTATCCTATTTTGTGTTTATCTACCTTGCTCTATTTCCCGAATTGGCGACTGGTAAATGCAGTTGACATGAACTCCCATGAATTCTGCTTGCCTATTTGGTATATAGGTCTTGTTATTTCATGATCCTGGTGACCGGTAAAGTATCATTAGGCACGAATCATTGTGCTTTTGGCCATAGTTCTAGTAATGCAAATTGCATTTGCTAGTGTTGGAAAGCGGCAAAGTCAAATATTCTTAGAATTCCTTTTGTACTTCAGGAGAGACCACTTGACCATATTTTGGATATGATGGTTATTGCCGTTGGATGAGATGTTCTGTGATTATCCAAGCTAGACCATTCAAATTGGTATTGAAGCTACTCACGAGCGAGTCGTTCTCATCCCTGTTTTTCCACCTTATAGGTCTGTGTGTGCACCTTTCCAGCCACTGACCTCGGGCTGCAAGGGATTGGGATCAGCCCAGATTGCAATCCAGAAAATAGGGGGAGCCCCATGGAGGTAAATCTCACTTTCCTGCGGTAAGTTTTGATTATCCATGCCATGGCGAAGATAAAACTGACAATAGGATATTGTCAGGTTTTCAACTGGGCGCTCAAACCTGCAGAAGATGATGTCCTCGACAGGCTGTTTGAGTTCGGGCACCTTGATGCTGCAGTCTGGGCTGAGGAGAATCCAGTTGCGGAAGTAGTTGAAGATGATTCTGCGTGGCACGGCTGATTGGTAAGGTGCTTGGACTAAGATCCTGACTCTTAGGGACTGGAGTGGTACTGTGCATAAAGTCATAGTCATAAAAACTTGAAGTGATGATTAATCTAAATTATAGTTGAAGTGATCTAAATTATAAATTTTCAGATTTTGTTGCAAAATCTAGTTTAATCGACAGCATATATTAACTGCAACATCTGGCATGAAATAAATTATAATTTTCTTTTGGGTCGAAAGATAAATAAATTATAATTTAAATTTAGATTAATCATCCAAATCATAAACCCTAAACCCTACCACGTTTAGGGTTCAAAAAATAACTGAAGGCAATTATAATTCATTAATCACCATCTTTCTAGCCATTTCATAGCCTAAATTGTAACATTTGTTAATCTCCATCAATAACTGAAGTGACATAATTTAGTCATGACAGGGCATGCACCAAATAAGCAAGGAGATTTATCTGGAATGTGATCTGATAAATTTACCACAACAATAATTTTCTCCTTGTAAATCTTGCTATTGCCCGGTTCAATAAAGCTCCTATATTCCTAAATCCAAACTCGCTTTAAAACCAGCAGCTTCAGCTCTTCTGCTTCAGACCCTCTGCTTCCACCATAGCCATTGAGTCATCCTTCAGCTTGCATCTTCTTCCTTTTCCCCTTCACCATCTTGTGCCATTTTCTTCCTATGCAACTCCTCTGCAGCCTCCATGGCTGCGCTCTTCTCTGCCTGTATACGCTGCATTTTCTCCTCTTGTTGCCGACACCATATGCCCAAACTGCATTAGGAAAGTCAAATACAAATCAGTCAAAAGAGCACGCTCGTGATTCTTGGAGAAAATTATAGTCACGCATGAATGCCATATTGAGCTTCCGAGCATGGGGGAGCGTAACAAAGAATAAATCTCAAAGAATCTTTCTTTCCTTTCCTTTCCTTTCCCTATCATATTCTTCTCACTGCAGAGTTGTGTCGATAATAGAGTCAAAAGCAAGTGATAGGACATTCCATCCAGGATTAAAGCCGACAAGGTGTTACTTAAGTCAGATAAATAGTTTGTGAAGCCACACATGCATTAGTGTATGACACTCCATCCAAACAGCGATCCAACATAGTTCACATTAGTGCAACATTGGCATAATTCCAATGAAGCATAGAAATGAAAACCATCAGCAATCCAGAAATAAGTCCAGCCACAATCCCCAGTACCGTATTTTTTTCAAGACAACTTTACTCTCAAACAAGAGACCCCTAATGAGAACCTGATTTAGAGGATAACCAAACAGCAGAATTTATGCTCCTTTTATTACCAGATATTCTTCACACAAGCAAGTTTTGGCAACGACCTAGCACCGAACCCTCAACGTTTTCATCTGAAACTCAATTTCATTTTCTTGTAATTCAGTCCATTGGCTGAGATATAGTAAGACATATAAAGGAATGCCATTATGCCTACAAAGCACAAACTCACTGCTGGAGCAAAACCTGAGAAAAATTGCAAATGAACACTCTACCCAACTTAGCTTATGAACTACTCCTGCAGAATCTCTACCTACTCAAAGCCTTGAGACTTCGTTTGCATCACTTATTGGACCTTTCAATATTACCCTTTGTACTCACGAAGCTCGTCTCTTCGTACATCTCTAATAAATGCCCACCATCACTTTATTGACTCCGCTGACTAGTCACCCAACTTTTCTCTAAATATTCCCTTTTTCCACCAGTGGGGGCTTCAATGGTAGTCGAGAAATACGAGAAGCCTTTTGCTGCCCAAGGAATGAGCTGAATAAGAATAACTTCTTTCCCTACCAACAAATGAAAAAAAATATAGTCTTTTCTCACATAGATTTACTGATATTCGGGAGCTAGATAGCTGTTCGATACAAGGCAAGTTCATGTTTGCTAATATTTGGCTTCTCTCTTTGTAGGTGACTTCACCATATGCAAACAATCTCCACCACACGGAGTATGTCACTCATGGTCTATTTGCATTCGCAACTAGTGAAGCTGCCAACTCACTTAGCCTGGTTTTGGGTGGATGGTGATGATCAAGGAAGTGCAGAAGCCAGTGTCAATATCCACTGGAAAACTGCAATTGCAGCCAAGGATTGGGAATCAGTTGCAAGAAAAGAGACGAAAATATAACCTGATTCTACTCAAGATCAAGGGGGCTCCATATTGGGGATGCAAAGTAATAGCTGGAACAGGGCCATGATTGTAAGAAGGAGATGGCTGCACCCGGAAGTTCTGCAAAATCATTGCCAGAGCAGCTTTGGCTTCCAGGAAAGCGAAGTTTTGGCCAATGCAGATTCTCGGACCCCAGCTGAAAGGGAAAAGGCAGAGTTTCTTCTTGGTGGCTTTTGACACTCCCCCAGAGAATCTCTCAGTATTGAAATCTTTGGCATCCTCGCCCCAAATCTCCGGATCATGGTGGATCAGGATCGTCGGCACAAAAAGCAGAACTTCCGGGGTATTTCTATGTCTCCCAACTTAGTTCTCTTGTGAACTATTCTCCTCGACATATATGCTGGCGGATATAACCTGAGCACTTCATTCAGTATCATGCTTACCTGCATATAGATCAATGTGTCGTCAGCCTAATGGACCTAAATCATCAAACGATAACGAGATAAACAGCAGATTACGGGAAGACGAGAATCGTTACAATTTTCAGTAGGCTTAGCCCATCGATATCAGGTTTGTTGTTGCCAAAAACTTGCAGCACTTCCTCTCTTGCTCCGTCTTGCCATTTTTCATGATTGCTAAGCAAAATCAAACTCCAAGTAAGCCAAATGGAAGTCGTCTCTTGACCTGCTGTGTTGAAAAATTTGACCTCTTGGATCACATCCTCCTTGTTCATACGCTTTTCATGCCCGGATTCTTGAATTTCGTTCATGTTGGATTTGAGCAACACATCCCAAGGTCCTTGGAGATCTCTTCTTTTCGGGGCTCGTCAATCTTGAGGGCGAGAAATGGGCCAGACACAGAAAGATCATTAACCGGCTTTCCATTATGAAAAGTTGAAGGTATTATTGCTTGGTGCTATTAAATTCTTAGTCCCTGGAAATCTGATACATTTAACTCTTTGACTGGTGAAAAATTACAGAATGTAGTGATTGCAATGTGTTCAAGTTGTGAGGAGATGATTAAGGGATGGCAGGAGCAAAGTTTGGCTGGTGAAGTGGACGTGTGGCCTCAACTTCAGCAGTTGGTGCGTGATGTTCTCTGGAAAGCTGCTTTCGGTGGTACCTGCGACCAAGCCAAAAGCGCTATCCTCCTCCAAGAAGAACAACTTGGCCTCACTAACAAAGTTCTACAGCTCATGTATATTCCCCTGTGGAGGTTAGTCAAGATGAATTTGGCAACATTAGATCTTGAACTATTTAAAAACCATATAACTAGAAAACAGAGTAGCAGACTTCAGTTTCACTATCCATGGATTTGTTATTATATTGCAAATCATGTGCGGATCTTTAAGCTTCTTGCCGAACAAGTAGCTTGAAATGTTTCTGAAGACAATTTTCTTATGATTTTGCAAATCATGGATTGTGATTTCTAGACAGTGTATAGGGAGATTGCTGTTTTCCAACTTCTAAAGTCTGACAGAATGCATAAAAATTATTGGAGTGCAGTCAGGTATCGTATAAGGCTAATCAAACTGCACAAGGGGATGAAAGAAATCGACAACAAAGTAATATGATTGTTCAGAGAAGTAGTGAACAACAGAGAAAAGGCAATGAAGGAAGGAGTGGATGCAGATGATCTCTTGGGACTGTTGCTCAAATCCAACATGAACGAAATCCAAGAATCCGGGCATGAAAAGGGTATGAACAAGGAGGATGTGATCCAAGAGGTCAAATTTTTCAACATAGCGGGTCAAGAGACGACTTCCATTTGGCTTACTTGGAGTTTGATTTTGCTTAGCAATCATGAAAACTGACAAGACGGAGCAAGAGAGGAAGTGCTGCAAGTTTTCAGCAACAACAAACCTGATATCGATGGGCTGAGCCTACTGAAAATTGTAATGATTCTCGTCTTACCGTAATATGCTGTTTATCTCGTTATCATTTGATGATTTAGGTCCATTAGGCTGACGACACATTGATCTATATGCAGGTAAGCATGATACTGAATGAAGTGCTCAGGATATATCCGCTAGCATATATGTCGAGGAGAATAGTTCACAAGAGAACTAAGCTGGGAGACATAGAAATACCCCGGAAGTTCTGTTTTTTGTGCCGACAATCCTGATCCCCCATGATCCGGAGATTTGGGGCAAGGATGCAAAAGATTTCAATCCTGAGAGATTCTCTGGGGGAGTGTCAAAAGCCACCAGGAAGAAGCTCTGCTTTTTCCCTTTCAGCTGGGGTACGAGAATTTGCATCGGCCAAAACTTCGCTTTCATGGAAGCCAAAGCTGCTCTGGCCATGATTTTGCAGAACTTCCGGGTGCAGCCATCTCCTTCTTACAAGCATGGCCCTGTTCGAGCGATTACTTTGCATCCCCAATATGGAGCCCCCTTGATCTTGAGTAGAATCAGGTTATATTTTCGTCTCTTTTCTTGCAACTGATTCCCAATCCTTGGCTGCAATTGCAGTTTTTCAGTGAATATTGACGCTTCAGCACTTCCTCGATCATGACTATCCACCCAAAACCAGGCTAAGTGAGTTGGCAGCTTCACTAGTTGCGAATGCAAATAGACCATGAGTGACATTCTCCTTGTGGTGGAGATTGTTTGCATATGGTGAAGTCACCTACAAAGAGAGAAGCCAAATATTAGCAAACATGAGCTTGCCTGTATTGAACAGCTGTCTAGCTCCTGAATATCAGTAAATCTATGTGAGAAAAGACTATTTTTTTTCATTTGTTGGTAGAGAAAGAAGTAATTCATTCACTTATTCAGCTCATTCCTTGGGCAGCATAAGGCTTCTAGTATTTCTCCTACTACAGTTGAAGCACGCACTAGAGGAAAAAGGGAACATTTTGAGAAAAATTCGGTTACTAGTCAGTGGAGTGAATAAAGTGATGGTGGGCACTTATTAGACATGTACGAAGAGATGAGCTTCGTGAGTAGCAAGGTCCAATAAGTGATGCAAACGAAGTCTCAAGGCTTTGAGTTGGTAGAGATTCTGCAGGAGTAGTTCATAAGCTAAGTTGGGTAGAGTATTCATTAGCAATTTTTCTCAGGTTTTGCTCCTACAGTGAGTTTGTGCTTTGTTGGCATAATGGCATTCATTTATATGTCTTGCTATATCTCAGCCAATGCACTGAATTACAAGAAAATGAAATTGAGTGCCAGATGAAAACTTTGAGTTTTCGGTGCATCTAGTAATAAAAGGAGTGCTTTTAGTTTATGTATCTTATGTATCTTTGGGGTTCATCGACCGCCGACCCCAACTAGTTTGAGATAAATATGTTGTTGATGTTGATGTTGATGTTGATGTTGATGTAGTAATAAAAGGGGCATCCATCTAGCTGTTTGGTTATCCTCTAAATCAAGTTTTCATTAGGGGTCTCTTGTTTGAGAGTAAACTCATCTTGTCTTGACAAAAATACGGTACTGGGGATTGTGGCTGGACTTATTTCTGGATTGCTGATGTTTTTCATTTTTTTTCCCTCAATCGGTCTTGCTTTTATTTTATTTATTTTTGGGTTCATCGACCGCCGACCCTAACTAGTTTGGAATAAAGGTGATGTTGATGTTGATTGGAATTATGGCAATGCTGCACTGATGTGAATTATGTTGGATCGCTATTTGGATGGAGTGTCATATCACTAATGCATGTGTGGCTTCACAAACTTACTTATTTATCTGACTTAAGTAACATCCTGTTGGCTTTAATCCTGGATGGAGTGTCCTATCATTTGCTTTTGACTCTATTATCGTCACAACTCTGCAGTGAGAAGAATATGATAGGGAAAGGAAAGGAAAGAAAGATTTCTTTGAGACTTGTTCTTTGTTACGCTCTCCCATGCTCGGAAGCTCAATATGGCAATCATACGTGACTATAATTTTCTCCAAGAATCATGAGCGTGCTCTTTTGACTGATTTGTTTCGACTTTCCTAATGCAGTCTGGGCGGACAAGGCCAGCAACAAGAGGAGGAAATGCAGCGTACACAGGCATAGAAGAGGGCAGCTATGGAGGCTGCAGAGGAGTTGCATAGGAAGAAAATGGCACAAGATGGTGCAGGGGAAAAGGAAGAAGATGCAGAGCTGAAGGATGACCCAATGGCTATGGCGGGAACAGAGGCTCTGAAGCAGAAGAGCTGAAGTTGCTTGTTTTAAAACGAGTTTGGATTTAGGAACATCGTAGCATTTGGAATTCTAACTCAGCTGATCAATCTCTCCTACTGTGATCTTCTACTTGAAAAGTCTCGGTGTCATGTTTTCCATACTCTTTAATTTTGATGATTTTGTTCAAGTCGAACTTGGATCCACCGCTAAGTGTATTCACCGCTATTTTTACTTGTTCAGTTGTGCTGAGAAATCACAAGAAACTAGTGGATTCAAATCCTGTTCCCATCTATTCGGATGTCTCACCAGCCCCATTCCATTTTCCTGGCCGTAATCCTCGATAGAGTTGCTGAAGTCACCCCTGTGGCCATCTTTCAACAACACTAGCATAAGCAAACAGAATATAAAGAGTTTTGTCTGCCCGAATTTCAATCTATTGATGTCCCAAAACAAGGAGTCTAGGAGAGATCATCAGAGGTTTTCACTTAAGTGGTCTTAGCTTATCTAATTTCATCAACTGGGTCAAATCTCCTTAAAAGAACAAAACACCGCACAAAGGGAGGGTATGTCAACTAGTACTCCGCAAGTTCTTTCGCTTTGTCCATTGTAGAACACACACGACAGTAGTCTGGAGAAATTTTTTATGAAGCTCTCCCGAAAAAAGGGCGGAGTATTAAGGGTTAATATCACGAAAATCCTAAACTAGTACACCCGTAATAAATTTACCCAAAATTATTTTTTTACCACAAAAAAACCCTAAACTAGTACACTTATGACAAATTTATCCCAAACTGGTAAATCTATGATAAATTTACCCTCCGTTAGTTTTCGTTAAATCTAACCATTAAATTACTGAGTTTGATGATACGTAGCCGGTCACGAATATACCAATTTAGGTTTTTATGCCACATGTGTATCAATTTGAGATTTTTCGTGGTATTAACCCAATTTAATAGTGGGTAAATTTGTTACAGGTGCACCAGTTTGAGGTTTTTCGTAGTAAAAATAATTAATTTAGGGTAAATTTGTCATAGATGTATCAGTTTATGATTTTTACTGATAAAAAAAAATACTTTGGGATAAATTTGTTACAGGTATACCAGTTTGGAGTTTTCGTGGTCAAAAAATAGTTTGGAATAAAATTATCACAATTGTACTAACTTGAGGTTTTTCGTGGTATTACCCGAATATTAATAAGGTAGAGGAATTATTTGACTGTCAAGAGAGACATGGATGTAACTGGTTGAACATATATTGTCACAAGTATAGGTAAGCCTATCAAAATTAACTTTTCGGAAAGTACAAATATTGCGCGTTATTAATTCTGAAAAATTACCAAAGAAAAGTCCTAACTCTTTTTTTTTCGTTTTTTCTTTTTTATGCGAAAGCTACTGTAGAGATGGTTTGGAGGATCAACCATCAACCAACACAAAAGATTTCGTCCGAATAACAGGTTCAACACATATTGCGACAAGAATAGGTTAGCTTAAAAAAATGAACTTTTCGGAAAGAACAAAGATTGTGGGATATTAAATCGGCAAAATTACCAAAGAAAAGTTAAAAAATTATTGCAATTGTACCAATTCAATCCTATAACTTGTTTTTTTTTCTTGGCAAAAATTACTGTAGAGAGGATCAATTAACATAAAAGATTTCGTCGGAATAACAGATTCAACACATATTGTCACGAGAATAGGTTGGCCAATAAAAAGTAAATTTTCTGAAAGTACAAAGGTTGTCCATTATTAATTCGGCAAAATTACCAAGGAAATGTCCTAAATTTTTTTTTCTTTTTTTAAGGCTAAAATTACTGAAGAGATGATTAGCAGGATCAATTAACACAAAAGATTTCAAGGTTGTCTATTATTAATTCGGAAAAATTACCATGGCAAAATCCTAAATCTTTTTTTTTTCTTTTTTTGAGGCTAAAATTACAGAAGATCTAGAAGGATCTATTAACACAAAAGATTTCGTTGGAATAACATGTTCAACACATATTGTCACGAGAATAGGCTTGCCTAACAAAATTAGCTTTTGGGAAAGTACAAATGTTGTGCAATATTAATTCAGAAAAATTATTAAAGAAAAGTGCTAAATCTATTGTAGCTATGCCAATTCAGCCCTACACTTTTTCGAATTTCTAGCCGTCGGAAATGTATCTAACGACTAGGTGGACCAAACCAAAATAAATTGGCTAAGCGTTTCTCCACCCTCAATCCTAACATATTTGATGATTTGGCTAACTCAAAATTTGTGCATAAAGATGTCATAACTGTCCTTCCTTTTGGCCAAACTTTGGGGAGTCGATTGGGGAGAAAGTCTTGCTTAACCAATATAAATTGGCTAAGCGATTAGTTCAGGAGAACATGACTAAGGAAAGCTGCAGAACTTTGTTAGTGAGGCCAAGTTGTTGTCGTTGGATGAGGATGGCACCCTTGGCTTGGTCGCTGGTACCACCAAAAGCAGCTTTCTAGAGAACATCACCTGCAGACTGCTCAAGTTGAGGCCACACATCCACTTCACCAGCCAAAATTTTCTCTTGCCATCACTTAATCATCTTCCCACAACTTGAACACGTTGCAGTCACCACACTCTAATTTATCAAAAGTCAAAGAGTAATGTGCGTGATTATCCGATTTCAAAGGACAAGGAATTCAATAGAACCAAGCAAGTAGTAATACTTTCAACTTTTCATAATGGAAAGCCGGGATAATGAACTTTCTGTGTCTGACCAATTTATCTCCCTCAAGATCTAGGAGAGATC
This sequence comes from Rhodomyrtus psidioides, assembly GCA_021437785.1. Classification (NCBI taxonomy): domain Eukaryota; kingdom Viridiplantae; phylum Streptophyta; class Magnoliopsida; order Myrtales; family Myrtaceae; genus Rhodomyrtus; species Rhodomyrtus psidioides. The sequence continues at coordinate 13,221,535 of JAILYB010000004.1, read as the reverse complement.
TCCATAGACCTCGGATGTGGCTTCTTGAATTCATGGATTTGTGAAAACATTTCGATCAACATGTTTGAGTCCATGATGTTCAGTACGGGCATGGGTCCTAACCATGTGACGAAAAGCTTCCTAGCAACAACAATTTTTTTAGAAATCAAATGGAAACCGGGCTTTGAATATCACTCATTACCGTATTTCCTAGATGCACTGATGGTAGAAAGGGAAGATGCGAGGTGTGATCTTGTTGGAGAAATGCACGACAGATTCAGAATAAGTGACATGATAGTGATCTGGGTGGTCTTGAATATGTAAAAAAGGGGGGTGGGGAGAATTTTTTTAGAAATCAATTTTTTACTTTTAGCTTGTTTATTGGTGACTAGGATCCTCCGGTGAGCCACTTAGATGCCTTGTAAGATTTACCACAAAAATCACTCGAGTTGGCACTCAAATTATTATTTTTCAAAAAATTGACACTTAAGTAAAAAAAAAAAAATAGCACCAAAGTGGCCATTGTACATGAATTTTGACACTTCTAATATCATTCTATCCTTAAGTGCCAATGGCGAGAGAATCCCGTCAAAAAATATACGTGGCATTTATATTTAAAAAATTGTGGTGCAACGTTATTGATAATTTAAAAAATAAGTGCACGTGGACTGCACGTGGCAATTTTATTCAGAAAAATCAGTTCATGTGGCAATTTTATTAAAAGAAAAATCCACATGACAATTCTATTAAAAAATATTCAGTCTTAAAAATAAGGAATAAACTAAAATAAAAACAAAAATACATCGCCGACGCCAGGAATTATTTATATATCTTTTTGTTTTTAGCTTATTTTTTAGTTTTTTTACTTGAGCTTTTTTATTGGTGACTAGGATCCTCCGGTGAGCCACTAAGATGCCTTGTAACATTTGCCACAAAACTCACTGGAGTTGGCACTGAAATAATTATTTTTCAAAAAATTGGTACTTAAGTGAAAAAATAATAATAATAAGCACCAAAGTGACGGTTGTACATGAAGTTGAGGCCACACATCCACTTCACCGTCCAAACTTTGCTTCTGTCATCCCCTAATCATCTTCTCAAAACTTGAACATCTTGCACTTACTACATATGTAATTTGATTTGAATGTGCGTAATTATCAGATTTCAATGGACTACAAATTCAATAGCACCAAGCAATAATACCTTCAAATTTTCATAATGGAAAGCCGGGTTAATGATCTTTCTATGTCTAGCACATTTATTGCCCTCAATAATGAGGAGCCCCAAAATGAAAAGATCTCCAAGGACCTTCGGATGTAGCTTCTCGAACTCATGCATCCGTGAAAATATTTTCATCAACATGTCTAAATCCATGATGTTCAGTACATGCGTGGGTCCTAACCATGTAAAGAAAAGCTTTCCTACAATAACATATGTAGCACCGACATGTGACACGACATGATATGCCGACATATTATTTCTCAAAAAATAAAGAATTCGGACACGGTGGAATACATTGTATTAAATGCATATTTTTATATGTAAATTTTTATAATTATTTCAATTAAATTGATTTGATTCAAATTCACATATAAATAAATAATAAAAAAAGAGCCTAGACTAAATTTACACTAAAAAGTTAAGCCAGAGAGGCGGACGTGCAGGAGTCGTGCGAGATCCGTGCAAGAGTCAAGGTGAGAGAGGTCGACACCATGCGAGAGCCGAGAGGGTGAGTGAGGCCGGAAAGAGAAACGTTGTGCGAGAGCCGAGAGGGTGAGAGAGGCAAAGAGGAGAGACTTTGTGCGAGAAAGGACGACGATTAGGTTTTGTGGAATTAGGGCAATTAGGTAAAGGCTTTTAGGTTTTGATGGATCTCCAATTTTACCACTTTGTGCGAGAAATGTCTTGTGAATTTTGATAGATTGCCACAATTAATCGTGACATTTTCTTCACTCCAATTGAGAGAGATTGGAATCAACTTAATGATTCTCGCCAAGTAATTAGTCCTTCCTTCTCCCCAATAGGTTAGTTCTCTTTCACCTGAGCATGTTTTTATTTGCATGCTATTATGTAGAAACATGCGGTTTCTTTGGAAGCCAGGTAAACAGGCAAAAGTTTACATGATTTTTTAGACAAATAAGCTCTCGCTCTTTAACGTGCTGAAGAAATATAATATCTCAAGCACATACGGTTTGAGCAGCAGATGTAGGTGGCATGAACATCGTCAGAGCCCCATCAATGCATAGTCGATTACGAAATAATGTGGCTGGCTGTGGCGCAATATATCTGTGACATATAATATCTCTCTAAGCACAAACGGTTTGAGCAGCAGATATAGGTGGCATGAACATCGTCAGAGCCCCATCAATGCACAGTCGATTACGAAATAATGTGGCTGGCTGTGGCGCGGTATATCTGTGACAGATAATATCTCTCTATAAGATGCATTGGGGATGGCAATTTACTGTGAAGAAAAGAAATTTAGCAACTATTAACCCCGGGATTAAGGAAGAAGCTAATAATGCATTGATAAGATCTTCTTTGGAATCAAACTGATCCACCAGTAAACCGCTAGGCCCCCAAAGGATCTGCGTAATAGCAACTGCAACATCAGGATCTTAAGAAGATGATGCGAATAATACTTGAGGAAAATAAATAAGGAAAAATTAATAACTAAATATGAAATTCATTTTAAGTGATGACTCTCATGAGCTATCGCGAACATAGGCCACTAGTCAAGTTTCTCTAATTGCATAACAAAGAGGACCACTCAAAATTCGCAAGTCTCTCTCCTCTCTAGTCCTGTAACCCCTAAGAGTCTAGTACAAACTTCTGCCTATTGTACAGTCTCAGCTACTCGATCAAGGCACAACTGCTGCAACATCCAACACATCTTCCACCACTGATACCACTTCACTCGCTTTTCACAATAAGCTTCAATTCAAGACTTTTCCTCTGAAGAAGCAAAATCTGCAACTACTTTTCCTCAATGAATTACCGCTGACAAATAGAATGCTAATGCCCCTGCTTTAGCGAGACGAACCTAATCTCAAACCGAAGTAGGATGGACAAAACAAGGGGAGAAAAGAGTAGTTTAAAAACAAGGCATCTCCTGCTTTTAGAAGTTTGAAAACAGATAAGAGGACATGGGATGAAACATAACGCCAAGTACTACAAGCTAAACAGCTTGAAGTCCCATCAAATTCCTTTGAAGTCCTAAGCGGCTGCAACTTCCTAACTTCAAGTTTTCTATATCAATCGACACCACAGTTCCATAATTCCAAGATCTCTATCAATCTATCTATCTATCTATGTTGCGGCAATTGTACAACACAAGGAGTTCGGCGGAATGAACGCATTTGAGAGGAAAATATACATAGTAAGACTAAGAATTGGACTTTTAAGGATCGTTAAGAGTTGGGAAGATTTGAGATAGGCTCCTGCAGGGTCATTTGTCAATTAAAGTGATACTAATACCCTAATTTCTTTGTCCACTACTCTACCAGGAATTAGCATTAATATTTTGCTCCGCTGAGTGAGTCACTAGTATTCTTCGATAAGTTAACACAAACTCAAGATCACATCGTCAGAAAATCAATGGTCATTTACACAACAACATAAACGGGCTAGATAGAGCATACAGGACAGCATGCAAAGAGAAAGAAGAGAGGATGAAAGATGGAATTCCCACCAACTGCGGACCCTTCCATTAGACCTGGTATGAGCATCTTCGGGAAGGTACTTATCAAGCCCGAGCAGGGTAAAGCAAGGTATCTCTCTGCTTATAGAACGCAGGAAGCCTGAAAACGGTCATTGCAAGTTCTTCCAAACCATTGAACATGACATTGATCAAGTTGAAGTTAAGTGCTCCGAAAAACTTCCATCCATCTTCCACTTTCCCTGAATTCCAGTGTCATTCATGGAATCAGGGATTTGGATCATCTTAACATACTACAACATTGGTTTTGCTCCTGTTGAAGAACCTGATAAGAGCAAGATTGATTAGTTTCTTGTACTTTTCCTTCTTATCAAGCACCAGCCCTACTCTTATGAGTAAATATCCTGAGAAACATTAGCTCGAGATAACCATCTAGGATGGAGAATCCAATAGTGAATTTCCATGTACCTAGAAGCAGGTGCAAAACCAATGTTGTAGTATGTTAAGATGATCCAAATCCCTGATTCCATGAATGACACTGGAATTCGGAGCAAAATCTAGAGTTTGCTTGCCATGAACAGCTCCATATTCGAATCTCACATTTCTGTTTGACTAGTGCAGCTGGGTGAGCTTTTGATTTGTCATAAGTAACCCTAAGATCAGATGAGAGCTGTTGGCCAATGTGAAAAGATTTGAACCCATGCACGAAATCATCAACAGAAATGTGTCGATAAGGTTGGTTCTTCTTGAGATCTTTCTTGGATGTCACCTCTTGCAAGAAGTCAGCAACTCCTTTCCTTTCAGGGCACTTGAATCCCATGTGCTCAAAAAACTCAAAGATGTTCTCTCATGGACCTTGGTAGACGACTTGACCCTCCGAGAGAAGGATAATGTCATCGAAGAGATCGTAGGTCTCAGGTGCCGGCTGAAGCAGTGAGATGATCATGGTGACATCCATTATATGAACCATCTGCCTCATGAATTTGCAAAAGTACACATCGAATACCAAAATTTGTCTATAACGCTCACTTTGATGCCAAAATTTTTCATCGGCTCACTTAAATACCAAATCGAAAAAACAAGATCACTTATGTGCCAATGGCGAGAGATTCCCGTCAAAAAAATATATGTGGCATTTATATTTAAAACATTGTAGTGCCACGTTATTTATAATTTTAAAAAATGAGTGCACGTGGCAATTTTATTTAGAAAAATTAGTCCATGTGGCAATTTTATTAAAAGAAAAGTCCATGTGACAATTCTATTAAAACAATATTCAGTCTTAAGAATAAGGTATAAAATAAAATAAAAACAAAAATACCTCACCGATGCCAAGAGATTTTTATATTTTTTTTTTATTTTTTAGCTTATTTTTTAGTTGTTTTAGTTTTATCTTCTTTATTGGTGACTAGGATCTTCCGGTGAGCCACTTAGATGCCTTGTAAGATTTACCACAAATCTCACTCATGTTAGCACTCAAATAATTATTTTTCAAAAAATTGGCACTTAAGTGAAAAAAAAAAATTTGCACCAAAGTGGCTGTTGTACATGAACTTTGACACTTCTAATATGCTTCAATCCTTAAGTGCCAATGGCGAGAGATTCCTGTCAAAAAAATATACGTGGCATTTATATTTAAAACAATGTAGTGTCACGTGGACTGCACGTGGCAATTTTATTTAGAAACATCAGTCCATGTGGCAATTTTATTAAAAGAAAAGTCCATGTGACAATTCTATTAAAAAATATTCAGTATTAAAAATAAGGTATAAAATAAAATAAAAACAAAAATACCTCGCCGATACTAGGAATTTTTTATATTTCTTTTAGTTTTTAGCTTATTTTTATTTTTTACTTTTAGTTTTTTTATTGATTAATAGGATCCTCCGTTGAGCCACTTAGATGCCTTGTAAGATTTACCACAAAACTCACTCGAGTTGGCACTCAAACAATTATTTTTCGAAACATTGGCACTTAAGTGAAAAAAAATTAGCACCAAAGTAACCGTTGTACGTGAACTTTGACACTTCTAATAGCCTTCTATCCTTAAGTGCCAATGGCAAGAGATTCCCGTTAAAAATATACATGGCATTTATATTTGAAACATTATAGTCAAGTTATTTATAATTTAAAAAATAAGTGCACGTGGACTACACGTGGCAATTTTGGGTTCACCGTTGAACCCCTTTGGCACATAATGGTGTCATTTTGGGTTCATGGTTTTTGTTTCCGGTTCCTATTTATACCTAGTGCTTTGAGATGTTCAATACATACTTACTTTACAAAAAAAAAAAAAAACTACACGTGGCAATTTTATTTAGAAAGCAGTCCATGTATGGGACCGAGCATACCGAATCCTATAAAAGTTATTCACAGGGAACTAACTTATCTATCTCATGGACAGGATTCTGCACCTCTATACATAGAATCGAACCAATAGATCAATGTCACTCTTGATAGTTCTCGGGTTTCCTTTCAACAAAATGCTTGAGAAAATGGGCGGCTTACATGCTTCTTCTTCGGTGAATATTGATGCTGCTTCTTTTTCCTTCTTCTAAGACACAAATGGACGAGACTGAGAGATGAAAAGGTGGTGTTGTAACAAATGCTGAAAATAAACACAGAACACAAGAATTTACGTGGTTCGATCAAGACGATCTACGTCCACGGGCAAGGCAAAACGAGATTCCACTATGATCAAAGAGAGTACATATTACAAAAGTCGTTCTCAGCGACTGGACAAAAGCACACGGCTCACAAAACTCTCAGATGACGAAAAATCACCGTACAACTAAATAAATCCTAGCCGCGCACAGTATAAGAAACCCTATCGGCCCGTCATGAACCAAATCTCAATTTTCTCTTCAATTTTGGGCCGCACAAAAAATATGTCGGGTCGGGTGATGAACCGGACCGAGTACATAAAATTCAAGACATATTTAACAGGTGGCAAAGTGAGATACTGAAGATTTGAGTGGGAAAGAGCACAGTGGGAAGCAGAAATATGTAATACTAAACATGAAAAAGAAAGTAAGGCAAGAATGCATGGGACCGAGCTCTTCTTTAGTTGTTTTAGTATGAGATCAAGATTTTTGATGTTTACTTGTGCACTCTGTTTCATGTAATGTGCACATCTCCTAAATCCCGTAATCTGAATACAAGTTTGGCTTGCTTCATCTTGGGCTCTAGTGTCTCTTCGAGGACAGTGACTAAACCTGGAACCATATCAAGAACATCCTAGCCTAAAAAGGTATTTCACACTTGTTGATTGGAAATTTTCCATTGAAGAAGTTCAACTCTTGCTAGAAATTAGTGCTCAAAAAACATCAATACACAATTGAAGGAGGTTAAACAGATTTTGGAATAAGAAACTGTTGTAACAAATGCGGAAAACAAACACAGAACACAAGAATTTACGTAGTTCGATCAAGGCGATCTACCTCCACGGGCGAGGCAAAACGAGATTTCACTATGATCAAAGAGAGTACAGATTACAAAAGTCATTCTCAGCGACTGGACAAAAGCACACGGCTCACAAAACTCTCAGATAACGAAAAATCGATGTACAACCAAATAAACCATAGCCGCAGTATAATAAAGCCCAAAAAAAAATCTCGGGGGCCCCATAGAGATCTATTTGCACCCATATGGAGATTTGTTCGCTTGCTTTGAGTTGGGCCTATCGGCCCAACTTTCCGCGTCACAAACCAAATCTCAATTTTCTCTCCAATTTTGGGCCGCACAAAAAATATGTCGGGTCGGGTGATGAACCGGACCAAGTGCATAAAATTCAAGACATATTTAACAGAAACAAAGAGGGAGACCCAAAAGTTGTTGGGCTTGTACTTGGCGATATTTTGAAAGTCTTAAGACATCTTCCCCGCAGGTTACATTAAAGATGACTTGCTTGAAATATGAATTATGCACTTTAAATTTCACCTATGATGCGTGGCTACAATTCTTCTATTCCTTCTCCAAGGATATGGTTGTACCCTTACCATGTGCGGGGATAACCAGGTCCGTGAATTGGAAAACAACCTCACTTCAATGAGGGCAGAGGGTCGGCCTTAACTAGCAGTGGCACCATTGAAACGGAGGCTTGCATCATAGCTGGAAACACAATGAAATGTGGAGCTGTTTCTGGGATCACCACCGTTGTCAACGTCGTATCTTTGCACAACTAGTCACGGAACAGACTCCTTATATATAACTATGATATGATGGGGAAGAAGCATTTGCGAGGGAACATGCGAGTTAAAAGTCTTACCAGGTCTCTCTTCTTAAAGTGGAGGAGGTATGATATACTCTAGCATTTTTGTAGTCTGTGGAGTTTAATTGGTGATCAAAAGACAAGGAACGACCAGTATTCGTATTTCGCTAGATATTGCTCATTGATTCTACCTCTCTACTTCAATCAGTTATAATGCTTTCATGTAGATGGAGCTGACGAGATTCTTTCCCCAATTATCTAGTCACCATTTCTTAGAATGTGACTTCTTTAAGAGGTTCATGGTTCCCATCTACACTTTTGCATGGGGTATACAGCTGAGTTCATAGTGTCATCTATGGTATAAAGCCCTATTTTTAGTTGGTATGGTCCATGTGTTAGCTTTTATTTGGACCTTTTTGGTTTCGGTGATTGGAGCCGACTCTCATTTTAAAATGTAGAATAACATATGAATCTTTAAATGTTCAAATAACATTTCCTAGTAAGGTCTATAACCCTCATGACATTTTTTTTCTTTAGAGGAATAATTTGATGCAAAAACTAGCAACAAAGAATCAAAAGCGGTTTCGCAGCCATTAAATGAATCGAATGCGCATGATTATCGGATTTTCATGGACTAGGAATTTAAGCGATCGGTTCAGGAGAACATGACTAAGCAAAGCTGTAGAATATTGTTAGTGAGGCCGAGTTGTTCTTGTTGGATGAGGATGGCACCCTTGGCTTGGTCGCATGTACCACCAAAAGCATCTTTCCAGAGAACATCACCTACAGATTGCTCAAGCTGAGGCCACACATCCACTTCACCAGCCAAAATTTTCTCTTGCCATCCCTTAATCATCTCCCCACAACTTGAACACGTTGCAGTCACTACACTTTCTAATTTATCACCAGTCAAAGAGTTAAATGAATTGAATGTGCGTGTTTATCTGATTTCAAAGGACTAGGAATTTAATAGAACCAAGCAAGCAGTAATACTTTCAACTTTTCATAATGGAAAGCCGGGTTAATGAACTTTATGTGTCTAACCCATTTATCTCCCTCAAGATCCAGGAGCCCCAAGATGAAGATATCTCCATGGACCTCGGATGTGGCTTCTCGAACTCATGGATCCGTGAAACATTTCGATCAACATGTTTGAGTCCATGATAGTACAGGCATGGGTCCTAACCATGTGACGAAAAGCTTCCCAACAACAACAATTTTTTTAGAAATCAAACGGAAACCGGGTTCTTAATATCACTCATTACCATATTTCCTAGATGTACTTATGGTAGAAAGGGAAGATGCGAGGCGTGATCTTGTTGGAGAAAGGCACGACAGATTCAGAATAAGTGACATGATATTGATCTGGGTGGTCTTGAATATGTAAAAAAAAAAAAAGGAGTTTCACTTCATAAGTAGACATTCTATGGCAAAGCCTGCCTTGAACAGCACCATATTCGAAATCCCATATTTCTATTTGACTAGTGTAGCTGGATGAGTTTTTGATTTGTCATTAGGAAGCCTAAGATCAGATGAAAGTTGTTGGTCAATGTGAAAAGATTTGAATCCATGCACGAAATCATCTATAGAAATGTATCGGTAAGGTTGGTCTTTCTTGAACCAATACTGTTCTTGATCTTTCTTGGATGTCACTTCTTGCAAGAAGTCGGCAACTCCTTTCCTTTCAGGGCACTTGAATCTCATGTGCTCAAAAAACTCAAGGATGTTCTCTCATGGACCTTCGTAGACGACTTGACCCTCCGAGAGAAGAATAATGTCATCGAAGAGATCATAGGTCACAGGTGCCGGCTGTGGTGACATCCATTATATGATCCATCTGCCTCATGAATTTGCATAAGCACATCTCAAATACCAAAATTTGTGTACAACGCTTACTTTGATGCCAAAATTTTTCGTGGGCTCACTAAAATACCAAATTGAAAAAAAAAAAAGATCACTTAAGTGCCAATGGTGAGAGATTCCCATCAAAAAATATATGTGGCTTTTATATTTAAAACATTGCAGTGTCATGTTATTTATAATTTAAAAAATAAGTGCACGTTGACTGCACGTGGCAATTTTATTTAGGAAAATCAGTCCATGGCAATTTTATCAAAAGAAAAGTCCATGTGGCAATTCTATTAAAAAAATATTCAATCTTAAAAATAAGGTATAAAATAAAATGAAAAGAAAAATACCTCGCCGATGCTAGGAATTTTTTTATATTTCTTTTATTTTTTTATTTTCTTTAAATTTTAGCTTTTTTATTGGTGACTAGGATCCTCTGGTGAACCACTTAGATGCCTTGTAAAATTTACCACAAAACTCACTCGAGTTGGCACTCAAATAATTATTTTTCAAAAAATTGACACTTAAGAGAAAAAAAATTTAGCACCAAAGTGGCCGCTATACATGAACTTCGACACTTGTAATATCATTATATCCTTAAGTGCCAATGGCGAGAGATTCCCGTAAAAAAATATACGTGGCATTTATATTTAAAACATTGTAATGCCACGTTATTTATAATTTAAAAAAATAAGTGCTTGTGGACTGCACGCGGCAATTTTATTTAGAAAAATCAGTCCATGTGGCAATTTTATTAAAAGAAAAATCCACGTGACAATTCTATTAAAAAATATTCAGTCTTAAAAATATGGTATAAAATAAAATGAAAAAAAAAACCTCGCCGATGCTAGGAATTTTTTATATTTCTTTTTGTTTTTAGCTTATTATTTAGTTTTTTTACTTTAGCTTTTTTATTGGTGACTAGGATCCTCAGGTGAGCCACCTAGATGCCTTAAAAGATTTACCACAAAACTCACTGGAGTTGGCACTGAAATAATATTTTTTTCAAAAAATTGGCACTTAAGTGAAAAAAAAATAATAATAAGCACCAAAGTGGCCGTTGTACATGAAGTTGAGGCCACACATCCACTTCACCATCCGAACTTTGCTTCTGTCATCCCCTAATCATCTCCTCAAAACTTGAACATCTTGCACTTACTACATATGTAATTTGATTTGAATGTGCGTAATTATCAGATTTCGATGGACTACAAATTCAATAGCACCAAGCAATAATACCTTCAAATTTTCATAATGGAAAGCGGGGCTAATGATCTTTCCGTGTCTAGCACATTTATCGCCCTCAATAATCAGGAGCCCCAAAATGAAAAGATCTCCAAGGACTTCAAATGTAGCTTCTCGAACTTATTGATCCGTGAAAATATTTTCATCAACATGTCTAAATCCATGATGTTCAGTACATGCGCGGGTCCTAACCATGTAAAGAAAAGCTTTCCTACAATAACATTTGTAGCACCGACATGCGACAAAACAAGACAGACCGACACATTATTTCTCAAAAAATAAAGAATTCGGACACGTTGGTATACATTGTATTAAATGCATATTTTTATATGTACATTTTATAACTATTTCAAATCTGATTCAAATTCAGATATAAATAAATAATAATAAAAAAGCCTAGAATAAATTTACACTAAAAATTTAAGCTACAGAGGCGGACGTGCAGGAATCGTGCGAGATCCGTGCAAGAGTCAAGGTGAGAGAGGTCGACACCAAGCGAGAGCCGAGAGCTTGAGAGGCCGAAAGGAGAGACGTCGTGCGAGAGCCAAGAGGGTGAGAGAGGCAAAGAGGAGAGACTTTGTGCGAGAAAGGATGACGATTAGGTGTCGTGGAATTACGGCGATTACGTAAAGGCTTTTAGGTTTTGATAGATTTCCAATTTTACCTCTAAAATATTGAAAATTTTCAAAATTGACCCCGCGTGTGTTAGAATAACGTGTCAAATTCCCGATTGATGTATCATTGCATATCCGGTAGAGTTTACCACGTGTCCAAGCGTGTCGGACGAGCATCAGACACCGACACGGAGCCTCCCGAAGAGTATCGGTGCTTCCTAAGCAATCATTTTTCAGAAACATCATATGGCAACCAAATTCTAAGTATCACTCCTTACCACATTTCTAGATGCAATGATGATAGAAAGGGAGAATGCAAGGAGTGATTTTGTTGGAGAAAGCTGAGATGGGAGTGGATTGAGCTTGCTTGGTCATTTTCATGGAGTCTCTCATGTCTTGAAAGACAAGCCCATAAGAGGTTCCAGGGAGACCTTGTCGTATCAGAAATCTTTTGAGCTTTTTCGGCTTCAACCATAGAAAACATAAACCGGGGAAAAACACGATCACAACAATAGAGTAAACAAACGAGAAAATCAAGTCTGTCCATGTCCTGAAGGACGTGCCCGTAAGAGGTTCCATGGAGACCTGTTATCTTAGAAATCTTTCAAACTTTTTTGGCTTCAACCACAACAAACGCAAACCAGCAAAGAATGCGATCATGACAATGGAGAGAACAATCAAGGAATCCAAGTACATTTACATTTCCATACTCTACCTAAACAAAATGACACAATGCTTCTTCCCTTCTAGAGAGGAAAAATATGAAGGGTGCTCAGTCAAGTATATGCTTGGGCCATAAAGATCATTGAGGCAACACCTATCAAAACCTTTATTTAAAACGCACCACGAGTGTGCGCTTTTTTCCCTTTTTTTTTCTTCTTTGGAAATATGTTATTGATTGTTTGGAATTATGTTTGTTATACTTGAGTAATCTTTTGCAGGATTTCAAGAACATCTTAGCCCTAAAGAACAAGGTTAGACAGCTGTTGACACTTGATTTTTTTGTCACATTTCAGAAAATTAATAAAACCAAGAGAAAAATGATTAAATTCTTTTTTTAAAGTTTAGAATCTTTGACACATGGGGTCCTTTTTTTAACAACAATTAAGTTTCGGAAATTTTTTTTTTACATTCATAATTTCTTTCCATTTAATTTCGCTCGAAATATTGAGAAAAATACTAAACAAGGTCAAAATAATCTGATAGAGTTGTCATTCATTTCCTTTTAATTCTAATTTCACTTTTGCATCTCTAATTTTCGCAAAATTCGATTTGCATCATAATTTTCCCCAATCGGGGGAATTTACACCGAAATTGAGCCAAAAACATAAATTGAGTCAATTTTTTCCGTTTTCTTATCTCGAGTTAATCATGACATTTGATTTAGAAACTGTCAATTACCTATTGGTCAAACCAATTTCATGATTCGAGCATAATCAAAATTTGACTCAATTTGTAGGGCACTTTGGACCTAATTTGAGAATTTTGTTCAATTGGCCATTTCTAGCCGAAATTGGAACTTGACCCAACCATGATCGACCATGGGCAACACATTGGCGAAGTCAGATTCGCAACAACTGGTCATTAGGGGTTCGAATTTACCAATTGGTGTATAAAATTGTCAAAAATTTTAGGGTTTTTGCAAATAACGAACTAGTTCATCAAAATTCCCCACTACCTAAGTCCTAAATATACCCTAGATTCCAATTGTAGCTTCAATTGCAAAAAAAAAAAAAAAAGTCAAAAGCACACCTAATTGGAGTAAAATATCGAACCGAGTCAAACCCAACCCGGTCAAGAAATAGAGACCTTTTCAGCTTCTGTACTGGCGCAAAGGCTGGGGACTTCCGAAACAATCTCACTTGAACCTGATCTCGTTCCAGCCACTTGGAGTCACCATCTGGCCACATAAGAGACCCCCGCGACGACCAGCTAGTGTAACAACTTTAGGCGAGAAAAATAGTTACATCTATCGGGTATAAAGGGGAGTAAGCTATTCCGGTTTAAGGGGGGATTTTTTAGTCCATTTTTTTGTTCCAATGATACATCGATAGCTCGATAGAGAGAGGGAGTGATCCAGAGGCCAGAACGCCATCGTCGTCGCCGTCACCGTCGCCGCCACAAGTGCGGTTTTCTTACTCCTCTACTATGCTCTTCTTCGCGGTATTTTCTTGGCTCGGTTTGATTTCGCTCAAACCGAGCCAAACTAAGGGGTATGCGTCGTCCGTCTAGGTCCATATAGCACGAATTTAAGCTTTATTTCGATAGATTCGATCAAAAAGCCAACAATAATTTCATGTTTAATCTTTTTTGTCACGCGCATGCTACTTGTTTAACGAAATGCCAAAATGAACTAAAATTTTGAGTCTCTGCCGTGAGCTCCTTATCGTCTTGTTCGTGCTTTTCATGCTCCGTGATACATCTATGATTGGTCCTGACCTTGATCCTACCACTTTTTTCGCATCAAATCGGCCCAAAAAACAGCTCGGCCGAGCCTCGGTTCAACCTCACCAGAGTCGTGCCCGATGGTGGTCGGTGGAAGGCAGCCAGTGATTAAGGCCGCTTAGGTAAGCCTGTGGACCTTGTTGATGCTTGTTGTGCTCGGAACCATGAAGGAAAATGTGAAAGAATGCAAAAAAAAATCTAGTGGCCGGAATGTTCATCTCGGCTGGAATTAGTGGCTAGATTCTGGTTGAGGATAGTTTTTTGGTTAGTTTTGTTGAAAATACTGGTTGGTTTGGATCAGTTTTTCGCAATTTCCGGCGAGGTGGGGGTCTGTCTGTTAGCTAGCATTAATTACTCAGTTAGATTAGTAGTTAGGGATAATTAGTTAGTTAATAGTAAATAAAAAGAATTGAAAAATGAAAAAAGAAAAGTTAATAAAATGAATATAAAAACAGAAAATGAAATAAAAATAAAAATTATTTTAAAAAAGGGCATTCGAGCGGGTTATTGACCGGGCGAGTCGGGTCTTTGCCCGGGCGGATCAAGTCCCTCTGACCCGACACGTGTCAGTCCAAAATTAAAAAAAGAAAAAAGAAAAACAAATAGAATAGGGAAAAGGGAGGCGCTTTTTTCACTCCTCTTTTGGCTTTCATACTCCTTATTTTAATATTTTGACAATATTATCCCTTGCGTGGCCCACTACTTCTATTATAATTCTACAAAAGTAATCCCCTTATTTTATTTGATCAAATCTTTTTTTTCTTTTTTTCCTTGTGGGTCCCACTTTCCTTCTTCTTTCCCAGCCTTTGACGTTCTCAGCTATTGCAAGATCATTGTCATCTATGTTTTTTCTTGCGGGCCATTATCTTCTTTCCACGCATTCCTAATCCTCAAGTGTAGGCATTCAGAAGGTGAATATCAATGATGTCAACCTCATCGTCCTCGTATTCCCCATTCCCTTATTGTTTGAGTGCGCAAATGCGAGGAGGAGGGGAAGTGATTCTTCGTCCATCATCCACGCTCTCAGTGATCGACTCCGAGCTCTATTACATGCTCATAATTTATTTTCATTCGGTTGATCTTCCCGGCATACTTTCTCTTTCTCTCTGTGATAGATCATTTCTTGCTCATTTTTATGTTATTGTAACTGATAAATCGTCGCGATCTTGAATGATCCCTAAAGTACGTACTTCTCTCATATTCGCTTGAGGTTGTTCGAATCTCAATGGTGTCTTTTATATAGGTTTCCATGTCTGCGATAAGCCCAAACAATCTTGGGTCCCCATCCTGCGATTTCGCAATATCGGTGTTGGCTAGAGATCTACAGATCGTCATGGTGAAACAACCAATGCCGCTGCAGGAACGAAGAAAGAGGAGGGAGACCACAACAATCCTCCAAATATTGAGTTGTGAAACACCCTTCTTATGATAGGTTTAAACCGAAGCGGGCTTACCAACCTGTGATAGTAATTTACATAGTCATTAAGGGAGAGACGAAGGCAGCGCTGCAAGGAATTTTACTGCCACCACGTCGACGACTGTTCGCCAGGCCCTTGCTATGTTTTAGCATGCAACGTTAGATCCATGTTAGGGCAAGCAAGGGAGTCTTCCTACCGACATATTCTTCAAGATTATATATATATCGCGTGGAGAAGGAAAATAAATGATGCCAGCAATAACAAAAAGAAAAGTGAGACCACAAGGGAAAAAAGAAGAAACAAAATAAAAAAGATTTGACCAAATAAAATAAGGGGATCACGTTTATTGAATTATAATTGAAGTGGTGTGGGTCATACGAGGGATAATATCGTCAAAATATTAAAATAAGGAGTGAAAAAAGCGTGGCCCAACATAAAACAAGAAAATCATCCGGCCAAGTAATGGTCCGTATACCCGGCTAACAGGCTACGCATTGGCCGGACACCCGACTCCTACAAGGCTACAAGCCTACATGTCTGAACTTAAAATTTGTTCAGCGACTCTCGAGCTTTTTTTTTTTTTTTGGGTTGAAAATCCGGAAGTCTTAAACAGTCGAAATCCTAGCCATCAGAAATGTATCAAATGACTAGGTGGACCAAACCAATATAATTTGGCTAAGCGTTTCTCAATACGTATTTGATAAATTTGGCTAACCCAAACTGCGTGCATAAACATTTCATAATTGTTCTTCCTTTTGGCCAAACTGTGGGGAGTCGATTGGGTCGAAAGTTTTGCTTAAGCTTTGTCCAAAAGATGACATCTGGCTGTCTTTTGCTTTCATGACTCGGATTGATCCGAACAATGTTGTCTGTTTGTCCCCGTCGACCGACTCATGCCACACACTCTTTTTTCTCGGTCCAACACACGTGGTTAGTCAACGTTTACCACTCCCCATTCACCCGGCCCGGACGACAAAAGTTAGATAAAGCGCGCCACCACCGCCGCCTTCGGGAGCTTCATAGTTGAGTACACCAACAAGGTCGATGCCATCTCCTTCAACCTGGATCGGCTCTCCATTAAGACCCACCCGCTAGAGGTGGCAAAAAGGGTAGAACCCATATTTAATTATGTGGGTAAAAAAAATGAGTTTTCTTAGATTTTAAAACAAGTTTAAGTAGGTTATAAATGAGTTAGTTAACTACTTAATGGGTTTTAAATGAATTTTAAATATTCCACTCCTGAAATCGATGACGAGCGGCGTGCCACGTAGGAAGGTCGATAATGATTGAACTGCTATGTTAGAGATTTCCCAAAAATAGACGGGAAAAGCTTCATTAGAATTTCACGCAAAAATTTGGGCAAAATTAAAAAACTTAGGACTTAATTGGCATAGAATAATAATTGTAGTACTGATTGGGTACCTTTTAACTCTGTCAGACTCGGTAAGTGGACCCGATCATATTTTATGGTCATCCCTAACTTCTTTCTAATAGCAAGAACATCTATTTGTGGCATCTAAAGGAGGGCGGTTGATGTGGAAGTGAACACTTTGCATTTTCAGATATTTTGTGAACAAATCCCAATAAAATAAAACTGATTGGTCTTGTCATTTCTAAAGCGGCAATTATAGAAAAATAGACAAAAAATGCTTAGCCTTCATTTGTTTCCCGAAAAACGAATGATTTAAAAAATATTTTTCACTTTTGTTGGCGAGGCTTCATTGGATTGACAGCCGATTGTAGTTAAAGTCATTAAGATAATTAGAGGTGTCAAAATGGCCTGCGCCAGCCCGACCTAGCTTTAAATTTTAAGGAACTTTCGCGCCGGGCATTGGTGCTATTTTAAAAAGAGCCAGTACCATTAGACCCAATCAGGCCCGAAAATGTAAAAGCCCACCACACACCCTACCAATGCCACGCTCTTCTGTTTTTCACTTTACCCGGACACTCTCAAAAAGCCTAACGAGATTTCTAGATCTCCTCCAAGTTTGAAGCTCCTTTTTGCTGCGAGTCGTCTCATTTCGAAAGGCAAGGGGAGGAAGACCACCGAAGTAAATGGAGGCATGGGGTTGGGCAAGGGCGGTGCGCCGGAAGTCCCTGCGCGACAACATCCAGGGCATCACGAAGCCGGTGATTCGACGGTTGGCTCGCCGTGGCGAGGTGAACCGGATCAGCGGACTGATCTACGAGGAGACGAGCGAGTGCTGAAGATCTTCCTGGAGAACGTGATCCGCGACGATGTGACCTACGCAGTGCACACGCGGCGGAAGACGGTGATCGCCATGGACGTCGTGTACGCGCTCAAGAAGTAGGGAAAGACCTTGTACGGGATTAGCTGCTGAAAACGTTGTTGTCTGTTGATTGCGATCATCTCACAGGGGTTCTTAGATGTAGTTCGTGATATAGTTGCAGTGAGTTTCGTGTTTTCGATGAAATGAACTTCTAGGTCAATTTATGAATGGCATCTCTGTTACGGTGAATAGAATTTCACTTCCAAGTTCTTTAACTTCACTTTGTTCTGGCGTTTTGATGGCGTTCTTCTATTGAAGCTTCTAAGTGATGGTTTTGGAGTCGCGCGAAGTTGCAAACGGAAAAACAGAGAATTTCTTTTGAGGGTGGCTTCAACCAGAGTGGGACGCAGAGAGTGGAGATTGTGAGCTGGAAATCAGAATTTCAAGCGATGGGTTGAGGGCATGAAATCAGTTTTTCTTCATAAAATCAGGTTACAGCAAGCAAAATGGCCTGTTGGGCCTGGGCCTTTTTGACACCCCTAGGTTGTAGTTGGTTATCACATCAATCTAGCACATGGAAGGCCTCCGGTTCGAGTCCGGGCGACGCCAATTTGCTTTTTGCTTGCTTATCGACCCGGCCCGAAATTGATACATAATTCGGGTATCAGGCCGGGTCGGGCCTTCGTCAGACCCGGCCCGACCCAGCCCATTGACACCCCTGGTAATGTCAATGGCAGCTCGCGCACCGAGTGCATCTAATAATCTTCTCCAAACAGGATACCACCAGACTAGTGCCCGAACAACTTTCGCATTGTTGTCAACAATACTATGATCCGAGGCTCCGAAAGATGTATGATGCAGAACTCTGAATCCAGATTGGGCCCTGTTACATGTATGTAGGACAAGACAAAATTAACATATCTCGAAGCTTTCACAGTAAAGCAATTGTTCAGAATCATATGCGATGCGAACAAATACCTTCATGAAAAGATACAGGAGGCGATGATATTTTCATTGCGTAAAAGTGATAAAGAAACCGCATCAATGATGATTATCAGATTCTATAATCCAACAGATGTCCTCACCAACTTTCCCTGCTTTTATCCTTGGCTTCTTTTTCGCAGTTTTGTATAGTACGATCATCAACCTGACCCCTGAGAAACAGTATCTGTCCTCCAGTTGTTGATTTCGCAGCATCTGCAGCCAACAAGATTTTCAACCATTAATGAGTCCACGGAATCGATGAAAAACTCATACAAAACATAACTAATCAACAAACAGGAGACATGTAAATTTTTGCAGCATTACAACCAGCAAATAAAAACAACATTCAAATGTCAAAACTCAAACGAGGTAGAAACTTAATCAAGAGAAAGAAAGGCAATCAAAATCAACCTACCAACATTGCCAATGAAAACAACATTCAAACGCCAGTTCGTGTCCTCTTCCATCTCATCTGTTATATCTTCTTCTTCCGGAACAGCCATTGAGTTGACCGCGAGTCTGAGAGTGTCCGGCGGTGTCCAGCCGTGTCGGACACGGACACGTGTCCGACACGGCAAATTTTTTTTAATGTACGCGTCCGTGTAACGTAGGGTGTGACACAAAGAAATATGTTGACAACAAAGCAAAGCAAGAATAGCTCTGAGATAGCTAAGAACAACGTTGACATATCCAGATGCTTGTGGCCATAGCTGAACCTACCAAGCATTTGAATCTACTGAGCAGTTTATTCAAATAGCAATCCTAATCGACAGTCACCTATAAGGCAAGGAACTCAAAGGAGCATCTTAGGGGAGCAAGTACCATGGAATGCTAGCATGGTAAATAACCAAAGTTTCAAAACTGTTTGATGAAAATTTCATTTGTATATCACGGTTACTGTCATTGTCTTCCTTCGAAGCATATATAGTCAAAAGAAAGGTCCATTAACCTCACACATTTAAGAGAGCCAATGCAGACTTACTAGATATACAATCAAATTATTCTTTTTGTGCCACAAATGAAATTTTAGCAGGTGGCCCCAGCAAAGAATGCAACTCCCACATCAGGTGAACAAATGAAAATTTAGCCCAACCAGAAACCAGCTTATAGATCCTATCAACCTGATTTTCTTAAATGGCTTTTAGCAAGACATCCCTCTCTTTGTATGCAGGGAGACTTCGACGAAATTCAAGCATCGTTTGCCCTTCATGACATCCCTAGGACGTTAATAGTACTTCAGTGATAAGAAATAGTTGCAAATAATCAAGACCACTTACTAGGCATACAGATGCGGCTATCTATAAAATATTCCACAAAATTCATTGCTAAATTCACCAGCCAATCTTGCTGTTTATTACGCAATTGTAAACTTCTCCGGCATTGAATTTTCTCTACAACTATGCTGTTCGGTGTAATACGCTCCTGCTCGTCATATAGATCATCAACAGCAATACTTCCATCAACGCCACCCTCTGATTTTGGAGAATACAATATCTTATCCCTATTTTTGGGCTTTCGGGAAAGGTATGCTTGGAGGTGCTTATCCACTTCCATTTGCAATCTATAAGGTAATACCACCTGAATGCACACGAGCATTAATCTACATTTTCACTGCACAAGAAAATTTTCACCATGCAGAAGCACCAAGTTTCAAAACCATGACAACATTATTAATACAACTTTAGCCAGGCACTTCATCCACATATACATATTTCTTTAAGCATGTGGAAATGGAATTAGAAAGAGAGGGACAAAGTACATTTATCAGGGATTTACCTCTTTTCTGTGGGCGTCTGCCATCAAGATCAGATCTGCAATTTGGCAGAAAGACTTTGCTAAAGACAACTACTTTCCAATATTGATGGCTGCAAATGGAAATTGCATATGAGAAATAGCGGAAATGATGAAAACAGGGACTGGCCTTAAGTAGTTGTAATCTGTAATCTGCAATAAGCTTAAGTACCTATACAAACCCATCCTGGTTGCCAGGGCTGAAAGTTGTTCAAAGTCACTCCTGTCTTTCCTCTCCCTAGATACCAACTCCTGCTCCTCTTTATTACAAAGAAGCATGGTCAACTTCCACTTCCACTCTTCCACATTATCAAGGGTTGATGCATGCTAGAACACAACAGAACACCAAAACAACATAAATTAAGATTCAACAAGAAGTCTCCTCTAAAAACTAGGAAAAGTCCCAATAGAGCAGGCATGAAAGCCAGCAAGAACTATCTACTATCCAGGTGTATGCATGGATGGGGTTACGCGCCAGGATGCCTCAAAATTTGTTAATTATGAAGCGCAATCAATGTTCGGCGCTTGGGACAAGGGCCATCTTGCTTGGCACAAAGGATCCACAACCTTCTTTTTTCACAGGCTACAGAAAGACCAGCAGGCTGCTTCTCCAAGATGCCTCAAACTTTGTTAATTATGAAGCGCAATCAATGTTCGACGCTTGGGACAAGGGCCATCTTGCTTGGCACAAAGGATCCACAACCTTCTTTTTTCACAGGCTACAGAAAGACCAGCAGGCTGCTTCTCCAAGATACCAAATAAATTCCCTAGAATTGCTAAGCCAACCTATCAACCTAACAAGTTAAAAAAAGTTGAGAGGGAGGATGACGACAGAGTTAGGACTGTTGATTCAACATACCCGAAAATTTACATTCATCAGCAAATTAGCTGAAATTATACAACAGTGAAAGTCCACCAGTAATATGTCATCGCCATGTTCTAGACTTCTAATACTGATTTCTTAAAATTACATCAATCTAAATCATTTGCGTATTTGACTCCTTTGATTAAATCGTTTGACACGGAATCAAAAGAAACAACATCTAGCCTAACCAGACCTCATAAAGACAGCAGCAAATGTATACAAGCACATGTAATGTCACAGCTAAATAAGTGATTGGCACAAACATACTATGCATATCTGACAAAACCATCTAAATTTTACGGAGGACTTTGTTAATGACTGCTCCTGGAACACTTGTTAAACACCGATCTAAGGAAACATTCTCACTTTCCAAGGCACTGTTTATCACGTGTTATGGGTAGCAATGCATTGAAAATCAAAACATTTCCTCTCAATCAGTGCCCTGGAGATACTCATCAACAAAACCCTTTTACCATACTAAGCTCAATCAGAACCACGAGCGACACTCATTCACTTTACTAAAATCACGAAAACTCCAATCTCACCATCTGCTGCTGCTGAGATGAACCGACTTCAACGTCCGACTTGTCGCTTGACACGCCCTGATACTCAAACCGGCCGTAGCTCGAGCTCCGCCGGTGCAGAAACGGAGACACCGCGCCGCTCCTCCGCCTCCGGTCCACCTCCACGGACAAGAACGCGAAGATCCGCCACCCCAGAAGAGTCGGCGGGCGCACCGGACCTAAGCGGCGCCGCTCCAGTAGTCCTCAAGGCCACGGGTGAAGCGGAAGGCAGCGCCACGGAGGCCCTGTAAGTTCTGCGAAACTGGACACCGGACAGCCTCGCGGACATCGTCGCCCTCAGGCAACCATGTAAAATGGCCGAGGTTTTCCCAATCCGACGCGCCTCCAATTCGTCACACGGCGATTGCTCCGTTCACATTTGACGAACTAGAGCGCAGCTGCACGGAGATAAAGGGAAGATTCAGCAGCTGAGCTTCTCGGATTATTCGGACATGGAAGAGCGAGAGAGCGAGCGAGCAAGCGACCTCCGAGACTTAAGGTGTGGGGCCGGAAGAACGCCGCACGGTGGAGACGGTACAATGGGCCAATGGGCTCTTCCTTTTGGGCTTTGATGATATTGGGCCTATTTCAAATGGACTTTAAGCGCTGCTTGGGCTGATCAAGTTGTACTCTTTCCCATTTTCTCTTCCTTTCGGAGTTCGGGGAAGAAGCGGGGCTCCCGGCTCCCCTCTAAGGATACTACTGCTAAATTTCTAATTGAGACGAGGAATCGAAAACGATGACGTTCAGTCGTCACGTTGAGTGCATAACGTACAATGGGAAACAACAAACAAGCAAGCCATCAATGCGTCGATCTTCTTTCTCGTGCCAATCAACACGGTCGAGGGCTCTACATCTTCGAAAAGGTAGAAAGCCTTGGGCCCAAGAGACAGACGATCGACACTGAAAACGGAATAAGCTGCCAATTCGTGAAGGAACGGGTTTAACGTCGAGATAGAGTCAAACTCGAATTTTGGCCGGTCAGTGTGGATGATGTGCTAACGTGGATAATTTTAATAATATTTTTTGAATTATTTTTAAACTTTATTTTATTTTCTTTCTTTTTCCTTTTGTCCATTTCTTCTTCTTCCTTCGGCAGCCACCGGCCAAAGGCTAGCGAGGGCAAGCTTCATCAAGGTCGACCTCACCCAACCATAGGGAAGATGCTCATATAGAGATCTGGGTTAGGTGGACCTCGTCTAGTGATGGCGAGGCTCGCCTATTTTGGCCATTGGTGAGGGCAAGCCATGCAGTCGCTAGGTGAGGTCAACCTCGCCCAGATATTAAAAAATATAAAATTTATTAATGGATTGGCCTAGTCTAACTAAATGGGTTGTAAATAGATTCAAAGATAGACCCATTGGGATAACAACATAAATGGTCCTTAAATTTTGGCTAAATGTGCAATATGGTTCATAAATCGTTAATTTGACCAACATGGTCTCTAAACTTTAGCTCAATATGCAATGTAATCCATCAACTTTCAATTTGTTTAATGTTGCCATAAACTTTTGAAACATGTTTAACTTAGTCTCTAAATTATAAGAAAATATCAAATGTTGTCTCCGAATTTGAATCAATTGAAGGATTACATTAAACATATTTCTATAGTTCAAGGATTTAGCTAAATATATTCCGTAAGTTTATGGACCACATTGGTCACATTAAAAGCTCAGGAGCCACATTGCACATTGAGCTAAAAGCTAGGCACCATATTAGTCAAATTAATAATTCATGGATCACATTATGCATTGAGTCAAAGTTCACAGGCCATTTATATCATTATCCCCACATACTATTAGGCTTAAAATTCATAAACATTAACAGCCCATTTTTTAGAGTTTGACAAGCCCATATTGACACATTTTTCAATAAAGTGGGTCAAATATGGAGTTTCAATCCATATTGACACATCTATTGCTAACCGACTAATCAACACTAAAAACCATAATAATACTGTTAAAATAAATCTCTTATCCGTGCAAATCTACAAAATAGCGCCTAAATGTGTCAAAATTTACGAAAATGACACATGTAGGTGGCACATTTTTCCATCCATGATCCAACAAAACTCTTGGCAATCACTCAAATATATTCTAGATTTGCGGAGAACTTTTCGATTTAAAACAAGAAATCACGACAACTCAACATGTCATTCTTTAAGTCCAATTAAACTTAATACCAAATTTTGAATTAAATCAGTAAATATCGACCCAAGTTCATGAATGGCAAGGAGATCAATGTAATTTTTACCCCTGGAGTTTTTCCTTAGCTTGAGTTAAATACGGAAGTGGGGAGGCAAGAGGGCTAAGTTCCGAGTTTGATTGTGGACCAATGTACTCTGGACCTATGGAGCACTCTAACTAGCTTCATGGTTTATCTACTCTGGAAAATGAGGAACTTGATGCCGTAAGTGAAGACAAACAAGAAGAGCAGGACCCAGCTGTTGTGAGCAACAGCGACGGCCGGGAGGAAGTCGTAGTCGAAACCCAATTCTTGTTCCAGGAACTGCTTCAACGGCATGTCGCCGGCTCCTGGTACTTCGAGATTGCCCTCCTTGTTGCCCACGTGGGAGGTGACGAAACCGTACAGCGTCCACGCCACTGGTGAAGCCCAGTAATACCACCTCCACCACATAGGAATTTGCTGCATAGCAGAAAGATGGATCGACACACGGTTCTCATGTTGCTGATGACACTGAACTCTAAATTATGTCTCTACTGCATAGAAAGAAAGCTCGAATTGGGGAATGCGCTTCAGACTGTGATGTTTTGTTCTGAAAGTTGCTATCCTTTGACAGGATTGTGCCATCAAGACCAAGAAGAAACATGTTATTGTCTAAAAGCTCTCTACTTAATTTGACAAAGCTAGAACTTCTCGAAAGTGAGCTATTGAGAATGCCTTCAGGATATATGTAATGCGCCAAATTACCGAGTGAAAGCAGACATACCGGCCTAGGGATAAGGAAGCCAGAGAACAAGTTCCAGAAGCTCAGGAAGGACATCACAATGGCAGCGATCTGTTGGCTCCTCATCAACGCTACTACCATCATCCCATGCTCGGTGAAGTAGATGAAGCCCATCAGCATGAAGTAGTAGAACCACAAGAACTTCCCCGCCTTCCCCTCGAACCCAATCATCTAGTAAAGGAGAAGACTGTAGACAAATATCTGAATCGCTATGTAAATTGTCTCGATGGCCACCTGAAATGATCATCGTATGCTGTTCAGCCTCCACATCATGAGGGTGGTAATTGTGTTCTTCTATCTCTTTTATGCCTCAAAGAGGACTCGGCCTTGTTAAATCACTGTGTCCGTACTTGAGCAAATGCGTATGGCAGCGGAATACATTCAAGCGGCACGTTCACGGTAGAAGACCATCCTCTCAATGGAGACAATAGACTGCACAGTAGAAGCATTTGTGGCCCCAAGAAAAAGCACAGCTGCATGCGTGGCTCCCAAACGATTCAAAAGGTCTTGTTGCTTGGTCCTGTCAAGAGATCAATCTTAGGCAAAGTTTGAAAATGCAGGTCTAATGGATGACTTGCATTTCTATCATCTAATGATGTGGAATCGATTTCTGTTTGGTCACTTTGAAGAATTCACTTAGCCAAACACATAAGATGGAAGAAGTCAGAACTTACGTCTGGTCTCCTTTATTCCAGAATATCACACCGAACAAAACGCCGATGACTATGGTCATGAAGAACGGAATGGCATTGTACTGAAGATTTCTCCAGTAAGACCAGTGGTGCTTCCAGAAACAAGGCTTGCACTGAGTAAGGAAAGGTTGCTAGTACTCGGATGGGAAGTAAAGATCCTCGGAGCCTGGAGCTGGGGTACTAAGCTCTTTGATCAGTTCTTGGTTCCTCCTGAAATTGATTCAAAGAAAACGCAATTGTTGAATTGACGTTGGCCTTTATGAGCAAATTATTTCCATTACGCATTTGAAACTTGGATCTTTAAGAAACTTACTCATAAAGATCAGAGTTTGCATAAATGTCTGCGAAGTCCACATCGAGCTGAGCCTCTACTGCTGGAACACTCACTTCCAGCATCCATGTGGCCGGATTGTAACCATCCCTGATCTTCGGAACCCCTGGGACAGCCTGATGTAATCTACAAATTTAGCAGAATTCAAGAATTACCTGCAGATTCCGAGGGAAATGGCGACTTGTAGACGCTAGTTATTTTGGAAACAGAAAAAGCTCTCCACAAAAAATTCTATGAGCTTGTGGGAATGGCCACCATGAGGTCCAGCATAGATGATTCGGCCACCACTTTTCAATTTTCATCAATAGCAACTGCAATAGGCACATTTCTGAGTAAATTACTCAATAGCAAGGCATTTCAAACAACAGAGATAATAACGTCGAAGGATTAGCGATCAAACCTTGTCAAAAGCTTCAAAAATGTCGATGCTCGGCTGGTGAATCGTGCAAACAACGGTCCTCCCTGTATCTACCGTGTTCCTCACCGTAAGCATTATGATGGCGGCCGCTCTAGCATCAAGACAGGAGGTTGGTTCGTCCACGAAGATAATAGATGGGTTAGCCACCAACTCTACAGCTATTGTCAGCCTCTTTCTTTGCTCAATCGAAAGGCCGTCGAAACCAGAAAACCCGACAAGCGCGTCACTGATCGGTTTGAGCTCGACCAACTCCATAACATTTCCATAAACATCTGTTACAACATTAGAAGCACAAGGCCAAAATAGAAAGATTATTAAACCATCTGATTTCAAGTTTCTCCAAAGGAGAGACTGTGAACTAGGCGCTAACAAAAGTGGGGCGTTTCAAGAGACAAATATTCCCTACCTTGTGAGTTTCAGTTTTAATGTTGGAAGAAAGACGAAGCCAGGCTGAATATAGGAGGGATTCGTGGACAGTGACATTAGGCGATTGAATGTCATTCTGTTCACAGTAACCGCTGACCCGAGCAAACGTCGATCGGTTTTTAGGGTATCCGAAGATGCTAATACTTCCTTCTATGTTGATGCGGATAAAGTCGGCGATTTACATAATATTATTTATGTGATATTACGTGATATTATGTAATCTTTATTTTTAGACAATTTGTTAATTTTAGTGATATTTTGTAATTTTGGATAAGGTTGTTTTATAATCCCAGTGGGGTTAGGTTTAGGGTTAACACCCTATATAAAATGTGTTATGATGTTTGAGCAGACAGAATATATTTTTGATATTGAATTTTTGAGATTTTCTCTCTCTAAGCAAGATTTGCTTCTATCTTCGCTGAACGCCGCGTCAGGTGGTATCAGGCGGTGGTCTTCACGACGATGGTCGGAAGACTGGAGCGCCGCGTCAGGTGGTATCAGAGCCTATGGCGACTGGCGATGGTCTTCGCGACGATGCTCGGAAGACTGGAGCCCCAATCCTTGGGGAAGGCGCGCTGCAACGTTTGGAGCAGCGTTTAATGGAACGCATAGATCGTTTCGGAGCACGATTTGACAAATTGGCGGATCGATTCGACAGTCTTGGCTTTGATGTGAACCGGAATCGGCGGAACAACAGAAGGCCGGGTGCAGATCTTGCTCGCGGTGACCCTGTCAGGCATGTTCCTATCCGCAGGCAGAATAACCCTTTATTTTCATAGAGTTCTTTCGACAAAGGACGTGCTGATTATGGAGGATTTCGAAGGGGATACAATGGAAGAGATGGCAGACGATATTACGACGATCGTGAAGGTAACGACTTTAAATTCAAAGTCGATATACCTTATTTTGATGGAAGTCTAGATATAGAAGAATTTCTGGATTGGATTACTAGCATTGAAAAATTCTTCGATTATATGGAGATCCCTAGTGAGAAACGGTTGAAATTAGTATCCTATAGATTGAAAGGAGCTGCATCTATATGGTGGGAGAGATTGCAGAATACGAGGAAGCTAGAAGGAAAAGAGAGAGTTCGAACTTGGCATAGAATGAAAAGGCTACTGAACCAGAAGTTCCTTCCACCCGACTATGAGCAGTTCCAGCAGAAATTAATGGGTTTAGAACAAAATCATGATTTTTCCTGGCGTTTGCAAGATTTTCCTGTTGTTGAATCTAGAGGAGTTAGTGAATCGAGTGAAGAGGCTCAGTTCCAGCTTCAACCTCGCATTATGCCATCTGTCTACAGAGCTTGTTTGACGAACTTCGAGGATTCAGAGAAGAAGAGCGAGTATGGTTGTGTACGCAAGGTTTCGGATCCAGGTACAATGGTAGAAGACTTCGTGTTAGAGAAAGGCGACGGGGTCGACCCTAGCGACGTTCCCCATGAGGCGGAGTGGATGCTGACATATGAGGTGGATGACTCGAATTTTGCCGCGTTCGATGACGAGGCACCAATTTTTGACCCAAATGCGGATGGCGGCGATGGAGGCGCAAAGGAGGTCGATGAGACCATTGGAGACATTCCCCAGGCAAAACCCAATTTGGTTCCTGAAGATGCGCAGAAAGCCGATGTTTCGGGGAGCACTGTTGATCAAGGTAATTATGTTCTTGAAACTGATGATTTTGGTGGCGATGAGTTTGTTGTTGTGGATTAGGTTGATCATAATGCGTTAGGCGCTAGGTGCATTTATGCGTAAGATGCAAAACTCAAAGACCTAGCCCTAGCGTCTGGAGAGATTTATGAAGATATTAAGTTGGATGTGAATTTGTCCGTGGTCAAGTCGGATCCTATGGTAGAAAATAGCATTGAGGAATCTGGCGAACGTGCTAGAGAACTCCATTTGGAAAATTGCCCAAAGGATTTGCAGGAAGACTTCATGGGTGGAGATTATATGCAAAGGATGGAGTTGATACATGACTTGAGGTTTGAAACTGGTACGACAAGGATTAAAGCAACCTCGACGGGGAGTTTCTTATTGCATCAGGTATATATCCACCTCATATATGAGTACATGAGCTACGAGAATTGTCTGTAAAGTTTGAAAGACACCTAGATTCAGAGATAATTGATTTCGAGGTTTTGGGCGATGACTACTTCGCCTTCCTATGTGCGGATTGTTCCGTCTGTTTACGGGCTAGTATGGTGGCTGCTTCTCTACATCGAACCATGAATAATGTAGGGCTCAAATTGATGTATTACTTGATTCGTTGGAGAGGCCGTCCCAGGCAAATCAGACTTCGCGATCTTGAATACAAGATTGAATTTGAAGAGATTGAATCGAAGATGAGCCAGATTCGAGGACGAATCTTTTTCCTAGCATGGGATAATGATGCGGATAAAGTCGGCGATTTACATAATATTATCTATGTGAAATTACGTGATATTACGTAATCTTTATTTTTAGACAATTTGTTAATTTTAGTGGTATTTTGTAATTTTGGATAAGGTTGTTTTATAATCCCAGTGGGGTTAGGTTTAGGGTTAACACCCTATATAATGTATTTTATGATGTTTGAACAGACATAATATATATATTTTTGATATTGAATTTTTGAGATTTTCTCTCTCTAAGCAAGATTTGCTTGTATCTTCGCTAAATGCTGCGGTATCTTCGCTGAACGCTGCGTCATATGTAACCACATGTCTTCCTTCCACATAGCACATCCATGAGGGTTGTCTTTCCTGCACCATTAACCCCAACCAGTGCTGTGAGGACCGCTGGTCTGAAAGTGCTGCTAACATCTCTCAATAATTGGAGCTGGTCTTCCTCGACTCCTCGACTCTTCATTTCCTGGTATCATGAAACATAGTAGCTCTCAACCCTACTCTTTTGCCTAGTTCAGTCCAGCAAAATCGCAAGTTAAGTAAAATTGGACAAGAGTTACACCAGACAAAAGAAAAAACGACAATGAACGATCGTGTGTAGTACAAAAGATTTGCTCAAGCTCATGGTTATTTTTAGGAAGAAGTTACTGCTTCCAAGATAAGTATAGATTGTTTAGGAGAAAGGGACTCACCGCAGGCATATCCAGGTTGTAGTTCACATGGTTGAGCGCAAGCGAAAGGGGTTGGAATGGCAGAACCATCCCTCTTCTCTGTATATTCTATGAAGTGCTAACGATTTGTGGAGAACTTCTGACTTGCATATAGATTCCTGGGATTTCATGACAAATGTAAGAGACCAGGCAACTCCTTTTTTCAACAAATGATCAGGCAACTGATTTCGAAAGTCAATTATAGAAATTCTTCGACCCTAGTTTTCTTAGGAAATTGATCTATCAGCTATACAATCAGGACTATAGTCTAGCAAGTTTATCGGCAGAAGAACAGCAGAAGTGCCAATATTTGTATACGGCGTTCACTTTAGTGCCATTTTTTTTCGTCGGCTCACTTAAGTGCCAATATTTGTCTTCGGCGATCACTTTAGTGCCAATTCCGGCCAAAAACGATTAGTTAAGTGCCAATTCCGGCCAAATAATATATGTGTCATTTTTTTTTTAATATTACGTGTCATTTAAAAAAAAATCAAATACACGGGGATGCCACGTGGATTTTCAACCATTACAATAGTTATTTTTTTTTAAAAAAACTTAAATTATAAAATACCCTAAAAATGAAAGAAAAAAAAAAACTCGGCTCCCCCTTCTGCCATCGTCTTCTTCTTCTTCTGTTGGCTTCTTCTTCTTCTCCCTTGGTCTTCCCTGTAGCCCCATCAGCGCCACCTGCACCACCGAGCCTCGCCTCACCTCACCGTCGTTACCACCGCGCCTCATCGACTCGACACCAAGCTGCTACCCTGTGACGCCGAGATCCACGAGCCCCAACCGCGCGAGACCCACTCGCTGCTCAAGTCCCTCCGCCACTACCAGCAGCCGTCGGTCTTCCTGGACGCCTACCGAGCTCGCCGTCCCGAGCTCGAGTCGCGAGTCACCCGAAATTCCTCCGACCCACAACCCACCAAGACCCACAGATCCAAGAATCCAGATCTGCGAATTCGAAGACCCGACGTTGTCCCAATCGTCCCGACGGCGGTTACCGACTCCTTCGGCCATTCGCCTCTATCCCCTGCCTAAGCTTTCTCAGCTGAGCTCCTTCAGCCGCTCGGCGACTTGCCGACCAAGACCTACAGATCCAAGAACCCAGATCTGCGAATTCGAAGACCCGACGTTGTCCCAATTGTCCCGACGGCGGTTACTGACTCCTTCGGCCATTCACCTCTGTCCTCTGCCTAAGCTTTCTCGGTTGAGCTCCTTCAGCCACTCGGCGACTTGCTCCAGAAGCCGCCATCAGCTCCGACTCCTCAAGTCGGCCGCCGCTCCATGAAACCCGAAGCCACCCGACGCCCACGCAACCCACTCCGACTTTTGCTCAGTCTGTCGCCACCGGAAAACCAACAATCCGAGGCCTCTACACCCCTTTTGCTCAGTCCGTCGCCCCGGCGACCCCTCTCGGCCATCCCCCACCCTCGCCGGCCATTGCCGGCCATGGCGGGGGCGGCGGCGGCGAGGGTCACGCCCCTCGCCGCTGCAAACCTTTTTTTTAATTTAAAATTTTGGCTTTTTTTTTAGTTTTTTAGTTCATTTAATATTAAGTATTTTCACTGATTTTTAATTTATTTTTTTCTGACGTGGAAGCTCCGGCGAGCCTCCGGCAAGCCACGTAGGCGCCACATATGCTTTCCGGCAAGCCACGTCGGACTTGGCACTGAAATGATCATTTTTTTAAAAAATTGGCACTTAAGTGAGCCGACGAAAAAAAATAACACTAAAGTGAGCGCCGTACACAAATATTGGCACTTCTACTGTCCTTCTACCCAAGTTTATCAACTAAAATAGCCTAAAGAAGAAAAGCATTGAGCAACTGATGAATTTTGAAAATGTGAAAAACCTTCTTTTGCATCTTGAGAAGACAATGATTTGTTCTTCTTCTTATCTGCCTCTTCATCCAATACAACTGCTTTTGTATCCCCCACAGCTGAAAGCAATTTCATGCAGGGAGTGTCAACACTGTTACATCACTCATGTATTTGCATTGATATTATTATGTATCCGACTTATGATTTAACCAAGTCAATGCTGCAGTAAACAAGATGTTGAAGAGGAGTGAAGACCCAAACAGCACTCCTATGCAGATCCAATACCAATACTCTTGCACAAAGAAGCCTCGAGACTTTAAAAGCACTCTTCCAACTGTGGGCTCATTAATTCTAGGATCCAAATTAGGCTGCAGTTCATACGATGGCAATCAGGTTTCAATAATGCATTACCCGTGTATCATAAAGGCAACTGATTGCTGAAAGAACAAACAGATTTTACCTTGCTCCATCTTTCATCGAGGAATTCATTCATCACTATAGCATTTTGCCCATACATCACAGGAAAAATGTAATATCCCCATCTTATCAATGGCTTGATGTCGTCTATAAATGCAGGGACAAGAAACATGTCCACAATAAATTTAAAATTATTGTAGGAGCCAAAACCTAGTAGAATCGATTTAACGGCGCACGAGAATCTGTGAGCAGCCCAGAAACAAATGCTTTAGTCAACAAATAGACATGGTCAGCAAAAATATGAGCTAAATTGTACTTACCTTTGGCAACAGTAAATCCTCCAAATATGAAAACCAGTTGCAAAGTGAAGGTTCCCAGGGCATTCATGACAACCTGAGTTCGCCTGAGTGCAGCAATGAACCTAAAGAGGGACAGTGCCATATGATGGATGCCGAAGAGTGCCAAGAATTGCTTGAAGAACCTGATAAGAGTAAGATTGATTAGTTTCCTAGACTTTTCCAGACTTTTACTTCTTATCAAGCACAAGCCCTACTCTTATGAGTAAATATCCTAAGAAACATTAGCTCGAGATAACTATCTATGATGGAGAACCCAATAGCGAATTTCCACGTACCTGCTAGTAGCAGGAGCAAAACCAATGGTGTAGTATGTTAAGATGATCCAAATTCCTGATTCCATGAATGACAATGGAATTCGGAGGACCCAAATAGACAAGCCGAAAGCCAAGCAGGGTAAAGCAAGGAATCTCTCTGCTTATAGAACACAGGAAGCCTGAAAGCGGTCATTGCAAGTTCTTCCATACCATTGAACATGACATTAATCAAGCTGAAGTAAAGTGCTCCAAAAAACTTCCGTACAACGGATTAGCAATCCAACGCTTTCGTCCACTCAGCCATCTCTCCCAATTGAAAAAGGATAATTACTATCTTACATTACACAAAAAGTAAGGCTTGAAAAAAAAATCCTTTCTTTATTTCTCTTTATTATTTTTTTTACTATATTGATATATACAACTTTAATATATACTTCTTTTATAAGCAATCCCATTTAGATATCATTGCTCCACTTTCCCTACCGGAATCTCAATCCTAAGGAACAACGTTATAGCAATAAGTGACGTGATATGGATCTGGTTGGACTTGAATATGTAAACAAAGGAGTTTCGCTTCATTAGTTGTCATTCTCTGGCAAATCATGCCTTGAACAGGTCCATATTCGAAATCCCATATTTATGTTTGACTTGTGCAGCTGGGTGAGTTTTTTATTTGTCATAAGGAACCCTAAGATCGGATGAGAGTTGTTGGCCAGTGTGAAAAGATTTGAACCCATGCACGAAATCGTCCATAGAAATGTGTATCGATAAGGTTGGTTCTTCTTGAACCAATACTGTTCTTGATCTTTCTTGGCCGTCGCTTCTTGCAAGAAGTCGGCAACTCCTTTCATTTCAAGGCACTTGAATCCCATGTACTAAAAAAAACTCAAGGCCGTTCTCTCATGGACCTTGGTAGATGATTTGACCCTCCGAGAGAAGGATAATGTCATCGAAGAGATCGTAAGTCTCAGGTGCCGGCTGAAACGGTGAGATGATCATGGTGACATCCATTATATGAACCATTTGCCTCATGAATTTGCAAAAGTACACCTCAAATACCAAAATTTGCGTACAACACTCACTTTGATAGCAAAATTTTTCGTCGGCTCACTTAAATACCAAATCAAAAAGATCACTTAAGTGCTAATGGCAAGACATTCCCGCAAAAAAATATACGTGGCATTTATATTTAAATCATTGCAGTGCCACTTTATTTATAATTTAAAAAATAAGTGCACGTGGACTGGACGTGGCAATTTTATTTAGAAAAATCAGTCCATATGGCAATTTTATTAAAAGAAAAGTCCACGTGACAATTCCATTAAAACAATATTCAATCTTAAAAATAAGGTATAAAATAAAATAAAAACAAAAATACCTCGCCGATGCCAGGAATTTTTTATATTTCTATTTTTTATATTTCTTTTAGGTTTTAGCTTCTTCTTCTTTTTTACTTTTAGCTTTTTTATTGGTGATTAGGATATTCTAGTGAGCCACTTAGATGCCTTGTAAGATTTACCACAAAACTCACTCTTGTTGTCACTCAAATAATTATTTTTCAAAAAATTGGCACTTAAGTGGAAAAAAAAAATAGCACCAAAGTGGCCATTGTTCTTGAACTTTAACACTTCTAATATCCTTCTATCCTTAAGTACCAATGGTAAGAGATTCCCGTCAAAAAAATATACGTAGTATTTATATTTAAAACATTGTAGTGCCACGTTATTTATAATTTCTAAAGCACCATCTATCTCGCATCGCACTCAATGGGTTACCTTACGAAAAAAGAAAAAGAAAAAAAGAAAAAAAATCGTTTGTTTAGTACGATGAATAAATTTTGAAGAGGATCTATTATTAATATTATTGTGAATTTTCGGTCCAGATCTCCAAAAAAAAAAGGAAAAAAAAAAGAGAGAAACTGTGAATAAAGGATAGTGTGAAGTGGGGAAGACATCAAGTCGAGGAGGAAGATAAGATGATCCCACATTGAAGTGATAAATAGTGGAAGGATGGGATCATGATAGGGGCGTTAATGCCTTGGTAAAATCCATAATTAAATGACAACTCTGTCCCTACTCTCACCCTACAGTCCTGTCTTCGGCCTTCTCTCGCTTGCATCGACAGAATAATATTTTCTGTTTGGCATAGTCCCCTTCTTTAATATTGAAGTTGTTTTGATTTGCTTTAAAATAAATTGTTTTTTCTTGAAAAAATATATATCTACACACATAAGGAAAAATACTCTTTGTACTGTTTTAAGATTTCCCGGAATTTTGAGCCTGATTTCCATCTCTCGTATTCAAAATAATGAAGTAAATAACGTGGATTTATAGATACAAAACTAAAAAACTTATCTCGAGGTCGTTCGAATAATATATCCACCGTGATATGATATCACAAAACTTTTTTCGATCTCGATATTAATGACACACACATACATATATATGTAGTACTAACTATGTTGACTGTGAAGAGAGACAGATGCAGCCTACAACTTTTTAATCAGTCTAAGTACCGTGTTGTTCAAATTAGCCCCAAAATATTGTTTGGAGAGAGAGGAATTGGTAGAAATGTTGGGAGAATTTACCAAAAAAGTCATCAACGGTCGCGCCACATTCCAAAATTGGCTGGATGGACTGAATTAGGACAAATGCAAAAGGTTTATGACTTAATTGTCCCAAAAAATAAAAGAATTGAGACTGAATTGGCACAATTATAGTAGATGTATGACTTTTTTGGTAATTTTTCCTAAAAATATTTGTTACCAAGACAAAATATACCATAGGTTTATGAAAATAAACACAGTATACCATATGATATATGTCCAGTTGATACATATTATGGTTTATTGGTATTTCCCAAATTCTGTCAACCAACTGAATCTTTTTTTTTTTTTTGCTCTTTAGAAGTAATGCTACACTCCTATCAGGCAAGATTGATTGAAGAAACATAGCAATTCCTTTTCAAGAATTTCATGCGCTTTTCTCAGTCATTTTCATTCTTTATTATAGCATCACTCTTATATCTGTCTCTAATCAACAAAATGAGAGTACTCTTTTGAGTTTATGAGATCCCACATATTCCCTTCCAATTGTTAGTTTTTTCATCATGGGAAGAGCTAATTAGCAGCCCAAATCAAAGAGGGCTAGTAAATTCCATCAAGTTAGGGACTTTTTATGAGCCTTAATCCATATGAGTCCACCAATATGCAATGCATGAAACTTGAAAGCTACAAAAGGGCTAACACATCCATTTAATGAGAAATTTTCCTTTGTATTACATTGAGATAGACATGACAAGTGTTCAACTGAATCCAGTGGTCACTTGGATTAAACCACTCACCGTGTTTTGTTATTAGTATTCGATGCACAACATAACTAAATAGAGCGTAAAAGCGAGAAAGAAGTATATAATTATATCCCGTCAATTTTAAGCTAAGGCTACATCTAGTAGAAGGTTTCATTATAATTAGTATCTCGCAACTCTCTATTACAATCATCAATTACCTATGTAGCACCGATACGACACGGGACACGATACGACACGACACGCCGATACGGCAGTTTTCAAAAAATAGAGAATTCCGACACGCCGGGACACGGTATATATTAAATGTGTGTATGTATATAAATGATCATTTTTATAAACTCTAAACATCACTATGTTTAAATGTCATAGCTATTTCACATTTGACATTCAGATATAATTGTTTTGCGGTAACGGTGACCCCAAATAGTAGGTTCAAACTTATAAGATCACATCATATTAAAAAAAAAAAAACCAGCTGGACGTGTCGGTACGTGTCCCGGACGTGTCGAAGCGTGTCGGACAGACCGGCCGTTCCGGACACGGCTGTTCTTTTTTTTTTTGGGCCATTCGGACACGCGGCCCCCGTGTCTGGCCGTGTCGCCGTGTCCGACACACAAAAATTCTTCGGGTAGGCGTGTCCGTGCTACATAATCAATTACATGAGAAAAATATAATATATAATAGTAGCTATATTCAGCGAGACCCTCATGCTTTCCTATCGATGAGGAGCATGAATCACAACTCAACAGCCATTGATTAGATCTAGTGTGGTTTCAGATTTAAATGATATGATAAAATGGGTCATCAGAGGCTCAAGAATTTTGTTAATCGTTGGGCATTGGGCATGATGTATAACTGTAAGTCCTTCTTCGCTCCTTTTCCTTTCCACACAATTCCCCACCGGGAATATAGCAATTGTGGCCAATTCCTTTCCTTAAGTCCACGTCAAATATATCTAAGATCTCCCACCACTAAAATGCACATATGAACGACACATGAAGCAACAAAACCTTAGGGCAGCATTCGATGGCCAATTCAACACCACCTCTTCCCTCGAGATCCGACTTATAGGAGCAAGAAATTCCAGATGCCAATGGAAGCCAGCCCGATTCGCTTGACGAACTGATCGAATGGTGCATCGGAGGGCTCAGATTCAAGGCAATTCCTCCAAGCCATGCTTGTTTCACTGGCTTGGTTCTTCGATGGACAGTAGGCGTGCATCAGCAACTTCACTGATGCCGAGCTGACGTAGCACTGCACCGGCAGGGCTGGAACAACTTGCGTCTCAAGCTCCGATGTCTACGACGTCCCCGTCGGTTCGTGGGCTTGGGATGGGCCCGCTTACAAGTCCATCGTATCGGAATGGGCCCTCGAGTGTGCACGCTACTTCATCGCGGGCCTACCCACATCATGTTTCTACTTGGGCTGCCTAATAGGTGGTTTTGCATTCCCCACCCTCGCCGAATCCTCTCTTGGCCGGAAGAATTTGCTGGTCCTCTCGTGTTTAATAATGTCACTGGCCGCTCAGGCGACCTCATTTTCCCCCGGCGTTTGGGTCTACTCGGCCCTACGGTTCGTGAGTGGGTTCAGACGTGAATCAATCGGCACATGCGCGGTGGTTTTGTCCACGGAGATGGTGGGGAAGAATTCAAGAGGGCTAATTGGGATGATGGGCTTGTTCATCAACACGTTGGGACTACTATCCTTGCCGGCCATAGCATACCGCCTTAGAGATGCTTCATGGAGATATCTCTACGTTGCGACCTCCATACCCGCGCTCATCTACACCTCAGTAACTTTCTTCCTCGTGAGGGAGTCCCCAAAATGGCTCTTCATACAAGGCCGCGACAAGGAAGCCTTGGCGACACTGACAAGATTCACGCCGCCAACAAAGCACAGTAGACTCAAACTGTACCTGTCGAGGGAGCTGCACAAGCAAGAAACGACGAAATCGGGCCTTTACTCTTCCATGAAGCACATCCTCGAACGGCAATGGGCTTCGGCACGGTTGTTGAAGGTGATGGTGCTCAGGTTCGGCACCGGGATGATGGACTACGGAATGTTGTTGGGGGTTGGAAACCTTGGTTTCAACCTTTACCTAAGTGTCACCTTCAACGCCTTGGTAATTCTACCCTCGTACGTGGCTTCCTACTTCTTGATAGACAGATGGAAGAGGAAGAATTCAATACTTAGCTTCACTATGCTTGGTGGGTCACTCAGCATAATTTGTGCAACTGTGGGAAGGGGAAGCTTGTTATAGATAGGGTTTGAGCTGGCCTCATTCTTCTGCACGTGCGTGGCGTACAACGTGCTCTTGATCTACACCATCGAGCTGTTCCCCACACGTGTGAGGAACTCAGCAACATCCATGCTGAGGCAAGCTGCGATACTTGGCGTGCTGTTGGATCCAACGTTGATTTCAGCTGGGAGAGACATAAGGTATTTGACATTGTTAGTGTTTGGGCTGACCATCATTTGTTGTGGTTGTGTGGCTGTTTTCTTGCCAGAGACTTGGGGAGTGGCTCTTTGTGATACATTGGATGAACAAGAACAGAGAATCACCACAACTTCATGAGAGAGTTTCTTTTAATTCATTTTTTTTTTACTGAATGTAATAAAAAGAGTTTATGTTCTCATATGTATGAGGCCATGGATAATAACTTGGGGTTGTTTGAAGCTGTTTTTGTCACTTGTGGACACAACACTGTGATAATTTGAGAGGCCCTAAGATCAGAAAGATCACCACATAAAATTGCAATCCGGTTGACATTAACTTAGCATGAACTTGGGAAATTAGTGTAATGATGATAGACTTTCAATTCAGCTTATAAAAAGGGCTTAATTATCTTTTTTTTAAGGGGTCGGAATCTCATTGTCTTGAATAACCGCACAAGACATATTGGGGCACATTCATAATTCTTATTTAGGACAATGCATGCCAAATTTCAGAACTAATATAGATTTGGGATAGTCTATTATTTTCGTTAAAAAATAAAAATTAATAAAAATGTCATTTAGGTCATTTAGATTGCATATAGGAATGGTGGGTCTCATAACATGCATGTTAAGTGATGCTTGTCATTTAGCGAATCGCTTGTTGTAGGGTCAACGATTCAATAATCGCATCATGTGCATAAATTTAATGTCTTACAACAACGAAGAGCTCAAGGACTAGAACATGCCAGCATCAGGAATTATTTCATGCATTTAAAATTTCTTTCACATTTAATGTCTTTACCAGATTAATAAAGCTGTTTTCACATGAGAAAAAACTAAAGTATTTTATAAATGAACAATTTTTTTAAATATAAGTACACATCTATTCAGACCACCCACTTTTAGTTTTGTCGAGAAAAGGAGGAAGATTGGAAAAATTATTCAAAAAAAAAAAATCCTCAATCCATTATAAATGTGTCAATTCACTACTAAACCTTTTGAATTTATGCAATTCAGTATATCCGACCAATTTTTGCCCGCCGGCCGGCACTGACGTGAACTTTTATAAATAATATCTTAATAATTATTTAAAATTTTATAATTTCACGCCCACGACAGATATGGCCAAGCAAGGGCGCCGCAACCCTTGCCGTCTCGCCCGATCTGCGAGGGTCGCGACTGCCTCGCCCGATCTAGGCAAGCGACGCTGTAGCAGTCGTCTCCAAGACCCAGCGAGGGCCACAAAGCCCTTGCCGACCCTAAGTGTTGGGAAAACAATTAAAGAAAAGAAAAAAAAATCATAAACGTTTCAAAAATATTATTAAAAAATTATTTCAAAGAAATGCACGTCAACATCGGCTGGCCAAAATTGGTCAGATGGACTGAATTGGCCCAAGTGCAAATGGTTTAAGACTGAATTGATTAAAAAAAATGTTTAAAACTAAATCGATACAATTGCAACACGTTTAGGACCTTTTTAGTAATTCTCCCTAGGAAAGTCTATCCCAAATTTAAAAGAGCAAATAATGGACCATTTGTTGTTATAATCAATCCACTACAAAAAAAACACGCAATTAGCCACGACATTAGCGATGAGAATTTCGCAAAAATTCGTAGCTAAATTGATTTGGCGACGAATTTGCGCCGAGAAACAATTTGTAGCTAATTCGGCGTCGCTAAATTTAGCGACGAAAAATTCGAAGGTCATCGCCAAAATTGGCTACGAACGAAGCCGTTCGTCGCCAAAATTGGCGACGAACAAAGCCATTCGTCGCCAAATTTTAGCGACGAACGGCTTTGTTCGTAGCCAATTTTGGCGACGAACGGCTTTGTTCGTCGCCAAAATTGGCGACGTACACAGTGGTTTGTCGCCAAAATTGGCGACGAACAAAGCGGTTCGTCGCCAAATTTTAGTGACGAACGGCTTTGTTCGTCGCCAATTTTGGCGACGAACAAAGCTGTTCCTCGCTAATTTGTAATTTTTTTTTGGGTCGGAGGAAGTTCTGGGAAATTGTCCAAGAAGAAGATGGCAACGAAGATTGCGAGGAAAATGAAAGCAGAAGCATTTCCAACGATGGCTACAATTCCAAATACATAGACACATGAAAGTTCAGCCAAAAGCCGACAACGAAGACGTAGGACGGCATTCTAGGGCGGTGAAATCACCAGCTCTGCCGTCGACCGGAGAGGGAGGGGTTCGGGTCGATCGCCGGAGTGAGCTTCCTTCCCTCTAAGCTGCTCACGGTAACGAGAGTGGCCGGGGATGTCGAGTCGATCGCCGGAGTGAGCTTCTTCCGTCCGAGCTCGCTCCTTGACGATTTTGCTGAAGGTGGACGACGGACTCTGGTGTCGAGGCGAAGGGAGAGAAAAGGGAGGGAGTGGCAAGTGGAATGACGAGAGAGGGAGTGACGAGAGCGGCCGGGGAAGCTAATTTATAGACGAGCGGCCCGGGAAAAAAAGCGCCATTTTTTGACTCTGCAAAATTGAAAATTAGCGACGACCTTCGAATCTCGTCGCTAATTTTCAATTTCGCTGCTAAAAAAAAGGCGCTTTTTTTCCCGGGCCGCTCGAAATTGAAAATTAGCGACGACCTTCGAATGTCGTCGCTAATTTAGCGACGAAAAGAGATGTTCGTCACTAAAAATAAAATTGAATAATTCGCTAAATTAATTAGATACATCAATAAACCCGAGTTGGGCCGGGGGCAACTCTCCGCGTCACGAACCAAATCTCATTTTTTTTCTCTACTTTTGGGTGATGAATCAAACCGAGTGCATAAATTTCAATACATATTTAACAAAAATGTGAAGCTTCTTAAAATTAGCAAGAAAATATATATCCTATATAATTCAAAAGAATTCGTTAAATTAGCAATGAAAACAAAATGAATAAGATGAAACACGATGGGAATGGAACCCGCTGTTGACACCTGATTTTTTGACCAGGTCTTTTTCAGTTTTATTTTTTAAAAATCACAAAAAATTTATAAAAAGTCAAAAAATTACAAAATCAACTTTGGTGGCCTTGGCCAAGCCCAAGGAACCATTCTTGACCAAAAAATAATTTTTCACATTTTTCATATTTTTTAGTATTTTTGGAAAATAGAAAAATACTTAAAAAATCAAGAAAAATAGCATTTGAGGTCACAAAAATATGGAAAAATATCCAATATTTTTCCTTTTAATCCCTTTTATTTTTGACCTCTCAAAAAAAGCAAAATCAAATTCAATTTTAGGTGTTCCTTTATAACCCGTACTATTGAATTTGAAGAAAAAATAACAATTGAGTCTTTTAATTTGCAATTTTGGCATTTTTTAAGATCTTGACATTCAATCTGACTATCCCCTATTTCAATTTAGCCCAATTGTTTGCACAATAT
This sequence comes from Rhodomyrtus psidioides, assembly GCA_021437785.1. Lineage (NCBI taxonomy): Eukaryota > Viridiplantae > Streptophyta > Magnoliopsida > Myrtales > Myrtaceae > Rhodomyrtus > Rhodomyrtus psidioides. Next base: position 13,179,782 of record JAILYB010000004.1, on the reverse strand, counting down.
GCTCAATTGCACGGATTTGACAAAATTACATACTAAAATTGCATTTTAGTCCTTGAAATTAAGCATAATTGAAATTACTTTCAATTCAAGGGCTATCATTGCAAATTAAACATGCTACCCAATGGATTTCACCATTTTAAATCGATTGGAACAGGTGGTTTGACTCAATTTGATCATTTGCACCCTCAATTACACGATCCCCAATTTCCAATTAAATGAAAATTTGGGGGTTTTGTAGAAATTGATGAAAACTTTTGGGCAAAACCACATTTCTAGATAGAATTCATGCTCTAGATTCGATTTTGAGGTTTAATTGCAAAATTTTCCCATTAATTTGGGATTAATTTGAAAAATCCCGTTCGGAACCGGTTCAGACCGGTCAGACCGCCGGTCAGACCGGTCAAACCGGTCCGCTACAGTGTCGTCTTCCCCAAAGAGCTCGAGCAGATGAATGGTGAATCGACTGATGTTGACACCTGATTTTTTTTACCATTTATTATTGTGATTTTTATTCTTTAAAATTAATTAAAAATATCAAAAAAGGTCATAAAATCACAAAATCAACTTTGGAAGCCTTGGTTTAACCTTAGGAACCAATTTTGAACAAAAAATAGTTTTCGGTATTTTTAATATTTTTCGAGTTTATTTAATTATAAAAATACCCAAAAAATCAGAAAAATACCATTCGTGGTCAGAAAAATACCCAAAAATATTCGATAATTTTGTTTTAATTTCCTCTTCAAGTGTGTCACTTTAAATCTCAAAAATTCGGCTCGGGTCAATATTTTCCTTCACAAACATAAACCCGAACCGAGCCTAAAAAAAATCATTTTCGAGTCTTTTAGTTTTCAATTCTCACTTTTTATAAGCTATGACATTGGATTCTAAAGTCTTAAAGTGCAATTAGGTCAATTTGCCCTCCAATTTAATCATTTTTTACCAAAAGGGCTTAATTGCACATTTTTCTTTCAATTAGTCCCCGGTTTCACGAATGTATACGTATGCTCTACGTATTTATACGTCATACGTATTTATACGTTATGCATATTTGTACTGTTTGGTAACCTCTTTAACTCTTGTAATAATAATAATGGTTATTAATTTTAACACCTTTGTTAGTGCCTTTTTTTTAGCATTTTTGTATTGTGAGTGCTATTGCTAGTGCTATTTTTAAATAGCATTTTTTGTATTATAAATTGTGAGTGCTATTGTTAGTGCTATTTTTAAATGACATTTATTTATCATAAATTGTGAGTGCTATTGTTAGTGCTATTTTTAAATGGCATTTATTTATCATAAATTGTGAGTGCTATTATTAGATAGAATTTATAATTGTTAGTGCTATTTTTAAATAGCATTTTTGTATTATAAATTGTGAGTGCTATTGTTAGTGCTATTTTTAAATGTCATTTATTTGTGAGTGCTATTTTTAGATAGAATTTATAATTGTTAGTGCTATTTTTAAATACAATTTATTGGAAGGTATTTTTGGCTATAAAAGGATGGCAAGAGTTTTGAGGTTGAGGGAGAGACATTTTGTAGAGTGTGCAAATTTTTGAGAGCTTAGAGAGAAGAACACAAACACTCTCTATATTCTCACAATCTTGAGTGAGCAAAATATACTAAGTTCGGAATATTGATTCCGCATATTGCTAGCACAATTGTTGTGGAGTTATTAGTCGTCTCCCCGTTCGTCAATTGGTGGTGCGTCCGAACTAGATGCCTAACACTTGTGGAGGCTAAGATCGAAGAACATCGAACCGACACCTCTGTTCAAGCACGCTACGAGAGGTAATCTATTTACTCCCTTTGAGACTTTGTGATTTTTTTCGATTGAAATGCACGAAGTACGCCTCTGGAGATACATGTATGGGTTGTTATTTATTTCTGCTACGTGTTACGTGGATCCCAACAGTGGTATCAAAGCCAATCCTTAGGTGTTTTCATGCATTTAATTGATTTTTTGTAATTTTTGCAATACTATGGCCAATATGTATTAACGAATTGTTCGTCTTACATGGCTAATGGAATTTGATTATTTTATATGATAAATTAATCAACGTAGCAAAAATTGAGACTAAATCAATTTTGAATCGAAAATTTATGGCTATCTTATTTTACGTAAAAATTCTGAATATGATTCAACGTAGAATTTTTATTGTGCCTTCCTAAGTTTTAAATTGTGAATTTATTACTTACGTGAAAGGGTGGTGATCATGGAAAAATCCCTAATCAATGTGATTGATGTATATATGAATGTATGATGATTATTTATATATTTGGGGTTGTAATTATTAAATGGAGGCTGCGTACTCCTTTTATTTTTCATGTAATCTTTATTTTTAGCATAGTCAATTGTTGATGTAAATGCTACGAGGATTACGTGGGGGAGCCTTTTAAGTCGGCGAGCTCTTTGGGGCCCAATTCTTGAAGAGTTCAAGAAACCAAGAAGAAGCGAAGAGCGGCTCTCCGTTATTAAAATATTAAAATGATTAAATGTGGTCTCATTGGCTCGAGACCCATTAAATCATAATTCCATGATCACCACGTAGGATAGATGTTTATGTGATTGACATCTGTTTATTTATTATGATTACGTGAGCATGTTAAACTGGTTAATGTGCAAAGTCAGACTTACCTCACCCAAAATTGCGCCTGCATGAAATCCTAGTTAGGAAAATCACTCGCGTTAGGTACCGAAAGGGCGTTGGTAACGACACCAGCGTAACCAAGTCCCCGAACCCAAAAACTCTGGTTCCGTAGAACTGATCGATCTCTCCCAATCGATCAGTAAGGTTTCCGGTCTACCCTCCAAGAAAGACCGGTGGCGACTCCAAATGCATGCACAAGTTGCACATGCCACCACGACCACACTAAGGTCGAAAGCGATCGACTCTTATCGTCGAATCCTTCTGAAAAATACTCCCGCCGCGATTTGGTATGGGCCTGGGAGGGCCCGCGCCGATCCAAGACCCGCGATCGGTAATCCATTAGCCGCGTCCGCTTTCGGACGGGTCGCGACAGCTGGCGACTCCACTGGGGACACTGTGTTCTAGAACCTATGGTTCTAGACCCCAAGTGGACTTAGGCCGTAATTAAAACGCTGAGTGATTTTTCTAACCATGCAGGCGCTCGTGAAGGTGAGGTAAGTCCGCTTACGATAGGTGTTATATGTTTTTGCAGATTGGAGAAATAAGGGGTGTAGTCCGTGATTAACATTGTCTTATGCAGGTTGGGCGTAGGAATGTATGTTGTGTGGATGATTTGAAGTGCTGATTGATAAACGGCTATGCATGAATTGCATTGTGATGATCACAACACGTGGACACACACAACCGCGCCTAAAACCCCGGGCGTCGCCTATAGGAACACAATAGAAGGAATTGAGAATGGAATCTCCGTGAGGAAAAACGCGGGGTAATCCACTTTTCAATTCCGCTCGCTTCGAACTATGGATCGAGTCCCAATGCAACGATAGCTGTGCAATGGAATCGGCTCTTTCTAGAACTCGAAGTGGGAACCTTAACCTTAGGTGCCAAACCCTCTGATTTTTAGAAGTTCACCATAACTTGTCTCATGCGCATGTCTTTGGGCGGTTGGTACACCTAAAACCACACATAAGTCGACGAGTTTGGTTGGTAAGACTCTCTATACCTCGAATCTATTACAGTTCATATAAATATAGGCATTTCATTCATTGCATTCTGGTGATTAGATTAAATGTCATTTCAAGGATAGATGTGTGTGTTTTTCCCAAACGTCCTTGATAGAAGACGAAGAGGATGATATCCCATGACAAGCACCGAGTGAGCAACAAAGGAGCCTACTATGGACATTATTGAGATATCGTCCAATGAAGATGACGAGTTGGGGCAAGTGATCCGGAAGTCACAGATCGAACTTGGGGCATCCTTAAACGTTAGGATCACATTCCTTTGTTTCATTTTCCATTGCTAGTCCTCTTGTATAGGGTTTACTTTTATCGAGGCTTTCTCTATCTCACCTCTTAGAGTGATTGTATTAGGGATCTATTGGTGTATACATTTAGATGGAACTTGGTTGTATTTTTTTTGACAGGTCATGGGAATGTGATAGTGGCATTTTCTCTAATCATCAGAATACTCCCAAGTCAAGTTTATAATTCCTTTAGAGAAAATTAAAATTGGAAATCTTGCACGACCTTTTTGGTCATATAGGGTAATCCAACCCCAATTTCGCTAGAAGGAATTATACACTTGAATTGGTCCATGCATGTTTTACGTCGCTGGTAATCCACGATAATTGATTGAGAATATCGGCGTTGTTTTGAATTTAATGACGAGATAGATGTCCAAATTACTCTCGTTCTTAACAAAACGGCCTTGATTTGGATGCCGTATCTTCAATTAAATTTAAAACACGTTATTATGCCTCGCACTTTTGAGTAATTCGTTCCTCTCGAAATTGATCAAAAGCGATTATTGTGAATTACATTCCTTTCAATAGTATGCTTTCTTTCGAGGAATATTGATAAAAACTTTTCGCGCAAGATTAAAACCCTTGTAAAAGTTCTTGTCCTTATTAATCATGGGCAAGCATAGGATTGAAAGGGGTTTTTGATTTCTTTTTCAAATTATTCCTTCTGATTCTGTCTTTTTATTTGCAGGTAAAAAAAAATAGGTAATAGAGAGAAATCTTTTCCTGGACAAGTCTAAGGCTATTATCTCATCTGATCATGAGCGAGTTATAAAATCAGGACATATTTGCTCGGCTTATTGATATTATGGTTCGGCTCACCCAAGTTGAAGATGTTCGGATGCTCGAAGAAATGAACCATACAGAAGTTAAAACACACACACAAGAGTTCTCATTTATTTTGCTCAGTGGAGGGTTTTCAAAAGCAGGTCATACAATTCGGGGTAGAAAAGTAAAGCCGAAGTGAGCCCTAATTAACGACACGAAGGAGCCCAACTGACCCTCCATGTTATTAATGCTCTGCTCATACTCCCAACTCCGCATGTCATGGTCGGCAAGCCTGAGGAGAAGACTTTTGCATTCTCCCTTAACTTCGGCGACCTTGGCCTCATGTTCTTCGGCGATTGTTTCCAGGTCTCGAACCAGTCCATTCCCGCGAGCTATGTCCGCGGTTATTTTGTCGAGTCGTTCTTCCTGCCAGTCGCTCTGAAGCCTCAACAGGACATTGCGGCGGTCATGCTCGCCGGTGGTCAGGGATAGGGCCAATTGCTCCACCAGATTTCTCCTCTCGCGAAGCAACGTCGCGACCCGCTCATTAGCAAACTCGACGGCCTTTTTGTAACTATCGGCCAGATAGTTGGTCAGCACCAAATGATCATATCGATCCTCATAACGAGCTCGCAAGACGCGAGCCACGAGAACCTCCCGATTAGCAGCACGGTAGGCCTCTAAGGAGTGTGCAAAGAGAGTCGGGAAAATTCTATATTCCCTCCCCAGTGTAGTACCTTCGAGAGAAGTGGTATCAAGGTCCTCGAGCAGGACACGGATTTCATCCTCGGTCGCAGAATGATCGGTTATGTGTACGTAACCGCGACCCAGTAGGTTATAAAGCTTTTCCCACTGGGCCAAGACATCAGTTGAAAAAGTGCGTACGGGAGAGGAGGCCATTTGCGTTGGGTTGGCTTGAGAATAAGACGAGTTTGACAAAGAGATTAGAAGAAAGAAGCTGATTATGCGAGAACGTTAACCTTCCATACATTAATTCCTCATTTTATAGCAACTCGAGGATGATGAAGGGTCTCAGTAATAATGCCGGTGGAGCCCAGTTAGGGGGTAAAGCAGGAGGTCCCCTCACGAGAACCATTGGATTCGTTTCGGTCCGCGATTTCCGGCTCATCAATTAAAAGATGTAAAAGATTTGTCGGGATTACCATTATTAGAGTTAGGTGGGAGGTAAGCGCAACTATCGAAGAGAGCCCTAACAGGATTTGGCAGTCCCATCACGATTGAAAAGCTAAGCGAGAAATTCAAAGTCTTGAGGGGGAACGTTTGCCTAATGATGCTTGAAGAGCGTCTCCTGAACATACGAAGTCACTCGAAGAAAAATTTATAGGGAGTGAGCATACATGAGAGAGTGGAGAACTCTGAGTGGGCAAGAACCAATCAAACATTTCTCAATCCAACATATTTAAGAGGTTATTGTCAGCTGCTAGAGGCGACTGACTCAAAAATCTCAGAAATTGAACTACAGAGGGATCTCGAAGATTCCAAGATCAAGTCTAACGCCAAAACCATGGAGCCGAACACTTCTGGCAACGGAAATCAAGATCACAGCGACGACGACAACGACATCCACGATGTTCAACTCGGGAAAAGAAGACGTCCTCACCAATACTCTCAGGAGGAAACCCAAATGCTGGAAACCCTTTTCAGTAAAAGCCATTACATGAAAAAGAAGTGGAGAATTGAATTGAGCCGGGAGTTGGGGATTAATCAATCGAGGATCCAGTTTTGGTTTCAAAATAGGAGATCCAAATCGAAGGCTCAACGCAAACGTCAGGTGGTCGAGATTTTAAAGGAAGAAAACCAAAAGCTGCGAACAGAAAACATGAGGTATGAAAAAGCTCTCAATATTACCGTTTGCCCTCATTGCAATAACCTCGTCGCCCTCGGTAAGATATTCCCCGATAAGCCTCACGCGATGATTGAAGACGTTCATTTACCACCCTACTCCCTCGGGGCATCTCCTGCTCAACCAGATTTTGCCGGAGTCACGCATGAGCAGGATGATCCTACGAAGATGATACAAATGCCTCCTGGGGGATGGGATTTGCATCGCTTTGATTGGAGTTACAGTTTCAAGGAGCTGGATGTTACCGCCGACCAGCTCAAAGCATATCAGCCTCATGCACAACAATTTTCGATAGGGTCGGGTCCTGCTGGAGATGAGTTAATCAGTCGTCAAGCCATCGATGCAATTTTGGGCCACGATAAGAGGAGGTTCGCTTGGCCCCCTGAATTGCATTCCAGATTCCTAGACGTGGTTCACCAAATGGGGATCGACTCAGCAACTCCGACGCGCATATTTAAGGCCATGAATGTACCGGGGCTTAGTAAGGAGCTGGTCAGGAATCACCTTGCTGCCTACAGAAAGCTATTAAAACAACGTCGAGCGGAGCTAAACCGGGAGGAATTCGTCTCGAGCTCAAAAGCTAGGGGCGACCGCCATTGTAATGCTCAGGCATCAAGAGATACCCGGCCAAATCTAAGCATCAATCAAGCTAGCAACCCGACCACCGGCAAACTGAAAGCTGATCAGAATGTCCTCCCGGGCCATTTCAACATTTCTCAAGAGCGCGTGTCACAAGTACAGCGAGTGCGAACTCCTCCATTCGAGCAGCAGTCTGCTGGTGCTCTGCCTGCCGCTGGTCAACCCACGACAGACGATTTCTTCGATGAGGGGCTCGATGCCTTGTTCAATCAGTGGGAAGCTGACATGCTTGGACAGCCATGATCTAGCACCTGACTCGGGGCACGATGGGTCGGTCACTACGAACACCCATAGAAAGAAGAACATGTTCACGAGTAGATCACTCATTTTATCGTTGTAAAGTTCCTACGGGAACATTTTTCTTTAATGACTATAGTTAAACCAACGCTATCGACGAACATCGTCATGCTCAGTTGTGATGATCCCTTGTTAGATTAAGTCTGAAACCAGAGACGGTCTTTAAAATTTTGAGTGGCCACGAACTCATTCCTCACCAAGCGTCCAGGATGCTGAAATGAAGAGTAACAGCATGCACAGGGAAAATGCCACTTTCGTTTGAACGATGAAAAGGGGTTGAGAGAAGATCATAGCGTTAATTCCCATGGAGCTAAATGAATTAAACGGAGTCATTAATTGCGGGTCCACCGCTGCTCCCCACGTTCTCGGGCCTAGCAAATCATAAAAGGCGCCGAAAGATTGTAGACCCACCACTTTGTAGACTGAACTAGGGGACGAGCGCAATACTCGATGAAACCGAATCAATGCAAGAGAGTTTGTGATCCTATCACGAGGAAAAAGAAAGGGGAATACAGACGATGAGTAATTGCAGGATCTCGGGAGGAGCGCTTGCTTGCTGGTCTTCATATGCAGCCTGAAGGATGGTTCCAGGACACGCACAATCACTTGAGAAAATTTCTAGAGTGAGCAAACACGTAAGAGCGAATTGAGAAAGCTGAGTGAACTAGATCAGCCCGAGATACCCCGATCCATCATGTTTAAAAGTTATTCCCATCTGCTAGAAACGCCCGACCTGGACATTTCTGAGCACGAACTGCTGGGAGACTTTGAAGATCCTGGAGCTGAATCCTGCCCGAAGGCCATAGAGACTGACTCCTCCAGCGATGAAATTCTAGGTTTCAGCTACGAAGAAGGAGTATACAATGATGACCGGAGTCGGAAAAGGAAGCAACTACAACGCCACACTCCAGGCCAAATCCGAGAGCTCGAAGCTTTCTTCAATGAATGCCCCACTCCAAGCAGACAACAGAAAATGGAGTTGAGCCGAAAAATAGGATTGGAGCTTTCGAAGGTCAAGTTTTGGTTCGCCAACAAACGAACCCGGGTGAAACAGCAATACGCAGACCATGAGTTACTGGTCCTGAAGGAGGAGAATGAGAAGCTTCAAGCTGAAAGCGCGAGATATAAGGAAGCTCTGACCAAGGCCACCTGCCTTAATTGTGGTAATCCTGTTGTCCTCGGCGAGGTGTTCCTCGATGAACCGTCCCTGTTGACGAATAACGCTCAGCTGTTACCGTATTCTCCACAGCATTTTCCGACACAACTAGATATCGCCGGAGATCTGCATGAGCAAGTCAACACCATAGGATCAACACCAACATCCTCTGAGAAATGGGATATGAATCATCACAGGGGGAGTTCTCTCAATGATGAACTCGCTGTCACAGCCAGCTAATCCAAAGTCGGTGAGTCCCTCCCTGGACAACTTTTGAAACGACTAGATCCCGTAGAGAATAGCTACCGAAGTATTGACGATATTTTGGGTGATAAGAGAACAAGGTTTTACTGGACCTATGAACTTCACACCAAATTTGTTGATGCAATTCGAGAGCTGGGAGTTGATTCGGCTAGCCCACTACGCATACTTGAGATTATGAATGTGCCGGGGCTCTCTAGAATTAACGTCGAGTCTCACCTCAAGTACTATAGGAGATTGCTAAGGGATGGAAGGATAGCGTTAAACCATCATAAAGCCAGTTGGAGCTCAAGTGCCGGGCAGAGTTACAACCACGATGATTGGAGAGCCGAGAGCACCCAACCGTGTTTCAGCAATAACGGGACCAGCAGTCGTGTCAGCGACTCCTCTAACCCAAATCAGAATGCTCCGCCGAGCTATCTCAATACTCCTCAAGAGTATATACCGCAGTTCCAGCACATAGGGATTCCTCAGTTTGAGCGCGATTCGGTCATTAATGCTGTCCCTGAAGCGGATCTGGCATTGGTAGAGAGTGCACATATAAACCTGCCGGTCATTGGAGGAAGTTCCAATTCGAGGGGTCAAGTTGCTCACGGCGAGAGCAAAGAGAGGAATCCCTCGCCTGCAGTCGACGACAGCCAATCTGGGCACCAAAGGCTAGAAAGAACAGGCGATTTCCTTGAGGAGGAGCTGGACACTTGGATCAATACTCTTCAGGAATGTATGTCTCGACCCCAACAGGGCAATGATGAAGGTTCCAGCTCAAAGACTCCAGTTCCTCACAATGAAGGCGATGAAGGAAATCTGCCCCCAACAATTGTTGATACCCAACTTGAACATCAATGGCTCGAAGACCCGAGCAATTTCCTTGGCGATGAGTTCAATCTTTGGCTCGATCAATTTGGAGCCGGAGGGCCATCGCAGTGGTGACGCAAGGCAGGTGACCAAACGTCTGATGCAAGGCATGGTTACTCGATGAAAAATGCTTAGACGAAAGGGGTGGAACACTCCTATTGAATATGTTGTTGAGCGCACTGTAAGGTTCCCACGGGAACATCTTTCATTAATGTCTAGAACTAATTGCGCGTGAGTGTCAACATCACCCTTTGAGCATCTTCAAGCCGAGGGCCGTGGATTAATCGCTTAATCCGTGGAGCAAGTTCCCCGAACAATGACTATCACCCGCGGAGTATAACGGGATCTACCCCTTCAATACGAAATACGTTTGGCCGCGAAGCCACCTATTTGGTAAAACGATGTATCGTTCCTAAACGATCTTCAATCAAATACCGAAGTAATGTCTCATTTCTTTCCCTTCTCAGGTGATAAACGTGGATAAATCACTCAAGGAGCCATTTGTTCGAATAACAGAACAGACGTTGCCTAACTGGGGGCAGATGAACCATTGATGTTGCAAACACTCCAAGAATGGATAGGCGGATTTGATAGATGTTGTTCATATCAATACGCAATATCAGAACGGGATGAGAACCAAGAGTAAAGTTGTATCGTTCCAATTTGTCTTGAATTTGAGAATATGAATTGATACTCGTTATTTATCCTTGACAGGGGAATCGCCTTACAGACGAACAGGTTTTCACATCCCATGTATTACCCGTTAGAATACATGACCAAGGGTAAATTGTATCGTTCTAATTTTTTGAAAAATTCGTGAACGTACAATAACATGTTTCTTCCGCATTTTCAGGATCTCCAGCCGCGGGGGACAGGTAAGTATCCCTTTCCCCAATCCATTGAAGATGTTAAATAAAAAACAGAGAGAAAAAGAAAAGCTTTCAGAATCTAATGTCTAGAAAAGACAGAATTCAAACTTCGTTGGCATTCATGTCTTAAAACAGGAGGTTATCTGAACATGAATAAGAACATGCATGGTGCATCATAAAATCCCCTTGACGGGTAAAATTTTTGGAGAAAATGAAAGAGATTTTTTCCAATCAAAAGTTCAAAACTTTTAAAAGGACGTTTTCTCAAAAGAAAAGAGGCAAAGCCTAGTCCAAACACGTCCTACACACACTGGAGAGAAGTGGAGCGGATCAGATAGCAAAATCTGGACCTACGGAAGTAGGGATTATTCGCAACGATTACATGGGTTGGGATGACGGAGGCATTCGTTTCATATCCCTCAAACACTACAGGTGACCGTTGATAAACCCTTTGAACGACGGTTTTCATTCTTAACCCTGTCAAGAACCACCCCACATCGGGGCAAAATGGAGGTGAGTCCAGCGGTATCAGGAGAAAATGGTTAGAAATTTTCTTGCTCGGACTAACATCAATCTTTGTGTGTTGTTTATATGGTAATCCAAGTGCCACAGGATGACGAGAAGCATTCATTTCTCTATCCCACACACCATATCCTTTGCACAGCCAAGTTGAGCCTGCAAATTCATTTCATAAACCCCTGTTGGTGATCATGGGATGTTTCAAGATGGAAACTGCATCACTCCAAGAACGGAAGAAATCAAGAGATGGGATTTATAGAAAAATCTCATATCGGCGTTTAAATGTGCTATGATTCAAGTTGTATATCTAGCACAATTTTCTGAACATCGTAGTTCCAAAGGAAAAGAAAAGGCGGGATTTCAACAAAGAAAAAAATCCCCAGCATCAAGAAAAAGCAAAGTGCCTGGTAAAAGCAAGGCCGATGCTCGTGAAAACTGTTTGATTGATCCCCAATAAAGCCTAGTTGGGAAGAGAGAAAAACCCATAAAGGAGTCAGATCAAGAAGACTGCTCCCCAAATGATGTCAGCCGTGGTGCAAAAACACGGACAGAATTGTCAATCTCTTAATACCACAAGAGACGTTCTCTAAAGGACTTGTGCACACCTCAAAAGCGGTTGCACACCTCAAAAATGGAAGATGCAGAATGGAAAAGACATGTGACAAATTGGCAATGATCACCAATGTCAAATCCTTCGTGATTTCTGGGCCAAAAACAAGCCTTTTTCGGTCCCCAATCCTACCAATGTTACAACCCTGAAACAGTCTTCTCTGACTAAGACACTTGGGTTAACATATAGCTTAGCTCGAAGAAGTACGAGCAAGACTCTTTCTTTCTCATTTTGCAGGGTTCTTGACTTGTAAACCCGGAGCAGATGGTGAAGATTTTCATTCGATGGCCTCGACTCCAAAGCGGGTCCCCCTTGAAAACCAATATCCAAGCCCAACATTACGGTCCCGTGGAAGACCTCCCGACCGATCAAAATGTATGCGCTGCGAATGAGCCTAAAACCTAGGCACAGGTCAGTAGGGAATTGAGTGCATCCCCTAAAAATCATCACCTCAAAACAGGTGAGATGGCCTCCTTGTCGAGAAATATTCCAATTGATGTTTTGAGCAAACTCTTTTTGGAAATTTTCAAACTGTTGATCCAGATTTTCCATACAAGGGATTTGTGATCACATTTGCATGTTGCAAGAATGTTTTGGATAACCTCCAGCATCAAAATGCACATCTCATGACTAAAGCTTAAGTCATAAAATTTTGTCAATTGGACAATTGCTGTCTTCTCAAAGATTACCAATATTTTCTTGGGGAAGAGAAACCCTTAAAAAAAAATCATTTTCAAAATCAGACAGTCTCATTGGACGTGGAGAACCCTCGTCATGAGACCCCTTTTCATTTAGGCAGTCTCATCGGACGTGGAGAACCCTCGTCATGAGACCCCTTTTCAAAGTCAAAACTGATGGTAGACACCGCCTGAAGGGTCAAACAAAGGTAGATACCGCCTGAAGGGTCAAATGAAGGTAGATACCGCCTGAAGGGTCAAATCAAGGTAGATACCGCATGAAGGGTCAAAATAAGGTAGATACCGCCTGAAGAGTCAAATCAAGGTAGAAACCGCCTGAAGGGTCAAATCAAGGTAGATACCGCCTGAAGGGTCAACTGAAGGTAGAAACCGCCTGAAGGGTCAAATCAAAGGTAGAAACCGCCTGAAGGGTCAACTCAAGGTAGAAACCGCCTGAAGGGTCAAACCAAGGTAGAAACCGCCTGAGGGATCACATTAATGGTAGAAACCGCCTGAAGGGTCACATATGGTAGAAACCGCCATAAGGGTCAACTCATTGATAAATATCGCAGTAAGGATCAACACAAAGGTCTGATCCACCATACGGATCAAAATCCTTGGCAAATCCCAAAGCGTGGGATGCGCCTTCCTTAGGTTCCTACAAGTTAGGAATCCCATCATGGTATGACCTACCATACAGGTCAGAGCTTAATCTCCCTAGGATATTCTGAATGACGAGTCCTAGGCATCTTCTTGAAAGTCGTCGCAACCGGCAGCATCCGACAGGTGAGCTTCAGGTAAGCCTCTCTCACTCCGGCCCATGTTCAAATTGTTAGAGCAAACCGGGGATTGATTTGAGCTTTTATCAAATAGGCTTAAGGATCCGATGTCATAACATTTCTTCTCTTATTTTCCCAGTTGAGTCGGTTAGGAATCAGGTGCCACCTTATCTTTGAGAGAAACCTCTAACGAGATTCCTCTCAAAGAGGGGCAGCTGTTGACACCTGATTTTTTTTACCATTTATTATTGTGATTTTTATTCTTTAAAATTAATTAAAATATCAAAAAAGGTCATAAAATCACAAAATCAACTTTGGAAGCCTTGGTTTAACCTTAGGAACCAATTTTGAACAAAAAATAGTTTTCGGTATTTTTAATATTTTTCGAGTTTATTTAATTATAAAAATACCCAAAAAATCAGAAAAATACCATTCGTGGTCAGAAAAATACCCAAAAATATTCGATAATTTTGTTTTAATTTCCTCTTCAAGTGTGTCACTTTAAATCTCAAAAATTCGGCTCGGGTCAATATTTTCCTTCACAAACATAAACCCGAACCGAGCCTAAAAAAAATCATTTTCGAGTCTTTTAGTTTTCAATTCTCACTTTTTATAAGCTATGACATTGGATTCTAAAGTCTTAAAGTGCAATTAGGTCAATTTGCCCTCCAATTTAATCATTTTTTACCAAAAGGGCTTAATTGCACATTTTTCTTTCAATTAGTCCCCGGTTTCACGGATGTATACGTATGCTCTACGTATTTATACGTCATACGTATTTATACGTTATGCATATTTGTACTGTTTGGTAACCTCTTTAACTCTTGTAATAATAATAATGGTTATTAATTTTAACACCTTTGTTAGTGCCTTTTTTTTAGCATTTTTGTATTGTGAGTGCTATTGCTAGTGCTATTTTTAAATAGCATTTTTTGTATTATAAATTGTGAGTGCTATTGTTAGTGCTATTTTTAAATGACATTTATTTATCATAAATTGTGAGTGCTATTGTTAGTGCTATTTTTAAATGGCATTTATTTATCATAAATTGTGAGTGCTATTATTAGATAGAATTTATAATTGTTAGTGCTATTTTTAAATAGCATTTTTGTATTATAAATTGTGAGTGCTATTGTTAGTGCTATTTTTAAATGTCATTTATTTGTGAGTGCTATTTTTAGATAGAATTTATAATTGTTAGTGCTATTTTTAAATACAATTTATTGGAAGGTATTTTTGGCTATAAAAGGATGGCAAGAGTTTTGAGGTTGAGGGAGAGACATTTTGTAGAGTGTGCAAATTTTTGAGAGCTTAGAGAGAAGAACACAAACACTCTCTATATTCTCACAATCTTGAGTGAGCAAAATATACTAAGTTCGGAATATTGATTCCGCATATTGCTAGCACAATTGTTGTGGAGTTATTAGTCGTCTCCCCGTTCGTCAATTGGTGGTGCGTCCGAACTAGATGTCTAACACTTGTGGAGGCTAAGATCGAAGAACATCGAACCGACACCTCTGTTCAAGCACGCTACGAGAGGTAATCTATTTACTCCCTTTGAGACTTTGTGATTTTTTTCGATTGAAATGCACGAAGTACGCCTCTGGAGATACATGTATGGGTTGTTATTTATTTCTGCTACGTGTTACGTGGATCCCAACAGTGGTATCAAAGCCAATCCTTAGGTGTTTTCATGCATTTAATTGATTTTTTGTAATTTTTGCAATACTATGGCCAATATGTATTAACGAATTGTTCGTCTTACATGGCTAATGGAATTTGATTATTTTATATGATAAATTAATCAACGTAGCAAAAATTGAGACTAAATCAATTTTGAATCGAAAATTTATGGCTATCTTATTTTACGTAAAAATTCTGAATATGATTCAACGTAGAATTTTTATTGTGCCTTCCTAAGTTTTAAATTGTGAATTTATTACTTACGTGAAAGGGTGGTGATCATGGAAAAATCCCTAATCAATGTGATTGATGTATATATGAATGTATGATGATTATTTATATATTTGGGGTTGTAATTATTAAATGGAGGCTGCGTACTCCTTTTATTTTTCATGTAATCTTTATTTTTAGCATAGTCAATTGTTGATGTAAATGCTACGAGGATTACGTGGGGGAGCCTTTTAAGTCGGCGAGCTCTTTGGGGCCCAATTCTTGAAGAGTTCAAGAAACCAAGAAGAAGCGAAGAGCGGCTCTCCGTTATTAAAATATTAAAATGATTAAATGTGGTCTCATTGGCTCGAGACCCATTAAATCATAATTCCATGATCACCACGTAGGATAGATGTTTATGTGATTGACATCTGTTTATTTATTATGATTACGTGAGCATGTTAAACTGGTTAATGTGCAAAGTCAGACTTACCTCACCCAAAATTGCGCCTGCATGAAATCCTAGTTAGGAAAATCACTCGCGTTAGGTACCGAAAGGGCGTTGGTAACGACACCAGCGTAACCAAGTCCCCGAACCCAAAAACTCTGGTTCCGTAGAACTGATCGATCTCTCCCAATCGATCAGTAAGGTTTCCGGTCTACCCTCCAAGAAAGACCGGTGGCGACTCCAAATGCATGCACAAGTTGCACATGCCACCACGACCACACTAAGGTCGAAAGCGATCGACTCTTATCGTCGAATCCTTCTGAAAAATACTCCCGCCGCGATTTGGTATGGGCCTGGGAGGGCCCGCGCCGATCCAAGACCCGCGATCGGTAATCCATTAGCCGCGTCCGCTTTCGGACGGGTCGCGACAACTGAGTTTTGAAGACAAAATTGAAGGTCAATTCGCGACCAATTGAAAGAAGAAGTGTGGGCATTTTGTTCCTCCCATCTTCCCCCGTCGATCGACACCAACAGCACCATCTAACGCCGCCGGAGCAGGGAGTAATCGGCCAGTCAAACCTTCGGACCTGCAAAAGTCAACAAAGGCAAAAACAGCTCAAATCTTTGCCAAATTCGTGCGAAATGGAGCTCACCGCGGAACCAAAAGGAACTGAGCGAAATGCCCATCTTCCCCGACTTCGTTTTGACCCAATTGCACGTGACTACACGTGCCAAACCGAGTCAGTTGGAGGTCCACCGTTCGGCGCCGAAAATCGAAGAGCTATAAAAGCCTGCGTTCGTTTTCTGTTTAAGGGAGGAAGAGATTCAGTTAGAGAAGAGAGAACAGAATCGCGCGAGAGAGAGAGAACGCAATAGAGAGCTCGTTCTCCGACCCCTGTCGTCGAGAACTTGAGCTCGACTGCAAGGCGTCAGTTGGGCCATCTCCGGCCAAACCAAAGCCAGGGAAGACCATCTAAAGTTCGCCCAGAGCGTCAGGAAGCGATCGCCACCGGCCACGCCTCGCGAAATCGCAAGAACAGGTAAATCATAGCTTCGAGTTCTTCATTGAGCTTCAATGGCAGACCTTGCATTCCTTGCTCAATCATGCAATTACTGTGTGCGTTTCATTCCCCGAACATCACTGACCACGCTCGCATCTCCATTTTGCATCGACTTTGCTCGCATACCCTGAATCGAGTCCTCCGATTTAGCCTCCATAGCCGATCCTTGCCCAGCCAAATCTGGGCCGAGCGAGCTCAATCGGAGCTCGAGGTAAGTCTTCTGAACCTCCATTGGTGCTATTCTGTGACTGAATTTCTCTAATTTTGAGTAAATCGAATGATCGAGCTTCCATGGCCGTATCCGGCAACTCGTACGATGTTCTTGATTCTGTGAATTATATGTCCCAATCCTTAGATATGTTAGGATAGAGTTGATTGCGAGCCGATTAGCGCTGGTCTCGCACGATTTCATCAAGGTTCAACCGTTAGATCACCGCCGGAGAGGCACAGCCGTCCGTCCTGTCGGAGTCGCGAGGTTGAAGACGAAGCTGACGTGGCGCGGTCAACGGGTCAAAGTATGAGGTGTCAGTTCGCCATAGGTCCACGTGTCAGTCCAGTCAGCTGGCCGTTGGAGGTTGTTATTCGAATGGGTAGATTCAACGGCTGAGGATAATCGAGTCCAATAAACAGTGACCGTCCGATCAGTAATTAGGAATTATCTGAAAATAGTTTTAAATCAAGAAGTAAAGATATGGTGAAACGGTGCCGTTTAGTTAAGTAATAATGCGACGTCGTTTAGGATAGTACGAATAGACGGTTTAGATCGAGTTTCAGGTTTTAATCGTGGCCGTAGATTTTAGTAAGTCAATCAGACGGTCCTGGGCGAGTCTTCACTTAATCTAGGCCGTAGATTTCAGTCAGGATATCCGGCGGTCACAGGGTAGTCACGCGGCTCAATGAAGGTCGTCGGATCAGAGTCGGATAACAAAAAATATAAAGCTAGAACGGCGTCGTTTTGAGGAAGCCGGTTTCGCGGGTCCGGGTCTGGGCCGGGTTCCGACCCGAGTGGGTCGGGTCGACCCGGCCCGAATAACATTTTTTTTAAATAAAAAATCAGAAAATGATTTCAAAAAATAAAAAAAATCGGAAAAATTTCAAAAAATCCAAAAAAATGCTAGAAAATTCCAAAAAAATTTCAAAAAAATGTGGAAAAATTGTAGGAAAATCCTAGACACTCCAGAAACGCCCCCAAAAATCGAGGGTTGACCACAGACAACTGGTCAACCCTATTTTTGGGGTTTCTCATCCGTTCTTCCAAGACTTGACGACATTACCCTTTAGGGGTAAGTCGCCTCTGCTGTGTATACAAGATAAGGCCGATAACGCCAAGGTAAGAATTAGGATCGATTAGACGACCAATTCTTAAGTTTGGGTTTCGAGTCCCACCCTTTTTCTCAAAATGACGATTTTGCCCTTCAATGGGAAAATTGTCTTTCTTGTCTCAATCGAGTGCTGAAAATTGCTTGAAGTTAGGGTTTGGGTCAGGTGGACGACCAGCCCTAATATTTGAGATTTTCAGTTCTCATCTTTGTCTAAAATGACGATTTTACCCTTTTGAGGGTAAAATCACTTTTAAATTCCAGAAAAATTCTGGAAAATCCTGAAAAATAGGAAATGGATTGGATTGATGGCCAATCCTATTTCCCCTGTCTTTTGACTTCCCAATTTCTCTAAAATGACAGATTTACCCTTTTAAAGGTAAATTTCCCCGAACTGTTCAAAATTACGATTCTGCCCCTCATGGGCGAATCATGCCCAAATCATTACTAAGCCTTGATTGATATTTCTCTAGGCTAATAGGGCCTCATTAGGGATGCCATGCTGATTTCATGTGTTTTATCCGCATGTACTGGATCCTTGATTTGCGCACTTAATTCTATTGATTGTGAGTGATAGGGTAGTATTTCCCATCTGCATGAACTCCTAGTTTTAGGATCTATACCCCACTCGTCTGTATGAAATCCTAGGATCAGATAAACCATCCAGCTTAGGTACCGAAAGGGCGTCAACTCTGACAGTTGGCGTAACTAAGTCCCCGAACTCATTTCTCTGGTTTCCGCAGGATCGAATAGACCACTCCCAACTATTCGATAGGGTTTTCCGATCGTACCCTCCACGAAACGATTGGTGGCGACTCCTTGGCATGTACACTCATCACATGTCACTAGACCACACTGAAGGTCGACCACGTACATCCAGCAGTTGCGATTTGGGTAATGGGCCTTGGGAGAGGCCCGCGTCCGATCAAGCCAGCGATCGGGCGGCCCATTAGCCCCGCTCCCGCCTCCGAGCTCGAGAGGGTCGCGACAGACTGGCGACTCCGCTGGGGACCATTCTAAACCAGAATCTCTGGTTACGAATTCCAGAGGACTTGAGCCGATTAAAAAGTTGTTTGGTTTATCTGACCTTGTTTTCTACAGATGCTCTCGAAGGTGAGGTACGTACACTAACCATTGTGTTAGATGTTTTTGCAGATTGGAGAAATAAGGGATGGAGTGATTGTTGACATTTTTCCTGCAGGTTGGAGTTGGGAATGTATGTTTACTTTACGCACATACTGAAGCGGTCTTTGATACAAACTGCTGTGCATGACTTTGCATTGTGATGATCACGACACATCGCACAAACTGGCGGTCAAACCCCGACTGCAACCACCTCTAGGTTACCTTAGATAGAGAAAGGATGTGAAAGGATCTCGTGTTTGATGGCACTTGAGACTTTCATGTTCGTTCCCGCTCACAATCCAAATTGGCGATATCTAGCCCTCTTGAGTGGGTACTCTTGGGGAGGAGTCTGCCTCATTTGGATCGTGGGAGCCTGAGCCATAGGTTCCTTACCTAATTTTCGATTTTTAGAGTATACCCACTTGTCGCATGCGCGTGTCCATGGATGGTTGGTATACCTAAAACCACCCATTGATACAGGGGGCATTCCACGTCCCCCAAAGTGTGGTTGGTAAGACATTTATCTCTAAACGTACTTTATTTCCTGCTTCATGATATGACTCATACATTGCATACATCCATATGCATTCGCATCATGAAGATTACTCGGGTGACTAATGAGAACAACAATGATTATGGGGTAGGATGTCGCTGTTCCCTAAGAGCTCGACGGAGTTGGTGACCTTCGAGTACTTGAGAAAAGTTACTCGCCCCGGACCAAACACGAGGCTACACTTTACTAGATTCGTGTATGGTCGGGAACTGACTGGACGTAAGCTGGGGTATGCTGAGGACTGTCAAACCCGCTACTACGCTGATAATCTCAGATTCAAGCGACAATCAGACGAAATGATGAAGGATTATCTGGAGATGAAGAGACAACGTCGCAACCAGCTAGCTAGGGAAGCGTACGCCCGCAGGAAGGCTGAATTGCTGGCCAAAGAGAACATACCCATGATTACTTCTTGGGGTAGGAAGAGACGCCCTGCAATCAAGACCAAGCCAAGGCACATCACACTCAAAAAAGTGAAACCCGAGAAGGCTCCCGAAGTCATCATACCCTGGACTAGAAAGTGGCCGGAGGAACTACAACCTCTCGACCAAACCACTGAAGATAACTCCCCTACCCTAGATTAAAGGAGAATTCCTGATCGACTGTCATTTGGGTAGACTTCTGAAGGAAGAATGATCTAGACCCTCACGTTCCATTGTCTTTTATGGCTTTCTTGTTTGAAAAACCTTTCTTTACCGTTCTTCTATTAGACATCTTGACTGTAATAAGAGTACATCCCACTTTGCTCCTTTGATGTGTTGACCAATGGAACGTGACATTGCTGTTCCCTTTAGTCACTGAGTAAACCTGACTAAATTGCATAATTCACTTCCCTGAAATGCAAATTAGGCTTTGAGTCAGGCTTTCAAGACCTGAAAAAGGGTCCTAATCTCCATTTCTTCAAATTGAACTATGCAATCAAGTTAGCTCATGCATGCTTCATGACATCTGCATATTCATACATTTAAAGTAATTTCTGGCGATTGACCTTTTAAAATCATTTGCATATTTTAGACTTGATGGGAAAGAATGATATTCAAGTGTTCAAGATCCCCCGAGCTGAACTCCAATCATGGTGGGATGGCATGGGCGAAGCCAGCCAGAAGTATGCGGAGTCACGACTAGGATACCTACTGGACCTACTGAAGATTGAGTGCCCACCTGCCTTTATTCAAGCCATGGCGCTCTACTGGGATCCTACCACCGCCACATTTTGCATGGAAGGATTAGAGATCACTCCCACTATCGAGGAATACAGCGCTGTCATCGGAGTTGAATTCACCCCTACGCTCGTCCGACCCCCTATAGGACTTGAACCCCTAAGTCAGGTGGCTGAATTCCTTGACACAAACCTAAATGAAGTCAAAGTAGATGCGAAAAGCAATTCTGGAAGAATTTCCCTGTCCTTCCTTATAGACCGATTTTCCCGCCTTCCTGCTTCTAAAGGAACCAAATCTGGTAGAGCCTTTATCTTGGCATTCTTTGGCTTTGTGCTATTCCCAATCTCAACTGTCACCTTCGACCCTATCATGGCTATAGTAGCTAGGCAAGTCTGTTGTAGGTGGGATTACTCAAACATCCTCCTTGCCGAAACCTTCCTCTCCCTAAATCGTTTCAAGAAAAGCAAAAAAGGGAATCTTTAGAGCTTCTAGTGATCTGCTGTATCTGTGGTTCACATCCCATATCAGACAATTCCACATCCGCATGGGTTTCACTGAAATCAGCCCCAATGCACACCCTCTTAAAACATTTGCTAGAACCCATACACGTGTTCCTAAGTTTAACTTTGTAGAATGGAAGAACTTCCTCAAAGTCCTAAAACCTGAGCAACTCCGATGGCGGCTAAGGTTGCCGACGCTGAGCAAAGTCAGATTGACCTGCGATGACGGAAGCCCAGTCCCCTTGCTAGGATTCACGGGCGCAACTGCATACTATCCAAGGAGGGTGATTCGACAGTTTGGAGCACTTCAGGAGATCCCTTCTTCACCGCGACCTGGTGTCTTTTCCTTTGACTTACCAAACCAGACCCTCACGGAGGAGGAGAAGAAACAATTTGAAGCCAAGGTGGCATCCATCATACACTCCTTGAAGAATTCCCAGGCTGAAGAAATAAGTTGGCCAGAAGACATGACTCGAGAAGAAAACACTCATAGAGCCACCACAGAATACATTCAACATTTCAAAGTGATCTGACGAAGCCTTGTCGAGCCCTACATACCTGAATACATCGTGCCGTACGTACCTGGAATAGAGCCCTACATACCCGAAGACATGGGACCACTGTCATGTTCAGAATACGAGGAGCCCCAAGCTAAAGAGGGGAATCTATACTGGGATGATGAGGATACCTTAGGCTTCAAACGTCCTAGACTTGAATAGACTATTCTGTCAAGTGTAAAATAAGCAAGCATTGTGATGCCTTCTCATACATTCTCATTTCTGTGGAATATTATCTTGGACACATGAGTATGAATGTGAACATGTTTTGTAAATGCATAAAAAACTATCGTCAGAAATTACGCTTCTTTTAATTCCATGAGTTCTTGTCGGGAAATGATTAAAAGAACTACTTACATGAGGCTAAGGCTCACAAAGTAGCCCTTTTTCTCATCTACTGACAAGAAGCATGCAACTAAAAGAATTAGCTGCTTCTTTTTGCTAAATAAGCGAAGCACTCACAGAGATATTTTTAAACAGGTACACTCTCATCACGGAATTGCCAACGCATCGTTTCCGTACCCGCCTAAAGACGAGAATGGAACAGCAGGAATTGACTCCGCGCGTAGGCATGTTGGAATCTCAGATGACTGCCCTGGCAACTATGATGGCTGACATTAAGGCCATGCTGGAGACCAACCAAGCTAGACAGACAACCGCCCACAATCAGAACAACTCAGGCCCTTCCATGGTACCTGATGTAACAGATAAAGAAGCAACCAGGGATACCCAACATACAGAGGAAAACGTTCATGAACCAAATAGTCGGGCACAACAAAAAGCCTCGCCTGTTGTCATCAACCTTGAAAAAGAGGAGAAGGGAAAACAAACTGTGAAGACAGAGGCAGAGGCTAAGAGATTGGCCAAGATCGAAGAATGCCTGAGCAGTCAAGGCTATGAGCTGGCCCGCTTCGACAAAATATCTCCTTTTGCTAAAATAGAGACTCCTCCTGACTATAGGGAGCCAGAGTTCGTGAGAAAATACAACGGGACAGGCTGTCCCCGTGCCCACCTCAAGTACTACCTGCGCAAGATGGCGCACTACTCGGATTACATTCCGTTGTTAATGAACACATTCCAAGAGAGTTTGGCTGGCGCCGCTCTGGCTTGGTTTATTGAGCTAGACTTAGAGGATTATGACGGATGGGAGGACCTTGCAGAAGACTTCCTCAAGCAGTACAAATTTAACACGGCTATAGCCCCAACAAGAGAAGACCTCCTACGAACTTCAAAAGCGAGGGGCGAATCGATCAGGACATATGCTCAGAGATGGCGAGCCTTGGCTACCCAAGTAAAGCCTTCAATTCCAGAAGAGGAGCTGATCGATTTATTCCTAAAAGCACTCCCCTACGAGTACTTTGACAGACTGAACACTTCTGGATGTCAGACATTCGCACACCTGATTAAGGTTGCTGAGAGGCTGGAATGTGCCTTGAAAGAAAGAAGGCCTCAGGAAGCTCCTACTAGGAAGCAGTACCCTCTGAGAAAGGAAAGAGAAGCCGGACTGGACATAGCATTTATACCAGATCCCCACAAGTTAAAGCCATTTGGCAATTCTAATCAGGCCAAAGGCGGATCATCCTGGTCAGCGCCAAAGGTACAAGAGCCTAAAAGAAAGCAACCCCAGAGACAATTCTCTCAGCTCCCGAGACCTTTATCCAAGCTACTCCCGATGCTGCTGGAGCAACACTTGGTGGCAAAAGAACCACCTAGGGCAAACCCCGCAAGATATCCTGGCTTTGATGAGAGCCAGACCTGTGCCTACCATATGGGCGAAAGAGGGCATAATGTGGATAACTGCTATGTCCTGAAGCTGAAAGTGCAAGCCCTAATTGATAGTCAGATTTTGAAATTTGACAATGCAGCCCCAAATGTACAAGAAAATCCGTTGCCAGATCATCAAGCGATAGGGGCAATATTCACTGAAGAAGAGGAGGATTACCTTAAACTGAAGGTAGATATGCCTAAGCTGGACACCCTGCTAACAATCGCTTCATCATACCCAAAAGAAGGGGAGATATCAACCGACCAAAAGAAGTTGTGTATCGACAAGATGAAGAGCTTGGGGATAGTGTCCGATATCACTGATGAAGAATTTGAAGGGATCGAAGCATCTCTATCTTTGAAAAGAAACCACTTCTTGATCACAGCTGGGCAGAGTAACACCTGTGGTACCTCACATGAGAACTTGGTAAGCAGCCTGGGGCCAGCTACTCAGTCAGAGGAAGAATTTGAAGAAGACGAAATAGAAGCCAGAAGGAGAAGTCTAGCAGACCTCAAGTTTATGGTTGACGCACTTGAGAAGAGCGAAATTATAGACAACCTGGGTCAAGATTCTGGAGGATACAATTTCAAGGTGAAATATTCGGCCCCTCCCAGCTTTTATCAGAAGATTGAAGACATCATACCGGACGGATGGGGAGGTATGGATGATCTCTCTCAACCAGAAACCTCAAACGGTATGGAAGAACTCGACAACGCCATATTGATAATCGAAGTAGCCACGGCCGTGGTGATCAGATTGGATGAGCTGGATAGCCTGAGCAAGGTAGAAGATTGCCCAGTGAGGCCTGTCGTAATTCAATTGCCTCAGGAGGAAGAGAGCAATACGTCAGGACCAGAGGTACCTCATCAGACAACTGTAACGATAAAAGTCCCCCCAGTAGAAGAGTATGATCCCAAAGCTGTTCATTGGGACTATGGGACCACACAAGTAGATGCAATAATGAGGTCTGGAAGATTTTATGCCCCCAGAGAGGGAGAATCCGAAAAAAAGATGTCTCAAAGGAAGATGCCGAAAAGCTCGTATCGATCATCAAAACCAGTGAGTTTGAAGTGATAGAGCAGCTGAGGAAGATGCCCGCTCAGATATCCCTGCTAGACTTATTCATCAATTCAGAGAAGCACAAGAACGCACTATTGAAGGTACTCAATGAAGTACATGTCCCTGAAACAATCAATGAGGTACAACTAGGGGACTTTGTAGGAGCAATTCTCTTAAAAGATCAGTTGAGCTTCTCTGACGAGGACTTCCCCATGGAAGGAAGAGGGCACAACAAAGCTTTATACATCTCTGCCCAATGTAACAGCAAAAGAGTGGCACACGTATTGATCGATAATGGATCAGCCTTTAACATCTGTCCTTTGGCTACCATAAGGAGGCTGGGAATCAATGAAGAGATGGTCAAGGCATCCAAGACAGCTGTAAGAGCATTCGACGGCATGAGGAAGACTGTAAAGGGAGAGATCGAGCTTGACGTATTCATCGGCCCGACAAAGTTCTCTATAAACTTTCAAGTAATGGATCTGCCCAGTGCATTTGGATTCCTGCTAGGAAGACCTTGGATCCATACAGCAGGAGCTGTCCCTTCGAGCCTGCACCAAAAAGTACGTTTCGTTGTAGATGGGAAGGTGATTACCGTACATGGGGAAGTCGACCTCCAGGCATACCAGAACAGTGCCATTCCCTATATTGAGCCCGAAGAGAAAACTGAAGCGAGCTATCACTCCCTAGAGTTGGTAGCAACAGTTCATACCCTAGTAGGGTCGAAGTTGAGAACTCCTTACATCTCAGAAGCCAGTCTTCTACCAGCTAAGATGCTGCTGGCATACGGGTTCAATCCTGAAAAAGGCCTAGGCAAACATAATCAGGGTATAAATGCCCCGCTACAGTTGAAGGCTAATCCACATAAAATGGGCTTGGGGTACCAGAAGTATCCCATGAATGATTCTGTCCCGAAAGCAACAGGCCGAGGCCGAGGCAAAAGCCTGGGACGTCGTGGAGGCGAAAACAGCCCGAATAGCTCATTCATCGGTTCTCCAACCTGGAAGGGAAGGTCTCGAATGTTCAAGAATCCCTTAAATACCTACTTCGACCAGAACTCCAAATGGCTATCTGAAGAGGGTATCACTTCGCCGATGGAACCAGATCTGACAAATCCTTTTCTCGAAGATGACTCTGCGAATGTCATCATGGAGTGGTTGGACAGTGAAGCCACTTCTTCTGAGTAAATAGACTCTTCCTTCATCTTTAAATACTGTGTTTAGAACTTTCTGCATTTCACTGTATTTTCTTTCCTTATTGAAACGCATAAGAAAACGCCTTTGGATCTCCGGCCGTTGGTCCAAATAGCACATCTTGTAACGCGGCCCATTTCGCATTCAATAAAACCACGCATGTTTTGTTAAGGACATATGGAACCACGAATCAGCCCGATGATGATAATGGTCTTCCATATAGAAGCTTGAGGCTTGATTTGCCATATGATTCCTAATCTTCAAAAGATTTTCAAGGGGCCGGGATATCCAATGACATGAGGATTAGTCCCATCTGTACCTACATCTATTTCGAAAAACTTTTTCAAAAAGACTTTACATAAGCATGCATGCCATTTTTACTGAGCACAAACTAACCATACTCATGACATTTCAGGCATATCATCTCAAACATACATACCAGGTTGTTACAAAATTCGGATCCCTCCATTAACCACTCCTATAACATTGAGGAAGATGAAGACGAGGATTACGCGTCTATCCGTAGGGATTGGAACACCTTTGAAGAATCAAAGCCTCCTACCTCAGAAGAACCAATTGTCATTAATTTGGGAGACACCGTGAACGTCAAAGAGGTCAAGATCGGCGGACACCTATCCCGTGATGAAAGGCTCGAGTTCACCAAGCTACTAAAAGAATATCAAGACATCTTCGCATGGTCTTACGCGGATATGTCAGGCCTTGATCCTAAGATTGTGGAACATGCATTGCCCACGGATCCTGGCATCAAACCTGTCAAACAAGGCAGTAGGGGGATGAAAGCCGAGTTAGAAGACAAGATTAAGGAAGAAGTCATGAAACTCCTTAGGGTAGGCTTCATTGAAGCTATCCCATATTCAGACTGGGTTGCAAATATAGTCCCCGTCATGAAGAAAGACGGAAAAGTTCGGATCTGCGTAGATTACCGAGATCTGAATAGAGCAAGCCCAAAAGATGATTTTCCACTCCCCCACATTGATGTATTGGTGGATAGTACGGCGGGTTATGAATTATTCTCATTCATGGATGGATTCTCGGGATACAACCAAATCTCCATGAAACAAGAAGACAAACCCAAGACTACATTTACCACACCATGGGGGAATTTTTGCTACAAAGTCATGCCCTTTGGATTGAAAAACGCCGGGGCTACCTACCAGAAGGCTATGGTCACGTTATTCCATGATATGATCCACAAAGAGATTGAAGTATATGTTGATGACATGATCGCTAAATCCAAGAAAGGACAAGATCACATACAAATATTAAGAAAATTATTTGAGCGCCTGCGCAAATACAAGTTAAAGCTGAACCCTAACAAATGCGTGTTTGGGGCAAGATCCGGGAAACTCCTTGGGTTCATAGTCAGCAACAGGGGCATTGAGATTGATCCCTCAAAAATCCAGGCCATCCACGATTTATCAACTCCATCCACAGTAAAAGAAGTGAGAAGCCTTCTAGGGAGATTGAACTATATTGCCAGGTTCATCAATCAGCTGTCTGATGTGGCTAAGCCAATCTTCAAATTGCTTAAGAAATGCGCGAAAATAACGTGGGACGCCGAGTGCAGCAAGGCATTCCAAATGATCAAAAACTATTTGATCACACCACCGGTGCTTGTGCCACCAATTCCCGGTCACCCATTGACCTTATACCTGACCATACGACAAGAGTCCGTGGGAGCCTTACTTGCCCAGACAAGCCCGATAGATGGAAAAGAGAGGGCCATTTATTACCTGAGTAAGAAATTCACGCCATCTGAAGCAAAATATATACCAGTTGAAAGGGCCTGCGTAGCAGCAGTATGGGTACTACGAAGACTAAGGCAGTATACCCTACATCATCACATTCAGCTCATAACAGAGAACGACCCCGTCAAATACCTCCTAGAGAAACCCGCTTTAATTGGGAAACTGGCAAAATGGCAAGTAATGTTGTCTGAATTTGACATTAAATGTTCTCCGCAGAAGTCGGTAAAAGGAAGAGCTATAGCGGACATGCTGGCAGAAAACCCATCGAGCACTGAATCCCCCGAAGTAACGAACACAGAAGGCCGAATTCTGAACTTAGCAGAGGATAAGTGGATCATGTATTTCGATGGTGCTGTTAACCTATCAGGGGCAGGCACTGGGGCAGTACTGATATCCCCAGATGGTCAACATTACCCTGTCGCGGCAAAGATAACTTTCCCTTGTACCAACAATATTTCAGAATATGAGGCGTGCATTCTGGGTCTACGACTGGCCCTTTCTATGGAGATACCTAGGTTACAAGTCTTTGGAGACTCCATGCTCATTATTTTACAGACACAAGGGGAGTGGAAGACGAAAGATGCAAAACTCATCCCCTACCATGAATACCTTGAAGAATTGATACTCAAGTTCGGAGAAGTGTCATTCGAGTACCTATCAAGGTCTCACAACCAATTCGCAGATGCATTAGCCACCCTAGCCTCGATGTTACAAACGACTAAAGGGTTGGATATAGAACCTCTGAGGATCAGCATTGTTGAAAAGCCAGCTTATTGCATGCTAATCGAAGAGGAATGTGATGGAGAGCCATGGTACTATGACATCAAGAATTACCTCTTGAAAAGGGAATTCCCTGAAGGATGCCAGTCAGGAGACCGAAAATACATAACCAAGATGGCCAGCAAGTTCTTCCTCAATGGACAAATTCTATACAAGAGATCGTTCGATTCCACTCTACTGAGATGCGTAGATGCCAAAGAAGCAAATATTCTCATGAAAGAAATTCATGAAGGTGCGTGTGGGCCTCACATGAACGGTCACCTCCTTGCCCGGAAGATCATGTGGCTAGGTTATTATTGGATGACCATCGAATCAGACTGCTGTCAGCACGTCCGGTCATGCCACCAATGCCAAATATACGGGGATAAGATTAACGCACCCCCGAACGAACTACACCAAATGTCTGAAGTTTGGCCTTTCTCTATGTGGGGGATAGACATGATAGGGCCTATTAATCCTATGGCTTCGAATGGTCATCGCTTCATCTTGGTAGCGATTGATTACTTCACCAAATGGGTAGAAGCCAGTTCTTACAAGATTGTCACTGCAAGAAATGTGGCAAGATTTGTCAAAAGAGATATCATATCCCGGTATGGTACCCCTCAAGCGATCATCACAGATAATGGGTCCAACCTAAACAACAAGATTGTCGATGGTCTGCTGGATCACTTTAGCATTCGACATCTGAATTCATCTCCTTACCGCCCACAGATGAATGAGGCAGTGGAAGCCGCCAATAAAAACATCAAGAGAATCTTGGCTAAAACAGCAGAAAACTACAGGGATTGGCACGAAAGGCTGCCCTTCGCCTTGATGGCTTACCGAACGTCGATCAGGACTTCTACAGGGGCAACTCCCTATAGTCTGGTGTATGGGATGGAAGCAGTTCTACCAGTAGAAGTTAAGATTCCCTCTTTGAGAATCTTATCCGAAGATAAACTCTCTGGGTCAGAGTATTTCAAGCACAGATATGAACAGCTGAATTTAATAGACGAGAAACGTCTTAAAGCCATTTGCCATGGACAAACTTACCAGAAGAGGGTAGCCAGGACGTTCAATCGAAAGGTTAAGACCAGAAACTTCGAAGTAAATGACTTGGTAATTAGGAAAGTTTTGCCGAGTACTACCCATCCAGGGGGAAAATTCACTCCAAATTACGAAGGCCCCTACATTGTTAAGAAGATCCTCACGGGAGGAGCATTAATTCTTGTAAACTCCGAGGGAGAAGAACTCGGGCACCCTGTGAATTCAGATGCTGTGAAGAAATATTACCCTTGAAATAAAATCAGATTCCGGTCATATGCCCTGCCTCGAATTGAGCCTACTCTTCATAATAGTCTTTGCATAAGCATGTCATGCATCTATGCATACATTAGCATGTGTTCAATATTGCAGGATCCAAGGAAGCAGGGTCGCGATAAGTTGGAACGCATGATCAAGGAGACCTAACGTCATGATGGTCAGGTGCACGTCTTCTTCTCCAAAGACTGAGAATTTCAAGAAATTTTAGAACAACTTAACCATCTTGTGTTGTTAAGAAAAATGCAGATTTTTGTGAATCTATCCACTTCCATTGGAGTGCATGATCAAGGGTAAGGTGTATCGTTCTAATTTTCTGAAATTCGAGAGCATACACTGACATATTCCTTTTATGTTTTGCAGGAATCCCTAGCCGCGCTGGGCAGGTAAGTATTCCTTTCCTAATCTTTTAGGTTTGCAAGACTGTCAGAATCCTTATTGATAGAATTTGTAGGCTTCTTGGAATCTAGCATGCATTCAAATCTCATGTCTAGAAAAACGCAAAATTCTCACAGTCATGTCATTGGCATTCATGTTTAAACTTGGAGGTTATCTGAACATGATTGAAATATGCATTGTGCATCATAAATCCCCTTGAAGGGTAAGTTTTGGAAAAAAACGAAATGAACTTTTCCGACAAAAGTTATTTAAACCGTTCAAAAGGATGATTCCTCAGACAAGAGGCAAGCCTGGTCCAAACACGTCCCATACACACTTGAGAGATAAGTGGAGTGGTAAGGATAGCGAGACCTTGACCTACGGACGTAAGGGTTATTCGCAGTGATTACATGGATCGAGACGACGGAGGCATTCGTTTCTCTATCATAAACACTACAGGTGATCATTGATAACCCTTTGAACGGCGATTTCATTCCATACCCCTGTCAAAAACCACCCCACATTGGGGTAAACTGGAGGTACGTCCAGCGGTATCAAGAGGTAAATGGTTAGAAATTCTCTTGCTCAGACTTGCATCAATCTTCGTGTGTTGCTTGTCATTTTAACTTCTATGGTAATTCAGGTGCTTTAGGATGACGAAAAGCATTCGTTTCTCTATCCTATACACTTTTACCCTTCGCACTGCCCAATTGAGCCTATACGTTCATTTCACAAACCCGTTGGTGATCATTGCATATTCCAAGGTGGAAACGACGTCACTTCAAGAGCGAAAGAGTTCAAAACACAGGATTTGTGAAAAATTCCTAGATTAATGTTCGAGTGTTGAGATTCAAGCTATACGTCTAGCACATTCATTTGAAAATCCTGATCCCCAAAAGAAAAGAAAAGATGGGGTCTCAAAAAGAAAGAAGAGAGAAAAATTTAATCTTGGGCATCAAGAAAAAGCAAAGTGCCTGGTAAAAGCAAGGCCAATGCCCATCCAAATACTTGTACACTTGTGAATCATGTGTTTGATCTTGTAAATGCCGAAAGGTGGCATGATACCTTTGAATAGGTCACTAGTGAGATCTGATTGTAAAAGAAAAATTCCAAGGGAGCTAGACTGCGAAAGATGCTCCCAAATCATGTCACACTCAGATGACGAAAGTGTAGACAAGATGATAACGCCGTCTTGACATGGGAGAGACGTTCTCTAAAGACAAATATGCACTTCAAAGACTAAAGACGCTCTTTGGACGAGAAGGGACAAGATCGGCGGCAAACCTGCAGTGATCACCAATGTTAGACCCTTCGCATATTCTAAGCCAAAAACAAGCCTTTTTTTGGTCCCCAATCCTACCTACGTTACAACCCTGGAAAGCCTTTTCTGATTAAGGCACTTGGATTGACATAGGGTTTAATGTCTAAGCTTAGCCCGAAGAAGTTCGAGCAAGATTATTTCTTTCTCATTTCGCAGGTTTCTTGACTTGTAAACCTGGAGCAGACGTTGAAGACTTCTCTTCGAAAGCCTTGACTTGCACGCAAGTCCCCCTTTGAAAACCGTTGACCAAGCCCAACATTACGGTCCCTTGGAAGTCCTCCTAATCGATTGAGGTGTATTCACTGCGAATGATCTTGAACCCTAGGCACAGGTTTGATAGGAAGTTCGAGTGCATTCTTGATAAAAGACCATTACCTCAAAACGGTGAGAAGTCCTCTTTGATGAGAATACTCCATTGGACATTTTAACCAAACTCTTTTGGTAATTTCAGATTGTTTGATTCAAACTTTCCCCGCAAGGAACTTTTGATCACTCCCGTATGTTGCAAGGTGTTTTGGATAACCTCCAACCTCGTAATACATTCATTGAAATTTTTTCATGACTATGATATAAGTCATAAAGTGCTGTCAGTTTGACATCACATATCACTTAAAGACCATTGATGTGCCTTTGGTAAGAAAATTTTCAGGTTGGAGCTTTTGCAAGATTCTTGATGACTTCAGCTCCCAGAATGGCTTGCAGCACTCTTGGTAAGAAACAATTTACATGTCTAAACTTCTGCAGAATTCCTGGCAATCCCAGATCTCAGAATAACACAACCTCTCTTGGTAAGAAAGAGTTTACATGTTCAAGCTTCTGTAGGACCCCTGGTATCTCCAGACCTCAGAATGCTACTTCTTTTGTGAAGAATATATTCCAAGTTTAAACTTCTGCAGGACCCCTAGTAACCCCAGGTCTCAGAATGACACATTTCTCTAAGAAGGAGAGTTTATATGCCTAAGCTTCTGACAGATTCTTGGTAACCTCAGATTCTAGAATGCTACTGTTCTTGGTTAAACTTCTATAGGAATCATGGTAGCCCCAGATTCTAGAAGGATGCCTTGCTCTGTGAAGAAGAGCTTTCAAGTTTATTTTCCTGCAAGATCCCTGGTAATTCCATATCTTAGGAAAACATATTCTTATGAACAATTTTGCAGGTTTGATCTTTCTGCAGGATACCTGGAGCTCCCAGATCCCAGAATGTCACCTCCAATGTCAAAAGGACAATCACCGAAATCATCCCTCTGTGAGATTTCAAATTTATAGGATACCTGGAGCTCCCAGGTCCCAGAATGTCACCTTCAATATCGAAAGGACAACATTCAAGATAGTCTTTCTGCGAGATCTCAGGTAGCCCCTAGATCCCAGAAGAATCTTATCAAAGTTTTTGCAGGTTTAAGTTTTCTGCAGGATACTTGGAATCCCCAAATCCCAGAATAACGTCTTGCATGTCGAAAGGACAATTTTCAAAATCAGCTTTCTGTGAGGTTCTAGGTAACCCCTAAACCCAGAATAGCCCATTTGGTAAAGCCTCAAGGTCAGGCACACCTCATTTGTATAAATCCTAGTTAATTCATTAGAATATAGGATCAAAATATTCGACAATCCCTAAGAGACTGGGTGCGTCATCCATAGGTTCCTAGCAGAAAGGAGTCCTATTCATGGTCTGATCCACCATACGGATCAAAACCCCTGACAATCCCTAAGAGACTGGGTGCGTCATACATAGGTTCCTAGCAGAAAGGAGTCCTATTCATGGTCTGATCCACCATACGGATCAAAACCCCTGACAATCCCTAAGAGACTGGGTGCGTCATCCATAGGTTCCTAACAGAAAGGAGTCCTATTCATGGTCTGATCCACCATACGGATCAAAACCCCGACAATCCCTAAGAGACTGGGTGCGTCATTCACAGGTTCCTGTCAAGTGTAGGAATCCCATTCTGGTACGGCCTACCATACAGACTAGAGTTTAATCGCCCTAGGATACTCAAAAGACGAGTCCCTAGGTATTCACTAGAACCCGCTATACACCGCGCAGGCCACACGAGCATCAGGCAGGCGATCAACAGGTAAGTAACAGGTGGGTCTCTCTACTTTCTCTCTCACGTCAGCAAAAGAATGAAGAGCAAAGCCTTTACCAGTGGGACAAGAAAGATTGAGTGTCAAGATTCGTTTTTCTTTTCCCCAATCGAGTCGGTCTAGACTCAGGTGTCACCTGTCTTTGAGCGAAACCTCTCACGAGATTCCTCTCAAAGAGGGGCAGCTGTTGACACCTGATTTTTTGACCAGGTCTTTTTCAGTTTTATTTTTGAAAAATCACAAAAAATTTATAAAAAGTCAAAAAATTACAAAATCAACTTTGGTGGCCTTGGCCAAGCCCAAGGAACCATTCTTGACCAAAAAATAATTTTTCACATTTTTCATATTTTTTAGTATTTTTGGAAAATAGAAAAATACTTAAAAAATCAAGAAAAATAGCATTTGAGGTCACAAAAATATGGAAAAATATCCAATATTTTTCCTTTTAATCCCTTTTATTTTTGACCTCTCAAAAAAATCAAAATCAGATTCAATTTTAGGTGTTCCTTTATAACCCGTACTATTGAATTTGAAGAAAAAATAACAATTGAGTCTTTTAATTTGCAATTTTGGTATTTTTTAAGATCTTGACATTCAATCTGACTATCCCCTATTTCAATTTAGCCCAATTGTTTGCACAATATGCTCAATTGCACGGATTTGACAAAATTACATACTAAAATTGCATTTTAGTCCTTGAAATTAAGCATAATTGAAATTACTTTCAATTCAAGGGCTATCATTGCAAATTAAACATGCTACCCAATGGATTTCACCATTTTAAATCGATTGGAACAGGTGGTTTGACTCAATTTGATCATTTGCACCCTCAATTACACGATCCCCAATTTCCAATTAAATGAAAATTTGGGGGTTTTGTAGAAATTGATGAAAACTTTTGGGCAAAACCACATTTCTAGATAGAATTCATGCTCTAGATTCGATTTTGAGGTTTAATTGCAAAATTTTCCCATTAATTTGGGATTAATTTGAAAAATCCCGTTCGGAACCGGTTCAGACCGGTCAGACCGCCGGTCAGACCGGTCAAACCGGTCCGCTACAGTGTCGTCTTCCCCAAAGAGCTCGAGCAGATGAATGGTGAATCGACTGAGTTTTGAAGACAAAATTGAAGGTCAATTCGCGACCAATTGAAAGAAGAAGTGTGGGCATTTTGTTCCTCCCATCTTCCCCCGTCGATCGACACCAACAGCACCATCTAACGCCGACGGAGCAGGGAGCAATCGGCCAGTCAAACCTTCGGACATGCAAAAGTCAACAAAGGCAAAAACAGCTCAAATCTTTGCCAAATTCGTGCGAAATGGAGCTCACCGCGGAACCAAAAGGAACTGAGCGAAATGCCCATCTTCCCCGACTTCGTTTTGACCCAATTGCACGTGACTACACGTGCCAAACCGAGTCAGTTGGAGGTCCACCGTTCGGCGCCGAAAATCGAAGAGCTATAAAAGCCTGCGTTCGTTTTCTGTTTAAGGGAGGAAGAGATTCAGTTAGAGAAGAGAGAACAGAATCGCGCGAGAGAGAGAGAACGCAATAGAGAGCTCGTTCTCCGACCCCTGTCGTCGAGAACTTGAGCTCGACTGCAAGGCGTCGGTTGGGCCATCTCCGGCCAAACCAAAGCCAGGGAAGACCATCTAAAGTTCGCCCAGAGCGTCAGGAAGCGATCGCCACCGGCCACGCCTCGCGAAATCGCAAGAACAGGTAAATCATAGCTTCGAGTTCTTCATTGAGCTTCAATGGCAGACCTTGCATTCCTTGCTCAATCATGCAATTACTGTGTGCGTTTCATTCCCCGAACATCACTGACCACGCTCGCATCTCCATTTTGCATCGACTTTGCTCGCATACCCTGAATCGAGTCCTCCGATTTAGCCTCCATAGCCGATCCTTGCCCAGCCAAATCTGGGCCGAGCGAGCTCAATCGGAGCTCGAGGTAAGTCTTCTGAACCTCCATTGGTGCTATTCTGTGACTGAATTTCTCTAATTTTGAGTAAATCGAATGATCGAGCTTCCATGGCCGTATCCGGCAACTCGTACGATGTTCTTGATTCTGTGAATTATATGTCCCAATCCTTAGATATGTTAGGATAGAGTTGATTGCGAGCCGATTAGCGCTGGTCTCGCACGATTTCATCAAGGTTCAACCGTTAGATCACCGCCGGAGAGGCACAGCCGTCCGTCCTGTCGGAGTCGCGAGGTTGAAGACGAAGCTGACGTGGCGCGGTCAACGGGTCAAAGTATGAGGTGTCAGTTCGCCATAGGTCCACGTGTCAGTCCAGTCAGCTGGCCGTTGGAGGTTGTTATTCGAATGGGTAGATCCAACGGCTGAGGATAATCGAGTCCAATAAACAGTGACCGTCCGATCAGTAATTAGGAATTATCTGAAAATAGTTTTAAATCAAGAAGTAAAGATATGGTGAAACGGTGCCGTTTAGTTAAGTAATAATGCGACGTCGTTTAGGATAGTACGAATAGACGGTTTAGATCGAGTTTCAGGTTTTAATCATGGCCGTAGATTTTAGTAAGTCAATCAGACGGTCCTGGGCGAGTCTTCACTTAATCTAGGCCGTAGATTTCAGTCAGGATATCCGGCGGTCACAGGGTAGTCACGCGGCTCAATGAAGGTCGTCGGATCAGAGTCGGATAACAAAAAATATAAAGCTAGAACGGCGTCGTTTTGAGGAAGCCGGTTTCGCGGGTCCGGGTCTGGGCCGGGTTCCGACCCGAGTGGGTCGGGTCGACCCGGCCCGAATAACATTTTTTT
The DNA here is from genome assembly GCA_021437785.1 of Rhodomyrtus psidioides. Classification (NCBI taxonomy): domain Eukaryota; kingdom Viridiplantae; phylum Streptophyta; class Magnoliopsida; order Myrtales; family Myrtaceae; genus Rhodomyrtus; species Rhodomyrtus psidioides. The sequence goes on along the minus strand of JAILYB010000004.1, from coordinate 13,143,493 downwards.
TAAATAAAAAATCAGAAAATGATTTCAAAAAATAAAAAAAAATCGGAAAAATTTCAAAAAATCCAAAAAAATGCTAGAAAATTCCAAAAAAATTCCAAAAAAATGTGGAAAAATTGTAGGAAAATCCTAGACACTCCAGAAACCCCCCCAAAAATCGAGGGTTGACCACAGACAACTGGTCAACCCTATTTTTGGGGTTTCTCATCCGTTCTTCCAAGACTTGACGACATTACCCTTTAGGGGTAAGTCGCCTCTGCTGTGTATACAAGATAAGGCCGATAACGCCAAGGTAAGAATTAGGATCGATTAGACGACCAATTATTAAGTTTGGGTTTCGAGTCCCACCCTTTTTCTCAAAATGACGATTTTGCCCTTCAATGGGAAAATTGTCTTTCTTGTCTCAATCGAGTGCTGAAAATTGCTTGAAGTTAGGGTTTGGGTCAGGTGGACGACCAGCCCTAATATTTGAGATTTTCAGTTCTCATCTTTGTCTAAAATGACGATTTTACCCTTTTGAGGGTAAAATCACTTTTAAATTCCAGAAAAATTCTGGAAAATCCTGAAAAATAGGAAATGGATTGGATTGATGGCCAATCCTATTTCCCCTGTCTTTTGACTTCCCAATTTCTCTAAAATGACAGATTTACCCTTTTAAAGGTAAATTTCCCCGAACTGTTCAAAATTACGATTCTGCCCCTCATGGGCGAATCATGCCCAAATCATTACTAAGCCTTGATTGATATTTCTCTAGGCTAATAGGGCCTCATTAGGGATGCCATGCTGATTTCATGTGTTTTATCCGCATGTACTGGATCCTTGATTTGCGCACTTAATTCTATTGATTGTGAGTGATAGGGTAGTATTTCCCATCTGCATGAACTCCTAGTTTTAGGATCTATACCCCACTCGTCTGTATGAAATCCTAGGATCAGATAAACCATCCAGCTTAGGTACCGAAAGGGCGTCAACTCTGACAGTTGGCGTAACTAAGTCCCCGAACTCATTTCTCTGGTTTCCGCAGGATCGAATAGACCACTCCCAACTATTCGATAGGGTTTTCCGATCGTACCCTCCACGAAACGATTGGTGGCGACTCCTTGGCATGTACACTCATCACATGTCACTAGACCACACTGAAGGTCGACCACGTACATCCAGCAGTTGCGATTTGGGTAATGGGCCTTGGGAGAGGCCCGCGTCCGATCAAGCCAGCGATCGGGCGGCCCATTAGCCCCGCTCCCGCCTCCGAGCTCGAGAGGGTCGTGACACCCGCGATCACCGAAGTACTTCATCCACGCGACAACCAACAAGGCAAAAGATATGGTATGATGTGTAATAATGATTACACCTAAATAATGAAACAGAATGAATGCTTTCTAATTCAAGAATAAGAATAACAGAAATAAACCTCAATTCCAAGAAATTATATCTTCTTTAAAGCATTCACTGAAGAAGCAGAAACCATTTTCAAAAAAGCTATATAGGAACAAAATGAATTCTTTCTAATTCAGGAACAAGCATAATAAAAATAAATAAATTGATCGCTCTTCATTTATGCTTATTAATGTAATCTTTACTTAATTAATAATATATTCATTTTTAAATTTCAAAAAAATATTCGCTCTATTTTCATTTTCTTTTAAAAAGAATTAATGTAGATTAATATAAAATAATATAATTGAAGAAATAACATAAATAAGCTAAGCTAAACGACGTATCATAAGTGTTTCTTATTTATATCATTCACCGTTTGAAGAGAGCAAAGATTCCAAATAATCGATCTTTCTTTTAGTTATTATTGAACATTTTTTGGTTGATTAACGTGTGATATATTGAACCCTCGTTACTAATATTGAACGAAACTAGATCTTATAGAATCACATTTGAATATTTTATGATACATTCCGTACCTTGCTAAAAAACTGATCCTTCTAATGTTTTTGAAATCTTTATTAATTGATTTAGAACATCTCTTATTCGCTTATAGTATCTTATCTATCTTTCAAAATTAGAAGAAAGAACCGATCGATTTTATTTTCGTGGATCACACAATTACAATATATATTTTTGGTGATCAAATATTATATATGCAAAGTAAATCATTTTCGAATAGATCCTTACTCTACTCTATTTAGTATCTCATCAAAGACGATTTTTTTTCTAAGTTATATTTTATCAAAAGAATTGATCTCCATTTTTTGTTTGTTCACAACTTTATATATGTAATAAATATAAAAAAGGGTCCTAATAAAACCTTGAAAAAAATATAAATTAAGGATAGCAATTAGCGACGAACAGTTGTTTTCGTCGCCATAGAAAAATTACATAAGATTCACGAAGCTTGTAGCAATTGATAAAAGAAATTTTTTTTAAAAAAAGAACTAATTAGCGACAAAATTGACATTTCGTCGCTAAATTAATTTAAATAAAAAATAATATTTAGCGACGAACAAAGTCTTTCGTCGCTAATTATATTTTTAAAAAAATTATTTTTGCGACGAAACGACAATTTCGTCACTAATCAATTCTTTTTATTTTATTTTTCCTCAAATTATCGACGAACAACACTATTCGTCGCTAAATTTGCCAAAAAAACAAATACAAAAGGAACACTAAATTAGCGAACAACACTGTTCGTCGCTAAGTTGAGCAAAAAACAAAAAAAAAAATTCATAAATAAAATTTAGCGACAAACACTAATTGTCGTCGCTAAACAAACGGTCTTAGTCGTCGCTAAATAGACCAAAAACCAAATAAATAAAAAAAATTAGTCACGAATAACATTGTTTGTGGCCAATTTAGCGACGAATAATGATTCTCGTCGCTAAATTATTTCTTTTTTTTTAATTTCTAGTCATTTAGCGACGAAATTGTATATCCGTCACTAAATTAGTGACGGATTGTTCTTCGTCGCTAAGTTCATCTCAATTTAGCGACGAAATTAATTTTTCGTCTCTAATTTAGCTACTAATGTCTTGTTTGTCGTTAATTTCGTTGCTAATTAGCTACGAATTTCTTGTTCGTCGCTAATTTCGTCGCGAATTAGCTACAAATATTTTTTCGTCACAAAAATCGTCACAAAATTTGTGAGGAATTTTTTTGTCACTATTTTCGTCGCGAATAGCGACGAACTTCCATGTCGTCGCTATTTTAGTCACAAATTAGTGACGAAAATGATCTCGTGGCTAAATCGCTGTTTTTTTGTAGTGATCTTAAATGAAAAAAAAAAGTTTTTTGACTTACACTTTATACTTAGAGATCTTGATATCATGAAATTTGATTTTTGGCAAAAAAAAAATATAAGAATTTGTTCGCACAAAGAAAATATATACATATACACGACCTTCCGACAAGAAGAATATATGCGCACATTATCGACATATAGCCAGGATTGAGATCAAGCAATGGCGAATTTGACGCCGCTCCTCTCGGAGTTAGGAGTTCTAAACAGTGACGAAGTAAACCTCCAAACGCCGAACGAGATGATCGAGCGGTGCGTCTGTCGGGTTCGGCTGGCGGTAGCTCCTCCAAGCCCCACTCGTCTCCTCGACCTGGTCCTTAGATGGATAACCGGTGTGCATTAGCGACTACAGCGATGCCCGAACCACATGCGGCTCGGCTGGGAACAGGACTGTCTACAATTCCATCATAACGGAGTGGGGGCTCGAGTGCGCGATCTCCTTCATCACGGATCGCCCGACCTCATGCTTCTACTTGGGCTGCCTGATTGGCAGCTTCGCGTTCGCCGCCCTCGCAGATCAGGCAACCCGGAAAAAAGTGAATTATCTTTTATCTGAAGTTGTTTTAAATGGACTTCGGAAGGTGATTCTGGTCGCAAAAGTAAATTATTTTTTTATTTTTTTTTAAAGATGTTTGGAACCAAAACAATAAGGATGACTTCAGGAAATTTAGCACAATGGGACAAAATAAGATCGGAGGGAATAGTTCATGCGTGAAGAAAAACTGAGCACTAAAATCCACAAAGTATGAACATGTCTCACAAGATCAAAAGGAGACCATAAATGAAGATGGCTTCTTTTTCTTTTACTACTCATGAATGGATCTTCGTCTTCTTTCTCCTTTTCTGACGCCCACCATGAATCGCGCTCAGCCGATTCGTTTTTATTCTTCTTCTTCAGGCGCCCACCCTAAATCAAGGCCACCAACATCAAAATCTAGAAACTGCGACAAACGTGCTCAAATTCAAAAATCAATTTTATATTTTTCAAACAAATGAGAGAACGAGGGTCTAAGTAGCGCTCAATGTCATTCTGTTTGTCCATTGAAACATCTTATTTTACTTATAGTTTGGCAAATTAGTAAGTCCATGGATTGTCCAGTGGGCATGGAAGGAAGACATGACAAGCATTTTATTTGTAATGTCAATAAGAGAAATACGTGCAAATCATTAAGATGATCGGTTTCAGGATGGATGATTCTCACTCTAGAATCGAAAATCGCCCGTTAGGGACTGGTTCCGCAAAATGTGAACCGTGAACCACCCGCTCGTTTAATAGATCCATCCGAAAATCGAACCACCGATCCAGTCCGATTCTTAGTTAGATTCCGGTTACGATCCTACCGAGCACTAACATCAATTAAAAAAAAAAGGGAACCAATCCCTAGCGGTTGAAGGAGGAAACATTTCAATAATGCAAGATAACAATGGGGAAAATAATTTAGTATCATTACCCCATGGAAAAATTTCAACATGTAAGATATCAAGTATCGCAAAATTTATTTCAAGAGAATATACAATTGTATTTTATAAAAGGACTAGTTTGATTCAGTTGGTTGGATGGTTCCCACCCGAAATCGAAAATCGAACCAATACCCGTCGGTTACCATCCAAAATTGGTCGATTGGATACGGTCCGATCCGATCCGGTTTGGATGGATCATGATTTTTTTTATCATCCCTACAAATCACGGACAAGAGGGGGCGAAAATGGGTGAGTACCTAAGATACACACCACCTATTAGAAAATTTAACCAAAAATCTCTAAGTTAATAGGTGGAGAGGGAACATACGTATGTAAGGAGCACATAAACACCCACGTGTGAACCGAGTTAAGAGGGGCGCGTGGAGTTTAACTGACAAAGATTGATGCACACACGAAAGATGAGCAGACGGGAAGAGGAAGAACCTGATTATGATGACGTGTTAGATTTTGTGAGGTAATTGTCAATTGCTCTAAAACTTTTAAGGTGTTAGATGTTAGATGATGACGTGCCTTAACACCTAAATATTCCAACACCGCCTGAGATTGAGGCTACTGATGTCGGTCATAACCCACTTATGTTACATGACAGAATACAAAACACAGAGAGAATGTAGAGAAAAAAAAAATAGAAATCTCTCAAGGAACATTCATCAGTTGTCAGGCTATTCTTGTCTTTCGTAAATGAGTCGACTCACCGTCAGATGCTGACCATTGATAAACGGCAAATGTTGATGTCAAAGATGGAAGCCCAAAAAATGTGGCAGTAGTAATTGCCACATTCAATAGGCTATTATACTGCAAAATAAAGAAATTGAAAAAAAAAATCTGCCATTTTGTTTGTATTTCCAAAAGAAGATGACATGATTAAGTCAGTAAAAAAGGTTAAGAAAAAACACACGACAATTTTTGAAGTAATTTACAGACGATTGACATGGATACTTGCAAGTTATTAAGTTTGTCGGCGCGAGCAAAGCCAGCCGACTTGATCCGACGTTCTCTAAGCGATAACTTGTATCGATATATGATGTATTAGGTGGGGGCTAAAATTGAGGGTCTACCCTCTAATACTGTGTGTGCTTGGACCCCTCGATACTTAATGTCGACCCGTCTTAGATGGACTTGATTACAAGATCGAGATAGCTTGCAAATAGGAAATTGACAGGTGCAATCGAAGTAACTCCAAAAGACGAATTTAACATGAAGTTAGTGTTAGCGTGTGGAGCCAAAATTATCATTAAGGATCTTTAGGTTAAAAGTTATACATTTTATATTAGCGATGTAAAGGTAGTAGCCGTCATAAGAGCAAAAAAAATAAACGCAAAGTGGCGAATAAAGAGAAAAAGAAAAAGAAAAAGAGAGGCCATGACGGTATATATTTTTGAGTGTTCTCAATCTCTTTATGCCTCGATCTTGTGTGAATATCATCAAGTGTAATCTTACTTTTCTCGAAAACTAGTGGATTCGCAGAGTGCTTCTACATAAAGACATAACCCAAGTTTGAGTGAGCTTCGATAACAAATTCTCTATTGTGTTCTTCTAATTCTGTTCTTTTTTATTATTATATTCTGCTAGAGTAGATTATTATTTGCTTTGATTATTTTTTGAAATCGATGAGCAATTCCTAACAATTAGATAGGAAAAATTTGGGCTACTACCCAAAAAAATCTCCAACTTTAGCCCATGTCCCAATTATATCCATTTTTTGTGTCTCATAAAAAATCCCCAATTTTTAGCCTATGTCCCAATTATATCCAAAACTTTTTTTTATCTTATAAAAAACCATATCTTTTACTTTTGTCCCAATTCCCAATTCTACTACTGTTAGCCTTCCGTCCATAATCACTGTTAATTAGTCCTATGTGGCTTGAATTTTCTTGCCGAACTTACCATGAATCTTCAAATTCGAAAACAAAATGTTTCAGGGACGAAAAGATTTGAGATCGTTTATTCAAATAATCAGATCTTCACGTCCAGTCGTTCTTTGGCCTGTTGAGTGTTGGGGAGAATCCGAAACGTACATTCTTGAGTGACTTTGTATCTCCTAACAATGTGTGGGGGAAGCAGATAACAGAAAAGAAGTTGTTGGATTTTTTCATTGAAGATTTGCTGAGGCGTTTTTCATTAACGGTGTGGAAATGTCGCAGAGAATTACCTAACGGTGATTATCAATGGAAGGCTAATGATGGTAGAATTGAGAGAAAAGTAAAAGTTCGGGATTTTTTATGAGACAAATATAAGTTTTGGAATAATTGAAATAAATGTCAAAGTTTGAGTTTTTTTTTTTTTTTTTAGTATTAGACAGGTAGAATTGGATAGAAGCTAAAGTTGATGATTTTTTTTGTCAATTGAGACAAAAGTAAAAATTGAAGGTTTTTTATGTGACAAAAAATATTTTCGGACATAATTGAGATACATGCTTGAGTTTTTTTGGTTATTGGGCCAGAAAAATTTCTCGAGTTAAAGCTTTGAGACTCCATCGTGTCCAGTCACATCGTTTTTCCCAAGCAAAGTAAAAGAAAATTTTGGCCTTGAGAAAATCGTTTCACTTAAAGAGGAACTTTCAGAAATGGGTTAATCATCTAAATTAGTTTGTGCGAACATTATATTCTGAATACGCATTGGTAAGCAAAAACGAATATCTTACCTAAAAAGGGAAATAAAAGGACATATAAAACCTTCACAGACATCCCTTTTAGCATGTTAATGTTAATTGTCGAAGAGATAGATTAAAGTGGGGCTAATGAGTGCGGCATAAAGTCATATAGCAAAAAAGGTCATCTAATCATTACCCAAGACTGTAGCTAAGGACACAGTTTGGCTTTAAATTCATGCGGTGACCATCCATATATATTAGATCGTGGCCAACTGCTTTACTTGGTTAAATCAATCAATATCCTTCCTGTGTATACAAGACCTTCCACCCCCGCAAGAATACATCCGCACATTATTAACATAGAGCCAGGGTTGAGATCAAGCAATGGCGAATTCATCGCCCATCCTATCGGAAACCGAATCGCCCGAGCCGGGAGTTTTGAACAACGACGAGGTCAGCCTCCAAACATTGGACGAGATGATCGAGTGGTGCGTCGAGGGGTTCGGCTGGCGGCAATTTCTTCAAGCCTTGCTCGTCTCCTTGGCCTGGTTCTTAGATGGACAACAGGCCTGTATTAGCGACTACAGTGACGCCGGAACCACGTGCGACTCGGCCAGGAACGGGACTGTCTACAATTCCATCATAACAGAGTGGGGGCTCGAGTGCACGAGCTCCTTCATCACTGGCCTCCCGACCTCGTGCTTCTACTTGGGCTGCTTGATTGGTGGCTTCGCGTTTGCCACACTCGTCGACTCCTCTCTCGGCCGAAAGAACCTTCTCGTACTCTCGTGTTTGATTATGTCGTTGGCGGCCTCGTTCTCCCCCAGCCTCTGGGTCTACTCGGTGTTGCGGCTTGTCAGTGGGTTCGGGCGAGCGTCCATTGGCACGAGTGCGCTGGTCCTGTCGACTGAGATAGTCAGGAAAAAGTCGAGAGGACTCATTGGGATGATTGGCCTGTTCTTCGGAACATTAGGGTTATTATCCTTGCCTGCCATAGCATACCTCCTTAGAGATGCTTCGTGGAGATACCTCTACGTTTCGACCTCGGCACCTGCCATCTTATACTGCCTCCTCCTCTTCTTCTTCGTCCGCGAATCTCCCAAATGGCTCTTCATGCAGGACCGCGAGGATGAGGCCATGGCCATACTGAGGGATATCACGCCGCCAACAAAGCACGGCAGGCTGAAGTCGTACCTATCAAGCTTTCCCCACAAGCAAGAAACCACAAAACTCGACCTCTACTCCTCCATCAAGGACCTATTTCGGAGGCGGTGGGCGCTGGCCCAGTTGGTGAAGGTCATGGCGCTTGGGTTCGGCATCGGGATGATGTACTATGGGATGCTGTTGGGGGTCGGAAACCTAGGATTCAACATCTACCTAAGCGTCACCTTCAATGCCTTCCTAATCATACCATCCTACTTTGCGTCCTATTTCTTGCTGAACGGATGGAATAGGAAGAGCACAATTCTTGGCTTCACAATGGTGAGTGGAGTCCTAAGTGTGGCATGTGCTTTTGTGGGGAGTGGGGTGTGGAAATAGGGTTGGAACTTGCCTCTTTCTTCTGCACTAGCATGGCTTACAATGTGCTCGTCATCTACACCATCGAATTGTTTCCAACAAGCGTGAGAAATTCGGCGACATCGATGATGAGACAAGCCATCACACTTGGTGTTCTGCTCGATCCGATGTTGATCTCGGCCGGCAGGGAAATACCCCATTTGACATACTCAGTGTTCGGAATCGCGATCATTTTTTGCGGGCTCGTGGTGCTTTTGTTGCCGGAGACAAGAGGGACGACACTCTCCAATACCATGGATGAGCAAGAGCAGAGAGATTTTGCTGTGAATAATTCCTGATTTCTATAGTCCTTTTTCTCAGTATATTTGATTATTGCCAAGGTGATTGTTTTGTTGAAAGATGGGTTGGTGTTGTATGTAAGTAATTTTGACTGGTTGTGAAGTGATCAATTTGCGTGCATAATTTAATGAGAAAATTCACCTCAGGTTATAAGAAAGCTGGTCTTATACAAGATTGCTAGCATTCATATCGACAAATTAGAAGAACCACATTAGTAGCCAATCGTACGCCTAATCCATACATGCAAGCATTAAACGTTTGATATGTTAACCTTAACACTAGCTCAATGAGCAAAGAACCAATGTGAAAGCGTGATAAGAACATGAGATGAGAAGAGTCGATTATAATGAAAACCCACGACAAAGGAAGAAGCTATTGGGGTCATGTACTTGATCATATATATAAAAAAAAAATATAAAAAATGATGGCAATTATTATCGTTGGCATATTTGAATTTGCCATCATGTATTTTCGTGCAATCATGTTCAAGTGCATCACGCGATCAGCTGACACGACTCGCATGGCATCATAGACATGTTCTTGAGCAGATAAGAATAGGAAGAGAATATTGATAATTTTGGAATTGACGAATATTTCGGGGACTCTTATTTCTCACACCGGGTACGCCCACGTGGACTTAGAGAAACTGAAGTATTACCCGACGACATGTGACCCACGCACGCGGGACGCGGGGGTTCGACGACAGCGCCCCCGACACGGGTGTCCCGCTACCCGATCAGCGAGCAGGGTTTTATTTAAGTTAACCCGTATATTGTGGACTTAATATAGATTTCGCATTGGTTAAAGTTTTGGGCACGTTTATGACATATATATTTTGCTCGTTTTTTGCTGATCATTGTAACGAGTTGAGCCCTATTCTAGGGTGAACCTGGGTAATCTCGTGCGTCATTCAATTTTTATTGATTCTCTATGTGAACATCTGATTCAGTTGCGATAAATCCCATTAGATAATGTTTAGAAACATCTAGGGCCACGGACTCTACCTCATGGTCGTTCTGAAGCCTCTTTTACCTTGTGGACTCATTCTGGTAATTTTTTGAGGGGATTTGAGAAGCTGACAATATAACAGAATATCAGTGCCAGCTCAACCACAAGTTTGGGACCCATCTATAATCTTATACCTAGTATACCACCATTATATTGTCATGCTAACAAGACCCTTTTGGGAGGCTCCAAAATGAGGAAGATGACCAGGAATGATGCAAGATCTAATTGAGAAAGACTTGGCATGGATTTTAGAGGAGGAGGAAGAGATGGGACCTATGAACATCTATATGTTATGTGGGATGTGATCTCTCTCTCTCTCTCTCTCTCTCTCTCTCTCTCTCTCTCTCTCATTTTCCTTTTAGAGGTGAGCATAATTTCAGAATAAAATTTGAAATCTAGAACAAGGCTGGTTAAGAACTTGTCTTGTTCCAGATTTCAAGGCATGAAAAGTAGGTACCGGGTTCCGACAAGTAAGTGCCCGATTCCAAAATTGGGCAACATCCTGAAAAAACTAAGGGGTAAAAACCATGATAACAATAAGACAAGCGGGGCCCTCGTTTGGGCGAAGATCCTCCCGCCCCCGCCGAGAGTTAGCCAGGCCTACAACGGCTCACCCTAGGCGGTGCATCTCCGTCACATGACGTCTGAAAGTAAGAGCAGACCCACAAAAAAAAAAAGCCAAAAGTGAAACGCCAACCACGTGCTTCCCCTCGCCCCCATCTATCAAAAGTTCTGGCGACCAAATCGACATAATTTTCTTACTGTGATAAACAACAACTCAATACCCTAAAAATCCTTAAATTTTGGTATTTGTGATAATTATATCCATTTTTTTTGTTTCGTAAAAAAACTCCAACTTTTACTTTTGCCTCAATTTTATCCCATTGGGCGCGCATGGCAACACTTCTGCTTCAGAAATCATTTCTGAAGCTGAAGTTAATTTTTCAACTTCTCAATCAGAAGCAGAAGTTGATTTTTCAACTTCTCCATCAGAAGTTGATTTCTACTTCTAAAATTTTCTACTTCTGAAACATTATTAACCCGCAGGGGACCGGTGGCTGCGGTGGCGTCCGGCGACCGGTGGCGGCAGCGTCCGGCGACAGGTGGGGCGGCATCCGGCAACCGACGGTGGCGGCGGCGGCGGCGTCCGGCGGCGGTGGCGTCTGGCTGCCGGCGGCGTCCGGCGACCGGTGGGGCGGCGTTCGGCGACCGGCGGTGGCTACCGGCGACGGTGGCGGCGGCGTCCGGCGGCGAAAGATCGGTGTAGTTGAAGAAGTGATTTCTTTTTAAGAAGCTACAATTTTTAGCTTCTCAAAATTGGCAAAAAATCACTTCTAGAAGTAGAAATCACTTCTAGAATCACTTCTGGAAGTGATTCCTCAATATTTTTACCAAACGGCTTTTAGCTTCAGAAGCACTTCTGAAGTATCTTTACCAAACGGATTTCAGCTTCAGAAGCACTTCAGAAGCAGAAATTCTGCTTCTGACGTGTTACCATGCGCGCCCTTATGAATATTAAGGTACTCCCAGAAGAATTATGAACGCCTTCTTCTTTGGTGACGGTGGTGGTGGAGGTTTTGGTCAACCTGGATAAGAAGGTGGTGGCATAGTGTCAATAATCTGAGAGGGCTTATGTATTGCTATTTTCCACCATCTTCGTCATGGGGTCCTACAATTACAGATTACTGGGGCACCTCAGACTTGTTACTATAGCTACTACTCTCTATGACCAAATGATCTACATAGATTGGTTTTAGCATTTTCATAAAAATCTGATTCTTACTTATACTTAATATTCAATATTAACAGAACGAATTAGTGTTTTTTTTGTAAGAAAACGAATTAGTGTTTATCGACCTAGTGCCAAAAAATTCCTCAACTTTAGCATATGTCACATATTATATTTAAAACTTTTTTTATCTCATAAATGACCTTCAACTTTTACTTTTGTCCCAATTTGACCACTGTTAGACTTCCATCTATAATCATCATTAGTTAATCTTATGTGGCATTTTTACTTTATTAATGAATTATACCATCAGCAAAGCTGACATGAAAAAATTTTAAACTTCTCTTCTATTATTTGCTTCCCCTACATATTGCCGAAAGATATATAATCACTTAAGATTGCGTGTTTCATATTCTCTTCGGCACTCAACAGCCCAAAGAATGGCTAGACATGGAGATATTCTGACGAATTATTTAAAATCTCGTCACCCTTGAAACTTACTGTTTCTAAATTTTGAAAATTCATTGGTAAATTTGGCGAGAAAATTCGAACCACATATGATTAACTAACGGTGATTATGAACAGAAGGCTCGACGGTGGTAAACTTAAGATGAAAGTAAATTTTGGTGTTTTTTAGTAAGTAAAAAAAGAATTTTTGGATATAATTGAGACAAAAGTAAAAGTTTGGGGTTTTTTATGTGATAATTTTTTTTGGATATAATTGACACAAATGCTAAAGTTATAATTTTTTTAGAATATTAGATCGATATATAATAGAAGAATGATACCCATAACGGTCACTTTCTATTCATATTGTGTTTAACATGCTATTTTGTGGGTGATCCTAGTTCCTAACATGTTCAGGTACATCAAAATACACCCAACTAAAACATGCGAGACAGGTCACACAAAAGCCTGTAAAAAGTATTCAAGAAAATCTTACAGAAGCCAAAACATAAATCTGTCTTGTCACGAGGTAGCACAATATATTTGTACAAGATCCCCATAGAAACTCAATCGGGATTACGCCCTAGAGATGTTCGTTTTATCGGATCTATCCCTAAATGAACTTCATAAACAAGTAGAAGTTTGCTTGCTTAACCAACGTACCCAGCTGTTCATTACAACTTGACAAGAGATTGGATTCCACTTTTTGCACCATCGCTTCTTCCGATTACACGAGTCTCTTCCAGCATTCTTGTCCTCGCCGGGGAATTCTGTGATGAAGAAGCGCTTGCCCCCAAGTGTGGCAGAAAAAGAATTGGGGGATCTCGACACAGAACTAGCGGCAGAAGTAGTCACGGAAGGACGATTGTGTTCTTGGTAAGTGATGCTGCATAAAGTTCTGACAAATTTATGACGTCTATAAGAAAAATCATGAATTTCAGCCTGATAAATAAATTTAAATTTCTAAGAATTTAAGTGACAAAAATTAGATTCGCGCTTGCTCCTAGCCTTAACCGAACTCAAGTTGCGAGATTTCTAAATTTTCTCTTAATTTGAGTGTCAGTAGTTTAATTTACCCCGATTAGCGAAATTATCGTTTTGCCCTCGATTTTTATGAGTATAAAACAAAATTATTTATATGTAATTTGATTTTTTTTAGTGGAAACCCAGCCCACCCTGTTTCTTTTTATTTTATCCATCGACCATCCCACTAAGTACAACCGCTTCTAATTTTTAATTATTTAATTATTTTTTATTCTGCGCAAAGATGTAGGCAATTGTTGTTGACCTTTCCACCATTTTACAAAAATGGATCAAACTTTCAACACGCTCTGCTGCAAAATGCAGCACACGAGAGAAAACACAATTAATGAAGAGAGGAAGAAAGAGAGAGTGGGAGATGACGCATGGCTGCACAGAAGGAAGACCAGAGGGAACGTGGGTAATTAATGAATGACGAGAGGTGGCTCTGCAACCTGTCATGTCGTTTGCATGGCTCCCTCCTCTCTCTCTCTACCCTTTATCTCTCACAGTCACACCACCACCTGGCCAACCCATTCTCTTCTCTGATCCCCAAACCCACCTTCGCTCGCCTCCCTCTTCGTCCCCACACCCTTGCCTTCTCTTCTAACCCTCCGCTCAGAACCAGAACCAGAACCAAAACTAGACCCAGAAGCTCGATTCTTCTCAGCCCGACAAAAAATCATTCGCCAGCAGGAAGGACGCGAATGCCGGGTCGGAGACCAGTTTCCTCAGGGACCGTCCGAGCGGAGCGAGCGTCAATGGCAGGAATGAGAGGATTGGGGTTGTGATCGAGGACGAGATAGAGCCTGCTGTGATATGGGAGAAGAGGATTCAGGATGTGGAGGCAGAGCAGAAGAGGAGAGTGGTGACTAGTCCTGGGTTCAGCTTCTCGGCGCCGGCCTCTTGTTCCCTTACTATCTTGGGGTCGCACAATTCCTCATCTACAAGGGCTATATCAAGGTTAACTTTTTAATTTCTTTCGCAAAGCTGGGTTACTTTGGTCCTCTGTTATATTTTTCTTGGCTGATTGGACATAAAAAAATGATATTCAAAGTGTGCTTATTGGAAGTCTGAGTTAGGTTTCAAGTTTGTGCTGGCTTATGTCTTGGTTAGTTCTACCGTCTTCATGGGTTTGGTGTGCTCCTGTAACTTATCGTTACAATGAGGAGAGTATGCTTGCTGATCGTTTGCAAGATGATCCTCTTAATCGGCTTGATGTGCTCGTAACGGATCAGGACAATGAGGAGAGCATACTTGGGATTGGTTCAATCTGTAGCCCTGTCTGTATTTTCAGCGGGCGCCTTCCTTTTATTTAAACTGATATGGGCGTTTACATTGCAATACCATGTACCTTCAAGTTAAGGTATATAGCAGATACGTTTCTCAATTCCTATCTCGCATTTGAATTCAGTTCCTGGCCCAAATGGCATGAAACTATTGACCGAATCTATTATTTACTCCCACTAGTCTATAAAATTCATGTGAATCTGTCACTTCAAAGGAATTTGGAATTATGGTGTAGATTGATAGATAGATAGATAGAGATCTTGGAATTATGGAATTGTGGTGTAGATTGATATAGAAAACTTGAAGTTAGGAAGTTGCAGCCGCCTAGGACTTCAAAGGAATTTGATGGGCAAGCTGTTTGGCTTGTAATACTTGGCGTTATGTTTCGTCCCCTGTCCTCTTATCTGTTTTCAAACTTCTAAAAGCTGGAGGATGCCTTGTTTTTAAACTACTATTTTCTCCCCTTGTTTTGTCCATCCTACTTCGGTTTGAGATTAGGTTCGTCTCGCTAAAGCAGGGGCATTAGCATTCTATTTGTCAGCGATAATTCATTGAGGAAAAGTAGTTGCAGATTTTGCTTCTTCAGAGGAAAAGTCTTGAATTGAAGCTTATTGTGAAAAGCGAGTGAAGTGGTATCAGTGGGTGGAAGATGTGTTGGATGTTGCAGCAGTTGTGCCTTGATCTAGTGGCTGAGACTGTACTATAAGTAGAAGTTTGTACTGGACTCTTAGGGGTTACAGGACTAGATAGGAGAGAGACTTGCGAATTTTGAGTGGTCCTCTTTGTTATGCAATTAGAGAAACTTGACTAGTGGCCTATGTTCGCGATAGTTCATGAAAGTCATCACTTAAAATGAATTTCATATTTAGTTATTAATTTTTCCTTATTCATTTTAAGTCATCACTTAAAATGAAAGTCATCACTTAAAATGAAAGTTCATGAAACTTGCATTGAGCTTTTCCCTTAACCTCACTCAATCATGACCCACAGTTTTAGGCCGTTGACATGTTTATCCATAAGAGAAGAACAAATTTTCGTGCTTTGGTAGTACAAAAAATAAAATTTAATAGTAGCAATACCCGAAATTCCATTTGCATACTCTAGCTTTTCATCATGAAATTCATTGAATTGCTTCAGCATTTCTTTAATTTTTCTCATCCTTTCTTTAATCTTTTGAAAAACCCTGTATTATATAGTATTATCCTATTTTGTGTTTATCTACCTTGCTCTATTTCCCGAATTGGCGACTGGTAAATGCAGTTGACATGAACTCCCATGAATTCTGCTTGCCTATTTGGTATATAGGTCTTGTTATTTCATGATCCTGGTGACCGGTAAAGTATCATTAGGCACGAATCATTGTGCTTTTGGCCATAGTTCTAGTAATGCAAATTGCATTTGCTAGTGTTGGAAAGCGGCAAAGTCAAATATTCTTAGAATTCCTTTTGTACTTCAGGAGAGACCACTTGACCATATTTTGGATATGATGGTTATTGCCGTTGGATGAGATGTTCTGTGATTATCCAAGCTAGACCATTCAAATTGGTATTGAAGCTACTCACGAGCGAGTCGTTCTCATCCCTGTTTTTCCACCTTATAGGTCTGTGTGTGCACCTTTCCAGCCACTGACCTCGGGCTGCAAGGGATTGGGATCAGCCCAGATTGCAATCCAGAAAATAGGGGGAGCCCCATGGAGGTAAATCTCACTTTCCTGCGGTAAGTTTTGATTATCCATGCCATGGCGAAGATAAAACTGACAATAGGATATTGTCAGGTTTTCAACTGGGCGCTCAAACCTGCAGAAGATGATGTCCTTGACAGGCTGTTTGAGTTCGGGCACCTTGATGCTGCAGTCTGGGCTGAGGAGAATCCAGTTGCGGAAGTAGTTGAAGATGATTCTGCGTGGCACGGCTGATTGGTAAGGTGCTTGGACTAAGATCCTGACTCTTAGGGACTGGAGTGGTACTGTGCATAAAGTCATAGTCATAAAAACTTGAAGTGATGATTAATCTAAATTATAGTTGAAGTGGTCTAAATTATAAATTTTCAGATTTTATTGCAAAATCTAGTTTAATCGACAGCATATATTAACTGCAACATCTGGCATGAAATAAATTATAATTTTCTTTTGGGTCGAAAGATAAATAAATTATAATTTAAATTTAGATTAATCTTCCAAATCATAAACCCTAAACCCTACCACGTTTAGGGTTCAAAAAATAACTGAAGGCAATTATAATTCATTAATCACCATCTTTCTAGCCATTTCATAGCCTAAATTGTAACATTTGTTAATCTCCATCAATAACTGAAGTGACATAATTTAGTCATGACAGG
This sequence comes from Rhodomyrtus psidioides, assembly GCA_021437785.1. Lineage (NCBI taxonomy): Eukaryota > Viridiplantae > Streptophyta > Magnoliopsida > Myrtales > Myrtaceae > Rhodomyrtus > Rhodomyrtus psidioides. The sequence continues at coordinate 13,126,489 of JAILYB010000004.1, read as the reverse complement.
CATGCACCAAATAAGCAAGGAGATTTATCTGGAATGTGATCTGATAAATTTACCACAACAATAATTTTCTCCTTGTAAATCTTGCTATTGCCCGGTTCAATAAAGCTCCTATATTCCTAAATCCAAACTCGCTTTAAAACCAGCAGCTTCAGCTCTTCTGCTTCAGACCCTTTGCTTCCACCATAGCCATTGAGTCATCCTTCAGCTTGCATCTTCTTCCTTTTCCCCTTCACCATCTTGTGCCATTTTCTTCCTATGCAACTCCTCTGCAGCCTCCATGGCTGCGCTCTTCTCTGCCTGTATACGCTGCATTTTCTCCTCTTGTTGCCGACACCATATGCCCAAACTGCATTAGGAAAGTCAAATACAAATCAGTCAAAAGAGCACGCTCGTGATTCTTGGAGAAAATTATAGTCACGTATGAATGCCATATTGAGCTTCCGAGCATGGGGGAGCGTAACAAAGAATAAATCTCAAAGAATCTTTCTTTCCTTTCCTTTCCTTTCCCTATCATATTCTTCTCACTGCAGAGTTGTGTCGATAATAGAATCAAAAGCAAGTGATAGGACATTCCATCCAGGATTAAAGCCGACAAGGTGTTACTTAAGTCAGATAAATAGTTTGTGAAGCCACACATGCATTAGTGTATGACACTCCATCCAAACAGCGATCCAACATAGTTCACATTAGTGCAACATTGGCATAATTCCAATGAAGCATAGAAATGAAAACCATCAGCAATCCAGAAATAAGTCCAGCCACAATCCCCAGTACCGTATTTTTTTCAAGACAACTTTACTCTCAAACAAGAGACCCCTAATGAGAACCTGATTTAGAGGATAACCAAACAGCAGAATTTATGCTCCTTTTATTACCAGATATTCTTCACACAAGCAAGTTTTGGCAACGACCTAGCACCGAACCCTCAATGTTTTCATCTGAAACTCAATTTCATTTTCTTGTAATTCAGTCCATTGGCTGAGATATAGTAAGACATATAAACGAATGCCATTATGCCTACAAAGCACAAACTCACTGCTGGAGCAAAACCTGAGAAAAATTGCAAATGAACACTCTACCCAAACTTAGCTTATGAACTACTCCTGCAGAATCTCTACCTACTCAAAGCCTTGAGACTTCGTTTGCATCACTTATTGGACCTTTCAATATTACCCTTTGTACTCACGAAGCTCGTCTCTTCGTACATCTCTAATAAATGCCCACCATCACTTTATTGACTCCGCTGACTAGTCACCCAACTTTTCTCTAAATATGCCCTTTTTCCACCAGTGGGGGCTTCAATGGTAGTAGGAGAAATACGAGAAGCCTTATGCTGCCCAAGGAATGAGCTGAATAAGAATAACTTCTTTCCCTACCAACAAATGAAAACAAATATAGTCTTTTCTCACATAGATTTACTGATATTCGGGAGCTAGATAGCTGTTCGATACAAGGCAAGTTCATGTTTGCTAATATTTGGCTTCTCTCTTTGTAGGTGACTTCACCATATGCAAACAATCTCCACCACAAGGAGTATGTCACTCATGGTCTATTTGCATTCGCAACTAGTGAAGCTGCCAACTCACTTAGCCAGGTTTTGGGTGGATGGTGATGATCAAGGAAGTGCAGAAGCCAGTGTCAATATCCACTGGAAAACTGCAATTGCAGCCAAGGATTGGGAATCAGTTGCAAGAAAAGAGACGAAAATATAACCTGATTCTACTCAAGATCAAGGGGGCTCCATATTGGGGATGCAAAGTAATCGCTGGAACAGGGCCATGATTGTAAGAAGGAGATGGCTGCACCCGGAAGTACTGCAAAATCATTGCCAGAGCAGCTTTAGCTTCCAGGAAAGCGAAGTTTTGGCCAATGCAGATTCTCGGACCCCAGCTGAAAGGGAAAAAGCAGAGTTTCTTCCTGGTGGCTTTTGACACTCCCCCAGAGAATCTCTCAGTATTGAAATCTTTGGCATCCTCGCCCCAAATCTCCGGATCATGGTGGATCAGGATCGTCGGCACAAAAAGCAAAACTTCCGGGGGTATTTCTATGTCTCCCAACTTAGTTCTCTTGTGAACTATTCTCCTCGACATATATGCTGGCGGATATAACCTGAGCACTTCATTCAGTATCATGCTTACCTGCATATAGATCAATGTGTCGTCAGCCTAATGGACCTAAATCATCAAACGATAACGAGATAAACAGCAGATTACGGGAAGACGAGAATCATTACAATTTTCAGTAGGCTTAGCTCATCGATATCAGGTTTGTTGTTGCCGAAAACTTGCAACACTTCCTCTCTTGCTCCGTCTTGCCATTTTTCATGATTGCTAAGCAAAATCAAACTCCAAGTAAGCCAAATGGAAGTCGTCTCTTGACTTGCTGTGTTGAAAAATTTGACCTCTTGGATCACATCCTCCTTGTTCATACGCTTTTCATGCCCGGATTCTTGAATTTCGTTCATGTTGGATTTGAGCAACAGTCCCAAGAGATCATCTGCATCCACTCCTTCCTTCATTTCCTTTTCTCTGTTGTTCACTACTTCTCTGAACAATCATATTACTTTGTTGTCGATTTCTTTCATCCCCTTGTGCAGTTTGATTAGCGAGAGGCTGCATTTTTTATTTTATTTTAGGACAAGTAAAACTTCAGGGTGAAAACCTTATACGATACCTGACTGCACTCCAATAATTTTTATGCATTCTGTCAGACTTTAGAAGTTGGAAAACAGCAATCTCCCTATACACTGTCTAGAAATCACAATCCATGATTTGCAAAATCATAAGAAAATTGTCTTCAGAAACATTCCAAGCTACTTGTTCGGCAAGGAGCTTAAAGATCCGCACATCCCAAGGTCCTTGGAGATCTCTTCTTTTCGGGGCTCGTCAATCTTGAGGGCGAGAAATGGGCCAGACACAGAAAGATCATTAACCGGCTTTCCATTATGAAAAGTTGAAGGTATTATTGCTTAGTGCTATTAAATTCTTAGTCCCTGGAAATCTGATACATTTAACTCTTTGACTGGTGAAAAATTACAGAATGTAGTGACTACAATGTGTTCAAGTTGTGAGGAGATGATTAAGGGATGGCAGGAGCAAAGTTTGGCTGGTGAAGTGGATGTGTGGCCTCAACTTCAGCAGTTGGTGCGTGATGTTCTCTGGAAAGCTGCTTTCGGTGGTACCTGCGACCAAGCGAAAAGCGCTATCCTCCTCCAAGAAGAACAACTTGGCCTCACTAACAAAGTTCTAGAGCTCATGTATATTCCCCCGTGGAGGTTAGTCAAGATGAATTTGGCAACATTAGATCTTGAACTGTTTAAAAACCATATAACTAGAAAACAGAGTAGCAGACTTCAGTTTCACTATCCATGGATTTGTTATTATATTGCAAATCATGTGCGGATCTTTAAGCTTCTTGCCGAACAAGTAGCTTGGAATGTTTCTGAAGACAATTTTCTTATGATTTTGCAAATCATGGATTGTGATTTCTAGACAGTGTATAGGGAGATTGCTGTTTTCCAACTTCTAAAGTCTGACAGAATGCATAAAAATTATTGGAGTGCAGTCAGGTATCGTATAAGGTTTTCACCCTGAAGTTTTACTTGTCCTAAAATAAAATAAAAAATGCAGCCTCTCGCTAATCAAACTGCACAAGGGGATGAAAGAAATCGACAACAAAGTAATATGATTGTTCAGAGAAGTAGTGAACAACAGAGAAAAGGCAATGAAGGAAGGAGTGGATGCAGATGATCTCTTGGGACTGTTGCTCAAATCCAACATGAACGAAATCCAAGAATCCGGGCATGAAAAGGGTATGAACAAGGAGGATGTGATCCAAGAGGTCAAATTTTTCAACATAGCGGGTCAAGAGACGACTTCCATTTGGCTTACTTGGAGTTTGATTTTGCTTAGCAATCATGAAAACTGGCAAGACGGAGGAAGAGAGGAAGTGCTGCAAGTTTTCAGCAACAACAAACCTGATATCGTTGGGCTGAGTCTACTGAAAATTGTAATGATTCTCGTCTTACCGTAATATGCTGTTTATCTCGTTATCGTTTGATGATTTAGGTCCATTAGGCTGACGACACATTGATCTATATGCAGGTAAGCATGATACTGAATGAAGGTTATATCCGCTAGCATATATGTCGAGGAGAATAGTTCACAAGAGAACTAAGTTGGGAGACATAGAAATACCCCGGAAGTTCTGTTTTTTGTGCCGACAATCCTGATCCACCATGATCCGGAGATTTGGGGCAAGGATGCAAAAGATTTCAACCCTGAGAGATTCTCTGGGGGAGTGTCAAAAGCCACCAAGAAGAAGCTCTGCTTTTTCCCTTTCAGCTGGGGTACGAGAATTTGCATCGGCCAAAACTTCGCTTTCATGGAAGCCAAAGCTGCTCTGGCCATGATTTTGCAGAACTTCCGGGTGCAGCCATCTCCTTCTTACAAGCATGGCCCTGTTCGAGCGATTACTTTGCATCCCCAATATGGAGCCCCCTTGATCTTGAGTAGAATCAGGTTATATTTTCGTTTCTTTTCTTGCAACCGATTCCCAATCCTTGGCTGCAATTGCAGTTTTCCAGTGAATATCGACGCTTCAGCACTTCCTCGATCATGACCATCCACCCAAAACCAGGCTAAGTGAGTTGGCAGCTTCACTAGTTGCGAATGCAAATAGACCATGAGTGACATTCTCCTTGTGGTGGAGATTGTTTGCATATGGTGAAGTCACCTACAAAGAGAGAAGCCAAATATTAGCAAACATGAGCTTGCCTGTATTGAACAGCTGTCTAGCTCCTGAATATCAGTAAATCTATGTGAGAAAAGACTATTTTTTTTTCATTTGTTGGTAGAGAAAGAAGTAATTCATTCACTTATTCAGCTCATTCCTTGGGCAGCATAAGGCTTCTAGTATTTCTCCTACTACAGTTGAAGCACGCACTGGAGGAAAAAGGGAACATTTTGAGAAAAATTCGGTTACTAGTCAGTGGAGTGAATAAAGTGATGGTGGGCACTTATTAGACATGTACGAAGAGATGAGCTTCGTGAGTAGCAAGGTCCAATAAGTGATGCAAACGAAGTCTCAAGGCTTTGAGTTGGTAGAGATTCTGCAGGAGTAGTTCATAAGCTAAGTTGGGTAGAGTATTCATTAGCAATTTTTCTCAGGTTTTGCTCCTACAGTGAGTTTGTGCTTTGTTGGCATAATGGCATTCATTTATATGTCTTGCTATATCTCAGCCAATGCACTGAATTACAAGAAATTAAAATTGAGTGCCAGATGAAAACTTTGAGTTTTCGGTGCTAAAACTCGTATCTAGTAATAAAAGGAGTGCTTTTAGTTTATGTATCTTATGTATCTTTGGGGTTCATCGACCGCCGACCCCAACTAGTTTGGGATAAATATGTTGTTGATGTTGATGTTGATGTAGTAATAAAAGGGGCATACATCTAGCTGTTTGGTTATCCTCTAAATCAAGTTTTCATTAGTGGTCTCTTGTTTGAGAGTAAACTCATCTTGTCTTGACAAAAATACGGTACTGGGGTTGTGGCTGGACTTATTTCTGGATTGCTGATGTTTTTCATTTTTTTTTCCCTCAATCGGTCTTGCTTTTATTTTATTTATTTTTGGGTTCATCGACCGCCGACCCTAACTAGTTTGGAATAAAGGTGATGTTGATGTTGATTGGAATTATGGCAATGCTGCACTGATGTGAATTATGTTGGATCGCTATTTGGATGGAGTGTCATATCACTAATGCATGTGTGGCTTCACAAACTTACTTATTTATCTGACTTAAGTAACATCCTGTTGGCTTTAATCCTGGATGGAGTGTCCTATCATTTGCTTTTGACTCTATTATCGTCACAACTCTGCAGTGAGAAGAATATGATAGGGAAAGGAAAGGAAAGAAAGATTTCTTTGAGATTTGTTATTTGTTACGCTCTCCCATGCTCGGAAGCTCAATATGGCAATCATACGTGACTATAATTTTCTCCAAGAATCATGAGCGTGCTCTTTTGACTGATTTGTATTCGACTTTCCTAATGCAGTCTGGGCGGACAAGGCCAGCAACAAGAGGAGGAAATGCAGCGTACACAGGCATAGAAGAGGGCAGCTATGGAGGCTGCAGAGGAGTTGCATAGGAAGAAAATGGCACAAGATGGTGAAGGGGAAAAGGAAGAAGATGCAGAGCTGAAGGATGACCCAATGGCTATGGCGGGCACAGAGGCTCTGAAGCAGAAGAGCTGAAGTTGCTTGTTTTAAAGCGAGTTTGGATTTAGGAACATCGTAGCATTTGGAATTCTAACTTAGCTGATCAATCTCTCCTACTGTGATCTTCTACTTGAAAAGTCTCGGTGTCATGTTTTCCATACTCTTTAATTTTGATGATTTTGTTCAAGTCGAACTTGGATCCACCGCTAAGTGTATTCACCGCTATTTTTACTTGTTCAGTTGTGCTGAGAAATCACAAGAAACTAGTGGATTCAAATCCTGTTCCCATCTATTCGGATGTCTCACCAGCCCCATTCCATTTTCCTGGCCGTAATCCTCGATAGAGTTGCTGAAGTCACCCCTGTGGCCATCTTTCAACAACACTTGCATAAGCAAACAGAATATAAAGAGTTTTGTCTGCTCGAATTTCAATTTATTGATGTCCCAAAACAAGCAGTCTAGGAGAGATCATCAGAGGTTTTCACTTAAGTGGTCTTAGCTTATCTAATTTCATCAACTGGGTCAAATCTCCTTAAAAGAACAAAACACCGCACAAAGGGAAGGTATGTCAACTAATACTCCGCTAGTTCTTTCGCTTTGTCCATTGTAGAACACCCACGACAATAGTATGGAGAAAATTTTTATGAAGCTCTCCCGAAAAAAGGGCAGAGTATTCAGGGTTAATACCACGAAAAATCCCAAACTAGTACACTCGTGACAAATTTACCTAAAATTATTTTTTTGACCACAAAAAACCCTAAACTGGTACACTTATGACAAATTTATCCAAAACTGGTAAATCTATGATAAATTTACCCTCCGTTAGTTTTCGTTAAATCTAACCATTAAATTATTGAGTTGGATGATACGTGACCGGTCACGAATGTACCAATTTAGGTTTTTATGTCACATGCGTATCAATTTGAGATTTTTCGTGGTATTAACCCAATTTAATGATGGGTAAATTTGTTACAGGTGCACCGGTTTGAGGTTTTTCGTAGTAAAAATAATTAATTTAGGGTAAATTTATCGTAGATGTATCAGTTTATGATTTTTACTGATCAAAAAAATACTTTGGGGTAAATTTGTCACATGTATACCAGTTTGGAGTTTTTCGTGGTAAAAAAATAATTTGGGATAAAATTATCACAATTGTACTAACTTGAGGTTTTTCGTGGTATTACCCGAATATTAATAAGGTAGAGGAATTATTTGACTGTCAAGAGAGACGTGGATGTAACAGGTTGAACATATATTGTCACAAGTATAGGTAAGCCTATCAAAATTAACTTTTCGGAAAGTACAAATATTGCGCGTTATTAATTCTGAAAAATTACCAAAGAAAAGTCCTAACTCTTTTTTTTTCCTTTTTTTCTTTTTTATGCGAAAGCTACTGTAGAGATGGTTTGGAGGATCAACCATCAACCAACACAAAAGATTTCGTCCGAATAACAGGTTCAACACATATTGCGACAAGAATAGGTTAGCTTAAAAAAATGAACTTTTCGGAAAGAACAAAGATTGTGGGATATTAAATCGGCAAAATTACCAAAGAAAAGTTTAAAAACTATTGCAATTGTACCAATTCAGTCCTATAACTTGTTTTTTTTTTCAGGCAAAAATTACTGTAGAGAGGATCAATTAACTTAAAAGATTTCGTCGGAATAACAGATTCAACACATATTGTCACGAGAATAGGTTGGCCAATAAAAAGTAAATTTTCTGAAAGTACAAAGGTTGTCCATTATTAATTCGGCAAAATCACCAAGGCAAAATCGTAAATCTTTTTTTTTCTTTTTTTGAGGCTAAAATTACTGAAGAGATGATTAGCAGGATCAATTAACACAAAAGATTACGTTGGAATAACATGTTCAACACATATTGTCATCACCAGAATAGGCTTGCCTAACAAAATTAGCTTTTGGGAAAGTACAAATGTTGTGCAATATTAATTCGGAAAAATTATTAAAGAAAAGTGCTAAATCTATTGCAGCTATGCCAATTCAGCCCTACACTTTTTCGAATTTCTAGCCGTCGGAAATGTATCTAACGACTAGGTGGACCAAACCAATATAAATTGGCTAAGCGTTTCTCCACCCTCAATCCTAACATATTAGATGATTTGGCTAACTCAAAATTTGAGCATAAAGATGTCATAACTGTCCTTCCTTTTGGCCAAACTTTGGGGAGTCGATTGGGGAGAAAGTCTTGCTTAACCAATATAAATTGGCTAAGCGATCGGTTCAGGAGAACATGACTAAGCAAAGCCGCAGAATTTTGTTAGTGAGGCCAAGTTGTTCTTGTTGGATGAGGATGGCACCCTTGGCTTGGTCGCTGGTACCACCAAAAGCAGCTTTCTAGACAACATCACCTGCAGACTGCTCAAGTTGAGGCCACACATCCACGTACTTCACCAGCCAAAATTCTCTCTTGCCATCACTTAATCATCTCCCCACAACTTGAACACGTTGCAGTCACTACACTCTCTAATTTATCAAAAGTCATAGAGTTAAATGAATTGAATGTGCGTGATTATCCGATTTCAAAGGACTAGGAATTTAATAGAACCAAGCAAGCAGTAATACTTTCAACTTTTCATAATGGAAAGCTGGGACAATGAACTTTCTGTGTCTGACCGATTTATCTCCCTCAAGATCCAGGAGAGATCTCCATGGACCTCGGATGTGGCTTCTCGAACTCATGGATCCGTGAAAACATTTCGATCAACATGTTTGAGTCCATGATGTTCAGTACGGGCATGGGTCCTAACCATGTGACGAAAAGCTTCCTAGTGACAACAATTTTTTTAGAAATCAAATGGCAACCGCGTTTTGAATATCACTCATTACAGTATTTCCTAGATGCACTGATGGTAGAAAGGGAAGATGCGAAGCGTGATCTTGTTGGAGAAAGGCACGACAGATTCAGAATAAGTGACATGATAGTGATCTAGGTGGTCTTGAATATGTCAAAAAAAAAAAAAGAGTTTCGCTTCATTAGTAGACATTCTATGGCAAAGCCTGCCTTGAACAGCTCCATATTCGAAATCCCATATTTCTGTTTGACTAGTGCAGCTGGATGAGTTTTTGATTTGTCATAAGAACCCTAAGATCAGATGAGAGCTGTTGGCAATGTGAAAAGATTTGAACCCATGCACGAAATCATCTACAAAAATGTATTGGCAAGGGTCGTTCTTCTTGAACCAATACTGTTCTTGATCTTTCTAGGATGTCACTTCTTGCAAGAAGTTGACAACTCCTTTCCTTTCAGGGCACTTGAATCCCATGTGCTAAAAAAACTCAAGGATGTTCTCTCATGGACCTTTGTAGACGACTTGAGCCTTCGAGAGAAGAGTAATATCATTGAAGAGATTGTAGGTCTCAGGTGCCGGCTGAAACAGTGAGATGCTCATGGGGACATCCATTATATGAACCATCTGCCTCATGAATTTGCAAAAGTACACGTCAACTACCAAAATTTGTGTACAACGCTTACTTGATGCCAAAATATTGCGTCGGCTCACTTAAATACCAAATTGAAAAAACAAAGATCACTTAAGTGCCAATGGTGAGAGATTCCCGTCAAAAAATATACGTGGTTTTATGTTTACAACATTGTAGTGCCACGTTGTTTATAATTTAAAAAACAACTGCACGTGGCAATTTTATTTAGGAAAATCAGTCCATGGCAATTTTATTAAAAGAAAAGTCCATGTGGCAATTCTATTAAAAAAATATTCAATCTTAAAAATAAGGTATAAAATAAAATGAAAACAAAAATACCTCGGGAGATGCCATGAATTTTTTATATTTCTTTTAGTTTTTAGCTTATTTTTTTTTACTTTTAGCTTTTTTATTGGTGACTAGGATCCTCCGGTGAGCCACTTAGATGCCAAGCAAGATTTACCACAAACTCACTCAAGTTGGCACTCAAATAATTATTTTTCAAAAAACTGACACTTAAGTGAAAAAAAAAATTAGCACCAAAGTGGCCGTTGTACATGAATTTTGACACTTGTAATATCATTCTATCCTTAAGTACAAATGGCAAGAGATTCCCGTAAAAAAATATACGTGGCATTTATATTTAAAATATTGTAGTGCCACGTTATTTATAATTTGAAAAATAAGTGCACGTGGGCTGCACGTGGCAATTTTATTTAGAAAAATCAGTCCATGCGGAAAATTTATTAAAAGAAAAATCCACGTGACAATTCTATTAAAAAAAAATTCAGTCTTAAAAATAAGGTATAAAATAAAATAAAAACAAAAATACCTCGCCGATGCCAGGAATTTTTTATATTTCTTTTAGTTTTTAGCTTATTTTTTAGTTTTTTTACTTGAGCTTTTTTATTGGTGACTAGGATCCTCCGGTGAGCCACTTAGATGCCTTGTAAGATTTACCACAAAACTCACTGCAGTTGACACTCAAATAATTATTTCTCAAAAAATTGGCACTTAAGTGAAAAAAAAATAATAAGCGCCAAAGTGGCCGTTGTACATGAAGCTGAGGCCACACATCCACTTCACCATCCAAACTTTGCTTCTGTCATCCCCTAATCATCTCCTCAAAACTTGAACATCTTGCAATTACTACATTTGATTTGAATGTGCCTAATTATCAGATTTCGATGGACTACAAATTCAATAGCACCAAGCAATAATACCTTCAAATTTTCATAATGGAAAGCCGGGTTAATGATCTTTCCGTGTCTAGCACATTTATCGCCCTCAGGGCCCAAAAATTTATAGCACCAAGCAAAACTACAATAACATATGATTATCGGATTTTCATGGACTAGGAATTTAAGCGATCGGTTCAGGAGGAAATGACTAAGCAAAGCTGTAGACTTTTGTTAGTGAAGCCGAGTTGTTCTTGTTGGATGAGGATGGCACCCTAGGCTTGGTTGCAGGTACCACCAAAAGCAGCTTTCCAGAGAACATCACCTGCAGACTGCTCAAGTTGAGGCCACACATCCACTTCACCAGCCAAAATTTTCTCTTGCCATCCCTTAATCATCTCCCCACAACTTGAACAAGTTGAAGTCACTACACTCTCTAATTTATCCCCAGTCAAAGAGTTATTTGAATCGAATGTGTGTGATTATCCAATTTGAAAGGACTAGGAATTTAATAGAACCAAGCAAACAGTAATACTTTCAACTTTTCATAAGGAACTTTCTGTGTCTGACCCATTTATCTCCCACAAGATCCAAGAGCCCAAGATGAAGAGATCTCCATGGACCTCGGATGTGGCTTCTCGAACTCATGGATCCAAGAAAACATTCGATCAACATGTTTGTGTCCATGATGTTCAGTACAGGCATGGGTTCTAACCATGTGACGAAAAGCTTCCCAGCAACAACAATTTTTCTAGAAATCAAATGGAAATCGGGTTCTGACTATCACTCATTACCATATTTCCGAGATGCACTGATGGTAGAAAGGGAAGACGCAAGGCATGATCTTGTTAGAGAAAGGCACGACAGATTCAGAATAAGTGACATGATAGTGATCTGGGTGGTCTTGAATATGTAAAAAAAAAAAAAAGGAGTCTCGCTTCATTCGTAGCCATTCTATTGAAAAGACTGCCTTGAATAGCTCCTTATTTGAAATCCCATACTGGACTATTGCAGCTAGATGAGTTTTTGATTTGTCATAAGGAACCTAAGATCAGACGAGAGCTGTTGGCCATTGTGAAAAGATTTGAACCCATGCACAAAATCATCTACAGAAATGTATCAGTAAGGTCGGTTCTTCGCTTTGAAAAAAAAAAAGGTCGGTTCTTCTTGAACCAATACTGTTCTTGATCTTTCTTGGATGTCACCTCTTGCAAGAAGCCGGCAACTCCTTTCCTTTCGGGGCACTTGAATCCCACGTGCTCAAAAAACTCAAGGATGTTCTCTCAAGAACCTTCGTAGTGATGGGAGATCAATGAATCCGAACAATATCGGATTAGCGCAACGGAATAAAATCTCCCATCTTGTGCAAACCTAATAGGAAACGATATAATAGAGCGATATATCTGATAGAATATATAAACACCAAGCACCCACGAACACGAGAATTTTAACGTGGAAAATCTCCTCGATGTGAGGAGATAAAAAACCACGGGACCGTAGTCCACCCAAAAACTTCATTATCAACGAATTGGGTAGACAATGTTCTTCTCTAGTTAATACTAGAGGTACATAGCAGCAAATACATCAAGAACACCATTCTTGGCAATACACGTGAAATCGCAAGAGATCAAGGATAAATCTCACCAAAACGTGGGTTTAGTTCTACCCACGAAAAATCCAATGAAAGAAGATCCAGATGAAGATCAAACCAATCAGATCCGAGAACAATGCGTCGCGAGCAATCGGACCACGAATCGACCTCTGATGTAAGCTTGAAGAAATCCGGACGGCACCCTCTTTCAGATTTTCTTCACTCTTTCTCTCTTGCTACTACGTCCGAAAAAGAACGTCTTTTTGGTGGCTACTACATAATTGATAGTGAGAAACCCTATTTCTCCATATGTATCAACATACGGGCTCAAGCCATGGGCTTGCACTTCATTGGGCTTCCTCCATATAGGAGTGACCCAGCCAACAAATCTCCCCCTCACGACGATGTGGAGGGATTCACCATCCCTGCTATCGATCGGCAATATTCAAGCTTGTTCCTTGGTAGAGTCTTCGTCGTCATATCGGAACCATTATGGTCCGTATGGATTTTTTCAAGTTCCAACAACTTCTCATCTAGAACATCTCTTATCCAGTGATATCTAACATCAATATGTTTCGATCTAGAATGAAAAGTTGAGTTCTTACCAAGATGAATCGCACTTTGGTTATCACAAAATAACACATACCTTTTTTGCTTGAACCCCAGTTCTTCTAAGAATTTCTTCAGCCACAGCAACTCTTTACTAGCTTCGGTCGCTGCAATAAATTCTGCTTCGGTTGTAGAAAGTGCAACACGCTTTTGTAACCTTGACTTCCATGACACAGCCCCACCGGTAAAAGAAATCAAATAACCAGAAGTAGACTTACGTGTATTAATATCTCCGGCCAAATCAGAATCTGTGTATCCAACTAACTCTAGTTTTTCGGTCCCGAAACTGAGTTTCAAACTTGAAGTTCCCCGAAGATACCTCATGATCCACTTTACCGCATTCCAATGTTCTCTACCCGGATTTGACAAATAGCGACTAACAACGCCAACTGCATGCGCCAAGTCTGGTCGTGTACATACCATTGCATACATTAAGCTTCCTACAGCTGATGCATATGGAACAATTTCCATGTCTTTCTTCTCTTTATCAGTCGTAGGACTTTGCTTTGTACTCAACTTAAAGTGGGAAGCAAGAGGAGCACTAACCACTTTAGCCTTGTCCATGTGAAATTTCTGAAGAACTTTCTCGATATACTTCTCTTGCGACAAGAATAACTTCTTAGAATTTCTGTCCCGAGTAATTCTAATACCAAGAATCTGCTTCGCCGGGCCCAAGTCTTTCATGGCAAAAGACTTGCTCAACTGTTTCTTCAACAACTCAATTCGTGAAGCATTCCTGCCAATAATCAACATATCATCAACGTAAAGCAAGAGAATAATAAAGTCATCATCAGAAAATTTTTGGACAAACACACAGTTATCTGAGGAGGTCTTCTTATAGCCTTGCTCAATCATAACTGACGTAAACCTTTTGTACCATTGTCTCGGAGCTTGCTTAAGGCCATAGAGACTCCTTTTTAGCTTACACACACAGTCTTCTTTTCCTTTCACTTTGAAACCTTCTGGCTGTTCCATGTATATCTCTTCCTCCAAGTTACCATGAAGGAAGGCTGTTTTGACATCCATCTGTTCAATTTCCAAGTCTAGGCTAGCTGCCAAGCCTAAAACCACACGGATAGAAGACATTTTTACCACCGGAGAAAATATATCATCAAAATCAATACCCTTTCTCTGACCGAATCCCTTAACAACCAATCTAGCTTTGTACCGTGGTTGTAAAGTATGTTCATCTTGTTTCAACCTGTATACCCACTTGTTCTTCAAAGCTCTTTTGCCTTTAGACAACTTCACCAGCTCATAAGTATGATTATCGTAAAGTGACTGCATTTCATCCTTCATGGCATCGAGCCATTTGCTTTTGCACTCATCTTCTATTGCTTCTGCATAACACTCTGGTTCACCTGCATCAGTCAATAATATATATTCATCTGCAGAATATCTGGTGGAAGGTCGTCGGTCTCTGATAGATCTCTGGACTGGAACATCTGATGGAGCATCTAATGGAGCTGCTCCTTCTAATGGAGCTTCTAGTTCAGGAACAACATCATCTGTCTCAACATGTTCCGGGACATGTGCATTATCTGGAACATTTATTTCTAGCTGGTCCTCCTCAACCTGTGTAGGAACATATATGTGAGAAGTTGGATCCAAGTCAATCAAATCATCACTAACCTGTGGCGTTGAAATAATCTCTGATTTCTCAATATCCTCTATAGTCTGATCTTCCATAAACACAACATCTCTGCTTCTTATAACTTTCTTCTCAACTGGATCATAGAACTTGTAGCCAAACATATCCTGTCCATAGCCAATGAATATGCATTGTCGTGTTTTCACATCAAGTTTAGATCTCTCATCTTTAGGAATATGCACAAATGCCTTGCACCCAAAGACACGCAAATAGTCATAAGAAACATCTTTTCCTGTCCAAACTCTATCAGGAACATCAAACTCTAAAGGGACACATGGAGTAAGATTTAATACATGTGCAACTGTACTTAAAGCTTCACCCCAAAAGGATCTCGGTAGCTTTGACTGTGAAAGCAAACATCTTACCCGTTCAATCAGTGTCCTATTCATTCTCTCAGCTAAACCATTTAACTGAGGTGTCTTGGGAGGTGTCCTTTGGTGTCGTATACCCTGTTGTTTGCAATATTCATCAAAAGGACCAATATACTCTCCCCCATTATCAGTTCTGATGCATTTCAATTTCTTTCCAGTCTGTCTCTCAACTGAAGCCTGAAACTGCTTAAAAGCATCTAACACTTGGTCTTTAGATTTCAAAGTATAAACCCAAAGCTTTCTTGAATAATCATCTATGAAAGTAACAAAATAAAGAGAGCCACCAAGAGATTTTGTCTTCATAGGACCACAAACATCAGAATGCACTAAATCAAGTATACCTGACTTTCTCGAAGGAGGGGAGCTTTTGAATGCAACTCTATTCAGTTTTCCTGCTAAACAGTGATCACATTTCTTCAGCACTGAATTTTTCATTCCTGAAAGGAGCTTCTTCTTAGATAATATTGACAAGCCCTTCTCACTGATGTGACTGAGCCTCTTGTGCCATAACTCAACTGTCTCTTCGTTGTCTACTGCATTAATTTTTTCTGTGGATAATTTTGCCTGCATAATGTACAACGAAGAAAATTTGTTTCCTCTAGCCACAACCATAGAACCTTTAGTGAGCTTCCATCGACCATCACTGAATATGTTGCAATACCCCTCATCATCCAGCTTACCTGTGGAAATCAAATTCAATCGAATATCAGGTATATGCTTAACATTATTCAATATTAACCTCGTGCCATTGCTGGTTTCTAGGCACACATCACCAATGCCTACAACTTCTGCCAGCCCATTATTTCCCATCTTCACAGATCCAAAGTCACCTGCCCTGTAAGATGTAAAGAAATCCCTACGAGATGTAGCATGAATAGATGCACCACTATCAATTACCCAACTTGTCTCATGACATACAAGATTCACTGCATCACCATCAAAAACAATGAGAAAGTCTTCAGAAAGTGCAGCAACGCGATTGTCATCGCTATTATTATCACTTTTCGTCTCTTTACTTTTCTCTTTCTGTTTCTCTTTTTTCAACTGACGACAATACCTCTGGATATGTCCCTTCTGATGGCAATAATGACACTCAATATTTGCAAATTTATTAGATTTGCCTCTACTTTTACCTCGACTCTTATCTCTGTTCCATGAACCTCGAGTCTCACTTCTTCCCCTTTTTTCAACAACCAAGGCATCGAAGTGTGAAGAGGATCCCTGCGTCTTCCTTCGCATCTCTTCATTCAGAACACTACTCTTGGCTAAATCCATGGTAATCTTACCATCCGGGGCTGAATTAGACAAAGAAGTTCGAAACGTTTCCCATGAGTCTGGTAAAGTACCAAGCAACCATAATGCTTGTATCTCATCATCAAACGTGATTCCCATCGCAGCCAATTGATTTATAATTCCTTGAAAAGAATTTAAATGGTCAGTCAAAGGAGTACCATCATGATATCTCAAAGCCATCATCTGTTTAATTAGAAATAACTTGTTATTTCCAGTCTTTCGAGCATATAATTGTTCGAGCCTATTCCACAAACTGCGTGCATGTGTTTCTTCAATGATATGGTTCAAAACATTATCATCCACCCACTGTCTAATATAACCACACACTTGACGATGGCATATAGACCATTCAGCATCAGATTTGTTCTCTGGTTTCTCATCAGCAAACACGGGCAAATAATAATCCTTCACATATAAAAGGTCTTCCATTTTTCCTTTCCAGATATGATAATTTGAACCATTCAATGTAACCATTCTACTCGTATTCGTTTCCATCGTTTAACACAAGGCACACAAAAAAAATCCAGCAAGAAGCGAGGCTCTGATACCACTTTGATGGGAGATCAATGAATCCGAACAATATCGGATTAGCGCAACGGAATAAAATCTCCCCTCTTGTGCAAACCTAATAGGAAACGATATAATAGAGCGATATATCTGATAGAATATATAAACACCAAGCACCCACGAACACGAGAATTTTAACGTGGAAAATCTCCTCGATGTGAGGAGATAAAAAACCACGGGACCGTAGTCCACCCAAAAACTTCACTATCAACGAATTGGGTAGACAATGTTCTTCTCTAGTTAATACTAGAGGTACATAGCAGCAAATACATCAAGAACACCATTCTTGGCAATACACGTGAAATCGCAAGAGATCAAGGATAAATCTCACCAAAACGTGGGTTTAGTTCTACCCACGAAAAATCCAATGAAAGAAGATCCAGATGAAGATCAAACCAATCAGATCCGAGAACAATGCGTCGCGAGCAATCGGACCACGAATCGACCTCTGATGTAAGCTTGAAGAAATCCGGACGGCACCCTCTTTCAGATTTTCTTCACTCTTTCTCTCTTGCTACTACGTCCGAAAAAGAACGTCTTTTTGGTGGCTACTACATAACTGATAGTGAGAAACCCTATTTCTCCATATGTATCAACATACGGGCTCAAGCCATGGGCTTGCACTTCATTGGGCTTCCTCCATATAGGAGTGACCCAGCCAACACGTAGACGACTTGACCCTCCGAGAAAAGAGTAATGTTATCGAAGAGATCGTAGGTCTCAAGTGCCGACTGAAGCTGTGAAATGATCATGGTGATATCCATTATATGAACCATCTGCCACATGAATTTGCAAAAGTACACCTCAAATACCAAAATTTGTGTAGAACGCTTACTTTGATGCCAAAATTTTTCGTCGGCTCACTTAAATCCCAAATTGGAAAAAAAAAAAGAACACTTAAGTGCCAATGGTGAGAGATTCCCATCAAAAAATATACATGGCTTTGATATTTAAAACATTGTAGTGCCACGTTATTTATAATTTAAAAAATAAGTGCATGTGGAATGCACGTAGCAATTTTATTTAAGAAAATCAGTCCATGGCAATTTTATTAAAAGAAAAGTCCATGTGGCAATTCTATTAAAAAAATTCAATCTTAAAAATAAAGTATAAAATAATATGAAAACAAAAATACCTCGTGGATGCCAGGAATTTTTTATCTTACTTTTAGTTTTTAGCTTATTTTTTAGTTTTTTTACTTTTAGCTTTTTTATTGGTGACTAGGATCCTCCGGTGAGCCACTTAGATGCCTTGTAAGATTTACCACAAAACTCACTCGAGTTGGCACTCAAATTATTATTTTTCAAAAAATTGACACTTAAGTGAAAAAAAAAAATAGCACCAAAGTGGCCGTTGTACATGAACTTTGACACTTCTAACATCATTCTATCCTTAAGTGCCAATGGCGAGAGATTCCCGTCAAAAAATATACGTGGCATTTATATCTAAAACATTGTAGTGCCACATTATTTATAATTTAAAAAATAAGTACACGTTGACTGCACGTGGCAATTTTATTCAGAAAAATCAGTTCATGTGGCAATTTATTAAAAGAAAAATCCACATGACAATTCTATTAAAAAATATTCAGTCCTAAAAATAAGGTATAAAATAAAATAAAAACAAAAATAAATCGCCGTTGCCAGGAATTTTTTATATTTCTTTTTGTTTTTAGCTTATTTTTTAGTTTTTTTACTTGAGCTTTTTTATTAGTGACTAGGATCCTCCGGTGAGCCACTTAGATGCCTTGTAAGATTTACCACAAACTCACTGGAGTTGGCACTGAAATAATTATTTTTCAAAAAATTAGCACTTATGTGAAAAATAATAATAATAAGCACCAAAGTGGCCGTTGTACATGAAGTTGAGGCCACACATCCACTTCACCGTCCAAACTTTGCTTCTGTCATCCCCTAATCATCTTCTCAAAACTTGAACATCTTGCACTTACTACATATGTAATTTGATTTGAATGTGTGTAATTATCAGATTTCGATGGACTACAAATTCAATAGCACCAAGCAATAATACCTTCAAATTTTCATAATGGAAAGCCGGGTTAATGATCTTTTTGCTAAACTTCCTTTCCTGTAAATTGAGCTCCTCCTTCATCGCTGTACATGCCACAAACGAAGTATACAGTCATAGAGTTACATCAAATGAGTGACAAACATGCATTTCACCCATACTTTAAAAGGCTAAAGATGCTCAATCCTATATGTACGTAAATGCTTAAATCAGGTAAGAACATGAAAAACTGTTTAATGAATATCCAAATACATATTATGCAAGTCCACCTGCGAAATCTGCTTTCATATATTCATTTGAGACGTTCACGAAGAAGCCGTCTTTCTCTGCAGATAAAGCTGTAGCCTCATCTTGCCAAAGTTGACGTGAAGCTGGTAAGATGGAGATAGGCACATGCTCTCCGTGAAAATATTTTCATCAACATGTCTAAATCCATGATGTTCAGTACATGCGCGGGTGCTAACCATGTAAAGAAAAGCTTTCCTACAATAACATATGTAGCACCGACATACGACACAACATGATAGGCCCACATATTATTTCTCAAAAAATAAAGAATTCGGACATGTTGGAATACATTGTATTAAATGCATATTTTCATATGTACATTTTTATAATTATTTCAATTAAATTAATTTGATTCAAATTCACTTATAAATAAACATTACAAAAGAGCCTAGAATAAATTTACACTAAAAATTTAAGCCAGAGAGGCGGACGTGCAGGAGTCATGCGAGATCCGTGCAAGAGTCAAGGTGTGAGAGGTCGACACCGTGCGAGAGCCGAGAGGGTGAGAGGCCGGAAGGAGAGACGTCGTGCGAGAGCCAAGAGGGTGAGAGAGGCAAAGACGAGAGACTTTGTGCGAGAAAAGACGACGATTAGGTTTTGTGGAATTAGGGCGATTACGTAAAGGCTTTTAGGTTTTGATAGATTTCCAATTTTACCTCTAAAATATTGAAAATTTTCAAAATTGACCCCGCATGTGTTAGAATAACGTGTCAAATTCCCAATTGACGTATCATTGCATGTTCGGTAGAGTTGACCATGTGGCCATGCGTGTCGGACAAGCATCGGACACCGACACGGAGCCTCCCGAAAAGTATCTGTGCTTCCTAAGCAATCATTTTTCAGAAACATCAGATGGCAACCAAATTCTAAGTATCACTCCTTACCACATTTCTAGACGCAATGATGATAGAAAGGGAGAATGCAAGGCGCGATTTTGTTGGATAAAGGTGAGACGGGAGCAGATTGAGCTTGCTTGGTCATTTTCATGGAGTCTCTCATTTCCGGAAAGACAAGCCCGTAAGAGGTTCCATAGAGACCTTGCCGTATCAGAAATCTTTCGAACTTTTTCTGCTTCAACCATAGCAAACATAGATCGGGAAAAATGCGAACACAACAATAGAGTAAACAAACAAGAAAACCAAGTCTGTCCATGTCCTGAAGGACAAGCCCGTAAGAGGTTCCATGGAGACCTTGTTGTCTCGGAAATCTTTCAAACTTTTTCGACTTCAACCACAGCAAATGCAAACCAGCAAAGAATGCGATCACGACATTGGAGAGGACAATCGAGGAATCCAAGTACATTTCCATATTCTACATAAACAAAATGACACAATGCTTCTTCCCTTCTAGAGAGGAAAAATATGAAGGGTGCTCAGTCAAGTACATGCTTGGGCCATAAAAATTATTGAGGCAACACCTATCAAAACCTTTATTTAAAACGCATCACGAGTGTGCGCTTTTTTCCCTTTTTTTTATTCTTTGGAAATATGTTATTGATTGTGTTTGGAATTATGTTTGTTATACTTGAGTAATCTTTTGCAGGATTTCAAGAACATCTCAGCCCTAAAGAACAAGGTTGGATACCTATTGACACTTGATTTTTGTCACACTTCAGAAAAATAATAAAACCAAGAGAAAAATGATTAATTTTTTTAAAGTTTAGAATCCTTGACACATGGGGTTCATTTTTTAACAACAATTAAGTTTCGGCAATTTTCTTTTTTAGATTCATAATTTCTTTGCATTTAATTTTACCCGAAAAATTGAGATAAATACTAAACAAGGTCAAAATAATCCGATAGAGTAGTCATTCATTTCCTTTTAATTCTAATTTCACTTTTGCATCTCTAATTTTCGTAAAATTCGATTTGCATCATAATTTTCCCCAATGGGGGGAATTTACAACCAAATCGAGTCCAAAACATAAATTGAGTCAAATTTTGCCGTTTTCTTATCTTGAGTCGATCATGACATTTGATTTAGAGACTGTCAATTACCTATTGGCCGAACCAATTTCATAATTTGAGCATAATCAAAATTTAACTCAATTTGTAGGGCACTTTGGACCCAATTTGGGAATTTCATTCAATTGGCCATTTCTAGCTGAAATTGGAACTTGACCCAACCATAATCGACCATGGACAACACATTGGCGAAGTCAGATTCGCAACAACTGGTCATTAGGTTTTCGAATTTACCAATTGGTGTATAAAATTGTCAAAAAAATTAGGGTTTTGGCAAATAGTCGAACTAGTTAATCAAAATTTCCCACTACCTAAGTTTTAAATATAACCTAGATTCCAATTGTAGCTTCAATTGCATAAAAATAGGTCAAAAGAGCACCAATTGGAGTAAAATATCGAATCGGGTCAGACCCGACCCGGTCAAGAAACAGAGGCATTTCCAGCTTCTGTACCGGCGCAGAGGCAGGGAACTTGAGAACTAGTCTCACTTGAACCCAATCTCGTTCCAGCCACTTGGAGTCATCGTCCAGCCACATAAGAGACCCCCGGCGATGACCAGCTGGTGTAACAACTTTAGGCAAGAAAAATAGTTACATCAATCAAGGGTAAAGGGAGCAAGCTGTTCGGGTTTAAGGGGGGATTTTTTAGTCCATTTTTCGTTCCAATCATTTACTGAGAGTTAGATAGAGAGAGGGAGTGATCCGGAGGCTAGAACGCCGTCGCCACCACAGGTGCGGGTTTCTTACTCCTCTATTATTCTCTTCTTCGCAGTATTATCTTGGCTTGATTTCACTCAAACCGAGCCAAACTAAGGGGTATGCGTCGTCCGTCTAGGTCCATATGGCACGAATCTAAGCTTTATTTCGATAGATTCGATCGAAAAGCCAACAATAATTTCACGTTTAATCTTTTTCGTCACGCGCATGCTACTGTTTGACGAAATGCCGAAGTGAACTAAAATTTTTAGTCTCAGTCGTGAGCTCCTTATTGTCTTGATTGCACTTTTTGCAATGAAAACCAGTTGCAAAGTGAAGGTTTCTAGGGCATTTATGACAACCAGAGTTTAACCGAGTGCAGCAATGAACTTAAAGAGGAACAGTGCCATACGATGGATGCCAGAGAGTGCCAAGAATTGCTTGAAAAACCTGATAAGAGCAAGATTGATTAGTTTCTTGTACTTTTCCTTCTTATCAAGCACAAGCCCTACTCTTATGAGTCAATATCCTGAGAAACATTAGCTCGAGATAACCATCTATGATGGAGAATCCAATAGTGAATTTCCATGTACCTAGCAGCAGGAGCAAAACCAATGATGTAGTATGTTAAGATGATCCAAATCCCTGATTCCATGAATGACACTAGAATTCGGAGGACCCAAATAGGCAAGCCGAAAGCCCGAGCAAGGTAAAGCAAGGTATCTGTCGGCTTATAGAACGCAGGAAGCCTGAAAACGGTCATTGCAAGTTCTTCCAAACCATTGAACATGACATTGATCAAGCTGAAGTTAAGTGCTCCGAAAAACTTCCATCCATCTTCCACTTTCCCTGCCGGCATTTCAGCCCTAAGGAACAATGTTATAGCAATAAGTGACATGATAGTGATCTGGGTGGTCTTGAATATGTAAAAAAAAAGGTAGTTTCGCTTCATTAGTAGTCATTCCGTGGCAAAGCCTGCCATGAACAGCTCCATATTCGAATCCCATATTTCTGTTTGACTAGTGCAAATGGGTGAGCTTTTGATTTGTCATAAGGAACCTTAAGATTAGATGAGAGCTGTTGGCCAATGTGAAACTATTTGAACCCATTCACGAAATCATCTACAGAAATGTGTCGATAAGGTTGGTTCTTCTTGAACCAATATTACTCTTGATCTTTCTTGGATGTCACCTCTTGCAAGAAGTCGGCAACTCCTTTCCTGGGCACTTGAATCCCATGTGCTAAAAAAACACAAGGATGTTCTCTCATGGACCTTGGTAGACGACTTGACCCTCCGAGAGAAGGATAATGTCATCGAAGAGATCGTAGGTCTCAGGTGCCGGCTGAAGCAGTGAGACGATCATGGTGACATCCATTATATGAACCATCTGCCTTATGAATTTGCAAAAGTACACCTCTAATACCAAAATTTGTATACAACGCTCACTTTGATGCCAAAATTTTTCATCAACTCACTTAAATACCAAATCGACAAAAAAAAAGATCACTTATGTGACAATGGCAAGCGATTACCGTCAAAAAAATATACGTGGCATTTATTTAAAACATTGTAGTGCCATGTTATTTATAATTTAAAAAAAAAATAAGTGCACATGTACTGCACGTGGCAATTTTATTTAGAAAAATCAGTCCATGTGGCAATTTTATTAAAAGAAAAGTCCACATGGTAATTCTATTAAAAAAAATATTCAGTCTTAAAAATAAGGTATAAAATAAAATAAAAACAACAATACCTGGCCGATGCCAGGAATTTTTTATATTTCTTTTATTTTTTAGCTTATTTTTTATTTTTTTTAGTTTTAGCATTTTTATTGGTGACTAGGATCTTCCAGTGAGCCACTTAGATGCCTTGTAAGGCTTACCACAAAACTCACTCATGTTAGCACTCAAATAATTATTTTTCAAAAAATTGGCACTAAAGTGAAAAAAAAAATTAGCACCAAAGTGGTCGTTGTACATGAACTTTGACACTTTCAATATGCTTCAATCCTTAAGTGCCAATGGCGAGAGATTCTAGTTAAAAATATATGTGGCATTTATATTTAAAACAATGTAGAATCACGTTATTTATAATTTAAAAAATAAGTGCACGTGGACTGCACGTGGCAATTTTAAAAGTCCACGTGACAATTCTATTAAAGAATAATCAGCCTTAAAAATAAGGTATAAAATAAAATAAAATAAAATAAAAAAATACCTCGCCGATTCCAGGAATTTTTTATATTTCTTTTAGTTTTTATCTTATTTGTATTTTTTACTTTTAGCTCTTTTATTGGTGACTAGGATCCTCCGTTGAGCCACTTAGATGCCTTGTAGGATTTACCACAAAACTCACTCGAGTTGGCACTCAAATAATTATTTTACAAAAAATTGACACTTAAGTGAAAAAAAAAAATAGCACCAAAGTGGCCATTGTACATGAACTTTGACACTTGTAATATCATTCTATCCTTAAGTGCCAATGGCGAGAGATTCCCCTCAAAAAATATACGTGGCATTTATTATTTAAAACATTGTAATGCCATGTTATTTATAATTTAAAAAATAAGTGCACGTGGCAATTTTATTTAGAAAAATCAGTCCATGTGGCAATTTTATTAAAAGAAAAATCCATGTGACAATTCTATTAAAAAAATATTCAGTCTTAAAAATAAGGTATAAAATAAAATGAAAACAAAAAAACCTCGCCGATGCCAGGAATTTTTTATATTTCTTTTTGTTTTTAGCTTACTTTTTAGTTTTTTTACTTTAGCTTTTTTATTGGCGACTAGGATCCTCCGGTGAGCTACTTAGATGCCTTGAAAGATTTACCACAAAACTCGCTGGAGTTGGCACTCAAATAATATTTTTTCAAAAAAAGTGGCACTCAAGTGAAAAAAAAATAACAATAAGCACCAATGTGGCCGTTGTACATGAAGTTGAGGCCACACATCCACTTCACCATCCAAACTTTGCTTCTGTCATCCCCTAATCATCTCCTCAAAACTTGAACATCTTGCAGTTACTACATATGTAATTTGATTTGAATGTGCGTAATTATCATATTTCGATTGACTACAAATTCACTAGCACCAAGCAATAATACCTCCAAATTTTCATAATCGAAAGCCGGGTTAATGATCTTTCTGTGTCTAGCACATTTATTGCCCTCAATAATCAGGAGCCCCAAAATGAAAAGATCTCCAAGGACTTCAAATGTAGCTTCTCGAACTTATTGATCCGTGAAAATATTTTCATCAACATGTCTAAATCCATGATGTTCAGTACATGCGTGGGTCCTAACCATGTAAAGAAAAGCTTTCTTACAATAACATTTGTAGCACCGACATGCGACACAACATGACAGGCCGACACATTATTTCTGAAAAAATAAAGAATTCGGACACGTTGGTATACATTGTATTAAATGCATATTTTTACATGTACATTTTTATAATTATTTCAATTAAATTAATTTGACTCAAATTCACACATAAATAAATAATAATAAAAAAGCCTAGAATAAATTTACACTAAAATTTAAGCCACAGAGGCAGACGTGCAGGAGTCGTGCAAGATCCGTGCAAGAGTCAAGGTGAGAGAGGTCGACACCATGCGAGAGCTGAGAGGGTGAGAGGCCGGAAGGAGAGACGTCGTGCGAGAGCCAAGAGGGTGAGAGAGGCAAAGAGGAGAGACTTTGTGTGAGAAAGGACGACGATTAGGTTTTGTGGAATTAGGGCGATTACGTAAAGGCTTTTAGGCTTTGATAGATCTCCAATTTTACCTCTAAAATATTGAAAATTTTCAAAATTGACCCCGCATGTGTTAGAATAACGTGTCAAATTCCCGATTGACGTATCATTGCATGTCCGGTAGAGTTGACCACGTGTCCAAGCATGTCGGACGAGCATCGGACACTGACACGGAGCCTCCCAAAGAGTATCTATGCTTCCTAAGCAATCATTTTTTCAGAAACATCATATGGAAACCTAATTCTAAATATCACTCCTTAACACATTTCTAGATGCAATGATGATGGAAAGGGAGAATGCAAGGAGCGATTTTGTTAGAGAAAGGTGAGACGGGAGCGGATTGAGCTTGCTTGGTCATTTTCATGGAGTCTCTCATGTCCTGAAAGGCAAGCCCATAAGAGGTTCCATGGAGACCTTGCCGTATCAAAAATCTTTGGAGCTTTTTCGGCTTCAATCATAGCAAACATAGACCGGGGAAAAACGCGATCACAACAATAGAGTAAACAAACAAGAAAATCAAGTCTGTCCACGTCCTGAAGGATAAGCCCGTAAGAGGTTTCATGGAGACCTTGTTGTCTCAGAAATCTTTCAAACTTTTTCGGCTTCAACCACAGCAAACACAAACCAGCAAAGAATGCAATCACGTCAATGGAGAGAAAAATCGAGGAATCCAAGTACATTTACATTTCCATACTCTACCTAAACAAAATGACACAATGCTTCATCCCTTCTAGAGAGGAAAAATATGGAGGGTGCTCAGTCAAGTATATGCTTGGGCCATAAAGATCATTGAGGCAACACCTATCAAAACCTTTATTTAAAACGCACCATGAGTGTGCGCTTTTTTCCCTTTTTTTTTCTTCTTTGGAAATATGTTATTGATAGTTTGGAATTATGTTCGTTATACTTGAGTAATCTTTTGCAGGATTTCAAGAACATCTCAGCCTTGAAGAACAAGGTTGGACACCTATTGACACTTGATTTTTTTGTCACACTTCAGAAAAATAATAAAGCTAAGAGAAAAATGATTAAATTCTTTTTTAAAAGTTTAAAATCCTTGACACATGGGGTCCATTTTTTTAACAACAATTAAGTTTCGGCAATTTTTTTTTAGATTCATAATTTCTTTGCATTTAATTTTGCTCGAAAAATTGAGAAAAATACTAAACAAGGTCAAAATAATATGATAGAGTAGTCATTCATTTCCTTTTAATTCTAATTTCACTTTTGCACCTCTAATTTTCGCAAAATTCGATTTGCATCATCATTTTCCCCAATCGGGGGAATTTACACCCAAATTGAGCCCAAAACATAAATTGAGTCAAATTTTTCCATTTTCTTATCTCGAGTTAATCATGACATTTGACATAGAAACTGTCAATTACCTATTGGTTGAACCAATTTCATGATTTGTCAATAATCAAAATTTGACTCAATTTGTAGGGCCCTTTGGACCCAATTTGAGAATTTCGTTCAATTGGCCATTTCTAGCCGAAATTGGAACTTGACCCAACCATAAATTGGACTAAGCTTCATTTCGATAGATTCGATCGAAAAGCCAACAATAATTTCACGTTTAATCTTTTTTGTCACGCGCATGCTACCTGTTTGACGAAATGCCGAAATGAACTAAAATTTTGAGTGTCAGTCATGAGCTCCTTATCGTCTTGTTCGTGCTTTTCATGCTCCGTGATACATCTTATGATTAGTCCTGACCTTGATCCTACCATTTTTTCGCATCAAATCGGCCCAAAAAATGGCTCGATCGAGCCTCGGTTCAACCTCGCCAGAGCCGTGCCCGATGGCGGTCGGCAGAAAGTAGCCAGCGATTAAGGGCGCTCAGGTAAGCCTCTGGACCTTGATGATGCTTTTTGTGCTCAGAACCATGAAGGAAAATGTGAAAGAATGCAAAAAAAAATCTAGTGGCCGGAATGTTCATCTCGGCCGGAATTAGTGGCTAGATTCTAGTTGAGGATAGTCTTTTGGTTAGTTTTGTTGAAAATATTGGTTGGTTTGGTTCGGTTTTTAGCAATTTCCGGCGAGGTGGGGGTCAGTTTGTTAGGATTAATTACTCAGTTAGATTAGTAGTTAGGGATAATTAGTTAGTTAATAGTAAATAAAAAGAATTGAAAAATGAAAAAAGAAAAGTTAATAAAAAGAATATAAAAAATAAAATGAAATAAAAAAAATTAAAAAAGGGCATTCGAGCGGGTTATTGACTGGGCAAGTCGGGTCTTTGACCCGGGCGGATCGGGTCCCTCTGACCCGACACGTGTCAGTCCAAAATTTAAAAAAGAAAAAAGAAAAACAAATAGAATAAGGAAAAACATAAAACAAGAAAATCATCCGGCCAAGTAATGGTCCGTATACCCGGCTAAGCATTGGCCGGAAACCCGACTCCTATAAGGCTACAAGCCTACATGTTTGAAATTAAAATTTGTTCAGCGACTCCCGAGTTTTTTTTTTTTTTGGGGGGGGTTAAAAATCCAGAAGTCTTAAACAGTCGAAATCCTATCCATCAGAAATGTATCGAACGACTTGGTGGACCAAACCAATATAAATTGGCTAAGCGTTTCTCGATACGTATTTGATAAATTTGGCTAACCTAAACTGTGTGCATAAACATTTCATAATTGTTCTTCCTTTTGGCCAAACTGTGGGGAGTCGATTGGGTCGAAAGTTTTGCTTAAGCTTTGTCCAAAAGATGACGTCTGGCTGGCTTTTGCTTTCATGACCCGGATTGATCCGAACAATGTTGTCTGTCTGTCCCCGTCGACCGACTCATGCCGCGCACTCTTTTTTCTCGGTCCAGCACACGTGGTTAGTCAACGTTTACCACTCCCCATTCACCCGGCCCGGACGACAAAAGTTAGATAAAGCGCGCCGCCGCCGCCGCTGCCTTCGGGACCAACAAGGTCGATACCATCTCCTTCAACCAGGATTGGCTCTCCATTAAGACCCACCCGCTAGAGGTGGCAAAATGGGTAGAACCCATATTTAATTATGTGGGTAAAAAAAAATGAGTTTTTTTAGATTTTAAAATAGGGTTAATACCGCGAAAAACCCCAAATTGGTACACTTGTGACAATTTTACCCCACATTATTTTTTTGACCACAAAAAACCCCAAACTGATACAGTTGTGACAAATTTACCCCAAAGTATTTTTTTAACCACAAAAAACCCTAAACTGGTATAATTGTAACAAATTTACCCCCAAATTAATTGTTTTACTATTAAAAATCCTAAACTAGTACACATATGACAAATTTACCCTTTGTTAATTTCCTTTAAATTAAGTTAATACCACAAAAAATTTTAAATTGATACACCTATAGTAAACATAGGGTAACATGTACACCCAACAATTGCCACGTGTCATCCAATTCAGCAATTTGACGATAAAATTTAACGAAGATTAACGAAGGGTAAATTTGTCACGTTGTACCAGTTTGGGGTAAATTTGTCACAAATGTACCAGTTTGGGGTTTTTCATGGTCAAAAAAATAATTTGGGGTAAAATTGTCACAAGTGTACCAGTTTGGGGTTTTTGGTGGTATTAACCCTTTAAAGTTTAAGCAGGTCATAAATGAGTTAATTAACTACTTAATGGGTTTTAAATGAATTTTAAATATTCCACTCCTGAAATCGATGACGAGCTGCGTGCCACGTAGGAATGTCGATGATGATTGAACTGCTACATCAAAGATTTCCCAAAAATAGACGAGACAAGCTTTATTGGAATTTCACGCAAAAATTTCGGCAAAATTAAAAAACTTAGGACTTAATTGGCATAGAATAATAATTGTAGTACTGATTGGGAACCTTTTAACTCTGTCAGACTCGGTAAGTGGACCCGATCATATTTTATGGTCATCCCTAACTTCTTTCTAATAGCAAGAACATCTATTTGTGGCATCTAAAGAAGGGAGCTGATGTGGAAGTGAACACTTACTTTGCATTTCCAGATATTTGTCCCAATAAAATAAAATTGATTGGTCTTGTCATTTCTAAAGCGGCAATTATAGAAATGGCCCACGCGGCCCGGCCCAGCTTTAAATTTTAAGGAACTTTCGCGTCGGGCATTGGTAATGTTTTAAAAAGAGCCGGTACCCATTAGACTCAATCAGGCCCGAAAATGTAAAAGCCCACCACACACCCTACCAATGCCACGCTCTTCTGTTTTTCACTTTACCTGACACTCTCAAAAAGCCTAACGAGACTTCTGGATCTCCTCCAAGTTCGAAGTTCCTTTTTGCTGCGAGTCGTCTCATTTCAAAAGGCAAGGGGAGGAAGACCACCGAAGGAAATGGAGGGATGGGGTTGGGCAAGGGCGGCACGAAGCTAGCGATCCGACGGCTGGCTCGCCGCGGCGTGGTGAAGCGGATCAGCGGACTGATCTACGAGGAGACGGGCGAGTGCTAAAGATCTTCCTGGAGAACGTAAACCGCGACGATGTGACCTACGTAGTGCACACGCGGTGGAAGACGATGACCGCCATGGACGTCGTGTACGCGCTCAAGAGGCAGGGAAAGACCTTGTACGGCTTTGGCTGCTTTGTTTGTTGATTGCGATCATCTCACAAGGGTTCTTAGATGTAGTTCGTGATATAGTTGTAGTGAGTTTCGTGTTTTCGATGAAATGAACTTTTAGGTCAATTTATGAATGGCATCTATGTTTCGATGAATAGAATTTCACTTCCAAGTTCTTTAACTTCACTTTGTGCTGGTGTTTTGATGGCGTTCTTCTATTGATGCTTCTGAGTGATGGTTTAGGAGTCGCATTTTTTTTCAAGCGATGGGCTGAGGGCATTTTTTTTTTTTGGGCATAAAATCAGGTTACAGCAACCAAAATGGCGTCGGCTTGTAGTTGGTTATCACGTCGGTCTAGCACACGGAAGGTCTCCAGTTTGAGTCCGGGCGACACCAATTTGCTTTTTGCTTGCTTGGTCCCCCCCCCCCCCCCCCCCCCCCCCGAGGCATATATAGTCAAAAGAAAGGTCCATTAACCTCACACATTTAAGAGAGCCAATGCAGACTTACTAGATATACAATCAAATTATTCTTTTTGTGTCACAAATGAAATTTTAGCAGGTGGCCGCAGCAAAGAATGCGACTTCCACATCAGGTGAACAAATGAAAATTTAGCCCAACCAGAAACCAGCTTATAGATCCTATCACCCTGATTTTCTTAAATGGCTTTTAGCAAGACATCCCTCTCTTTGTATGCAGGGAGACTTCGACGAAATTCAAGCATCGTTTGCCCTTCATGACATTCCTAGGACGTTAATAGTACTTCAGTGATAAGAAATAGTTGCAAATAATAAAGACCATTTACTAGGCATACAGATGCAGCTATCTATAAAATATTCAACAAAATTCATTGCCAGCAAGAACTATCTGCTATCCAGGTGTATGCATGGATGGGGTTACGTGCCAGGATGCCTCAAAATTTGTTAATTATGAAGCGCAATCAATGTTCGACGCTTGGGACAAGGGCCATCTTGCTTGGCACAAAGGATCCACAACCTTCTTTTTTCACAGGCTACAGAAAGACCAGCAGGCTGCTTCTCCAAGATGCCTCAAACTTTGTTAATTATGAAGCGCAATCAATGTTCGACGCTTGGGACAAGGGCCATCTTGCTTGGCACAAAGGATCCACAACCTTCTTTTTTCACAGGCTACAGAAAGACCAGCAGGCTGCTTCTCCAAGATACCAAATAAATTCCCTAGAATTGCTAAGCCAACCTATCAACCTAACAAGTTAAAAAAGTTGAGAGGCACGATGACGACAGAGTTAGGACTGTTGATTCAACATACCCGAAAATTTACATTCATCAGCAAATTAGCTGAAATTATACAACAGTGAAAGTCCACCAGTAATATGTCATCGCCATGTTCTAGACTTCTAATACTGATTTCTTAAAATTACATCAATCTAAATCATTTGTGTATTTGACTCCTTTGATTAAATCGTTTGACACGGAATCAAAAGAAACAACATCTAGCCTAACCAGACCTCATAAAGACAGCAGCAAATGTATACAAGCACATGTAATGTCACAGCTAAATAAGTGATTGGCACAAACATACTATGCATATCTGACAAAACCATCTAAATTTTACGTAGGACTTTGTTAATGACTGCTCCTGGAACACTTGTTAAACACCGATCTAAGGAAACATTATCACTTTCCAAGGCACTGTTTATCACGTGTTATGGGTAGCAATGCATGGAAAATCAAAACATTTCCTCTCAATCAGTGCCCTGGAGATACTCATCAACAAAACCCTTTTACCATACTAAGCTCAATCAGAACCACGAGCGACACTCATTCACTTTACTAAAATCACGAAAACTCCAATCTCACCATCTGCTGCTGCTGAGATGAACCGACTTCAAGGTCCGACTCGTCGCTGGACACGCCCTGATACTCAAACCGGCCGTACCTCGAGCTCTGCCGGTGCAGAAACGGAGACACCGCGCCGCTCCTCCGCCTCCGGTCCACCTCCACGGACAAGAACCCGAACATCCGCCACCCCAGAAGAGTCGGCGGGCGCACCGGACCTAAGCGGCGCCGCTCCAGTAGTCCTCAAGGCAACGGGTGAAGCGGAAGGCAGCGCCACGGAGGCCCTGTAAGTTCTGCGAAACTGGACACTGGACGGCCTCGCGGACATCGTCGCCCTCAGGCAACCATGGAAAATGGCCGAGGTTTTCCCAATCCGACGCGCCTCCAATTCGCCACACGGCGATTGCTCCGTTCACTTTTGACGAACTAGAGCGCAGCTGCACGGAGATAAAGGGAAGATTCAGCAGCTGAGCTTCTCGGATTATTCGGACATGGAAGAGCGAGAGAGCGAGCGAGCAAGCGACCTCCGAGACTTAAGGTGTGGGGCCGGAAGAACGCCGCACGGTGGAGACGGTACAATGGGCCAATGGGCTCTTCCTTTTGGGCTTTGATGATATTGGGCCTACTTCAAATGGACTTTAAGCGCTGCTTGGGCTGATCAAGTTGTACTCTTTCCCATTTTCTCTTCCTTTCGGAGTTCGGGGAAGAAGCGGGGCTCCCGGCTCCCCTCTAAGGATACTACTGCTAATTGAGACGAGGAATCGAAAACGATGACGTTCAGTCGTCACGTTGAGTGCATAACGTACAATGGGAAACAACAAACAAGCAAGCCATCAATGCGTCGATCTTCTTTCTCGTGCCAATCAACACGGTCGAGGGCTCTACATCTTCGAAAAGGCAGAATGCCTTGGGCCCGAGAGACAGACGATCGACACTGAAAACGGAATAAGCTGCCAATTCGTGAAGGAACGGGTTTAACGTCGAGATAGAGTCAAACTCGAATTTTGGCCGGTCAGTGTGGATGTTGTGCTAACGTGGATAATTTTAATAATATTTTTTGAATTATTTTTAAACTTTATTTTATTTTCTTTCTTTTTCCTTTTGTCCATTTCTTCTTCTTCCTTTGGCAGCCACCGGCCAAAGGCTAGCGAGGGCAAGCTTCATCAAGGTCGACCTCACCCAACCATAGGGAAGATGCTCATATAGAGATCTGGGTTAGGTGGACCTCGTCTAGTGATGGCGAGGCTCGCCTATTTTGGCCATTGGTGAGGGCAAGCCATGCAGTCGCTGGGTGAGGTCAACCTCGCCCAGATATTAAAAAATATAAAATTTATTAATGGATTGGCCTTGTCTAACTAAATGGGTTGTAAATTGATTCAAAGATAGACCCATTGGGATAACAACATAAATGATCCTTAAATTTTGGCTAAATGTGCAATATGGTCCATAAATCGTTAATTTGACCAACATGATCTCTAAACTTTAGCTCAATATGCAATGTAATCCATCAACTTTCAATTTGTTTAATGTTGCCATAAACTTTTGAAATATGTTTAACTTGATCTCTAAATTATAAGAAAATATCCAATGTTGTCTCCGAATTTGAATCAATTGAAGGATTACATTAAACATATTTCTATAGTTCAAGGATTTAGCTAAATATATTCCGTAAGTTTATGGACCACATTGGTCACATTAAAAACTCAGGAGCCACGTTGCACATTGAGCTAAAAGCCAGGCACCATATTAGTCAAATTAACAATTCATGGATCACATTATGCATTGAGTCAAAGTTCACAGGCCATTTATATCATTATCCTCACATACTATTAGGCTTAAAATTCATAAACATTAACAGCCCATTTTTTAGAATTTGACAAGCCCATATTGACACATTTTTCAATAAAGTGGGTCAAATATGGATTTTCAATCCATATTGACACATCTATTGCTAACCGACTAATCAACACTAAAAACCATAATAATACTGTTAAAATAAATCTCTTATCCGTGCAAATCTACAAAATAGCGCCTAAATGTGTCAAAATTTACGAAAATGACACATGTAGGTGGCACATTTTTCCATCCATGATCCAACAAAACTCTTGGCAATCACTCAAATATATTCTAGATTTGCGGAGAACTTTTCGATTTAAAACAAGAAATCACGACAACTCAACATGTCATTCTTTAAGTCCAATTAAACTTAATACCAAATTTTGAATTAAATCAGTAAATATCGACCCAAGTTCAAGAATGGCAAGGAGATCAATGTAATTTTTACCCCCTGGAGTTTTTCCTTAGCTTGAGTTAAATACGGAAGTGGGAGGGGGGAGGCAAGAGGGCTAAGTTCCGAGTTTGATTGTGGACCAATGTACTCTGGACCTATGGAGCACTCTAACTAGCTTCATGGTTTATCTACTCTGGAAAATGAGGAACTTGATGCCGTAAGTGAAGACAAACAAGAAGAGCAGGACCCAGCTGTTGTGAGCAACAGCGACGGCCGGGAGGAAGTCGTAGTCGAAACCCAATTCTTGTTCCAGGAACTGCTTCAACGGCATGTCGCCGGCTCCTGGTACTTCGAGATTGCCCTCCTTGTTGCCCACGTGGGAGGTGACGAGACCGTACAGCGTCCACGCCACTGGTGAAGCCCAGTAATACCACCTCCACCACATAGGAATTTGCTGCATAGCAGAAAGATGGATCGACACACGGTTCTCATGTTGCTGATGACACTGAACTCTAAATTATGTCTCTACTGCATAGAAAGAAAGCTCGAATTGGGGAATGCGCTTCAGACTGTGATGTTTTGTTCTGAAAGTTGCTATCCTTTGACAGGATTATGCCATCAAGACCAAGAAGAAACATGTTATTGTCTAAAAGCTCTCTACTTAATTTGACAAAGCTAGAACTTCTCGAAAGTGAGCTATTGAGAATGCCTTCAGGATATATGTAATGCGCCAAATTACCGAGTGAAAGCAGACATACCGGCCTAGGGATAAGGAAGCCAGAGAACAAGTTCCAGAAGCTCAGGAAGGACATCACAATGGCAGCGATCTGTTGGCTCCTCATCAACGCTACTACCATCATCCCATGCTCGGTGAAGTAGATGAAGCCCATCAGCATGAAGTAGTAGAACCACAAGAACTTCCCCGCCTTCCCCTCGAACCCAATCATCTAGTAAAGGAGAAGACTGTAGACAAATATCTGAATCGCTATGTAAATTGTCTCGATGGCCACCTGAAATGATCATCGTATGCTGTTCAGCCTCCACATCATGGGGGTGGTAATTGTGTTCTTCTATCTCTTTTATGCCTCAAAGAGGACTCGGCCTTGTTAAATCACTGTGTCCGTACTTGAGCAAATGCGTATGGCAGCGGAATACATTCAAGCGGCACGTTCACGGTAGAAGACCATCCTCTCAATGGAGACAATAGGCTGCACAGCAGAAGCATTTGTGGCCCCAAGAAAAAGCACAGCTGCATGCGTGGCTCCCAAAAGATTCAAAAGGTCTTGTTGCTTGGTCCTGTCAAGAGATCAATCTTAGGCAAAGTTTGAAAATGCAGGTCTAATGGATGACTTGCATTTCTATCATCTAATGATGTGGAATCGATTTCTGTTTGGTCACTTTGAAGAATTCACTTAGCCAAACACATAAGATGGAAGAAGTCAGAACTTACGTCTGGTCTCCTTTATTCCAGAATATCACACCGAACAAAACGCCGATGACTATGGTCATGAAGAACGGAATGGCATTGTACTGAAGATTTCTCCAGTAAGACCAGTGGTGCTTCTAGAAACAAGGCTTGCACTGGGTAAGGAAAGGTTGCTAGTACTCGGATGGGAAGTAAAGATCCTCGGAGCCTGGAGCTGGGGTACTAAGCTCTTTGATCAGTTCTTGGTTCCTCCTGAAATTGATTCAAAGAAAACGCAATTGTTGAATTGACGTTGGCCTTTATGAGCAAATTATTTCCATTACGCATTTGAAACTTGGATCTTTAAGAAACTTACTCATAAATATCAGAGTTTGCATAAATGTCTGCGAAGTCCACATCGAGCTGAGCCTCTACTGCTGGAACACTCACTTCCAGCATCCATGTGGCCGGATTGTAACCATCCCCGATCTTCGGAACCCCTGGGACAGCCTGATGTAATCTACAAATTTAGCAGAATTCAAGAATTACCTGCAGATTCCGAGGGAAATGGCGACTTGTAGACGCTAGTTATTTTGGAAACAGAAAAAGCTCTCCACAAAAAATTCTATGAGCTTGTGGGAATGGCCACCACGAGGTCCAGCATAGATGATTCGGCCACCACTTTTCAATTTTCATCAATAGCAACTGCAATAGGCACATTTCTGAGTAAATTACTCAATAGCAAGGCATTTCAAACAACAGAGATAATAACGTCGAAGGATTAGCGATCAAACCTTGTCAAAAGCTTCAAAAATGTCAATGCTCGGCTGGTGAATCGTGCAAACAACGGTCCTCCCTGTATCTACCGTGTTCCTCACCGTAAGCATTATGATGGCGGCCGCTCTAGCATCAAGACAGGAGGTTGGTTCGTCCATGAAGATAATAGATGGGTTAGCCACCAACTCTACAGCTATTGTCAGCCTCTTTCTTTGCTCAATCGAAAGGCCGTCGAAACCAGAAAACCCGACAAGCGCGTCCCTGATCGGTTTGAGCTCGACCAACTCCATAACATTTCCATAAACATCTGTTACAACATTAGAAGCACAAGGCCAAAATAGAAAGATTATTAAACCATCTGATTTCAAGTTTCTCCAAAGGAGAGACTGTGAACTAGGCGCTAACAAAAGTGGGGCGTTTCAAGAGACAAATATTCCCTACCTTGTGAGTTTCAGTTTTAATGTTGGAAGAAAGACGAAGCTAGGCTGAATATAGGAGGGATTCGTAGACAGTGACATTAGGCGATTGAATGTCATTCTGTTTACAGTAACCGCTGACCCGAGCAAACGTCGATCGGTTTTTAGGGTATCCGGAGATGCTAATACTTCCTTCTATGTTGATACGGATAAAGTCGGCGATTTACATAATATTATCTATGTGATATTACGTGATATTACGTAATCTTTATTTTTAGACAATTTGTTAATTTTAGTGATATTTTGTAATTTTGGATAAGGTTGTTTTATAATCCCAGTGGGGTTAGGTTTAGGGTTAACACCCTATATAAAGTGTGTTTTGATGTTTGAGCAGACGGAATATATTTTTGATATTGAATATATGAGATTTTCTCTCTCTAAGCAAGATTTGCTTCTATCTTCGCTGAACGCCACGTCAGGTGGTATCAGAGCCTATGGCGACTGGCGGTGGTCTTCGCGACGATGCTCGGAAGACTGGAGCGCCGCGTTAGGTGGTATCAGAGCCTATGGCGACTGGCATCGTCTTCGCGACGATGCTCGGAAGACTGGAGCCCCAATCCTTGGGGACGGCGAGCTGCAACGTTTGGAGCAGCGTTTAATGGAACGCATAGATCGTTTCGGAGCACGATTTGACAAATCGGCGGATCGATTCGACGGTCCTGGCGTTGATGTGAACCGGAATCGGCGGAACGACAGAAGGCCGGGTGCAGATCTTGCTCGCGGTGACCCTGTCAGGCATGTTCCTATCCGCAGGCAGAATAACCCTTTATTTTCAGAGAGTTCTTTCGACGAAGGACGTGCTGATTATGGAGGATTTCGAAGGGAATACAATGGAAGAGATGGCAGACGATATTACGACGATCGTGAAGGTAACGACTTTAAATTCAAAGTCGATATACCTTATTTTGATGGAAGTCTAGATATAGAAGAATTTCTGGATTGGATTACTAGCATTGAAAAATTCTTCGATTATATGGAGATCCCTAGTGAAAAACGGTTGAAATTAGTAGCCTATAGATTGAAAGGAGTTGCATCTATATGGTGGGAGAGATTGCAGAATACGAGGAAGTTAGAAGGAAAAGAGAGAGCTCTAACTTGGCATAGAATGAAGAGGCTACTGAAGCAGAAGTTCCTTCCACCCGACTATGAGCAGTTCCAGCAGAAATTAATGGGTTTAGAACAAAATCATGATTTTTCTTGGCGTTTGCAAGATTTTCCTGTTGTTGAATCTAGAGGAGTTAGTGAATCGAGTGAAGAGGCTCAGTTCCAGCTTCAACCTCGCATTATGCCATCTGTCTACAGAGCTTGTTTGACGAACTTCGAGGATTCAGAGAAGAAGAGCGAGTATGATTGTGTACGCAAGGTTTCGGATCCAGGTACAATGGTAGAAGACTTCGTGTTAGAGAAAGGAGGTCGATGAGACCATTGGCGACATTCCCCAGGCAAAACCCAATTTGGTTCCTGAAGATGCGCAGAAAGCCGATGTTTCGGGGAGCACTGTTGATCAAGGTAATTATGTTCCTGAAACTGATGATTTTGGTGGCGATGAGTTTGTTGTTGTGGATTAGGTTGATCATAATGCGTTAGGCGCTAGGTGCATTTATGCGCAAGATGCAAAACTCAAAGACCTAGCCCTAGCGTCTGGAGAGATTTATGAAGATATTAAGTTGGATGTGAATTTGTCCGTGGTCAAGTCGGATCCTATGGTAGAAAATAGCATTGAGGAATCTGGCGAACGTGCTAGAGAACTCCATTTGGAAAATTGCCCAAAGGATTTGCAGGAAGACTTCATGGGTGGAGATTATATGCAAAGGATGGAGTTGATACAGGACTTGAGGTTTGAAACTACTACGACAAGGATTAAAGCAACCCCGACGGGGAGTTTCTTATTGCATCAGGTATATATCCACCTCAGATATGAGTACATGAGCTACGAGAATTGTCTGTGAAGTTTGAAAGACACCTAGATTCAGAGATAATTGATTTCGAGGTTTTAGGCGATGACTACTTCGCCTTCCTATGTGCGGATTGTTCCGTCTGTTTACGGGCTAGTATGGTGGCTGCTTCTCTACATCGAACCATGAATAATGTAGGGCTCAAATTGATGTATTACTTGATTCGTTGGAGAGGCCGTCCCAGGCGAAGCAGACTTCGCGATCTTGAATACAAGATTGAATTTGAAGAGATTGAATCGAAGATGAGCCAGATTCGAGTACGAATCTTTTTCCTAGCATGGGATAATGATGCGGATAAAGTCGGCGATTTACATAATATTATCTATGTGATATTACGTGATATTACGTAATCTTTATTTTTAGACAAGTTGTTAATTTTAGTGGTATTTTGTAATTTTGGATAAGGTTGTTTTATAATCCCAATGGGGTTAGGTTTAGGGTTAACACCCTATATAAGATGTTTTATGATGTTTGAGCAGACATAATATATTTTTGATATTGAATTTTTGAGATTTTCTCTCTCTAAGCAAGATTTGCTTGTATCTTCGCTAAACGCTGCGTCAGGTATCTTCGCTGAACGCTACGTCATATGTAACCACATGTCTTCCTTCCACCTAGCACATCCATGAGGGTTGTCTTTCCTGCACCATTAACCCCAACCAGTGCTGTGAGGACCGCTGGTCTGAAAGTGCTGCTAACATCTCTCAACAATTGGAGCTGGTCTTCCTTGACTCCTCGACTCTTCATTTCCTGGTATCATGAAACATAGTAGCTCTCAACCCTACTCTTTTGCCTAGTTCAGTCCAGCAAAATCGCAAGTTAAGTAAAATTGGACAAGAGTTACACCAGACAAAAGAAAAAACGACAATGAACGATCGTGTGTAGTACAAAAGATTTGCTCAAGCTCATGGTTATTTTTAGGAAGAAGTTACTGCTTCCAAGATAAGTATAGATTGTTTAGGAGAAAGGGACTCACCGCAGGCATATCCAGGTTGTAGTTCACATGGTTGAGCGCAAGCGAAAGGGGTTGGAATGGCAGAACCATCCCTCTTCTCTGTATA
Source organism: Rhodomyrtus psidioides (assembly GCA_021437785.1). Lineage (NCBI taxonomy): Eukaryota > Viridiplantae > Streptophyta > Magnoliopsida > Myrtales > Myrtaceae > Rhodomyrtus > Rhodomyrtus psidioides. Next base: position 13,086,592 of record JAILYB010000004.1, on the reverse strand, counting down.
TTCTATGAAGTGCTAACGATTTGTGGAGAACTTCTGACTTGCATATAGATTCCTGGGATTTCATGACAAATGTAAGAGACCAGGCAACTCCTTTTTTCAACAAATGATCAGGCAACTGATTTCGAAAGTCAATTATAGAAATTCTTCGACCCTAGTTTTCTTAGGAAATTGATCTATCAGCTATACAATCAGGACTATAGTCTAGCAAGTTTATCGGCAGAAGGACAGCAGAAGTGCCAATATTTGTATACGGCGTTCACTTTAGTGCCATTTTTTTTCGTCGGCTCACTTAAGTGCCAATATTTGTCTTCGGCGATCACTTTAGTGCCAATTCCGGCAAAAAACGATTGGTTAAGTGCCAATTCCGGCCAAATAATATACGTGTCATTTAAAAAAAATCAAATACACGTGGATTTTCAACCATTACAATAGTTATTTTTTTTTAAAAAAAAACTTAAATTATAAAATACCCTAAAAATGAAAGAAAAAAAAACTCGGCTCCCCCTTCTGCCATCGTCTTCTTCTTCTTCGGTTGGCTTCTTCTTCTTCTTCTTCCTTGGTCTTCCTTGTAGCCCCATCAGCGCCACCTGCACCACCGAGCCTCGCCTCACCGTCGTTACCGCCGCGCCTCATCGACTCGACACCAAGCCGCTACCCTGTGACGCCGAGATCCACGAGCCCCAACCGCGCGAGACCCACTCGCTGCTCAAGTCCCTCCGCCACTACCAGCAGTGGTCGGTCTTCCTGGACGCCTACCGAGCTCGCCATCCCGAGCTTGAGTCGCGAGACGCCCGAAATTCCTCCGACCCACAACCCACCAAGACCCACAGAATCCAGATCTGCGAATTCGAACACCCGATGTTGTCCTAATCGTCCCGACGGCGGTTACCGACTCCTTCGGCCATTCGCCTCTGTCCCCTGCCTACGCTTTCTCAACTGAGCTCCTTCAGCCGCTCGGCGACTTCCCGACCAAGACCCACAGATCCAAGAACCCAGATCTGCGAATTCGAAGACCCGACGTTGTCCCAATTGTCCCGACGGCGGTTACCGACTCCTTCGACCATTCACCTCTATCCTCTGCCTAAGCTTTCTCGGCTGAGCTCCTTCAGCCACTCGGCGACTTGCTCCAGAAGCCGCCATCAGCTCCGACTCCTCAAGTCGGCCGCCGCTCCATGAAACCCGAAGCCACCCGACGCCCATGTAACCCACTCCGACTTTTGCTCAGTCCGTCACCCCCGCAACCCCTCTCGGCCATCCCCCACCCCTCGCCGGCCATGGCGGGGGCGGCGGCGGCGAGGGTCACCCCCTCGCCGCTGTAAACCTTTTTTTTAAATTTAAAATTTTGGCTTTTTTTTAGTTTTTTAGTTCATTTAATATTAAGTTTTTAAATATTAAGTATTTTCACTGATTTTTAATTTATTTTTTTTCTAACGTGGAAGCTCCGGCAAGCCACGTAGGCTCCACATATGCTTTCCGGCAAGCCACGTCGGACTTGGCACTGAAATGATCGTTTTTTTAAAAAATTGGCACTTAAGTGAGCCGACGAAAAAAAATGGCACTAAAGTGAGCGCCGTACACAAATATTGGCACTTCTACTGTCCTTCTGCCCAAGTTTATCAATTAAAATAGCCTAAAGAAGAAAAGCATTGAGCAACTGATGAATTTTGAAAATGTGAAAAACCTTATTTTGCATCTTGAGAAGACAATGATTTGTTCTTCTTCTTATCTGCCTCTTCATCCAATACAACTGCTTTTGTATCCCCCACAGCTGAAAGCAATTTCATGCAGGGAGTGTCAACACTGTTACATCACTCATGTATTTGCATTGATATTATTATGTATCCGACTTATGATTTAACCAAGTCAATGCTGCAGTAAACAAGATGTTGAAGAGGAGTGAAGACCCAAACAGCACTCCTATGCAGATCCAATACCAATACTCTTGCACAAAGAAGCCTCGAGACTTTAAAAGCACTCTTCCAACTGTGGGCTCATTAATTCTAGGATCCAAATTAGGCTGCAGTTCATACGATGGCAATCAGGTTTCAATAATGCATTACCCGTGTATCATAAAGGCAACTGATTGCTGAAAGAACAAACAGATTTTACCTTGCTCCATCTTTCATCGAGGAATTCATTCATCACTATAGCATTTTGCCCATACATCACAGGAAAAATGTAATATCCCCATCTTATCCATGGCTTGATGTCGTCTATAAATGCAGGGACAAGAAACATGTCCACAATAAATTTAAAATTATTGTAGGAGCCAAAACCTAGTAGAATCGATTTAACGGCGCACGAGAATCTGTGAGCAGCCCAGAAACAAATGCTTTAGTCAACAAATAGACATGGTCAGCAAAAATATGAGGTAAATTGTACTTACCTTTGGCAACAATAAATCCTCCAAATATGAAAACCAGTTGCAAAGTGAAGGTTCCCAGGGCATTCATGACAACCTGAGTTCGCCCGAGTGCAGCAATGAACCTAAAGAGGGACAGTGCCATATGATGGATGCCGAAGAGTGCCAAGAATTGCTTGAAGAACCTGATAAGAGTAAGATTGATTAGTTTCCTAGACTTTTCCAGACTTTTACTTCTTATCAAGCACAAGCCCTACTCTTATGAGTAAATATCCTAAGAAACATTAGCTCGAGATAACTATCTATGATGGAGAACCCAATAGCGAATTTCCACGTACCTGCTAAAGCAATGGTGTAGTATGTTAAGATGATCCAAATCCCTGATTCCATGAATGACAATGGAATTCGGAGGACCCAAATAGGCAAGCCGAAAGCCAAGCAGGGTAAAGCAAGGAAGCTCTCTGCTTATAAAACACAGGAAGCTTGAAAGCGGTCATTGCAAGTTCTTCCATACCATTGAACATGACATTAATCAAGCTGAAGTAAAGTGCTCCAATCGTCCACATAAATGTGTATCGATAAGGTTGGTTCTTCTTGAACCAATACTGTTCTTGATCTTTCTTGGCCGTCGCTTCTTGCAAGAAGTCGGCAACTCCTTTCATTTCAGGGCACTTGAATCCCATGTGCTCCAAAAACTCAAGGATTTTCTCTCATGGACCTTGGTTGGTAGATGACTTGACCCTCCGAGGGAAGGATAATGTCATCGAAGAGATCGTAGGTTTCAGGTGCCAACTGAAGCAGTGAGATGATCATGGTGACATCCATTATATGAACCATCTGCCTCATGAATTTTTAGAAGTACACGTCGAATACCAAAATTTGTATATAACGCTCACTTTGATATCAAAATTTTTCATCGGCTCACTTAAATACCAAATCGAAAAAAAAAAAGATCACTTATGTGCCAATGGCGAGAGATTCCATAAAAAAAAATATATACGTGGCATTTATATTTAAATCATTGCAGTGCCATGTCATTTATAATTTAAAAAATAAATGCATGTGGACTGCACGTGGCAATTTTAATTAGAAAAATCAGTCCATGTGGCAATTTTATTAAAAGAGAAGTCCACATGACAATTCCATTAAAACAATATTCAATCTTAAAAATAAGGTATAAAATAAAATAAAAACAAAAATACCTCGCCGATGCCAGGAATTTTTTATATTTCTTTTAGTTTTTTGCTTTTTTTTTGTTTTTTTACTTTTAGCGTTTTTATTGGGGATTAGGATATTCTAGTGAGCCACTTAGATGCCTTGTAAGATTTACCACAAAACTCACTCTTGTTGGCACTCAAATAATTATTTTTCAAAAAATTGGTACTTAAGTGGAAAAAAAAAATAGCACCAAAGTGGCCATTGTACTTGAACTTTGACACTTCTAATATCCTTCTATCCTTAAGTACCAATAGTAAGAGATTCCCGTCAAAAAAATATACGTAGCATTTATATTTAAAACATTGTAGTGCCACGTTATTTATAATTTCTAAAGCACCATCTATCTCGCATCGTACTCAATGGGTTACCTTACGAAAAAAGAAAAAGAAAAAAAATCGTTTGTTTAGTACGATGAATGAATTTTGAAGAGGATCTAGTATTAATATTATTGTGAATTTTCGGTCTTGATCTCCAAAAAAAAAAGAAAAAAAAAAGAGAAACTGTGAATAAAGGATAGTGTGAAGTGGGGAAGACATCAAGTCGAGGAGGAAGATAAGATGATCCCACATTGAAGTGATAAATAGTGGAAGCATGGGATCATGATAGGGGCGTTAATGCCTTGGTAAAATCCATAATTAAATGACAACTCTGTCCCTACTCTCACCCTACAGTCCTGTCTTCGGCCTTCTCTCGCTTGCATCGACAGAATAATATTTTCTGTTTGGCATAGTCCCCTTCTTTAATATTGAAGTTGTTTTGATTTGCTTTAAAATAAATTGTTTTTTCTTGAAAAAATATATATCTACATACATAAGGAAAAATACTATTTGTACTGTTTTAAGATTTCCCGGAATTTTGCGCCTGATTTCCATCTCTCGTATTCAAAATAATGAAGTAAATAACGTGGATTTATACATACAAAACTAAAAAACCTATCTCGAGGTCGTTCGAATAATATATCCACCGTGACATGATATCACAAAACTTTTTTCGATCTCGATATTAATTGACACACACATACATATATATGTAGTACTAACTATGTTGACTGTGAAGAGAGACAGATGCAGCCTACAACTTTTTAATCAGTCTAAGTACCGTGTTGTTCAAATTAGCCCCCAAAATATTGTCTGGAGAGAGAGGAATTGGTAGAAATGTTGGGAGAATTTGTTGGAGTTGGCGAATACTTCGGGGACCCTTGTTTCTCACACCGGGTATGCCCACATGAGCTTAGGGAAACCAAAGTGTTATCCGACGACATGTGACCCATGCGCGCGGGATGCGGGGGTTCGGGGGTAGCGCCCCCGATACGGGTGTCCCGCTGCCCGGTCAGCGGGCGGGGCTTCCGCTGCTCGGTCAGCGGACGGCTGCCCCGCTCGCCGGTGAGCGGGCGGGGGTTCGGGGGCAGCGCCCCCGAAACCTCAACGGGTTTGGACTTTTATTTAAGTTAACCCATATGTTATGGGCTTAATAGAGGTTTCGCTAGGTTTAGGTTTTTGGGCCCATTTAGGGCATATATATTTTGCTCGTTTTATGCTGATCATTGTAACGAGTTGAGAGGCTGTAAACCGAATATCATAGTGAAAATCTCTTGCAGGACGTAGCCCTATTCTGGGGTGAACCTGGGTAATCTCGTGCGTCATTCAATTTTCTTGATTTCTGTGTGATCGTTCTGATTCGGTGTGCGATAAATCCCATCAGAATTTACCAAAAAAGTCATCAACGGTCGCGCCACATCCCAAAATTGGCTGGATGGACTGAATTAGAACAAATGCAAAAGGTTTATGACTTAATTGTCCCAAAAAATAAAAGAATTGAGACTGAATTGGCACAATTATAGTAGATGTATGACTTTTTTGGTAATTTTTCCTAAAAATATTTGTTACCAAGACAAAATATACCATAGGTTTATGAAAATAAACACAGTATACCATATGATATATGTCCAGTTGATACATATTATGGTTTATTGGTATTTCCCAAATTCTGTCAACCAACTGAATCTTTTTTTTTTTTTTTGCTCTTTAGAAGTAATGCTACACTCCTATCAGGCAAGATTGATTGAAGAAACATAGCAATTCCTTTTCAAGAATTTCATGCGCTTTTCTCAGTCATTTTCATTCTTTATTATAGCATCACTCTTATATCTGTCTCTAATCAACAAAATGAGAGTACTCTTTTGAGTTTATGAGATCCCACATATTCCCTTCCAATTGTTAGTTTTTTCATCATGGGAAGAGCTAATTAGCAGCCCAAATCAAAGAGGGCTAGTAAATTCCATCAAGTTAGGGACTTTTTATGAGCCTTAATCCATATGAGTCCACCAATATGCAATGCATGAAACTTGAAAGCTACAAAAGGGCTAACACATCCATTTAATGAGAAATTTTCCTTTGTATTACATTGAGATAGACATGACAAGTGTTCAACTGAATCCAGTGGTCACTTGGATTAAACCACTCACCGTGTTTTGTTATTAGTATTCGATGCACAACATAACTAAATAGAGCGTAAAAGCGAGAAAGAAGTATATAATTATATCCCGTTAATTTTAAGCTAAGGCTACATCTAGTAGAAGGTTTCATTATAATTAGTACCCCGCAACTCTCTATTACAATCATCAATTACCTATGTAGCACCGATACGACACGGGACACGATACGACACGACACGCCGATACGGCAGTTTTCAAAAAATAGAGAATTCCGACACGCCGGGACACGACATATATTAAATGTGTGTATATATATAAATGATCACTTTTATAAACTCTAAACATCACTATGTCTAAATGTCATAGCTATTTCACATTTGACATTCAGATATAATTGTTTTGCGGTAATGGTGACCCTAAATAGTAGGTTCAAACTTATAAGATCACATCATATTAAAAAAAAAACCATCTGGACGTGTCGGTACGTGTCCCGGATGTGTCGAAGCGTGTCGGACAGATCGATCGTGCCAGACACGGCTATTCTTTTTTTTGGGCCATCCGGACACGCGGCCCCCGTGTCCGGCCGTGTCGCCGTGTCCGACACGCAAAAATTCTTCGGGTAGGCGTGTCCGTGCTACATAGTCAATTACATGAGAAAAATATAATATATAATAGTAGCTATATTCAGCGAGACCCTCATGCTTTCCTATCGATGAGGAGCTTGAATCACAACTCAACAACCATTGATTAGATCTAGTGCGGTTTCACATTTAAATGATATGATAAAATGGGTCATCAGAGGCTCAAGAATTTTGTTAATCGTTGGGCATTGGGCATGATGTATAACTGTAAGTCCTTATTCGCTCCTTTTCCTTTCCACACAATTCCCCACCGGGAATATAGCAATTGTGGCCAATTCCTTTCCTTAAGTCCACGTCAAATATATCTAAGATCTCCCACCACTAAAATGCACATATGAACAACACATGAAGCAACAACACCTTAGGGCAGCATTCGATGGCCAATTCAACATCACCTCTTCCCTCGAGATCCGACTTATAGGAGCTAGAAATTCCAGATGCCAATGCAAGCCAGCCCGATTCGCTTGACGAACTGATCGAATGGTGCATCGGAGGGCTCAGATTCAAGGCAATTCCTCCAAGCCATGCTTGTTTCGCTGGCTTGGTTCTTCGATGGACAATAGGCGTGCATCAGCGACTTCACTGATGCCGAGCTGACGTAGCACTGCACCGGCAGGGCTGGAACAACTTGCGTCTCAAGCTCCGATGTCTACGACGTCCCCGTCGGTTCGTGGGCTTGGGATGGGCCCGCTTACAAGTCCATCGTATCGGAATGGGCCCTCGAGTGTGCACGCTACTTCATCGCGGGCCTACCCACATCATGTTTCTACTTGGGCTGCCTAATAGGTGGTTTTGCATTCCCCACCCTCGCCGAATCCTCTCTTGGCCGGAAGAATTTGCTGGTCCTCTCGTGTTTAATAATGTCACCGGCCGCTCTGGCGACCTCATTTTCCCCCGGCGTTTGGGTCTACTCGGCCCTACGGTTCGTGAATGGGTTCGGACGTGAATCAATCGGCACATGCGCGGTGGTTTTGTCCACGGAGATGGTGGGGAAGAATTCAAGAGGGCTAATTGGGATGATGGGCTTGTTCATCAACACGTTGGGACTACTATCCTTGCCGGCCATAGCATACCGCCTTAGAGATGCTTCATGGAGATATCTCTACGTTGCGACCTCCATACCCGCGCTCATCGACACCTCAGTAACTTTCTTCCTCGTGAGGGAGTCCCCAAAATGGCTCTTCATACAAGGCCGCGACAAGGAAGCCTTGGCGACACTGACAAGATTCACGCCGCCAACAAAGCACAGTAGACTCAAACTGTACCTGTCGAGGGAGCTGCACAAGCAAGAAACGACGAAATCGGGCCTTTACTCTTCCATGAAGCACATCCTCGAACGGCAATGGGCTTCGGCACGGTTGTTGAAGGTGATGGTGCTCGGGTTCGGCACCGGGATGATGGACTACGGAATGTTGTTGGGGGTCGGAAACCTTGGTTTCAACCTTTACCTAAGTGTCACCTTCAACGCCTTGGTAATTCTACGCTCGTACGTGGCTTCCTACTTCTTGATAGACAGATGGAAGAGGAAGAATTCAATACTTAGCTTCACAATGCTTGGTGGGTCACTCAGCATAATTTGTGCAACTGTGGGAAGGGGAAGCTTGTTATAGATAGGGTTTGAGCTGGCCTCATTCTTCTGCACGTGCGTGGCGTACAACGTGCTCTTGATCTACACCATCGAGCTGTTCCCCACACGTGTGAGGAACTCAGCAACATCCATGCTGAGGCAAGCTGCGATACTTGGCGTGCTGTTGGATCCAACGTTGATTTCAGCTGGGAGAGACATAAGGTATTTGACATTGTTAGTGTTTGGGCTGACCATCATTTGTTGTGGTTGTGTGGCTGTTTTCTTGCCAGAGACTTGGGGAGTGGCTCTTTGTGATACATTGGATGAACAAGAACAGAGAATCACCACAAGTTCATGAGAGTGTTTCTTTTAATTCATTTTTTTTTTTACTGAATGTAATAAAAAGAGTTTATGTTCTCATATGTATGAGGCCATGGATAATAACTTGGGGTTGTTTGAAGCTGTTTTTGTCACTTGTGGACACAACACTGTGATAATTTGAGAGGCCCTAAAATCAGAAAGATCACCACATAAAATTCCAATCCGGTTGACATTGACTTAGCATGAACTTGGGAAATTAGTGTAATGATGATAGACTTTCAATTCAGCTTATAAAAAGGGCCTAATTGTCTTTTTTTTAAGGGGTCGGAATCTCATTGTCTTGAATAACCGCACAAGATATATTAGGGCACATTCATAATTCGTATTTAGGACAATGCATGTCAAATTTCAGAACTAATATAGATTTGGGATAGTCTATTTAGGTCACTTAGATTGCATATAGGAATGGTGGGTCTCATAACATGCATGTTAAGTGATGCTTGTCATTTAGCGAATCGCTTGTTGTAGGGTCAACGATTCAATAATCGCATCATGCGCATAAATTTAATGGGTAAAAATACACTTTTAGTGCCAAAATTTTTGTACGAAAATCACTTTAGTGTCAAAAGTTTCAAACAGATCACTTTAGTGCTAACTTTTTCAAAAAACGATAACTTAAATGCCAACTTCTTTTAAAAACGATCAATTCAGTGCTATAGTTGACGTGGCTTGCAGAAAATCCGACACGTGATATTTTTATTATTATTTAAGCTGATGTAGCACATTAGAATTGGCACTAAAGTGATTTTTTTTAAAAGAAGTTGGCACTTAAGAGATCGTTTTAAAAAAAAGATAACACTAAAATGATCTGTATGAAACTTTTGGTACTAAAGTTATCCTTTTATCTTTGACTTGGCACTAAAGTGATCCGTTTGAAACTTTTGGCATTTAAGTGATCTCCGTACACAACTTTTGGCACTAAAAGTGTACTTTTCCCAAATTTAATGTCTTACAACATCGAAGAGCTCAAGGACTAGAACATGTCAGCGTCATGAATTATTCCATGCATTTAAAATTTCTTTCACATTTAATGTCTTTTCCAGATGAAAAAAGCTATTTTCACATGAGAAAAAATTAAAGTATTTTATAAATGAACATTTTTTTTTAATATAAGCACACATCTATTCAGACCACCCACTTTTAGTTTTGTCGTGAAAAGGAGGAAGATCGGAAAAATTATTCAAAAAAAAAAATCCTCAATCCATTATAAATGTATCAATTAAGTACTAAACCTTTTGAATTTATGCAATTCAGTATATCCGGCCAATTTTTTCCTGCCGACCGGCACTAACGTGAACTTTTATAAATAATATCTTAATAATTATTTAAAATTTTATAATTTCACGCCCTCGATAGATCTGGCCAAGCAACGGCGCCGCAACCCTTGCCACCTCGCCCGATCTGCGAGGGTCGTGACTGCCTCGCCCGATCTAGGAGAGCGACGCTGTAGCAGTCATCTCCCAGACCCGGCGAGGGCCACAAAGCCCTTGCCGACCCTAAGTGTTGCGAAAACAATTAAAGAAAAGAAAAAAAAAATCATAAACGTTTCAAAAATATTATTAAAAAATTATTTCAAAGAAATGCACATCAACGTCGGCTAGCCAAAATTGGTCAGATGGACTGAATTGGCCCAAGTGCAAATGGTTTAAGACTGAATTGATTAAAAAAAAGGTTTAAAACTAAATCGGTACAATTGCAACACGTTTAGGACCTTTTTAGTAATTCTCCCTAGGAAAGTCTATCCCAAATTTAAAAGAGCAAATAATGGACCATTTGTTGTTATAATCAATCTTTAAATGAAAAAAAAAAGTTTTTTGACTTACACTTTATACTTAGATCTTGATATCATGAAATTCGATTTTTGGCAAAAAAAAAAGTATAAGAATTTGTTCGCACAAAGAAAATATATACATATACACGACCTTTCGACAAGAAGAATATATGCGCACATTATCGACATATAGCCAGGATTGAGATCAAGCAATGGCGAATTCGACGCCGCTCCTCTCGGAGTTAGGAGTTCTAAACAGTGACGAAGTAAACCTCCAAACGCCGGACGAGATGATCGAGCGGTGCGTCTGTCGGGTTCGGTTGGAGGCAGCTCCTCCAAGCCCCGCTCGTCTCCTCGACCTGGTCCTTCGATGGACAACCGGTGTGCATTAGCGACTACAGCAATGCCCGAACCACATGCGACTCGGCCGGGAACGGGACTTTCTACAATTCCATCATAACGGAGTGGGGGCTCGAGTGCGCGATCTCCTTCATCACGGATCGCCCGGCCTCATGCTTGCACTTGGGCTGCCTGCCACCTGTTGACACCTGATTTTTGACCAAGTCTTTTTCAGTTTTATTTTTGAAAAAATCACAAAAAATTCATAAAAAGTCAAAAAATTACAAAATCAACTTTGGTGGCCTTGTCCAAGCCCAAAGAACCATTCTTGACCAAAAAATAATTTTTCATATTTTTCACATTTTTTTAGTATTTTTAGAAAATAGGAAAATACTAGAAAAATCAACAAAAATACAATTTGAGGTCACAAAAATATGGAAAAATATCCAATATTTTTCCTTTTAATCCCTTGTATTTTTTACCTCGCAAAAAATCCAAAATCAGATTCAATCTTAGGTGTTCCTTTGTAGCCCGCACCATTGAATTTAAGAAAAAAATACCAATTGAGTCTTTTAATTTGCCATTTTGGCATTTTTTAAGATCTTGACATTCAATCTAACTGTCCCCTATTTCAATTTAGCCCAATTGTTTTCGCAATTTGCTCAATTGCACGGATTTGACAAAATTACATACTAAAATTGCATTTTAGTCCTTGAAATTAAGCATAATTGAAATTATTTTCAATTCAAGGGCTATCATTGCAAATTAAACATGTTACCCAATGGATTTCACCATTTTAAATCGATTTGAACAGGTGGTTTGACTCAATTTGATCATTTGCACCCTCAATTACACGATCCCCAATTTCCAATTAAATGAAAATTTGGGGGTTTTGTAGAAATTGATGAAAACTTTTGGGCAAAACCACATTTCTAGATAGAATTCATGTTCTAGATTCGATTTTGAGGTTCAATTGCAAAATTTTTCCATCAATTTGGGATTAATTTGAAAAATCCTGTTCGGAACCGGTTCAGACCGGTCAGACCGGCGGTCGAACCGGTCCAGAACAGTGTCATCTTCCCCGCTGAGCCTCCGTGCAGATGAACAATGACTGACTAAGTTTCCAAGCCCAAATTGAAGGTCAATTCGCAACTAATTGAAAGAGGAATGGTGGGCGTTTTGTTCCTCTCATCTTCCCCCGTCGATTGACATCGACGGCACTATCCGACGTCGCCGGAGGAGGGAGCAATCGGCCAGTCAAACCTTCGGACCTGCAAAAGTCAACAAAGGCAAAAACAGCTCAAATCCTTGCCAAATTCGTGCGAAATGAAGCTCACCGCGGAACCAAAAGGGACTGAGCGAAATGCCCATCTTCCCCGACTTCGTTTTGACCCAATTGCACGTGACTACACGTGCCAAACCAAGTCAGTTGGAGATCCACCGTTCGGCGCCAAAAATCAAACAAGCTATATAAGCTAACAGGCCTTCGCGAAGAGGGGTGGGATTCAGTTCGAGGGGAAGAAACTGAATTGAGAGAGAGAAAGAGCTCACCTTCCCTCGCGGTGGTCGAAGGTTGGAGCTCAAAATTGCAGAGCGCCGGTTGGGCCTTCCGAGGCAAAACCAAAGCTCCACGAGGTCGCCGAGAGATCGCCCGAAGTCTCCTGAAGCGATCGCCGCCGGCCGCGCCCAGTGAAATCGCAAGAACAGGTGAGTCTCAGTCCCGAGTTTTTCTTCAAGCTTTCATGGCGATTCGCGCATTCCTTAATCATTCATACAATTAGTGTGTGCCTTTCGTTCCTTGGACATCACTGACCATGTTCGCGTCTTGATTTTGCATCGATTTCGTTCACAACCCCTGAATCGAGTCTTCACACTTGACCTCCACAGCCGATTCTTGCCCAGCCAAACCTGGGTCGAACGGGCTCAATCGGAGCCTGAGGTAAGTCTCCTGAACCTCCTGCCATGTTAATCCGTGAAATAATTGATCTGATTTAGCGTAACCTGTGCGATTGAGTCTCCATGGCCGTACTCGGCAGTTCGCGCGATACTCTCGATTCTGCAAGTAGGTTGCCTCGATTCTAAGATATGTTAAGATAGAGATGATTGCGAATCGATTCCCGTCAGTTTCATGAGATTTCATCGAGAGTTCATCGTCAGATCATCATCGGAGAACTACAGCCGTCCATTCCGCCGGAGTCGCGAGGTTGAAGACGAAGCTGACATGGTGCGGTCAACTAGTCAAATGTCCAGATGTCATCCCATGATTAGTCCACGTGTTAGCCCAGTCAGCATGGCCGTTGAGTTTGTTATTCAAATAAAAGAATCCAACGGCCGAGAATAATCGAATCTAATAAATGGTGACCGTCCGATTAGAAATTAGGATTATTCGAAAATGATTTTAATTGTAAAATCAATCAGAATAAGAAACGATGCCGTTTAGAGGAAGGATTAGGTGACGTCGTTTTAGGTTAATGAAAATAGACGGCTCAGATCAGGTTCCACGTTCTAATCGTGGCCGTAGATTTAAGTAATTAGATCAGACGGCCCTGGTCGAGCCTCCATTCAATCTGAGCCGTAGGTTTCAGTAAGTCAATCCGAAGACCCTGAGTCAGCCACGCGGCGCAATGAAGGCCGTTAGATCAAATTCGACAATTCAAAAATAAAAAGCATCAAACGGCGTCGTTTTGGTCTTCGATTTCACGGATCCGGGTCTGGGCCGGGTTCCGACCCGAGTGGGTCGGGTCGACCCGACCCGAATAATATTTTTTAAATAAAAAAAATCAGAAAATGATTTTTAAAAAAAAATCAGAAAAATCCTAGAAAATCCAAAAAATGCTAAGAAATTCCAGGAAATTCCAAAAAAAAAATAGAAAAATTGTGGAAAAATCCTAAACACTCCAGAAATCCCCAAAAATCGAGGATTGACCAGAGACAACTGGTTAACCCTATTTTTGGGGTTTCTTATCCGTTCTTCCGAGACTTGACGATATTACCCTTTAGGGGTAAGTCGCCTCTGCTGCATATGCGTGGTAAGGCCGATAATGCCAAGGTAAGAATTAGGGTCGGGTAGGCGACTAATTCTTAGGTTTGGGTTTTCGAGTCCCGCCTCTTTTCTCAAAATGTCGATTTTCCCCTTTAATGGGAAAATCGTCTTTCTTGTCTCAATCGAGTTCTGAAAATTGCTTGAAGTTAGGATTTGGGTCAGGTGGACGACCAACCCTAATGTTTGAGATTTTCAGTTCTCATCTTTGTCCAAAATGACGACTTTACCCCTCCAAGGGTAAAATCACTTTTAAATTCCAGAAAAATCCTAGAAATTCCCGAAAAATAGGAAATGGATTGGATTGATGGCCAATCCTATTTCCCCTATCTTGTGACTTCCCAATTTGTCTAAAATGACAGATTTACCCTTTTAAGGGTAAATTTTCCCGAATTATTCAAAATTACGATTCTGCCCCTCATGGGCGAATCATGTCCAAATCACTCCTAAGCCTTGATTGATATTTCTCTAGGCTAATAGGGCCTAATTAGGGATGCCATGCTGATTTCATGTGTTTTATCCGCATGTACTGGATCCTTGATTTGCGCACTTATTTCTATTTTTGGTTGTTAGTGATAGGATAGTATTTCCCATCTGCATGAACTCCTAGATTTAGGATCTGTACCCCATTCATCTGTATGAAATCCTAGGATCAGATAAACCATTCAGCTTAGGTACCGAAAGGGCGTCAACTCTGACAGTTGGCGTAACTAAGTCCCCGAACCCATTTCTCTGGTTTCCGCAGAATCGAATAGACCGCTCCCAACTATTCGATAGGGTTTCCGATCGTACCCTCCACGAAACGATTGGTGGCGACTCCTTGGCATGTACACTCTTCACATGTCACTAGACCACACTGAAGGTCGACCACGTATATCCAGCAGTTGCGATTTGGGAAATGGGCCTTGGGAGAGGCCCGCGTCCGATCCAGCCAGCGATCGGGCGGCCCATTAGCCCGCTCCGCGCCTTGTCGAGCTCGGGAGAGGGTCGCGACACCACCCTCGCTGATCAGGCAGCCCGGAAAAAAGTAAATTATCTTTTATATGAAGTGGTTTTAAATGGACTTCGGAAGGTGATTCTGGTCGCAAAAGTAAATTATTATTTTTATTATTTTATTTTTTTTAAAGATGTTTGGAACCAAAACAATAAGGATGACTTCGGGAAATTTAGCACAATGGGACAAAATAAAGATCGGAGGGAATAGTTCTTTTGTTAGAATGCAAAATACTTCTGTGGCTTCTGATGTAATTATACAAACCGATCGAACCAACTTTTATAGAGGTTGGAGGTACGACAACAAATTAAACAGTTTGAGAAAAGAAACAAACGAAGCACACAAGAACATTAAATGTAATCCATGCTGGAAGAAAAACTGAGCACCAAAATCTACGAAGTATGAACATGTCTCACAAGATCAAAAGGAGACCATAGATGAAGATGGCTTCTTTTATTTTTACTACTCATGAATAGTTCCGCAAAAAATCTTAGTCTTCTTTCTCCTTTTCTGACGCCCACCATGAATCGCGCTCAGCCGATTCGTTTTTATTCTTCTTCTTGAGGCGCCCACCCTAAATCAAGGCCACCAACATCCAAATCTAGAAACTGCAGCAAACGTGCTCAAATTCAAAAATCAATTTTATATTTTTCAAACAAATGAGACAACGAGGGTCTAAGTAGCGCTCAATGTCATTCTGTTTATCCATCGAAACATCTTATTTTACTTATAGTTTGGCAAATTACTAAGTCATGGATTATCCAGTGGGCATGGAAAGAAGACATGACTAGCATTTTATTTGTAATGTCAATAAGAGAAATACGTGCAAATCATTAAGGATGATCGGTTCCAGGATGGATGATTCTCACTCTAGAACCGAAAACCCGTTAGGGACCGGTTCCGTAAAATGTGAACCGTGAACCACCCGCTCGTTTCATGGATCCATCTGAAAATCGAACCACCGATCCGGTCCGATTCTTGATTGGATTCCGGTTACGGTCCTATCGAGCACTAACATCAATTAAAAAAAGAAAAGGGAACCAATCCCTAGCGGTTGAAGGAGGAAACATTTCAATAATGCAAGATAACAATGGGGAAAACGATTTAGTATCATTACCCCATGGAAAATTTTCAACATGTAAGATAACAAGTATCGCAAAATTTATTTCAAGAGAATATACATTTGTATTTTATAAAAGGACCAGTTTAATTCGGTTGGTTGGATGGTTCCCACCCGAAATCGAAAACCGAACCAATACCCGTTGGATGGATCATATTTTTTTTTCTCACCCCTACAAATCACGGACAAGAGGGGGCGAAAATGGGATCCGAATCGCCTAGCCTTCAAGCTTGAAGGTTAGGGAAGGTTTGGTTCAATCCCATCCGTCTGTTGATGGAACGGACGGATGGGATTGAACCAAATTGCGGCTGGTTTTTTTTTTTTTTTTTTTTTTTTCGGGTCACTTTTTTTGGCCATCAATCCCATCCGTCCGTTCCATCAACGGACGGATGGGATTGAACCAAACCTTCCTAACCTTCAAACCTGAAGGTTAGGAGATTCGGTTCCGCGAAAATGGGTGAGTACCTAAGATACACGCCACCTGTTAGAAAATTTAACCAAAAATCTCTTAAGCTAATAGGCGGAGAGGGAACATACGATGTAAGGAGCACATAAACACCCACGTGTGAACCGAGTTAAGAGGGGCGGGTGGAGTTTGACTGACAAAGATTGATGCACACACGAAAGATGAGCAGACGGGAAGAGGAAGAACCTGATTATGATGACGTGTTAGATTTTGTGAGGTAATTGTCAATTGCTCTAAAACTTTTAAGGTGTTAGATGTTAGATGATGACGTGCCTTTACCCCTAAATATTCCAACACCGCCTGAGATTGAGGCTACTGATGTCGGTCATAACCCACTTATGTTACATGACAGAATACAAAACACAGAGAATGTAGAGAAAAAAAAATAGAAATCTCTCAAGAAACATTCATCAGTTGTCAGCCTATTCTTGTCTTTCATAAATGAGTCGACTCACCGTCAGATGCTGACCATTGATAAACGGCAAATGTTGATGTCAAAGATGGAAGCCCAAAAAATGTAGCAGTAGTAATTGCCACATTCAATAGGCTATTATACTGCAAAATAAAGAAATTGAAAAAAAAAACTGCCATTTTGTTTGTATTTCCAAAAGAAGATGACATGATTAAGTCAGTAAAACAGGTTAAGAAAAAAACATACGACAATTTTTGAAGTAATTTACAGACGATTGACATTGATACTTGCAAGTTATTAAGTTTGTCGGCGCGAGCAAAGCCGGACGACTTGATCCGTCGTTCTCAAAGCGATAACTTGTATCGATATACGATGTATTAGGTGGGGGCTAAAATTGAGCGTCTACCCTCTAATACTATGTGTGCTTGGACCCCTCGATACTTAATGTCGACCCGTCTTAGAAGGACTTGATTACAAGATCGGGGAAAATTACCAAAAAAGTCCTAAACCTATTGCAATTGTGCCGAACCAGTCCTAAACTTATTTTTTTTTGCCGATTCAGTCCTAAACCTTTTACAATTGTGCCAGTTAAGTCCATCCGGCGAATTTTGGCCGGCCGGCGCTGACGTGGACACCGGCCGGCCGGTAACATAATATTTTAATAATATTTTTATTCTATTTTTATTCTTTTTCGAATTTTTAATTTTATTTTACATTTTTATTTTCTTTTTGTTTTACATCCCACGCTCAGCCCACCCCCGTCTGCTTCTCTCTCCTCTCCTCCTCATCTTCTTCTTCTCTCTCTTCTCCGCCTCACCCAGATCTGCACTCTTCCTCCTCCTATTCTTCTTCATGAGATTCCATGGCGTCCTCTCACCCTTCCATCTTCTTGCAGCGACAGCCAAAGCAACGGTCGGCCTCGCCAAGGGCCTGCGAGGCGGAACGTCGATGGCAAGGTTCGCCTCGCCAACCCAGATCTGGCGAGGTCGAGCCTCGCCAGAGATACAACCTCTCGACCTCGCCGGGCGAGGCACGGCAAGAGGAGCACTGCAGGTGAAGGAAAAGGTAAGATTTACGCTGACAGAGTTGTAATCGAGGGAGAGGGAGTCGATTGTGAGGCTGTGGCGAGCCTGGGGCATCCCTGGTCGGCGACGTGCTCTGACGTCGTTTTCGCGCCCCCCTCGCCGGCCTTCAATTCCGAGTCGGAATCCGATGGTTCCAAATGGGCTCGCGATTCTGAAGATATCGTGGAAGTCGGAGCTCCTGGTGGTGCGGAATCGGGGCTGGATATCCATTCGGATCGGCGCGAATCGATTTCCGAGTCCATCCAATGCGCCGCAGCTGATGAGGTGGATCCGCGATGCGCTGGATTGCGAGTGGTGAGCATCGATTCGGATTCGGAGTATTTGGAATCCGAGAATTTTGACTCGTTCGTCTTGTAATCTCAGAGGAACCTCGTTGAGGAGCTTGAGTGGGAAGAGGTCAGCGAGCAAGCGACGAAAACTAGGGTCCCGTCGGGATGGGTGACTTCAGTAACGGTGTACGTGTCCCCGAAAGAGAGAGAGGATCGGGGTAATCGGAGTCGTCGGAGCAGCTGAGGCCGAGCCCTACATAGTCGCAGTGCACTGAGGCGTCGGTACCTGGAACTCACGAAGACGAAGAAGAAGATGAGGCGGAGAGGAGAGAGAAGCAGACGTGAGTGGGGCTGAGGATGGGGAGCAAAACAAAAAGAAAATAAAAATGTAAAATAAAATATAATAAAAATAGAAAAATAATAAAAATAATAAAAATAATATTAAAATATTATGTTGCCGGCCGGCCGGCGTCCATGCCAGCGCCGGCCGGCCAAAATTCGCCGGATGGACTTAACTGGCACAATTGTAAAAGGTTTAGGACTGAATCGGCAAAAAAAATAAGTTTAGGACTGATTCGGCACAATTGCAATAGGTTTAGGACTTTTTTGGTAATTTTCCCACAAGATCGAGATAGTTTGCAAATAGGAAATTGACAGGTGCAATCGAAGTAACTCCAAAAGACGAATTTAACATGAAGTTAGTGTTAGCGTGTGGAGCCAAAATTATCATTAAGGATCTTTAGGTTAAAAGTTATACCTTTTATATTAGCGATGTAAAGGTAGTAGCCGTCATAAGAGTAGAAAAAAGAAACGCAAAATGGCGAATAGAGAGAAAAAGAAAAAGAAAAAGAAAAAGAGAGGCCATGACGGTATATATTTTTTAGTGTTCTCAATCTCTTTATGCCTCGATCTTGTGTGAATATCATCAAGTGTAATATTACTTTTTTCGAAAACTAGTGGATTCGCAGAGTGCTTCTGCACAGAGACATAGCCCAAGTTTGATAGAACTTCGATAACAAATTCTCTGTTGTGTTCTTCTGATTTTGTTATTTTTTATTATTATATTCTGTTAGTGTAGATTATTTGCTTGAATTATTTTTTGAAATCAATGAGCAATTCCTAACAATTAGATAGGAAAAATTTGGGCTACTACCCAAAAAAATCTCCAACTTTAGCCCATGTCCCAATTATATCCATTTTTTTTTGTCTCATAAAAAATCCCCAATTTTAGCCTATGTCCCAAAGAAGTTGTTGGATTTTTTCATTGAAGATTTGCTGAGGCGTTATTCATTAACGGTGTGGAAATGTCGCGTAGAATTACCTAACGGTGATTATGAATGGAAGGCTAATGACGGTAGAATTGAGAGGAAAGTAAAAGTTCGGGATTTTTTATGAGACAAATATAAGTTTTGGAATAATTGAAATAAATGTCAAAGTTTGAGTTTTTTTTTTTAGTATTAGACAGGTAGAATTGGATAGAAGCTAAAGTTGATGATTTTTTTTTCAATTGAAACAAAAGTAAAAATTGAAGGTTTTTTATGTGACAAAAAATATTTTCGGACATAATTGAGATACATGCTTGAGTTTTTTTGGTTATTGGGCCAGAAAAATTTCTCGAGTTAAAGCTTTGAGACTCCATCGTGTCCAGTCACATCGTTTTTCCCAAGCAAAGTAAAAGAAAATTTTGGCCTTGAGAAAATCGTTTCACTTAAAGAGGAACTTTCAGAAATGGGTTAATCATCTAAATTAGTTTGTGCGAACAGTATATTCTGAATACGCATTGGCTTTAAATTCATGCGGTGACCATCCATATTAGATCGTGGCCAACTGCTTTACTTGGTTAAATCAATCAATATCCTTCCTGTGTATACAAGACCTTCCACCCCCGCAAGAATACATCCGCCCGTTATTAACATAGAGCCAGGGTTGAGATCAAGCAATGGCGAATTCATCGCCCATCCTATCGGAAACCGAATCGCCCGAGCCGGGAGTTTTGAACAACGACGAGATAGGCCTCCAAACGCTGGACGAGATGATCGAGTGGTGCATCGAGGGGTTCGGCTGGCGGCAATTTCTTCAAGCCCTGCTCGTCTCCTTGGCCTGGTTCTTAGATGGACAACAGGCCTGTATTAGCGACTACAGTGACGCCGAAACCATGTGCGACTCGGCCAGGAACGGGACTGTCTACAATTCCATCATAACGGAGTGGGGGCTCAAGTGCGCGAGCTCCTTCATCACGGGCCTCCCGACCTCATGCTTCTACTTGGGCTGCCTGATTGGTGGCTTCGCGTTTGCCACACTCGCCGACTCCTCTCTTGGCTGAAAGAACCTTCTCGTACTCTCGTGTTTGATTATGTCGTTGGCCGCCTTGGCCACCTCGTTCTCCCCCAGCCTCTGGGTTTACTCGGCGTTGCGGCTTGTCAGTGGGTTCGGGCGAGCGTCCATTGGCACGAGCGCGCTGGTCCTGTCGACTGAGATAGTTAGGAAAAAGTCGAGAGGACTCATTGGGATGATTGGCCTGTTCTTTGGAACATTAGGGTTATTATCCTTGCCTGCCATAGCATACCTCCTCAAAGATGCTTCGTGGAGATACCTCTACGTTTCGACCTCAGCACCTGCCATCTCATACTGCCTCCTCCTCTTCTTCTTCGTCCGCGAGTCTCCCAAATGGCTCTTCATGCAGGGCCGCGAGGATGAGGCCATGGCCATACTGAGGGATATCACGCCGCCGACAAAGCACCGCAGGCTGAAGTCGTACCTATCAAGCTTTCCCCACAAGCAAGAAACCACAAAACTCGACCTCTACTCCTCCATCAAGGACCTATTTCGGAGGCGGTGGGCGCTGGCCCGGTTGGTGAAGGTCATGGCGCTTGGGTTCGGCATCGGGATGATGTACTATGGGATGCTGTTGGGGGTCGGAAACCTAGGATTCAACATCTACCTAAGCGTCACCTTCAATGCCTTCCTAATCATACCATCCTACTTTGCGTCCTATTTCTTGCTGAACGGATGGAATAGGAAGAGCGCAATTCTTGGCTTCACAATGGTGAGTGGAGTCCTAAGTGTGGCATGTGCTTTTGTGGGGAGTGGGGGGTGTGGAAATAGGGTTGGAACTTGCCTCTTTCTTCTGCACTAGCATGGCTTACAATGTGCTCGTCATCTACACCATCGAATTGTTTCCAACAAGCGTGAGAAATTTGGCGACATCGATGATGAGACAAGCCATCACACTTGGTGTTCTGCTCGATCCGATGTTGATCTCGGCCGGCAGGGAAATACCCCATTTGACATACTCAGTGTTCGGAATCGCGATCATTTTTTTGCGGGCTCGTGGCGCTTTTGTTGCCGGAGACAAGAGGGACGACACTCTCCAATACCATGGATGAGCAAGAGCAGAGAGATTTTGCAGTGAATAATTCCTGATTTCTATAGTCCTTTTTCTCAGTATATTTGATTATTGCCAAGGTGATTGTTTTGTTGAAAGATGGGTTGGTGTTGTATGTAAGTAATTTTGACTGGTTGTGAAATGATCAATTTGCGTGCATAATTTAATGAGAAAATTCACCTCAGGTTATAAGAAAGCTGGTCTTATACAAGATTGCTATCATTCATATCGACAAATTAGAAGAACCACATTAGTAGCCAATCGTACGCCTAATCCATACATGCAAGCATTAAACGTTTGATATGTTAACCTTAACACTAGCTCAATGAGGAAAGAACCAATGTGAAAGCGTGATAAGAACATGAGATGAGAAGAGTCGATTATATTGAAAACCCACGACAAAGGAAGAAGCTATTGGGGTCATGTACTTGATCATATATAAAAAATAAATAAAAAAAATGATGGCAATTATTATCGTTGGCATATTTGAATTTGCCATCATGTTTTTTCGTGCAATCATGTTCAAGTGCATCACGCGATCAGCTGACACGACTCGCATGGCATCATAGACATGTTATTGAGCAGATAAGAATAGGAAGAGAATATTGATAATTTTGGAATTAGCGAATATTTCGGGGACTCTTGTTTTTCACACCGGGTACGCCCATGTGGACTTAGAGAAACTAAAGTATTACCCGACGACATGTGACCTATGCGCGCGGGACGCGGGGGTTTGGCGACAGCGCCCCCGACACGAGTGTCCCGCTACCCGGTCAGCGAGCAGGGTTTTATTTAAGTTAACCCGTATATTGTGGACTTAATATAGATTTCGCATAGGTTTAGGTTTTGGGCACGTTTATGACATATATATTTTGCCCGTTTTTTGCTGATCATTGTAACGAGTTGAGCCCTATTCTAAGGTGAACCTGGGTAATCTCGTGCGTCATTCATTTTTTCTTGATTCTTTGTGTGATCATCCGATACAATTGCGATAAATCCCATTAGATAATGTTTAGAAACATCTAGGGCCACGGACTCTACCTCATGGTCGTTCTGAAGCCTCTTTTACCTTGTGGACTCATTCTGGTAATTTTTTGAGGGGATTTGAGAAGCTGACAATATAACAAAATATCAGTGCCAGCTCAACCACAAGTTTGGGACCCATCTATAATCTTATACCTAGTATACCACCATTATATTGTCATGCTAACAAGACCCTTTTGGGAGGCTCCAAAATGAGGAAGATGACCAGGAATGATGCAAGATCTAATTGAGAAAGACTTGGCATGGATTTTAGAGGAGGAGGAAGAGATGGGACCTATGAACATCTATATGTTATGTGGGATGTGATCTCTCTCTCTCTCATTTTCCTTTTAGAGGTGAGCATAATTTCAGAATAAAATTTGAAATCTAGAGCAGGGCTGGTTAAGAACTTGTCTTGTTCCAGATTTCAAGGCATGGAAAGTAGGTACCGGGTTCCGACAAGTAAGTGCCCGGTTCCAAAATTGGGCAACATCCTGAAAAAACTAAGGGGTAAAACCATGAAAACAATAAGGCAAGCGGGGCCCTCATTTGGGCGAAGATCCTCCCGCCCCCACCGGGAGTTAGCCAGGCCTACAACGGCTCACCCTAGGCGGTGCATCTCCGTCACATGACGTTTGAAAGTAAGAGCAGACCCACAAAAAAAAAAGCCAAAAGTGAAATGCCAACCACGTGCTTCCCCTCGCCCCCATCTATCAAAAGTTCTGGCGACCAAATCGACATAATTTTCTTACTGTGCTAAACAACAACTCAATACCCTAAAAATCCTTAAATTTTGGTATTTGTGATAATTATATCCAAAAAAAAATTTGTTTCGTAAAAAAACTCCAACTTTTACTTTTGTCTCAATTTTATCCCATAGATACTAGAGCAGCTACATCCCTTATGAATATTAAGGTACTCCCAGAAGAATTATGAACGCCTTCTTCTTTGGTGACGGTGGTGGTGGAGGTTTTGGTCAACCTGGATAAGAAGGTGGTGGCATAGTGTCAGTAATCTGAGAGGGCTTATGTATTGCCATTTTCCACTATCTTCGTCATGGGGTCCTACAATTACAGATTACTGGGGCACCTCAGACTTGTTACTGTAGCTACTACTCTCTATGACCAAATGATCTACAGAGATTGGTTTTAGCATTTTCATAAAAATCTGATTCTTACTTATACTTAATATTCAATATTAATAGAACGAATTAGTGTTTTTTTTTTTTTAAGAAAACGAATTAGTGTTTATCGACCTAGTGCCAAAAAATTCCTCAACTTTAGCATATGTCACATATTATATTTAAAACTTTTTTTATCTCATAAATGACCTTCAATTTTACTTTTGTCCCAATTTTACCACTGTTAGACTTCCATCTATAATCATCATTAGTTAATCTTATGTGGCATTTTTACTTTATTAATGAATTATACCATCAGCAAAGCTGGCATGAAAAAATTTTAAACTTCTCTTCTGTTATTTGCTTCCCCTACATATTGCCGAAAGATATATAATCACTTAAGACGGCGCGTTTCATATTCTCTTCGGCACTCAACAGCCCAAAGAATGGCTAGACATGGAGATATTCTGACGAATTATTTAAAATCTCGTCACCCTTGAAACTTACTGTTTCTAAATTTTGAAAATTCATTGGTAAATTTGGCGAGAAAATTCGAACCACATATGATTAACTAGCGGTGATTATGAACAGAAGGCTCGACGGTGGTAAACTTAAGATAAAAGTAAATTTTTGTGTTTTTTAGTAAATAAAAAAAGAAGTTTTGGATATAATTGAGACAAAAGTAAAAGTTTGGGGTTTTTTATGTGATAATTTTTTTTGGATATAATTGACACAAATGCTAAAGTTAGAATTTTTTTAGAATATTATATCGATATATAATAGCAGAATGATACCCATAACGGTCACTTTCTATTCATATTGTGTTAAACATGCTATTTTGTGGGTGATCCTAGTTCCTAACATGTTCAGGTACATCAAAATACACCCAACTAAAACATGCGAGACAGGTCACACAAAAGCCTGTAAAAAGTATTCAAGAAAATCAAAACATAAATCTGTCTTGTCACGAGGTAGCACAATATATCTGTACAAGATCCCCATAGAAACTCAATCGGGATTACGCCCTAGAGATGTTCGTTTTATCGGATCTATCCCTAAATGAACTTCATAAACAAGTAGAAGTTTGCTTGCTTAACCAACGTACCCAGCTGTTCTTTACGGCTAAGCAGCTTCAAATTGAACTTGACAAGAGATTGGATTCCACTTTTTGCACCATCGCCTCTTCCGGTTACACGAGTCTCTTCCAGCATTCTTGTCCCCGCCGGGGAATTCTGTGTTGAAGAAGCGCTTGCCCCCAAGTGTGGCAGAAAAAGAGTTGGGGGATCTCGACATAGAACTAGCGGCAGAAGTAGTCACGGAAGGGAAGGACGATTGTGTTCTTGGTAAGTGATGCTGCATAAAGTTCTGACATTTATGACGTCTATAAGAAAAATCATGAATTTCAACTTGGTAAATAAATTTGGATTTCTAAATATTTAAGTGACAAAAATTAGATTCTTCCGAGACGTTGGCAAAAAAAAAAAAATCGAGCTAGAATAGTCGAGTCGTAATATTAATATTCTTCGCGCTTGCTCTAGCCTTCACCAAACCCTAATTGCGAGATTTCTAAATTTTCTCTTAATTGGAGCGTCAGTAGTTTTATTTACCCCGATTAGCGAAATTATCGTTTTGCCCTCGATTTTTATGAGTATAAAACAAAATTATTTATATGTAATTTGATTTTTTTTTAGTGGAAACCCAGCCCACCCTGTTTCTTTTTATTTTATCCATCGACCATCCCACTAAGTACAACCGCTTCTAATTTTTAATTATTTAATTATTTTTTATTCTGCGCAAAGATGTAGGCAATTGTTGTTGACCTTTCCACCATTTTACAAAAATGGATCAAACTTTCAACACGCTCTGCTGCAAAATGCAGCACACGAGAGAAAACACAATTAATGAAGAGAGGAAGAAAGAGAGAGTGGGAGATGACGCATGGCTGCACAGAAGGAAGACCAGAGGGAACGTGGGTAATTAATGAATGACGAGAGGTGGCTCTGCAACCTGTCATGTCGTTTGCATGGCTCCCTCCTCTCTCTCTCTACCCTTTATCTCTCACAGTCACACCACCACCTGGCCAACCCATTCTCTTCTCTGATCCCCAAACCCACCTTCGCTCGCCTCCCTCTTCGTCCCCACACCCTTGCCTTCTCTTCTAACCCTCCGCTCAGAACCAGAACCAGAACCAAAACTAGACCCAGAAGCTCGATTCTTCTCAGCCCGACAAAAAATCATTCGCCAGCAGGAAGGACGCGAATGCCGGGTCGGAGACCAGTTTCCTCAGGGACCGTCCGAGCGGAGCGAGCGTCAATGGCAGGAATGAGAGGATTGGGGTTGTGATCGAGGATGAGATAGAGCCTGCTGTGATATGGGAGAAGAGGATTCAGGATGTGGAGGCAGAGCAGAAGAGGAGAGTGGTGACTAGCCCTGGGTTCAGCTTCTCGGCGCCGGCCTCTTGTTCCCTTACTATCTTGGGGTCGCACAATTCCTCATCTACAAGGGCTATATCAAGGTTAACTTTTTAATTTCTTTCGCAAAGCTGGGTTACTTTGGTCCTCTGTTATATTTTTCTTGGCTGATTGGACATAAAAAAATGATATTCAAAGTGTGCTTATTGGAAGTCTGAGTTAGGTTTCAAGTTTGTGCTGGCTTATGTCTTGGTTAGTTCTACCGTCTTCATGGGTTTGGTGTGCTCCTGTAACTAATCGTTACAATGAGGAGAGTATGCTTGCTGATCGTTTGCAAGATGATCCTCTTAATCGGCTTGATGTGCTCGTAACGGATCAGGACAATGAGGAGAGCATACTTGGGATTGGTTCAATCTGTAGCCCTGTCTGTATTTTCAGCGGGCGCCTTCCTTTTATTTAAACTGATATGGGCGTTTACATTGCAATACCATGTACCTTCAAGTTAAGGTATATAGCAGATACGTTTCTCAATTCCTATCTCGCATTTGAATTCAGTTCCTGGCCCAAATGGCATGAAACTATTGACCGAATCTATTATTTACTCCCACTAGTCTATAAAATTCATGTGAATCTGTCACTTCTCCTAAGTCCGATATGTCACTCTTCGAATCCTATAGCTTCTATCACGATGGTTTGTGTGTTGCAATGTAACAATTTCATAGTAAGTTGCTAGCATAAGCTTATTATTTATGGCTTATCATTTATGGGTGTACATGACAATTTCCACGACATTATTAATTCGTCATGGGCCTCCTAACTACTTAATGAATTAATAGGGATTTGTTGATATTATCTCATGGGAAAATGAGGTACTTTAGCAAATCTTTTCTCATGATTCATTTTAAAGCATCCTTTTAAAGTTAACTTTTTCTCTTTCTTTATTCCTATATATTTTTTGTAACTAATAGCTTCCCTAGGCGTTGCATGGGTTGCCATGTGCTTGTGACATCACTTGTCTACTTAGTGACTTTGTCTTCAACATTAACTATGTTCTTTTCCATCGTTAGTCTTCAATTACGTTAACTATGCTCCATTCCATCTTAGGAAACCACACCATTGGCTGGTTCAACAGCTGGCGCCATAACATGTGCAGTGATTGCATCTGGAGCCAGCATGGAAGAGGCTTTCATGGCTACTAAGGTACTCGCTGATGATTGTCGGAGAAAAGGAACTGCTGTTCGGCTTGGGGTATGGACTCTACTTTTCACATGATGCTCCTTTTATTTTATTTATCTTCGTATCATCTTTCCCAAGAATATTTAAACGAGGAGTCAAAAAGTTTGCGCAGACTAGGAAATACTTTGTTCGTTGTCATTCACTGTTTCTGCAGTATTCTATCTTGTCGTCCAAGACATTAGCCTGCCAAACATGGCATTGATTTTCTTTAAATTTAAGCCTACTAATGCCATGAACTTAGTATTTCTTATGTTCCTTGTGCATAGGCTGTTCTTCGTGATTTGCTTGATAAGTACCTACCCGAAGATTCTCATACCACGTCTAATGGAAGGGTCCGCAGTAAGTGGGAATTCCATCTTTCATCCTCTCTTCTTTCTCTTTGCCTGCTGTCCTGTATGCTCTATCTAGCCCGTTTATGTTGTTGTGTAAATGACCATTGATTTTCTGACGATGTGATCTTGAGTTTGTGTTAACTTATCGAAGAATACTAGTGACTTTCTCAACGGAGCAAAATATTAATGCTAATTCCTGGTAGAGTAGTGGACAAAGAAATTAGGGTGTTGGTATCACTTTAATTGACAAATGACCCTGCAGGAGCCTATCTCAATTCTTCCCAACTCTTAACGATCCTTAAAAGTCCAATTCCTAGTCTTACTATGTATATTTTCCTCTCAAATGCGTTCATTCCGCCAAACTGCTTGTGTTGTACAATTGCCGCTACATAGATAGATAGATAGATAGATAGATAGAGATCTTGGAATTATGGAATTGTGGTGTAGATTGATATAGAAAACTTGAAGTTAGGAAGTTGCAGCCGCCTAGGACTTCAAAGGAATTTGATGGGCAAGCTGTTTGGCTTGTAATACTTGGCGTTATGTTTCGTCCCCTGTCCTCTTATCTGTTTTCAAACTTCTAAAAGCTGGAGGATGCCTTGTTTTTAAACTACTATTTTCTCCCCTTGTTTTGTCCATCCTACTTCGGTTTGAGATTAGGTTCGTCTCGCTAAAGCAGGGGCATTAGCATTCTATTTGTCAGCGATAATTCATTGAGGAAAAGTAGTTGCAGATTTTGCTTCTTCAGAGGAAAAGTCTTGAATTGAAGCTTATTGTGAAAAGCGAGTGAAGTGGTATCAGTGGGTGGAAGATGTGTTGGATGTTGCAGCAGTTGTGCCTTGATCTAGTGGCTGAGACTGTACTATAAGTAGAAGTTTGTACTGGACTCTTAGGGGTTACAGGACTAGATAGGAGAGAGACTTGCGAATTTTGAGTGGTCCTCTTTGTTATGCAATTAGAGAAACTTGACTAGTGGCCTATGTTCGCGATAGTTCATGAAAGTCATCACTTAAAATGAATTTCATATTTAGTTATTAATTTTTCCTTATTCATTTTAAGTCATCACTTAAAATGAAAGTTCATGAAACTTGCATTGAGCTTTTCCCTTAACCTCACTCAATCATGACCCACAGTTTTAGGCCGTTGACATGTTTATCCATAAGAGAAGAACAAATTTTCGTGCTTTGGTAGTACAAAAAATAAAATTTAATAGTAGCAATACCCGAAATTCCATTTGCATACTCTAGCTTTTCATCATGAAATTCATTGAATTGCTTCAGCATTTCTTTAATTTTTCTCATCCTTTCTTTAATCTTTTGAAAAACCCTGTATTATATAGTATTATCCTATTTTGTGTTTATCTACCTTGCTCTATTTCCCGAATTGGCGACTGGTAAATGCAGTTGACATGAACTCCCATGAATTCTGCTTGCCTATTTGGTATATAGGTCTTGTTATTTCATGATCCTGGTGACCGGTAAAGTATCATTAGGCACGAATCATTGTGCTTTTGGCCATAGTTCTAGTAATGCAAATTGCATTTGCTAGTGTTGGAAAGCGGCAAAGTCAAATATTCTTAGAATTCCTTTTGTACTTCAGGAGAGAGCACTTGACCATATTTTGGATATGATGGTTATTGCCGTTGGATGAGATGTTCTGTGATTATCCAAGCTAGACCATTCAAATTGGTATTGAAGCTACTCACGAGCGAGTCGTTCTCATCCCTGTTTTTCCACCTTATAGGTCTGTGTGTGCACCTTTCCAGCCACTGACCTCGGGCTGCAAGGGATTGGGATCAGCCCAGATTGCAATCCAGAAAATAGGGGGAGCCCCATGGAGGTAAATCTCACTTTCCTGCGGTAAGTTGTGATTATCCATGCCATGGCGAAGATAAAACTGACAATAGGATATTGTCAGGTTTTCAACTGGGCGCTCAAACCTGCAGAAGATGATGTCCTTGACAGGCCGTTTGAGTTCGGGCACCTTGATGCTGCAGTCTGGGCTGAGGAGAATCCAGTTGCGGAAGTAGTTGAAGATGATTCTGCGTGGCACGGCTGATTGGTAAGGTGCTTGGACTAAGATCCTGACTCTTAGGGACTGGAGTGGTACTGTGCATAAAGTCATAGTCATAAAAACTTGAAGTGATGATTAATCTAAATTATAGTTGAAGTGGTCTAAATTATAAATTTTCAGATTTTATTGCAAAATCTAGTTTAATCGACAGCATATATTAACTGCAACATCTGGCATGAAATAAATTATAATTTTCTTTTGGGTCGAAAGATAAATAAATTATAATTTAAATTTAGATTAATCATCCAAATCATAAACCCTAAACCCTACCACGTTTAGGGTTCAAAAAATAACTGAAGGCAATTATAATTCATTAATCACCATCTTTCTAGCCATTTCATAGCCTAAATTGTAACATTTGTTAATCTCCATCAATAACTGAAGTGACATAATTTAGTCATGACAGGGCATGCACCAAATAAGCAAGGAGATTTATCTGGAATGTGATCTGATAAATTTACCACAACAATAATTTTCTCCTTGTAAATCTTGCTATTGCCCGGTTCAATAAAGCTCCTATATTCCTAAATCCAAACTCGCTTTAAAACCAGCAGCTTCAGCTCTTCTGCTTCAGACCCTTTGCTTCCACCATAGCCATTGAGTCATCCTTCAGCTTGCATCTTCTTCCTTTTCCCCTTCACCATCTTGTGCCATTTTCTTCCTATGCAACTCCTCTGCAGCCTCCATGGCTGCGCTCTTCTCTGCCTGTATACGCTGCATTTTCTCCTCTTGTTGCCGACACCATATGCCCAAACTGCATTAGGAAAGTCAAATACAAATCAGTCAAAAGAGCACGCTCGTGATTCTTGGAGAAAATTATAGTCACGTATGAATGCCATATTGAGCTTCCGAGCATGGGGGAGCGTAACAAAGAATAAATCTCAAAGAATCTTTCTTTCCTTTCCTTTCCTTTCCCTATCATATTCTTCTCACTGCAGAGTTGTGTCGATAATAGAATCAAAAGCAAGTGATAGGACATTCCATCCAGGATTAAAGCCGACAAGGTGTTACTTAAGTCAGATAAATAGTTTGTGAAGCCACACATGCATTAGTGTATGACACTCCATCCAAACAGCGATCCAACATAGTTCACATTAGTGCAACATTGGCATAATTCCAATGAAGCATAGAAATGAAAACCATCAGCAATCCAGAAATAAGTCCAGCCACAATCCCCAGTACCGTATTTTTTTCAAGACAACTTTACTCTCAAACAAGAGACCCCTAATGAGAACCTGATTTAGAGGATAACCAAACAGCAGAATTTATGCTCCTTTTATTACCAGATATTCTTCACACAAGCAAGTTTTGGCAACGACCTAGCACCGAACCCTCAATGTTTTCATCTGAAACTCAATTTCATTTTCTTGTAATTCAGTCCATTGGCTGAGATATAGTAAGACATATAAACGAATGCCATTATGCCTACAAAGCACAAACTCACTGCTGGAGCAAAACCTGAGAAAAATTGCAAATGAACACTCTACCCAACTTAGCTTATGAACTACTCCTGCAGAATCTCTACCTACTCAAAGCCTTGAGACTTCGTTTGCATCACTTATTGGACCTTTCAATATTACCCTTTGTACTCACGAAGCTCGTCTCTTCGTACATCTCTAATAAATGCCCACCATCACTTTATTGACTCCGCTGACTAGTCACCCAACTTTTCTCTAAATATGCCCTTTTTCCACCAGTGGGGGCTTCAATGGTAGTAGGAGAAATACGAGAAGCCTTATGCTGCCCAAGGAATGAGCTGAATAAGAATAACTTCTTTCCCTACCAACAAATGAAAAAAAATATAGTCTTTTCTCACATAGATTTACTGATATTCGGGAGCTAGATAGCTGTTCGATACAAGGCAAGTTCATGTTTGCTAATATTTGGCTTCTCTCTTTGTAGGTGACTTCACCATATGCAAACAATCTCCACCACAAGGAGTATGTCACTCATGGTCTATTTGCATTCGCAACTAGTGAAGCTGCCAACTCACTTAGCCTGGTTTTGGGTGGATGGTGATGATCAAGGAAGTGCAGAAGCCAGTGTCAATATCCACTGGAAAACTGCAATTGCAGCCAAGGATTGGGAATCAGTTGCAAGAAAAGAGACGAAAATATAACCTGATTCTACTCAAGATCAAGGGCGCTCCATATTGGGGATGCAAAGTAATCGCTGGAACAGGGCCATGATTGTAAGAAGGAGATGGCTGCACCCGGAAGTACTGCAAAATCATTGCCAGAGCAGCTTTGGCTTCCAGGAAAGCGAAGTTTTGGCCAATGCAGATTCTCGGACCCCAGCTGAAAGGGAAAAAGCAGAGTTTCTTCCTGGTGGCTTTTGACACTCCCCCAGAGAATCTCTCAGTATTGAAATCTTTGGCATCCTCGCCCCAAATCTCCGGATCATGGTGGATCAGGATCGTCGGCACAAAAAGCAGAACTTCCGGGGGTACTTCTATGTTTCCCAACTTAGTTCTCTTGTGAACTATTCTCCTCGACATATATGCTGGCGGATATAACCTGAGCACTTCATTCAGTATCATGCTTACCTGCATATAGATCAATGTGTCGTCAGCCTAATGGACCTAAATCATCAAACGATAACGAGATAAACAGCAGATTACGGGAAGACGAGAATCATTACAATTTTCAGTAGGCTTAGCCCATCGATATCAGGTTTGTTGTTGCCGAAAACTTGCAACACTTCCTCTCTTGCTCCGTCTTGCCATTTTTCATGATTGCTAAGCAAAATCAAACTCCAAGTAAGCCAAATGGAAGTCGTCTCTTGACCTGCTGTGTTGAAAAATTTGACCTCTTGGATCACATCCTCCTTGTTCATACGCTTTTCATGCCCGGATTCTTGAATTTCGTTCATGTTGGATTTGAGCAACAGTCCCAAGAGATCATCTGCATCCACTCCTTCCTTCATTGCCTTTTCTCTGTTGTTCACTACTTCTCTGAACAATCATATTACTTTGTTGTCGATTTCTTTCATCCCCTTGTGCAGTTTGATTAGCGAGAGGCTGCATTTTTTATTTTATTTTAGGACAAGTAAAACTTCAGGGTGAAAACCTTATACGATACCTGACTGCACTCCAATAATTTTTATGCATTCTGTCAGACTTTAGAAGTTGGAAAACAGCAATCTCCCTATACACTGTCTAGAAATCACAATCCATGATTTGCAAAATCATAAGAAAATTGTCTTCAGAAACATTCCAAGCTACTTGTTCGGCAAGAAGCTTAAAGATCCGCACATCCCAAGGTCCTTGGAGATCTCTTCTTTTCGGGGCTCGTCAATCTTGAGGGCGAGAAATGGGCCAGACACAGAAAGATCATTAACCGGCTTTCCATTATGAAAAGTTGAAGGTATTATTGCTTAGTGCTATTAAATTCTTAGTCCCTGGAAATCTGATACATTTAACTCTTTGACTGGTGAAAAATTACAGAATGTAGTGACTGCAATGTGTTCAAGTTGTGAGGAGATGATTAAGGGATGGCAGGAGCAAAGTTTGGCTGGTGAAGTGGATGTGTGGCCTCAACTACAGCAGTTGGTGCGTGATGTTCTCTGGAAAGCTGCTTTCGGTGGTACCTGCGACCAAGCGAAAAGCGCTATCCTCCTCCAAGAAGAACAACTTGGCCTCACTAACAAAGTTCTAGAGCTCATGTATATTCCCCTGTGGAGGTTAGTCAAGATGAATTTGGCAACATTAGATCTTGAACTGTTTAAAAACCATATAACTAGAAAACAGAGTAGCAGACTTCAGTTTCACTATCCATGGATTTGTTATTATATTGCAAATCATGTGCGGATCTTTAAGCTTCTTGCCGAACAAGTAGCTTGGAATGTTTCTGAAGACAATTTTCTTATGATTTTGCAAATCATGGATTGTGATTTCTAGACAGTGTATAGGGAGATTGCTGTTTTCCAACTTCTAAAGTCTGACAGAATGCATAAAAATTATTGGAGTGCAGTCAGGTATCGTATAAGGTTTTCACCCTGAAGTTTTACTTGTCCTAAAATAAAATAAAAAATGCAGCCTCTCGCTAATCAAACTGCACAAGGGGATGAAAGAAATCGACAACAAAGTAATATGATTGTTCAGAGAAGTAGTGAACAACAGAGAAAAGGCAATGAAGGAAGGAGTGGATGCAGATGATCTCTTGGGACTGTTGCTCAAATCCAACATGAACGAAATCCAAGAATCCAGGCATGAAAAGGGTATGAACAAGGAGGATGTGATCCAAGAGGTCAAATTTTTCAACATAGCGGGTCAAGAGACGACTTCCATTTGGCTTACTTGGAGTTTGATTTTGCTTAGCAATCATGAAAACTGACAAGACGGAGGAAGAGAGGAAGTGCTGCAAGTTTTCAGCAACAACAAACCTGATATCGTTGGGCTGAGTCTACTGAAAATTGTAATGATTCTCGTCTTACCGTAATATGCTGTTTATCTCGTTATCGTTTGATGATTTAGATCCATTAGGCTGACGACACATTGATCTATATGCAGGTAAGCATGATACTGAATGAAGTGCTCAGGTTATATCCGCTAGCATATATGTCGAGGAGAATAGTTCACAAGAGAACTAAGTTGGGAGACATAGAAATACCCCGGAAGTTCTGTTTTTTGTGCCAACAATCCTGATCTACCATGATCCGGAGATTTGGGGCAAGGATGCAAAAGATTTCAATCCTGAGAGATTCTCTGGGGGAGTGTCAAAAGCCACCAAGAAGAAGCTCTGCTTTTTCCCTTTCAGCTGGGGTACGAGAATTTGCATCGGCCAAAACTTCGCTTTCATGGAAGCCAAAGCTGCTCTGGCCATGATTTTGCAGAACTTCCGGGTGCAGCCATCTCCTTCTTACAAGCATGGCCCTGTTCGAGCGATTACTTTGCATCCCCAATATGGAGCCCCCTTGATCTTGAGTAGAATCAGGTTATATTTTCGTCTCTTTTCTTGAAACTGATTCCCAATCCTTGGCTGCAATTGCAGTTTTCCAGTGAATATCGACGCTTCAGCACTTCCTCGATCATGACCATCCACCCAAAACCAGGTTAAGTGAGTTGGCAGCTTCACTAGTTGCGAATGCAAATAGACCATGAGTGACATTCTCCTTGTGGTGGAGATTGTTTGCATATGGTGAAGTCACCTACAAAGAGAGAAGCCAAATATTAGCAAACATGAGCTTGCCTGTATTGAACAGCTGTCTAGCTCCTGAATATCAGTAAATCTATGTGAGAAAAGACTATTTTTTTTCATTTGTTGGTAGAGAAAGAAGTAATTCATTCACTTATTCAGCTCATTCCTTGGGCAGCATAAGGCTTCTAGTATTTCTCCTACTACAGTTGAAGCACGCACTGGAGGAAAAAGGGAACATTTTGAGAAAAATTCGGTTACTAGTCAGTGGAGTGAATAAAGTGATGGTGGGCACTTATTAGACATGTACGAAGAGATGAGCTTCGTGAGTAGCAAGGTCCAATAAGTGATGCAAACGAAGTCTCAAGGCTTTGAGTTGGTAGAGATTCTGCAGGAGTAGTTCATAAGCTAAGTTGGGAAGAGTATTCATTAGCAATTTTTCTCAGGTTTTGCTCCTACAGTGAGTTTGTGCTTTGTTGGCATAATGGCATTCATTTATATGTCTTGCTATATCTCAGCCAATGCACTGAATTACAAGAAATTAAAATTGAGTGCCAGATGAAAACTTTGAGTTTTCGGTGCTAAAACTCGTATCTAGTAATAAAAGGAGTGCTTTTAGTTTATGTATCTTATGTATCTTTGGGGTTCATCGACCGCCGACCCCAACTAGTTTGGGATAAATATGTTGTTGATGTTGATGTTGATGTAGTAATAAAAGGGGCATACATCTAGCTGTTTGGTTATCCTCTAAATCAAGTTTTCATTAGTGGTCTCTTGTTTGAGAGTAAAATCATCTTGTCTTGACAAAAATACGGTACTGGGGTTGTGGCTGGACTTATTTCTGGATTGCTGATGTTTTTCATTTTTTTTTTCCCTCAATCGGTCTTGCTTTTATTTTATTTATTTTTGGGTTCATCGACCGCCGACCCTAACTAGTTTGGAATAAAGGTGATGTTGATGTTGATTGGAATTATGGCAATGCTGCACTGATGTGAATTATGTTGGATCGCTATTTGGATGGAGTGTCATATCACTAATGCATGTGTGGCTTCACAAACTTACTTATTTATCTGACTTAAGTAACATCCTGTTGGCTTTAATCCTGGATGGAGTGTCCTATCATTTGCTTTTGACTCTATTATCGTCACAACTCTGCAGTGAGAAGAATATGATAGGGAAAGGAAAGGAAAGAAAGATTTCTTTGAGATTTGTTATTTGTTACGCTCTCCCATGCTCGGAAGCTCAATATGGCAATCATACGTGACTATAATTTTCTCCAAGAATCATGAGCGTGCTCTTTTGACTGATTTGTATTCGACTTTCCTAATGCAGTCTGGGCGGACAAGGCCAGCAACAAGAGGAGGAAATGCAGCGTACACAGGCATAGAAGAGGGCAGCTATGGAGGCTGCAGAGGAGTTGCATAGGAAGAAAATGGCACAAGATGGTGAAGGGGAAAAGGAAGAAGATGCAGAGCTGAAGGATGACCCAATGGCTATGGCGGGCACAGAGGCTCTGAAGCAGAAGAGCTGA
The DNA here is from genome assembly GCA_021437785.1 of Rhodomyrtus psidioides. Taxonomy (NCBI): domain Eukaryota; kingdom Viridiplantae; phylum Streptophyta; class Magnoliopsida; order Myrtales; family Myrtaceae; genus Rhodomyrtus; species Rhodomyrtus psidioides. Next base: position 13,050,247 of record JAILYB010000004.1, on the reverse strand, counting down.
AGTTGCTTGTTTCAAAGCGAGTTTGGATTTAGGAAACATCGTAGCATTTGGAATTCTAACTTAGCTGATCAATCTCTCCTACTGTGATCTTCTACTTGAAAAGTCTCGGTGTCATGTTTTCCATACTCTTTAATTTTGATGATTTTGTTCAAGTCGAACTTGGATCCACCGCTAAGTGTATTCACCGCTATTTTTACTTGTTCAGTTGTGCTGAGAAATCACAAGAAACTAGTGGATTCAAATCCTGTTCCCATCTATTCGGATGTCTCACCAGCCCCATTCCATTTTCCTGGCCGTAATCCTCGATAGAGTTGCTGAAGTCACCCCTGTGGCCATCTTTCAACAACACTTGCATAAGCAAACAGAATATAAAGAGTTTTGTCTGCTCGAATTTCAATTTATTGATGTCCCAAAACAAGCAGTCTAGGAGAGATCATCAGAGGTTTTCACTTAAGTGGTCTTAGCTTATCTAATTTCATCAACTGGGTCAAATCTCCTTAAAAGAACAAAACACCGCACAAAGGGAAGGTATGTCAACTAATACTCCGCTAGTTCTTTCGCTTTGTCCATTGTAGAACACCCACGACAATAGTATGGAGAAAATTTTTATGAAGCTCTCCCGAAAAAAGGGCAGAGTATTCAGGGTTAATACCACGAAAAATTCTAAACTAGTACACTCGTGACAAATTTACCTAAAATTATTTTTTTGACCACAAAAAACCCTAAACTGGTACACTTATGACAAATTTATCCAAAACTGGTAAATCTATGATAAATTTACCCTCCGTTAGTTTTCGTTAAATCTAACCATTAAATTATTGAGTTGGATGATACGTGACCGGTCACGAATGTACCAATTTAGGTTTTTATGTCACATGCGTATCAATTTGAGATTTTTCGTTGTATTAACCCAATTTAATGATGGGTAAATTTGTTACAGGTGCACCGGTTTGAGGTTTTTCGTAGTAAAAATAATTAATTTAGGGTAAATTTATCGTAGATGTATCAGTTTATGATTTTTACTGATCAAAAAAATATTTTGGGGTAAATTTGTCACATGTATACCAGTTTGGAGTTTTTTGTGGTAAAAAAATAATTTGGGATAAAATTATCACAATTGTACTAACTTGAGGTTTTTCGTGGTATTGCCCGAATATTAATAAGGTAGAGGAATTATTTGACTGTCAAGAGAGACGTGGATGTAACAGGTTGTCACAAGTATAGGTAAGCCTATCAAAATTAACTTTTCGGAAATTACAAATATTGCGCGTTATCAATTCTGAAAAATTACCAAAGAAAAGTCCTAACTCTTTTTTTTTCTTTTTTCTTTTTTATGCGAAAGCTACTGTAGAGATGGTTTGGAGGATCAACCATCAACCAACACAAAAGATTTCGTCCGAATAACAAGTTCAACACATATTGCGACAAGAATAGGTTAGCTTAAAAAAATGAACTTTTCGGAAAGAACAAAGATTGTGGGATATTAAATCGGCAAAATTACCAAAGAAAAGTTAAAAAAACTATTGCAATTGTACCAATTCAGTCCTATAACTTGTTTTTTTTTTCAGGCAAAAATTACTGTAGAGAGGATCAATTAACATAAAAGATTTCGTCGGAATAACAGATTCAACACATATTGTCACGAGAATAGGTTGGCCAATAAAAAGTAAATTTTCTGAAAGTACAAAGGTTGTCCATTATTAATTCGGCAAAATTACCAAGGAAATATCCTAATTTTTTTTCTTTTTTTAAGGCTAAAATTACTGAAGAGATGATTAGCAGGATCAATTAACACAAAAAATTTCAAGGTTGTCTATTATTAATTCGGCAAAATGACCAAGGCAAAATCGTAAATCTTTTTTTTTCTTTTTTTGAGGCTAAAATTACTGAAGATCTAGAAGGATCAATTAACACAAAAGATTTCGTTGGAATAACATGTCCAACACATATTGTCATCACCAGAATAGGCTTGCCTAACAAAATTAGCTTTTGGGAAAGTACAAATGTTGTGCAATATTAATTCGGAAAAATTATTAAAGAAAAGTGCTAAATCTATTGCAGCTATGCCAATTCAGCCCTACATTTTTTCGAATTTCTAGCCGTCGGAAATGTATCTAACGACTAGGTGGACCAAACCAATATAAATTGGCTAAGCGTTTCTCCACCCTCAATCCTAACATATTAGATGATTTGGCTAACTCAAAATTTGAGCATAAAGATGTCATAACTGTCCTTCCTTTTGGCCAAACTTTGGGGAGTCAATTGGGGAGAAAGTCTTGCTTAACCAATATAAATTGGCTAAGCGATCGGTTCAGGAGAACATGGCTAAGCAAAGCTGTAGAATTTTGTTAGTGAGGCCAAGTTGTTCTCGTTGGATGAGGATGGCACCCTTGGCTTGGTCGCTGGTACCACCAAAAGCAGCTTTCCAGACAACATCACCTGCATACTGCTCAAGTTGAGGCCACACATCCACTTCACCAGCCAAAATTCTCTATTGCCATCACTTAATCATCTCCCCACAACTTGAACACGTTGCAGTCACTACACTCTCTAATTTATCAAAAGTCATAGAGTTAAATGAAATGAATGTGTATGATTATCCGATTTCAAAGGACTAGGAATTTAATAGAACCAAGCAAGCTGTAATACTTTCAACTTTTCATAATGGAAAGCTGGGACAATGAACTTTCTGTGTCTGACCGATTTATCTCCCTCAAGATCTAGGAGAGATCTCCATGGACCTCGGATGTGGCGTCTCAAACTCATGGATCCGTGAAAACATTTCGATCAACATGTTTGAGTCCATGATGTTCAGTACGGGCATGGGTCCTAACCATGTGACGAAAAGCTTCCCAGTGACAACAATTTTTTTAGAAATCAAATGGCAACCGGGTTTTGAATATCACTCATTACAGTATTTCCTAGATGCACTGATGGTAGAAAGGGAAGATGCGAAGCGTGATATTGTTGGAGAAAGGCACGACAGATTCAGAATAAGTGACATGATAGTGATCTAGGTGGTCTTGAATATGTCAAAAAAAAAAGAGTTTCGCTTCATTAGTAGACATTCTATGGCAAAGCCTGCCTTGAACAGTTCCATATTTGAAATCCCATATTTCTGTTTGACTAGTGCAGCTGGATGAGTTTTTGATTTGTCATAAGAACCCTAAGATCAGATGAGAGCTGTTGGCAATGTGAAAAGATTTGAACCCATGCACGAAATCATCTACAAAAATGTATTGGTAAGGGTCGTTCTTCTTGAACCAATACTGTTCTTGATCTTTCTTGGATGTCACTTCTTGCAAGAAGTTGACAACTCCTTTCCTTTCAGGGCACTTGAATCCCATGTGCTAAAAAAACTCAAGGATGTTCTCTCATGGACCTTTGTAGACGACTTGAGCCTTCGAGAGAAGAGTAATATCATTGAAGAGATTGTAGGTCTCAGGTGCCGGTGAAACAATGAGATGCTCATGGGGACATCCATTATATGAACCATCTGCCTCATGAATTTGCAAAAGTACACGTCAAATACCAAAATTTGTGTACAACGCTTACTTGATGCCAAAATATTGCGTCGGCTCATTTAAATACCAAATTGAAAAAACAAAGATCACTTAAGTGCCAATGGTGAGAGATTCCCGTCAAAAAATATAAGTGGTTTTATGTTTTCAACATTGTAGTGCCACGTTGTTTATAATTTAAAAAACAACTGCACGTGGCAATTTTATTTAGGAAAATCAGTCCATGGCAATTTTATTAAAAGAAAAGTCCATGTGGCAATTCTATTAAAAAATATTCAATCTTAAAAATAAGGTATAAAATAAAATGAAAACAAAAATACCTAGGGAGATGCCATGAATTTTTTATATTTCTTTTAGTTTTTAGCTTATTATTTTTATTTTTTTTACTTTTAGCTTTTTTATTGGTGACTAGGATCCTCCAGTGAGCCACTTAGATGCCAAGCAAGATTTACCACAAACTCACTCAAGTTGGCACTCAAATAATTATTTTTCAAAAAACTGACACTTAAGTGAAAAAAAAAAATTAGCACCAAAGTGGCCGTTGTACATGAATTTTGACACTTGTAATATCATTCTATCCTTAAGTGCAAATGGCGAGAGATTCCCGTAAAAAAATATACGTGGCATGTATATTTAAAACATTGTAGTGCCACGTTATTTATAATTTGAAAAATAAGTGCACGTGGGCTGCACGTGGCAATTTTATTTAGAAAAATCAGTCCATGTGCAAATTTTATTAAAAGAAAAATCCACGTGACAATTCTATTAAAAAAAATTCAGTCTTAAAAATAAGGTATAAAATAAAATAAAAACAAAAATACCTCGCCGATGCCAGGAATTTTTTATATTTCTTTTAGTTTTTAGCTTATTTTTTAGTTTTTTTACTTGAGCTTTTTTATTGGTGACTAGGATCCTCCAGTGAGCCACTTAGATGCCTTGTAAGATTTACCACAAAACTCACTGCAGTTGACACTCAAATAATTATTTGTCAAAAAATTGGCACTTAAGTGAAAAAAAAATAATAATAAGCACCAAAGTGGCCGTTGTACATGAAGCTGAGGCCACACATCCACTTCACCATCCAAACTTTGCTTCTGTCATCCCCTAATCATTTCCTCAAAACTTGAACATCTTGCAATTGCTACATTTGATTTGAATGTGCCTAATTATCAGATTTCGATGGACTACAAATTCAATAGCACCAAGCAATAATACCTTCAAATTTTCATAATGGAAAGCCGGGTTAATGATCTTTCTGTGTCTAGCACATTTATCGCCCTCAATAATCAGGGCCCAAAAATTTATAGCACCAAGCAATACTACAATAACATATGATTATCGGATTTTCATGGACTAGGAATTTAAGCGATCGGTTCAGGAGGAAATGACTAAGCAAAGCTGTAGACTTTTGTTAGTGAAGCCAAGTTGTTCTTGTTGGATGAGGATGGCATCCTAGGCTTGGTCGCAGGTACCACCAAAAGCAGCTTTCCAGAGAACATCACCTGCAGACTGCTCAAGTTGAGGCCACACATCCACTTCACCAGCCAAAATTTTCTCTTGCCATCCCTTAATCATCTCCCCACAACTTGAACAAGTTGAAGTCACTACACTCTCTAATTTATCACCAGTCAAAGAGTTATTTGAATCGAATGTGCGTGATTATCCAATTTGAAAGGACTAGGAATTTAATAGAACCAAGCAAACAGTAATACTTTCAACTTTTCATAAGGAACTTTCTGTGTCTGACCCATTTATCTCCCACAAGATCCAAGAGCCCCAAGATGAAGAGATCTCCATGGACCTCGGATGTGGCTTCTCGAACTCATGGATCCAAGAAAACATTCGATCAACATGTTTGTGTCCATGATGTTCAGTACAGGCATGGGTCCTAACCATGTGACGAAAAGCTTCCCAGCAACAACAATTTTTCTAGAAATCAAATGGAAATCGGGTTCTGACTATCACTCATTACCATATTTCCGAGATGCACTGACGGTACAAAGGGAAGACGCGAGGCATGATCTTGTTAGAGAAAGGCACGACAGATTCAGAATAAGTGACATGATAGTGATCTGGGTGGTCTTGAATATGTAAAAAAAAAAGGAGTCTCGCTTCATTCGTAGCCATTCTATTGAAAAGACTGCCTTGAATAGCTCCTTATTCGAAATCCCATATTTATGTTGGACTATTGCAGCTAGATGAGTTTTTGATTTGTCATAAGGAACCTAAGATCAGATGAGAGCTGTTGGCCATTGTGAAAAGATTTGAACCCATGCACAAAATCATCTACAGAAATGTATCAGTAAGGTCGGTTCTTCGGTTAGACAAAAAAAAAAGGTCGGTTCTTCTTGAACCAATATTGTTCTTGATCCTTCTTGGATGTCACCTCTTGCAAGAAGCCGGCAACTCCTTTCCTTTCGGGGCACTTGAATCCCATGTGCTCAAAAAACTCAAGGATGTTCTCTCAAGAACCTTCGTAGACGACTTGACCCTCCGAGAGAAGAGCAATGTTATCGAAGAGATCGTAGGTCTCAAGTGCCGACTGAAGCTGTGAGATGATCATGGTGATATCCATTATATGAACCATCTGCCTCATGAATTTGCAAAAGTACACGTCAAATACCAAAATTTGTATAGAACGCTTACTTTGATGCCAAAATTTTTCGTCGGCTCACTTAAATACCAAATTGAAAAAAAAAAAGAACACTTAAGTGCCAATGGTGAGAGATTCCCGTCAAAAAATATACATGGCTTTTATATTTAAAACATTGTAGTGCCACGTTATTTATAATTTAAAAAATAAGTGCATGTGGAATGCACGTAGCAATTTTATTTAAGAAAATCAGTCCATGGCAATTTTATTAAAAGAAAAGTCCATGTGGCAATTCTATTAAAAAAATTAAATCTTAAAAATAAAGTATAAAATAATATGAAAACAAAAATACCTCGCCGATGCCAGGAATTTTTTATATTACTTTTAGTTTTTACCTTATTTTTTAGTTTTTTTACTTTTAGCTTTTTTATTGGTAACTAGGATCCTCCGGTGAGCCACTTAAATGCTTTGTAAGATTTACCACAAAACTCACTCGAGTTGGCACTCAAATTATTATTTTTCAAAAAATTGACACTTAAGTGAAAAAAAAAGCACAAAAGTGGCCGTTGTACATGAACTTTGACACTTCTAATATCATTCTATCCTTAAGTGCCAATGGCGAGAGATTCCCGTCAAAAAATATACGCGGCATTTATATCTAAAACATTGTAGTGCCACGTTATTTATAATTTAAAAAATAAGTGCACGTTGACTGCACGTGGCAATTTTATTCAGAAAAATCAGTTCATGTGGCAATTTATTAAAAGAAAAATCCACATGACAATTCTATTAAAAAATATTCAGTCGTAAAAATAAGGTATAAGATAAAATAAAAACAAAAATAAATCGCTGATGCCAGGAATTTTTTATATTTCTTTTTGTTTTTAGCTTATTTTTTAGTTTTTTTACTTGAGCTTTTTTATTAGTGACTAGGATCCTCCGGTGAGCCACTTAGATGCCTCGTAAGATTTACCACAAACTCACTGGAGTTGGCACTGAAATAATTATTTTTCAAAAAATTGGCACTTATGTGAAAAATAATAATAATAAGCACCAAAGTGGCCGTTGTACATGAAGTTGAGGCCACACATCCACTTCACCGTCCAAACTTTGCTTCTGTCATCCCCTAATCATCTTCTCAAAACTTGAACATCTTGCACTTACTACATATGTAATTTGATTTGAATGTGCGTAATTATCAGATTTCGATGGACTACAAATTCAATAGCACCAAGCAATAATACCTTCAAATTTTCATAATGGAAAGCCGGGTTAATGATCTTTTTGCTAAACTTCCTTTCCTGTAAATTGAGCTCCTCTTTCATCGCTGTACATGCCACAAACGAAGTATACAGTCATAGAGTTACATCAAATGAGTGACAAACATGCATTTCACCCATACTTTAAAAGGCTAAAGATGCTCAATCCTATATGTACGTAATTGCTTAAATCAGGTAAGGACATGAAAAACTGTTTAATGAATATACAAATACATATTATGCAAGTCCACCTGCGAAATCTGCTTTCATATATTCATTTGAGACGTTCACGAAGAAGCCGTCTTTCTCTGCAGATAAAGCTGTAGCCTCATCTTGCCAAAGTTGACGTGAAGCTGGTAAGATGGAGATAGGCACATGCTCGAACTCATGGATCCGTGAAAATATTTTCATCAACATGTCTAAATCCATGATGTTCAGTACATGCGCAGGTCCTAACCATGTAAAGAAAAGCTTTCCTACAATAACATATGTAGCACCGACATACGACACAACATGATAGGCCCACATATTATTTCTCAAAAAATAAAGAATTCGGACATGTTGGAATACATTGTATTAATTAAATGCATATTTTCATATGTACATTTTTATAATTATTTCAATTAAATTAATTTGATTCAAATTCACTTATAAATAAACATTACAAAAGAGCCTAGAATAAATTTACACTAAAAATTTAAGCCAGAGAGGCGGACGTGCAGGAGTCGTGCGAGATCCGTGCAAGAGTCAAGGTGTGAGAAGTCGACACCGTGCGAGAGCCGAGAGGGTGAGAGGCCGGAAGGAGAGACGTCGTGCGAGAGCCAAGAGGGTGGGAGAGGCAAAGACGAGAGACTTTGTGCGAGAAAGGACGACGATTAGGTTTTGTGGAATTAGGGCGATTAGGTAAAGGCATTTAGGTTTTGATAGATTTCCAATTTTACCTCTAAAATATTGAAAATTTTCAAAATTGACCCCGCATGTGTTAGAATAACATGTCCAATTCCCAATTGACGTATCATTGCATGTCCGGTAGAGTTGACCATGTGGCCAAGCGTGTCGGACGAGCATCGGACACCGACACGGAGCCTCCCGAAGAGTATCTGTGCTTCCTAAGCAATCATTTTTCAGAAACATCATATGGCAACCAAATTCTAAGTATCACTCCTTACCACATTTCTAGATGCAATGATGATAGAAAGAGAGAATGCAAGGCGCGATTTTGTTGGATAAAGGTGAGACGGGAGCAGATTGAGCTTGCTTGGTCATTTTCATGGAGTCTCTCATGTCCGGAAAGACAAGCCCGTAAGAGTTTCCATAGAGACCTTGCCGTATCAGAAATCTTTCGAGCTTTTTCTGCTTCAACCATAGCAAACATAGATCGGGAAAAACGCGAACACAACAATAGAGTAAACAAACGAGAAAACCAAGTCTGTCCATGTCCTGAAGGACAAGCCTGTAAGAGGTTCCATGGAGACCTTGTTGTCTCAGAAATCTTTCAAACTTTTTCAGCTTCAACCACAGCAAACGCAAACCAGCAAAGAATGCGATCACGACATTGGAGAGAACAATCGAGGAATCCAAGTACATTTCCATATTCTACATAAACAAAATGACACAATGCTTCTTCCCTTCTAGAGAGGAAAAATATGGAAGGTGCTCAGTCAAGTACATGCTTGGGCCATAAAGATCATTGAGGCAACACCTATCAAAACCTTTATTTAAAACGCATCACGAGTGTGCGCTTTTTTCCCTTTTTTTTCTTCTTTGGAAATATGTTATTGATTGTGTTTGGAATTATGTTTGTTATACTTGAGTAATCTTTTGCAGGATTTCAAGAGCATCTCAACCCTAAAGAACAAGGTTGGATACATGTTGACACTTGATTTTTGTCACACTTCAGAAAAATAATAAAACCAAGAGAAAAATGATTAATTTTTTTTAAAGTTTAGAATCCTTGACACATGGGGTTCATTTTTTAACAACAATTAAGTTTCGGCAATTTTTTTTTTTAGATTCATAATTTCTTTGCATTTAATTTTACCCGAAAAATTGAGAAAAATACTAAACAAGGTTAAAATAATCCGATAGTCATTCATTTCCTTTTAATTCTAATTTCACTTTTACATCTCTAATTTTCGTAAAATTTGATTTGCATCATAATTTTCCCCAATGGGGGGAATTTACAACCAAATCGAGTCCAAAACATAAATTGAGTCAAATTTTGCCGTTTTCTTATCTTGAGTCGATCATGACATTTGATTTAGAGACTGTCAATTACCTATTGGTCGAACCAATTTCATAATTTGAGTATAATCAAAATTTAACTCAATTTGTAGGGCACTTTGGACCCAATTTGGGAATTTCATTCAATTGGCCATTTCTAGCCGAAATTGGAACTTGACCCAACCATAATCGACCATGGACAACACATTGGCGAAGTCAGATTCGCAACAACTGGTCATTAGGTTTTCGAATTTACCAATTGGTGTATAAAATTGTCAAAAAAATTAGGGTTTTGGCAAATAGTCGAACTAGTTAATCAAAATTTCCCACTACCTAAGTTTTAAATATAACCTAGATTCCAATTGTAGCTTCAATTGCATAAAAATAGGTCAAAAGAGCACCAATTGGAGTAAAATATCGAATCGGGTCAGACCCGACCCGATCAAGAAACAAAGGCATTTCCAGCTTCTGTACCGGCGCAGAGACAGGGGACTTGAGAACTAGTCTCACTTGAACCCGATCTCGTTCCAGCCACTTGGAGTCATCGTCCAGCCACATAAGAGACCCCCGACGATGACCAGCTGGTGTAACAACTTTAGGCAAGAAAAATAGTTACATCAATCAGGTGTAAAGGGAGCAAGCTGTTCGGGTTAAGGGGGGATTTTTTTAGTCCATTTTTCGTTCGAATCATTTACTGAGAGTTAGATAGAGAGAGGGAGTGATCCGGAGGCTAGAAAGCCGTCACCGTCGCCACCACAAGTGCGGGTTTCTTACTCCTCTATTATTCTCTTCTTCGCAGTATTATCTTGGCTGGATTTCACTCAAACTGAGCCAAACTAAGGGGTATGCGTCGTCCGTCTAGGTCCATATGGCACGAATCTAAGCTTTATTTCGATAGATTCGATCGAAAAGCCAACAATAATTTCATGTTTAATCTTTTTCGTCACACGCATGCTACTGTTTGACGAAATGCCGAAGTGAACTAAAATTTTTAGTCTCGGTCGTGAGCTCCTTATCGTCTTGATTGCACTTTTTGCAATGAAAACCAGTTGCAAAGTGAAGGTTTCTAGGGCATTTATGACAACCAGAGTTTGCCCGAGTGCAGCAATGAACTTAAAGAGGAACAGTGCCATATGATGGATGCCGGAGAGTGCCAAGAATTGCTTGAAAAACCTGATAAGAGCAAGATTGATTAGTTTCTTGTACTTTTCCTTCTTGTCAAGCACAAGCCCTACTCTTATGAGTAAATATCCTGAGAAACATTAGCTCGAGATAACCATCTATGATGGAGAATCCAATAGTGAATTTCCATGTACCTAGCAGCAGGAGCAAAACCAATGATGTAGTATGTTAAGATGATCCAAATCCCTGATTCCATGAATGACACTAGAATTCGGAGGACCCAAATAGGCAAGCCGAAAGCCCGAGCAAGGTAAAGCAAGGTATCTCTCGGCTTATAGAACGCAGGAAGCCTGAAAACGGTCATTGCAAGTTCTTCCAAACCATTGAACATGACATTGATCAAGCTGAAGTTAAGTGCTCCGAAAAACTTCCATCCATCTTCCACTTTCCCTGCCGGCATTTCAGCCCTAAGGAACAATGTTATAGCAATAAGTGGCATGATAGTGATCTGGGTGGTCTTGAATATGTAAAAAAAAAAAAAGGGAGTTTCGCTTCATTAGTAGTCATTCCGTGGCAAAGCCTGCCATGAACAGCTCCATATTCGAATCCCATATTTCTGTTTGACTAGTGCAATTGGGTGAGCTTTTGATTTGTCATAAGGAACCTTAAGATCAAATGAGAGCTGTTGGCCAATGTGAAACGATTTGAACCCATGCACGAAATCATCTACAGAAATGTGTCAATATTACTCTTGATCTTTCTTGGATGTCACCTCTTGCAAGAAGTCGGCAACTCCTTTCCTGGGCACTTGAATCCCATGTGCTAAAAAAACTCAAGGATGTTCTCTCATGGACCTTGGTAGACGACTTGACCCTCCGAGAGAAGGATAATGTCATCGAAGAGATCGTAGGTCTCAGGTGCCGGCTGAAGCAGTGAGACGATCATGGTGACATCCATTATATGAACCATCTGCCTCATGAATTTGCAAAAGTACACCTCTAATACCAAAATTTGTATACAACGCTTACTTTGATGCCAAAATTTTTCATCGGCTCACTTAAATACCAAATCGACAAAAAAAAAAATCACTTATGTGACAATGGCAAGCGATTCCCGTCAAAAAAATATATGTGGCATTTATTTAAAACATTGTAGTGCCATGTTATTTATAAGTTAAAAAAAAAAATAAGTGCACATGGACTGCACGTGGCAATTTTATTTAGAAAAATCAGTCCATGTGGCAATTTTATTAAAAGAAAAGTCCACATGGCAATTCTATTAAAAAAATATTCAGTCTTAAAAATAAGGTATAAAATAAAATAAAAACAACAATACCTGGCCGATGCCAGGAATTTTTTATATTTCTTTTATTTTTTAGCTTATTTTTTAGTTTTTTTAGTTTTAGCATTTTTATTGGTGACTAGGATCTTCCAGTGAGCCACTTAGATGCCTTGTAAGGTTTACCACAAAACTCACTCATGTTAGCACTCAAATAATTATTTTTCAAAAAATTGGCACTTAAGTGAAAAAAAAAAAATAGCACCAAAGTGGTCGTTGTACATGAACTTTGACACTTCCAATATGCTTCAATCCTTAAGTGCCAATGGCGAAAGATTCTAGTTAAAAATATACGTGGCATTTATATTTAAAACAATGTAGCATCACGTTATTTATAATTTAAAAAATAAGTGCACGTGGACTGCACGTGGCAATTTTAAAAGTCCACTTGACAATTCTATTAAAGAATATTCAGCCTTAAAAATAAGGTATAAAATAAAATAAAAAACAAAAATACCTCGCCGATACCAGGAATTTTTTATATTTCTTTTAGTTTTTATCTTATTTGTATTTTTTACTTTTAGCTCTTTTATTGGTGACTAGGATCCTCCGTTGAGCCACTTAGATGCCTTGTAGGATTTACCACAAAACTCACTCGAGTTGGCACTCAAATAATTATTTTACAAAAAATTGACACTTAAGTGAAAAAAAAATAGCACCAAAGTGGCCATTGTACATGAACTTTGACACTTGTAATATCATTCTATCCTTAAGTGCCAATGGCGAGAGATTCCCGTCAAAAAATATACGTGGCATTTATTATTTAAAACATTGTAATACCATGTTATTTATAATTTAAAAAATAAGTGCACGTGGCAATTTTATTTAGAAAAATCAGTCCATGTGGCAATTTTATTAAAAGAAAAATCCATGTGACAATTCTATTAAAAAAATATTCAGTCTTAAAAATAAGGTATAAAATAAAATGAAAAAAAAAAATACCTCGCCGATGCCAAGAATTTTTTATATTTCTTTTTTGTTTTTAGCTTACTTTTTAGTTTTTTTACTTTAGCTTTTTTATTGGCGACTAGGATCCTCCAGTGAGCTACTTAGATGCCTTGAAAGATTTACCACAAAACTCACTGGAGTTGGCACTCAAATAATATTTTTTCAAAAACAGTGGCACTTAAGTGAAAAAAAAATAATAATAAGCACCAATGTGGCCGTTGTACATGAAGTTGAGGCCACACATCCACTTCACCATCCAAACTTTGCTTCTGTCATCCCCTAATCATCTCCTCAAAACTTGAACATCTTGCAGTTACTACATATGTAATTTGATTTGAATGTGCGTAATTATCATATTTCGATTGACTACAAATTCACTAGCACCAAGCAATAATACCTTCAAATTTTCATAATCGAAAGCCGGGTTAATGATCTTTCTATGTCTAGCACATTTATCGCCCTCAATAATCAGGAGCCCCAAAATGAAAAGATCTCCAAGGACTTCAGATGTAGCTTCTCGAACTTATTGATCAGTGAAAATATTTTCATCAACATGTCTAAATCCATGATGTTCAGTACATGCGTGGGTCCTAACCATGTAAAGAAAAGCTTTCTTACAATAACATTTGTAGCACCGACATGCGACACAACATGACAGGCCGACACATTATTTCTCAAAAAATAAAGAATTCGGACACGTTGGTATACATTGTATTAAATGCATATTTTTACATGTACATTTTTATAATTATTTCAATTAAATTAATTTGACTCAAATTCACACATAAACAAATAATAATAAAAAAGCCTAGTATAAATTTACACTGAAATTTAAGCCACAGAGGCGGACGTGCAAGAGTCGTGCAAGATCCGTGCAAGAGTCAAGGTGAGAGAGGTCGACACCATGCGAGAGCCAAGAGGGTGAGAGAGGCAAAGAGGAGAGACTTTGTGTGAGAAAGGACGACGATTAGGTTTTGTGGAATTAGGGCGATTACGTAAAGGCTTTTAGGCTTTGATAGATTTCCAATTTTACCTCTAAAATATTGAAAATTTTCAAAATTGACCCCGCATGTGTTAGAATAACGTGTCAAATTCCCGATTGACGCATCATTGCATGTCCGGTAGAGTTGACCACGTGTCCAAGCATGTCGGATGAGCATCGGACACCGACACGGAGCCTCCCAAAGAGCATCTATGCTTCCTAAGCAATCATTTTTCAGAAACATCATATGGCAACCTAATTCTAAATATCACTCCTTAACACATTTCTAGATGCAATGATGATAGAAAGGGAGAATGCAAGGAGCGATTTTGTTGGAGAAAGGTGAGACGGGAGCGGATTGAGCTTGCTTGGTCATTTTCATGGAGTCTCTCATGTCCTGAAAGGCAAGCCCATAAGAGGTTCCATGGAGACCTTGCCGTATCAGAAATCTTTGGAGCTTTTTCGGCTTCAACCATAGCAAACATAGACCGGGGAAAAATGCGATCACAACAATAGAGTAAACAAACAAGAAAATCAAGTCTATCCACGTCCTGAAGGATAAGCACGTAAGAGGTTTCATGGAGACCTTGTTGTCTCAGAAATATTTCAAACTTTTTCGTCTTCAACCACAGCAAACACAAACCAGCAAAGAATGCAATCACGTCAATGGAGAGAAAAATCGAGGAATCCAAGTACATTTACATTTCCATACTCTACCTAAACAAAATGACACAATGCTTCTTCCCTTCTAGAGAGGAAAAATATGGAGGGTGCTCAGTCAAGTATATGCTTGGGCCATAAAGATCATTGAGGCAACACCTATCAAAACCTTTATTTAAAACGCACCATGAGTGTGCGCTTTTTTCCCTTTTTTTTTTCTTCTTTGGAAATATGTTATTGATAGTTTGGAATTATGTTTGTTATATTTGAGTAATCTTTTGCAGGATGTCAAGAACATCTCAGCCCTGAAGAATAAGGTTGGACACCTATTGACACTTGCTTTTTTTTGTCACACTTCAGAAAAATAATAAAGCTAAGAGAAAAATGATTAAATTCTTTTTTTAAAGTTTAAAATCCTTGACACATGGGGTCCATTTTTTTAACAACAATTAAGTTTTGGCAATTTTTTTTTTAGATTCATAATTTCTTTGCATTTAATTTTGCTCGAAAATTTGAGAAAAATACTAAACAAGGTCAAAATAATATGATAGAGTAGTCATTCATTTCCTTTTAATTCTAATTTCACTTTTGCACCTCTAATTTTCGCAAAATTCGATTTGCATCATCATTTTCCCCAATCAGGGGAATTTACACCCAAATTGAGTCCAAAACATAAGTTGAGTCAAATTTTTCCGTTTTCTTATCTCGAGTTAATCATGACATTTGACATAGAAACTGTCAATTACCTATTGGTTGAACCAATTTCATGATTTGACAATAATCAAAATTTGACTCAATTTGTAGGGCCCTTTGGACCCAATTTGAGAATTTCGTTCAATTGGCCATTTCTAGCCGAAATTGGAACTTGACCCAACCATAATCGACCATGGGCAACACATTGGCGAAGTCAGATTCGCAACAACTGGTCATTAGGGGTTCGAATTTACCAATTGGTGTATAAAATTGTCAAAAAAATTTAGGGCTTTTGCAAATAATCGAACTAGTTGATCAAAATTTCCCACTACCTAAGTCCTAAATATAACCTAGATTCGAATTGTAGCTTCAACCCAAATTGTGTGCATAAACATTTCATAATTGTTCTTCCTTTTGGCCAAACTGTGGGGAGTCGATTGGGTTGAAAGTTTTGCTTAAGCTTTGTCCAAAAGATGACGTCTGGCTAGCTTTTGCTTTCATGACCCGGATTGATCCGAACAATGTTGTTTGTCTGTCCCCGTCGACCGACTCATGCCGCGCACTCTTTTTTCTCGGTCCAGCACACATGGTTAGTCAACGTTTACCACTCCCCATTCACCCAGCCCGGACGACAAAAGTTAGATAAAGCGCGCCGCTGCCTTCGGGACCAACAGGGTTGATACCATCTCCTTCAACTAGGATTGGCTCTCCATTAAGACCCACCTGCTAGAGGTGGCAAAATGGGTAGAACCCATATTGAATTATGTAGGTAAAAAAAATGATTGTTTTTAGATTTTAAAATAGGGTTAATATCGCGAAAAATCCCAAATTGGTACACTTGTGACAATTTTACCCCAAATTATTTTTTTGACCACAAAAAATTCCAAACTGATACACTTGTGACAAATTTACCCCAAAGTATTTTTTTAACCACAAAAAACCCTAAACTGGTATAATTGTAACAAATTTACTCCCAAATTAATTTTTTTACTATTAAAAATTCTAAACTAGTACACATATGACAAATTTACCCTTTGTTAATTTCCTTTAAATTAAGTTAATACCACAAAAAATTTTAAATTGATACACCTATAGTAAACATAGGGTAACATGTACACCCAACAATTGCCACGTGTCATCCAATTCAGCAATTTGACGATAAAATTTAACGAAGATTAACGAATGGTAAATTTGTCACATTGTACCAGTTTGGGGTAAATTTGTCACAAATGTACCGGTTTGGGATTTTTCATGGTCAAAAAATTGTCACAAGTGTACCAGTTTGGGGTTTTTGGTAGTATTAACCCTTTAAAGTTTAAGCATGTCATAAATGAGTTAATTAACTACTTAATGGGTTTTAAATGAATTTTAAATATTCCACTCCTGAAATCGATGACGAGCAGCGTGCCACGTAGGAATGTCGATGATGATTGAGCTGCTACATCAAAGATTTCCCAAAAATAGACGAGAAAAGCTTTATTGGAATTTCACGCAAAAATTTCGGCAAAATTAAAAAACTTAGGACTTAATTGGCATAGAATAATAATTGTAGTACTGATTGGGTACCTTTTAACTCTGTCAGACTCGGTAAGTGGACCCGATCATATTTTATGGTCATCCCTAACTTCTTTCTAATAGCAAGAACATCTATTTGTGGCATCTAAAGAAGGGAGCTGATGTGGAAGTGAACACTTACTTTGCATTTTCAGATATTTGTCCCAATAAAATAAAATTGATTGGTCTTGTCATTTCTAAAGCGGCAATTATAGAAAATTAGGCTAAAAATGCTTAACCTTAATTTGTTCCCCGAAAAAAGAATAATTTGAAAAATATTTTTCACTTTTGTTGGCGAGGCTTCATCGGATTGACAACCGATTGTAGTTAAAGTCGTTAAGATAATTAGGGGTGTTAAAATGGCCCGCGCCGGCCCGGCCCAGCTTTAAATTTTAAGGAACTTTCGCGTCGGGCATTGGTAATGTTTTAAAAAGAGCCGGTACCATTAGACCCAATCAGACTCGAAAATGTAAAAGCCACCACACACCCTAACAATGCCACGCTCTTCTGTTTTTCACTTTACCCTGACACTCTCAAAAAGCCTAACGAGACTTCTGGATCTCCTCCAAGTTCGAAGTTCCTTTTTGCTGCGAGTCGTCTCATTTCAAAAGGCAAGGGGAGGAAGACCACCGAAGGAAATGGAGGCGTGGGGTTGGGCAAGGGCGGCACGAAGCTAGCGATCCGACGGCTGGCTCGCCGCGGCGTGGTGAAGCGGATCAGCGGACTGATCTACGAGGAGACGGGCGAGTGCTAAAGATCTTCCTGGAGAACGTAAACCGCGACGATGTGACCTACGTAGTGCACACGCGGTGGAAGACGATGACCGCCATGGACGTCGTGTATGCGCTCAAGAGGCAGGGGAAGACCTTGTACGGCTTTGGCTGCTTTGTTTGTTGATTGCGATCATCTCACAAGGGTTCTTAGATGTAGTTCGTGATATAGTTGTAGTGAGTTTCGTGTTTTCGATGAAATGAACTTTTAGGTCAATTTATGAATGGCATCTATGTTTCGATGAATAGAATTTCACTTCCAAGTTCTTTAACTTCACTTTGTGCTGGTGTTTTGATGGCGTTCTTCTATTGATGCTTCTGAGTGATGGTTTTGGAGTCGCGCGAAATTGCAAACGGAAAAACAGAGAATTTCTTATGATGGGTGGCTTCAACCAGAGTGGGACGCAGAGTGGAGACTGTGAGCTGGAAATCAAAAAATTTCAAGCGATGGGCTGAGGGCATGAAATCAGGTTTTTTTTTTTTTGGGGGGGGGGGGGGGGGGCATAAAATCAGGTTACAGCAAGGAAAATGGCGTCGGGTTGTAGTTGGTAATCACGTCGGTCTAGCACACGGAAGGTCTCCAGTTTGAGTGCGGGCGACACCAATTTGCTTTTTGCTTGCTTGGTCCCTCCCCCCCCCCCCCCCCCCCCCCAAAAAAAAAGCACAGTACCGGCCCGGCCCGAAATTGATACGTAATTCGGGTATCAGGCCAGGCCGGGCCAAACTTGGTGCTGTTTGATTTCGGGCTGGGTCGGGCCTACGTGAGACCCGGCCCGACCCATTGACACCCCTGGTAATGTCAATGGCAGCTCGCGCACGAGTGCATCTAATAATCTTCTCCGAACAGGATACCACCAGACTAGTGCCCGAACAACTTTCGCATTGTTGTCAACAATACTATGATCCGAGGCTCCGAAAGATGTATGATGCAGAACTCTGAATACAGATTGGGCCCTGTTACATGTATGTAGGACAAGACAAAATTAACAAATCTCGAAGCTTTCACAGTAAAGCAATTGTTCAGAATCATATGCGATGCGAACAAATACCTTCATGAAAAGACACAGAAGGCGATGATATTTTCATTGAGTAAAAGTGAAAAAGAAACCGCATCAATGATGATTATCAGATTCTATAATCCAACAGAAGTCCTCACCAACTTTCCCTGCTTTTGTCCTTGGCTTCTTTTTCGCAGTTTTGTATAGTACGATCATCAACCTGACCACTGAGAAACGGTATCTGTCCTCCAGTTGTTGATTTCCCAGCATCTGCAGCCAACAAGATTTTCAACCATTAATGAGTCCACGGAATCGATGAAAGACTAAAAAAAAAACATAACTAATCACAAACAGGAGACATGTAAATTTTTGCGGCATTATGACCAGCAAATAAAAACAACATTCAAATGTCAAAACTCAAACGAGGTAGAAACTTAATCAAGAGAAAGAAAGGCAATCAAAATCAACCTACCAACATTGCCAATGAAAACAACATTCAAACGCCATTTCGTGTCCTCTTCCATCTCATCTGTTATATCCTCTTCTTCCGGAACAGCCATTGAGTTGACCGCGAGTCCAAGAGTGTCCGGCGGTGTCCTGCCGTGTCTGATACGTGTCTGTGTCCGACTCGGCAAATTTTTTTAATGTACGTGTCCGTGTAACGTAGGGTGGGACACAAAGAAATATGTTGACAACAAAGCAAAGCAAGAATAGCTCTGAGATAGCTAAGAACAACGTTGACATATCCAGATTCTTGTGGCCAATAGCTGAACCTACCAAGCATTTGAATCTACTGAGCAGTTTATTCAAATAGCAATCCTAATCGACAGTCACCCATAAGGCAAGGAACTCAAAGGAGCATCTCAGGGGAGCAAGTACCATGGAATGCTAGCATGGTAAATAACCAAAGTTTCAAAACTGTTTGATGAAAATTTCATTTGTATATCACGGTTACTGTCATTGTCTTCCTCCGAGGCATATATAGTCAAAAGAAAGGTCCATTAACCTCACACATTTAAGAGAGCCAATGCAGACTTACTAGATATACAATCAAATTATTTGTTTTGTGCCACAAATGAAATTTTAGCAGGTGGCCCCAGCAAAGAATGCGACTTCCACATCAGGTGAACAAATGAAAATTTAGCCCAACCAGAAACCAGCTTATAGATCCTATCACCCTGATTTTCTTAAATGGCTTTTAGCAAGACATCCCTCTCTTTGTATGCAGGGAGACTTCGACGAAATTCAAGCATCGTTTGCCCTTCACGACATTCCTAGGACGTTAATAGTACTTGTCAGTGATAAGAAATAGTTGCAAATAATCAAGACCACTTACTAGGCATACAGATGCGGCTATCTATAAAATATTCAACAAAATTCATTGCTAAATTCACCTGCCAATCTTGCTGTTTATTACGCAATTGTAAACTTCTCCGGCGTTGAATTTTCTCTACAACTACGCTGTTCGGTGAAATACGCTCCTGCTCGTCATATAGATCGTCAACAGCAATACTTCCATCAATGCCACTCTCCGATTTTGGAGAATACAATATCTTATCCCTATTTTTCGGCTTTCGGGAAAGGTATGCTTGGAGGTGCTTATCCACTTCCATTTGCAATCTATAAGGTAATACCACCTGAATGCACAGGAGCATTAATCTACATTTTCACTGCACAAGAAAATTTTCACCATGTGGAAGCACCAAGTTTCAAAACCATGACAACATTATTAATACAACTTTAGCCAGGCACTTCATCCACATATACATATTTCTTTAAGCATGTGGAAATGGAATTAGAAAGAGAGGGACAAAGTACATTTATCAGGGATTTACCTCTTTTTCTGTGGGCGCCTGCCATCAAGATCAGATCTGTAATTTGGCAGAAGGACTTTGCTAAAGACAACTACTTTCGAATATTGATGGCTGCAAATGGAAATTGCATATGAGAAATAGCGGAAATAATGAAAACAGGGGAGGAGGACTGGCCTTAAGTAGTTGTAATCTGTAATCTGCAATAAGCTTAAGTACCTATACAAACCCATCCTGGTTGCCAGGGCTGAAAGTTGTTCAAAGTCACTCCTGTCTTTCCTCTCCCTAGATACCAACTCCTGCTCCTCTTTTTTACGAAGAAGCATGGTCAACTTCCACTTCCACTCTTCCACATTATCAAGGGTTGATGCATGCTAGAACACAATAGAACCCCAAAACAACATAAATTAAGATTCAACAAGAAGTCTCCCCTAAAAACTAGGAAAAGTCCCAAAAGAGCAGGCATGAAAGCCAGCAAGAACTATCTGCTATCCAGGTGTATGCATGGATGGGGTTACGTGCCAGGATACCTCAAACTTTGTTAATTATGAAGCGCAATCAATGTTCGACGCTTGGGACAAGGGCCATCTTGCTTGGCACAAAGGATCCACAACCTTCTTTTTTCACAGGCTACAGAAAGACCAGCAGGCTGCTTCTCTAAGATGCCTCAAACTTTGTTAATTACGAAGCACAATCAATGTTCGACACTTGGGACAAGGGCCATCTTGCTTGGCACAAAGGATCCACAACCTTCTTTTTTCACAGGCTACAGAAAGACCAGCAGGCTGCTTCTCCAAGATACCAAATAAATTCCCTAGAATTGCTAAGCCAACCTATCAACCTAACAAGTTAAAAAAGTTGAGAGGCAGGATGACGACAGAGTCAGGACTGTTGATTCAACATACCCGAAAATTTACATTCATCAGCAAATTAGCTGAAATTATAAAACAGTGAAAGTCCACCAGTAATATGTCATCGCCATGTTCTAGACTTCTAATACTGATTTCTTAAAATTACATCAATCTAAATCATTTGCGTATTTGACTCCTTTGATTAAATCGTTTGACACGGAATCAAAAGAAACAACATCTAGCCTAACCAGACCTCATAAAGACAGCAGCAAATGTATACAAGCACATGTAATGTCACAGCTAAATAAGTGATTGGCACAAACATACTATGCATATCTGACAAAACCATCTAAATTTTACGTAGGACTTTGTTAATGACTGCTCCTGGAACACTTGTTAAACACCGATCTAAGGAAACATTCTCACTTTCCAAGGCACTGTTTATCACGTGTTATGGGTAGCAATGCATTGAAAATCAAAACATTTCCTCTCAATCAGTGCCCTGGAGATACTCATCAACAAAACCCTCTAGAGTGCGTTTGGGAATAGCTTTCCCAAGGGACTTTAGACCTCTAATCTAAAGTCCCTTGGGAAAAAAATTTGGTGTTTGGCAACTACTTTTAGCCCACTTTGAGGAAATGCCAAAGCTGAAAGCCCAAGGCAGGTGGGGACCTGCCTTGGGCTTTGAGCATTTTCGGGATGGTCTTTCCTCTGAATAAGTGACTTTTTTCCTTTCCTATTTTGCCCTCACTAGCTTTATTTTATTCCCTCTTTACCCTGGCTTTCAATCTCAGTAAACGTACGCATCTCTCTCTCAGCATTCAGCAACCACTTTCCTCTTCTTCGCTTCGCGTCTGATTCGAAGCACCATTTTTTTTAGGGCTTCGCGTTCTCCAGCTCTCTCTCACCAGTTGGGGTTTGCATCTTCTTCTTCTATATCTCGATATTGTTCTTAGTTCAGCGTAGGAGAATGATTCTGTGTACTGCTTGCTTCTTCGTTCCCCTAGGGCCCCATCCTGGCTTCACAAAGTCGCCCGAGAGATGTCGGCTTCCATGGGGTCGCACACCACCGATGGCTGTCGCCCAGGGCGGCACAACACCGGTGGCCACCTGGTTCGCAGGACACCGGCGGCGGTCGCCTAGCCTGTGTGGGTCGACGAGTGTTGCTCAACCTTGGCTTCGGGGATGGACAGGTGGGCGAAGGCGAAGGGGTTACAGGGACAGAATGGAGGTGTGTCGAAGTCGTCTGATCGCCGGAAAATTGAATCGGCACGGTGTTTGACGGTGGCGTGTTGGCCTTTGGTGGTGGTTGTGGTTGGCGATGGGCACTCACCAGTAGTCTTCTTCTATTTCTTTCTCTGGCAAGTCGCGAAGAACAGAGAACCGCTCGAGGGACACTGGTGTCGGCTTCCATGGGGTCGTGCGCCACCGACGGCTGTCGCCTGGGGGCGGCGCAACGCCGGTGGCCGCCTGGTTCACCGGACACCGGCGGCATTCGCCTACACTTGCGTGGATCGACGAGGGTCGCTAAACCTTGTAAACAGATCAGGGGTTCGTGGGTCTCGAGCTGGTTGGAGAGGCAATGGAGGTTGTTCTTGCGAGATGGGTTCGTGGGTCTCGAGCTGTGAAGCTGAGTTGCGAAGGTCGGAGAGGAGGAGGAGGAAGGACCGGAGGTGGAAGCCATTGTCAATCGGTGGAGATAAGCCTAAGGCTTTTTGGACGAAAGCGCGGTTAGCCAAACGCTATTTAACTTTCACCAAATACAACTTCACTCAAAGCTGATTGGGGAAATGACTTTGCATTCCCCTAAAGTTTACCCAAAATACTAAGCTCAATCAGAACCACGAGCGACACTCATTCACTTTACTAAAATCACGAAAACTCCAATCTCACCATCTGCTGCTGCTGAGATGAACCGACTTCAAGGTCCGACTCGTCGCTGGACACGTCCTGATACTCAAACCGGCCGTACCTCGAGCTCTGCCGGTGCAGAAACGGAGACACCGCGCCGCTCCTCCGCCTCCGGTCCACCTCCACGGACAAGAACGCGAACATCCGCCACCCCAGAAGAGTCGGCGGGCGCACCGGACCTAAGCGGCGCCGCTCCAGTAGTCCTCAAGGCAACGGGTGAAGCGGAAGGCAGCGCCACGGAGGCCCTGTAAGTTCTGCGAAACTGGACACCGGACGGCCTCGCGGACATCGTCGCCCTCAGGCAACCATGGAAAATGGCCGAGGTTTTCCCAATCCGATGCGCCTCCAATTCGTCACACGGCGATTGCTCCGTTCACATTTGACGAACTAGAGCGCAGCTGCACGGAGATAAAGGGAAGATTCAGCAGCTGAGCTTCTCGGATTATTCGGACATGGAAGAGCGAGAGAGCGATCGAGCGAGCGGCCTCCGAGACTTTAGGTGCGTGGGGACGGAAGAACGCCGCACGGTGGTGACGGTTGAATGGGCCAATGGGCTCTACCTTTTGGGCTTTGATAATATTGGGCCTATTCGATTGGGCTTTAAGCGCTGCTTGGGCTGATTTAGTTGTACTCTTTCCCATTTTCTCTTCCTTTCGGAGTTTGGGGAAGAAGCGGGGCTCCCGGCTCCCCTATAGGGATTGGATCGTCTGCCCTTCTAAGAGAAGGGCAAGCGTCTGCCCTTGGGATTCGAGCCGTCCATCTAAAAGACGGACGGTCCAGATCTCTTATTTTTAAGGGGTAATTTTTTAGATTTTTTTTTCTTTTAGTAATAATTTGGGTCATCCATTCATAACACGAACGACCCGGATTCCAAGGATAGAACCTGCCCTTCTAAGGAAAGGGCAGACGGTCCCTTCACTCCTTTAGAGATACTACTACTAATTGAGACGAGGAATCGAAAACGATGACGTTGAGTCGTCACGTTGAGTGCGTAACGTATAATGGGAAACAACAAACACGCAAGCCATCAATGCGTCGATCTTCTTTCTCATGCCAATCAACACAGTCGAGGGCTCTACATCTTCGAAAAGGCGGAATCCCTTTGGCCTGAGAGACGGACGATCCACATTGAAAACGGAAAAAGCCGCCGATTCGTGAAGGAACGGGTTTAACATCTAGATAGAGTCAAACTCGAATTTTGATCGGTCGACACTGACGTAAATGCCTGCCAATGCTGACATGGATAATTTTAATAATATTTTTTTGAATTATTTTTAAACTTTCTTTTCTTCTCTTTCTTTTTCATTTTTCTCTCCATTTCTTCTTCTTCCTTCGGCGGCCACCGACCAAAGGCTAGCGAGGGCAAGCTTCCTCCGTACCTGAGCAAATGTGTATGGCAGCGGAGTACATTCAAGCAGCACGTTCACGGTAGAAGACCGTCCTCTCAATGGCGACAATAGGCTGCACAGTAGAAGCATTCGTGGCCCCAAGAAAAAGCACATCTGCATGCGCGGCTCCCAAAAGGTTCAGAAGGTCTTGTTTCTTGGTCCTGTCAAGAGATTAATCTTAGGCAAAGTTTGAAAATGCAGGTCTAATAAATGACTGACATTTCTATCATCAAATGATGTGGAATCGATATTTGTTTGGTCACTTTGAAGAATTCACTTGGCCAAACACATAAGATGGAAGAAGTCAGAACTTACGCCTGGTCTCCTTTATTCCACAATATGAACAAAACGCCGATGACTATAGTCACGAAGAACGGAATTGCATTGTACTGAGGATTTCTCCAGTAAGACCAGTGGTGTTTCCCGAAACAAGGCTTGCACTGAGTAAGGAAAGGTTGCTAGTACTCGGATGGGAAGTAAAGATCCTCGGAGCCTGGAGCTGGGGTACTAAGCTCTTTGATCAGTTCTTGGTTCCTCCTGAAATTGATTCAAAGAAAACGCAATTGTTGAATTGACGTTGGCCTTTATGAGAAAATTATTTCCATTACGCATTTGAAACTTGGATCTTTAAGAAACTTACTCATAAAGATCAGAATTTGCATAAATGTCTGCGAAGTCCCCATCGAGCTGAGCCTCTACTGCTGGAACACTCACTTCCAGCATCCATGTGGCCGGATTGTAACCATCCCTGATCTTTGGAACCCCTGGGACAGCCTGATGTAATCTACAAATTTAGCAGAATTCAAGAATTACCTACAGATTCCAAGGGAAATGACAACTCGTAGACGCTAGTTATTTTGGAAACAGAAAAGCTCACCCCAAAATATTCTATGAGCGTGTGGGAATGGCCACCAAGAGTTCCAGCATAGATGATTCGGCCACCTCTTTTCGTCAATAGCAACTGCAATAGGCACATTTCTGAGTAAATTACTCAATAGCAAGGCATTTCAAACAACAGAGATAATAATGTCTAAGGATTAGCGATCAAACCTTGTCAAAAGCTTCAAAAATGTCGATGCTCGGCTGATGAATCGTGCAAACAACAGTCCTCCCTGCATCTACCATGTTCCTCACCGTAAGCATTATGATGGAGGCCTCTCTAGCATCAAGACAGGAGGTTGGTTCGTCCATGAAGATAATAGATGGGTTAGCCACCAACTCTACGGCTATTGTCAGCCTCTTTCTTTGCTCAATCGAAAGGCCATCGAAACCAGGAAGCCCGACAAGCGCGTCCCTGATCAGGTTGAGCTCAACCAACTCCATAACGTTTCCATAAACATCTGTCACAACATTAGAAGAACAAGACCAAAATAGAAAGATTATTAAACCATCTGATTTCAGGTTTCTCCAAAGGAGAGACTGTGAATTAGGCGCTAACAATAGTCGGGCGTTTCAAGAGACAAATATTCCCTACCTTGTGAGTTTCAGTTTTAATGTTGGAAGAAAGACGAAGCCAGGCTGAATATAGGAGGGATTCGTAGACAGTGACATTAGGCGAGTGAATGTCATTCTGTTCACAGTAACCGCTGACCCGAGCAAACGTTGATTGGTTTTTAGGGTATCCGGAGATGCTAATACTTCCTTCTATGTAACCACCTGTCTTCCCTCCAGCTAGCACATCCATGAGGTTGTCTTTCCAGCACCATTAACCCAACCAGTGCTGTGAGGACCGCTGGTCTGAAAGTGCCGCTGACATCTCTCGACAATTGGAGCTGGTCTTCCTCAACTCCTCGACTCTTCATTTCCTGGTATCATGAAACATAGTAGCTATCAACCCTACTCTTTTGCCCAGTTCAGTCCAGCAAAATCGGAGGTTAAGTAAAATTGGACAAGAGTAACACAAGACAAAAGAAAAAAAGACAATGAATGATCGTGTGTGGTACAAAAGATTCGCTCAAGCTCGTGGTTACTTTTAGGAAGAAGTTACTGCTTCCAAGATAAGTATAGATTGTTTAGGAGAAAGGGACTCACCGCAGGCATATCCAGGTTGTAGTTCACATGGTTAAGCGCATGAGAAAGGGGTTGTAATGGCAGAACCATCCCTCTTCTCTGTGTATTCTCCGAAGTGCTAACGATTTGTGAAGAACTTCTGACTTGCATATCGGTTCCTGGGATTTCATGACAAATGTAAGAGACCAGGCAACCCTTTTTTTCAACTACTGCTCAGGCAACTGATTTCAGAAGTCAATTATAGAAATTCCTCTACCCTAGTTTTCTTAGGAAATTGCTCTATCAGCTATACGATCGGGACTAGAGTCTAGCAAATTTATCAACTAAAGTAGCCTAAAGAAGAAAAGCATTGAACAACTGAGGAATTTTGAAAATGTGCAAACCTTCTTTTGCATCTTGAGAAGACAACGATTTGTTCTTCTTCTTATCTGCCTCTTCATCCAATACAACTGCTTTTGTATCCCTCAAAGCTGCAAGCAATTTCATGCAGGGAGTGTCAACACTGTTACATCACTCATGTATTTGCATTGATATTATTATGTATCCGACTTATGATTTAACCAAGTCAATGCTGCAGTAAACAAGATGTTGAAGAGGAGTGAAGACCCAAACAGCACTCCTATGCAGATCCAATACCAATACTCTTGCACAAAGAAGCCTCGTGATTTAAAAGCACTCTTCCAACTGTGGATTCATTAATTCTAGGATCCAAATTAGGCTGCAGTTCATACGATGGCAATCAGGTTTCAATAATGCATTACCTGTGTATTATAAAGGCAACTGACTGCTGAAAGAATATACAGATTTTACCTTGCTCCACCTTTCGTTGAGGAATACATTCATCACTATAGCATTTTGCCCATACATCACAGAAAAAATGTAATATCCCCATCTTATCCATGGCTTGATGTCGTCTGTAAATGCAGGGACAAGAAACATGTCCGCAATAAATTTAAAATTATCGTAGGAGCCAAAAACTCGTAGAATCATTTAACGGCACACGAGAATCTGTGAGCAGCCCAGAAACAAATGCTTTAGTCAACAAATAGACATGGTAGGCAAAAGTATGAGGTAACTATTACTTGCCTTTGGTAGCAATAAATCCTCCAAGTATGAAAACCAGTTGCAAAGTGAAGGTTCCTAGGGCATTTATGACAACCTGTGTTTGTCCGAGTGCAGCAATGAACTTAAAGAGGGACAGTGCCATATGATGGATGCCGAAGAGTGCTAAGAATTGCTTGAAGAGGCTGATAAGAGCAAGATTGATTAGTTTCCTGTACTTTCCTTCTTATCCAGCACAAGCTGTAACACCCACATTTCTTTAATTGTGGTCCCCTCCCCCTTGTCTGCCACTCCCTAAAACACTCCCCCCACTTCCCGTTTGTCTCCCACGTCTGCATGCTCCCTCCCCTTTCTTTTCTCTATTTTTCTTCTCCCTCTCTCCACTCATTCACTCACCAACGTTCCTCTCTTCTTTCCTCTTCTGCGACACCCCCTCCCCCACCGAAGCTCCGCCTTCATATCTCCTCCTCTTCCGTTCGATTTGCCAAGCCATCTCCTCACCAACGCCTACCTCCATCTCCAGCCATGCTGCACCGCCGCCACTGACACCTCCGGAGCCGTTGCTAGTCGCCGGACGACCGAAAACAGCCTCGAGAAGCCCCGGTGCCGAACTCTCCTATTCTGCCCCTATTTTGACCCGAGAGCTCCGCCCCTCCTCCGGCCATTTCCAGCGACGCCGCCACCTCCCACCACCTCACTAAAGTCCCTCAGTCTCCTCACAACCTTCCCGAAGCCAGCTCGCCGGTCGTTGTCGCCGGAACCACCGCAAATCTCCACGGAACTGCCGGTACTCTGTTTTGGAGTAAGTCGCGGTTTGGTTCTGTTTTCGTCCGAACCGACCGCCACCGTCGCTCACCACCGCCACCGACGACTTCCTAGAACCCCTCACGAGTTCCCCTAAGCTCGTGGTCGCCGGTCGCCGCACGTGGGGCCCGGAATCAACCCCGAACGGCCTCCCCTGTTTTCTGCGCGCGAATCCTATGTTTTCGCCGGTTCTGTTCGCTGCTGTCCCGCCGCCTTTGGTCGCCTTCCGCCGCCTTCCTCCGGCCCCAATCGATCCCCTTTGAACCCTAGGTGAGTCCCCGAGCATTGGCCGGCCTCGCCTTAGCCCGTGGGGCCCAGGACCGCCTCAAATAGCCCCGTTCCCCTGTTTTAATGCTGCTGTAAAATTCTGTTCTAGGTCGCCGGAGTTCGCCGGAGCTCCGCCGTCGCCGTCGCCACCACGCCGGACCTCCGTCACGTACCCTAGTTGGTGCCGGGTCGTGACGCCTCTCGAGAAACCTTAGAATCGAGGCTTAACCGTGTTTTATCGCTGAGAACCGTCGCCGCCGTCGTTGTCGTCGCTCGTTGCCGCCGCCGTCACATTGTTGATTTTGAGCCGGCCCGAGCTTAAATAAATTGTGAGTTGACCCTAAACCTTGGTTAGGGCGCTAATTGCGCCTAGGGTTAGTTGGGTTAGCAATTTTGGTAATAACATAAAGTGATTACGGTTGGTTTAGTTAGAAACCCCGGTTTAGGTTAAATGACCGTAATCGACTAAGTTAGCGTGATTAATTATATTATCTGTGGTTAATTGTGATTAGTTGAAATTGATTGATTTATGGCGAGAGAACGATAGATTAAAGACGAGTGTTTGATCGGCAATTATAAATTAAATGGGCAAATAAATGATTATTGTTCGAATTGAGCTTTATATTGTCTAAATGAAATTAAATGCTCGTAATTGGTTCGATGATTTTCATAGGTGTGATTATCCCGTTGGAGGGTTGATGGTGTGATTGGAATTACTATTGAGCATTAATTGCTACTTGGGGATTTAACGTCCTATTTATGATTTGATGCATAAAATGTTCATTGAGTAAATTGGCATGTATTTGGGAATTATTCGTTCCGTGATTGCAGTATCTAATTGATAGTCTGCATATGCATATGACTGTGTGCGAAATTAAAGAAATATGTTTTAGCATGAAAAATGGCCGTGGGCCGAGTCTTTGAGCACGTTGTGTGAGCATCCGGCCTAAATCCAAGGGAATAAAATTTATTAATATGGCGGGTGCATTGTGTGGTCATATGACGGAACGATGATGGGTTTTTCATGGTAAGTTCGTAGTGTACTAGTAGTACACCAGTACCAGTCATGTGGGACCATACGACTTACCAGAAGCACGACAGTCCTGCCTCGTGCCGGTTAGTACGGGCACAGGGCTGATCGGATGCCGGTCGCAGCTTGTGATGGACCGACGCCCCGTATAGGGATGCCTACTTGCCGTACCGTGCAACGGGTGCACTGGAATAATCGCTTGTAGTAGCCGCTGCCGAGAGGGAAAAGGAGCGTAGCCCGGTTCGTCCGGATGAGTATGGGATCGTACTATTTATGAGGGTGGAATCACGCCAGTCGCGTAGATCCTCTCATGGTGCCGTTGGCACGATCATCGTTAATAAATGGACTCGTGTGGTGTCTTGTGCATACTTGTGGATGCGATGCTTGTTTTGAGTGATTGACTTATTTCACTGCTGAGTCGAGTCAAGCATTGCATTATGTGTGGCTGCAGACTGATAAGTATGCATGTGATTGATTAGTATATGGGGACTATACTTGGGTATTTTATGTGATCGTATGAGTTTGTGAGCCTGCTGTTAGGATGCCTCGGGCGAATCAGTTTCCTAACCGAGCTTAGGCTTAATTCACTGAGATTTATTTCTCACCCCGTCGTGGGATAACATTTTTCAGGTCCCAAGTGATGAAGCCCGTGGACGCCATGGTTTGGCGGTAGGAGTGATCTTTTGAAGTAGATGGGAGGTTAACCTTACCCGACCGAATACCCTTTTTAGGTCTTAGTGAGCTGCCCCGAAGTATGGGGTCGTTTATGTCAGCTATAGCTCAATAGGGTTAATTATCGTCAGTTGTTTGATTTTATGTATGTGATGATCTTTTTGTGAACTGTCTTGGTATTTATCTCCTACTAATGTATCCCTGTTCAAATTTATGTTGTCTGGGAGTAAACCGTTTCCGCATGCGTAATAAACTGTCGTGGGTCGGTAGCGAACCTGGGACGCTATCCCTTATGACCCTTGGGACGATTTGATCGGGATGTCGCGTGCTCGGGGTTTGGGGCGTGACACAAGCCCCGAGCTTATGAGTAAATATCCTGGGAAACATTAGCTCGGGATAATAATCTATGATGGAAAATCCACTAGTGGATTTCCACGTACCTAATAGTAGCAGGAGCAAAACCAATGGTGTAATATGTTAAGATGATCCAGATCCCTGATTCCATGAATGACACTGGAATTCGGAGGACTCAAATAGGGAAGCCAAAAGCCCAAGCAAGGTAAAGTAGGGTATCTCTCTGCTTATATAACGCAGGAAGCCTGAAAACGGTCATCGCAAGTTCTTCCATGCCATTGAACATGACATTGATCAAGCTGAAGTTAAGTGCTCCGAAAAACTTCCATCCATCTTCCACTTTCCCTACCGGCATTTCAGTCTTAAGGAACAACGTTATAGCAATAAGTGACATGATAGTGATCTGGGTGGTCTTGAATATGTTAAAAAAAAAAAAAGGAGTTTCGCATCATTAGTAGCCGTTCTATGGCAAAGCCTGCCTTGAACAGCTCCATATTCGAAATCCCATATTTCTGTTTGACTAGTGTAGTTGGGTGAGTTTTTTATTTGTCAGAAGGAACCCTAAGATCATATTAGAGCTGTTGGCCAATATGAAAAGATTTGAACCCATGCACGAAATCATCTACAGAAATGTGTCAATAAGGTTGGTTCTTCTTGAACCAATATCACTCTTGATCTTTCTTGGATGTCACCTCTTGCAAGAAGTCGGCAACTCCTTTCCTTTCAGGGCACTAGAATCCCATGTGCTCAAAAAACTCAAGGATGTTCCCTCATGGACCTTGGTTGGTAGACGACTTAACCCTCCAAGAGAAGGATAATGTCATCGAAGAGATCGTAGGTCTTAGGTGCCGGCTGAAGCAGTGAGATGATCATGGTGAACCATCTGCCTCATGAATTTGTAGAAGTACACCTCGAATACCAAAATTAGTATACAACGCTCACTTTGATACCAAAAATTTTCATCGGCTCACTTAAATACCAAATCAAAAAAAAATCACTAATGTGCCAATGGCGAGAGATCCCGTCAAAAAAACATACGTGGCATTTATATTTAGAACATTGTAGTGCCACGTTATTTATAATTTAAAAAATAAGTGCACGTGGACTGTACGTGGCAATTTTATTTAGGAAAATGAGTCCATGGCAATTTTATTAAAAGAAAAGTTCATGTAGCAATTCTATTAAAAAAAATATTCAATCTTAAAAATAAGGTATAAAATAAAATGAAAACAAAAATCCCTCGCCGATGCCAGTAATTTTTTTATGTTTTTTTAAGTTTTTAGCTTATTTTTTATTTTTATTTTACTTTGAACTTTTTTATTGGTGACTAGGATCCGTCCTCCGGTGAGCCACTTAGATGCCATGCAAGATTTACCACAAAACTCACTCAAGTTGGCACTCAAATAAAAGTGGCCGTTGTACATGAACTTTGACACTTGTAATATCATTCTGTCCTTAAGTGCAAATGGCGAGAGATTCCCATAAAAAAATATACGTGGCTTTTATATTTAAAACATTGTAGTGCCATGTTACTTATAATTTAAAAAATAAGTGCACGTGGGCTGCACGTGGCAATTTTATTTAGAAAAATCAGTCCGTGTGGAAATTTTATTAAAAGAAAAATCCACGTGACAATTCTATTAAAAAAATATTCAGTCTTAAAAGTAAGGTATAAAATAAAATAAAAACAAAAATACCTCGCCAATGCCAGGAATTTTTTATATTTCTTTTTTTTTATCTTATTTTTTAGTTTTTTTACTTGAGCTTTTATATTGGTGACTAGGATCCTCCGGTGAGCCACTTAGATGCCTTGTAAGATTTACCACAAAACTCACTGGAGTTGGCACTCAAATAATTAATTTTTCAAAAAATTGGCACTTAAGTGAAAAAAAATATTAACCACCAAAGTGGCCATTGTATATGAAGCTGAGGCCACACATCCACTTCACCATCCAAATTTTGCTTCTGTCATCCCCTAATCATCTCCTCAAAACTTGAACATCTTGCAATTACTACATTTGATTTGAATGTGCCTAATTATCAGATTTTGATGGACTACAAATTCAATAGCACCAAGCAATAATACCTTCAAATTTTCATAATGGATTGCCAGGTTAATGATCTTTCAGTGTCTAGCACATTTATCGCCCCCAAAATGAATAGCACCAAGCAATACTACAATAACATATGATTATCGGATTTTCATGGACTAGGAATTTAACCGATCGGTCCAAGAGGACATGACTAAGCAAAGCTGTAGAATTTTGTTAGTGAGGCCAAGTTGTTCTTGTTGGATGAGGATGGCACCCTAGGCTTGGTCGCAGGTACCACCAAAAGCAGCTTTCCAGAGAACATCACCTGCAGACTGCTCAAGTTGAGGCCACACGTCCACTTCACTAGCCAAAATTTTCTCTTGCCATCCCTTAATCATCTCCCCACAACTTGAACAAGTTGAAGTCACTACACTCTCTAATTTATCACTAGTCAAAGAGTTAAATGAATCGAATGTGCGTGATTATCCAATTTCAAAGGACTAGGAATTTAATAGAACCAAGCAAGCAGTAATACTTTCAACTTTTCATAATGGAAAGCCGAGTTAAGGAACTTTCTGTGCCTAACCCATTTATCTCCCTCAAGATCCAGAAGCCCCAAGATGAAGAGATCTCCATGGACCTCGGATGTGGCTTCTTGAACTCATGGATCCGTGAAAACATTTCGATCAACATGCTTGTGTCCATGATGTTCAGTATAGGCATGGGTCCTAACCATGTGACGAAAAGCTTCCCAGCAACAATAATTTTTCTAGAAATCAAATGGAAATCGGGTTCTGAATATCACTCATTACCATATTTCCTAGATGCCCTGATGGAAGAAAGGGAAGATGCGAGGCGTGATCTTGTTAGAGAAAGGCACGACAGATTCAGAATAAGTGACATGATAGTGATCTGGGTGGTCTTGAATATGCAAAAAAAGGGGGGGAGTTTCGCTTCATTCGTAGCCATTCTATTGAAAAGACTGCCTTGAATAGCTCCATATTCGAAATCCCATATTTCTGTTTGACTAGTGTAGCTAGATGAGTTTTTGATTTGTCATAAGGAACCCTAAGATCATATGAGAGCTGTTGGCCATTGTGAAAAGATTTGAACCCATGCACAAAATCATCTACAGAAATGTATCAGTAAGGTCGGTTCTTCTCTTTGACCAAAAAAAGGTCGGTTCTTCTTGAACCAATACTGCTCTTGATCTTTCTTGGATGTCACCTCCTGCAAGAAGTCGGCAACTCCTTTCCTTTCAGGGCACTTGAATCCCATGTGCTCAAAAAACTCAAGGATGTTCTCTCAAGGACCTTCGTAGACGACTTGACCCTCCAAGAGAAGAGTAAGGTCATCGAAGAGATTGTAGGTCTCAGGTGCCGACTGAAGCTGTGAGATGATCATGGTGGCATCCATTATATGAACCATCTGCCTCATGAATTTGCAAAAGTACACCTCAAATACCAAAATTTGTGAACAATGCTAACTTTGATGCCAAAATTTTTCGTCGGCTCACATAAATACCAAATTGAAAAAAAAAAAGATCACTTAAGTGCCAATGGTGAGAGATTCCCATCAAAAAATATAAATGGCTTTTATATTTAAAACATTGTAGTGCCACGTTATTTACAATTTAAAAAATAAGTGCACATGGACTGCACGTAGCAATTTTATTTCAGAAAATCAGTCCATGGCAATTTTATTAAAAGAAAAGTCCATGTGGCAATTCTATTAAAAAATTATTCAATCTTAAAAATAAAGTATAAAATAATATGAAAACAAAAATACCTCGCCGATGCCAGGAATTTTTTATATTACTTTTAGTTTTTAGCTTATTTTTTAGTTTTTTTTTTTTACTTTTAGCTTTTTTATTGGTAACTAGGATCCTCTGGTGAGCCACTTAGATGCCTTGTAAGATTTACCACAAAACTCACTCGAGTTGGCACTCAAATAAGTGAAAAAAAAAATTAGCACCAAAGTGGCCGCTGTACATGAACTTTGACACTTGTAACACCATTCTATCCTTAAGTGCCAATGGCGAGAGAATACCGTCAAAAAATATATGTGGCCTTTATATTTAAAACATTGTAGTGCAACGTTATTTATAATTTAAAAAATAAATGCACGTGGATTGCACGTGGCAATTTTATTCAGAAAAATCAGTTCATGTGGCAATTTTATTAAAAGAAAAATCCACATGACAATTCTATTAAAAAATATTCAATCTTAAAAATAAGGTATAAAATAAAATAAAAACAAAAATACATCACCGATGCCAAGAATTTTTTATATTTCCTTTTGTTTTTAGCTTACTTTTTAGTTTTTTTACTTGAGCTTTTTTATTGGTGACTAGGATCCTCCGATGAGCCACTTAGATGCCTTGTAACATTTACCACAAAACTTACTGGAGTTGGCACTGAAATAATTATTTTTCAAAAAATTGGCACTTAAATGAAAAATAATAATAATAAGCACCAGAGTGGCCGTTGTACATGAAGTTGAGGCCACACATCCACTTCACCGTCCAAACTATGCTTCTGTCATCCCCTAATCATCTTCTCAAAACTTGAACATCTTGCACTTACTATATATGTAATTTGATTTGAATGTGCGTAATTATCAGATTTCGATGGACTACAAATTCAATAGCACCAAGCAATAATACCTTCAAATTTTCATAATGGACAGCCGGGTTAATGATCTTTCTGTGTCTGGCACATTTATCACCCTCAATAATGAGGAGCCCCAAAATGAAAAGATCTCCAAGGACCTTCGGATGTAGCTTCTCGAACTCATGGATTCGTGAAAAAATTTTCATCAACATGTCTAAATCCATGATGTTCAGTACATGTGTGGGTCCTAACCATGTAAAGAAAAGCTTTCCTACAATAACTTATATAGCACCGACATGTGACATGACATGATAGGCCGAACATTATTTCTCAAAAAATAAAGAATTCGGACACGTTGGAATACATTGTATTAAATGTATATTTTTATATGTACATTTTTATAATTATTTCAATTAAATTAATTTGATTCAAATTCACATATAAATAAATAATAAAAAAGAGCCTAGACTAAATTTACACTAAAAATTTAAGCCAGAGAGGCAGACATGCAGGAGTCGTGCAAGATCCGTGCAAGAGTCAAGGTGAGAGAGGTCAGAAGGAGAAACGTCGTGCGAGAGCCAAGAGGGTGAGAGAGGCAAAGAGGAGAGATTTTGTGCGAGAAAGGACGACGATTAGGTTTTGTGGAATTAGGGCGATTAGGTAAAGGCTTTTAGGTTTTGATAGATATCCAATTTTACCACTTTGTGCGAGAAACGTCTTGCGAATTTTGATAGACTTCCAAAATTAATCATGACATTTTCTTCACTCCAATTGAGAGAGATTGGAATCAACTTAATGATTCTCGCCAAGTAATTAGTCCTTCCTTCTCCCCAATAGGTTAGGTCTCTTTCATCTGAGCATGTTCGTATTTACATGCTATTATGTAGAAACATGCGGTTTCTTTGGAGGCCAGGTAAACGGGCAAAAGTTTACATGATTTTTTAGACAAATCACCTCTTGATCTTTAACGTGCTGAAGAATTAAAATATCTCAAGCACATACGGTTTGAGCAGCAGATGTAGGTGGCATGAACATCGTCAGAGCCCCATCAATGCAAAGTCGATTACGAAATAATGTGGCTGGCTGTGGCCCGATATATCTGTGACAGATAATATAAGATGCACTGGGGTAGGCAATTTACTGCAAAGAAAAGAAATTTAGCAACTATTCACTCGGGATGATGGAAGAAGCTAATAATGCATTGATAAGATCTTCTTTGGAGTCAAACTGATCCACAAGTAAACTGCTAGGCCCCCCAAAGGATCTGCGTAATAGCAACTGCAACATCAATGGTATAAAGGCCTATTTTCAGCTGAGTTCATAGTGTCATCTATGGTATAAAGGCCTAATTTTAGCTGGTCTGGTCCATGTATTAGCTTTTATTTGGACCTTTTAGATTAGAGTGATTGGAGCCGACTCTCATTTTAAAATGTAGAATAACATATGAATCTTTAAATGTTCAAATAACATTTCCTAGTAAGGTCTATAACCCTCATGTCATTTTTTTCTTTAGAGGAATAATTTGATGCAAAAACTAGCAACAAAGAATCAAAAGCAGTTCTGTAGCCATTAAATGAATCAAATGTACATGATTATCGGATTTTCAAGGACTAGGAATATAAGCGATCTGTTCAGGAGAACATGACTAAGCAAAGCTGTAGAATTTTGTTAGCAAGGCCGAATTGTTCTCATTGGATGAGGATGGCACCCTTGGCTTGGTCGCAGGTACCACCAAAAGCAGCTTTCCAGCGAACATCATCTGCAGACTGCTCAAGTTGAGGCCACACATCCACTTCCCCAGCCAAAATTTTCTCTTGCCATCCCTTAATCATCTCCCCACAACTTGAACACGTTGCAGTCACTACACTCTCTAATTTATCACCAGTCAAAGAGTTAAATGAAATGAATGTGCCTGATTATCCGATTTCAAAGGCCTAGGAATTTAATAGAACCAAGAAAGCAGTAATACTTTAAACTTTTCATAATGGAAAGCCAGGTCAATAAACTTTCTACATCTGACCCATTTATCTCCCTCAAGATCCAGGAGCCCCAAGATGAAGAGATCTCCATGGACCTCGGACGTGGCTTCTCGAACTCATAGATCTGTGAAAACATTTCGATCAACATGTTTGAGTCCATGATGTTCAGTACAGGCATGGGTCCTAACCATGTGACGAAAAGCTTCCCAGCAACAACAATTTTTTTATAAATCAAATGGAAACCTGGTTCTGAATATCACTCATTACCATATTTCCTAGATGCACTGATGGTAGAAAGGGAAGATGCGAGGCGTGATCTTGTTGGAGAAAGGCACAACAGATTCAGAATAAGTGACATGATAGTGATCTGGGTTGTCTTGAATATGTAAAAAAAAAAAAAGGAGTTTCGCTTCATTAGTAGCCATTCTATGGCAAAGCCTATCTTGAACAGCTCCATGTTCGAAATCCCATATTTCTGTTTGACAAGTGCAGCTGGATGAGTTTTTGATTTTTCATATGGAACCCTAAGATCAGATGACAGCTGTTGGCCAATGTGAAAAGATTTGAACCCATGGACGAAATCATCTATAGAAATGTATCGATAAGGTTGGTTCTTCTTGAACCAATACTGTTCTTGATCTTTCTTGGATGTCACTTCTTGACAGATGTTGGCAACTCCTTTCCTTTCAGGGCACTTGAATCCCATGTGCTCAAAAAACTCAAGGATGTTCTCTCATGGACCTTGGTAGATGACTTGACCCTCCGAGAGAAGAGTAATGTCATCAAAGAGATCGTAGGTCTCAGGTGCCGGCTGAAGCAGTGAGATGATCATGGTGACATCCATTATATGAATCATTTGCCTCATGAATTTGCAGAAGTAGACCTCAAATACCGTGTACAACACTTACTTTGATGCCAAAAGTTTTTGCCGTCTCACTCAAATACCAAATTGAAAAAAAAAAGATCACTTAAGTGCCAATGATGAGAGATTCCCATCAAAAAAATATAAATGGCTTTTATATTTAAAACATTGTAGTGCCATGTTATTTATAATTTAAAAAATAAGTGCACGTGAACTGCACGTAGCAATTTTATTTCAGAAAATCAGTCCATGGCAATTTTATTAAAAGAAAAGTCCATGTGGTAATTCTATTAAAAAAATATTCAATCTTAAAAATAAAGTATAAAATAATATGAAAACAAAAATACCTCGCTGATGCCAGGAACTTTTTATAATACTTTTAGTTTTTAGCTTATTTTTTAGTTTTTTTTTTTACTTTTAGCTTTTTTATTGGTGACTAGGATCCTCCGGTGAGCCACTTAGATGCCTTGTAAGATTTACCACAAAACTCACTTGAGTTGGCACTCAAATTATTATTTTTCAAAAAATGGACACTTAAGTGAAAAAAAAAATTAGCACCAAAGTGGCCGTTGCACATGAACTTTGACACTTGTAATATCATTCTATCCTTAAGTGCCAATGGCGAGAGAATCCCGTCAAAAAATATTCGTGGCATTTATATTTAAAACATTGTAGTGCAACCCTATTTATAATTTAAAAAATAAATGCACGTGGATTGCACGTGGCAATTTTATTCAGAAAAATCAGTTCATGTGGCAATTTTATTAAAAGAAAAATCCACATTACAATTCTATTAAAAAAATACTCAGTCTTAAAAATAAGGTATAAAATAAAATAAAAACAAAAATACATCGACGATGCTAGGAATTTTTTATATTTCCTTTTGTTTTTAGCTTATTTTTTAGTTTTTTAACTTGAGCTTTTCTATTGGTGACTAGGATCCTCCGGTGAGCCACTTAGATGCCTTGTAACATTTACACAAAACTCACTGGAGTTGGAACTGAAATAATTATTTTTCAAAAAATTGGCACTTAAGTGAAAAAAATAATAATAAGCACAAGAGTGGCCGTTGTACATGAAGTTGAGGCCACACATCCACTTCACTGTCCAAACTATACTTCTGTCATCCCCTAATCATCTTCTCAAAACTTGAACATCTTGCACTTACTACATATGTAATTTGATTTGAATGTGCGTAATTATCATCTTTCGATGGACTACAAATTCAATAGCACCAAGCAATAATACCTTCAAATTTTTATAATGGATAGCCGGGTTAACGATCTTTCTGTGTCTAGCACAATTATCGCCCTCAATAATGAGGAGCCCCAAAATGAAAAGATCACCAAGGACCTTCGGATGTAGCCTCTCGAACTCATGGATACGTGAAAAATTTTTCATCAACATGTCTAAATCCATGATGTTCAGTACATGTGTGGGTCCTAACCATGTAAAGAAAAGCTTTACTACAATAAATAAATAATAAAAAAGTGCCTAGACTTAATTTACACTAAAAATTTAAGCCAGAGAGGCAGACGTGCAGGAGTCGTGCGAGATCCGTGCAAGAGTCAAGGTGAGAGAGGTTGACACCAAGCAAGAGCCAAGAGGGTGAGAGAGGTCGGAAGGAGAAACGTCGTTCGAGAGCCAAGAGGGTGAGAGAGGCAAAGAGGAGAGACTTTGTGCGAGAAAGGACGACGATTAGGTTTTGTGGAATTAGGGCGATTAGGTAAAGGCTTTTAGGGTTTTGATAGATTTCCAAATTTACCACTTTGTGCGAGAAACGTCTTGCGAATTTTGATAGATTGCCAAAATTAATCATGACATTTTCTTCACTCCAATTGAGAGAGATTTGAATCAACTTAACGTGCAGAAGAAATATAATATCTCAAGCACATACGATTTGAGCAGCAGATGTAGGTGGCATGAACATCGTCAGATCCCCATCAATGCAAGTCGATTACGAAATAATGTGGCTGGCTGTGGCCCGGTATATCTGTGACAGATAATATAAGATGCATTGGGGAAGGCAATTTACTGCAAAGAAAAGAAATTTAGCAACTATTCACCCGGGATGAAGAAAGAAGCTAATAATGCATTGATAAGATCTTCTTTGGAGTCAAACTGATCCACAAGTAAACTGCTAGGCCCCCAAAGGATCTGCGTAATAGCAACTGCAACATCAATGGTATAAAGGCCTATTTTTAGCTGAGTTCATAGTGTCAACTATGGTATAAAGGCCTAATTTTAGCTGGTCTGGTCCATGTATTAGCTTTTATTTGGACCTTTTAGATTTTGGTGATTGGAGCCGACTCTCATTTTAAAATGTAGGATAACATATGAATCTTTAAATGTTCAAATAACATTTCCTAGTAAGGTCTATAACCCTCATGTCATTTCTTGCTTTAGAGGAATAATTTGATGCAAAAACTAGCAACAATGAATCAAAAGCAGTTCTGTAGCCATTAAATGAATCAAATGTACATGATTATCGGATTTTCATGGACTAGGAATATAAGCGATCGGTTGAGGAGAACATGACTAAGCAAAGCTGTAGAATTTTGTTAGCAAGGCCGAATTGTTCTCATTGGATGAGGATGGCACCCTTGGTTTGGTTGCAGGTACCACCAAAAGCAGCTTTCCAGAGAACATCATCTGCAGACAGCTCAAGTTGAGGCCACACATCCACTTCACAAGCCAAAATTTTCTCTTGCCATCCCTTAATCATCTCCCCACAACTTGAACCCGTTGCAGTCACCACACTCTCTAATTTATCACCAGTCAAAGAGTTAAATGAAATGAATGTGCCTAATTATCCGATTTCAAAGGCCTAGGAATTTAATAGAACCAAGAAAGCAGTAATACTTTAAACTTTTCATAATGGAAAGCCAGGTCAATGAACTTTCTATGTCTGACCCATTTATCTCCCCCAAGATCCAGGAGCCCCAAGATGAAGAGATCTCCATGGACCTCGGATGTGGCTTCTCGAACTCATAGATCTGTGAAAACATTTCGATCAACATGTTCGAGTCCATGATGTTCAGTACAGGCATGGGTCCTAACCATGTGACAAAAAGCTTCCCAGCAACAACAATTTTTTTATAAATCAAATGGAAACCTGGTTCTCAATATCACTCATTACCATATTTCCTAGATGCACTGATGGTAGAAAGGGAAGATGCGAGGCGTGATCTTGTTGGAGAAAGGCACGACAGATTCAGAATAAGTGACATGATAGTGATCTGGGTTGTCTTGAATATGTAAAAAAAAAAGGAGTTTCGCTTCATTAGTAGCCATTCTATGGCAAAGCCTGCCTTGAACAGCTCCATGTTCGAAATCCCATATTTCTATTTGACTAGTGCAGCAAGATGAGTTTTTGATTTTTTATATGGATTCCTAAGATCAGATGACAGCTGTTGGCCAATGTGAAAAGATTTGAACCCATGGACGAAATCATCTATAGAAATGTATCGATAAGGTTGGTTCTTCTTGTACCAATACTGTTCTTGATCTTTCTTGGATGTCACTTCTTGACAGAAGTCGGCAACTCCTTTCCTTTCAGGGCACTTGAATCCCACGTGCTCAAAAAACTCAAGGATGTTCTCTCATGGACCTTGGTGGATGACTTGACCCTCCGAGAGAAGAGTAATGTCATCAAAGAGATCGTAGGTCTCAGGTGCAGGCTGAAGCAGTGAGATGATCATGGTGACATCCATTATATGAATCATTTGCCTCATGAATTTGCAGAAGTACACCTCAAATACCGTGTACAACACTTACTTTGATGCCAAAATTTTTTGCCGGCTCACTTAAATAGCAAATTGGAAAAAACAAAAAAGATCACTTAAGTGCTAATGGTGAGAGATCCCCGTCAAAAAATATACGTGGCTTTTATATTTAAAATATTGTAGTGCCACATTATTTATAATTTAAAAAATAAGTACGCGTGGACTGCACGTGGCAATTTTATTTAGGAAAATCAGTCCATGGCAATTTTATTAAAAGAAAAGTCCACGTGGCAATTCTATTAAAAAAATATTCAATCTTAGAAATAAGGTATGAATGAAATGAAAACAAAAATACCTCGCCGATGCCAGGAATTTTTTATATTTCCTTTATTTTTTACCTTTTTTATTGGTGACTAGGATCCTCTAGTGAGCTGCTTAGATGCCTTGTAAGATTTACCACAAAACTTACTCGAGTTGGCACTCAAATTATTATTTTTCAAAAAATTGACAGTTAAGTGAAAAAAAAAATTAGCACCAAAGTGGCCGTTGTACATGAACTTTGACACTTGTAATATCATTCTATCCTTAAGTGCCAATGGCGAGAGAATCCCATCAAAAAATATACGTGGCATTTATATTTAAAACATTGTAGTGCGACCTTATTTATAATTTAAAAAATAAATGCAGGTGGATTGCACGAGGCAATTTTATTCAGAAAAATCAGTTCATGTGGCAATTTTATTAAAAGCAAAATCCACATGACAATCCTATTAAAAAATATTCAGTCTTAAAAATAAGGTATAAAATAAAATAAAAACAAAAATACATCACCGATGCCAGGAATTTTTTATATTTCCTTTTGTTTTTAGCTTATTTTTTAGTTTTTTTACTTGAGCTTTTTTATTGGTGACTAGGATCCTCCGGTGAGCCACTTAGATGCCTTGTAACATTTACCACAAAACTCACTGGAGTTGGCACTAAAATAATTATTTTTCAAAAAATTAGCACTTAAGTGAAAAAAATAATAATAAGGACCAGAGTGGCCGTTGTACGTGAAGTTGACGCCACACATCCACTTCACCGTCCAAACTATGCATCTGTCATCCCCTAATCATCTTCTCAAAACTTGAACATCTTGCACTTACTACATATGTAATTTGATTTGAATGTGCGTAATTATCATATTTCGATGGACTACAAATTCAATAGCACCAAGCAATAATACCTTCAAATTTTTATAATGGAAAGCCGGGTTAATGATCTTTCTGTGTCTAGCACATTTATCGCCCTCAATAATGAGGAGCCCCAAAATGAAAAGATCTCCAAGGACCTTCGGATGTAGCCTCTCGAACTCATGGATCCGTGAAAAATTTTTCATCAACATGTCTAAATCCATGATGTTCAGTACATGTGTGGGTCCTAACCATGTAAAGAAAAGCTTTCCTACAATAAATAAATAATAAAAAAGAGCCTAGACTTAATTTACACTAAAAATTTAAGCCAGAGAGGCAGACGTGCAGGAGTCGTGCG
This sequence comes from Rhodomyrtus psidioides, assembly GCA_021437785.1. Classification (NCBI taxonomy): domain Eukaryota; kingdom Viridiplantae; phylum Streptophyta; class Magnoliopsida; order Myrtales; family Myrtaceae; genus Rhodomyrtus; species Rhodomyrtus psidioides. The sequence goes on along the minus strand of JAILYB010000004.1, from coordinate 13,006,685 downwards.
AGATCCGTGCAAGAGTCAAGGTGAGAGAGGTTGACACCAAGCAAGAGCCAAGAGGGTGAGAGAGGTCGGAAGGAGAAATGTCGTTCGAGAGCCAAGAGGGTGAGAGAGGCAAAGAGGAGAGACTTTGTGCGAGAAAGGACGACGATTAGGTTTTGTGGAATTAGGGCGATTAGGTAAAGGCTTTTAGGGTTTTGATAGATTTCCAATTTCACCACTTTGTGCGAGAAACGTCTTGCGAATTTTGATAGATTGCCAAAATTAATCACGACATTTTCTTCACTCCAATTGAGAGAGATTGGAATCAACTTAACGTGCAGAAGAAATATAATATCTCAACCACATACGATTTGAGCAGCAGATGTAGGTGGCATGAACATCGTCAGATCCCCATCAATGCAAAGTCGATTACGAAATAATGTGGCTGGTTGTGGCCCGGTATATCTGTGACAAATAATATAAGATGCATTGGGGAAGGCAATTTACTGCAAAGAAAAGAAATTTAGCAACTATTCACCCGGGATAAAGAAAGAAGCTAATAATGCATTGATAAGATCTTCTTTGGAGTCAAACTGATCCACAAGTAAACTGCTAGGCCCCCAAAGGATCTACGTAATAGCAACTGCAACATCAATAGTATAAAGGCCTATTTTTAGCTGAGTTCATAGTGTCATCTATGGTATAAAGGCCTAATTTTAGCTGGTCTGGTCCATGTATTAGCTTTTATTTGGACGTTTTAGATTTTGGTGATTGGAGCCGACTCTCATTTTAAAATGTAGAATAACATATGAATCTTTAAATGTTCAAATAACATTTCCTAGTACGGTCTATAACCCTCATGTCATTTCTTGCTTTAGAGGAATAATTTGATGCAAAAACTAGCAACAATGAATCAAAAGCAGTTCTGTAGCCATTAAATGAATCAAATGTACATGATTATCGGATTTTCATGGACTAGGAATATAAGCGATCGGTTGAGGAGAAAATGACTAAGCAAAGCTATAGAATTTTGTTAGCAAGGCCAAATTGTTCTCATTGGATGAGGATGGCACCCTTGGCTTGGCCGCAGGTACCACCAAAAGCAGCTTTCCAGAGAACATCATCTGCAGACTGCTCAAGTTGAGGCCACACATCCACTTCACAAGCCAAATTTTCTCTTGCCATCCCTTAATCATCTCCCCACAACTTGAACACGTTGCAGTCACTACACTCTCTAATTTATCACCAGTCAAAGAGTTAAATGAAATGAATGTGCCTGATTATCCGATTTCAAAGGCCTGGGAATTTAATAGAACCAAGAAAGCAGTAATACTTTAAACTTTTCATAATGGAAAGCCAGGTCAATGAACTTTCTATGTCTGACCCATTTATCTCCCCCAAGATGAAGAGATCTCCATGGACCTCGGATGTGGCTTCTCGAACTCATAGATCTGTGAAAACATTTCGATCAACATGTTTGAGTCCAAGATGTCCAGTACAGGCATGGGTCCTAACCATGTGACAAAAAGCTTCCCAGCAACAACAATTTTTTTATAAATCAAATGGAAACCTGGTTCTGAATATCACTTATTACCATATTTCCTAGATGCACTGATGGTAGAAAGGGAAGATGCGAGGTGTGATCTTGCTGGAGAAAGGCACGACAGATTCATAATAAGTGACATGATAGTGATCTGGGTTGTCTTGAATATGTAAAAAAAAAAAAAAAAGGGAGTTTCGCTTCATTAGTAGCCATTCTATGGAAAAGCCTGCCTTGAGCAGCTCCATGTTCGAAATCCCATATTTCTGTTTGACTAGTGCAGCTAGATGAGTTTTTGATTTTTCATATGGAACCCTAAGATCAGATGACAGCTGTTGGCCAATGTGAAAATATTTGAACCCATGGACGAAATCATCTATAGAAATGTATCGATAAGGTTGGTTCTTCTTGTACCAATACTGTTCTTGATCTTTCTTGGATGTCACTTCTTGACAGATGTCGGCAACTCCTTTCCTTTCAGGGCACTTGAATCCCACGTGCTCAAAAAACTCAAGGATGTTCTCTCATGGACCTTGGTAGATGACTTGACCCTCCGAGAGAAGAGTAATGTCATCAAAGAGATCGTAGGTCTCAGGTGCCGGCTGAAGCAGTGAGATGATCATGGTGACATCCATTATATGAATCATTTGCCTCATGAATTTGCAGAAGTACACCTCAAATACTGTGTACAACACTTACTTTGATGCCAAAATTTTTTGCCGGCTAACTTAAATAGCAAATTGGAAAAAAAAAAAAAAAGATCACTTAAGTGCTAATGGTGAGAGATCCCCGTCAAAAAATATTCGTGGCTTTTATATTTAAAATATTGTAGTGCCACGTTATTTATAATTTAAAAAATAAGTACACGTGGACTGCACGTGGCAATTTTATTTAGGAAAATCAGTCCATGGCAATTTTATTAAAAGAAAAGTCCACGTGGCAATTCTATTAAAAAAATATTCAATCTTAGAAATATGCTATGAATGAAATGAAAACAAAAATACCTCGCCGATGCCAGGAATTTTTTATATTACTTTTAGTTTTTAGCTTATTTTTTATTTTTATTTTTACTTTTAGCTTTTTTATTGGTGACTAGGATCCTCTGGTGAGCTGCTTAGATGCCTTGTAAGATTTACCACAAAACTTACCCGAGTTTGCACTCAATTTATTATTTTTCAAAAAATTGACAGTTAAGTGAAAAAAAAAATTAGCACCAAAGTGGCCGTTGTACATGAACTTTGACACTTGTAATATCATTCTATCCTTAAGTGCCAATGGCGAGAGAATCCCATCAAAAAATATACGTGGCATTTATATTTAAAACATTGTAGTGCACTGTTATTTATAATTTAAAAAATAAATGCAAGTGGATTGCACGTGGCAATTTTATTCAGAAAAATCTGTTCATGTGGCAATTTTATTAAAAGAAAAATCCACATGACAATTCTATTAAAAAATATTCAGTCTTAAAAATAAGGTATAAAATAAAATAAAAACAAAAATACATTACCGATGTCAAGAATTTTTTATATTTCCTTTTGTTTTTACCTTATTTTTTAGTTTTTTTACTTGAGCTTTTTTATTGGTGACTAGGATCCTCCGGTGAGCCACTTAGATGCCTTGTAACATTTACTACAAAACTCACTGGAATTGGCACTAAAATAATTATTTTTCAAAAAATTAGCACTTAAGTGAAAAAAAAAATAATAAGCACCAGAGTGGCCGTTGTACATGAAGTTGACGCCACACATCCACTTCACCGTCCAAACTATGCATCTGTCATCCCCTAATCATCTTCTCAAAACTTGAACATCTTGCACTTACTACATAAGTAATTTGATTTGAATGTGCGTAATTGTCATATTTCGATGGACTACAAATTCAATAGCACCATGCAATAATACCTTCAAATTTTCATAATGGAAAGCCAGGTTAATGATCTTTCTGTGTCTAGCACATTTATCGCCCTCAATAATGAGGAGCCCCAAAATGAAAAGATCTCCAAGGACCTTCGGATGTAGCTTCTCGAACTCATGGATCCGTGAAAAACTTTTCATCAACATGTCTAAATCCATGATGTCCAGTACATGTGTGGGTCCTAACCATGTAAAGAAAAGCTTTCCTACAATAACATATGTTGCACCGACATGTGACACGACATGATAGGCCGAACATTATTTCTCAAAAAATAAAGAATTCGGACACGTTGGAATACATTGTATTAAATGCATATTTTTATATGTACATTTTTATAATTATTTCAATTAAATTAATTTGATTCACATTCACATATAAATAAATAATAAAAAAGTGCCTTGACTAAATTTACACTAAAAATTTAAGCCAGAGAGGCAGACGTGTAGGAGTCGTGCGAGATCCGTGCAAGAGTCAATGTGAGAGAGGTCGACACCATGCAAGAGCCAAGAGGGTGAGAGAGGCAAAGAGGAGAGACTTTGTGCGAGAAAGGACGACGATCGGGTTTTGTGGAATTAGGGCGATTAGGTAAAGGCTTTAAGGTTTTGATAGATTTCCAATTTTACCACTTTGTGCGAGAAACGTCTTGCGAATTTTGATAGATTGCCAAAATTAATCACGACATTTTCTTCACTCCAATTGAGAGAGATTGGAATCAACTTAACGTGCAGAAGAAATATAATATCTCAAGCACAAACGGTTTGAGCAGCAGATGTAGGTGGCACGAACATCGTCAGAGCCCCATCAATGCAAAGTCGATTACGAAATAATGTGGCTGGCTGTCGTCCGGTATATCAATGACAGATAATATAAGATGCATTGGGGAAGGCATGAAGGAAGAAGCTAATAATGCATTGATAAGATCTTCTTTGGAGTCAAACTGATCCACAAGTAAACTGCTAGGCCCCAAAGGATCTGCGTAATAGCAACTGCAACATCAATGGTATAAAGGCCTATTTTTAGCTGAGTTCATAGTGTCATCTATGGTATAAAGGCCTAATTTTAGCTGGTCTGGTCCATGTATTAGCTTTTATTTGGACCTTTTAGATTTTGGTGATTGGAGCCGACTCTCATTTTAAAATGTAGAATAACATATGAATCTTTAAATGTTCAAATAACATTTCCTAGTAAGGTCTATAATCCTCATGTCATTTTTTGCTTTAGAGGAATAATTTGATGCAAAAACTAGCAACAAAGAATCAAAAGCAGTTCTGTAGCCATTAAATGAATCAAATGTACATGATTATCGGATTTTCATGGACTAGGATTATAAGCGATCAGTTCAAGAGAACATGACTAAGCAAAGCTGTAGAATTTTGTTAGCAAGGCCGAATTGTTCTCATTGGATGAGGATGGCACCCTTGGCTTGGTCGCAGGTACCACCAAAAGCAGCTTTCCAGAGAACATCATCTGCAGACTGCTCAAGTTGAGGCCACACATCCACTTCACCAGCCAAAATTTTCTCTTGCCATCCCTTAATCATCTCCCCACAACGTGAACACGTTGCAGTCACTACACTCTCTAATTTATCACCAATCAAAGAGTTAAATGAAATGAATGTGCCTGATTATCCGATTTCAAAGGCCTAGGAATTTAATAGAACCAAGAAAGCAGTAATACTTTAAACTTTTCATAATGGAAAGCCAGGTCAATGAACTTACTATGTCTGACCCATTTATCTCCCTCAAGATCTAGGAGCCCCAAGATGAAGAGATCTCCATGGACCTCGGATGTGGCTTCTCGAACTCATAGATCTGTGAAAACATTTCGATCAACATGTTTGAGTCCATGATGTTCAGTACAGGCATGGGTGTTGACACCTGATTTTTGACCATATATTATTGTGATTTTTATTCTTTAAAATTAAATTAAAAATATCAAAAAAAGGTCATAAAATCACAAAATCAACTTTGGAAGCTTAGCTTGGCCTTAGGAACCAATTTTGAACAAAAAATATTTTTTGGTATTTTATGATATTTTTCGAATTTATTTAATTATAAAAATACCCAAAAAATCAGAAAAATACCATTCGTGGTCAGAAAAATACACAAAAATATTCAATAATTTTGTTTTAATTTCCTCTTCAAGTGTATCACTTTAAATATTTAAAATTCGGCTTGGGTCACTATGTTCCTTCACAAACATAAACCCGAATCGAGCAAAAAAAATCATATTATGTCTTTTAATTTGCAATTTCTGTAATTTTGAAGTCTTGACATCTGATTTGATTGCCTTACGTTGAAATTTGATTAAATTGTTCACACAATGGAGGAGAATGTACGTGTGGTTCTTATTTTTATTTTTATTATATATATATATATATATATTTTGGAGCGGTGGACGTTGGAGAAGTGTTTGGCCACGGATGATGGATAGTGGAGTTGGTGGAAGAATAAAGAAAGTTGAGTGGAAGAATAAAGAAGTGAAAAGAAAAGAGGGGGAATGGGTGGAAGAATAAAGAAATGAAAAGAAAAGAGTGGGGATGGGTGGAAGAAAAAAAAATAACAAAGAAGAGGGGGGGTGATCCGTTGATGCACATTGCTTGCCCTAGTCTTCATGAGTTGTACATAAAATAAGAGCAAAAAGGGTGGTGGAAAATATTTAATATGCAGTCAAAGTCCAAGAAGAGGAATATGGCAAACAAGCCATCGTGGGGGGATTAAAAAAAATGGCCACAAGAGGGAGAGCTCTCGGATGCTCTCTTCGCTGATCTTCATCCAAGGAAGCCAAGAAAAAATAAAAAAAGAGAGAGGGGAGCGAGGCAAGCTAGAGGAGGGTACAAGAAAGCATCATCGGCGTGCAAGAATTGAGGAGACCACCGTCGGAGCCTCTGCTGTCTCTGGTCTCACCCATACAGGGAGGGGTCTGGGAAGAATTCGTTGAAGGCAGGAAACAAAAAAAAAAAGAGTGCAAGCGACCTAAGGGCTCTCAACTCTATTTTCGGCCATCTCGATCCATGTCGATTTGCAGCAACGATCCTTGGAGCCTTATAGCGACCCGCTGAGCATCCAGAGTCCAACCGTATCGTTCTTCGTCGTCAAAAAGGTTTCTCCGTTTAAAACCCGTCGAGTTAGCCTTGAACCCGAGATCTCGTCGTGAGCTCGCGCGGTCGTCTCGAGCCAAAACGAGACCGTTAGTCTGCCAAGGCGACTGAGGATCGACGGACCGGAGGTCGCTAACGAGCGACGGCCCACGGTTTGAGTCCGTTGAGGTAAGTTTGTATGACTTTTTTTTGTTGCTTATGGGTGCTAAAAAAAAATGAACAACGATGATGGAAATCGGACGAAGAAACCGTAAAACAATTTGTAGTCAATGACGTTGTTTGGTCGAGTCGTAGCCTTGGTCGAATGATGTCGGCGTTGGCCGACGTTGGTTAAAGATAATGAGCGTTCGCTGCTCATTGTAACATCCATGGAGGTGGTTGTCCCCTAAAAATAAAGCCCATGGAATAACAAGAAAATGAATTAAAAAAAATATAACAAAAAAAAAGAAAGGAAAAGAATGTGGTTAACAATCTGCACGTTGGGTCGCTCTTGGGTGAGTTTGAGCTTGAAAGAAGGTAATATATCTGGCGGCCATCCATGGACAACGGCGAACGACTTCAAGGCGCGGAGTCAATCCCTTGAGCTTTCATTATTATCGGAAGTTTGTTGAAATCGGATCAAACTGAAAAGACTGAAAGGTGCGTGCGTGGAGGTTGGTGTCGTGCATCGGTGGTCTTGGTGAAGTTCTGTGGGAAGTTGTCATGAAAACAGCTTCGGAAAGCCGAGGAAGAAAACGAACAAAAATCAGCAGTCAAGGCATTTGATGCATGCGAGCGTTAATGGGTATTTCGGAAGGCTTCTGTGTGTTGCGTGGAGAAGACAATGCAAACTGGTCCAAGGAATAATAATAAAAAAATGAAAAGCTGAGGCATCTAAGGGGGGGGCACGGCATTTTGTTTTTGGTGTTATGCACGTGAGTTTGTTTCAAGATTGGGCCAGCTAGTGAAATTTTCTGTTTGGGCCTCTAGTGGAAAGAATTGAAATAAATTGGGTTATGTCTAAATTTAAGTCAAATGGGCCTTCGTAAAAGAATGGGCCTTTTTTGTTTTAGATTTTATTTGGGCTTTTGGTTGGCATGTAGTTATTAAAGGGGTTGGGTTTAGGGGTCCAAATCAGATTACCATTTTCGAAATAAAAAATAATAATAATAAAAAATTCAATAATTCAATAAAAAATAGAAAATTATAAAAAATTCAAAAAAAAATCGGAAAATTCAGAAAAATTCTAAAAAATTCCAGAAAATAGGAAATGGCCATATTCAATTGGCCATGGCCTGTTCCGGGTCTTTCGACCCCCGGTCTTTCCAAAAATGACGGTTTCGCCCTTTCGGCGAACCGTCTTCCAAAAAAAGTCCAAAAATTCTAGAAAAATCTCAAAAAAATAGGAAATGGCCACAATCAACTGGCCAAAATTCATCACGGGTATTTTGAACCCATTCCTTAAAAATGACGATTTCGCCCTTTGGGCGAATCGTCTCCCAAAAATCGAAGAAAAATCAAGAAATTCCAAAAAAATTCTCAAAAATGGGAAATGGCCACAATCAACTGGCCATGGAGTATTTTGAGTAATTCGGAATCCAAATCTTCCAAAAATTGACGATTTTGCCCTTCTGGCTAATCATCCCTAAATCTTCCCATTTTACCCCGGGTCCCAAATCATTCCTCACTTAAGCCCTTATGGCTATACTAGGAAGACATTGACTTGAATTGAGGTGTATTTGATGTGATTTATTTATGCACTTGATTGCGTTGTCATTAGAATTGATTGTGATTGATAGGAATAGTCTTCCAATTTGCATGAAACCCTGAATCAAGCCTACCTCACCTCAAATTGCGCCTGCATGAACTCTTAGCTAGGAAAATCACTCGCGTTAGGTACCGAAAGGGCGTTGGTATTGACACCAGTGTAACCAAGTCCCCGAACCCAAAATCTCTAGTTCCGCAGAACTGATCGATCTCTCCCAATCGATCAGTAAGGTTTCCGGTCTACCCTCCAAGAAAGACCGGTGGCGACTCCAAAAGCATGCACACATTGCACATGCCACCACGACCATACTGAAGGTCAAAAGCGATCGACTCCTATTGTCGAGCCCATTAAAAGAAAACTCCCGCCGCGATTTGGTATGGGCCTGGGAGGGCTCGCGCCGATCCAAAGCCCACGAGGTCCGCGATCGGTAATCCATTAGCCGCGTCCGCTTCCGGACGGGTCGCGACAGCTGGCGACTCCGCTGGGGACGTTGCTCTAGAACATGTGATTCTAGACCTCAAGTGGACTTAGGCCGTAATTAAAACGCTGAGTGATTTTTCTAACCATGCAGGCGCTCGTGAAGGTGAGGTAAGTCCGCTCATGATAGGTGTTATATGTTTTTGCAGATTGGAGTGATAAAGGGGGTAGTCTGTGATTAACATTGTCTTATGCAGGTTGGCGTAGGAATGAATGATTGTGTGTATGTTTTATATTGAAGCGGTGATTGTTAAATAAGATGCATGTTTATCGCTTTAGCACGACACCGAAAATACACACAACCGCGCCTAAAACCCCGGGCGCCGCCTATAGGAAAACAATAGAAGGGATTGAAAATGGAATCTCCGTGAGGAAAGACACGGGGTAATCCACTTTTCAATTCCGCTCATTTCGAACTATGGATCGAGCCCCAATGCAACGATAGTTGTGCAATGGAATCTGCTCTTTCTAGAACTCGAGGTGGGAACCTTGACCTTAGGTGCCAAATCCTTTGATTTTTAGAAGTTTTATCCTCACTTGTCTCATGTGCATGTCTTTAGATGGTTGGTATATCTAAAACCATCTAAAAAAGAAAAAAAATCGGTAATCCCGGAGTCACATCTCGAAGATTGGAACTGGGGGCATCTCCAAGTGTTCGGACTACATTCCTTTGATTGATTTGACATCTTTAGTTCTCTTGTATAAGATTAATTTTTCTGAGATCCTCTCTATCTCGTCCCTTAGATTGATTGTATTAGGGATCTATTTGTATTGTATACATCTTGATCAGGCTCATTTCTATCGAAAATGGGGGCAAACTCTCATGATCCCCCATGAAAGCGCATCAGACCAAGGTCATCGAATCCAGAGATGGCAAACAGCAAAACCATGCCTAACTGGGGCAAGTGAATGATTTGTACGCAAGACGTCTCTCCTCTGACAAAGTCAATAGACGCAATAACAGAGTCGTCCGCATCAGAATCAAACCCCAAGACACGAATTTGGGTGAACGGTAACCTTGTATCGTTCCAATTTGGTCTTCCAAGACCACATGCCTAACATGAGTTTTTACTCATTTTACAGGAAGTTGTTGGCGCTGAAAGCCTCAAATGAAAATAGCGCGCTAACAGGGAGGCGAATAGAATCATTGGCCTTAGAAGTCAGGATTCCAGGAGATGGTCTTTGATTATAAGACCTAATGGATGGTAAAAAGTATCGCTCATACGTCACATGCTTTGACATGCATTTTGATAAAATCTTCTTTTTTTCCTTGAATAAAAGGAACCTTGAAGAATGGCGCTGGAGTGCGCCCAAAAACACAAATGGATCTTCTCTGGGGCAAATTCTTGAGAAGGATTCGTCGCCCAACCAGATGGGAGATCAAGGACACAAGATAGAGGGCCAAATTATGCAAGCCGCGCGTTTGTGTTCAAATGGAAACACAAAACCAGAACAAGGCGGTATCGTTCCAATTTGTCTTGAATTTTGGAACGCAAACTGACACCTAATTCCCGTCTTTGATAGGGGCTCGCCATCAAGGCGAAACAGGTTTTCACATCCCATGTATTACCCATTGGAACACATGACCAAGGGTAAGATGTATCGTTCTAATTTTTTGAAAAATTCATGAACGTACAATAACATGTTTCTTCCGCATTTTCAGGGATCTCCAGCCGCGGCGGGTAGGTAAGTATCCCTTTTCCCCAAGTCGTTGAAGATAAAAAAAAAAAGTGTTAGGACTCTTTCAATCATTATGTCTAAAAAGAGGCATCGAATTTTTAAACTCATAGACATCCACAGTTGAAGTTGGGAGGTTGTCTGAACATGAATGAAACATGCATGCGCATCATATAGCCCCATTGGGAGGAAATTTTTCGGAGAAAACAAAAAGAACTTTTCCAATAAAAGTTGTTCAAATCGTTTAAGGGTGTTTTCTCAGACGAGAGGCGAATCCTAATCCAAACATGTCCAACACACACTTGAGAGATGAGTGGAGTGAGCAGATAACAAAATCTGGGTCTACGGGGGTAAGGACCATTTGCAGCGATTACATGGGTTGGGACGACGGAGGCATTCGTTTCATATCCCCCAAACACTACAGGTGACCGTTGATAACCCATTTGAACGGCGGTTCTCATCCTTAACCCTGTCAAGAACCACCCCACACCGGGGCAAAAAGGAAGTAAGTCCAGCAGCATCAGGAGAAAATGGTTAGAAATTTTCTTGCTCGGACTAACATTAATCTTTGTGTGTTGTTTATATGGTAATCCAAGTGCCATAGGATGATGAGAAGCATTCATTTCTCTATCCCACACACCGAATCCTTTGCATAGCCAAGTTGAGCCTGCAAAATCATTTCATAAACCCGTTGGTGATCATTGCACATTCCAAGACGGATGCAGCATCACTTCAAAAATGGAAGAGTTCAAGACTCAGGGATTACGAAGAGAATTCCCGGACTGATATTTAAAGCATGTTTAGACTATATGTCTAACATGATCCCATGAAGATGAGAAAAAGTGGGATTTCAAAAATGAAAATGGAAAAAAAAATCCCCGGCATCAAGAAAAAGCAAAGTGCCTAGTAAAAGCAAGGCCGATGCTCGTGCAAGTTGTTTAATTGATCCGCAATGAAGCTGGATGGGAAAAGGGGAAATCCCTGAAGGAGCCAAATCCAAAAGGACTGCTCCTCAAATGCTATCAAGCGCAGAACAAAGACATAGAAAGAGTCAGTCTCTGAATGCAACAAGAGACGCTCTTTAAAGAGCTGGTGCACATCGCAAGATAGGTTACGCGCCTCAAAGGCTAAAGGTGCAGAAAAGAAAGGACATGTGGCAAATCAGCAATGATCACCAATGTCAAACCCGTCACGAATTCTGGGCCAAAAATAAGCCTGTTTCGGTCCCCAATCCTACCAATGTTACAACCCCGAAACAGTCTTCTCTGACTAAGACACTTGGGTTAACATGTAGCTTAGCTCGAAGAAGTACGAGCAAGATTATTTCTTTCTCATTTTGCAGGGTTCTCGACTTGTAAACCCGGAGCAGATGATGAAGACTTTCATTCAATGGCCTTGACTCCAAAGTGGGTCCCCCGTGAAAACCAATATCCAAGCCCAACATTACGATCCCGTGGAAGACCTCCCGACCGATCAAAATGTATGCGCTGCGAATGAGCCTAAAACCTAGGCACAGGTTAGTAGGGAATTGAGTGCATCCCCTATAAAGACCACTATCTAAAAACAGGTGAAAAGACCTCCTCGTCGAGAAATATTCCAATTGATGTTTTGAACAAACTCTTTTTGGAATTTTCAAACTGTTGATCCAGATTTTCCGTGCAAGGGATTTGTGATCACATTTGCATGTTGCAAGAATGCTTTGGATAACCTCCAGCATCAAAATGCACATCTCACGATTAAAACTTAAGTCATACGGTTTTTGTCAAATGGACAGCCGTGGTCTTCCCAAAGATTACTAACGTTTTCTTGGTGAAGAAAAATCTTTCAGGCCCAAACTTCTGCAGGATACCTGGAGAACCCAGCTCCTAGAATGTCGCCTCAACAGACTCAAGTGAAGCTTTGTCAAAATAAAATATTTCACTGCTTCAAAAACTGAATTCCCGACAAACTTCGGGATCTCTAAAAAAAGAGGGGAAGAAAAACCCTTTTAAAAGAAAAAGTCCTATCAGACGTGGAGAACCCTCGTCCCAGGACCCATTTTCAAAATATCAAACAGTCTCATCCGACGTGGAGAACCCTCGTCATGAGACCCCTTTTCAAAATTCAGGCAGTCTCATCGGACGTGGAGAACCCTCGTCATGAGGCCCCTTTTCAAATATCAAGCAGTCTTAGCTTGACGTGGAGAACCCTCGTCCTAGGATCCCTTTTCAAAAATATCAAACAGGCAGTCTCATCGGACGTAGAGAATCCTCGTCATGAGACCCATTTTCAAAACAAAAGGTAGATACCGCCTGAAGGGTCAACACATGGTAGATACCGCCTGAAGGGTCAACTCAAGGTAGAAACCGCCTGAAGGGTCAAACAAAAGGTAGATACCGCCTGAAGGGTCAACACAAGGTAGATACCGCCTGAAGGGTCAAAATTATGGTAGAAACCGCCTGAAGGGTCAACACAATGGTAGAAACCGCCTGAAGGGTCAATGCATGGTAGAAACCGCCTGAAGGGTCAACCAATGGTAGAAACCGCTTGAAGGGTCAACACAATGGTAGAAACCGCCTGAAGGGTCAATGTATGGTAGAAACCGCCTGAAGGGTCAACCAATGGTAGAAACCGCCTGAAAGGTCAACTCAAGGTAGAAACCGCCCGAAGGGTCAACTCAAGGTAGAAACCGCCTGAAGGATCAACTCATGGTAGAAACCGCCATAAGGGTCAACACGAGGTAGATACCGCCTTAAGGATCAACACAAAGGTCCGATCCACCATACGGATTAAAATCTCTGGCGAATCCTCGAGCGTGGGATGCGCCTTCCTTAGGTTCCTGCCAGTTAGGAATCCAATAATGGTATGACCTACCATACAGGTCAGAGCTTAATCTCCCTAAGATATTCTCAATGACGAGTCCTAGGAATCTTCTTGAAAGTTGTCACAACCGACAGCATCCGACAGGTGAGCTTCAGGTAAGTCTCTCTCATCCCGGCCCATGTTCAAGTTGTTGTAAACCGGGGATTAATTTGAGCTTTTATCGAGAGCCTTAAGGATTCGATGTCATAGCATTTCTTTTCTCATTTTCCCAGTTGAGTCGGTTAGGAATCAGGTGCCATGTTATCTTTGAGAGAAACCTCTAACGAGATTCCTCTCAAAGAGGGGCAGCTGTTGACACCTGATTTTTGACCATATATTATTGTGATTTTTATTCTTTAAAATTAAATTAAAAATATCAAAAAAAGGTCATAAAATCACAAAATCAACTTTGGAAGCTTGGCTTGGCCTTAGGAACCAATTTTGAACAAAAAATATTTTTTGGTATTTTATGATATTTTTCGAATTTATTTAATTATAAAAATACCCAAAAAATCAGAAAAATACCATTCGTGGTCAGAAAAATACACAAAAATATTCAATAATTTTGTTTTAATTTCCTCTTCAAGTGTATCACTTTAAATATTTAAAATTCGGCTTGGGTCACTATGTTCCTTCACAAACATAAACCCGAATCGAGCAAAAAAAATCATATTATGTCTTTTAATTTGCAATTTCTGTAATTTTGAAGTCTTGACATCTGATTTGATTGCCTTACGTTGAAATTTGATTAAATTGTTCACACAATGGAGGAGAATGTACGTGTGGTTCTTATTTTTATTTTTATTATATATATATATATATATATTTTGGAGCGGTGGACGTTGGAGAAGTGTTTGGCCACGGATGATGGATAGTGGAGTTGGTGGAAGAATAAAGAAAGTTGAGTGGAAGAATAAAGAAGTGAAAAGAAAAGAGGGGGAATGGGTGGAAGAATAAAGAAATGAAAAGAAAAGAGTGGGGATGGGTGGAAGAAAAAAAAATAACAAAGAAGAGGGGGGGTGATCCGTTGATGCACATTGCTTGCCCTAGTCTTCATGAGTTGTACATAAAATAAGAGCAAAAAGGGTGGTGGAAAATATTTAATATGCAGTCAAAGTCCAAGAAGAGGAATATGGCAAACAAGCCATCGTGGGGGGATTAAAAAAAATGGCCACAAGAGGGAGAGCTCTCGGATGCTCTCTTCGCTGATCTTCATCCAAGGAAGCCAAGAAAAAATAAAAAAAGAGAGAGGGGAGCGAGGCAAGCTAGAGGAGGGTACAAGAAAGCATCATCGGCGTGCAAGAATTGAGGAGACCACCGTCGGAGCCTCTGCTGTCTCTGGTCTCACCCATACAGGGAGGGGTCTGGGAAGAATTCGTTGAAGGCAGGAAACAAAAAAAAAAAAAGAGTGCAAGCGACCTAAGGGCTCTCAACTCTATTTTCGGCCATCTCGATCCATGTCGATTTGCAGCAACGATCCTTGGAGCCTTATAGCGACCCGCTGAGCATCCAGAGTCCAACCGTATCGTTCTTCGTCGTCAAAAAGGTTTCTCCGTTTAAAACCCGTCGAGTTAGCCTTGAACCCGAGATCTCGTCGTGAGCTCGCGCGGTCGTCTCGAGCCAAAACGAGACCGTTAGTCTGCCAAGGCGACTGAGGATCGACGGACCGGAGGTCGCTAACGAGCGACGGCCCACGGTTTGAGTCCGTTGAGGTAAGTTTGTATGACTTTTTTTTGTTGCTTATGGGTGCTAAAAAAAATGAACAACGATGATGGAAATCGGACGAAGAAACCGTAAAACAATTTGTAGTCAATGACGTTGTTTGGTCGAGTCGTAGCCTTGGTCGAATGATGTCGGCGTTGGCCGACGTTGGTTAAAGATAATGAGCGTTCGCTGCTCATTGTAACATCCATGGAGGTGGTTGTCCCCTAAAAATAAAGCCCATGGAATAACAAGAAAATGAATTAAAAAAAATATAACAAAAAAAAAGAAAGGAAAAGAATGTGGTTAACAATCTGCACGTTGGGTCGCTCTTGGGTGAGTTTGAGCTTGAAAGAAGGTAATATATCTGGCGGCCATCCATGGACAACGGCGAACGACTTCAAGGCGCGGAGTCAATCCCTTGAGCTTTCATTATTATCGGAAGTTTGTTGAAATCGGATCAAACTGAAAAGACTGAAAGGTGCGTGCGTGGAGGTTGGTGTCGTGCATCGGTGGTCTTGGTGAAGTTCTGTGGGAAGTTGTCATGAAAACAGCTTCGGAAAGCCGAGGAAGAAAACGAACAAAAATCAGCAGTCAAGGCATTTGATGCATGCGAGCGTTAATGGGTATTTCGGAAGGCTTCTGTGTGTTGCGTGGAGAAGACAATGCAAACTGGTCCAAGGAATAATAATAAAAAAATGAAAAGCTGAGGCATCTAAGGGGGGGGGCACGGCATTTTGTTTTTGGTGTTATGCACGTGAGTTTGTTTCAAGATTGGGCCAGCTAGTGAAATTTTCTGTTTGGGCCTCTAGTGGAAAGAATTGAAATAAATTGGGTTATGTCTAAATTTAAGTCAAATGGGCCTTCGTAAAAGAATGGGCCTTTTTTGTTTTAGATTTTATTTGGGCTTTTGGTTGGCATGTAGTTATTAAAGGGGTTGGGTTTAGGGGTCCAAATCAGATTACCATTTTCGAAATAAAAAATAATAATAATAAAAAATTCAAAAATTCAATAAAAAATAGAAAATTATAAAAAATTCAAAAAAAAATCGGAAAATTCAGAAAAATTCTAAAAAATTCCAGAAAATAGGAAATGGCCATATTCAATTGGCCATGGCCTGTTCCGGGTCTTTCGACCCCCGGTCTTTCCAAAAATGACGGTTTCTCCCTTTCGGCGAACCGTCTTCCAAAAAAAGTCCAAAAATTCTAGAAAAATCTCAAAAAAATAGGAAATGGCCACAATCAACTGGCCAAAATTCATCACGGGTATTTTGAACCCATTCCTTAAAAATGACGATTTCGCCATTTGGGCGAATCGTCTCCCAAAAATCGAAGAAAAATCAAGAAATTCCAAAAAAATTCTCAAAAATGGGAAATGGCCACAATCAACTGGCCATGGAGTATTTTGAGTAATTCGGAATCCAAATCTTCCAAAAATTGACGATTTTGCCCTTCTGGCTAATCATCCCTAAATCTTCCCATTTTACCCCGGGTCCCAAATCATTCCTCACTTAAGCCCTTATGGCTATACTAGGAAGACATTGACTTGAATTGAGGTGTATTTGATGTGATTTATTTATGCACTTGATTGCGTTGTCATTAGAATTGATTGTGATTGATAGGAATAGTCTTCCAATTTGCATGAAACCCTGAATCAAGCCTACCTCACCTCAAATTGCGCCTGCATGAACTCTTAGCTAGGAAAATCACTCGCGTTAGGTACCGAAAGGGCGTTGGTATTGACACCAGTGTAACCAAGTCCCCGAACCCAAAATCTCTAGTTCCGCAGAACTGATCGATCTCTCCCAATCGATCAGTAAGGTTTCCGGTCTACCCTCCAAGAAAGACCGGTGGCGACTCCAAAAGCATGCACACATTGCACATGCCACCACGACCATACTGAAGGTCAAAAGCGATCGACTCCTATTGTCGAGCCCATTAAAAGAAAACTCCCGCCGCGATTTGGTATGGGCCTGGGAGGGCTCGCGCCGATCCAAAGCCCACGAGGTCCGCGATCGGTAATCCATTAGCCGCGTCCGCTTCCGGACGGGTCGCGACAATGGGTCCTAACCATGTGACGAAAAGCTTCCCAGCAACAACAATTTTGTTTTATAAATCAAATGGAAACATGGTTCTGTTGACACCTGATTTTTTACTATTTATTATTGTGATTTTTATACTTTAAAATTAATTAAAAATATCAAAAAAGGTCATAAAATCACAAAATCAACTTTGGAAGCCTTGGTTTAGCCTTAGGAACCAATTTTGAACAAAAAATATTTTTCGGTATTTTTAATATTTTTCGAGTTTATTTAATTATAAAAATACCCAAAAAATCAGAAAAATACCATTCGTGGTCAGAAAAATACCCAAAAATATTCGATAATTTTGTTTTAATTTCCTCTTCAAGTGTGTCACTTTAAATCTCAAAAATTCGGCTCGGGTCACTATGTTCCTTCACAAACATAAACCTGAACCGAGCCTAAAAAAAAAAAAAAAAAAAAAATCCTTTTCGAGTCTTTTAGTTTTCAATTCTCACTTTTTATAAGCTATGACATTGGATTCTAAAGTCTTAAAGTGCAATTAGGTCAATTTGCCCTCCAATTTAATCAATTTTTACCAAAAGGGCTTAATTGCACATTTTTCTTTCAATTAGTCCCCGGTTTCACGGATGTATACGTATGCTCTATGTATTTATACGTCATACGTATTTATACGTTATGCATATTTGTACTATTTGGTAACCTCTTTAACTCTTGTAATAATAATAATGGTTATTATTTTTAACACCTTTGTTAGTGCCTTTTTTTTTAGCATTTTTGTATTGTGAGTGCTATTGCTAGTGCTATTTTTAAATAGCATTTTTGTATTATAAATTGTGAGTGCTATTGTTAGTGCTATTTTTAAATGACATTTATTTATCATAAATTGTGAGTGCTATTGTTAGTGCTATTTTTAAATGGCATTTATTTATCATAAATTGTGAGTGCTATTATTAGATAGAATTTATAATTGTTAGTGCTATTTTTAAATAGCATTTTTGTATTATAAATTGTGAGTGCTATTGTTAGTGCTATTTTTAAATAGCATTTTTGTATTATAAATTGTGAGTGCTATTGTTAGTGCTATTTTTAAATGTCATTTATTTGTGAGTGCTATTTTTAGATAGAATTTATAATTGTTAGTGCTATTTTTAAATACAATTTATTGGAAGGTATTTTTGGCTATAAAAGGATGGCAAGAGTTTTGAGGTTGAAGGGAGAGACATTTTGTAGAGTGTGCAAATTTTTGAGAGCTTAGAGAGAAGAACACAAACACTCTCTATATTCTCATCATCTTGAGTGAGCAAAATATACTAAGTTCGGAATATTGATTCCGCATATTGCTAGCACAATTGTTGTGGAGTTATTAGTCGTCTCCCCGTTCATCAATTAGTGGTGCGTCCGAACTAGATGCCTAACACTTGTGGAGGCTGAGATCGAAGAATATCGAACCGACACCTCCGTTCAAGCACGCTACGAGAGGTAATCTATTTACTCCCTTTGAGGCTTTGTGATTTTTTTCGATTGAAATGCACGAAGTACGCCTCTGGAGATACATGTATGGGTTGTTATTTATTTCCGCTACGTGTTACGTGGATCCTGTCGCGACCCGTCCGGAAGAGGACGCGGCTAATGGATTACCGATCGCGGGCCTTGGATCGGCGCGGGCCCTCCCAGGCCCATACCAAATCGCGGCGGGAGTATTTTCAAAGGATTCGACGATAAGAGTCGATCGCTTTCGACCTTCAGTGTGGTCGTGGTGGCATGTGCAACTTGTGCATGCATTTGGAGTCGCCACCGGTCTTTCTTGGAGGGTAGACCGGAAACCTTATTGACCGATTGGGAGAGATCGATCAATTCTGCGGAACCAGAGATTTTGAGTTCGGGGACTTGGTTACGCTGGTGTCGTTACCAACGCCCTTTCGGTACCTAACGCGAGTGATTTTCCTAACTAGGATTTCATGCAGGCGCAATTTTGGGTGAGGTAAGTCTGACTTTGCACATTAACCAGTTTAACATGCTCACGTAATCATAATAAATAAATAGATGTAAATCACATAAACATCTATCCTACGTGGTGATCATGGAATTATGATTTAATGGGTCTCGAGCCAATGAGACCACATTTAATCATTTTAATATTTTAATAACGGAGAGCCGCTCTTCGCTTCTTCTTGGTTTCTTGAACTCTTCAAGAATTGGGCCCCAAAGAGCTCGCCGACTTAAAAGGCTCCCCCACGTAATCCTCGTAGCATTTACATCAATAATTGACTATGCTAAAAATAAAGATTACATGAAAAATAAAAGGAGTACGCAGCCTCCATTTAATAACTACAACCCCAAATATATAAATAATCATCATACATTCATATATACATCAATCACATTGATTAGGGATTTTTCCATGATCACCACCCTTCCACGTAAGTAATAAATTCACAATTTAAAACTTAGGAAGGCACAATAAAAATTCTACGTTGAATCATATTCAGAATTTTTATGTAAAAAAAAAGATAGCCATAAATTTTCGATTCAAAATTGATTTAGTCTCAATTTTTGCTACGTTGATTAATTTATCATATAAAATAATCAACCTCCATTAGCCATGTAAGACGAACAATTCGTAAATACATATTGGCCATAGTATTGCAAAAATTGCAAAAAATCAATTAAATGCACGAAAACACCTAAGGATTGGCTCTGATACCACTGTTGGGATCCACGTAACACGTAGCGGAAATAAATAACAACCCATACATGTATCTCCAGAGGCGTACTTCGTGCATTTCAATCGAAAAAAATCACAAAGTCTCAAAGGGAGTAAATAGATTACCTCTCGTAGCGTGCTTGAACGGAGGTGTCGGTTCGATGTTCTTCGATCTCAGCCTCCACAAGTGTTAGGCATCTAGTTCGGACGCACCACCAATTGACGAACGGGGAGACGACTAATAACTCCACAACAATTGTGCTAGCAATATGCGGAATCAATATTCCGAACTTAATATATTTTGCTCACTCAAGATTATGAGAATATAGAGAGTGTTTGTGTTCTTCTCTCTAAGCTCTCAAAAATTTGCACACTCTACAAAATGTCTCTCCCTTCAACCTCAAAACTCTTGCCATCCTTTTATAGACAAAAATACCTTCCAATAAATTGTATTTAAAAATAGCACTAACAATTATAAATTCTATCTAAAAATAGCACTCACAAATAAATGACATTTAAAAATAGCACTAACAATAGCACTCACAATTTATAATACAAAAATGCTATTTAAAAATAGCACTAACAATAGCACTCACAATTTATAATACAAAAATGCTATTTAAAAATAGCACTAACAATTATAAATTCTATCTAATAATAGCACTCACAAATAAATGACATTTAAAAATAGCACTAACAATAGCACTCACAATTTATAATACAAAAATGCTATTTAAAAATAGCACTAACAATAGCACTCACAATTTATAATACAAAAATGCTATTTAAAAATAGCACTAACAATTATAAATTCTATCTAATAATAGCACTCACAATTTATGATAAATAAATGACATTTAAAAATAGCACTAACAATAGCACTCACAATTTATGATAAATAAATGTCATTTAAAAATAGCACTAACAATAGCACTCACAATTTATAATACAAAAATGCTATTTAAAAATAGCACTAACAATAGCACTCACAATACAAAAATGCTAAAAAAAGGGCACTAACAAAGGTGTTAAAAATAATAACCATTATTATTATTACAAGAGTTAAAGAGGTTACCAAACAGTACAAATATGCATAACGTATAAATACGTATAACGTATAAATACGTAGAGCATACGTATACATCCGTGAAACCGGGGACTAATTGAAAGAAAAATGTGCAATTAAGCCATTTTGGTAAAAATTGATTAAATTGGAGGGCAAATTGACCTAATTGCACTTTAAGACTTTAAAATCCAATGTCATAGCTTATAAAAAGTGAGAATTGAAGACTAAAAGACTCGAAAATAATTTTTTTAGGCTCGGTTTGGGTTTATGTTTGTGAAGGAACATAGTGACCCGAGCCGAATTTTTGAGATTTAAAGTGACACACTTGAAGAGGAAATTAAAAAAAAAATTATTGAATATTTTTGGGTATTTTTCTGACCACGAATGGTATTTTTCTGATTTTTTTTGGGTATTTTTATAATTAAATAAACTCGAAAAATATTGAAAATACCGAAAAATATTTTTTGTTCAAAATTGGTTCCTAAGGTTAAACCAAGGCTTCCAAAGTTGATTTTGTGATTTTATGACCTTTTTTGATATTTTTAATTAATTTTAAAGAATAAAAATCACAATAATAAATGGTAAAAAAAATCAGGTGTCAACAGCTGCCCCTCTTTGAGAGGAATCTCGTTAGAGGTTTCTCTCAAAGATAAGGTGGCACCTGATTCCTAACCGACTCAACTGGGAAAATAAGAGAAGAAATGTTATGACATCGGATCCTTAAGCCTATTGATAAAAGCTCAAATCCATCCCCGGTTTGCTTTAACAATTTGAACATGGGCCGGAGTGAGAGAGGCTTACCTGAAGCTCACCTGTCGGATGCTGCCAGTTGCGACGACTTTCAAGAAGATGCCTAGGACTCGTCATTCAGAATATCCTAGGGAGATTAAGCTCTGACCTGTATGGTAGGTCATACCATGATAAGATTCCTAACTTGTAAGAACCTAAGGAAGGCGCATCCCACGCTTTGGGATTTGCCAAGGATTTTGATCCGTATGGTGGATCAGACCTTTGTGTTGATCCTTACTGCGATATTTATCAATGAGTTGACCCTTATGGCGGTTTCTACCAATGAATTGACCCTTATGGCGGTTTCTACCATATGTGACCCTTCAGGCGGTTTCTACCATTAATGTGATCCCTCAGGCGGTTTCTACCTTGGTTTGACCCTTCAGGCGGTTTCTACCTTGAGTTGACCCTTCAGGCGGTTTCTACCTTGGTTTGACCCTTCAGGCGGTTTCTACCTTGGTTTGACCCTTCAGGCGGTATCTACCATGTGTTGACCCTTCAGGCGGTATTTACCTTGTGTTGACCCTTCAAGCGGTATCTACCTTTGATTTTGACCCTTCAGGCGGTATCTACCTTTGATTTGACCCTTCAGGCGGTATCTACCATCAGTTTTGACTTTGAAAAGGGGTCTCATGACGAGGGTTCTCCACGTCCGATGAGACTACCTAAATTTTGAAAAGGGGTCTCATGACGAGGGTTCTCCACGTCCGATGAGACTACCTAAATTTTGAAAAAGGATTTTTTTTTAAGGGTTTCTCTTCCCCAAGAAAATATTGGTAATCTTTGAGAAGACAGCAATTGTCCAATTGACAAAATTTTATGACTTAAGCTTTAGTCATGAGATGTGCATTTTGATGCTGGAGGTTATCCAAAACATTCTTGCAACATGCAAATGTGATCACAAATCCCTTGTATGGAAAATCTGGATCAACAGTTTGAAAATTTCCAAAAAGAGTTTGCTCAAAACATCAATTGGAATATTTCTCGACAAGGAGGCCATCTCACCTGTTTTGAGGTAATGATTTTTAGGGGATGCACTCAATTCCCTACTGACCTGTGCCTAGGTTTTAGGCTCATTCGCAGCGCATACATTTTGATCGGTCGGGAGGTCTTCCACGGGACCGTAATGTTGGGCTTGGATATTGGTTTTCAAGGGGGACCCGCTTTGGAGTCGAGGCCATCGAATGAAAATCTTCACCATCTGCTCCGGGTTTACAAGTCAAGAACCCTGCAAAATGAGAAAGAAAGAGTCTTGCTCGTACTTCTTCGAGCTAAGCTATATGTTAACCCAAGTGTCTTAGTCAGAGAAGACTGTTTCAGGGTTGTAACATTGGTAGGATTGGGGACCGAAAAAGGCTTGTTTTTGGCCCAGAAATCACGAAGGATTTGACATTGGTGATCATTGCCAATTTGTCACATGTCTTTTCTATTCTGCATCTTCCATTTTTGAGGTGTGCAACCGCTTTTGAGGTGTGCACAAGTCCTTTAGAGAACGTCTCTTGTGGTATTATGAGATTGACAATTCTGTCCGTGTTTTTGCACCACGGCTGACATCATTTGGGGAGCGGTCTTCTTGATCTGACTCCTTTATGGGTTTTTCTCTCTTCCCAACTAGGCTTTATTGGGGATCAATCAAACAGTTTTCACGAGCATCGGCCTTGCTTTTACCAGGCACTTTGCTTTTTCTTGATGCTGGGGATTTTTTTCTTTGTTGAAATCCCGCCTTTTCTTTTCCTTTGGAACTACGATGTTCAGAAAATTGTGCTAGATATACAACTTGAATCATAGCACATTTAAACGCCGATATGAGATTTTTCTATAAATCCCATCTCTTGATTTCTTCCGTTCTTGGAGTGATGCAGTTTCCATCTTGAAACATCCCATGATCACCAACAGGGGTTTATGAAATGAATTTGCAGGCTCAACTTGGCTGTGCAAAGGATATGGTGTGTGGGATAGAGAAATGAATGCTTCTCGTCATCCTATGGCACTTGGATTACCATATAAACAACACACAAAGATTGATGTTAGTCCGAGCAAGAAAATTTCTAACCATTTTCTCCTGATACCGCTGGACTCACCTCCATTTTGCCCCGATGTGGGGTGGTTCTTGACAGGGTTAAGAATGAAAACCGTCGTTCAAAGGGTTTATCAACGGTCACCTGTAGTGTTTGAGGGATATGAAACGAATGCCTCCGTCATCCTAACCCATGTAATCGTTGCGAATAATCCCTACTTCCGTAGGTCCAGATTTTGCTATCTGATCCGCTCCACTTCTCTCCAGTGTGTGTAGGACGTGTTTGGACTAGGCTTTGCCTCTTTTCTTTTGAGAAAACGTCCTTTTAAAAGTTTTGAACTTTTGATTGGAAAAAATCTCTTTCATTTTCTCCAAAAATTTTACCCGTCAAGGGGATTTTATGATGCACCCTGCATGTTCTTATTCATGTTCAGATAACCTCCTGTTTTAAGACATGAATGCCAATGAAGTTTGAATTCTATGTCTTTTCTAGACATTAGATTCTGAAAGCTTTTCTTTTTCTCTCTGTTTTTTATTTAACTTCTTCAATGGATTGGGGAAAGGGATACTTACCTGTCCCCCGCGGCTGGAGATCCTGAAAATGCGGAAGAAACATGTTATTGTACGTTCACGAATTTTTCAAAAAATTAGAACGATACAATTTACCCTTGGTCATGTATTCTAACGGGTAATACATGGGATGTGAAAACCTGTTCGTCTGTAAGGCGATTCCCCTATCAAGGATAAATAACGAGTATCAATTCATATTCTCAAATTCAAGACAAATTGGAACGATACAACTTTACTCTTGGTTCTCATCCCGTTCTGATATTGCGTATTGATATGAACAACATCTATCAAATCCGCCTATCCATTCTTGGAGTGTTTGCAACATCAATGGTTCATCTGCCCCCAGTTAGGCAACGTCTGTTCTGTTATTCGAACAAATGGCTCCTTGAGTGATTTATCCACGTTTATCACCTGAGAAGGGAAAGAAATGAGACATTACTTCGATATTCGATTGAAGATCGTTTAGGAACGATACATCGTTTTACCAAATAGGTGGCTTCGCGGCCAAACGTATTTCGTATTGAAGGGGTAGATCCCATTATACTTCGCGGGTGATAGTCATTGTTCGGGGAACTTGCTCCACGGATTAAGCGATTAATCCACGGCCCTCAGCTTGAAGATGCTCAAAGGGTGATGTTGACACTCACGCGCAATTAGTTCTAGACATTAATGAAAGATGTTCCCGTGGGAACCTTACAGTGCGATCAACAACATATTCAATAGGAGTGTTCCACCCCTTTCGTCTAAGCATTTTTCATCGAGTAACCATGCCTTGCATCAGACGTTTGGTCACCTGCCTTGCGTCACCACTGCGATGGCCCTCCGGCTCCAAATTGATCGAGCCAAAGATTGAACTCATCGCCAAGGAAATTGCTCGGGTCTTCGAGCCATTGATGTTCAAGTTGGGTATCAACAATTGTTGGGGGCAGATTTCCTTCATCGCCTTCATTGTGAGGAACTGGAGTCTTTGAGCTAGAACCTTCATCATTGCCCTGTTGGGGTCGAGACATACATTCCTGAAGAGTATTGATCCAAGTGTCCAGCTCCTCCTCAAGGAAATCGCCTGTTCTTTCTAGCCTTTGGTGCCCAGATTGGCTGTCGTCGACTGCAGGCGAGGGATTCCTCTCTTTGCTCTCGCCGTGAGCAACTTGACCCCTCGAATTGGAACTTCCTCCAATGACCGGCAGGTTTATATGTGCACTCTCTACCAATGCCAGATCCGCTTCAGGGACAGCATTAATGACCGAATCGCGCTCAAACTGAGGAATCCCTATGTGCTGGAACTGCGATATATACTCTTGAGGAGTATTGAGATAGCTCGGCGGAGCATTCTGATTTGGGTTAGAGGAGTCGCTGACACGACTGCTGGTCCCGTCATTGCTGAAACACGGTTGGGTGCTCTCGGCTCTCCAATCATCGTGGTTGTAACTCTGCCTGGCACTTGAGCTCCAACTGGCTTTATGATGGTTTAACGCTATCCTTCCATCCCTTAGCAATCTCCTATAGTACTTGAGGTGAGACTCGACGTTAATTCTAGAGAGCCCCGGCACATTCATAATCTCGAGTATGCGTAGTGGGCTAGCCGAATCAACTCCCAGCTCTCGAATTGCATCAACAAATTTGGTGTGAAGTTCATAGGTCCAGTAAAACCTTGTTCTCTTATCACCCAAAATATCGTCAATACTTCGGTAGCTATTCTCTACGGGATCTAGTCGTTTCAAAAGTTGTCCAGGGAGGGACTCACCGACTTTGGATTGGCTGGCTGTGACAACGAGTTCGTCATTGAGAGAACTCCCCCTGTGATGATTCATATCCCATTTCTCAGAGGATGTTGGTGTTGATCCTATGGTGTTGACTTGCTCATGCAGATCTCCGGCGATATCTGGCTGTGTCGGAAAATGCTGTGGAGAATACGGTAACAGCTGAGCGTTATTCGTCAACAGGGATGGTTCATCGAGGAACACCTCGCCGAGGACAACAAGATTACCACAATTAAGGCAGGTGGCCTTGGTCAGAGCTTCCTTATATCTCGCGCTTTCAGCTTGAAGCTTCTCATTCTCCTCCTTCAGGACCAGTAACTCATGGTCTGCGTATTGCTGTTTCACCCGGGTTCGTTTGTTGGCGAACCAAAACTTGACCTTCGAAAGCTCCAATCCTATCTTTCGGCTCAACTCCATTTTCTGTTGTCTGCTTGGAGTGGGGCATTCATTGAAGAAAGCTTCGAGCTCTCGGATTTGGCCTGGAGTGTGGCGTTGTAGTTGCTTCCTTTTCCGGCTCCGGTCATCATTGTATACTCCTTCTTCGTAGCTGAAACCTAGAATTTCATCGCTGGAGGAGTCAGTCTCTATGGCCTTCGGGCAGGATTCAGCTCCAGGATCTTCAAAGTCTCCCAGCAGTTCGTGCTCAGAAATGTCCAGGTCGGGCGTTTCTAGCAGATGGGAATAACTTTTAAACATGATGGATCGGGGTATCTCGGGCTGATCTAGTTCACTCAGCTTTCTCAATTCGCTCTTACGTGTTTGCTCACTCTAGAAATTTTCTCAAGTGATTGTGCGTGTCCTGGAACCATCCTTCAGGCTGCATATGAAGACCAGCAAGCAAGCGCTCCTCCCGAGATTCTGCAATTACTCATCGTCTGTATTCCCCTTTCTTTTTCCTCGTGATAGGATCACAAACTCTCTTGCATTGATTCGGTTTCATCGAGTATTGCGCTCGTCCCCTAGTTCAGTCTTCAAAGTGGTGGGTCTACAATCTTTCGGCGCCTTTTATGATTTGCTAGGCCCGAGAACGTGGGGAGCAGCGGTGGACCCGCAATTAATGACTCCGTTTAATTCATTTAGCTCCATGGGAATTAACGCTATGATCTTCTCTCAACCCCTTTTCATCGTTCAAAAGAAAGTGGCATTTTCCCTGTGCATGCTGTTACTCTTCATTTCAGCATCCCGGGCGCTTGGTGAGGAATGAGTTCGTGGCCACTCAAAATTTTAAAGACCGTCTCTGGTTTCAGACTTAATCTAACAAGGGATCATCACAACTGAGCATGACGATGTTCGTCGATAGCGTTGGTTTAACTATAGTCATTAAAGAAAAATGTTCCCGTAGGAACTTTACAACGATAAAATGAGTGATCTACTCGTGAACATGTTCTTCTTTCTATGGGTGTTCGTAGTGACCGACCCATCGTGCCCCGAGTCAGGTGCTAGATCATGGCTGTCCAAGCATGCCAGCTTCCCACTGATTGAACAAGGCATCGAGCCCCTCATCGAAGAAATCGTCTGTCGTGGGTTGACCAGCGGCAGGCAGAGCACCAGCCGACTGCTGCTCGAATGGAGGAGTTTGCACTCGCTGTACTTGTGACACGCGCTCTTGAGAAATGTTGAAATGGCCCGGGAGGACATTCTGATCAGCTTTCAGTTTGCCGGTGGTCGGGTTGCTAGCTTGATTGATGCTTAGATTTGGCCGGGTATCTCTTGATGCCTGAGCATTACAATGGCGGTCGCCCCTAGCTTTTGAGCTCGAGACGGATTCCTCCCGGTTTAGCTCCGCTCGACGTTGTTTTAATAGCTTTCTGTAGGCAGCAAGGTGATTCCTGACCAGCTCCTTACTAAGCCCCGGTACATTCATGGCCTTAAATATGCGCGTCGGAGTTGCTGAGTCGATCCCCATTTGGTGAACCACGTCTAGGAATTTGGAATGCAATTCAGGGGGCCAAGCGAACCTCCTCTTATCGTGGCCCAAAATTGCATCGATGGCTTGACGACTGATTAACTCATCTCCAGCAGGACCCGACCCTATCGAAAATTGTTGTGCATGAGGCTGATATGCTTTGAGCTGGTCGGCGGTAACATCCAGCTCCTTGAAACTGTAACTCCAATCAAAGCGATGCAAATCCCATCCCCCAGGAGGCATTTGTATCATCTTCGTAGGATCATCCTGCTCATGCGTGACTCCGGCAAAATCTGGTTGAGCAGGAGATGCCCCGAGGGAGTAGGGTGGTAAATGAACGTCTTCAATCATCGCGTGAGGCTTATCGGGGAATATCTTACCGAGGGCGGCGAGGTTATCGCAATGAGGGCAAACGGTAATATTGAGAGCTTTTTCATACCTCATGTTTTCTGTTCGCAGCTTTTGGTTTTCTTCCTTTAAAATCTCGACCACCTGACGTTTGCGTTGAGCCTTCGATTTGGATCTCCTATTTTGAAACCAAAACTGGATCCTCGACTGATTAATCCCCAACTCCCGGCTCAATTCAATTCTCCACTTCTTTTTCATGTAATGGCTTTTACTGAAAAGGGTTTCCAGCATTTGGGTTTCCTCCTGAGAGTATTGGTGAGGGCGTCTTCTTTTCCCGAGTTGAACATCATGGATGTCGTTGTCGTCGTCGCCGTGATCTTGATTTCCGTTGCCAGAAGTGTTGGGCTCCATGGTTTTGGCGTTAGACTTGATCTTGGAATCTTCGAGATCCCTCTGTAGTTCAATTTCTGAGATTTTTGAGTCAGTCGCCTCTAGCAGCTGACAATAACCTCTTAAATATGTTGGATTGAGAAATGTTTGATTGGTTCTTGCCCACTCAGAGTTCTCCACTCTCTCATGTATGCTCACTCCCTATAAAGTTTTCTTCGAGTGACTTCGTATGTTCAGGAGACGCTCTTCAAGCATCATTAGGCAAACGTTCCCCCTCAAGACTTTGAATTTCTCGTTTAGCTTTTCAATCGTGATGGGACTGCCAAATCCTGTTAGGGCTCTCTTCGATAGTTGCGCTTACCTCCCACCTAACTCTAATAATGGTGATCCCGACAAATCTTTTACATCTTTTAATTGATGAGCCGGAAATCGCGGACCGAAACAAATCCAATGGTTCTCGTGAGGGGACCTCATGCTTTACCCCCTAACTGGGCTCCACCGGCATTATTACTGAGACCCTTCATCATCCCCGAGTTGCTATAAAATGAGGAATTAATGTATGGAAGGTTAACGTTCTCGCATAATCAGCTTCTTCCTTCTAATCTCTCTGTCAAACTCGTCTTATTCTCAAGCCAACCCAACGCAAATGGCCTCCTCTCCCGTACGCACTTTTTCAACTGATGTCTTGGCTCAGTGGGAAAAGCTTTATAACCTACTGGGTCGCGGTTACGCACACATAACCGATCATTCTGCTACCGAGGATGAAATCCGTGTCCTGCTCGAGGACCTTGATACCACTTCTCTCGAAGGTACTACACTGGGGAGGGAATATAGAATTTTCCCGACTCTCTTTGCACACTCCTTAGAGGCCTACCGTGCTGCTAATCGGGAGGTTCTCGTGGCTCGCGTCTTGCGAGCTCGTTATGAGGATCGATCTGATCATTTGGTGCTGACCAACTATCTGGCCGATAGTTACAAAAAGGCCGTCGAGTTTGCTAATGAGCGGGTCGCGACGTTGCTTCGCGAGAGGAGAAATCTGGTGGAGCAATTGGCCCTATCCCTGACCACCGGCGAGCATGACCGCCGCAATGTCCTGTTGAGGCTTCAGAGCGACTGGCAGGAAGAACGGCTCGACAAAATAACCGCGGACATAGCTCGCGGGAATGGACTGGTTCGAGACCTGGAAACAATCGCCAAAGAACATGAGGCCAAGGTCGCCGAAGTTAAGGGAGAATGCAAAAGTCTTCTCCTCAGGCTTGCCGACCATGACATGCGGAGTTGGGAGTATGAGCAGAGCATTAATAACATGGAGGGTCAGTTGGGCTCCTTCGTGTCGTTAATTAGGGCTCACTTCGGCTTTACTTTTCTACCCCGAATTGTATGACCTGCTTTTGAAAACCCTCCACTGAGCAAAATAAATGAGAACTCTTGTGTGTGTGTTTTAACTTCTGTATGGTTCATTTCTTCGAGCATCCGAACATCTTCAACTTGGGTGAGCCGAACCATAATATCAGTAAGCTGAGCAAATATGTCCTGATTTTATAACTCGCTCATGATCAGATGAGATAATAGCCTTAGACTTGTCCAGGAAAAGATTTCTCTCTATTACCTATTTTTTTTACCTGCAAATAAAAAGACAGAATCAGAAGGAATAATTTGAAAAAGAAATCAAAAACCCCTTTCAATCCTATGCTTGCCCATGATTAATAAGGACAAGAACTTTTACAAGGGTTTTAATCTTGCGCGAAAAGTTTTTATCAATATTCCTCGAAAGAAAGCATACTATTGAAAGGAATGTAATTCACAATAATCGCTTTTGATCAATTTCGAGAGGAACGAATTACTCAAAAGTGCGAGGCATAATAACGTGTTTTAAATTTAATTGAAGATACGGCATCCAAATCAAGGCCGTTTTGTTAAGAACGAGAGTAATTTGGACATCTATCTCGTCATTAAATTCAAAACAACGCCGATATTCTCGATCAATTATCGTGGATTACCAGCGACGTAAAACATGCATGGACCAATTCAAGTGTATAATTCCTTCTAGCGAAATTGGGGTTGGATTACCCTATATGACCAAAAAGGTCGTGCAAGATTTCCAATTTTAATTTTCTCTAAAGGAATTATAAACTTGACTTGGGAGTATTCGGATGATTAGAGAAAATGCCACTATCACATTCCCATGACCTGTCAAAAGAAATACAACCAAGTTCCATCTAAATGTATACACCAATAGATCCCTAATACAATCACTCTAAGGGGTGAGATAGAGAAAGCCTCGATAAAAGTAAACCCTATACAAGAGGACTAGCAATGGAAAATGAAACAAAGGAATGTGATCCTAACGTTTAAGGATGCCCCAAGTTCGATCTGTGACTTCCGGATCACTTGCCCCAACTCGTCATCTTCATTGGACGATATCTCAATAATGTCCATAGTAGGCTCCTTTGTTGCTCACTCGGTGCTTGTCATGGGATATCATCCTCTTCGTCTTCTATCAAGGACGTTTTGGAAAAACACACACATCTATCCTTGAAATGGCATTTAATCTAATCACCAGAATGCAATGAATGAAATGCCTATATTTATATGAACTGTAATAGATTCGAGGTATAGAGAGTCTTACCAACCAAACTCGTCGACTTATGTGCGGTTTTAGGTGTACCAACCGCCCAAAGACATGCGCATGAGACAAGTTATGGTGAACTTCTAAAAATCAGAGGGTTTGGCACCTAAGGTTAAGGTTCCCACTTCGAGTTCTAGAAAGAGCCGATTCCATTGCACAGCTATCGTTGCATTGGGACTCGATCCATAGTTCGAAGCGAGCGGAATTGAAAAGTGGATTACCCCGCGTTTTTCCTCACGGAGATTCCATTTTCAATTCCTTCTATTGTGTTCCTATAGGCGACGCCCGGGGTTTTAGGCGCGGTTGTGTGTGTCCACGTGTTGTGATCATCACAATGCAATTCATGCATAGCAGTTTATCAATCAGCACTTCAAATCATCCACACAACATACATTCCTACGCCCAACCTGCATAAGACAATGTTAATCACGGACTACACCCCTTATTTCTCCAATCTGCAAAAACATATAACACCTATCGTAAACGGACTTACCTCACCTTCACGAGCGCCTGCATGGTTAGAAAAATCACTCAGCGTTTTAATTACGGCCTAAGTCCACTTGGGGTCTAGAACCATAGGTTCTAGAACACAGTGTCCCCAGCGGAGTCGCCAGCTGTCGCGACCCGTCCGGAAGAGGACGCGGCTAATGGATTACCGATCGCGGGCCTTGGATCGGCGCGGGCCCTCCCAGGCCCATACCAAATCGCGGCGGGAGTATTTTCAAAGGATTCGACGATAAGAGTCGATCGCTTTCGACCTTCAGTGTGGTCGTGGTGGCATGTGCAACTTGTGCATGCATTTGGAGTCGCCACCGGTCTTTCTTGGAGGGTAGACCGGAAACCTTATTGACCGATTGGGAGAGATCGATCAATTCTGCGGAACCAGAGATTTTGAGTTCGGGGACTTGGTTACGCTGGTGTCGTTACCAACGCCCTTTCGGTACCTAACGCGAGTGATTTTCCTAACTAGGATTTCATGCAGGCGCAATTTTGGGTGAGGTAAGTCTGACTTTGCACATTAACCAGTTTAACATGCTCACGTAATCATAATAAATAAATAGATGTAAATCACATAAACATCTATCCTACGTGGTGATCATGGAATTATGATTTAATGGGTCTCGAGCCAATGAGACCACATTTAATCATTTTAATATTTTAATAACGGAGAGCCGCTCTTCGCTTCTTCTTGGTTTCTTGAACTCTTCAAGAATTGGGCCCCAAAGAGCTCGCCGACTTAAAAGGCTCCCCCACGTAATCCTCGTAGCATTTACATCAACAATTGACTATGCTAAAAATAAAGATTACATGAAAAATAAAAGGAGTACGCAGCCTCCATTTAATAACTACAACCCCAAATATATAAATAATCATCATACATTCATATATACATCAATCACATTGATTAGGGATTTTTCCATGATCACCACCCTTCCACGTAAGTAATAAATTCACAATTTAAAACTTAGGAAGGCACAATAAAAATTCTACGTTGAATCATATTCAGAATTTTTATGTAAAAAAAAAGATAGCCATAAATTTTCGATTCAAAATTGATTTAGTCTCAATTTTTGCTACGTTGATTAATTTATCATATAAAATAATCAACCTCCATTAGCCATGTAAGACGAACAATTCGTAAATACATATTGGCCATAGTATTGCAAAAATTGCAAAAAATCAATTAAATGCACGAAAACACCTAAGGATTGGCTCTGATACCACTGTTGGGATCCACGTAACACGTAGCGGAAATAAATAACAACCCATACATGTATCTCCAGAGGCGTACTTCGTGCATTTCAATCGAAAAAAATCACAAAGTCTCAAAGGGAGTAAATAGATTACCTCTCGTAGCGTGCTTGAACGGAGGTGTCGGTTCGATGTTCTTCGATCTCAGCCTCCACAAGTGTTAGGCATCTAGTTCGGACGCACCACCAATTGACGAACGGGGAGACGACTAATAACTCCACAACAATTGTGCTAGCAATATGCGGAATCAATATTCCGAACTTAATATATTTTGCTCACTCAAGATTATGAGAATATAGAGAGTGTTTGTGTTCTTCTCTCTAAGCTCTCAAAAATTTGCACACTCTACAAAATGTCTCTCCCTTCAACCTCAAAACTCTTGCCATCCTTTTATAGACAAAAATACCTTCCAATAAATTGTATTTAAAAATAGCACTAACAATTATAAATTCTATCTAAAAATAGCACTCACAAATAAATGACATTTAAAAATAGCACTAACAATAGCACTCACAATTTATAATACAAAAATGCTATTTAAAAATAGCACTAACAATAGCACTCACAATTTATAATACAAAAATGCTATTTAAAAATAGCACTAACAATTATAAATTCTATCTAATAATAGCACTCACAAATAAATGACATTTAAAAATAGCACTAACAATAGCACTCACAATTTATAATACAAAAATGCTATTTAAAAATAGCACTAACAATAGCACTCACAATTTATAATACAAAAATGCTATTTAAAAATAGCACTAACAATTATAAATTCTATCTAATAATAGCACTCACAATTTATGATAAATAAATGACATTTAAAAATAGCACTAACAATAGCACTCACAATTTATGATAAATAAATGTCATTTAAAAATAGCACTAACAATAGCACTCACAATTTATAATACAAAAATGCTATTTAAAAATAGCACTAACAATAGCACTCACAATACAAAAATGCTAAAAAAAGGGCACTAACAAAGGTGTTAAAAATAATAACCATTATTATTATTACAAGAGTTAAAGAGGTTACCAAACAGTACAAATATGCATAACGTATAAATACGTATAACGTATAAATACGTAGAGCATACGTATACATCCGTGAAACCGGGGACTAATTGAAAGAAAAATGTGCAATTAAGCCATTTTGGTAAAAATTGATTAAATTGGAGGGCAAATTGACCTAATTGCACTTTAAGACTTTAAAATCCAATGTCATAGCTTATAAAAAGTGAGAATTGAAGACTAAAAGACTCGAAAATAATTTTTTTAGGCTCGGTTTGGGTTTATGTTTGTGAAGGAACATAGTGACCCGAGCCGAATTTTTGAGATTTAAAGTGACACACTTGAAGAGGAAATTAAAAAAAAATTATTGAATATTTTTGGGTATTTTTCTGACCACGAATGGTATTTTTCTGATTTTTTTTGGGTATTTTTATAATTAAATAAACTCGAAAAATATTGAAAATACCGAAAAATATTTTTTGTTCAAAATTGGTTCCTAAGGTTAAACCAAGGCTTCCAAAGTTGATTTTGTGATTTTATGACCTTTTTTGATATTTTTAATTAATTTTAAAGAATAAAAATCACAATAATAAATGGTAAAAAAAATCAGGTGTCAACAGATCCCAACAGTGGTATCAGAGCCGATCCTTAGGTGTTTTCGTGCATTTAATTGATTTTTTGCAATTTTTGCAATACTATGGCCAATATGTATTAACGAATTGTTCGTCTTACATGGCTAATGGAGGTTGATTATTTTATATGATAAATTAATCAACGTAGCAAAAATTGAGACTAAATCAATTTTGAATCGAAAATTTGTGGCTATCTTATTTTACGTAAAAATTCTGAATATGATTCAACGTAGAATTTTTATTGTGCCTTCCTAAGTTTTAAATTGTGAATTTATTGCTTACGTGGAAGGGTGGTGATCATGGAAAAATCCCTAATCAATGTGATTGATGTATATATGAATGTATGATGATTATTTATATATTTTGGATTGTAATTATTAAATGGAGGCTGCGTACTCCTTTTATTTTTCATGTAATCTTTATTTTTAGTATAGTCAATTGTTGATGTAAATGCTACGAGGATTACGTGGGGGAGCCTTTTAAGTCGGCGAGCTCTTTGGGGCCCAATTCTTGAAGAGTTCAAGAAACCAAGAAGAAGCGAAGAGCGGCTCTCCGTTATTAAAATATTAAAATGATTAAATGTGGTCTCATTGGCTCGAGACCCATTAAATCATAATTCCATGATCACCACGTAGGATAGATGTTTATGTGATTGACATCTATTTATTTATTATGATTACGTGAGCATGTTAAACTGGTTAATGTGCAAAGTCAGACCTACCTCACCCAAACTTGCGCCTGCATGAAATCTTGAATAGGAAAATCACTCGCGTTAGGTACCGAAAGGGCGTTGGTAATGACATCAACGTAACCAAGTCCCCGAACCCAAAATCTCTGGTTCCGCAGAACTGATCGATCTCTCCCAATCGGTCAGTAAGGTTTCCGGCCTACCCTCCAAGAAAGACCGGTGGCGACTCCAAATGCATGCACAAGTTGCACATGCCATCACGACCACACTAAGGTCGAAATCGATCGGCTCTTATCGCCGAATCTCTTTGAAAAATACTCCCGCCGCGATTTGGTATGGGCCTGGGAGGGCCCGCGCCGATCCAAGACCCGCGATCGGTAATC
Organism: Rhodomyrtus psidioides; assembly: GCA_021437785.1. Classification (NCBI taxonomy): domain Eukaryota; kingdom Viridiplantae; phylum Streptophyta; class Magnoliopsida; order Myrtales; family Myrtaceae; genus Rhodomyrtus; species Rhodomyrtus psidioides. The sequence goes on along the minus strand of JAILYB010000004.1, from coordinate 12,971,011 downwards.
CATTAGCCGCGTCCTCTTCCGGACGGGTCGCGACAGCTGGCGACTCCGCTGGGGACCTTTGCTCTAGAACATATGATTCTAGACCTCAAGTGGACTTAGGCCGTAATTAAAACGCTGAGTGATTTTTCTAACCATGCAGGCTCTCTTGAAGGTGAGGTAAGTCCGCTCATGATAGGTGTTATATGTTTTTGCAGATTGGAGTGATAAGGGGGGTAGTCTGTGATTAACATTGTCTTATGCAGGTTGGCATAGGAATGTATGTTGTATAGATGATTTGAAGCGCCGATTGATAAACTGTTGTGCATGACTCGCATTGTGGTGATCACGACACATGGACACACACAACCGCGCCTAAAACCTCGGGCGCCCTCTTTAGGAAAACAATAGAAGGAATTGAAAATGGAATCTCCGTGAGGAAAAACATGGGGTAATCCACTTTTCAATTCCGCTCACTTCGAACTATGGATCGAGTCCCAATGCAACGATAGTTGTGCAATGGAATCGGCTCTTTCTAGAACTCGAGGTGGGAACCTTGACCTTAGGTGCCAAATCCTTGGATTTTTAGAAGTTTTATCCTCACTTGTCTCATGTGCATGTCTTTAGATGGTTGGTTTATCTAAAACCACCTAAAAAAAAAAAAAAATCGGTGATCCTGGAGTCACAACTCGAAGACTGGAACTGGGGCATCTCCAAGTGTTCGGACCACATCCCTTTGATTGATTTGACATTCTTAGTTCTCCTGTATATGATTAACTTTGCTGAGATTCTCTCTATCTCGTCCCTTAGATTGATTGTATTAGGGATCTATTTGTATTGTATACATCTTGATAAGGCTCATTTCTATCGAAAATGGGGGCAGATTCCCCAAACCCGTGGAGCATAGTGGAATTCGTCCTTTCAGTGCAAAATACATTTGGCCGCAGAACCACTCGTTTGGTGAAAGGACGTATCGTTCCTAATTTATTTTTAATCAGATCTGGGGATAAGTTTTTCTCCATTTTTTTTTATCTCAGGTGATAAAAAAGACAATACACCATAAAGCTCATGCATTCAAATGACAAAACAGACGTCGCCCAGCTGGGGCAAATGAACCGTAGGCGTTGTAAATACCTTCAAGCACGGATGGAGGAATTTGATAGATGTTGTGCATATCAATATGCAACATCAAAACGGAATGCAAATCAAGTGTAAAAGGACGTATTGTTCCAAAATGATTATTTTCTTGATATGGGAATAATGCTTCCTTTCTTTTTCCTCTCAGATGATGATCAAGAGCAGAGGACACAGGACGTAATGCTTTCAAATAACAAACAGGGAACATCAAATACCTCAAATGGCGACTGTGATCGAGAGGATCACCAAACCGCCACATGACGAATCCCAAGAATATCAAGCTGTCTGGAGACAGATAAAATTGATCAAGGACTCTGACAATCGAGTTGGATAATCAGAATCTGCAAAAATCAATGGGAGCAGGTCCCCCCCATTTGCTTTGAGGAGCCAAACCGGGGGCAAACTCTCATGATCCCCCATGAAAGCGCATCAGACCAAGGTCATCGAATCCAGAGATGACAAACAGCAAAACCATGCCTAACTAGGGCAAGTGAATCATTCGTACGCCGGACGTTTCTCCTCTAGCAAAGTCAATGGATGCAATAACAGAGTCGTCCGCATCAGAATCAAACCCCAAGATACGAATTTGGGTGAATGGTAACCTTGTATCGTTCCAATTTGGTCTTCGAGGACCACATGCCTAACATGAGTTTTTACTCATTTTACAGGAAGTAGTTGGCGCTGAAAGCCTCAAATGAAAAGAGCGCGCTAACAGGGAGGTGAATAGAATCATTGGCCTTAGAAGTCAGGATTCCAAGAGACGGTCTTTGATTATAAGACCTAGTGGATGGTAAAAAGTATCGCTCCTACGTCACATGCTTTGACATGCATTTTGATAAAATCTTCTTTTTTCCTTGAATAAAAGGAACCTTGAAGAATGGCGCTGGAGTGCGCCCAAAAACACAAATGGATCTCCTCTGGGACAAATCCTTGAGAATGATTCATCGCCAACCAAACGAATGGATCAAGACCACAAGATAGAGGACCAAATCCTGCAAGCCGCGAGTTTGTGTTCAAATGGAAACACAAAGCAAGAACAAGGCTGTATCGTTCCAATTTCCCTTGAATTTTGGAACGCAAACTAACAACTAATTCTTGTTTTTGACAGGGGATCGCCAGCAAGGTGAAACATGTTTTCACACCCCATGAATTACCCGTTGGAGTACACGACCAAGGGTAAGATGTATCGTTCTAATTTTTTTGAAAAATTCGCGAACGTACAATAACATGTTTCTTCTGCATTTTCAGGGATCTCCAGCCGCGGGGGACATGTAAGTATCATTTTCCCCAATCCATTGAAGATGTTAAATAAAAAACAGAGAGAAAAAGAAAAGCTTTCAGAATCTAATGTCTAGAAAAGACATAGAATTCAAACTGCATTGGCATTCATGTTTTGAAATAGGAGGTTATCTGAACATGAATAAGAACATGCATTGTGCACCATAAAATCCCCTTGACGGGTAAAATTTTTTGGAGAAAACGAAAGAGATTTTTCCAGTCAAAAGTTGTTCAAAACTTTCAAAAGGACGTTTTCTCAAAAGACGAGAGGCAAAGCCTAATCCAAACACGTCCTATACACACTTGAGAGAGAATTGGAGCGGATCAGATAGCGAAATCTGGACCTACGGAAGTAGGGATTATTCGCAGCAATTACATGGATTGGGATGACGGAGGCATTTATTTCATATTCCCAAATACTACAGGTGACCATTGACAACCCCTTCGAACGGCGGTTTTCATTCTTAACCCTGTCATGAACGACCCCACATCGGGGCAAAATGGAGGTGAGTCCAACAGCATCAGGAAAAAATGGTTAGAAATTTTCTTGCTCGGACTAACATCAATCTTTGTGTGTTGTTTATATGGTAATCCAAGTGCCATAGGATGACGAGAAGCATTCATTTCTCTATCCCACACACCATATCCTTTGCACAGCCAAGTTGAGCCTGCAAATCCATTTCATGAACCCGTTGGTGATCATTGCACATTCCAAGATAAAGGCATCATCACCTCATAAACGGAGGAATTCAAGACTCAGGGATTACGAAGAGAATTCCCGGACTGATATTTAAAGCATGTTTAGACTATATGTCTAACATGATCCCATGAAGATGAGAAAAAGTGGGATTTCAAAAATGAATAAGAAAAATCCACGACATCAAGAAAAAGCAAAGTGCCTGGTAAAAGCAAGGCTGATGCTCGTGAAAACTGTTTGATTGATCCCCAATAAAGCCTAGTTGGGAAGAGAAAAAAAAAACCACTAAAGGAGTCAGGTCAGAAAGACTGCCCCCTAAATGATGTCAGCCGCGGAGCGAAGACACAGACAGAGTTGTCAATCTCTTAATGCAGCCAGAGACGCTCTCTAAAAAATTTTTGCACACCTCAAAAACGGTTGCACGCCTCAAAAATTGAAGATGCATAATGGAAAAGACATGTGACAAATTTGCAATGATCACCAATGTCAATCCCCTCATGAATTCTGGGCCAAAAACAAGCCTTTTTCGGTCCCCAATCCTACCAACATCATAACCCTGAAACAGTCTTCTTTGACTAAGACACTTGGGTTAACATATAGCTTAGCTCGAAGAAGTACGAGCAAGACTATTTCTTTCTCATTTTGCAGGGTTCTTGACTTGTAAACCCGAAGCAGATGATGAAAATTTTTATTCAATGGCCTCGACTCCAAGGCGGGTCCCCCTTGAAGATCAATAACCAAGCCCAACATTACGGTCCCGTGGAAGACCTCCCGACCGATCAAAATGTATACGCTGCGAATGAGCCTAAAACCTAGGCACAGGTTAGTAGGGAATTGAATGCATCGCCTATAAAAACCACTATCTCAAAACAGGTGAGAAGACCTCCTTGTCGAGAAATATTCCAATTGATGTTTTGAACAAACTCTTTTTGGAATTTTCAAACTATTGATCCAAATTTTCCATGCAAGGAATTTGTGATCACATTTGCATGTTGTAAGAATGCTTTGGATAACCTCCAGCATCAAAATGCACATTTCATGACTAAAACTTAAGTCATAAAATTTTGTCAATTGGACAATTATTGTCTTCCCAAAGATTATTAACATTTTCTTGGTGAAGAAAAATCTTTCAGGTTTGAACTTTCTGCAGGATACTTGGAGAACCCAGCTCCCAGAATGTCGCCTCAACAGACCCAAGTCCTAGCATGACGTGGAGAACCCTCGTCCTAGGACCCCTTTTCAAAAATATCAAACAGTCCTAACATGACGTGGAGAACCCTCGTCCCTGGACCCCTTTTTTAAAAAAAAAAAATCAAGCAATCCCAATAGACGTAGAGAACCCTCGTCTCGGGACCCTTTTTCAAAATCAAGCAGCCCTATCAGACGTGGAGAACCCTCGTCAAGAGACCCCTTTTAAAAAATCAGGCAGTCTCATCGGACGTGGAGAACCCTCGTCATGAGACCCCTTTTACAAAAATCAGGCAGTCTCATCGGACGTGGAGAACCCTCGTCATGAGACCCCTTTTCAAAGCAAAACAACGGTAGATACCGCCTGAAGGGTCAAATGATGGTAGATACCGCCTGAAGGGTCAAAACAAAGGTAGAAACCGCCTGAAGGGTCAATCAAAGGTAGATACCGCCTGAAGGGTCAAAACAAAGGTAGAAACCGCCTGAAGGGTCAATCAAAGGTAGAAACCGCCTGAAGGGTCAAATCAATGGTAGAAACCGCCTGAAGGGTCAACTCATGGTAGAAACCGCCTGAAGGGTCAACACAAGGTAGAAACCGCCTGAAGGGTCAAATCAAAGGTAGAAACCGCCTCAAGGGTCAACTTATTGGTAGATACCGCCTTAAGGGTCAACACAAGGTAGATACCGCCTGAAGGATCAACTCATGGTAGAAACCGCCTGAAGGGTCAACACAAGGTAGATACCACCTAAAGGGTCAACACATGGTAGATACCGCCTGAAGGGTCAACACAAGGTAGAAACCGCCTGAAGGGTCAAATCAAAGGTAGAAACCGCCTGAAGGGTCAACTCATGGTAGAAACCGCCTGAAGGGTCAAACCAAGGTAGAAACCGCCTGAAGGGTCAAACCAAGGTAGAAACCACCTCAAGGGTCAACTTATTGGTAGAAACCGCCTGAAGGGTCAACACAAGGTAGATACCGCCTGAAGGATCAACTCATGGTAGAAACCGCCTGAAGGGTCAACACAAGGTAGATACCGCCTGAAGGGTCAACACATGGTAGATACCGCCTGAAGGGTCAACACAAGGTAGAAACCGCCTGAAGGGTCAAATCAAAGGTAGAAGTCGCCTGAAGGGTCAACTCATGGTAGAAACCGCCTGAAGGGTCAAACCAAGGTAGAAACCGTCTGAAGGGTCAAACCAAGGTAGAAACCGCCTCAAGGGTCAACTTATTGGTAGATACCGCCTTAAGGGTCAACACGAGGTAGATACCGCCTTAAGGATCAACACGAAGGTCTGATCCACCATACGGATTAAAATCTCTAGCAAATCCCAAAGCGTGGGGATGCGCCTTCCTTAGGTTCTTACCAATTAGGAATCCCATAATGGTATGACCTACCATACAGGTCAGAGCTTAATCTCCCTAGGATTTTCTATGACGAGTCCTAGGCATCTTCTTGAAAGTTGTCGCAACCGGCATCATCCGACAGGTGAGCTTCAGGTAAGCCTCTCTCACTACGGCCCATGTTCAAATTGTTAGAGCAAACCGGGGATTAATTTGAGCTTTTATCAATATGCTTAAGGATCCGATGTCATAACATTTCTTCTCTCATTTTCCCTGTTGAGTCGGTTAGGAATCAGGTGCCACCTTATCTTTGAGAGAAACCTCTAACGAGATTCCTCTCAAAGAGGGGCAGCTGTTGACACCTGATTTTTTACTATTTATTATTGTGATTTTTATTCTTTAAAATTAATTAAAAATATCAAAAAAGGTCATAAAATCACAAAATCAACTTTGGAAGCCTTGGTTTAGCCTTAGGAACCAATTTTGAACAAAAAATATTTTTCGGTATTTTTAATATTTTTCGAGTTTATTTAATTATAAAAATACCCAAAAAATCAGAAAAATACCATTCGTGGTCAGAAAAATACCCAAAAATATTCGATAATTTTGTTTTAATTTCCTCTTCAAGTGTGTCACTTTAAATCTCAAAAATTCGGCTCGGGTCACTATGTTCCTTCACAAACATAAACCTGAACCGAGCCTAAAAAAAAAAAAAAAAAAAAAATCCTTTTCGAGTCTTTTAGTTTTCAATTCTCACTTTTTATAAGCTATGACATTGGATTCTAAAGTCTTAAAGTGCAATTAGGTCAATTTGCCCTCCAATTTAATCATTTTTTACCAAAAGGGCTTAATTGCACATTTTTCTTTCAATTAGTCCCCGGTTTCACGGATGTATACGTATGCTCTATGTATTTATACGTCATACGTATTTATACGTTATGCATATTTGTACTATTTGGTAACCTCTTTAACTCTTGTAATAATAATAATGGTTATTATTTTTAACACCTTTGTTAGTGCCTTTTTTTTTTAGCATTTTTGTATTGTGAGTGCTATTGCTAGTGCTATTTTTAAATAGCATTTTTGTATTATAAATTGTGAGTGCTATTGTTAGTGCTATTTTTAAATGACATTTATTTATCATAAATTGTGAGTGCTATTGTTAGTGCTATTTTTAAATGGCATTTATTTATCATAAATTGTGAGTGCTATTATTAGATAGAATTTATAATTGTTAGTGCTATTTTTAAATAGCATTTTTGTATTATAAATTGTGAGTGCTATTGTTAGTGCTATTTTTAAATAGCATTTTTGTATTATAAATTGTGAGTGCTATTGTTAGTGCTATTTTTAAATGTCATTTATTTGTGAGTGCTATTTTTAGATAGAATTTATAATTGTTAGTGCTATTTTTAAATACAATTTATTGGAAGGTATTTTTGGCTATAAAAGGATGGCAAGAGTTTTGAGGTTGAAGGGAGAGACATTTTGTAGAGTGTGCAAATTTTTGAGAGCTTAGAGAGAAGAACACAAACACTCTCTATATTCTCATCATCTTGAGTGAGCAAAATATACTAAGTTCGGAATATTGATTCCGCATATTGCTAGCACAATTGTTGTGGAGTTATTAGTCGTCTCCCCGTTCATCAATTAGTGGTGCGTCCGAACTAGATGCCTAACACTTGTGGAGGCTGAGATCGAAGAATATCGAACCGACACCTCCGTTCAAGCACGCTACGAGAGGTAATCTATTTACTCCCTTTGAGGCTTTGTGATTTTTTTCGATTGAAATGCACGAAGTACGCCTCTGGAGATACATGTATGGGTTGTTATTTATTTCCGCTACGTGTTACGTGGATCCCAACAGTGGTATCAGAGCCGATCCTTAGGTGTTTTCGTGCATTTAATTGATTTTTTGCAATTTTTGCAATACTATGGCCAATATGTATTAACGAATTGTTCGTCTTACATGGCTAATGGAGGTTGATTATTTTATATGATAAATTAATCAACGTAGCAAAAATTGAGACTAAATCAATTTTGAATCGAAAATTTGTGGCTATCTTATTTTACGTAAAAATTCTGAATATGATTCAACGTAGAATTTTTATTGTGCCTTCCTAAGTTTTAAATTGTGAATTTATTGCTTACGTGGAAGGGTGGTGATCATGGAAAAATCCCTAATCAATGTGATTGATGTATATATGAATGTATGATGATTATTTATATATTTTGGATTGTAATTATTAAATGGAGGCTGCGTACTCCTTTTATTTTTCATGTAATCTTTATTTTTAGTATAGTCAATTGTTGATGTAAATGCTACGAGGATTACGTGGGGGAGCCTTTTAAGTCGGCGAGCTCTTTGGGGCCCAATTCTTGAAGAGTTCAAGAAACCAAGAAGAAGCGAAGAGCGGCTCTCCGTTATTAAAATATTAAAATGATTAAATGTGGTCTCATTGGCTCGAGACCCATTAAATCATAATTCCATGATCACCACGTAGGATAGATGTTTATGTGATTGACATCTATTTATTTATTATGATTACGTGAGCATGTTAAACTGGTTAATGTGCAAAGTCAGACCTACCTCACCCAAACTTGCGCCTGCATGAAATCTTGAATAGGAAAATCACTCGCGTTAGGTACCGAAAGGGCGTTGGTAATGACATCAACGTAACCAAGTCCCCGAACCCAAAATCTCTGGTTCCGCAGAACTGATCGATCTCTCCCAATCGGTCAGTAAGGTTTCCGGCCTACCCTCCAAGAAAGACCGGTGGCGACTCCAAATGCATGCACAAGTTGCACATGCCATCACGACCACACTAAGGTCGAAATCGATCGGCTCTTATCGCCGAATCTCTTTGAAAAATACTCCCGCCGCGATTTGGTATGGGCCTGGGAGGGCCCGCGCCGATCCAAGACCCGCGATCGGTAATCCATTAGCCGCGTCCTCTTCCGGACGGGTCGCGACAGCTTCTAAATATTACTCATTACCATATTTCCTAGATGCACTGATGGTAGAAAGGGAAGATGCGAGGTGTGATCTTGTTGGAGAAAGGCACGACAGATTCAGAATAAGTGACATGATAGTGATCTAGGTTGTCTTGAATATGTAAAAAAAAAAAAAAAAGAGTTTCGCTTCATTAGTAGCCATTCTATGGAAAAGCCTGCCTTGAACAGCTCCATATTCGAAATCCCATATTTCTGTTTGACTAGTGCAGCTGGATGAGTTTTTGATTTTTCATATGGAACCCTAAGATCAGATGAGAGCTGTTGGCCAATGTGAAAAGATTTGAACCCATGGACGAAATCATCTATAGAAATGTATCGATAAGGTTGGTTCTTCTTGAACCAATACTGTTCTTGATCTTTCTTGGATGTCACTTTTTGACAAAAATCGGCAACTCCTTTCCTTTTAGGGCACTTGAATCCCATGTGCTCAAAAAACTCAAGGATGTTCTCTCATGGACCTTGATAGATGACTTGACCCTCCGAGAGAAGAGTAATGTCATCAAAGAGATCGTAGGTCTCAGGTGCCGGCTGAAGCAGTGAGATGATCATGGTGACATCCATTATATGAATCATTTTCCTCATGAATGTGCAGAAGTACACCTCAAATACTGTGTACAACACTTACTTTGATGCCAAAAATTTTTGCCGGCTCACTTAAATACCAAATTGGAAAAAAAAATCATTTAAGTGCTAATGGTGAGAGATCCCCGTCAAAAAATATACGTGGCTTTTATATTTAAAATATTGTAGTGCCACGTTATTTATAATTTAAAAAATAAGTACACGTGGACTGCACGTGGCAATTTTATTTAGGAAAATCAGTCCATGGCAATTTTATTAAAAGAAAAGTCCACATGGCAATTCTATTAAAAAAATATTCAATCTTAGAAATAAGGTATAAGATGAAATGAAAACAAAAATACCTCGCCGATGCCAGGAACTTTTTATATTTCTTTTAGTTTTTAGCTTATTTTTTAGTTTTTTTAGTTTTAGCTTTTTTATTGGTGACTAGGATCCTCCGGTGAGCCACTTAGATGCCTTGTAAGATATACCACAAAACTCACTCGAGTTGGCACTCAAATAATCATTTTTCATAAAATTTACACTTAAGTGAAAAGAAAAATTAGCGCCAAAGTGGAACGTTGTACATGAACTTTGACACTTCTAATATCATTCTCTCCTTAAGTGCCAATGGCGAGAGATTCCCGTCAAAAAATATATGTGGGCCTTTATATTTAAAACATTGTTGTGCCACATTATTTATAATTTGGAAAAATAAATGCACGTGGACTGCACGTGGCAATTTTATTTAGAAAAATCAGTCCATGTGGAAATTTTATTAAAAGAAAATTCCATGTGACAATTCTTTTAAAAAAATGTCAGTCTTAAAAATAAGGTATAAAATAAAATAAAAACAAAAATACCTCGCCGATGCCAGGAATTTTTTATATTTCTTTTAGTTTTTAGCTTACTTTTTAGTTTTTCTTACATTAGCTTTCTTATTGGCGAGTAGGATCCTCCGGTGAGCCACTTAGATGCCTTGTAAGATTTACCACAAAACTTAGTGGAGTTGGCACTCAAATAATTATTTTTCAAAAAATTGGTAATTAAGTGAAAAAAAAAGTAAGCACCAAAGTGGCCGTTGTACGTGAAGTTGTTGCGACACATCCACTTCACCATCCAAACTTTGCTTATGTCATCCCCTATTCATCTCCTCAAAACTTTGAACATCTTGTTGTTAGTACATATGCAATTTGATTTGAATGTGCGTAATTATCAAATTTCGATGGACTACAAATTCAATAGCACCAAGCAATAATACCTTCAAATTTTCATAATGGAAAGCCGGGTTAATGATCTTTCTGTGTCTAGCACATTTATCGTCCTCAATAATGAGGAGCCCCAAAATGAAAAGATCTCCAAGGACCTTCGGAGGTAGCTTCTCGAACTCATGAATCCGTGAAAATATTTTCATCAACGTGTCTAAATCCATGATGTTCAGTACATGCGTGGGTCCTAACCATGTAAAGAAAAGCTTTCCTACAATAACATATGTAGCACCGACATGCGACACGACATGATAGGCTGACACATTATTTCTAAAAAAATAAAGATTTCGGACACGTTGGAATACATTGTATTAAATGCATATTTTTAGATGTACATTTTTATAATTATTTCAATTAAATTAATTTAATTCAAATTGACATATAAATAAATAATATTAATAAAAAAGAGCCTAGAATAAATATACACTAAAAATTTAAGCCGGAGAGGTGGACGTGCAGGAATCGTGCGAGATCCGTGGAAGAGTCAAGATGAGAGAGGTCGGCACCATGCGAAAGCCGAGAGGGTGAGAGAGGCCGGAAGGAGAAATGTCGTGCGAGAGCCAATAAGGTGAGAGGCAAAGAGGAGAGACTTTGTGTGAGAAAGGACGAGGATTTGGTTTTGTGGACGTAGGTTTTGATAGATTTCCAATTTTACCTTTAAAATATTGAAAATTTTCAAAATTGACCCCGCATGTGTTAGAGTAACGTGTCAAATTCCCGATTTACGTATCATTACATGTCCAGTAGAGTTGACCACGTGTCCAAGCGTGTCGGACGAGCATCGGACACCGACACGAAGCCTCCCGAAGAGTATCTGTGCTTCCTAAGCAATCACTTTTCAAAAACATCAGATGGCAACCTAATTCTAAATATCACTCCTTACCGCATTTCTAGATGCAATGATGATAGAAAGGGAGAATGCATGGAGTGATTTTGTTGGAGAAAGGTGAGACGGGAGCGGATTGAGCTTGCTTGGTCATTTTCATGGAGCCTCTCATGTCCTTAAAGACAAACCCGTAAGAGGTTCCATGGAGACCTTGCCGTATCAGAAATCTTTCGAGCTTTTTCGGCTTCAACCATAGCAAACATAGACCGGGGAAAAGCGCGATCACAACAATAGAGTAAACAAACGAGAAAACCAAGTCTGTCCATGTCCTGAAGGACAAGCCCGTAAGAGGTTCCATGGAGACCTTGTTGTCTCAGAAATCTTTCAAACTTTTTCGGCTTCAACCACAGCAAACGCAGACCAGCAAAGAATGCAATCACGACATTGGAGAGAACAATCGAGGAATCCAAGTACATTTCCATACTCTACCTAAACTAAATGACACGATGCTTCTTCCCTTCTAGAGAGGAAAAATATGGAGGGTGCTCATTCAAGTATATGCTTGGGCCATAAAGATCACTGAGGAAACACCTATCAAAACCTTTATTTAAAACGCACCACGGGTGTGCGCTTTTTTTCCCTTTTTTTCTTCTTTGGAAATATGTTATTGATTGTTTGGAATTATGTTTGTTATACTTGAGTAATCTTTTGTAGGATTTCAGGAACATCTCAGCCCTAAAGAACAAGGTTGGACACCTGTTGACACTTGATTTTTTTTTATCGCACTTCAGAAAAATAATAAAACTAAAAGAAAAATGATTAAATTATTTTTTAAAAGTTTAGAATCCTTGACACATGGGGTCCATTTTTTAACAACAATTAAGTTTTCGCAAATTTTCTTTTAGATTCATAATTTCTTTCCGTTTAATTTTGCCCAAAAAATTGAGAAAAATACTAAACAAGGTCAAAATAATCTGATAGAGTAGTCATTCATTTCCTTTTAATGCTAATTTCACTCTTGCATTTCTAGTTTTCGCAAAATTCTATTTGCATCATAATTTTCTCCAATCGGGGGAATTTACACCCAAATCGAGCCAAAAACATAAATTGAGTCAAATTTTGCCGTTTTCTTATCTTGAGTCGATCATGACATTTGATTGAGAGACTGTCGATTACGTATTGGTTGAACCAATTTCATGATTCGAGCATAATCAAAATTTGAGTCAATTTGTAATGCACTTTGGACCCAATTTGCGAATTTCGCTCAATTGGCCTTTTCTAGTCAAAATTGGAACTTGACCCAACCATAATCAACCATGGGCAACACATTGGCGAAGTCAGATTCGCAACAACTGGTCATTAGGGGTTCGAATTTACTAATTGGTGTATAAAATTGTTAAAAAATTTAGGGTTTTGGCAAATAATCGAACTAGCTGATCAAAATTTCCCACTACTTAAGTTTTAAATATACCCTAGATTCCAAGTGTAGCTTCAATTGCATAAAAATAGGTCAAAAGAGCACCTAATTGGAGTAAAATATCGAACCGGGTCAGACTCGACCCGGTCAAAAAACAGAGGCATTTCCAGCTTCTGTACCGGCGCAGAGGCAAGGGACTTCCAAACCAGTCTCACTTGAACCCGATCTCGTTCCAGCCACTTGGAGTCACCGTCCGGCCACATAAGAGACCCCCGGCGACGACCAGTTGGTGTAACAATTTTAGGCAAAAAAAAAATAGTTACATCGATCGAGTATAAAGGGAACAAGCTGTTCGGGTTTAAGGGGGGGATTTTTTAGTCCATTTTTCGTTCCAATCATACACTGAGAGTTAGATAGAGAGAGACAGTGATCAAGAGGTCAGAACGCCGTCGCCACCACAGGTGCGGTTCTCTTGCTCCTATATTATGCTCTTCTTCGCGGTATTTTCTTGGCTTGGTTTGAGCAAAATCAAATCGAGCCAAACTAAGGGGTATGCGTCGTCCGTCTAGGTCCATATATCATGAATCTAAGCTTTATTTTGATATATTCGATTGAAAAGCTAACAATAATTTCACGTTTAATCTTTTTCGTCAAGCGTATGCTACCTGTTTGACGAAATGCCGAAGTGAACTAAAATTTTGAGTCTCAAACGTGAGCTCCTTATCGTATTGTTCGTGCTTTTCATGCTCCGTGATGCATCTATGATTAGTCCTCACCTTGATCCTACCATTTTTTTGGATCAAATCGGCTCAAAAACAGCTCGGCCGAAGCTCGGTTCACCCTCGCCGGAGCCGCGCCCGATGGTGGTCGACAGAAGTCGGCCAGCGATTAAGGTTGCTCAGGTAAGCCTCTGGACCTTGATGATGCTTGCTGTACTCGGAACCGTGAAGGAAAATGTGAAATAACGCAAAAAAAATCTCTGTTCGTCTCGGCCGGAATTAGTGGCTAGATTCTGGTCGAGGATAGTCTTTTGGTTAGTCTAGGTTAGTTTTGTTGAAAAAATTGGTTAGTTTCGTTCGGTTTTTAGCAATTTCTGGCGAGGTGGGGGTTAGTCTGTTAGGATTAATTACTCAGTTAGATTAGTAGTTAGGGATAATTAGTTAGTTAATAGTAAATAAAAAGAATTGAAAAATGAAAAAAGAAAAGTTAATAAAAAGAATTGAGATATATTCAATAGAAGTCCTAAAACTTGTCACGGAAGTGCAATTGAGACCTAGAACTTGCAAAAAGTGCAATCAAGTCTTAAAACTTATCAAATTGGTTCAATCGAGTCCTACAGAAGATGAAATGTAAATAAAAATATTTATAAAAAAAAGGGCATTCGAGCGGGTTTTTGACTGGGCGAGTCGGGTCTTTGACCCGGGCGGATAAGGTCCCTCTGACCCGACACGTGTCAGTCCAGAATAAAAAAATAAAAAATAAAAACAAATAGAATAAGGAAAAACAGAAAACAAGAAAATCATCCGGCCAAGTAATGGTCCGAATACCCGGCTAAGCATTGGCCGGACACCCGACTCCTACATGTTCGAAATTAAAATTTGTTCAACGACTCTCGAGCGCTTTTTTTTTTTTTTTGGGAGGTTGAAAATCCAGAAGTCTTAAACAATCGAAATTCTAGCCATCGGGAATGTATCAAACTACTAGGTGGACCAAACCAATATAAGTTGGCTAAGCGTTTCTCGATACGTATTTGATAAATTTGGCTAACCCAAGCTTTGTGCATAAACATTTCATAATTGTTCTTCCTTTTGGCCAAGCTGTGGGGAGTCGATTGGGTAGAAAGTTTTGCTTAAGCTTTGTCCAAAAGATGACGTCTGACTGTCTTTTGCTTTCATGACCCGGCTTGATCCGAACAATGTTGTCCGTCTGTCCCCCTCGACCGGGTCATGCCGCGCACTCTCGTCTCAGTCAAACACACGTGGTTAGTCAACGCTTACCACCCCCGTTCACCTGGCCCGGACGACAAAAGTTAGATAAAGCGCGCCGCCGCCTTCTTCGTGAGCTTCGTAGTTGAGTACACCAACAGAGTCGATGCCATCTCCTTCGACCTAGATCGGCTCTCCATTAAGACCCACCCGCTAGAGGTGGCAAAATGGGTAGAATCCATATTTCATTATGTGGGTAAAAAAACGAGTTTCTAATAGCAAGAACAATCTATTTATGGCATCTAAAGAAGGGCCGGTTGATGTGGAAATGAACACACCCTTTCCATTTTCGGATATTTTGTGAACAAATCTCAATACCAAAAAAAAAAAATTAATTGGTCTTGCATTTTCTTATTTCTAAAGCAGCGATTACAGAAGGATAGGACAAAAATATTTAGCGCCCCTTTATTTTCCGGAAGACGAATGATTTGAAAAAAAGAAATTGTACATTTTCGCTGGCAAGGGTATGTCTGATTGAGCGCCGATTGAAGTTGATGTCGTTATGGTAATGTCGATGCCAGATCGCGCACCGAGTGCATCTATTTATCTTCACCAAACAGGATACCACCAGACTCTGTGTCCTAACGACTTCCGCATTGTTGTCAACAATACTATGATCCGTGGTTCCGAAAGATGTATGATGCGGAACTTCGAATCCAGATTGAGCCCTGTTACAAGTATGTAGGACAAGACTAAAAATTGACAAAATCTCGAAGCTTTCACAGTAAAGCAATTGTTACAGCATCATATGCGAACAAATACCTTCATGAAATGATACAGGAGGCGATGGCCAACAGAAGGCGAAAAAAGAAAGAAAACGATACAGGAGGCGGCGAACCCAACACTTTCTCGTGTACACATTACTTGCCTCTCAGCAAGCGATTTCAAGGGAAAGATTTCATTGGCGCTAGAATCGGGAATGAGTCACGCGAGTCGCGAAGAAGTTTTTAACTTGTTCGGATGATTCTGTGAACAATACTGCTAAGAGAAGTTCTCAGAAGCTGCAGAGCAAACAACCAAGACATAATGCTAAATTTTCTTCGATGAGTTCAAAAACATATTTCTTCCTCTTCCAGACCATGGCAATTTGGCATAAGCTGGGGGAAAATCACTTCACTAAACAGAGTAAAAGGAAACTTAACATCCTTGATTATGTACAAATGTCTGCATTCCTTACATTTTCTTGTCTCTGTTGCGCATGACTGAGTGCAGATTAGATCTGGTTGCAAGATTACAAGAATACCTATGAAGTCGATGGAATAGCAATCATTAAACTACCAAGAATTAGTCACGCGGCGACATCGGCACCAGAAGGCAGTTCCTCCGCTTCTCCCTCGAGCGACTGCTATTTCCTCATCGGCGTAATACCAGATAAAGAAAGGATCCTTCGTGCTTGGCTCTCTGTCCCCCTGTTGGCCAAGGCCGATTTCTAACGGATTGAAAGGGCCGATTTTAATCCTCATGCGCTCGAAAATGAAGGCCAGTATTCGCTTCTTCCACGACAACCTACCCTCAAATGTCAAATATCCAAGCCCACCAAGGTACACCCCATTCTCGATCCTCTTCCCCTGGCAATCCAAGCAAGGATCCATCAAAGTCGATGAAGTTGAGAAGAAATACACACACCAAGATCAATGTAGGATTTACTCAGATAGAAATGTAGGTGATTTGATTCCTAACAGTGCAACGTGAAGCTCTACAATACACGAGGGAAAAAGGAAAGACTGCATGACAAGCAAAAGCCTAAATGAGGCAGAGATCTAGCAGCATGTGAACGACCATCAACCTTTCACAAATATTTATATGTTCTAGCCAAACATAAGAGAAATGATAAGATGAATCAGCAATGTGGTTATGCTTCAAAATCATGAGAGAGAGAGAGAGAGAGAGAGAGAGAGAATTAAAAAGAATCAAGTACAGAATGACCTAAAAAATTTGGTTGAACGATAATATCAATGACAGAATTAGCTTGAGGCAGAAATTGGTCAAACGAAGATGAATAGCACAACAACATGATTAACTATGAATGCTGCCT
The DNA here is from genome assembly GCA_021437785.1 of Rhodomyrtus psidioides. NCBI lineage: Eukaryota > Viridiplantae > Streptophyta > Magnoliopsida > Myrtales > Myrtaceae > Rhodomyrtus > Rhodomyrtus psidioides. Next base: position 12,954,286 of record JAILYB010000004.1, on the reverse strand, counting down.
CGATACATAAAATAGATCCGTAATCACTTCAAGCAATGATATCTGCCATATCATTAAGACTAATATCACTGCTAGTGCTAGGTTCAGCCCAAAATGAGGCAAGAAGACAATGCAATTGGAGTATATAGAACTACTTCAAGGAAAACAAGATAGTTTTCTGCACTTGCTCTCCTCAGAATCACCGAATTACACTAGACGACTTCCTATAGAAGAATTACATAGACATCACTATCCGATTGACCTGATGAAGTATCGAATCATATCCACTAGTCATTAGAATCATAGAAACCGTAAAGTACCTTTTTACTCTTCTTTATTTCCTCTAAATTTTAGCAACCTTATTCACAGAGGCTTCATTTCATTTCAGTAGAGCATCAATTGAGGGGAATGAAATCGCCATGAAAATGAAAAAGACGAGACTTACAGCTGCATCAAACCTCTGAACTGCCGTCAACGGGAAATACCGCCCTTTCTTCAATTTATTCTGCCAATTCAAATTATAAAAAAGAGAGCGGACAACTAGAAAGTAAAACTAACTCTAGCCGATGGTTAGCGAATCAAATTCATGATGCGGATGAGAGCCGGATCACCAACCTCAGCTGTGAAAATGAGCATCCACGTTCTCCCTGGTGATTCTGAACCCCCCAACGTACTGAGAAACCCGGACGGATCGAGCTTCGATTTCTCAATCACGGAGAGAGCAGAAAGAACCTCCTCTGCCGGAACCTTTCTAGTCTTTGCAGCATCCTTCAGAACTTTTATACTCTCTGCAATTTCCTTAAACCAAAGAAAAGCTCCCATGATTAAACACCTATGATACACCAGACAATGTACAGCAACAACTTCAAAGTTTTGATCTTTACAGCATCTTCGAAGCACCCGGATGGCCATACACAATGTAAACTCGATGAAAGATAGCACTGAAAACTTACTCTATCGGGCTGCTCTTCTTGAACAACAAGTGGGGTGGTCGCAATCTGGCCCTTTTCTTCGAGAGTTGCTCTGATTCCTGTTCTGGGACATCTCAGGAGAGGAGGGTCTACACCTCTGAGGGAAGGAAGATCGGTGAACCTGATGCCAACGAACCGATGGAGTGGGGAATTCGAGTTCTTGATTAAGGATGTTTGGGACGAGCTTCTTGAGAACGAACAAGAAGAAACAGAGGCATGCGAACACATTGTCCCGTTAATGAAGCTGATAATTCTTCTGGGGTCTTGCTAGAGTTCCCATTGTTTAACATTTCCCCCCAAACTCCTCTGTTGCGATTGAGTGGACAGGATTTCCCGACATTATTTTCCCATCACGTTTTCTTCCGGGAATGCTTTGTGGCAAGTGGCAACAGTAGAACATACCAAACATTTGTAGACGATACGGTCCGTGTCCGTGTCCGTGGCCATTGCTAATCGTCAACTAGGCAACGCAGCGGTAAAAAATTTCATAAGTTTTACTCGGGATATTAATAGAAGTTGATCTCGTAAAAGAGAGGTGACTCCTTTACTGTTAAACTAATTATTTTTGTAACGCGAGGAGAGATGTCTGCTTAAAATTTATCGGCCACCTCCTCGTTTTCGGTAGAGAGTAGCTAATGATAAGGGGGCAAAATTGACAAGTCAACGTTGAGAAATCATTAAGTAGCTCGATTTCACAAAGGAAAATACTTTCCTAACAGCACTGTGTATAATTTCAACCGTAAATCCACGCATCATTATTATTAAAATATTCATTTATTGAGAGATCGTGTGGTCTAAAATAACTGACAGTACTGTCAGACTATCAGGCTAGTAACTTCCTTTCACAAATCTTATTATGTTGATGGTGTCCAAGCATCATTGTCATCATACAACTATTCCTCCGTTGGAAGGCCTTCTAGGCTAAGTAGAATTTGAGCATCAAAAGTGAACTTTTGGCTGTCCGTCTGCCTTTTGTTTCACCTTTGTTTAGCTCTTGAGCATCTCGTCAACGTAACTTTCCAATTTCAATCTGTTTCACTCGACCGTCAAATGATATTTTTCTTCCAAAAAAAAAAAAAGGATCGCCAGGACCACTATTGATCATAGGGGAAAATATTCAGTGTTTCCTTAGCCCATTTATAGATTGACACGTGGACATTGTTCGAATAAAATAAAGAAATTCATTTTTCTCTCACCGCCAGTCCAGCTCCACGCTTGCGTCTGTCGCCGGCCATGGGCCAACAGCATCACCGGCTGGTCAACCAGGTCAGGGCACGTTTAGGCCCCCTATCTAGATGACGGAGTCTTCTGATAGCTTTGGTCACTGAGAAGGGCAAGGCCAGATCTGGAGTACTCCAAATTTAGTTCTAAATGAGCAACAATGGAGCCGACTACGAGCAAGAGCAACGATGAAGGAGATGGCTAGAAAGGGGTGAAGATTGTTCAACGGAATGGAGCCGATCGAGCCTAATCTCGAGGGTCGACAAAGAGCTCCATCACCATGGAGGAGGAACTCATCACTGGGCTCCATCTTCCCAAGAAGGTAGAAGGAACTCGCTGCTGGTCCAGATCTGCAGCCATGCCAACGGCGACTCATCCAAGGTAAGGGAAGACAAGTCCAAACCAGATGTAGCCAAACACTGCCAACAATGGCTGCCGAATGAATCAGCATCATTCGGAGCTTGGCTCGTCCGTAGCTGGCCCGTGATGCTACCATCCATCATTGATTGATGAAACTGCTGTCCATGGTCTGTTCGTCCACGACCGCGAGGCCCAGCAACAGCCTAGGACAAGTGTTGGTGCCACTCGCAATCTGGCTCATCCATGGCCGCAAGCCTTCATCGTCCAAGGCCTCAAAAAGCCAAAACAAAAACAAAGGCGAACGACTCATTTGAAGTCAACGGTCAATGGAAGAAGAAAATTCTATTCCATTACTTAATTCCACGTCAGAAGACATGTATCTATTTGTCGATAGATGTGCCTAAAACATCAACTGGCCATGAAGCGCTACGAAGGACATAGTAACATTCGAATGCTCAAAGTCATTGTGTATGGACCTAAAAACGACAAGTTAACAAAGTGCACATTGGACTATTGTCTCATTGCAATAGAGAAATCATTGAATAACTTTTTCATTTTCAAGTGTACGCAAATATTTCCAACTCTCAGAAAATTCAAAGAGAAGAAGAAGAAGAGCAATGTCAACTCAAAAGGATGACGAGAGTAAAGAGGACAATGGACCTATAGATTCCTATGGGTAAATCAAAATCAAATAGCTCATGTCATTCTGTTCCTATGAGATCACAGCACAAAAACCATCCAGCTCACCACAACAAAATCATTACCAAAACTCTTTTTAACTGTATAAAAATGTAGCTGACGACTTTATAATTACCCCTTCCAAACACACAGGGCACAACGATGTAAGAACACACTTAAATCTGCATTGAACCACCATTGACCCTGCTCTCCATCACGTCCCAGGCTCCAGTACAGAATATTAAGGACAAACATATATGACCAAGTAAAGGGTGCTGCCGCAACAATTCAAGAACACAGCTGTAGCCCTTCCAATGTGGTAAGACTTGAGATTTATGGCATCTCTGCCTCCTGTAAGAGCACAAATCTTCAGTATCAACATCAACATCAACATCAACACCTTTATCCCAAACTAGTTAGAGTCGGCGGTCAATAAACCCCAAAGATCCATAAAAATAAAAGCAAAATCAATCAAGGGAAAAGAGATAAATATGTATAAAAAAAAACACACACACACACACACACACACAATACTAATAGCCTTCCTCCACTCCGTCCTAAGGCAAACCATATGCCAATCTATTTCTCACTCCATTAAATCTTGATTTACTAGATTTAATCTTCAGTATCTGGCTATGTTGCACGGACACGCAACACTACACGACACGACACGCCGACACGTGATTTCTTAAAAATAGAGAATTCCGACACGCTGGTACATGTTGTATATTATATATATATAATAATTTTTATCATTTCAATAATAATAAAAAATAATAAATACAAGGCTAAAGAACATCATGCAGCTGCCAACATATAGTTTTTTTTTTTGCCCGTACAACATAAGTTGGTGCTTCCAGTAATCATGCTTCTGCTTATGTTTTTGCCCTCAAAATTTTTTCATTTTCCGAGATTGCCCCTGGGACACTCTGAGTCCCAGTGTGTCCCATCATTGACTTCGTGTCGAAATCTCGGACACGCGTTGACCACGTGTCGCCGCGTGTCCGAGCATGTCGGACACCGACACATGTCCGACACGCAAAAAACTTGCAAATGCACGTGTCCGTGCAACATAGGTATCTGGTATAAAAACTCTTTCTTACAAGCTATTGCTGAGTTATATGAAGCTGTGGGCGATAGCTAAGTCCGTCTACCATAACGAAAGGCATTTTCAAAAATGTAATCTGCACCGTTTAACGCATGATAGACAGCGGTCTTGGGATAACACATTTCACAAGCTCCTTAAACTTTGGCCCAAAAAAAAAAAAAAAAAGCTCCTTAAACTTTGGCAAGTGAAAAAGGAAACCATTAGAAAAACCTACCTAACACAAAAACTGTTTAAGCTCTAGTATTTGATGGCAAATCAGTCACCTTCCCCACAGCAATTGTTTTTCCTGCAAAAGAGATCTACTGGGTGAGTCCAAAGTGTAAAGCAAAAATCATCGATTTGACATGTAGACAGGAAATATGATTTCTTCACCTTCAGTGCGAAGGGTAAATCTTCCAAGTTGTGGAAAATCAGAGAATTTCTCAATGCATATTAGGTTATTCACCTGAAATACATATTCACAAGAAGATGGTGTCGACATTAGGAAAAGGCAAGAGACAGATAATGCTAAATACTATGTTTTCTTCCATCATAGATCAACCTGAATCCGGCATACAACAACAGCACCATTCTTCACAAACAAAACTTTCTTTTTCATTGGCTTCCTCGTCTTGGGATCAATTTGTTGTAGCAACTCAACAATCTCACATTCCTCCACCACCGAATGGATATGTAGCACTGCCTTATAACCAGCCGTGAAGATTGCCTATGATGGTGATGCAGGTCAAGGCATCAAATACATGGATGACATAAGGCATAATGCTCATTCGAAATGACAAAATATAAAACACGAAGGTCCAAATACATACATTGTCCAGCAACTCAAGGATTACCAGTTGAGCAACAAACTCAGTAACTGCAGCTATTGGTTTGGCTGCACATGGATAAAAGAAGTTAAGAGGGTCACATTTAAGAAGTACTGTACATTGCCTAACTCACACACACGAAAGGAGATTAGGAGGGACAGAAGGTGGGAGACATACCAATGCTTGACAAGACAAATCCTGACAATATGTCCTCTTCCTCAATCCCAGATAATCTAATCCGGAGATTTTCGCCAGGTCCTGCACGTTTAACCTTGTTCTCATCTATGAATATTGCGATCACTTTAACCGATGCCTGCAAAAGACAAGTAAAGGGAAGAAGTGTCAAAATCAAGGCTGACATATATCTACCTTCAATAGCATCAAAATAAAGACGAGCAATTTGACCTTATTTGGCATGACAATCAAGGTTTCGCCCTCACGTGTACTGCCAGATTCTACTTTACCCATAACAACCGTCCCCATGTCCTTGAATTTGTCAATTATAGGCATCCTGCAAGTTGATTCAAATGATCAACTGCACAAGCAAAATCTAAGCATCGTTCCGACCGATAAAAGCAAGTCCATACAAGAATTCGTAACACAGCCTGAAAGTGTGTGTGGACATGCGTGTTTATGTGTGCGCGAGAGACACAGTGTTCAACTGTTTTCTAATTAAACAATTTCCATCAACCAAAGCCACGTCATATCTCACAGAATACATAAAATAATTTCTTTAATTTTTTCTTGCTCTTCTCAAGACAATCAGTAATTAAACTTTAAATAAAGAAAAAAAGAAATCAAGGCCCATAATGATACAGACATCATATGCGCCACAACAAAAAATTCAAATGAGAAAGACTTCAAATTCAGAAGAGTGACAACATCAATCCCGGAACAGTCCTTGAAGAGAAACAAGGAGTATCCAGTCCCAGCTCCCCATTCAAGTGCAGAGATAATTGGCTCAGTAGGCAATTATGGATAATTATCAACAGAAAACTAGACAGAACATCCTCACGACACATCTGTCAAACAAAATGTCAGTCATAATATTGTAGCAGCAATCACAAATTTCAGGCATTAAGAGAATTCTGTTTCACAAATTATCAACTGTAAAGCAAAATCATGTAATGATAAGGAGAGGTTATAGAGGCTTTTGACAATTCATTGTACCTAAAAGGGCCTTTGGGATCACGTGGAGGACCCTCAATAGCATCTAGAGCTTCAAAGAGGCAGGGACCATTCCACCACGGACAAATATTTCTGGCCACTCTGGTTTTCATATTCATTCCAATCAGGCCAGAAATAGGTAAGAACTGTACATCTGTAACAAAATCAGTATTAGTAATTACTATGAACACTAAAACAGGGTTCTAAATTTCACATTGAAAACTATGCAAAGAAAAAGTTTTCAATTGAAAAATTTCAAACTTAGGCATTGCATATCAGAACCGCATAACAATGACAGAATTTGCAATTTGCAACAAACTCTAACGAACCAGTCATAATGCCTAACCATCTTTGATCAGGTGGACAATACTCAAACCGAAATACATAGAGAAAAGTACTGCCTCCTATCTGAATAGGACTTACCATAGGAAGGAAGATATAAAGCAACAGAAAATATACTCACAAAAACAGGTGTGTGGAGGCATATGCATGTAAGCATGAGTGTGCAAAGAGAAGAGGAGGGAGGGAGAGCAACTGAATGTATAGGTGGCTTGCAGCATTGAAATTAATAGCAATATATTATTAATTCTAGTTAGAATCCATGCATTCAATTGGATTAACTACCTGACAACATAAACCTCTTGAATACTTATCATACCAATTGCCAACTCTAACTTGTTCACAGCACTCCATCTCAGTTTGATGAAATAAAAAAAAAATTCAAAAAAACAAAAACTGTCCCATGATCCATATTTTCCTTTCGGTCCCCAATATTTTCTTGCAAATGTTGAGGTAAGAAGAGAGATAGCTTTGTTAAAAAAGAACAACTTGCATAGAAGAAACAACCACAAAGTAAGCTCAGGGATGTTATCCTGAATTTAAGCCAACCACCTTCACAGGAGATGGAAGAAATCTGTCAAGATAATTTCTTAATCAAACGCCAAATCTTCGAGCACACAAGTATTCACAGTGAACAAGACGCAGGAGAAAGATTATCGCTTACCTTTTTTAACATTGTAACCTGAAGATTTCAAGAAAGGTGTCATCTTGGATTCAATTTCATCATACCTGGAGAACAGACCAATGGGGGAACTCAATATTGTTAAAATACCGGATCAGCAAGCATGCGTGTGCATCACCATATCAGCTGTTCTTTTTGTTTGGTGGGGGGGATCGTGTGAGTAAGGAATCACCTTTCTTTGGACCAATTGACAGTGGCATCATCCATTTTATTTACGACTACAAGTAACTTAGAAACACCCAAGGTTTTTGCAAGCTGAACATGCTCACGGGTCTGACCACCTTTCTCATACCCAGTTTCGAACTCACCCTTGCGAGCAGAAATTACCTGTGAACGAGACAGTGAGAGATTTATAAATAATCAACGAAACAAATGACAATGCGGAAGTGATAACACTATCTTACCAGCACGCCTATATCAGCCTGGGATGCCCCACTGATCATGTTGGGGACATAACTTTTATGGCCCTAAAGAACAGAGGAACTCAATAAAACACTATGAGAGAGAGAAATGAAGGGAAAACGACCATGTACAAGCAAATGCCTATGAGAATGAAACTTGATAAAACACTATGAGAGATAGAAATGAAGGGAAAACAACCATGTACAAGTAAATGCCTATGAGAATGAGAAACATTCCTGCATGCATAGCACAAGCCTAACACAATAACGCAATCAGACCTTCTCTGCATATTCTTCACAAGAACAGGAAAAATTTGGCACAAGCATTTGATTAACTCCTTAATGTGTAATTAGCAGACAAACTGCAGATAATAAAGTCATAACAAACAAAGAACCATCACATGGGAAACAAAGGACTTACTGGTGCATCGAGAATAGTAAATCTAGTGGTCTCCGTTTCAAAATGTGCTCTTCCAACCTCAACAGTTTTACCCTGTAGGAGCAAGTATATTTACAAAATTCAAAACCCATTCCGGCTGAACCCCAGTCCTAAGCACTTCTATAACTCTTAAGAAAAAAGGAACTTCATGAAACTCAGATCGATATTATGTTACCTTAACTCTTTCCTCCTCATTGGTATCCATAATATATGCCATATACCTGATTCAGACCAAATGATCAATAAAACATGGTCAAAAGCACCAATGTGCGACGTACAAGAAAGCCCTGTTATAGAAAACAGCTCCCACAAGAAACTGACATTCACTATATCATAGCTAAGGAGAGTCAACCATCTACTCATGCAAAATGTACTACTAGCTATTGAAAGAGCTATGTTCAATACAATCACAAAATCTAAGTTTTCATTGTGTATAAGTGATAGAGAAGCGGCATGAATGATGATTATCAGATTCTCAAATCCAACAAAAATCTCACCAACTTTCCCTGCTTTTATCCTTGGCTTCTTTTTCATATTTTTGTATAGTACGATCATCAACCTGACCACTGAGAAACAGTATCTGTCCTCCAGTTGTTGATTTCCCAGCATCTGCAGCCAACAAAATTTTCAATCATTAATGAGTCAACGGAATCAGAGAGAGACTCATAAGAACAGAACTAATCACAAGCAGGAGACATGTAAAAATTTGCAGCATTACAACCAGCAAATGAAAACAACATTTAAATGTCAAACTCAAATGAGGTAGAAATTAATCAAAGAGAAAGAAAGGCAATCAAAATAACCTACCAACATGGCCAATGAAAACAACATTCAAATGTCGTTTCGTGTCTTCTTCCATCTCATCTGCTATATCATCTTCTTCCGGAACAGCTATTTCCTTGCCTAATCCAAACATCAAGATCAATAGTAAATTATTTAAAAATATGATGATGCGGAATAAAGGATAGGCAGTCACATTATGGATGCATCACATCGGCCGTAAAGACTTTGAATGCATCACACCGTAAGACAAAAGAACCTCAGAATAGCACCTTTCTGCTCAACCTGGACTGGATGAGAGTTTGTAGCTATCTCCTCCTTCCAACCTGCAAAAGACCATCCTGACTTACCATGAGAATATGAAAAGCAGTGAATAGGCATGCATATTTCTTAAAGAATGATTCATCAGTTAATAGTTTCTTGCTTCTTGTTCCATAATGCGATAGTTTATTTTATTTTCTCCTTCTGAGTGAGAAGGGTGGGTGTGACATGAAGAAATATATTGACAACATAGCGAAGCAAGAAACGGCTCTGAGATAGCTAAGAACAAACATTGAGACATATCCAGAATCTTGTGGCCATAGCTAGAACCTACCAAGCATCTGAATCTACTGAGCAGTTTATTCAAATGGCAATCCTAATTGACAGTCATCTATAAGGCACACAATGCATCCTAGTCATCGCCCAAAAAAACTCAAAATAAAAACCAAAACAACAAATATAACAACCAATATTTGCAGAACCAGAGTCATGATTAACTGATAATGCTGTCCCTAGAATGTACAAGCTGGACATCACAGGTATGCATGATAGATGCGTCAATATGTTGAAGTGAGCAATTCATGTGTGTAGATAGACTAGTCTGCCAATCAAAATCACGAATCCCTTCATAGACCCAAAACGTGCATTACCTACTGCAGATTACGGGAATTAAACACTATGGAAAACTCACTCAACACAAATGGGAAGAGCAACCAACACGAAAGTTCTCACACTCGAGTGACTTATGCGTGTCAAATCCTTGGTAGATACACATAAGAAACACATTTTGCCAATTTCTCACCAACCTTCATCAATTTTATCCATCTTCTCCACTTCTTCTGGCTTTGCATCATCAGCATTGATAGCCCCATTATTATCTTCTGCTAAAATTGAAACACCAAGTTCTTGAAAGACAATCAGATGCAATAACAAAACTGACGTCCAACCCATAAGTCTCCACAGAAAGGATTGTCAAAAGGAAACAATTAAGAGAACATTTGTAGTCAGACTCCTTAAAGTACCTGCTGATTCGAGCTGCAACGACCGAATGTCTTCCTCGAGATCTATCATATTGAGAAACAAAGAAAGAATGTCATGCTCTGGAACTCGCAGAATTCAGCACGACCACTAACAGTCACATAGTCACAAAGACATTCACTCCGTTTCTTATCCCATCACCAATGCACCACAAGAGGACAGCAAACCATAGTAGAAACATAGCTTAATAGAAGACAGAAGCCGTCGTTGCTTTTTCCCCCAAAACTACGGCTTACTGTAAAAGCTTCAGCACTCCAACTCAATAATTACAAGCCAAACGAACCCAGAGAGGCAATTCCACTCCAGGGGCTATAACACCGCACCAAGTAAGTTAACTCTCGAGAAAGTTCCTACCCAACAAAGTAAACGCGCCAAATCAACCGAGAGATAAATTCCCACTGACCGACAATTCCGATCAATCGACAACAATAAGAAAGCTCGCATTCGAACCAGCGTAATCACTCGGACAGAGATGGACACAGAACCAAAGGAGATCCGGAAAAAGACCCATGAATTGATCGAAATGCTCGAGGGAAGAGACGAGGGAAGCGTTGAGAGACTTACCCATATCGAGAAGAGATTCACCGAAGCTGGCGAGAGAGAGAAAGTGCGTGTGTTAGGGCAGAGAGAAGGCAAGAGCGAGGGGTGTAAGCGCAGAGATTCCTTGTTTGGTTCGTATTTATACGTGAGTACGGCTCTGGGGGTGGTCTTGCGTTCTGCTCCGGGTTTCGCTTTTCTTTAAACCCAAATAAGTTGAGCAATCAAAGACCATTGAAAAATTCGACCCAAAAAAAAAAATTGAGCCGTAAAAAAATAGGTCAATATCACTCAAAATGATATGACAAATTTATCACAAAAAACCTCAAATTTATACGCTTGTGGTAAATTTTATCCCATACTAATTTTTTTTTCACCAACGAGAACCTCAAATAAGTACATATGCGATAAATTTACATTATTTTTTGATAAATTATACTAATACCACGGAAGCCCTAAATATGCACATCTCTGACAAAAGGATGGTGAAAACCCAAATTTGTACATTTATTAACTGTCACGTGTCATTTAACTCAGTAATTTGACAATAAAAATTAACGAAACTTAATGAAGGATAAATTTGTTACAAACATAACAATTTGTGATTTTCCATGGTATTAACCAGAAATATTACATCTTTTTCAATTTTAAATCTAAACTTTTCAATTTTTCCCATTTAGTCCTAGAAATTTTGTCAAATTGTTAATTTAGTCTTAGATGGTTTGATGATTTGCCAATTTTGTCCTGGACATTTTAATGATTTGCCGATTTTGACATAAAATCACTGACGTTGAGGTATAGTCAACGTCGATCGTCCTATGTAGCACTGTCAATGTTGATGTGGACGACTATTTACATTTTTTTTATAAATTTGTTGTATTTTTCACCTTTTTAATTTCTTTTTTCTTTTTTTCTTTCTCTAATCGGTCCCCAAAGAGGTCGACATCGCCTAGCGCCAGCCAGCGAGGGTCAAGCCTCGCCAGTGGTGGGCAGATTTGATATTAACTTAGAAGAGTAACACCCACATTTGGGAGTTATCTTAATCCATTCTTGAGCGGATACAAACTCTATTTCGCATATGGTACTAGCCGAGCCATGTTTTTATCTTCCTTTCTTTTTTTACAGTTGAGCAATGTTTTTTTCGCGAAGACACGAGAGCAGTAAGAGAGTCTTGATTTGATGAGCTTGATGGAAAATTTTGGCATATTCCTAGCCCCTTTCTAATGAGCTTGATATCAATCGATATTCCTGTAACAAGTAGATTCGTATAACACATTCATGTTTTTGATACACATGGCAATTATCATGTGCAAATGTGCTAGTAACGAGTGGTAATCATACCGACCATTGATTTCAATAAACCTAGATTCCCACTTGGAAAGATCTTCTTGTTTAATTATCGCAATCACTCATACTGTAAACACCCGAATTGATTCATTGACCTGACATATTTTTTCGAAGAAGAGCTCCGACCATTGTCCACTCTCCTAGGAAAAGCACAAAAAGCGAGCTCCCACTAGTTGCACGATGTTCCACAACAAAATCCTAGGCGAAAGAGATGAAATAATGCCTGGTGTTACGCTTCAAGAACAATCATCACAGGTACGGGAATTGACAAATTTTATTTTTAATATCAGAATTCAAACATAATTCATTTTTATGTATTATCTTACTGTTATTATTCAATAAGTTTGTTATTCGAGAAAAAATTAGCTTTTATACCATGAACATAAGAAATCTTATCCATAATTATCTGACCTCCTTCATGAAATAATTTTATCCATGCTATACCCCACTTTATTCTCTCATGGGCAGAAGGCAAACACAGAATATGATAAAATTTTATCTTGTCATGGTTTTTATCATGACTACCAAACGCGGCCCAAGGCTTTCATTTGGCAACCATAGATAATACTAGGCGAAGAGAGAGAGAGAGAGAGAGATTTTAAATTTCACCTTTTCTATTCATATTGTGTCAAGTGCCTTTGCTTTTCCAATTCGAATTTAGGAAAAGCATATAATGGAAAAGTAGATTCCAACATAACTAAACAAGATTATCAGATTAACTAAGAACATTTTATTGGGAAAAGTGTTCGGACGGAGCCTACTCTGGTCCATCAAGTTCTTTAGATAAGGGTGCATATATGCCGAATTCCGTAAAAAACCCCAAACTTTAGGTTTTGTCCCAAATATACCCTAAACTTATTTTTATCTCATAAAAAACCTTCAACGTTATTTTAGTCCCAAATCTACCCCAATTATTCCTCAGTTATTTATCACCGTTAAGTGATCTGACGTGGCAATTCCACATCGGCAAAAAATTCACGTCAAAAATTGATGTGAAAAAACACCACTGTCGCCTCGTGCCCTGGAGCTCTCTCGCTCTCGACGCCTTCAGTCACTCTTGCTCTTTCCAGAACTCTCTTAAGCTCTCTGTTCAAAGCCTTGAGAGCTCACTGGGCTCTCTCTCCCTTTGTCTTTTTGTGGAACCCCTAGCTTCAAGAGCTCCAGGAGCTCTTTTTCCTTTGTGGCCCGAGAGTCTCCCCCTCTACTGTTCATCTTCTAACTCGCGATGTCCCCTGCATAACGAGGCACCGCGTGCGCAGACCCAATGGATGAAGCTCCGGCTAGCGCCGGGCTGACTTGAGGGTGTCGACGCCTTCGCCTGGGCTAGCCACGCAGCTGGGGCCACTCTCGATCACCGGCCACCATCAACAGCCTCCGCTGGAGTAACGCCAACGACACCTCCTCCGCGGTTGATCTCAATTCTCTATGTTCTTGTTCTGCTTTCTCGGGCTTGCTAAGCAGAGATTTTCGCTCGCTTGTTTGCGAATGGATCCGCGATGCAGTGTTCGGCAAGGTCAGATATGGGGATGGCGGGGGACCGAACTGCTCCCTTTCACTCTTTATTTTGCTGTTACTGCCCCCGAAAGGGAGCTCCCCCTCTCGGTTCTCTCCGTGAAATTTTATATAGCCTCCTCGTTCCCCCTCTCGGTTCCCCCAAAAGGGATCTGAAATTGTTGTGTTGAGCTGATGGAGGGAGCATCCACATTCTCGAATTGAAGACGAAAAGCGAGCCCTAACTCCCCCAAAATTCCGAGCAAAGAACGATGTTTCTGTGGCGTTTCTTCAGGTCAATATGTGACGTGGATGCCACGTGGGAAGATTTAACGGTGGTTCTTAACGGGAAAACTAAGAAGGGCATATTTGGGACTAAAGCAAAAGTTGGAAATTTTTTATAAGACAAAAAAAAGTCTAGGGTATATTTGGGACAAAACCTAAAGTTTGAGTTTTTTTTACGGAATTCGGCCTATGTTACAAGGGCATTTATGACAGAAATATTCAGTTTTTCAACCACAACCTTACGTATACGTGCATTTTCCTTTTATTTACTTATATTTCTGTGTCAATTTAGTGCTTCCGACTAACTTTGGCCACAAATCGCTCAAGTGCGTGCCGGGCGACGCCAGCATATATTTATTTATTTATCTTTTCTTGCTTTCTTTTTCTTTTTTTCCCCTTTCCTTTTTCTTCTTTCAATCGGCCGGCGTTCACATCACCATCGGAAGGACTTAAATGGTATAATTACAAAAGATTTTATGACTGAATTGATACAAAAAATTGAGAACTGCATTAACATAATTACAATAAATTTAAGACTTTTTTGATAATTTTTCTTATTATTGATATCAGTGTGTATGGCTTTTGCCTACAAAAATACCATGTTTAACTCTGCAATTTTTCTGCTCTACTCTCTAGAATCGGTAGCACAGCCGTAGAAGCATAAGTCAATCAATATAATTTAAGGTGGCAGTAATTCGATTTCACGTCTTGAGGCACGGAAGGTTTTATAATCAAATAAAGTTGTCCAATTTCCTTTTGTTGCTCACTTTGGGGTATGCATACAGCATGATAACGTTTCAAAAATAAAATTTCTTAAAGCAATTCTATATTTCTATTTCTGAAACAAAAAGTTATTTCAAAAATAAATTTGAAAGAAAAATGAGAAATAACAATCTTCTATTTCTTCGAAAAACAAAAATAGAAATTTCATTTTTTCTCAAATACCCATCATCGCCGACCACCCCTCCCCCTCCTTGGGTTAACCATCCCTCATCGACCCCTGTCGCCGCCGACCGGCCATCGCATTTTTCAAAAGTAAAAATTTTCAACTATCGTCAAACAAATTTCTATTTTAGGATAAAAAAATTTATGTCGTTATCAAACGTATTTTTTTGCTCAAAAACTCGTCAAAAAACAGAAATAGAAAAAATATTTTTGGAACAGAATGGTTATCATTCACTCCCTTACTTTTCCAAGGCTCCTTTGTGGTGACTTCTTCATAAAGCATTGTCTACATAGTGAACATATTCATCATATATAATCATTGTGCCGAAACAAATTAGCATTACCAATTGCATGTGGAACTTCTCAAATTGACCTATTTAGCTCTGTTGTGACTGCATTTCATTGATCTCAGAGAACAAACTGTCCAGCCAAGGACAAATCACAAGTAAGAAATGCGAAATGAAAGTGAAACCACCACAAGATGACCATGGAAACAGACAAATCAATAATCTGATGCCAATAGAGTTTCTGTCATTGACATAGAACACAAATCTGCTTAACTAACCAACCAAATTTTTCTTAATTGAACTTTGATGTTCAATACTTATTCAGATATAGCAAGCACGTAAGAAAGCAGGCAGAGCCATTTAAACCTAAATACAAGCGTCTTTTCTGTCGAATTAAAGGTACAAGGATGTGACCCAAAAAAAAAAGGTACAAAGAAGAAAGCCCAGAGATCATGCTCACACATGATCATCTAAATCATAGAAGCATCTCTAAGATTTGTGAATCAAGAAATTTGTCCAAAACAAAAATGAAGCAAAGGGTTCAGCATCTCATGAACATTAGTGTTAACAGCAGATTAGTCTCGATGGCCAGCCACGGACGAGGCGAGGGTCGCTCTCAATGGTCGGCCACCAGCGAGGAGCTAGGGCGCAAACAAAAAAAAAGAAGGAAAAAAAGGGTTAAAAATGGAAAGGAAAGAAGAAAAGAAAGAAGGGAAAAAAATTACCAAAACAAATAACGAAAATGCCCTTGACCAAGCCCTTCATTGTCTCAAGGTACTTCAGGCTCTTATTTGAAACAAGATCTACTTCAAGACCTTATTTGAAAAAATGAGAGCACTTCAAACTCTTATTTGTTATTTTCCCTAACATTGGAGTCAAACATAGAGAAATCAAAGCATTATGGGCAGGAATTTCCTCATTCAGCAGTTTGGAACCTATTTCTGCGCCTAAAAACATTAAGATCACTATCAAAATAAATCATTCCGTCCAACATTCTCTGTGACCTTTAAAGCAAAGAACTTGAGATGTATTCAAAATTTGATCGTCCAGATAAATGAAGGAAGAACTGGTACAAGAGCTAATAAGAACAAAGGCTAACTGTCTAATTATACAATCCAGATAGATTAACCTATTTCGTCGATCCATCGATAGTCGGCAATGAGAATCACCTGCCGCATCAAGAGAGTCACCTGCAACATTTCAACATATACCATCAAGTCAATACAGCGACGGGATAACCCTACAAGAAAAGGTCAGGATTATCAGTACAGCAAATCGGTGTAACTCAGTGGCATAGTATATGGAAAAAAGAAGTAAAGGGGAAGAAAAAGGAACTCCGAAATACACGAAGATATTAACAGTAACTTCACAATAGTCAGAATAGTCAGCAGGCTATAAATACAGTGTCTTGCTCTATGAAATGGTGAAGGGGTTGGAAAACCTCATAGATTCCCACTTGAATAATGGAACTGTCATGTTAACCACACAAACTGAGGGAGATCGTAAATTAACTGCACAGGCATACCTTTGTCATCTTAAGTCAAAGAAGGACCATTCTCCACAGTTGTTTCCAACTTCCAACCCCTGAAGAGGTAACTAATAGTTAATTCGAAAGTAGCCCAAAACTAGGGGTGTCAAAAAAACCCATGCCGGCGCCTGAAAATTCGCTCGATTTTCGGGCCTTTTCGGGCGGGTTTGGAACTCGGGCTGGGCTAACCCGGCTTTTTTTAACACCCATGTTTTCTTTTTAATTTAATTTATTTTTATTTTTTCTTTTTATATTTTTTCATTTGATGGGTTTGTTAATTGATTTTGATTCCAAAAAAAGAAAAAGAAAAAAAAAGAATTGGGCCGAGCTCGGTACTGCTCAGTTTCTGGCCGGCTCGGGCCGGGCCAAGACACGGTCCAATGACACCCCTACCCAGAACCCTATAGCAGGAAAATATGTGAAAAAGCACATTACCTCTCTGCAGCTTCTCTATTTAGCTCTTGTAACTCATTTTCAATACTAACACAAGCAGCCTGTATTTCTATGTTTTTCTGACACAGCTCCCGCCATTGTGTAGACAGAGCATTAAGCTCATATGCAGTATTTTGCTGTTAATAAAAGAATTTTCAGATCATTCACATGTAAGATTATGCAAATGAAAACATCAAGATACATATGGAAACTGCAAAGACAACATACCTGATGATATTTTCTTTCACGATTCACAGTCTCAATCTGTTCATTTTGTTCACTCGCTAACTTTTGCAGCCTGAAAAAGAAAAAAGTTCATCGTACTAACCAGCTCATGACTTAGTAATAGGAATCAATTGTGATTACAGAAACGATTGCAACATATCCAATTGAAGAGAAAAAATCATCTGGGATGAGCCAGGTAGTCAATTATGTGAAAAAATCATCAGAAAAAAGGACTGGTTGTCCCAATATATAAAAGCTACAAGGCTTACACCAAATTAGGATACGATGACACCCATCAAAGAGGAAAGGTCTCATACCATTGTTTGTTACATAGTAAATACAATGTAAACTGGAAACTCGATACAGCATCAGATTGATGAACTATGAGATACCAAATATAACCATTGGATTGCACATAAATTCAATGACTTCAAAATAGTACCTCAGACCCACCTGGCTAAGAATCCTTCCAACCGCCGGTTATGCTTAGTCCAGACATCAGCACCATGTTTAGACATCAAATCAAGGTTTTCCAGCCTGCAAACCAAGCAGTGAATTCAACTAGAGAAAGGGAACAATTCAAACAAACCATGTCAAAGGCCGCAAATGTATAGAGCACCACATCTCCTATTGGCTATTCTCCAGCAAAGAACATAGAGAACATGTGATACCTGACAACCTCATACTGTAGCAAGCGCTGATTTTTCTGCAGTGTCTGCTTCCAAAGATTTTGATCATCCCTTCTATGTGGAGGTACCATATCGATACTGTATCGCGAGGAGTCAAAAGGCACAGGGGGCCTTCCTGCCATCACACGTTCATACTCTCTAGCAAGCATAGGATTATTCTGCATTCAAGTTCTTTGATAAGTAGGAGGCGCAATCAGTACAACCAAACAATTCTGCATTCCAAAATGAAATTTTGACTCCAGTAGGTGCTGTGTTTTTTGCTTCTCTTTGTGTTCTTTTTTGTGTCAAATCTTAAAGTATCATCCTTTCCTGCCTTGTTTGAAAAGTAAGGAATAATTGCTTGTGCTGGAAGCATGCCATATGTGAATTCACTGCAAGCTTGTAGGTCAACTCAGTATATTTTCACTTCTTTGGGATTCATTCTGATTCCTTCAAGTATGAGAAAACCAGAACTAATGTGCTAATAAGTCATTGGGGTTCACGAACCTCACACATTGATCGACACTAGAGGAAATGGAAGAAAAGGGGAGCACAAAAGGAGCAAAGTGCGGGTATCTGCCCAATGCAAGTCCCCTGTTTCAAAGATAACCTCGGCGAAATAATGCAGCAGCAGGCATGTCTCTGTCACAGGATCACGGCTGCAGCAAGTGACCATGAGTAGTTTGGAAAAGGGTTATCTGCTCCTAATGTTTCACTCTTTACCAATCAAATTCAAGAGAGAAAAAAGTAATGGACGATCCGAGCGAGTTTCTCTAAAGAGTTTCCCACATGATATAGGGTATATGTATCATTCTCCGTCACATTTTTTTTCCACAGCTGCTCTCCAGAGCTATCTTGTAAGGAGTCCTATTCCTACAAGGTTCTTGTATTGCGGATATGGACGGTCGCTAAGCTCGGTAAGTAGATCAATTTCGAGCCTCTTAAATTCAACAAAGGAATATGAACTAGCGAGATCTTTGTTCTTGAAGTTGTTTCCCCGGCAGACAGCCACTAATTTGATACACACAGAAGCCATAAACTTTAACTCGAGAAGAACAACACAGCACTGAAACTGAACTTCTTCAAGAAACCCTAACAAGCGAGCAGTCGAAATTACACCTGGAACTTGAACTTGGGGACCGGAGGCAGCTCCTTGAGGAAATCGGAGGGCTTCTTGGAGCTCCGCCGCATCTCATCCTCGACCAGCCTGTCCACCTCGTCCTTGACGGCAGGGTGGCCGTAGTCCTCGTCGATGTAGGGCAGGGCGTCGATCGTCTCCGCGTTGGACGGAATCGTCCATGGACGAGCGAGAGCGTCCGGTGGAGCTTCGAGCATGAGGACGTCGCCGTTGTCGGCGGCGGCGGCGGAGGAAGAGGAAACGGAGGCGTCGCTGCTCCGACCCATGTGCACGACGGACGTTGTACAGGGAAAGAAAGAAAGCAAGCCTCTCTATACGAATTGCGCGGTGTTTGGTTTTAACCCACCCACCCTACCTTTTTCTTCTTAAAACGAAAACCCCCGATATTTTTTTTTTTTGTCACTTTTTCCTTCCTTTCCTATTGCAATTAACCCCAAGAGAAAACCATACAAGTGCAATATGAAAGTTAATAGGCACGTGGCCCTATTGATAAAGGGATCGAGGGTGGAGATGCTAGTATCAAAGATGCGAGATTCGACTCTCGCTCTTTAAGGAGACAGAGCAAAAGTTAGAAACATAAGAATTAGAGTTAGGACAAAAAAAAAAGGTACAATGTGAAAATAAAAGAGATAAATTTTTTCTATTAGTCTCTCTTTTTCTTTTCTTTGTTTCCCGTGATGTATATGTCCGCATATAAAAAAAAAATTGAAATTGAATTATGTGAAGATATTTAGCTAATTTTTAAGATGATTTTTTTTTTAACTCATGATCAAATCGATGTATATATCCACAAAAAAAAAACTTATGAAAAAGTATTATACAAAGATATTTAGCTAATTTTGAAGAGCCCCCTTCATCGAAACCGTACAAGTTACCCCATTGTTTTGGACTTTCGGTGATTACCTGTAAAATAGGAGGATAAGGTTGAGGATAGCTTGACTTAGGGTACGGTTCAAAGAAGGGAATAAAAACCCAAATAAAAGAATTTATCTCGACATTTTTCCACGACCAAGATGAATCATTTCGTAAGATGAAACTAGGCCACACAAGAAAGGAAGTAAATTATGTCGCACAAATCATAATTTTTAGCACCCCATTTGCAAAAGAATTCACTCCACAAAAAGAACCTGGGGAAAATTACCCTCCGACCGACCGAAATTGACCGAATGAACTGAAATGACACAACTGCAAAATGTTTAGAACTAAATCGACAAAAGAAAAAGTTGAAGACTAAATTAGCACAATTTCAATAAATTTAGGACTTTTTTTTTATAATTCTCTCAATTTAAATATTATTACATATAAGTGATACTCATGCTTAAAATATAAATTACCAAAAACAAAAACAAAAACAAAATATCCACAAATAATGTCAATCCCTTAGAACATAATTATTTTCATAAGAAAAAGAAAGAAAATCAGGAAGCCTCAAGGTTTTCTGGAACCATTTCTGAAGGACATGATAGACAACTTTGGACTAAGTTTACCTCCACCACCAAACTACATCTTAGTTAGAGTTTAGCACTACAACATCAATACATCTGCTTGCACACAAAAGAAGTACCTGAGAAAAAGAATCACATGAATGATGCACCCAACCAACACTCATCCTTCCTCATTTTTCCTCTGGAAGTGTCGAAACCTAACCGAAAAAATGACCAAACCTAGCTCCTTTCGAGTTTTTCTTTCCTTTACTTTTTACATAGAAGTGTCCCTTCCGCGGGTGAATTTAAACTACAGACTATGCCCGCTTGCTTTTCTATGAATTCGGCATATTCGTGTATAGAAGAGTGAAGAAGAGTTCGACATCTGGAGAGTCTCTAATGAGCTGGATGAAACGGTTCTTGCTCGGTTCTTCGAGAAGGAGAGGCCCCATCTGTGCCACTCGAGGTACGAGTTTAGCTAGAGGCATCCCTGAAGCCGCAGTGCTTCCTCCGGCTTGAAGTCCAAATTCCTCGACCAGTGCACGCACAACTATTTCCAATGACACATTGACCACGCCCACAAATTCGGCACTGCAGGAAAATTCAGGAAATCAATCCAAGAAGGAGGTCGTAAGGTACTTTGCTCGACAGAAGACTCCTAGTCCAAAGGCAGTCGACCAACTACTCAATGAATTTGACCACGGAGGTACAATGCGGAATAGTTTTAATGCAACCTTTCATCAAGAACCTGAATATAAAAGCATGACCTACCCCTAAAGAGATCTACAATAACTGCCAAACTTGAACTACTCTAAAAGCAAGGGCATTTTCCATCAAACTTATGACAGAGAACGGTCTCAAGGAGAGCATTTTCTAAGTGAAATTACTTCTGAAAATTTTGATTCATTAAGTTGGGAATGCTCATTGCTCACATTCTAAGTATGGACAGACAAACCTTGATATCACAGTTCGAGCCTCCACCATTAGCTGGTCAAACTTGGAAAAATCAGGGACAATCGTATCCTCATTGCCAGAAGTGTCGCTGATCTTATACAATCTAGTGTCCTCAGGCATCAAATAGCCCGCCCACTTATGAGGGCTTCCCATGATCATGAAGGTGTCGAGTATTTGTATAATTGTTTCATGCAACACCGCATTGTCAAAGAAATCACGCAATTGCTTCCTGCAAATGACTTTCAAATACTGCATTAAGAAAGCAAGATTGAGCAATCTCTGAAGAAACATGCTCGAGCTGCATATTTTCACGGAATTTCTAAGCATACCCTATAAGTACAAAGTTAGCCTCAGAGAGAAATCATGTCAAGATAGCTTATCAGAGGGCCCAGTGGCTGTCTCTCGCCACCCACAGCCTCCAATCCTCCACACAAAAACCACATTGGCCAGACACCAAAAAAAATGCCTTAGGCATTCTGAGGCGAGACCCAAGGACCAAAGACGAAATTAAAAGGTGGCATGCACGCTCTCATAGAGATGGACATGTTGATGCAAGTGACAAAGAGCCTTACCCCTTGAGAACTTCAGTGGCTGCTGCCTGCATATTATATATCAAGGCTGGCATGCCATGACTGGAGAGAAAATCAGCACTTGCGAGGAACTTCTGCTGGTCCCCCACGTCAATGAGATCAGCATCGTCCTGTTGTGGACAATGTTAACAATCAGGATTGACATGAACTCAGGACCCATGCATTATACATGTGTATAGTCAAGCAAGATATAGAAGTACACTATACGAAAAGCAGCAACTTTGGATTGAACAGATGACGCAAGAAGTATCTGCTACAAACAACTACCACAACAAGGAGTTACATCCCACCAAGTGTGGTCAGCTGAATGGAACCTCTTATGTTATAGTGCTTCGTTTTGCAAAGAATTGTCGCTAAGCTCAAAACATGACATCACTAGTATCAGAAATTAATGCCCTATCTTCATTTAACTGTTCAGATTCTGCTTTCAGATACATACTAAGCCTGCCCTCTAAGAGAGTAAAAGTCCAGAGATTGTTAACACACCTCGCTCTTTATATCAAGATAGAGATATGGAAGAGCATTTGCACTTTGAATAGTAGCAGTTCCACATATCATAAATATATAGACACTAGTGATATGGTACTAAAAGGAAAATTAAAAGTTACTAGTGGACCTTCTGGTTATGGCATCTAGCAATCAAGAACATCACATGGACCTCACTGATAGCATACTGCATGTGCCATAGTTATGTCTAACATCTCCCAATACTTATGTGTAACTCGAATATCTACTTGAAGTAGAAGGACAAGGAGCAGAAGAAATCAAAAGCATACATGATCCGTAATTAGACCTGTGTCATCATATAGACTTATCACCCAGTTAATATCATAAAGTGTAAACAAGAACAATGAAATTGAAAATTTTTAACTGTCTAACAGGCCAGAGCGTTCTGGCTATGAGGATAGGTTTACAGAAGGTGATGATGAAGCCAACATCTATGCAGTAAAAAGGCCTACGCATCAAATGCAAAAGCTCATATTACAAAATAAATCAACAGTTCATGGTAAGAAGATTCTAAAGGAGCAATTTTGATGCTTTATTTTTAAAGTAACAAGATTGTTGAATGATTGTAATGCGTGAAACACAACAATATTGGTAAAACTTGCTTCTTATATCCTTAAGTAATAACTGCTTAAATGATCCTGATATGACAACATATGCCAAATTATATCCAAAGTGTCTCCTTAGTCCCTAGTTTCAGCTTGGTTTGCGATTCCTAAATCTTCAAACTATATGCTAGATCAACTTGTCTAACATCTGTCTATAAATGTGGTCTATAGCACAATCACTTTCCAAAATCGCGTTCTGCATGATAGGATCCATAATTGCCTAAAATAATACAAGTTGAGACAGCCAAAACTGAACAAAAACAGATCCACAAAATTAATAATTTAGGTAGTAACAGCCAGTAATTTGAAAATGTGCCTTCACTTGGTACTCATAAGGCCAAGAAAAGTATCAAGTGCATATTCATGAGGATGAAGATATGCAACAGAAGATTTAATTAGATATCGGAAAAATGAGTTAACACCAATCCACTGCAATCGTGACTATAGTAAACATGCTTGAAACTCCATGAGAGCACCTTAAAGCAAGTCTTAGGCAACTATGACAAGAAAAGCACTAGTACCTTCACCAGATCCGATGACTGAACAGAAAGTTGCATCAGAAGATATGCTTTAAAAGAAATTAATGGCTCTTACGAGTAATTGAGAGCTTCCAAGGCCCCGAGCAGTGTCAATATATAAATGTCTCCCTAGGATATTGACTTGAACTCTGATGTATAAGCTAAGTATTGTCATTGCCCAAACTGAGACCAACATTCTTGTGAAACCTGAAGGAAAAAATTAACAAGGAGAAGTGAAATACTGTAATGAAGTAAACTGGTGTCGTAGAGTAGAGTATGACCTAAGATAGCATACTCATAGCATGTCATAGCCCAATGGCACATAGGAAAGCAAGATAAAGAGCGCAGACTCATACTCAGAATTTTCAGTTGATCCCACAATTCGAGTTTCTCTGCAGACGTCAACGTGTTGGGTTGGCCCTTTCCTCTCATTAACCTTTCTGTCAAGTGCGTCAAGTCCAACTCTTCTGCTATCCGGCTACTTAAATAGTGCACTGCATGAGGCATGGTTGTTGTATTGGCTATTCTTTGGATATTCTGGAAATGGGCTTGCATACTGTCATCAAAGTTTAGAAACCATAGCATGAGACCATGTCATCAGTTCGTTAACAGTCCACAGCGGTTACATTAAGAAAACAACACATGGGAGGCTGAATCCTCTTAACTGAGCCTTGACGAGTTCCTCATTTTCGCGCTCACCGGCCAACTCCTTTTCAAGATCCAAAAGCTGCTTCTTACGAGCATCATAAAGCTTATACAGAAAGTATCCACTACTTAAAATGCCAGCACCAAAAAAAAGCTTTCTCCGATGCCTCCTCCAAAACTCCCTGTATTCACAGAAGCTCGAGGATCAAAATCAACCAGCCTTCGAACATTTTTTGTTCTTAGCAACAGAAACAGAGAGCATTACACAATCTCACTGGGATGTGGATGAAACCCAGAAACTCAGTCAAGAGTAAGCATCAAACAGAAGTGGTAGTTCACCCAGATATCAACTACCCATGAACAAATGCAAGTGCCCATATGCCAAAGACAAGTTTTTTAGGCAAGAAAATAACAGAACGACACGGTAGCCTCACAAAGACAGGGAGCACACCGACTGACCTCAAAGATATCATCCTTTTCGGTGCTATGGAGCCAGGAAATCCATGCTAGCCCTCGCTGGATATCCAAAAGCACCCACAAGTGATGGCTTGAAGATGCGAATGAAAGAGACAATACTGATACAAGGAAAGGGGCTTCTGGGCAGCGGGCGTTTAAGAAGAACTCCTGCAGAATCTTAATGGGTGGGAGTGTAGATTGTCAAAGGGGGCTTTTTTTCCCCTTTTAAAGTCTCCCTCTGCGGCCGGAGACTCCACTCCGGAAGGTACAGAATCGCCGAGCAAGATGGGAGAACGAGAAGAGGGAGATGGCGATGGAAATGTCCGCAGGCAAAACCGAAGCAAACCTAGAGATGGGATGGGGTTCCAAGAACATGAAAAAAGTTTGTGCCTTCCAAGGTAGATTCGAAGAAGAGAACGGAGAACAGTTTCAAGACAGAGAAAACCCAAATCCAGAATAATCTCTAGCTTGCGTCTGTAATTTTCTTATCACTCTCTTCGTATGGTCTTTACAAAGGAAGAAAATGATTTTACAAAATCCAGGGATCATTCGTGAAGGCACTTGTATTTTTTTTTATTTTTTTTAATATCACGAGAAATTCCAAACTAATATATCTATAACAAATTTATCATAAATTATTTTTTTACCACGAAAAATCTCAAACTTGTACACTTGTGATAAATTTACTCTAAATTATTTTTTTATCATAAAAAATCCTAAATTGATACACCTATGATAAATTTATCATTCGTTAAATCGAATTAATACCATAAAAAATACACATGTGACAAACATAGGGTAAAAATTCTAACTAGTACACCCATGGAGTGTCACGTGCCATCTAACTCAGTAATTTAACAGTTAAATTTAACAAAAACTAACAGAGAGTAAATTTATTACAAGTATATTAGTTTGAGGTGAATTTATTACGAGTGTACCATTTGAGATTTTTTGTGATCGAAAAAATAATTTAAGATAAATTTGTCATATGTATACCGATTTAGAAATTTTCATGATATCAACCCTATTTTTTTTCTTTTGGTCATATGAAGGTACTTGTTAATACTTATTGATCAGTATATTGAGAATTTATTGCATTGAAAATGCGTAGTTTGAGAATTTCTTTTAATTTTTTGGTCGGGCGTTATTTAAGAATTTGTAAGTGTTTTGCATTTTTGTATCATGGAACAGCCGAAAATGTCGTTCGACTTAATATTTAATGTATCCAGTAATAAAAAGATTAGATAGGATTAGATATTAATATTTACATATTTATCATAACTTTTGGGTATTCATCGTGGCACAAGTTCTTTTAATTTTTTTATTTAAATATCATGGCACGAGTTCAGTAAAAAAGAATTTAAGGATCTATTTGTTTATACTTAAAAATAAATGAAATGTACTTTTCTTACTTCTCGTCAAAGCTTAAAATTTGTTTAAATTTAAGAAGAAAATAAACATGTGGATTTCCGCATTAACGATAAAATAATATAAAAATGCACCAATTGCAATGCATAAGAAATAAGAAATGTATAGTTGTGTGTGTGTGTGTGTATATATATATATATATATATATATATATATATATATATATATATATATATATCAATTCAGAATAATTGTAAAGTTAATCAATCAAATCAAATATTATCTCCATCTGTCTCCAAAAGGTTGATAGCCTCATTTTGCACCCAGTACGAAATTTCTAGTTCAATTGACTCCTATCACGTGTGTCAATGATTAAGGAATACTCTTTTGGCCAAAATTCTATAATTTTTTATTGTCCATATTCTTTTTACATCTCGTTCCTGCTGGCTCGGAGGATTTTTACTTCTTACTTTGCAATCTAATTGACTGACAAAAGAGAAAACAATTGTTATTGGGGCTACTTTTAAGATGGATTTGAATCTACATATAACAATACCAAATTAGATTTAAAATATTCAAAAATCTTAGAAAAAATTTCAAATAAGAGCTCGAAGAGCTTTCATTATTTCAAATAAAATTCTGACCTCATCAGCCAGCGACCGGCTAAATATTCCGACCGATCAAGGCATTTTTGTCAAAATATAATTTTAGCTTTATTTTTTATTTAAATTAAGAATTACAAAAACTAAAATAAAAGAAATACAAGTGAGAGAGCTGCCTTCCCACCTAAGGTTGCCACTCCACCGCCGATCGGCTGGACCAAAGCGAGGATCGCAGTCCTCTCTCAACTCTGATGGCCCTTGCCTCTGGTTGGCTGGGTCGCTGGCCCTCTTAGAGGCGCTGGCAACCTCGCTATTGCCGCCGCCCCACCACTTGTCTTTATTTTTTTTTATAGTTTTTTTGAATTTGTTAGAAATAAAAAAAGGAAAAAAAAAAGAGAAAATAGCCCCTAGCCAACTGTGAGAGGCCTTTTTTTTAGACTAATATAGCCCATTTACGCATTTATTTGAAATAAAATTTACTTCAGGCTCTTATTTGAGAAAATGATGGCATTTCGAGCATTTATTTGAAATTTTCCAAAATTTTATATGATGAGTCAACTTTATGTTGACTCTTTTGTATTTTAGTTGTGTTAATTTTAACAAAATTCAAGATTATCATTTTGTTTTTTTCTCGGAAGTGAATTCTGAAAACTTTCATTAATTTTTCAAATCGAAGGATTGTCTTGAATTATTTTGAAGTGTAAAAATTTGAAAATGCTTAACACTAACAAAAACATGAAATAATTACTTGGCCACAATTTTTTTTTTCTGCCTTTTCTCTCTATACCTATTTGGAAATCTCTTTTTTTCGGCGGGAGAAAATAAACTGGAGAGAGATAATCAATGTCAACCGTGTCGCTCGTGTGCGTCCCTATGAGAGTCTAGTTCCAACTATACATAATTATGAGGCACGGGCATACAAATTTTAGTAAGTGACACATATGGTTCGAGGCTAAGAGCTAAAACGGATCCTAGGTTTAGCGACGTTGTAAGACCATTTTCTCCGGAGATAACTTTAAGAGAAGACGGCCATCGAGCTTTATCTAATCTAACTACGTTTAGCAATAAAAGTATGATCTAACTCGGGTCAAGCTTTTTTGGTGCGAAAAGTGGTGATGTACTCTTTGCCGATAAGAAAGCCCACGTAATATACCTAGTTCAGGGGCACGATTCGGTCTTGGACGCCCCCATTAAGGTAGGGGGATCTCCACCCTTCACATAGGGGGCCCCCCCTAAATGAAGGGTGGGGATCACCCTGCCCTACAAAAAGTAAGGCAGGTGATCCAAGCCCCCCATTAAGGGCGCGCATGACCACACTTACGGAGTACAACTTCTGCTTTAGAAGCATTTCTCCTCCTGAAGTGCATCTGGAGCAGAAATTTGTTTGGTTATGCAGCTTCATTTTTTCTATTTTTGGAATTTTTTTTCTTTAAATAAAAAAATAAATTTACTTCTTTTCAGAAGTTAATTTCTAGAGAAAAGCGTTGCCATGTGCACCTTAATTATCTGCTGCTCAAGCGGGGTGAATACATCGCCACAGCTTCGTCCCCCCCACCACACGTCAATAGTCCCTAGCTCTCTTCGCACCAAAATGGCCAATGCCCAAAAGCACAAGTCGGCGATAGGGCTTCGACTTGATCCCCAGAGTCAAATTTTACTTGAATCTCTAAGCATCAAATCAGGTTATAAATTTCTATAAATATAAATCGGGCAAAACGACATCGTTTTTGTGGATCGGATTCAAGTAAGAATTTATCTTATCCGAATTAACTTAGGGCCTGCATGATAACACTTCTAAAAGTTACTTTCTGCTCCAGAAGTCCATTTGGAGTAGAAATCCATTTGGTAAAAAAACTTCTAAAGTATAAATCCGTTTGTAAAAAAAAATCACTCATGATAGAATTTTTTACTTTTGAAGTGAAAAATCACTTATGAAGCTATTTTTGGCCAAGTTTGAGAAGTAAAAAAATTTAATTTCTTGATTCCAGAATCACTTCTTGGACCACACCCGTCCTCCGTCGTCTGCTGTCGACCGCCGCCGCCGCCCACGGACCGGCGATCGCCACCACCGCCATGGCCGCCCCCCAACCACCGCCAACCACGAACGTCGCCGCAACTATCGCCGCCTGCACGAACACCGCCACCGCCACTCAACGAAGGCCGCCTCTCGATCGTCACCCGTGCGACTGCCACTTCCCACCGATCGCCAACCACTGCCAACCACCCACCATCGCCTGCTGACTGCCATCTCTCCTCGCCGATCGCCGTCGTCGCTTGTCGGCGCTGTTAAAGATTTTGTTAATATGTTTCAAAGGTAGAAATTTCCAATAGTTACCAAACGAATTTCCCTGATGAAAAATAAATTATGGAGAATAAGTAGAAAAATCAATTTCTGCTTTTGAGAAGAAGTAGAGAAATCAACTTCTGATCAGAAATTAATTTCTGGTAGAGAAGTGTTACCGTGCGCGTCCTCAAGAGCGACCACTACCGTCACATCTCTTCGTTCACGTTCAAGAGCAAAAAGCTTTATAAATTCCTAAATTTCAAACCCTCGCACGCTCCCAACTCTCGTTGCATCAATCGTGTTAGAGTTGGCGAATACTTCGGGGACCCTTAATTCTCACACCAAGTACGCCCACGTGAGCTTAAGGAAACTAAAATATGATCCAATGATATATGACCCATACGCATGAAATACGGGGTTCGGAGGCAGCGCCCAGATACGGGGGTCCCGCTGACTGCTTAGCAGGCGGGGCTTCCATTCCCCGATGAGCAGACAGTTGACCCGCTCGCCGGTGAGGGTTCGGGGGCAACACCCCCGAAACAACAACGGATTTGAGTTTTTATTTAAGGGGTTTCGAGTAAGCTTAGGTTTTGAGTTCATATAGTGCATATATGTTATGCTCGTTTTTGACTGATAATTATCACGATTAGAATATAGTGAAATCTCTTTACATGATGTAGCCCTTTTCTAAGGTGAACGTGGATAAACCGCGCGTCGTCTATTTTTCTTCTATTATCTGTGTGTTTGTTCTGAATCGGTTTACGATACATCCCTTCAAATCGCCCCCCTACGGACGACGATGAAGCTCCATATTCTTCCACAAGCTCTGCCACTTCCCTCTAGGAATGTCTCACGGTCTCGGCAGCGGCGCTTCACTCGACGAGGAAAATCAAGACAGGAAAATCTATCCATACAGGAAAATCTCTTTGCAGGAAAAACTTTCGTACTTAACCAAATTAAAATGTTCAAAATACAAGAACAAAAAAAAAATGCTAATCAAACGAAGAACATGGTTTGACCATGGTTTTGCTCACTAGTTTCCTGATATTTAGTATTTGGTGCGTCATTTTTTTCATTTTTTATACCATTTCCGTTTGTCCATTAAAGTGGGTGTATGAGATTCAAACTGTGGATCGAACTTGGAGGACTCTTGCGCGTTAGTGTTTAGCTGAGCTCTGCGCAACAATCGATCAAATCGAAAAGCAGTAGTTTGACCGATTTTATGAATAATTTAAGGATGTATTTAATTGGGACACATGGGGGCGGCGGCGGCCAGGCGACGAAGGCGGCAGGCGGCAGGCGGGTGGGCTTCACGAAAGCTATCTCGGACATCATCAAACTACTAGCCTCAAAAGTACTTGCACTTTGAAGAGTTACATATTAATTGCCTTAACTTTGACATCACCGTGACAATAACTCTCGAAATTTTGAAAAGTTACAGATTACTCGTCTATGTTTTGATTTTTTTTTCTTCGGGTCATTTTCGTCTAGATAATGTTAACTGTTAAGTGTGTCCTATCTGTTTTTTTTTTTTTTATAAAATTAATGTAATCTCTATTGAATTTTGCTTGAGTCCTCCTCAACCGAGTGTTTTCTTCAATTTTTTTTTTTGACTTTGTTAATCAGTGTGTTGAGGGTATTGATAGGGGATTCTTAAGTGGATCTCGGTCTTAATCCGATCCGTGTTTTGTTCAATTTCCAAACCAAACTCTCGATTCATAATCCATCACTCATAACATAACATCGAGTCTCAAAACCACACTTTATTTACTTCACAAAAGCCCTCATTTGTCTCATAATTGTCGTTACATAGCTCGGTTTACTCACTAATTAACAGATAGGAAATTCGGAGGCATTACATAAAGCCTACGTCTCTTAGGTTTCTAGACTAGCTACACTCATCGGCGTTTGATTGATCCACTCGTTTACTCGAAATTTAGTCGCCTATGTGGGCAGGTTAGGCGAGACGACTAAATTTCGACTCACTCAACTAAATTCATATAACCAGACCACACATTCAACGTACCCAATTAAGAGATAATGGGCATTGTCAATCGTGAACTGAATCTCTTTCTCGGGTATTGTACCAGGACGGGAATTATCAGGTTTGTAGATTCTCTGTGGATGCTTTGGTCAGTGACAATACCCGAGCAGAGATGCAGATAAGTAAAAGAGGCACCGGACGAATGCATCCGGGGAGACGAATTCTCCGTTTGGAATCCCATCCATCTTGCTTGGATCAATCACCGCCGGATGTATGATCGATAATCTTACTCGTTTGAGGCTGGAAATTACACCAACTTTTCACGAAAGTCAACATTTCCAAATTATCGATGCCAAGCCAAAGTTTTCCAGTCTCAAGACCGCTGGATTCCCCACGGTCGCCCACCGGCATCGATGAAATACTGCTTGGGAGCCAAAGTATTTCAATTTTATTACATTCTTGTATATTCAATGTGATAGATGTTTAGGAAGACAACCGGTCGTCGCAGCCCGAATCAGCCGGTGGAGACTGACTACATATGTTCTCTGCTCATCATTTTATTTTCCAATCTTTTCTGTTGCGAATCACGGGTCGAGCGTCAGTTTTTTTTTTTCATTTCTTAGGAACTTGGTTTCAATTTTAGCAGAAGAAAATAACGGGGCTATCACTCCTGAAGATCAAAAGAAAGAAGAAGAGAAGATGATGGATCATATTGATGAAGGTTAGCGAGAAATTGGCAAAATGTCTTTCTTTTATGCGTATCTACTAAACTAAAAAATTCGCCCGCTGGTTGCTCTTCCCTTTCATGTTGAGTGAGTCTGGCGATGTGTTTAATTCCTATGAACTGCAGCAGGTAATGCGCGCTTTTCGTCTATGGTTGGAATTCGTGATTTTGATTGCCAAAGTAGTCCCTTCACACACACACACACACACACAAAATGCTCGCTACAACATATTTCATGTACCTATTATGCGTACCTGTTCGGATCCCCCAAATATTAGGGGTATCATCACGTCTATCGAGCCGTTCATTTCTCATCGGACGGTCCACATCAATTTTTGTGGGGGAAAAATTTTGGGCGGAAAATTCCGAGGAGGGAAAAATTTTAAATCACGTCAAATCTTGACCGTCGGATGAGAAATGGACGGCTCGATGGACGTTTATGTCACCCCTAACAAGGATCCCAGGGGATCCATTTCCGCTAAGCACGAATCTGGTTCTTCCAATGTTAGTAGTAGCATTTTTACGGTCTTAGTTGTTACTTTGAGAATATTTTTTTCCCCTTTTGCGTTGTGTCTTAGAGATGACGGTCCTCAATCAGGGTTGCTACTTGAATACAGTGCTTCGTTAATTCAGATGCTCGGCATGTTGTAGCTGCTGCCAAAAGATTCTGGAGCTGTTCCTTGCTCTGCTTTGTTGTCCATGCGTTTCTTCATGTGCAACCCACCTGTCTCCCTCAAAAAACAGAAGGGAAGAAGAAGAAAAGAGAATCGTGTTATGGAAGAAGATGCACGAAATTGTTAACTGATAGATCATTCTTTAAGCGACATGCAATGCATTCTTCTTTTCTGCTTTCCATATATGATTCTGATTTCTAAAATTAATCAAAGACTATCAGATGGTTAACGAGGATGGCCTACTGTAGGCTGTGGAAGCCAGGAGATAGCTACAAACTCTCATCCAGTCCAGGTCAAGCTAAAAAAATACTATTTCGAGGTTCTTTCGTCTTTATGTTTAAATTGTTTATAATGTTGATCTTGCTCTTTAGGTTAGGTAAAGAATAGCTGTTCCGGAGGAAGATGACGTATCGGATGTGAATGAAAGAAGATGCCGGGACGACATGAGAATGTTGTTTTCATTTGGCCATTTTGGCAGGTTGATTTTGATTGCCTTTCTCACTCTTTGATTAAGTTTTTGTACCTCATTTGAATTCGACATTTATAAATGTTTGTTCTCATTTGCTGGTTTGGTTGTAATGCTGCAAGAACTCACTGCGTCTCCTGCTTCTGATGAGTTCTGTTGTCATGGGACTTTGATCGATTCCGTTAGGCTCGTTAATGGCTGAAGTTCCCCGTTGGCTGCAGAAGCTGGGAAATCAACAACGGGAGGACAAATACTGCTCCCGAATTGGTCAGTTTCTTGTGGGAGCTGTTTTCTATAGCAAGGCTTTCTTAGTACATTATAACATCAATGTTTTTTAAGTTTTAACTTATACTTTATTGTTCATGTGGTCTGATTCAGGCAGATGGTATATATATTATGGATACCAATGTGGAGGTAAGAGTTAAGGTAACATGATAGCGGTTCGGGTTTCTAGATATGCTTGGGACTAAGGTTAAGCCAGGTTGGGTTTGGGTAAGACTGTCGAGTTTGGAAGAGCTCATTTTGAAATGGAGACCCCTAGATTCACTATTCTTGATGCACCGGTAAGTCCTCGGTTTCCCATGCGATGGTTCTTTGTCATTATTAATGTATCATCCGCAGTTCTAATTACACATTAAAGTGTTAATCAAATGCTTGTACCAAATTTCCTGTTATTGTGAATAATACGCAGGGAAGGACCGATTGTGCAGTTGCGCTAGGCTTGTTCCATGCATGCAGAGAATGTTTATGATTCTGGTAGGCATATACGTGTACATGGTCATTTTCCCTTAGTTTCCCTCTCTCAATAGTGTTTTATCAAGCTTCTCTGTTCTTTAGGGCCATAAATGTAATGTCCCCAACATGATGAGGGGCATTACATTTAACGAGCCGGGTCATTATTTAGAGAACTAGAGAAGAAAAACCACGCACACATGCACACAAACGTTGAAGGTGAAGCCAATGCAATTGCAGGGACGTTGGTACTTGGAAGAGAAGATTTAAGCAATATGCATGCTTTGCTTTCTTCTTTCCATACATGATTGTAATGTTCTCAAACTAATCAAAGACTATCTTATGGTTAGTCAGGATGGTCTATTGCAGGTTGGAAGCCAGGAGATAGCCACAAACTCTCTTCCAGTCCAGGTTGACGCAAGAGGTGGACATGCTACCAATGTCTGATCGCTGTCATGAGTATCCTCACTTTATAACCACCAAAGATATTTACAGGCATAGCATTGGACACGCTACAAGTGCCTTGATAAGCCATTCTTGATGTTCTCCATGTTACCTGCATAACAGATAAGGCATAAGCAATAGAATAACATGCAAAAAGGGAGTTTCTGATCTGATCAGAGATCCTAAGTGGGTTCGATGATGAATAAACTCAACAATGTATAAGCGAATGAGCGTGTGCACGAACAAATATACCAACAATTTGTAGGTATCTCCATTTCCTAGCAACTCTCCCGCTTTCTAATGGATTCAAGCCCACATTCACCTAGCAAAGGGTGATCGGGAGTCTTTGTATAAAAAACAGAGCTTATTATTCCTTGTGCTGGCATTAATAAGTTGTGTGGTCTTACCAATGTCAACGTTGGACACCGACATGGCTGATGCCGACTTGCTCAAGATCACTTCCTACCCCGACTACAACATGTGCATGAAGGTGGCAAAGAGGTCGAACATGTGAGTACTTCTGGATATCTCCAAGTCCATTTGAAGTGTGATTTCTGTTTTAGTCTTTCGATCTCATGAAATGTGCAGGGAAATAGACATTCATACAAGGATATAGATAAAAAATATATATATAGGTGATTCGACTTATCTTCTTGATATGCTTTCGGGGTGGTTGTCCAATATGCGAGCGAAATTCGTGAACTCGCACATCCACTCATGCTTTATTTGCATCATTATATTAAACTACTATTTTGCAGCAACATGGATAAAATAAACTCCAAGATTCAACGGGTGCTGTCTTCAAATAAAATAGGTAAATTTAATAGGTTGTACATGTAATTGGTGAGGTTAGCTTTTGCTGCAGTAAAGTGTTTACATCTGATGAATGTGGTTTTTTTTTTCCTTTTTTTGTAGCGGACAATTGGTAGAGGCCTTCCAGAAGCGGTCTCAGGAACATGAGAACAGATTGAAGGCGCAGAATGAAAAGCTAGAAAAGTTATTTGAGGAGTTTCGAAATTTCCAAGCTTCACATAATGAGACTTTTAGAGGTAAGTTTATTTATGAGTTTTTCCCAATAAAACTATTTTTGCAACTGACAGTTGTATGTGCTTTTCAATAGCTGCACTTCGAACAGGAAAAATAGAAATTCATGGCCAAGCTCGTAGAGATAAGGAGAACGGAGAAGGATGTGCGGGCATTACTTGCTGTCAACATTAAGAAAGTGAATCAGGGTGTGCAAAGGAGAAGAAGGGTTGTCCT
The DNA here is from genome assembly GCA_021437785.1 of Rhodomyrtus psidioides. Taxonomy (NCBI): domain Eukaryota; kingdom Viridiplantae; phylum Streptophyta; class Magnoliopsida; order Myrtales; family Myrtaceae; genus Rhodomyrtus; species Rhodomyrtus psidioides. The sequence goes on along the minus strand of JAILYB010000004.1, from coordinate 12,918,936 downwards.
TTTGGAGTATGTGCATGGGGATATTATTTTTCTCCAAATGCAGATCCATGAGGATTTAAAGTATAGGCTCACGGCAGAGGGGCGAACGTTCACCGCAGCCGCAGCAGCCAGAACCACAACCACAGCAGGCACGACAACCTCCCTCCATCTGACAGCCACAGCCCCAACCCCAGCCCCAGAGACTGACCTCACAGCCATACCTGCAGCGTCAAGCCTTACTTCCTCGGCGAGCTGATTAGTTGTTTTTAGGGAACCTCACTGATTGAGCTTCTTCTAATGACTACGTGGATGACATTTTTATATGTTGAGTTTCATTTTAGGGAACCTCCCTAGTGAATGTGGCAAATGGGAATCAATGACCTTATTATAGCCACTCCATTGTTTTCTAAAGAACTCAGGATGCCAAACGTGTAGCCTGCTGACTATTCTGACTATCAAGAAGCTACGGTGCATATGTCATTGATTCGCATTTGTCATATTAACCAGGGAGGTGCCCTAAAAAGAAACTTAACGTATAAAAAAGTCATCAACGTAGTCATTAGAAGAAGCTCAACCAGCGAGATTCCCTAAAAACAACTAATCAGCTCGCCGAGGGAGTAAGGCCTGACGCTGCAACTATGGCTGTGAGGTCAGCCTCTAGGGGTGGGGCAGAGGCTAGGGCTGGGGCTGTCAATGGAGGGAGGCTGTCGTGCCTGCTGTGGTTGTGGTTATGGCTGCTGCGACTGTGGTGAGCGTTCGCCCCTCTGCCGCGAGCCTATACTTCAAATCCTCTTGGATCAGCATTTGGAGAAAAAAAATATCCCCATGCACATACTCCAAAAGGACCAACACCTATCCTGAACCATAAGATTACCATACCCTTCTCCTTTGCACAACATGATTCACTTTTTTAATGTTGACAGCAAGTGATGCCCGCACATCCTTCTCCGTTCTCCTTATATCTATAAGCTCGGCCATGAATTTCAATTTTTCCTGTTCGAATTCACGGAGTACAACTATCGAAAAGCACATACAACTGTCATTTGCAAAAATAGTATTATTGAGAAAAACACATAAATAAACTTACCTTCAAAAATCTCATTATGTGAAACTAGAAAATTTCGAAACTCCTCAAATAACTATTCTAGCTTTTCATTATGTACAACTATCGAAAAGCACATACAACTGTCATTGCTGCAAAATAATATTTTAATATAATGATGCAAATAAAGCATGAGTGAGCTGTGCAAGTTCACGAATTTCGCTCGCATATGGGACAACAACCACGAAAGCATATTAAGAAGAAGATAAGTCAAATCACCTATATATATTGTTTTATCTATATCCTTGATCAATACTAGGTTTGCCCTTGTATAAATGTCTGTTTCCCTGCACATTTCAAGAGATCGAAAGTCAAAAAAAAAATCGCACTTCAAATGGACTTGGAGATATCCAGAAGTACTCACATGTTCAACCTCTTTGCCACCTTCATGTACATGTTGTAGTCGGGGTAGGAAGTGATCTTGAGCATGTCGATATCGCGCACGTTGGCATCAGCCATATCGGTGTCCGACGTTGACATTGTTACGAAGGAGCTTCACATCCCAAACAACATAAGACAAACCTCAATCAATAAAACACAGAAAATCAACGGAGACGTAATCCCTCGAGGAGATCAGCGAATCAAACAAACCCTCAATGAATTCCAAGATGCAAAACATTTCCAAATGATCCATAATTGAAAATTCAGAGGCATCGTAGCCATGTTGCGCAGTGGACAAAGGTTCAATAACTAGTGATTATTAGTAATCTGCCAAAGAACATATTTTTACATGTAGTTAAGATATACAATGGGTCCTTGGGTTTTCCATTAGAACCTGGTCATTCAAAGGAGCGACCTCGGTGAAAATGTAGCAACAATTTTCACCCGTCATTGGGTAACCTATCTATGACAACAACATGGCAAAGTGCAAAAATAGTTGAAGATTTCGGGAGAAAAGAGTAGACATCTACAGGGAAAAACAATATTTGCACAATCTAGAACAATCTAGCCTCTGTTCCAGGTTCATTTATCAGCATTTCAATCATATATTTGCAGTAGCATATATAAATGGATGGGAATCGAAAAGAGTTTAAGCAGGCACAAAGAGAAGATTACCAAGAGAAGGTTAAGTAATAACTGCTTAAACGATCCTGATATGACAACATATGCCAAATTATATCCAAAGCGTCTCCTTAGTCCCTAGTTTCAGCTTGGTTTGCGATTCCTAAATCTTCAAACTATATGCTAGATCAACTTGTCTAACATCTGTCTATAAATGTGGTCTATAGCACAATCACTTTCCAAAATCGTGTTCTGCATGATAGGATCCATAATTGCTTAAAATAGTACAAGTTGAGACAGCCAAAACTGAACAAAAACAGATCCACAAAATTAATAATTTAGGTAGTAACAGCCAGTTATTTGAAAATGTGCCTTCACTTGGTACTCATAAAGCCAAGAAAAGCATCAAGTGCATATTCATGAGGATGAAGATATGCAACAGAAGATTTAACTAGATATCTGAAAAATGAGTTAACACCAATCCACTGCAATCGTGACTATAGTAAACATGCTTCAAACTCCACGAGAGCACCTTAAAGCAAGTCTTGGACAACTATGACAAGAAAAGCACTGGTATCTTCACCAGATCCGATGACTAAACAGAAAGTTTCATCAGAAGAAATGCTTTAAAAGAAATTAATACAGGAGCCACTTACGAGTAATTGAGAGCTTCCAAGGCCCCGAGCAGTGTCAATATACAAATGTCTCCCCAGGATATTGACTTGAACTCTGATGTATAAGCTGAGTATTATCATTGCCCAAACTGAGACCAACATTCTTGTGAAACCTGAAGGAAACAATTAACAAGCTGAGTATAAGCTGATCGCATTATTTAAATACCCTAATCGACAAATTGACTAATCCTAGGCGCAATTAGCGCCCTAACCAAAGATTAGGATCAACTCACAATCTAGCCAGCGCGGGCGGTCTCAATGGCGACGGCACGGGCGGCGACAACGTATGGCCACGACGATGGCACCGGCGGTTCTTGGCGAACTCACGGTTTCCTTGACCTAATGAGTGACAACTCAGCCCGGCAGCAGCTGGGACACGTCGTGGAGGTCCGGCTAGGGTAACGGACGACGGGGGAGCTCCGGCGAGCAGCGGCCGGCTGAAAACAGAGCTGGTCAGAGGCGAAACAGAGGAAACCGGGGCTGTTTTGGGGTGTTTCTTGGCCACAAGGCTGAGGCAAGGCCGGCAAAAGTTAGAAGGCTCACCAAGGGTCCGAGGGTAGCCTTCGGGACCGGTGAGGGGCGGCGGAAGGCGGCCAGAGGCGACGCGGCAGCGGCGGGACAGAACCGGCCGTAAAAGGGCAGGTTCTCGAGTAAAACAGGGGAGATCTGGTCCTAGGGACGGCGACGGGTCGAGGGTGGTCGTCGGGAACGATCGGCGAGCGGCGGGGGTGGGAAAACTCGCCGGAACAGAGCGGTTCCGAGCCAAACCCCCAAAACAGGGGACCGGGGATCTCGGGCTGTTCGCGGCGGCTCTGGAGCTCGTCGGGCGGTGGGGCTCAGTCGAGACGGTGGTGAGGAGGCCAGGGGACGTCGGCGACGTGGCTGGAGGCGGTGGCAGCGACGCGACGAGGCCGGAAGAGGAGTGAGAGGCTCTCGGGTCAGGGGGCTGAAAAACAGGGCAGTGGGTCTCCACGGTGGCTCCGACGGCTTGCGACGACCGACGACGGCTTGGGAGACTGGCAGGAGGACGGCGAGGTGGTGGGTTGTCGACAGGAGAGGCTGTGGGCGGCGGAGTCGCGCGAGCAGCCCACCGAACCCGAAACAGGGCAGGACGTCGCGCGGCTGGTTTTGCGACAGTCCGGAGGCTCCCGGCGGTCGGGACGGCGGCGACGGAGCGGCAGCGAGGCGGCGAGGCGATGGTGGTGGGGTTCGGGCTGTCGTCGCACAAAAACGAGGGAGGAAGAGGAGGTGGCTCGGCCGGGGGGTGTTCTCCAAAATGAGAAAAGGGGGAGGGAGGGAGCAGAGAGAGAGAAGAACGTGAGAGAGAGTGGGTGAGCGGGAGAGAGAGAGAGAGTAATGAGATGGCGGAGGATTTGACCAAAGGTGGGGCCGACCACTAAGGGTTTTGAATTGTTTTGTCCTTTTGTGAATTATTGGAGGGCAAAGTGGTGATTCGATAAATCGAGACTAAACGAAATTTAGTACACTTGATTGAAGGGAAATTTTGGTATTTTCACGGACTAGGTTCGGTCGGAATAAAGCTCCAATGCAAGGATTAGAATCATAATTCGCAACGACTAAGAATTTCGAAACCTAATCTAAACCGACTGACTTTTTGAAATTCGTCCAATTATCGTCTTTTCAGTCTTACGATCCAAAATATTTCACAGACTAAAATTCAATTTATTGAATTCATAGATTTTACAAGAGTCGAATTTCGAGAGCCTCACACTAGCCCTCTTCGCACCAAAATGGCCAATGCCCAAAAGCACTAGTCGGCGATAGGGCTAGGCCTTCGACTTGATCCCCAGAGTCAAATTTTACTGGAATCTTGAATCTCTAAGCATCAAATAACGTCATAAATTTCTATAAATATAAATCGGGCAAAACCTCATCGTTTTTGTGGATCAGATTCAAGTAAGAATTTTTCTTATTCGAATGAACATAAGGCCTACACGATAACACTTCCAAAAGTTACTTTCTGCCCCTAAAGTCAATCTGAAGCACAAATCTGGCTGGTAGAAAAACTTTTATAGTATAAATCCGTTTGGTAAAAAAATTTACTTATGGTAAAAATTTTTACTTCTGAAGTGAAAAATCATTTATGAAGTTATTTTTGGCCAAGTTCAAGAAGTAAAAAATTTTAACTTCTTGACTCAAGAATCACTTTTTGGACCACATCCGACCTCCGTCGTCGGCCGTCGATCGCCGCCACCTCCCATGGACCGACGACCGTCACCACCGCCGTGGCCACCCCCTGACCACCGCCAATCGCGAACGCCTCGACTGCCGCTCGCCGCATGAACGTTGCCGCTGCTACCATTCGCCAACCACCGCTGCCGCCACTTGATGATCGCCGCTCGCGCGATCGCCTCCGTCCGCCGACCGCCAACCACTGCCGACCCCCCACCACTGCCCACCAACTGTCGTCGCTCCTCACCGATCGCCTTCGTCGCTTGTCGACCGCCGCCAAAGATTTTGTTAATAATGTTTCAAAGGTAAAAATTTCCAACAGTTGCCAAACGAATTTCTCTAATAAAAAATAATTTATGAAGAATAAGTAGAAAAATCAACTTCTGCTTTTGAGGAGAAGTGGAGAAATCAATTTCCGATCAGAAATTAATTTCTGGTAAATATGTGTTACTATGCGCACCCTCAAAAGCGACCACCACCATCATATCTCTCCGTTCATGTTTCGGAGCGAAAAGCTTTTTAAACCCCTAAATTTCAAACCCTCGCACGCTACGAACTCTCGCTGCATCAATCTCGTTGGAGTTGGCGAATACTTCGGGAACCCTTGTTTTTCATACCAAGTACGTCCACGTGAGCTTAAAGAAACTAAAGTATGATCCAACGACATATATTATGCTCGCTTTTTGACATATAATTATCACGAGTTGTGCGGCAGTAAATCAGAATATAGTGAAATCTCTTTGTAGGATGTAGCCTTATTCTAGGGTGAATTTGGGTAAATCGTGCCTCGTCTATTTTTCTTTTATTATTTGTGTGTTCATCCTGAATCAATTTGCGATATATCCCTTCATATTGGCCCCCTTTGGACGACGAGGAAGCTCCATATTCATCCACAAGCTCTGCCACTTTCCTCTAGGAATGTCTCACGGTCTCGGCAGCGGCGCTTCGCTCGACAAGGACATGGAGGCTTTGAGCTTGCCCGTGTTCTCACCAGCACCGACGCGGACGCTGCCGTTGCCCATTCCAACGGCCTCGATTCGACCACGCCAGATTCCGACAGCGATGACGACAACGATCTCGTGTTCGTGAGGAGGTTGCAGGAGCGGTCCTCAGCGGGACTTGGCGAATCCCTGGACGTTGAAGCCCTTGGCATCTGTCCATCCGGCTGCGGCAACGTCCAACGAGGACAAGGACGACTTCGAGACGCCTGCTAGATTTAGAGCCGGTTCTTCGCGCGCTTATGATCATAATAAGCGCCATGTCCTGCGAAGAGAATTTGGGCGCGCTTTCCTCTCTGGGTAGAATAATGCCTCGGATCGCCTACCTTACAAATGTAAGGTAGGGGATCCCCACCCTTCATTTAGGTGGGGCCCCCTTCACCCCCACCTCACAAAAAGTAGGTAGGGTATCTCATTCCCTTTGAAGATGACGAATCGATACGAACTGATGAGTTTTTCTTCCGTAAAGCCAATGTGTTAGGCGAGTCTAACTGCTTATGAGTGCACAATGTAGTCGCGGTCCATGTCCTACATTGGGTTTACACATGACACAAATTGGGCAATTTTAGATGAAGTACGTAGATCAAAAGTAGTTTTTGAGTCTTCAACATTGACCGTATCATGCGGCAAATGGAATATGTTCGCTACTCTGCCTACTCGAATTGCATGTACAAATCAGTATGCTCGATTCCATACTCTGCAGAAAACTTCAAGTTTGTTGTTCTTGCATTCTGTCGTTCCTCCCTCTTTCCTCGTGTTTTCGTTCTCATTTCCGTAATCAATGCTTGAAGAAAATATCTGTGTGCTTATGCTCCTCGCCTTAAAGTTTAAATTATGAACACTGAACGTTTGAAGTACAATGACCCTCTTCCGAACCAAAAAAAAAGTACAACGGGGTTCTTTTTTAAGCAGGCCACTTCATACTTGGATGAGCACGACGCCTGTTAACCCATTTAAAAAAAAAACATTCGTATTCAACCAAATTAAAAATTTCAAAAAACAAGAACAAAAAAAAATGCTAATCAAACGATGAACATGGTTTGACCATGGTTTTGCTCAATAGTTTCCTGATATTTAGTATTTGGTGCGTCATTCTTTTCATTTTTTATACCATTTCCGTTTATCCATTAAAGTGGGGGGTACAAGACGAGATGGGTCGAGATTCAAACTATGGATCAAACTTGGAGGACTCTTGGGCGTTAGTGTTTAGCTCTGCGCAACAATCGATCAAACCGAAAAGCAGTAGTTTGACCGATTTTATGAATAATTTAAGGAGGTATTTAATTGAGACACATGGGAGCGGCGGCGGCGGCGGCATAGGTGGCAGGCAGGTGGCCTTCACGAAAGCTGTCTCGGACACCCTCAAATTACTAGCCTCAACAGTACTTGCACTTTGAAGAGTTACATATTAATTGCTTTAACTTTGACATCACCGTGACAATAACTCTCGAAATTTTGAAAAGTTACAGATTACTCATCTATGTTTTGATTTTTTTTTCTTCAGATGCTCCGCATGTTGTAGCTGCGGCCAAAAGATTCTGGAGCTGTTCCTTGCTCTGCTTTGTTGTCCATGCGTTTCTTCATGTGCAACCCACCTGTCTCCCTCAAAAAACAGAAGGGAAGAAGAAGAAAAGAGAATCGTGTTATGGAATAAGAAGCACGAAATTGTTAACTGATAGATCATTCTTTAAGCGACATGCAATGCATTCTTCTTTTCTGCTTTCCATATATGATTCTGATTTCTAAAATTAATCAAAGATTATCAGATGGTTAACGAGGATGGCCTACTGTAGGCTGTGGAAGCCAGGAGATAGCTACAAACTCTCATCCAGTCCAGGTCAAGCTAAAAATACTATTTTGAGGTTCTTTCGTCTTTATGTTTAAATTGTTTATAATGTTGATCTTGCTCTTTAGGTTAGGTAAAGAATACCTGTTCCGGAAGAAGATGACGTATCGGATGTGAATGAAAGAAGACGCCGGGATGACATGCGAATGTTGTTTTCATTTGGCCATTTTGGCAGGTTGATTTTGATTACCTTTCTCACTCTTTGATTAAGTTTTTGTACCTCATTTGAATTCGACATTTATAAATGTTTGTTCTCATTTGCTGGTTTGGTTGTATTGCTGCAAGAACTCACTGCGTCTCCTGCTTCTGATGAGTTCTGTTGTCATGGGACTTTGATCGATTCTGTTAGGCTCGTTAATGGCTGAAGTTCCCCGTTGGCTGCAGAAGTTGGGAAATCAACAACGGGAGGACAAATACTGCTCCCGAATTGGTCAGTTTCTTGTGGGAGCTGTTTTCTATAGCAAGGCTTTCTTAGTACATTATAACATCAATGTTTTTTAAGTTTTAACTTGTACTTTATTGTTCATGTGATCTGATTCGGGCAGATGGTATATATATTATGGATACCAATGTGGAGGTAAGAGTTAAGGTAACATGATAGCGGTTAGGGTTTCTAGATATGCTTCGGACTAAGGGTAAGCCAGGTTAGGTTTGGGTAAGACTGTCGAGTTTGGAAGAGCACATTTTGAAATGGAGACCCTAGATTCACTATTGTTGATGCACCGGTAAGTCCTCGGTTTCCCGTGCGATGGTTCTTTGTCATTATTAATGTATCATCTGCAGTTCTAATTACACATTAACGGGTTAATCAAATGCTTGCACCAAATTTCTTGTTATTGTGAATAATACGCAGGGAAGGACCGATTGTGCAGTTGCGCTAGGCTTGTTCCATGCATGCAGAGAATGTTTCTGATTCTGGTAGGCATATACGTGTACATGGTCATTTTCCCTTAGTTTCCCTCTCTCAATAGTGTTTTATCAAGCTTCTCTGTTCTTTAGGGCCATAAATGTAATGTCCCCAACATGATGAGGGGCATTACATTTAACGAGTCCGGTCATTATTTAGAGAACTAGAGAAGAAAAACCACGCACACATGCACACAAACGTTGAAGGTGAAACCAATGCAATTGCAGGGACGTTGGTACTTGGAAGAGAAGATTTAAGCAATATGCATGCTTTGCTTTCTTCTTTCCATACATGATTGTAATGTTCTCAAACTAATCAAAGACTATCTTATGGTTAGTCAGGATGGTCTATTGCAGGTTGGAAGCCAGGAGATAGCCACAAACTCTCTTCCAGTCCAGGTTGACGCAAGAGGTGGACATGCTACCAATGTCTGATTGCGGTCATGAGTATCCTCACTTTATAACCACCAAAGATATTTACAGGCATAGCATTGGACACGCTAGAAGTGCCTGATAAGCCATTCTTGATGTTCTCAATGTTACCCGGCATAACAGATAAGGCATAAGCAATAGAATAACATGCGAAACGGGAGTTTCTGATCTAATCAGAGATCCTAAGGGGGTTCGATGATGAATAAACTCAACAATGTATAAGCGAATGAGCACGTGCACGAACAAATATACCAACAATTTGTAGGTATCTCCATTTCCTAGCAACTCTTCCACTTTCTAATGGATTCAAGCTCACATTCACCTAGCAAAGGGTGATCGGGAGTCTTTGTATAAAAAACAGAGCTTATTACTCCTTGTGCTGGCGTTTATAAGTTGTGTGGTCTAACCAATGTCAACGTCGGACACCGACATGGCTGATGCCGACGTGCCTGATATTGACTTGCTCAAGATCACTTCCAACCCCGACTACAACATGTATATGAAGGTGGTAAAGAGGTCGAACATGTGAGTACTTCTGGATATCTCCAAGTCCATTTGAAGTGTGATTTCTGTTTTAGTCTTTCGATCTCTTGAAATGTGCAGGGAAATAGACATTCATTCAAGGATATAGATAAAAAAATATATATAGGTGATTCGACTTATCTTCTTGATATGCTTTCGTGGTGATTGTCCAATATGCGAGCGAAATTCGTGAACTTGCACATCCACTCATGCTTTATTTGCATCGTTATATTAAACTATTATTTTGAAGCAACATGGATAAGATAAACTCCGAGATTCAACGAGTGCTGTCTTCGAATAAAATAGGTAAATTTAATAGGTTGTACATGTAATTGGTGAGGTTAGCTTTTGCTGCAGTAAAGTGTTTACATATGATGAATGTAGTTTTTCCCCCCTTTTTTGTAGCGGACAATTGGTAGAGGCCTTCCAGAAGTGCTATCAGGAACATGAGAACAGATTAAAGGCGCAGAATGAAAAGCAAGAAAAGTTATTTGAGGAGTTTCGAAATTTCCAAGCTTCACATAATGAGACTTTTGGAGGTAAGTTTATTTATGAGTTTTTCCCAATAAAACTATTTTTGCAACTGACAGTTGTATGTGCTTTTCCATAGCTGCACTCCGTGAATTCAAACAGAAAAACGGAAATTCATGGCCGAGCTCGTAGAGATAAGGAGAACGGAGAAGGATGTGCGTGCATCACTTGCTGTCAACATTAAGCAAGTGAATCAGGGTGTGCAAAGGAGGAGAAGGGTATGGTAATATTATGATTCAGGATAGGTGTTGTCCTTTTGGAGTATGTGCATGGGGATATTATTTTTCTCCAAATGCAGATCCATGAGGATTTAAAGTATAGGCTCACGGCAGAGGGGCGAACGCTCACCGCAGCCGCAACAGCCGCAACCACAACCACAGCAGGCACGACAGCCTCCCTCCATCTGACAGCCACAGCCCCAGCCCCAGCCTCTGCCCCATCCCCAGAGGCTGACCTCACAGCCATAGCTGTAGCGTAAGGCCTTACTCCCTCGGCGAGCTGATTAGTTATTTTTAGGGAACCTCGCTGGTTGAGCTTCTTCTAATGACTACGTTGATGACTTTTTTATACGTTGAGTAGCGAGCTTCTTCTAATGATTACGTTGATGACTTTTTTATACGTTGAGTTTCTCTTTAGGGCACCTCCCTGGTTAATATGACAAATGCGAATTAATGACATATGCACTGTAGCTTCTCGATAGTCAGAATAGTCAGCAGGCTACACGTTTAGCATCCCGAGTTCTTTAGAAAACAATGGAGTGGCTATAGTAAGGTCATTGATTCCCATTTGCCACATTAACTAGGGAGGTTCCTTATCATCAACGTAATCATTAGAAGAAGCTCGCTACTCAACGTATAAAAAAGTCATCAACGTAGTCATTAGAAGAAGCTCAACTAGCGAGGTTCCCTAAAAACAACTAATCCGCTCGCCGAGGGAGTAAGGCCTGAAGATGCAGCTATGGCTGTGAGGTCATCCTCTAGGGGTGGGGCAGAGGCTGGGGCTGGGGCTGTCAGATGGAGGGAGGCTGTCATGCCTGCTGTGGTTGTGGTTGTGGCTACAGCGACTGTGGTGAGCGTTCGCCCCTCTGCCGCGAGCCTATACTTCAAATCCTTTAGGATCTGCATTTGGAGAAAAAAAATGTCCCCATGCACAAACTCCAAAAGGACCAACACCTATCCTGAACCATAAAATTACCATACCATTCTCCTCCTTTGCACACCCTGATTCACTTTTTTAATGTTGACAACAAGTGATGCCCGCACATCCTTCTCCTTTCCTTATCTCTACAAGCTCGGCCATGAATTTCTGTTTTTCCTATTCGAATTCACGGAGTACAGCTATCGAAAAGCACATACAACTGTCATTTGCAAAAATAGTTTTATTGAGAAAAACTCATAAATAAACTTACCTTCAAAAGTCTCATTATGTGAAACTAGAAAATTTCGAAACTCCTCAAATAACTTTTCTAGTTTTTCATTCTGTGCCTTCAATCTGTTCTCATGTTCCCGAGACTGCTTCTGGAAGGCCTCTACCAATTGTCCGCTGCAAAAAAGGAGAAAAAAAAAACCACATTCATCAGATGTAAACCCTTTACTGCAGCAAAAGCTAATCTCACCAATTACATGTATTAAATTTACCTATTTTATTCGAACGACAGCACCCGCTGAATCTTGGAGTTTTATCTTATCCATGTTGCTGCAAAATAATATTTTAATATAATGATGCAAATAAAGCATGAGTGAGATGTGCAAGTTCACGAATTTCGCTGGCATATTGGACAACAACCACGAAAGCATATCAAGAAGAAGATAAGTCAAATCACCTATATATATATATATATATTTTATCTATATCCTTGATCAATACTAGGTTTGCCCTTGTATGAATGTCTGTTTCCCTGCACATTTCAAGAGATCGAAAGTCAAAAAAAAAAATCACACTTCAAATGGACTTGGAGATATCCAGAAGTACACACATGTTCAACCACTTTGCCACCTTCATGTACATGTTGTAGTCGGGGTAGGAAGTGATCTTGAGCATGTCGATATCGCGCATGTCGGCATCAGCCATATCGGTGTCCGACTTTGACATTGTTACGAAGGAGCTTCACATCCCAAACAACATAAGACAAACCTCAATCAATAAAACACCGAAAATCAACGAAGACATAATCCCTCGAGGAGATCAGCGAATCAAACAAACCCTCAATGAATTCCAAGATGCAATACATTTCCAAATGATCCATAATTGAAAATTCAGAGGTGTCGTAGCCATGTTGCACAGTGGACAAAGGTTCAATAACTAGTGATTATTAGTAATCTGCCAAAGAACATATTTTTGCATGTAGTTAAGATATACAATGGGTCCTTGGCTTTTCCATTAGAACCTGGTAATTCAAAGGAGCGACCTCGGTGAAAAAGTAGCAACAATTTTCACCCGTCATTGGGTAACCTATCTATGACAACAACATGGCAAAGTCCAAAAATAGTTGAAGATTTCGGGAGAAAAGAGTAGACATCTACAGGGAAAAACAATATTTGCACAATCTAGAACAATCTAGTCTCTGTTCCAGGTTCATATATCAGCATTTCAATCATATATTTGCAGTAGCATATATAAATGGATGGGAACGGAAAAGAGTTTAGCAGGCACAAAGAGAAGGTTCGGTTGTTTTCATAGACAACAGCGAAGTAAAAGAAAGCTAGGGCGCCACCCGTGCATTATACACGTGTATAGTCAAGCAATATATAGAAGTACACTATACGAAAAGCAGCAACTTTGGATTGAACAAATGACGCAAGAAGTATCTGCTACAAACAACTACCAGAACAAGGAGTTACACCCCACCAAGTGTGGTCAGCTGAATGGAACCTCTTATGTTGTAGTGCTTCGTTTTGCGTAGAATCGTCGCTAAGCTCAAAACACGACATCACTAGTATCAGAAATTAATGCCCTATCTTCATTTAACTGTTCAGATTCTGCTTTCAGATACATACTAATCCTGCTCTCTAAGAGAGTAAAAGTCCAGAGATTGTCAACACACCTCGCTCTTTATATCAAGATAGAGATGTGGAAGAGCCTTTGCTATGAGGATAGGTTTACAGAAGGCGATGATGAAGCCTACATCTATGCAGGGAAAAAGATTCTAAAGGAGCGATGTTAAAATTGTGTCTCGAGTTTGAGCCCATATACGAAGACTCGGGAGTTAGGCACGAGTTAGGCATTGACTCGGGAGTTAGGCATTGACTCGGGAGTTAGGCACGAGTTAGGCATTGACTCGGGAGTTAGGCACAAGTTTGGCACAAGTTGGCATGCTTCCTCTTCCATTCGGCTATATAAGGAGAAGAAGAACTGAAGACAAAGCAAGCGAACAAGAGAGAGCTCAAGAGTTAGAAGAGAGCTCGGAAAGACTTGTTCGCCGCGTCGAGTCTATTTGAGTTATTAAACACCGTGGGTATCGGGTGTATAATCTAGGGTTGGGAAACACTTGAGCGTGAGGGATTGTAATTCTCCGATTTGTTAGTGGATTATTTGTTGGCTCTCCCCGTGGACGTAGGTTCCGACATTCGGACCGAACCACGTAAATCTCGTGTCCTTTATTATTTCGTTTTACTTCTCTGTCGACTTTCTACGGCTCCCGACATTAATTGCAAACGCTCGTCGATCCTATTCCGCTGCGACACCGATCTAGTGTCCTATTTTCACAACAATTGGTATCAGAGCTAAGACTTTGCAATTATGTCTGGAGCAAGAGTAGAAGTTGAGAAATTTAATGGAAGGAACAACTTTGTGTTATGGAGCGTCAAAATGGAGGCGCTGCTGACAACTCAAGGTCTGGCCCGGGCATTGGAAGGCAAAGCCAAATTGCCTGAATCAATGAAAGATGCCGACAAGGACAAGCTGATGAGTAAGGCCAGAAGTATAATCCTGTTGAACCTATCGGACGAGGTGTTAATAGAGGTTGCTGAAGAGAAAGATGCCGCAGCAATGTGGGCAAAACTTCGGGCCCTCTATGTAACAAAAGGTTTGAACAATCGCCTGTATATGCTGAAGCGGATGTATCAGTTTCGATACACTGAAGGTACGTCCATCAGAACCCACCTAGATGAGTTTAATAAACTCATGATGGATTTGAAGAATGTCGGAAAGAACCTTCAAGATGAAGAACAAGGCATGATACTGCTGGCGTCTTTGCCAGAATCATGGGAGCATTTCACTGACTCCTTATTACAGGGACGAACTTCAATTACCTCTGAAGAGGTAAAATCTGCTATGTTTTCAAAGGAGTGGCAGCGAAAGCTGCGAGATGACGGCCTATCGCAAGATGTGGCGCGAGGACTGGTGATTCGAGGCAGAGATCAACACCGGTGGCCCAGCAGCAGCAGAGGCAAAAGCAGGTCCAAATCGCGACCCAGAAAATTCAAAGGTCGCATGAAATGCTTTGAATGTCACGAGGAGGGGCACATGCGGAGAGATTGTCCAAAGTTAAGAAATAAAGGTGGTGGGCAAAACGTCACAAGCAATGTGGCAAATATTGCCGAGCAGAGTATCAGTGATGCTGAGACCGTCCTATGTGCATCAACAAGTTTGTCAGGAGACGAATGGGTGCTAGATTCTGGATGTTCCTATCACATGACTCCTCATAGGAACTGGTTCACTACCTACCAAACTACAGATGGTGGTAGAGTTCTTATGGGGAATAACACAGCCTGCAAGGTTGTGGGGATAGGGATAGTTCAGATCCGGATGCACGATGGCATAGAGCGAACGCTAACAGACGTGAGGCATGCACCAGAACTCAAGAAGAACCTTATTTCTCTAGGGACACTCGATGACATTGGGTGCAAGTACACCGCCGAAGGTGGAGTACTGAAGATCTCTCGAGGTGCCATGACGGTAATGAAAGGGAAGAAGAAGAATTCTCTCTATCATCTACTGGGAGAGACCGTGACTGGAATTGCTGCAGTTTCATCAGGTGAGTCAGATTCTGACTTGACTCGTTTATGGCATATGCGTTTAGGGCACATGAGTGAGGTAGGTATGACGATGCTGAGTGAAAGGGGGCTGCTGAAAGGTCAGAAGACAGAAAAGCTGGACCTGTGTGAGCACTGCATTTTCAGAAAGCAGCGCCGAGTCAAATTTGGTGCAACTGTACATTCGACCAAGCAACCTGTTGAATACATCCATTCAGACGTCTGGGGACCGTCTCCAGTTTCTTCGAAAGGAGGTGCCAGATATATGCTGACATTCATCGACGACTATTCAAGGAAGGTATGGGTATACTTCTTGAAACACAAATATGAGGTGTTTGATCGGTTCAAGAAATTTAAGGCATTGATTGAGAAGCAGTCAGGTAAGCAAATCAAGTGCCTGAGAACCGATAACGGCATGGAGTTCTGTGGTAAGGATTTTACCGAGTTCTGCCAAAGGGAAGGAATCGTGAGACACCGCACGGTTCCTGGGACACCACAACAAAATGGCGTTGCTGAACGGAAGAACAGAACTCTACTTGAGAGAGCTCGGTGCATGATTTCACATGCAGAACTGGGCAAGGAATTTTGGGCCAAAGCAGTAAATATGGCATGTTACCTAGTTAATAGATCTCCATCTTCTGCTATTGAGTGGAAGACTCCTGAGGAAGTATGGTCGGGAAAACCTGTTGATTATTCCGGATTGCGGATATTCGGATGTCCTGCGTATGCTCATGCGAGGGATGGTAAGCTTGAGCCGAGGGCAAAGAAGTGCATATTTCTGGGTTATGCAGAAGGGGTAAAAGGCTACCGGTTGTGGTGCAATGATCCCAGATCACCCCATTTTATAATCAGCAGAGACGTAATCTTCGACGAGACTGCAATGCTTCGACAGAGGAGTCCTGAGACACTACCAGCAGAGCAGACAGATCATGGTGTCAGTAGTGAGGTGGAGTTTCAGGTGGAGACTCCGGAGACCTCGGAGGTAACAAATATAGAGACTGCAGATGAGGCCGCAATTCCTGAAGTCGGTGATAGTGAACAACCAGTACAGCCACAGCAGACTCTAGTTGAGGGTAGACAGCGAAGGCAAATAAAACCACCGGTACGTTATGGTTATACAAATATTGCTTATGCTTTGACTGTAGGTGACGAGGTGGAGACAGATGAGCCTTCGTCTTACTCTGAGGCGATGGCTAATTCTGAGTCATCGCAGTAGCTAGGGGCTATGAGTGAAGAGATGGAATCACTCCATCGGAATCAGACATGTGAGCTAGTTACAGTACCCAAGAGCCAGAAGATTGTTGGAAGCAAATGGGTCTACAAACGGAAAGAGGGCATTCCTGGTGTCGAGGCAGCAAGATATAAGGCGAGACTTGTGGCGAAGGGGTTTACACAGCGGGAGGGCATTGACTACAATGAAGTGTTTTCTCTTGTGGTAAGGCATACCTCTATTCGTATTTTACTTGCCTTAGTTGCTGCACATGATCTCGAGTTGGAGCAGCTTGATGTAAAGACATCGTTTCTTCATGGTGAGTTGGAGGAGCAGATTTACATGAGGCAGCCAGAGGGATTTGCTATTCTGGGTAAGGAAGACCATGTTTGTTTGTTAAAGAAATCTTTATATGGGCTGAAACAGTCTCCTAGACAATGGTATAAGCGCTTTGATGCCTTCATGGCTAGTCAGGACTATTCTAATAGTCAGATGGATAGCTGTGTTTATTTTAGGAGACTGGATGATGGGTCTTTGATATATCTGCTGTTATATGTTGATGATATGCTGATAGCAGCTAGAAATATGTCTGATATTGATGTGCTGAAGCGGCAGTTGAGTGCTGAGTTTGAAATGAAAGATTTAGGTGCTGCAAAGAAGATATTGGGTATGGAGATTTTGCGTGACAAGACTGCAGGGATTTTGCGTCTATCGCAAAAGAAATATATTGAGAAGATCGTGGAACGTTTTAACATGCAGTCGGTGTCGCGACCCGTCCGGAAGCGGACGCGGCTAATGGATTACCGATCACGGGTCTTGGATCGGCGCGAGCCCTCCCAGGCCCATACCAAATCGCGGCGGGAGTATTCTTCGACGATAAGAGTCGATCGCTTTCGACCTTCAGTGTGGTCGTGGTGGCATGTGCAAATTGTGCATGCATTTGGAGTCGCCACCGGTCTTTCTTGGAGGGTAGACCGGAAACCTTACTGACCGATTGGGAGAGATCGATCAGTTCTGCGGAACCAGAGATTTTGGGTTCGGGGACTTGGTTACGCTGGTGTCATTACCAACGCCCTTTCGGTACCTAACGCGAGTGATTTTCCTGACTAAGAGTTCATGCAGGCGCAAGTTTGGGTGAGGTAAGTCTGACTTTGCACATTAACCAGTTTAACATGCTCACGTAATCATAATAAATAAATAGATGTCAATCACATAAACATCTATCCTACGTGGTGATCATGGAATTATGACTTAATGGGTCTCGAGCCAATGAGACCACATTTAATCATTTTAATATTTTAATAACGGAGAGCCGCTCTTCGCTTCTTCTTGGTTTCTTGAACTCTTCAAGAATTGGGCCCCAAAGAGCTCGCCGACTTAAAAGGCTCCTCCACGTAATCCTCGTAGCATTTACATCAACAATTGACTATGCTAAAAATAAAGATTACATGAAAAATAAAAGGAGTACGCAGCCTCCATTTAATAATTACAACCCCAAATATATAAATAATCATCATACATTCATATATACATCAATCACATTGATTAGGGATTTTTCCATGATCACCACCCTTTCACGTAAGTAATAAATTCACAATTTAAAACTTAGGAAGGCACAATAAAAATTCTACGTTGAATCATATTCAGAATTTTTACGTAAAATAAGATAGCCATAAATTTTCGATTCAAAATTGATTTAGTCTACGTTGATTAATTTATCATATAAAATAATCAATCTCCATTAGCCATGTAAGACAAACAATTCGTTAATACATATTGGCCATAGTATTGCAAAAATTACAAAAAATCAATTAAATGCACGAAAACACCTAAGGAT
The DNA here is from genome assembly GCA_021437785.1 of Rhodomyrtus psidioides. Lineage (NCBI taxonomy): Eukaryota > Viridiplantae > Streptophyta > Magnoliopsida > Myrtales > Myrtaceae > Rhodomyrtus > Rhodomyrtus psidioides. Next base: position 12,900,731 of record JAILYB010000004.1, on the reverse strand, counting down.
TGGCTCTGATACCACTGTTGGGATCCACGTAACACGTAGCAGAAATAAATAACAACCCATACATGTATCTCCAGAGGCGTACTTCGTGCATTTCAATCGAAAAAAATCACAAAGTCTCAAAGGGAGTAAATAGATTACCTCTCGTAGTGTGCTTGAACGGAGGTGTCGGTTCGATGTTCTTCGATCTCAGCCTCCACAAGTGTTAGGCATCTAGTTCGGACGCACCACCAATTGACGAACGGGGAGACGACTAATAACTCCACAACAATTGTGCTAGCAATATGCGGAATCAATATTCCGAACTTAGTATATTTTGCTCACTCAAGATTGTGAGAATATAGAGAGTGTTTGTGTTCTTCTCTCTAAGCTCTCAAAAATTTGCACACTCTACAAAATGTCTCTCCCCCTCAACCTCAAAACTCTTGCCATCCTTTTATAGCCAAAAATACCTTCCAATAAATTGTATTTAAAAATAGCACTAACAATTATAAATTCTATCTAAAAATAGCACTCACAAATAAATGACATTTAAAAATAGCACTAACAATAGCACTCACAATTTATAATACAAAAATGCTATTTAAAAATAGCACTAACAATTATAAATTCTATCTAATAATAGCACTCACAATTTATGATAAATAAATGCCATTTAAAAATAGCACTAACAATAGCACTCACAATTTATGATAAATAAATGTCATTTAAAAATAGCACTAACAATAGCACTCACAATTTATAATACAAAAAATGCTATTTAAAAATAGCACTAGCAATAGCACTCACAATACAAAAATGCTAAAAAAAAAGGCACTAACAAAGGTGTTAAAAATAATAACCATTATTATTATTATTACAAGAGTTAAAGAGGTTACCAAACAGTACAAATATGCATAACGTATAAATACGTATGACGTATAAATACGTAGAGCATACGTATACATCCGTGAAACCGGGGACTAATTGAAAGAAAAATGTGCAATTAAGCCCTTTTGGTAAAAATTGATTAAATTGGAGGGCAAATTGACCTAATTGCACTTTAAGACTTTAGAATCCAATGTCATAGCTTATAAAAAGTGAGAATTGAAAACTAAAAGACTCGAAAATGATTTTTTTTTTTTAGGCTCGGTTCGGGTTTATGTTTGTGAAGGAACATAGTGACCCGAGCCGAATTTTTGAGATTTAAAGTGACACACTTGAAGAGGAAATTAAAACAAAATTATCGAATATTTTTGGGTATTTTTCTGACCACGAATGGTATTTTTCTGATTTTTTGGGTATTTTTATAATTAAATAAACTCGAAAAATATTAAAAATACCGAAAAATATTTTTTGTTCAAAATTGGTTCCTAAGGCTAAACCAAGGCTTCCAAAGTTGATTTTGTGATTTTATGACCTTTTTTGATATTTTTAATTAATTTTAAAGAATAAAAATCACAATAATAAATGGTAAAAAAAATCAGGTGTCAACAGCTGCCCCTCTTTGAGAGGAATCTCGTTAGAGGTTTCTCTCAAAGATAAGGTGGCACCTGATTCCTAACCGACTCAACTGGGAAAATGAGAGAAGAAATGTTATGACATCGGATCCTTAAGCCTATTGATAAAAGCTCAAATCAATCCCCGGTTTGCTCTAACAATTTGAACATGGGCCGGAGTGAGAGAGGCTTACCTGAAGCTCACCTGTCGGATACTGCTGGTTGCGACGACTTTCAAGAAGATGCCTAGGACTCGTCATTCAGAATATCCTAGGGAGATTAAGCTCTGACCTGTATGGTAGGTCATACCATGATGGGATTCCTAACTGGTAGGAACCTAAGGAAGGCGCATCCCACGCTTTGGGATTTGCCAAGGATTTTGATCCGTATGGTGGATCAGACCTTTGTGTTGATCCTTACTGCGATATTTATCAATGAGTTGACCTTTATGGCGGTTTCTACTAATGAATTGACCCTTATGGCGGTTTCTACCATATGTGACCCTTCAGGCGGTTTCTACCATTAATGTGATCCTTCAGGCGGTTTCTACCTTGGTTTGACCCTTCAGGCGGTTTCTACCTTGAGTTGACCCTTCAGGCGGTTTCTACCTTAATTTGACCCTTCAGGCGGTTTCTACCATGAGTTGACCCTTCAGGCGGTTTCTACCATGAGTTGACCCTTCAGGCGGTTTCTACCATGGTTTGACCCTTCATGCGGTTTCTACCTTGGTTTGACCCTTCAGGCGGTTTCTACCTTAAGTTGACCCTTCAGGCGGTTTCTACCTTGGTTTGACCCTTCAGGCGGTTTCTACCTTGGTTTGACCCTTCAGGCGGTTTCTACCATGAGTTGACCCTTCAGGCGGTTTCTACCTTTGATTTGACCATTCAGGCGGTTTCTACCTTGTGTTGACCCTTCAGGCGGTATCTACCATGTGTTGACCCTTCAGGCGGTCTTGTGTTGACCCTTCAGGCGGTATCTACCTTTAGTTGACCCTTCAGGCGGTTTCTACCTTTGGTCGACCCTTCAGGCGGTTTCTACCTTTGATTGACCCTTTAGGCGGTTTCTACCTTGAGTTGACCCTTCAGGCGGTTTCTACCTTTGATTGACCCTTCAGGCGGTTTCTACCTTTGATTGACCCTTCAGGCGGTTTCTACCTTTGATTTGACCCTTCAGGCGGTTTCTACCTTGAGTTGACCCTTCAGGCGGTTTCTACCTTGGTTTGACCCTTCAGGCGGTTTCTACCTTGGTTTGACCCTTCAGGCGGTTTCTACCATGAGTTGACCCTTCAGGCGGTTTCTACCTTTGATTTGACCCTTCAGGCGGTATCTACCTTTGATTTGACCCTTCAGGCGGTATCTACCATCATTTGACCCTTCAGGCGGTATCTACCGTTGTTTTGCTTTGAAAAGGGGTCTCATGACGAGGGTTCTCCACGTCCGATGAGACTGCCTGATTTTTTAAAAGGGGTCTCTTGACGAGGGTTCTCCACGTCCGATGAGACTGCCTGATTTTTGAAAAGGGGTCCCGAGACGAGGGTTCTCCACGTCTGATAGGGCTGCTTGATTTTGAAAAAGGGTCCCGAGACGAGGGTTCTCCACGTCTATTGGGATTGCTTGATTTTTTTAAAAAAGGGGTCCTGGGACGAGGGTTCTCCACGTCATGTTAGGACTATTTGATATTTTTGAAAAGGGGTCCTAGGACGAGGGTTCTCCACGTCATGCTAGGACTTGGGTCTGTTGAGGCGACATTCTGGGAGCTGGGTTCTCCAGGTATCCTGCAGAAAGTTCAAACCTGAAAGATTTTTCTTCACCAAGAAAATGTTAATAATCTTTGGGAAGACAATAATTGTCCAATTGACAAAATTTTATGACTTAAGTTTTAGTCATGAAATGTGTATTTTGATGCTGGAGGTTATCCAAAGCATTCTTACAACATGCAAATGTGATCACAAATTCCTTGCATGGAAAATTTGGATCAACAGTTTGAAAATTCCAAAAAGAGTTTGTTCAAAACATCAATTGGAATATTTCTCGACAAGGAGGTCTTCTCACCTGTTTTGAGATAGTGGTTTTTATAGGGGATGCACTCAATTCCCTACTAACCTGTGCCTAGGTTTTAGGCTCATTCGCAGCGCATACATTTTGATCGGTCGGGAGGTCTTCCATGGGACCGTAATGTTGGGCTTGGTTATTGATCTTCAAGGGGGACCCGCCTTGGAGTCGAGGCCATTGAATAAAAATTTTCATCATCTTCTTCGAGTTTACAAGTCAAGAACCCTGCAAAATGAGAAAGAAATAGTCTTGCTCGTACTTCTTCGAGCTAAGCTATATGTTAACCCAAGTGTCTTAGTCAAAGAAGACTGTTTCAGGGTTATGATGTTGGTAGGATTGGGGACCGAAAAAGGCTTGTTTTTGGCCCAGAATTCATGAGGGGATTGACATTGGTGATCATTGCAAATTTGTCACCTATCTTTTCCATTATGCATCTTCAATTTTTGAGGCGTGCAACCGCTTTTGAGGTGTGCACAAATTTTTTAGAGAGCGTCTCTGGCTGCATTAAGAGATTGACAACTCTGTCTGTGTCTTCGCTCCGCGGCAAACATCATTTAGGGGGCAGTCTTTCTGACCTGACTCCTTTAGTGGTTTTTTTTTTCTCTTCCCAACTAGGCTTTATTGGGGATCAATCAAACAGTTTTCACGAGCATCAGCCTTGCTTTTACCAGGCACTTTGCTTTTTCTTGATGCCGTGGATTTTTCTCATTCATTTTTGAAATCCCACTTTTTCTCATCTTCATGGGATCATGTTAGACATATAGTCTAAACATGCTTTAAATATCAGTCCGGGAATTCTCTTCGTAATCCCTGAGTCTTGAATTCCTCCGTTTATGAGGTGATGATGCCTTTATCTTGGAATGTGCAATGATCACCAACGGGTTCATGAAATGGATTTGCAAGCTCAACTTGGCTGTGCAAAGGATATGGTGTGTGGGATAGAGAAATGAATGCTTCTCGTCATCCTATGGCACTTGGATTACCATATAAACAACACACAAAGATCGATGTTAGTCCGAGCAAGAAAATTTCTAACCATTTTCTCCTGATGCTGCTGGACTCACCTCCATTTTGCCCCGATGTAGGGTGGTTCTTGACAGGGTTAAGAATGAAAACCGCCGTTCAAAGGGGTTATCAACGGTTACCTGTAGTGTTTGGGGGATATGAAACGAATGCCTCCGTCGTCCCAACCCATGTAATGGCTGCGAATGGTCCCTACTTCCGTAGGTCCAGATTTTGCTGTCTGATTCGCTCCGCTTCTCTCTTAAGTGTGTATAGGACGTGTTTGGACTAGGCTTTGCCTCTCGTCTTTTGAGAAAACGTCCTTTTGAGAGTTTTGAACAACTTTTGATTGGAAAAATCTCTTTCGTTTTCCCAAAAATTTTACCCATCAAGGGGATTTTATGGTGCACCATGCACGTTCTTATTCATGTTCAGACAACCTCCTGTTTCAAAACATGAATGCCAATGAAATTTGAATTCTATGCCTTCTCTAGACATTAGATTCTGAAAGCTTTTCTTTTCTTTTTTTTATTCAACATCTTCAATGGATTGGGGAGAGGGATACTTACCTGTCCCCCACGGCTGGAGATCCCTGAAAATGCGGAAGAAACATGTTATTGTCCGTTCAGAAATTTTCAAAAAATTAGAACGATACATCTTACCCTTGGTCATGTGTTCCAATGGGTAATACATGGGATGTGAAAACCCGTTTCGCCTTGATGGCGAGCCCCTGTCAAAGACGGGAATTAGGTGTCAGTTTGCGTTCCAAAATTCCAGGCAAATTGGAACGATACAGCCTTATTCTTGCTTTGTGTTTCCATTTGAGCACAAACGCGCGGCTTGCAGAAATTGGCCATCTATATTATGGCCATGATTCCTCCGTTTGGTTGGCGGTAAATCCTTCTCAAGGATTTGCCATGGAGGAGATCCATTTGTGTTTTTGGACGCGTTCCAGCGCCGCTCTTCAGAGTTCCTTTTATTCAAGGGAAAAAGAAAATTTTATCAAAATGCATGTCAAAGCATGTGACGTAGGAGCGATACTTTTTACCATCCACTAGGTCTTATAAACAAAGAGCATCTCCTGGAATCCTGACTTCTAAGGCCAATGATTCTATTCGCCTCCATGTTAGCGCGCTCTTTTCATTTGAGGCTTTCAGCGCCAACGACTTCCTGCAAAATGAGTAAAAACTCATGTTAGGCATGTGGTCTTCGAAGACCAAATTGGAACGATACAAGGTTACCGTTCACCCAAATTCGTATCTTGGGGTTTGATTCTGATGCGGACGACTCTGTTATTGTGTCCATTGACTTTGCCAGAGGAGAAACGTCCGGCGTACAAATGATTCACTTGCCCCAGTTATGCATGGTTTTGCTGTTTGTCATCTCTGGATTCGATGACCATGGTCTGATGCGCTTTCATGGGGGATCATGAGAGTTTGCCCCCGGTTTGGCTCCTCAAAGCAAATGGGAGGAACCTGCTCCCATTGATTTTTGCAGATTTTGATCATCCATCTCGATTGTCAGAGTCCTTGATCAATTTTATCTGTCTCAAGACAGCTTGATATTCTTGGGATTCGTCATGTGGCGGTTTGGTGATTCTCTCGATCACAGTCGCCATTTGAGGTATTTGATGTTCCCTGTTTGTTATTTGAAAGCATTACATCCTGCGTCCTCTGCTCTTGATCATCATCTGAAGGTATTTGCAACGCCTACGGTTCATTTGCCCCAGCTGGGCGACGTTTGTTTTGTCATTTGAATGCATGAGCTTTTGGGTGCATTGTCTCTTTTATCACCTGAGATAAAAAAAAATGGAGAAAAACTTATCCCCAGATCTAATTAAAAATCAATTAGGAACGATACGTCCTTTTACCAAACGAGTGGCTCTGCGGCCAAATGCATTTTGCACTGAAGGGACGAATTCCACTATGCTCCACGGGTTTGGGGAATTTGCCCCTATTTTCGATAGAAATGAGCCTTATCGAGATGTATACAATACAAATAGATCCCTAATACAATCAATCTAAGGGACGAGATGGAGAGGACCTCAGCAAAATTAGTCTTATTCAAGGGAACTAAAAATGCCAAACCAATCAAAGGAATGTTGTCCGAATACTTGGAGATGCCCCAGTTCCAGTCTTCGAGATGTGACTCCAGGATCACCGATTTTTTTTAGATGGTTTTAGATATATCAGCCATCCAAAGACATGCACATGAGACAAGTGAGGATAAAACTTCTAAAAATCAAAGGATTTGGCACCTAAGGTCAAGGTTCCCACCTCGAGTTCTAGAAAGAGCAGATTCCATTGCACAACTATCGTTGCATTGGGGCTCGATCCATAGCTCAAAATGAGCGGAATTGAAAAGTGGATTACCCCGTGTTTTTCCTCACGGAGATTCCATTTTCAATCCCTTCTATTGTTTTCCTATAGACAGCGCCCGGGGTTTTAGGCACGGTTGTGTGTGTTTTCGGTGTCGTGCTAAAGCGATAAACATGCATCTTATTTTACAATCACCGCTTCAATATAAAACATACACACAATCATTCATTCCTACGCCAACCTGCATAACACAATGTTAATCACAGACTACCCCCCTTATTTCTCCAATCTGCAAAAACATATAACACCTACCATGAGCGGGCTTACCTCACCTTCAAGAGCGCCTGCATGGTTAGAAAAATCACTCAGCGTTTTAATTACGGCCTAAGTCCACTTGAGGTCTAGAACCATAGGTTCTAGAACAAACTCCCCAGCGGAGTTGCCAGCTGTCGCGACCCGTCCGGAAGCGGACGCGGCTAATGGATTACCGATCACGGGTCTTGGATCGGCGCGAGCCCTCCCAGGCCCATACCAAATCGCGGCGGGAGTATTCTTCGACGATAAGAGTCGATCGCTTTCGACCTTCAGTGTGGTCGTGGTGGCATGTGCAAATTGTGCATGCATTTGGAGTCGCCACCGGTCTTTCTTGGAGGGTAGACCGGAAACCTTACTGACCGATTGGGAGAGATCGATCAGTTCTGCGGAACCAGAGATTTTGGGTTCGGGGACTTGGTTACGCTGGTGTCATTACCAACGCCCTTTCGGTACCTAACGCGAGTGATTTTCCTGACTAAGAGTTCATGCAGGCGCAAGTTTGGGTGAGGTAAGTCTGACTTTGCACATTAACCAGTTTAACATGCTCACGTAATCATAATAAATAAATAGATGTCAATCACATAAACATCTATCCTACGTGGTGATCATGGAATTATGACTTAATGGGTCTCGAGCCAATGAGACCACATTTAATCATTTTAATATTTTAATAACGGAGAGCCGCTCTTCGCTTCTTCTTGGTTTCTTGAACTCTTCAAGAATTGGGCCCCAAAGAGCTCGCCGACTTAAAAGGCTCCTCCACGTAATCCTCGTAGCATTTACATCAACAATTGACTATGCTAAAAATAAAGATTACATGAAAAATAAAAGGAGTACGCAGCCTCCATTTAATAATTACAACCCCAAATATATAAATAATCATCATACATTCATATATACATCAATCACATTGATTAGGGATTTTTCCATGATCACCACCCTTTCACGTAAGTAATAAATTCACAATTTAAAACTTAGGAAGGCACAATAAAAATTCTACGTTGAATCATATTCAGAATTTTTACGTAAAATAAGATAGCCATAAATTTTCGATTCAAAATTGATTTAGTCTACGTTGATTAATTTATCATATAAAATAATCAATCTCCATTAGCCATGTAAGACGAACAATTCGTTAATACATATTGGCCATAGTATTGCAAAAATTACAAAAAATTAATTAAATGCACGAAAACACCTAAGGATTGGCTCTGATACCACTGTTGGGATCCACGTAACACGTAGCAGAAATAAATAACAACCCATACATGTATCTCCAGAGGCGTACTTCGTGCATTTCAATCGAAAAAAATCACAAAGTCTCAAAGGGAGTAAATAGATTACCTCTCGTAGTGTGCTTGAACGGAGGTGTCGGTTCGATGTTCTTCGATCTCAGCCTCCACAAGTGTTAGGCATCTAGTTCGGACGCACCACCAATTGACGAACGGGGAGACGACTAATAACTCCACAACAATTGTGCTAGCAATATGCGGAATCAATATTCCGAACTTAGTATATTTTGCTCACTCAAGATTGTGAGAATATAGAGAGTGTTTGTGTTCTTCTCTCTAAGCTCTCAAAAATTTGCACACTCTACAAAATGTCTCTCCCCCTCAACCTCAAAACTCTTGCCATCCTTTTATAGCCAAAAATACCTTCCAATAAATTGTATTTAAAAATAGCACTAACAATTATAAATTCTATCTAAAAATAGCACTCACAAATAAATGACATTTAAAAATAGCACTAACAATAGCACTCACAATTTATAATACAAAAATGCTATTTAAAAATAGCACTAACAATTATAAATTCTATCTAATAATAGCACTCACAATTTATGATAAATAAATGCCATTTAAAAATAGCACTAACAATAGCACTCACAATTTATGATAAATAAATGTCATTTAAAAATAGCACTAACAATAGCACTCACAATTTATAATACAAAAAATGCTATTTAAAAATAGCACTAGCAATAGCACTCACAATACAAAAATGCTAAAAAAAAAGGCACTAACAAAGGTGTTAAAAATAATAACCATTATTATTATTATTACAAGAGTTAAAGAGGTTACCAAACAGTACAAATATGCATAACGTATAAATACGTATGACGTATAAATACGTAGAGCATACGTATACATCCGTGAAACCGGGGACTAATTGAAAGAAAAATGTGCAATTAAGCCCTTTTGGTAAAAATTGATTAAATTGGAGGGCAAATTGACCTAATTGCACTTTAAGACTTTAGAATCCAATGTCATAGCTTATAAAAAGTGAGAATTGAAAACTAAAAGACTCGAAAATGATTTTTTTTTTTTTTAGGCTCGGTTCGGGTTTATGTTTGTGAAGGAACATAGTGACCCGAGCCGAATTTTTGAGATTTAAAGTGACACACTTGAAGAGGAAATTAAAACAAAATTATCGAATATTTTTGGGTATTTTTCTGACCACGAATGGTATTTTTCTGATTTTTTGGGTATTTTTATAATTAAATAAACTCGAAAAATATTAAAAATACCGAAAAATATTTTTTGTTCAAAATTGGTTCCTAAGGCTAAACCAAGGCTTCCAAAGTTGATTTTGTGATTTTATGACCTTTTTTGATATTTTTAATTAATTTTAAAGAATAAAAATCACAATAATAAATGGTAAAAAAAATCAGGTGTCAACAGTCGGCAAAATCCGTAAGTACACCTTTAGCTGCACACTTTAAACTTTCTGACAAATTATCACCGCAGACTGAGGAAGAGAAGGAGCATATGTCTCGTGTTCCATACTCTAGTGCAGTGGGTAGTATTTTGTACGCCATGGTATGCACTAGGCCTGACATTTCACAAGCTGTAAGTGTTGTTAGCCATTCCATGAAACACCCAGGTAAGACTCATTAGGAAGCTGTGAAATGGATCCTTAGATATTTGAAGGGGACAGCAGACGTTGGTATCACATACCGAAGGGACGAGAATGGGAGTGAGACCACAAGGTATGTGGACTCGGATCACGCTGGTGATATGGATGGTCGCAGATCATTAGCGGGGTACGTTTTTATGCAAGCAGGTGGTGCAGTAAGTTGGAAAGCATCTTTACAAGATCATGTTGCTTTATCTTCAACTGAGGCAGAGTACATGGCACTAACCTTTGTGGCAAATGAGGCGATATGGCTGAAAGGTTTGCTCTTGGACCTTGGACTGAATCAGAAAAGCGTCACTATACATTGTGACAACCAAGGTGCGATACATCTAGCTTATAATCCGATATATCACGAGCGAACAAAGCATATCGATATCAGGTACCATTTCATCCGAGATGTCATAACGAAGGGCGAGATTGCTATTATGAAAATAGCAACAGCAGAAAATCTAGCAGACATGATGACGAAGCCGGTTCCTTTGGCAAAGCTCGAGCTCTGTTTGAGCTCGATTGGCGTCTGTAGAGCATAAGTGCCCATCGGGGCGCTGGGAGAGTTAACATGAATACTATAGCTTGGTTACAAACATCGAGCCAAGGTGGAGAATTGTTAAAATTGTGTCTCGAGTTTGAGCCCATATACGAAGACTCGGGAGTTAGGCACGAGTTAGGCATTGACTCGGGAGTTAGGCATTGACTCGGGAGTTAGGCACGAGTTAGGCATTGAGGCATTGACTCGGGAGTTAGGCACGAGTTAGGCATTGACTCGGGAGTTAGGCACAAGTTTGGCACAAGTTGGCATGCTTCCTCTTCCATTCGGCTATATAAGGAGAAGAAGAACCGAAGACAAAGCAAGCGAACAAGAGAGAGCTCAAGAGTTAGAAGAGAGCTCGGAAAGACTTGTTCGCCGCGTCGAGTCTATTTGAGTTATTAAACACCGTGGGTATCGGGTGTATAATCTAGGGTTGGGAAACACTTGAGCGTGAGGGATTGTAATTCTCCGATTTGCTAGTGAATTATTTGTTGGCTCTCCCCGTGGACGTAGGTTCCGACATTCGGACCGAACCACGTAAATCTCGTGTCCTTTATTATTTCGTTTTATTTCTCTGTCGACTTTCTACGGCTCCCGACATTAATTGCAAACGCTCGTCGATCCTATTCCGCTGCGACACCGATCTAGTGTCCTATTTTCACAACAATTTTGATGCTTTATTTTTAAAGTAACAAGTGAGTGAAACACAACAATATTGGTAAAACTTGCTTCTTATATCCTTAAGTAATAACTGCTTAAACGATCCTGATATGACAACATATGCCAAATTATATCCAAAGCGTCTCCTTAGTCCCTAGTTTCAGCTTGGTTTGCGATTCCTAAATCTTCAAACTATATGCTAGATCAACTTGTCTAACATCTGTCTATAAATGTGGTCTATGGCACAATCACTTTCCAAAATCGTGTTCTGCATGATAGGATCCATAATTGCTTAAAATAATACAAGTTGAGACAGTCAAAACTGAACAAAAACAGATCCACAAAATTAATAATTTAGGTATGTCGCGACCCGTCCGGAAGCGGACGCGGCTAATGGATTACCGATCGCGGGTCTTGGATCGGCACGGGCCCTCCCAAGCCCATACCAAATCGCGACGGGAGTATTTTTCAAAGGATTCGACGATAAGAGTCGATCGCGTTCGACCTTCAATGTGGTCGTGGTGGCATGTACAAATTGTGCATGCATTTGGAGTCGCCACCGGTCTTTCTTGGAGGGTAGACCGGAAACCTTACTGACCGATTGGGAGAGGTCGATCAGTTCTGCGGAACCAGAGATTTTGGGTTCGGGGACTTGGTTACGTCGGTGTCATTACCAACGCCCTTTCGGTACCTAACGCGAGTGATTTTCCTAGCTAAGAGTTCATGCGGGTGCAATTTTAGGTGAGGTAGGCTAGATTCAGGGATTCATGCAGATTGAAAGACTATTCCTATCAATCACAATCAATTTAAATGAAAGCGCAAACAAGTGCATAAATAAATCTCATCGATGCACATCAATTCAAGTCAATGGCTTCCTAGCATAGCCATAAAGGCTTAGAGAAGGTGTGATTTCGGACCGGGGTAAAATGGGAAGATTGGGAGGCGATTTAGCCCGAAGGGCAAAATTGTCCATTTTTTGGAAGACTGGGATACTGAATTACCCAAAATATTCCATGGCCAGTTGATTGTGGCCATTTCCCATTTTTGAGAATTTTTTGGAATTTCTTGATTTTTCTTCAATTTTTGGAGGACGATTCGCCCAAAGGGCGAAATCGTCATTTTGAGAAAGGTCGGGGTTCAAAACACCCGGGATGAGCCTTGGCCAGTTGATTGTGGCCATTCCTTATTTTTTTTGGGATTTTCCTGAATTTTTTAGAATTTTTTTGGAAGACGGTTTGCCGGAAGGGCAAAACCATCATTTCGGAAAAGATCGGGGGTCGAAAGACCCGGAACAGGTCGTGGCCAGTTGGATGTGGCCATTTCCTATTTTCTTGAATTTTTTAGAATTTTTCTGAATTTTCCGATTTTTTTTGAATTTTTTTTATGATTTTCCATTTTTTTGGGGATTTTTCTAATAATAATTTTTTTTTAAAATTTTTTTTAAATTTCGAAAATAGTGATCTGATTTGGACCCCTAAACCCAACTCCTTTCATAACCACATGCCAATCAAAAGCCCAAATAAAACCTAAAATGAGAAAGGCCCATTCTTTTATCAAGATCAACTTGACTTAATTTAGGCATGGCCCAATTTCTTTCAATTCTTTCCATTAGAGGCCCAAACCGAAAATTCCATTACCTAGCCCAATCTTGAAAGAAACCCACATGACAACACCAAAAAAATGCCGTGCCCCCCCCCTTTAGCTGCCCTCAGCTTTTCATTTTTTTTATTATTTCATGGATTTGTCATTTGCATCATCTTCTTCACGCAACAACACAGAAGCCTACCGAAATACCCATTCACGCTCGCACGCATCAAATACCTTGACCGCTGATTTTTGTTCGTTTTCTTCCTCGGCTTTCCAACTCCGAGCACGCAACAACTATTAATGAAGATCGGGAAGCTTACCAGAGTGGCCTCTAACCATGGGCTGCAATTTGGCGATGACCGTCGTGCCGTTGACAAGCCTGAGCGAAAAAAGCTCGAGCGAGCTCGCATTACCACCACATTCAGCTACGGAGATGGTGTCTACGGCGACGAGTTAAGCTTCCGCGGTGGTCTTGAGCTGCATCCTGACGAAAACTCCATCTAGCTTTCGATCCTGCACATATTCGGACCACTCGCTCGAGCTACGGGGTGATGGGAGGTTCTCGGTCTTCGTAGGCCTTGCAGCTCCAGATCTGCGACTGGAGGGGTGGCTCACGGATCTCCGGCTCGGTCACAGCGGCAAATCGAAAGGAAGTATCAACCGCCCGCGGCTCGAGCAAGGGTTGGGGACTACTTTATCTGGTGTAGGGAGCTTCTCCAGAAATGCCACAGCGGCGACGACCATTTCTTTTTCTTAGGGAAGCCATCATCTCGCTCATTAGAGAAGCTCTCCCCCCTTTTTTTTTTATATTCATGAATGATACGCCCACCAATTTGCTTAGCCGCATGGTACTCTCTCTCCCCTCATTTTTTTATTCTCTACCCACTCCCCCTCTTTTCCTCTTTTTTTATCTTGTCTGCCATCCTCTGGCACTTCTTCTTTTGGTTCTTTTTTTTTTTATTACCTAATGCTCTCCCCTTTTTAATCACTCACCGTTGTCTCCTCTTTTACGTTCTTCTTTATTCCTAATGTCTTCCCATTGAGAAAGTAGAGATTTGGCCATCGTGGGGAGCCCTACCTCCGTTTGTTCATGATTTTCAGGAGATGGGTGGCAAATGAGAATGGTCTGTAGGATTCGAAATGCAACGCTAATTTGGAACTCCTAATAATAATAATAATAATAATAATAATAATAATCAGTACACAATTGAACCAAATTGAAATGTATGTAGTCAATTTTGAATGTCAAGACTCCAAAAAATACAAAAATTGAAATTAAGAGACTCAAATGGCTTTTTTTTTAGGCTCGGTTCGGGTTTAGGTTTGTGAAGGAACCTAGTGACCCGAGCCGAATTTTCGAGATTTAAAGTGACAAGCTTGAAGAGGGAATTAAAACCAAATTATTAAATATTTTTTTTGTATTTTTCTGACCACGAATGGTATTTTTCTGATTTTTTTTGGGTATTTTAATAATTAAATAAATTTAAAAAAATTATTAAAAATTATGAAAAATATTTTTTGTTCAAAATTGGTTCCTAAGGCTAAGCCAAGGCTTCCAAAGTTGATTTTGTGATTTTATGACCTTTTTTTGATATTTTTAATTTAATTTTAAAGAATAAAAATCACAATAATAAATGGTAAAAAATCAGGTGTCAACAAGGTAGTAACAGCCAGTTATTTGAAAATGTGCCTTCACTTGGTACTCATAAGGCCAAGAAAAGCATCAAATGCATATTCATGAGGATGAAGATATGCAACAGAAGATTTAACTAGATATGTGAAAAATGAGTTAACACCAATCCGCTGCAATCGTGACTATAGTAAACATGCTTCAAATTCCACGAGAGCACCTTAAAGCAAGTCTTAGACAACTATGACAAGAAAAGAACTGGTATCTTCACCAGATCCGATGACTAAACAGAAAGTTGCACCAGAAGATATGGTTTAAAAGAAATTAATACATAAGAGGCTCTTACGAGTAATTGAGAGCTTCCAAGGCCCCAAGCAGTGTCAATATACAATTGTCTCCCCAGGACATTGACTTGAACTCTGATGTATAAGCTGAGTATTGTCATTGCCCAAACTGAGACCAACATTCTTGTGAAACCTGAAGGGAACAATTAACAAGCTGAGTATAAGCTGATCGCATTATTTAAATACCCTAATAGACTAATTGACTAATCCTAGGCGCAATTAGCGCCCTAACCAAGGATTAGGATCAACTCACAATCTAGCCAGCGCGGGCGGTCTCAATGGTGAATGCACGGGCGGCGACAACGTACGGCGACGACGATGGCACCGGCGGTTCTTGGCGAACTCACGGTTTCCTTGACCTAACGAGTGACAACTTAGCCCGGCAGCAGCTGGGACACGTCGTGGAGGTCCGGCTAGGGCTGACGGACGACGGGGGAGCTCCGGCGAGCAGCGGCCGGCTGAAAACAGAGCTGGTCAGAGGCGAAACAGAGGAAACCGGGGCTGTTTTGGGGTGTTTCTTGGCCACAAGGCTGAGGCAAGGCCGGCAAAAGTTAGAAGGCTCACCAAGGGTTCGAGGGTAGCCTTCGGGACCGGTGAGGGGCGGCGGAAGGAGGCCGGAGGCGACGCGGCAGCGGCGGGACAGAACCGGCCGTAACAGGGCAGGTTCTCGAGTAAAACAGGGGAGATCTGGTCGGAGATCTGGTCCTAGGGACGGCGACGGGTCGAGGGTGGTCGTTGGGAACGATCGGCGAGCGGCGAGGGTGGCAAAACTAGCCGGAACAGAGCGGTTCCGAGCCAAACCCCCAAAACAGGGGACCAGGGATCTGGGGCTATTCCGGCGGCTCTGGAGCTCATCGGGCGGTGGGCTCAGTCGAGACGGTGGTGAGGAGGCTAGGGGACGTCGGCGACGTGGCTGGAGGCGGAGGCGGCAACGCGACGAGGCCGGAAGAGGAGTGAGAGGCTCTCGGGACAGGGGGTTGAAAAACAAGGCAGTGGGTCTCCGCGGTGGCTGCGACGGCTTGCGACGACCGACGACGGCTTGGGAGGTTGGTAGGAAGACGGCGAGGTGGTGGGTTGTCGTCGGGAGAGGCTGTGGGCGGCGGAGTCGCGCGAGAAGCCCACCGAACCCGAAACAGGGCTGGGCGTCGCGCGGCTGGTTTTGCGATGGTCCGGCGGCTCCCGGCGGTCGGGACGGCGGCGACGGAGCGGCAGCGAGGCGATGGTGGTGGGGTTCGGGCTGTCCTCGCACAAAAACGAGGGAGGAAGAGAAGGTGGCTCGGAATTAAGTTCGAGTGCAAGGATTAGAATCATAATTCGCAACGACTAAGAATTTCGAAACCTAATCTAAACTGACTGACGTTTCGAAATTCGACCAATTATCGTCTTTTCAGTCCTTACGATCCAAAATATTTGTCAAATTAAAATTCAATTTATTGAATTCAGAGATTTTACAAGAGTCGAATTTCCAGAGCGTCACACTACCTCTCCTCGCACCAAAATGGCCAATGCCCAAAAGCACTAGTCGGCGATAGGGCTAGGCCTTCGACTTGATCCCCAGAGTCAAATTTTACTGGAATATTGAATCTCTAAGCATCAATTAACGTCATAAATTTCTATAAATATAAATCGGGCAAAACCACATCGTTTTTGTGGATCAGATTCAAGTAAGAATTTTTCTTATTCGAATGAACATAAGACCTACACGATAACCCTTCCAAAAGTTACTTTTTGCCCCAGAAGTCAATCTGAAGCACAAATCTATTTGGTAGAAAAACTTCTATAGTGTAAATCCGTTTGGTAAAAAATTTTACTTATGGTAAAAATTTTCACTTATGAAGTGAAAAATCATTTATGAAGTTATTTTTGGCCAAGTTTAAGAAGTAAAAAATTTTAACTTATAGACTCAAGAATCACTTTTTGGAACACACCCGACCTCCGTCGTCAGCCGTCGACCACCGCCATCTCCCACGGACCAACGACCGCCACCACCGCTGTGGCCGCCCCCTAACCACCGCCAATCACGAACGCCTCGACTGCCGCTCGCCGCATGAACGTCGCCGCTGCTATCGTTCGCCAACCACCGCTGCTGCCACTTGATGATCGCCGCTCGCGCGATCGCCACCGCCGCCGATCGCCAACCACTGCCGACCCCCCACCACTGCCCACCAACTGTCGTCGCTCCTCACCGATCGCCGTCGTCGCTTGTCGACAGCCGCCAAAGATTTTGTTAATAGTGTTTCAAAGGTAAAAATTTTCAACAGTTACCAAACGAATTTCTCTGATAAAAAATAATTTATGAAGAATAAGTAAAAAAATCAACTTCTGCTTTTGAGGAGAAGTGGAGAAATCAACTTCTGATAAAAAATTAATTTTTGGTAAAGAAGTGTTACTGTGCGCACCCTCAAAAGCGACCACCACCTTCACATCTCTCCGCTCATGTTCCGGAGCGAAAAGCTTTTTAAACCCCTAAATTTCAAATCCTTGCACGCTCCGAACTCTCCATGCATCAATTTTGTTGGAGTTGGCGAATATTTCGGGAACCCTTGTTTTTCACACCAAGTACGTCCACGTGAGCTTAAGGAAACAAAAGTATGATCCAACGACATATGATCCCTGCGCATGGAATGCTGGGGTTCGAGGACAGCGCCTTAGATACCGGGGTCCCGCTGACCGATTAACAGGCGGGGCTTCCATTGCCCGGCGAGCGGATGGTTGGCCCGCTCGTCGGTGAGGGGGCGAGGTTCGGGGGCAGCACCTCCGAAATAAGAACGGATTTGAAGTTTTATTTAAGTTGGTCCATTTGTTGCGGGATCAAAGGGGTTTCGGGTATGCTTAGGTTTTGAAGCCATCTAGTGCATTTATATTATGCTCGTTTTTTGACATATAATTATCACGAGTTTTGCAGCTGTAAATCAGAATATAGTGAAATCTCTTTGTAGGATGTAGCCTTATTCTATGGTGAATCTGGATAAACCGTGCGACGACTATTTTTCTTTTATTATCTGTGTGTTCATCCCGAATCGATTTGCGATATATCCCTTCATATTGGCCCCCTTCGGACGACGAGGAAGCTCCATATTCTTCCACAAGCTCCGCCACTTCCCTCTAGGAATGTCTCACGGTCTCGGCAGCGGCGCTTCGCTCGACGAGGACATGGAGGCTCTGAGCCTGGCCGTGTTCTCACCAGCACCGACGCGGACTCTGCCGTTGCCCATTCCGACAACCTCGATTCGGCCACACCAGATTCCGACAACGATGACAACAACGATCTTGTGTTCGTGAGGAGGTTGCAGGAGCGGTCCTCGGCGGGACTTGGCAAATCCCCGGACGCTGAAGCCCCTGGCGTCTATCCATCCGACTGCGGCAACGTCCATCGAGGACAAGGACGACTTCGAGACGCTCCGCTCTATTTAGAGCCGGTTCTTCGCGCGCTTATGATCATAATAAGCGCCATATCTTGCCAAGAGAATTTGGGCGCGCTTCCCTCTCTGGGTAGAATGATGCCCGGGATCCCCTACCTTACTTTTTGTAAGGTAGGGGATCCCCATTCCCCACCCTTCATTTAGGTGGGGCCCCCTTCACCCCACCTCACAAAAAGTAAGGTAGGGGATCTCCTTCCCTTTGAAGATGACGAATCGATACGAACTGATGAGTTTTTCTTCCGTAAAGCCAATGTGTTAGGCGAGTCTGACTGCTTATCAGTGCACAATGTAGTCGCGGTCCATGTCCTACATTGGGTTTACACATGACGCAAATTGGGCAATTTTAGATGAAGTACGTAGATCAAAAGTAGTTTTTGAGTCTTCAACATTGACCGTATCATGCGGCAAATGGAATATGTTCGCTACTCTGCCTACTCGAATTTCATGTACAAATCAGTATGCTCGATTCCATACTCTGCAGAAAACTTAAAGTTTGCTGTTCTTGCATTCTGTCGTTCCTCCCTCTTTCCTCGTGTTTTCGTTCTCATTTCCGTAATCCATGCTTGAAGAAAATATCTGTGTGCTTATGCTCCTCGCCTTAAAGTTTAATATTATGAAAACTGAACGTTTGAAGTACAATGATCCTCTTCCGAACAAAAAAAATAAAAAAACTTTCGTACTCAACCAAATTAAAATTACTCGAAATTTAGTCGCCTAAGTGGGTAGGTTAGGCGAGGCAACTAAATTTCGACTCACTCAACTAAATTCATATAACCAGACCACACATTCAACGTACCCAAGACTCAGAGTCAACTAATCAAGCAACAGATCGTCAAATCCTCCTTGTTTCCAAGCTCGTGCAAGGCTATCTTCAGTTTTTGGATACCCATTTTCAAAATACCGTACCGCGGCCAATCAAGCGACAAATTAGCAAGCAAGCAGAAGAGTTAGAAGCTTCACCTGCCTCATAATCGAAACCGAGCGAAGACGAAGCTAATTTGCTGTCGAACGTAGCTCAAATCCTTCTTCCCTTAATCGCACCGCCAAGAGTGAGAAAGAGAAAATGAGCGGCGTCTGGGGTTGTCGGGGGTGATGTTGTGCTGACGCTCAATTTCCGGGACAAATTCAATGGGATTCAAAACTCAAGCTAACGTCCAAAACCCACAACCTGAAGCGAGTCGTGTACAGGTCTTGAAGCAATGGCACTCAACTAACTCACCCTCTCTTTCTTCGGTTAAAATGATGCTATGGTCATTAACAATAATACCTACTTAAGAGATAATGGGCACTGTCATCGTGAACTGAAGCTCTTTCTCGGGTATTGTACCGGGACGGTAATTATCAGGTTTGTAGATTCTCTGTGGATGCTTTGGTCAGCGACAATACCCGAGCAGAGATGCAGATTAGTAAAAGGGGCACCGAACGAATGCATCCGGTGAGACGAATTCTCCGTTTGGAATCCCATCCATCTTGCTTGGATCAATCACCGCCGGATGTATGATCGATAATCTTAGTCGTTTGAGGCTGGAAATTACACCAACTTTTCACGAAAGTCAACATTTCCAATTGTTGTATATTCAACGTCAGTTTTTTTTTTCTTTTTTCTTTTCTTTTTCATTTCTTGGGAAATTGGTTTCGATTTTAGCGGAAGATAATAACGGGGCTATCACTCCTGAAGATCAAAAGCAAGAAGAAGAGAAGATGATGGATCATATTGATGAAGGTTGGTGAGAAATTGGCAAAATGTCTTTCTTTTATGGGTATCTACTAAAGGACTCGCTCGCTGGTTGTTCTTCCCATTTGTGTTGAGTGAGTCTAGCGATGTGTTTAATTCCTATGAACTGCAGCAGGTAATTCGCGCTTTTCGTCTATGGTAGGGATTCGTGATTTTGATTGCCAAAGTAGTCCTTTCACACACACACACACACAAAATGCACGCTACAACATATTTCATGCACCTATTATGCGCACCTGTTCGGATCCCCCAAATGTTAGGGCTACCATCACGTCTATCGAGCTGTCCATTTCCGATTGGACGGTTCACATCAATTTTTGTGGGGGGAAAAAATTTTGGGCGGGAAATTCTGAGAAGGGAAAAATTTTAGATCACGTCAAATCTTGACCATCGGATGAGAAATGGATGGCTCGATGGACGTTTATGTCACCCCTTATATGGATCCCCAGGGGATCCATCTCTGCTAAGCACGAATCTGGTTCTTCCAATGTTAGTAATAGCATTTTTACGGTCTTAGTTGTTACTTTGAGAATATTTTTTTTCCCATTTTGCGTTGTGTCTTAGAGATGACTATCCTCAATCTGGGTTGCTACTTGAATACAGTGCTCAGTTAATTCAAATGCTCGGCATGTTGTAGCTGCGGCCAAAAGATTCTGGTGCTGTTCCTTGCTCTACTTTGTTGTCCATGCGTTTCTTCATGTGGAACCCACCCGTCTCCCTCAAAAAACAGAAGGGAAGAAGAAGAAAAGAGAATCCCGTTATGGAATAAGAAGCACGAAATTGTTAACTGATAGATCACTCTTTAAGCGACATGCATTGCATTCTTCTTTTCTGCTTTTCATATGTGATTCTGATTTCTAAAATTAATCAAAGACTATCAGATGGTTAATGAGGATGGCCTACTGCAGGCTGTGGAAGCCAGGAGATAGCTACAAACTCACATCCAGTCCATGCTAACCTAAAAGGTACTGTTTCGAGGTTCTTTCATCTTTATGTTTAAATTGTTTATAATGTCGATCTTGTTCTTTTAGGTTAGGTAAAGAATAGCTGTTCCGGAAGAAGATGATGTATCGGATGTGAATGAAAGAAGACGCCTAGACGACATGCGAATGTTGTTTTCATTTGGCCATGTTGGTAGGTTGATTTTGATTGCCTTTCTCACTCTTTGATTAAGTTTTTGTCCCCAAAACAGGGGACCGGGGAGCTCGTCGGGCTGTTCGCGGCGGCTCTGGAGCTCGTCGGGCGGTGGGGCTCAGTCGAGACAGTGGTGAGGAGGCCAGGGGACGTCGGCGACGCGGCTGGAGGCGGTGGCGGCGACGCGACGAGGCCGGAAGAGGAGTGAGAGGCTCTCGGGTCAGGGGGCTGAAAAACAGGGCAGTGGGTCTCCGCGGTGGCTCCGACGGCTTACGACGACCGACGACGGCTTGGGAGGTTGGCAGGAGGACGGCGAGGTGGTGGATTGTCGTCGGGAGAGGCTGTGGGCGGCGGAGTCGCGCGAGCAGCCCACCGAACCCGATACAGGGCAGGGCGTCGCGCGGCTGGTTTTGCGACGGTCCGGCGGCTCCCGGCGGTCGGGACGGCGGCGACGGAGCGGCAGCGAGGCGGCGAGGCGATGGTGGTGGGGTTCGGGCTGTCGTCGCACAAAAACGAGGGAGGAAGAGGAGGTGGCTCGGCCGGGGGGGTGCTCTCCAAAATGAGAAAAGGGGGAGGGAGGGAGCAGAGAGAGAGAGAACGTGAGAGAGAGTGGTGAGCAGGAGAGAGAGAGAGAGTAATGAGATGCCGGAGGATTTGACCAAGGGTGAGGCCGACCACTTAAGGGTTTTGAATTATTTTGTCCTTTTGTGAATTATTGGAGGGCAAAGTGGTAATTCGATAAATCGAAACTAAACGAAATTTGGTACATTGGATGAAGGGAAGTTTTAGTATTTTCACGTACCAGGCTCTGTCGGAATTAAGCTCGAGTGCAAGGATTAGAATCATAATTTGCAACGACTAAGAATTTGGAAACCTAATCTAAATCGACTGACGTTTCGAAATTCATCCAATTATCGTATTTTCAGTCCTTCCTATCTAAAATATTTCACAAACTAAAATTCAATTTATTGAATTCAGAGATTTTACAAAAGTCGAATTTCCAGAGCGTCACACTAACTCTCTTCGCACCAAAATGGCCAATGCCCAAAAGCACTAGTCGGCGATAGGGCTAGGCCTTCGACTTGATCCCCTTAATCAAATTTTACCGGAATCTTGAATCTCTAAGCATCAAATAACATCATAAATTTCTATAAATATAAATCGGGCAAAACCATATCGTTTTTGTGGATCAGATTCAAGTAAGAATTTTTCTTATTCGAATGAACATAAGGCCTACACGATAACACTACCAAGAGTTACTTTCCGTCCCAGAAGTCAATCTGAAGCACAAATCTGTTTTGTAGAAAAACTTATATATTATAAATCTGTTTGGTAAAAAAATTTACTTATGGTAAAATTTTTTACTTCTGAAGTGAAAAATCATTTATGAAGCTATTTTTGGCCAAGTTTGAGAAGTAAAAAATTTTTACTTCCTGACTCAAGAATCACTTTTTGGACCGCACCTGACCTTCGTCCTCGGCCGTCGACCGCTGCCACCTCCCACAGACCGATGACCGCCACCACCGCCGTGGCCGCCCCCTAACCACCGCCAATCACGAACGCCTCGACTGCCGCTCACCGCAGAACATCGCCGCTGCTACCGTTCGCCAACCACCGCTGTCGCCACTTGATGATCGCCGCTCGCGCGATCGCCGCCGCTCGGGCGGTTGCCACCGCCCGCCGACCACCAACCACCGACCGCCCACTGTCGTCGCTCCTCACCAAAATAACAACGAATTTGAACTTTTATTTAAGTTGGTTCGTTTGTTGCGGGATCAAAGGGGCTTCGGGTAGGCTTAGGTTTTGAACCCATTTAGTGCATTTATATTATGCTCGTTTTTTGACATATAATTATCACGAGTTGTGCGGCTGTAAATCAGAATATAGTGAAATCTCTTTGTAGGATGTACCCTTATTCTAGGGTGAATCTAGGTAAACCGTGCGTCGTCTATTTTTCTTTTATTATTTGTGTGTTCATCCTGAATCTATTTGCGATATATCCCTTCATATAGGCCCCTTCGGACGATGAGGAAGCTCCATATTCTTCCACAAGTTCTGCCACTTCCCTCTAGGAATGTCTCACGGTCTCGGTAGCGGCGCTTCGCTCGACGAGGACATGGAGGCTCTGAGCCAGCCCGTGTTCTCACCAGCACCGATGCGGACGCTGCCGTTGCCCATTCCGACGGCCTCGATTCGGCCACGCCAGATTCCAACAACGATGATGACAACGATCTCGTGTTCGTGAGGAGGTTGTAGGAGCGGTCCTCGGCGGGACTTGGCGTCTATCCATCCGGCTGCGGCAACGCCCAACGAGGACGAGGACGACTTCGAGACGCTCCGCTCGATTTAGAGCCGGTTCTTGGCGCGCTTATGATCATAATAAGCGCCATGTCCTGCAAAGAGAATTTGGGCGCACTTTCCTCTCTGGGTAGAATGATGCCCCTGATCCCCTGGGGGATCCCCACCCTTCATTTAGGTGGGGCCCCCTTCACCCCACCTCACAAAAAGTAAGGTAGGGATCTCCTTCCCTTTGAAGATGACGAATTGATACGAACTGATGAGTTTTTCTTCCGTAAAGCCAATGTGTTAGGCGAGTTATGTAGTCGCGGTCCATGTCCTACATTGGGTTTACACATGACGCAAATTGGGCAATTTTAGATGAAGTACGTAGATCAAAAGTAGTTTTTGAGTCTTCAACATTGACCGTATCATGCGGCAAATGGAATATGTTCGCTACTCTGCCTACACGAATTGCATGTACAAATCAGTATGCTCGATTCCATACTCTGCAGAAAACTTCAAGTTTGCTGTTCTTGCATTCTGTCGTTCCTCCCTCTTTCCTCGTGTTTTCGTTCTCATTTCCGTAATCCATGCTTGAAGAAAATATCTGTGTGCTTATGCTCCTCGCCTTAAAGTTTAATATTATGAAAACTGAACGTTTGAAGTACAATGATCCTCTTCCGAACAAAAAAAAAAAAAAACTTTCGCACTCAACCAAATTAAAATATGAAACAACAACGGATTTGAGTTTTTATTTAAGGGGTTTCGAGTAAGCTTAGGTTTTGAGTTCATATAGTGCATATATGTTATGCTCGTTTTTGACTGATAATTATCACGATTAGAATATAGTGAAATCTCTTTACATGATGTAGCCCTTTTCTAAGGTGAACGTGGATAAACCGCGCGTCGTCTATTTTTCTTCTATTATCTGTGTGTTTGTTCTGAATCGGTTTACGATACATCCCTTCAAATCGCCCCCCTACGGACGACGATGAAGCTCCATATTCTTCCACAAGCTCTGCCACTTCCCTCTAGGAATGTCTCACGGTCTCGGCAGCGGCGCTTCACTCGACGAGGAAAATCAAGACAGGAAAATCTATCCATACAGGAAAATCTCTTTGCAGGAAAAACTTTCGTACTTAACCAAATTAAAATGTTCAAAATACAAGAACAAAAAAAAAATGCTAATCAAACGAAGAACATGGTTTGACCATGGTTTTGCTCACTAGTTTCCTGATATTTAGTATTTGGTGCGTCATTTTTTTCATTTTTTATACCATTTCCGTTTGTCCATTAAAGTGGGTGTATGAGATTCAAACTGTGGATCGAACTTGGAGGACTCTTGCGCGTTAGTGTTTAGCTGAGCTCTGCGCAACAATCGATCAAATCGAAAAGCAGTAGTTTGACCGATTTTATGAATAATTTAAGGATGTATTTAATTGGGACACATGGGGGCGGCGGCGGCCAGGCGACGAAGGCGGCAGGCGGCAGGCGGGTGGGCTTCACGAAAGCTATCTCGGACATCATCAAACTACTAGCCTCAAAAGTACTTGCACTTTGAAGAGTTACATATTAATTGCCTTAACTTTGACATCACCGTGACAATAACTCTCGAAATTTTGAAAAGTTACAGATTACTCGTCTATGTTTTGATTTTTTTTTCTTCGGGTCATTTTCGTCTAGATAATGTTAACTGTTAAGTGTGTCCTATCTGTTTTTTTTTTTTATAAAATTAATGTAATCTCTATTGAATTTTGCTTGAGTCCTCCTCAACCGAGTGTTTTCTTCAATTTTTTTTTTTGACTTTGTTAATCAGTGTGTTGAGGGTATTGATAGGGGATTCTTAAGTGGATCTCGGTCTTAATCCGATCCGTGTTTTGTTCAATTTCCAAACCAAACTCTCGATTCATAATCCATCACTCATAACATAACATCGAGTCTCAAAACCACACTTTATTTACTTCACAAAAGCCCTCATTTGTCTCATAATTGTCGTTACATAGCTCGGTTTACTCACTAATTAACAGATAGGAAATTCGGAGGCATTACATAAAGCCTACGTCTCTTAGGTTTCTAGACTAGCTACACTCATCGGCGTTTGATTGATCCACTCGTTTACTCGAAATTTAGTCGCCTATGTGGGCAGGTTAGGCGAGACGACTAAATTTCGACTCACTCAACTAAATTCATATAACCAGACCACACATTCAACGTACCCAATTAAGAGATAATGGGCATTGTCAATCGTGAACTGAATCTCTTTCTCGGGTATTGTACCAGGACGGGAATTATCAGGTTTGTAGATTCTCTGTGGATGCTTTGGTCAGTGACAATACCCGAGCAGAGATGCAGATAAGTAAAAGAGGCACCGGACGAATGCATCCGGGGAGACGAATTCTCCGTTTGGAATCCCATCCATCTTGCTTGGATCAATCACCGCCGGATGTATGATCGATAATCTTACTCGTTTGAGGCTGGAAATTACACCAACTTTTCACGAAAGTCAACATTTCCAAATTATCGATGCCAAGCCAAAGTTTTCCAGTCTCAAGACCGCTGGATTCCCCACGGTCGCCCACCGGCATCGATGAAATACTGCTTGGGAGCCAAAGTATTTCAATTTTATTACATTCTTGTATATTCAATGTGATAGATGTTTAGGAAGACAACCGGTCGTCGCAGCCCGAATCAGCCGGTGGAGACTGACTACATATGTTCTCTGCTCATCATTTTATTTTCCAATCTTTTCTGTTGCGAATCACGGGTTGAGCGTCAGTTTTTTTTTTTTTCATTTCTTAGGAACTTGGTTTCAATTTTAGCAGAAGAAAATAACGGGGCTATCACTCCTGAAGATCAAAAGAAAGAAGAAGAGAAGATGATGGATCATATTGATGAAGGTTAGCGAGAAATTGGCAAAATGTCTTTCTTTTATGCGTATCTACTAAACTAAAAAATTCGCCCGCTGGTTGCTCTTCCCTTTCATGTTGAGTGAGTCTGGCGATGTGTTTAATTCCTATGAACTGCAGCAGGTAATGCGCGCTTTTCGTCTATGGTTGGAATTCGTGATTTTGATTGCCAAAGTAGTCCCTTCACACACACACACACACACACAAAATGCTCGCTACAACATATTTCATGTACCTATTATGCGTACCTGTTCGGATCCCCCAAATATTAGGGGTATCATCACGTCTATCGAGCCGTTCATTTCCCATCGGACGGTCCACATCAATTTTTGTGGGGGAAAATTTTGGGCGGAAAATTCCGAGGAGGGAAAAATTTTAAATCACGTCAAATCTTGACCGTCGGATGAGAAATGGACGGCTCGATGGACGTTTATGTCACCCCTAACAAGGATCCCAGGGGATCCATTTCCGCTAAGCACGAATCTGGTTCTTCCAATGTTAGTAGTAGCATTTTTACGGTCTTAGTTGTTACTTTGAGAATATTTTTTTCCCCTTTTGCGTTGTGTCTTAGAGATGACGGTCCTCAATCAGGGTTGCTACTTGAATACAGTGCTTCGTTAATTCAGATGCTCGGCATGTTGTAGCTGCTGCCAAAAGATTCTGGAGCTGTTCCTTGCTCTGCTTTGTTGTCCATGCGTTTCTTCATGTGCAACCCACCTGTCTCCCTCAAAAAACAGAAGGGAAGAAGAAGAAAAGAGAATCGTGTTATGGAAGAAGATGCACGAAATTGTTAACTGATAGATCATTCTTTAAGCGACATGCAATGCATTCTTCTTTTTTGCTTTCCATATATGATTCTGATTTCTAAAATTAATCAAAGACTATCAGATGGTTAACGAGGATGGCCTACTGTAGGCTGTGGAAGCCAGGAGATAGCTACAAACTCTCATCCAGTCCAGGTCAAGCTAAAAAAAAATACTATTTCGAGGTTCTTTCGTCTTTATGTTTAAATTGTTTATAATGTTGATCTTGCTCTTTAGGTTAGGTAAAGAATAGTTGTTCCGGAGGAAGATGACGTATCGGATGTGAATGAAAGAAGATGCCGGGACGACATGAGAATGTTGTTTTCATTTGGCCATTTTGGCAGGTTGATTTTGATTGCCTTTCTCACTCTTTGATTAAGTTTTTGTACCTCATTTGAATTCGACATTTATAAATGTTTGTTCTCATTTGCTGGTTTGGTTGTAATGCTGCAAGAACTCACTGCGTCTCCTGCTTCTGATGAGTTCTGTTGTCATGGGTCTTTGATCGATTCTGTTAGGCTCGTTAATGGCTGAAGTTCCCCGTTGGCTGCAGAAGCTGGGAAATCAACAACGGGAGGACAAATACTGCTCCCGAATTGGTCAGTTTCTTGTGGGAGCTGTTTTCTATAGCAAGGCTTTCTTAGTACATTATAACATCAGTGTTTTTTAAGTTTTAACTTATACTTTATTGTTCATGTGGTCTGATTCAGGCAGATGGTATATATATTATGGATACCAATGTGGAGGTAAGAGTTAAGGTAACATGATAGCGGTTCGGGTTTCTAGATATGCTTGGGACTAAGGTTAAGCCAGGTTGGGTTTGGGTAAGACTGTCGAGTTTGGAAGAGCTCATTTTGAAATGGAGACCCCTAGATTCACTATTCTTGATGCACCGGTAAGTCCTCGGTTTCCCATGCGATGGTTCTTTGTCATTATTAATGTATCATCCGCAGTTCTAATTACACATTAAAGGGTTAATCAAATGCTTGTACCAAATTTCCTGTTATTGTGAATAATACGCAGGGAAGGACCGATTGCGCAGTTGCGCTAGGCTTGTTCCATGCATGCAGAGAATGTTTATGATTCTGGTAGGCATATACGTGTACATGGTCATTTTCCCTTAGTTTCCCTCTCTCAATAGTGTTTTATCAAGCTTCTCTGTTCTTTAGGGCCATAAATGTAATGTCCCCAACATGATGAGGGGCATTACATTTAACGAGCCGGGTCATTATTTAGAGAACTAGAGAAGAAAAACCACGCACACATGCACACAAACGTTGAAGGTGAAGCCAATGCAATTGCAGGGACGTTGGTACTTGGAAGAGAAGATTTAAGCAATATGCATGCTTTGCTTTCTTCTTTCCATACATGATTGTAATGTTCTCAAACTAATCAAAGACTATCTTATGGTTAGTCAGGATGGTCTATTGCAGGTTGGAAGCCAGGAGATAGCCACAAACTCTCTTCCAGTCCAGGTTGACGCAAGAGGTGGACATGCTACCAATGTCTGATTGCTGTCATGAGTATCCTCACTTTATAACCACCAAAGATATTTACAGGCATAGCATTGGACACGCTACAAGTGCCTTGATAAGCCATTCTTGATGTTCTCCATGTTACCTGCATAACAGATAAGGCATAAGCAATAGAATAACATGCAAAAAGGGAGTTTCTGATCTGATCAGAGATCCTAAGTGGGTTCGATGATGAATAAACTCAACAATGTATAAGCGAATGAGCGTGTGCACGAACAAATATACCAACAATTTGTAGGTATCTCCATTTCCTAGCAACTCTCCCGCTTTCTAATGGATTCAAGCCCACATTCACCTAGCAAAGGGTGATCGGGAGTCTTTGTATAAAAAACAGAGCTTATTATTCCTTGTGCTGGCATTAATAAGTTGTGTGGTCTTACCAATGTCAACGTTGGACACCGACATGGCTGATGCCGACTTGCTCAAGATCACTTCCTACCCCGACTACAACATGTGCATGAAGGTGGCAAAGAGGTCGAACATGTGAGTACTTCTGGATATCTCCAAGTCCATTTGAAGTGTGATTTCTGTTTTAGTCTTTCGATCTCATGAAATGTGCAGGGAAATAGACATTCATACAAGGATATAGATAAAAAATATATATATAGGTGATTCGACTTATCTTCTTGATATGCTTTTGGGGTGGTTGTCCAATATGCGAGCGAAATTCGTGAACTCGCACATCCACTCATGCTTTATTTGCATCATTATATTAAACTACTATTTTGCAGCAGCATGGATAAAATAAACTCCAAGATTCAACGGGTGCTGTCTTCAAATAAAATAGGTAAATTTAATAGGTTGTACATGTAATTGGTGAGGTTAGCTTTTGCTGCAGTAAAGTGTTTACATCTGATGAATGTGGTTTTTTTTTTCCTTTTTTTGTAGCGGACAATTGGTAGAGGCCTTCCAGAAGCGGTCTCAGGAACATGAGAACAGATTGAAGGCGCAGAATGAAAAGCTAGAAAAGTTATTTGAGGAGTTTCGAAATTTCCAAGCTTCACATAATGAGACTTTTAGAGGTAAGTTTATTTATGAGTTTTTCCCAATAAAACTATTTTTGCAACTGACAGTTGTATGTGCTTTTCAATAGCTGCACTTCGAACAGGAAAAACAGAAATTCATGGCCAAGCTCGTAGAGATAAGGAGAACGGAGAAGGATGTGCGGGCATTACTTGCTGTCAACATTAAGAAAGTGAATCAGGGTGTGCAAAGGAGAAGAAGGGCCTGGTAATCTTATGATTCAGGATAGGTGTTGTCCTTTTGGAGTATGTGCATGGGGATATTATTTTTCTCCAAATGCAGATCCATGAGGATTTAAAGTATAGGCTCACGGCAGAGGGGCGAACGTTCACCGCAGCAGCCAGAACCACAACCACAGCAGGCACGACAGCCTCCCTCCATCTGACAGCCAGAACCCCAACCCCAGCCTCTGCCCCAGCCCCAGAGACTGACCTCACAGCCATACCTGCAGCGTCAAGCCTTACTTCCTCGGCGAGCTGATTAGTTGTTTTTAGGGAACCTCACTGATTGAACTTCTTCTAATGACTACGTTGATGACTTTTTTATATGTTGAGTTTCATTTTAGGGAACCTCTCTAGTGAATGTGGCAAATGGGAATCAATGACCTTATTATAGCCACTCCATTGTTTTCTAAAGAACTCAGGATGCCGAACGTGTAGCCTGCTGACTATTCTGACTATCAAGAAGCTACGGTGCATATGTCATTGATTTGCATTTGTCATATTAACCAGGGAGGTGCCCTAAAAAGAAATTTAACATATAAAAAAGTCATCAACGTAGTCATTAGAAGAAACTCAACCAGCAAGGTTCCCTAAAAACAACTAATCAGCTCGCCGAGAGAGTAAGGCCTGACACTGCAACTATGGCTGTGAGGTCAGCCTCTAGGGGTGGGGCAGAGGCTAGGGCTGGGGCTGTCAATGGAGGGAGGCTGTCGTGCCTGCTGTGGTTGTGGTTGTGGCTGCTGCGACTGTGGTGAGCGTTCGCCCCTCTGCCGCGAGCCTATACTTCAAATCCTCTTGGATCTGCATTTGGAGAAAAAAAATATCCCCATGCACATACTCCAAAAGGACCAACACCTATCCTGAACCATAAGATTACCATACCCTTCTCCTTTGCACAACATGATTCACTTTTTTAATGTTGACAGCAAGTGATGCCCGCACATCCTTCTCCGTTCTCCTTATATCTATAAGCTCGGCCATGAATTTCAATTTTTCCTGTTCGAATTCACGGAGTACAACTATCGAAAAGCACATACAATTGTCATTTGCAAAAATAGTTTTATTGAGAAAAACACATAAATAAACATACCTTCAAAAGTCTCATTATGTGAAACTAGAAAATTTCGAAACTCCTCATAACTTTTCTAGCTTTTCATTCTGCTCTCATGTTCCTGAGACCGCTTCTGGAAGGCCTCTACCAATTGTCCGCTACAAAAAAGGAGAAAAAAAAAACCACATTCATCAGATGTAAACCCTTTACTACAGCAAAAGCTAATCTCACCAATTACATGTATTAAATTTACCTATTTTATTCGATCGACAGCACTCGCTGAATCTCGGAGTTTATCTTATCCATGTTGCTGCAAAATAATATTTTAATATAATGATGCAAATAAAGCATGAGTGAGCTGTGCAAGTTCACGAATTTCGCTCGCATATGGGACAACAACCACGAAAGCATATTAAGAAGAAGATAAGTCAAATCACCTATATATATTGTTTTATCTATATCCTTGATCAATACTAGGTTTGCCCTTGTATAAATGTCTGTTTCCCTGCACATTTCAAGAGATCGAAAGTCAAAAAAAAAATCACACTTCAAATGGACTTGGAGATATCCAGAAGTACTCACATGTTCAACCTCTTTGCCACCTTCATGTACATGTTGTAGTCGGGGTAGGAAGTGATCTTGAGCATGTCGATATCGCGCACGTTGGCATCAGCCATATCGGTGTCCGACGTTGACATTGTTATGAAGGAGCTTCACATCCCAAACAACATAAGACAAACCTCAATCAATAAAACACCGAAAATCAACGGAGACGTAATCCCCCGAGGAGATCAGCGAATCAAACAAACCCTCAATGAATTCCAAGATGCAAAACATTTCCAAATGATCCATAATTGAAAATTCAGAGGCGTCGTAGCCATGTTGCGCAGTGGACAAAGGTTCAATAACTAGTGATTATTAGTAATCTGCCAAAGAACATATTTTTACATGTAGTTAAGATATACAATGGGTCCTTGGGTTTTCCATTAGAACCTGGACATTCAAAGGAGCGACCTCGGTGAAAATGTAGCAACAATTTTCACCCGTCATTGGGTAACCTATCTATGACAACAACATGGCAAAGTGCAAAAATAGTTGAAGATTTCGGGAGAAAAGAGTAGACATCTACAGGGAAAAACAATATTTGCACAATCTAGAACAATCTAGCCTCTGTTCCAGGTTCATTTATCAGCATTTCAATCATATATTTGCAGTAGCATATATAAATGGATGGGAATCGAAAAGAGTTTAAGCAGGCACAAAGAGAAGGTTACAAAGAGAAGGTTAAGTAATAACTGCTTAAACGATCCTGATATGACAACATATGCCAAATTATATCCAAAGCGTCTCCTTAGTCCCTAGTTTCAGCTTGGTTTGCAATTCCTAAATCTTCAAACTATATGCTAGATCAACTTGTCTAACATCTGTCTATAAATGTGGTCTATAGCACAATCACTTTCCAAAATCGTGTTCTGCATGATAGGATCCATAATTGCTTAAAATAGTACAAGTTGAGACAGCCAAAACTGAACAAAAACAGATCCACAAAATTAATAATTTAGGTAGTAACAACCAGTTATTTGAAAATGTGCCTTCACTTGGTACTCATAAGGCCAAGAAAAGCATCAAGTGCATATTCATGAGGATGAAGATATGCAACAGAAGATTTAACTAGATATCTGAAAAATGAGTTAACACCAATCCACTGCAATCGTGACTATAGTAAACATGCTTGAAACTCCACGAGAGCACCTTAAAGCAAGTCTTGGACAACTATGACAAGAAAAGCACTGGTATCTTCACCAGATCCGATGACTAAACAGAAAGTTTCATCAGAAGAAATGCCTTAAAAGAAATTAATACAGGAGCCACTTACGAGTAATTGAGAGCTTCCAAGGCCCCGAGCAGTGTCAATATACAAATGTCTCCCCAGGATATTGACTTGAACTCTGATGTATAAGCTGAGTATTATCATTGCCCAAACTGAGACCAACATTCTTGTGAAACCTGAAGGAAACAATTAACAAGCTGAGTATAAGCTGATCGCATTATTTAAATACCCTAATCGACAAATTGACTAATCCTAGGCCCAATTAGCGCCCTAACCAAAGATTAGGATCAACTCACAATCTAGCCAGCGCGGGCGGTCTCAATGGCGACGGCACGGGCGGCAACAACGTATGGCAACGACGATGGCACC
Organism: Rhodomyrtus psidioides; assembly: GCA_021437785.1. Taxonomy (NCBI): domain Eukaryota; kingdom Viridiplantae; phylum Streptophyta; class Magnoliopsida; order Myrtales; family Myrtaceae; genus Rhodomyrtus; species Rhodomyrtus psidioides. The sequence continues at coordinate 12,867,594 of JAILYB010000004.1, read as the reverse complement.
GGCGGTTCTTGGCGAACTCACGGTTTCCTTGACCTAACGAGTGACAACTCAGCCCGGCAGCAGCTGGGACACGTCGTGGAGGTCCGGCTAGGGTAACGGACGACGGGGGAGCACCGGCGAGCAGCGGCCGGCTGAAAACAGAGCTGGTCAGAGGCGAAACAGAGGAAACCGGGGCTGTTTTGGGGTGTTTCTTGGCCACAAGGCTGAGGCAAGGCCGGAAAAAGTTAGAAGGCTCACCAAGGGTCCGAGGGTAGCCTTCGGGACCGGTGAGGGGCGGCGGAAGGCGGCCAGAGGCGACGCGGCAGCGGCGGGACAGAACTGGCCGTAAAAGGGCAGGTTCTCGAGTAAAACAGGGGAGATCTGGTCCTAGGGACGGCGACGGGTCGAGGGTGGTCGTCGGGAACGATCGGCGAGCGGCGGGGGTGGCAAAACTCGCCGGAACAGAGCGGTTCCGAGCCAAACCCCCAAAACAGGGGACCGGGGATCTCGGGCTGTTCGCGGCGGCTCTGGAGCTCTTCGGGCGGTGGGGCTCAGTCGAGACGGTGGTGAGGAGGCCAGGGGACGTCGGCGACGTGGCTGGAGGCGGTGGCAGCGACGCGACGAGGCCGGAAGAGGAGTGAGAGGCTCTCGGGTCAGGGGGCTGAAAAACAGGGCAGTGGGTCTCCACGGTGGCTCCGACGGCTTGCGACGACCGACGACGGCTTGGGAGACTGGCAGGAGGACGGCGAGGTGGTGGGTTGTCGACAGGAGAGGCTGTGGGCGGCGGAGTCGCGCGAGCAGCCCACCGAACCCGAAACAGGGCAGGACGTCGCGCGGCTGGTTTTGCGACAGTCCGGAGGCTCCCGGCGGTCGGGACGGCGGCGACGGAGCGGCAGCGAGGCGGCGAGGCGATGGTGGTGGGGTTCGGGCTGTCGTCGCACAAAAACGAGGGAGGAAGAGGAGGTGGCTCGGCCGGGGGGTGTTCTCCAAAATGAGAAAAGGGGGAGGGAGGGAGCAGAGAGAGAGAAGAACGTGAGAGAGAGTGGGTGAGCGGGAGAGAGAGAGAGAGTAATGAGATGGCGGAGGATTTGACCAAAGGTGGGGCCGACCACTAAGGGTTTTGAATTGTTTTGTCCTTTTGTGAATTATTGGAGGGCAAAGTGGTGATTCGATAAATCGAGACTAAACGAAATTTAGTACACTTGATTGAACGGAAATTTTGGTATTTTCACAGACTAGGTTCGGTCGGAATAAAGCTCGAGTGCAAGGATTAGAATCATAATTCGCAACGACTAAGAATTTCGAAACCTAATCTAAACCGACTGACTTTTTGAAATTCGTCCAATTATCGTCTTTTCAGTCTTACGATCCAAAATATTTCACAGACTAAAATTCAATTTATTGAATTCATAGATTTTACAAGAGTCGAATTTCGAGAGCCTCACACTAGCCCTCTTCGCACCAAAATGGCCAATGCCCAAAAGCACTAGTCGGCGATAGGGCTAGGCCTTCGACTTGATCCCCAGAGTCAAATTTTACTGGAATCTTGAATCTCTAAGCATCAAATAACGTCATAAATTTCTATAAATATAAATCGGGCAAAACCACATCGTTTTTGTGGATCAGATTCAAGTAAGAATTTTTCTTATTCGAATGAACATAAGGCCTACACGATAACACTTCCAAAAGTTACTTTCTACCCCTGAAGTCAATCTGAAGCACAAATCTGGTTGGTAGAAAAACTTTTATAGTATAAATTCGTTTGGTAAAAAAATTTACTTATGGTAAAAAATTTTACTTCAGAAGTGAAAAATCATTTATGAAGTTATTTTTGGCCAAGTTCAAGAAGTAAAAAATTTTAACTTCTTGACTCAAGAATCACTTTTTGGACCACATCCGACCTCCATCGTCGGCCGTCGATCGCCGCCACCTCCCATGGACCGACGACCGTCACCACCGCCGTGGCCCCCCCCGACCACCGCCAATCGCGAACGCCTCGACTGCCGCTCGCCGCATGAACGTTGCCGCTGCTACCGTTCGCCAACCATCGCTGCCGCCACTTGATGATCGCCGCTCGCGCGATCGCCTCCGTCCGCCGACCGCCAACCACTGCCCACCAACTGTCGTCGCTCCTCACCGATCACCTTCGTCGCTTGTCGACCGCCGCCAAAGATTTTGTTAATAATGTTTCAAAGGTAAAAATTTCCAACAGTTGCCAAACGAATTTCTCTAATAAAAAATAATTTATGAAGAATAAGTAGAAAAATCAACTTCTGCTTTTGAGGAGAAGTGGAGAAATCAATTTCAGATCAGAAATTAATTTCTGGTAAAGATGTGTTACTGTGCGCACCCTCAAAAGCGACCACCACCATCATATCTCTCCGTTCATGTTTCGGAGCGAAAAGCTTTTTAAACCCCTAAATTTCAAACCCTCGCACGCTACGAACTCTCGCTGCATCAATCTTGTTGGAGTTGGCGAATACTTCGGGAACCCTTGTTTTTCATACCAAGTACGTCCACGTGAGCTTAAAGAAACTAAAGTATGATCCAACGACACATATTATGCTCGCTTTTTGACATATAATTATCACGAGTTGTGCGGCAGTAAATCAGAATATAATGAAATCTCTTTGTAGGATGTAACCTTATTCTATGGTGAATTTGGGTAAACCGTGCCTCGTCTATTTTTCTTTTATTATTTGTGTGTTCATCCTGAATCAATTTGCGATATATCCCTTCATATTGGCCCCCTTCGGACGACGAGGAAGCTCCATATTCATCCACAAGCTCTGCCACTTTCCTCTAGGAATGTCTCACGGTCTCGGCAGCGGCGCTTCGCTCGACAAGGACATGGAGGCTTTGAGCTTGCCCGTGTTCTCACCAGCACCGACGCGGACGCTGCCGTTGCCCATTCCAACGACCTCGATTCGACCACGCCAGATTCCGACAGCGATGACGACAACGATCTCGTGTTTGTGAGGAGGTTGCAGGAGCGCTCCTCAGCGGGACTTGGCGAATCCCTGGACGTTGAAGCCCTTGGCATCTGTCCATCCGGCTGCGGCAACGTCCAACGAGGACAAGGACGACTTCGAGACACCTGCTAGATTTAGAGCCGGTTCTTCGCGCGCTTATGATCATAATAAGCGCCATGTCCTGCGAAGAGAATTTGGGCGCGCTTTCCTCTCTGGGTAGAATAATGCCTCGGATCGCCTACCTTACAAATGTAAGGTAGGGGATCCCCACCGTTCATTTAGGTGGGGCCCCCTTCACCCCACCTCACAAAAAGTAAGGTAGGGTATCTCATTCCCTTTGAAGATGACGAATCGATACGAACTGATGAGTTTTTCTTCCGTAAAGCCAATGTGTTAGGCGAGTCTAACTGCTTATCAGTGCACAATGTAGTCGCGGTTCATGTCCTACATTGGGTTTACACATGACGCAAATTGGGCAATTTTAGATGAAGTACGTAGATCAAAAGTAGTTTTTGAGTCTTCAACATTGACCGTATCATGCGGCAAATGGAATATGTTCGCTACTCTGCCTACTCGAATTGCATGTACAAATCAGTATGCTCGATTCCATACTCTGCAGAAAACTTCAAGTTTGCTGTTTGTAACGCCCCGAACTCGACGAGCATGCGAACATCCCACCAGGCCGTAACGAAGCTGTGCCATCCAGGATCCTTCGGCCATCATCAATTTTATATCTTACATATGCGGAAGCAAGAGATCCTCCGTACACAAATAAAATCAAGAATGACTTAGGACAAAATGGTACACTTCAATTCATACAGCGGTCGAATATACTCAAGGGTTCAATCTCTAACTCACGAAACCAAATACAATCCCTAAGACCATAATCTGTGAATCCATATCCTGTAATTCCATCTTCAAATACTCAACCTCGACAAACTTCCCGTCTCATCGCCTGGGACCTGAAAAAGTTAAGCCCCCACTGGGGTGAGATATAAATCTCAGCAAGTAAACCCTAAACCTAGACCAGACCGCCAGTCCTCCCAGACTATGCCACAGAGTAATTCACAAAAACTCATCATTAAATTATCATCTAGCGTCTCAATATCACTTTCTCATGGCACCTTGATATAAAGAACATCGCCATCAAGCACATCACATACTATGAGATCCAAGTTTCACACATTACCCAAAACAAACTTAACATTTCCATAAGTCATCAATATGACAACCATATAATCATCGCCAGGGCCCACGGCCGCGATGTATCGCCAGGGCTCCAAGCCGCGATATAATTTCATAGGGCTCCAAGCCAAATCATCGCCAGGGTCCACGGCCGCGATGTAATTTCAATCCACTCAAGCATCGCCAGGGCCCACGGCCGCGATGTAATTTTTTCACAGGTCGTTCCATCATCGCCAGGGCCCACGGCCGCGATGTATTTCACAAATCACTCTTTCATTGCTAGGGCCCACGGCCAATTCAATCACAAGGGCCCATGGCCAATTCAATAACAATAATAGGGCCCACGGCCAATTCATACGACTACATGGCTCAATAGCCGCACTATATCACAAGGCAATCAATCTCACAATTAGTTTTCCTTGCCATTTCAATCGACTAATCAAGCAATTCAATCATCCGACCAATCTATCCAGTAGTGTCCTAACGTTCGAGTAAAGGTTTAAGGGACACTTACCGCATTAAGCAAGCTAGCATATTCCATCCCAATGAGCTACCTAGCTCAGCAAACTCACGGCCAAACATGGCTCTCACGGCGTGCCTGGGAAGGCCACATCGAAACTCGATTATTTCTCAATCCCATCGCGCCAATTCCTTAACAACACCGATAACACCTTATTCTCAAGTATTCATAATGTTAATTCAATGCCCCTAAGCATGCCAATGTCATTCTATCAAGGCAAGTCCTCACAATTTCATTCCATCAAAAATCTGCTCTTTTCTTAACCCCATAACCAGGTTCGTTCTCTTAAAAACTGCAATTTTTCTACTGAAATTTTCAGAAAAAAAATTACTGGGTCTTAAACTTCAAGATCTTACGGACGCGTGGGCGAAAACGGAGCTCAATTTGGATACCGGACGACGTAGAACGACTCAATTCAAAATCAGTGCGCGCTAGGGGCAGATTGGACGGCAAACCACTTTTTTCACTTCAAACAGTTCCTTAATCACCTCTTAACCCAAAATCCTCTCAAAACCAACTTGCCAATACATCAAACATCAAGTTTAGGGGTCTCACCGAAAAGGTTTTGAGCAAAATCACACCACAAAGCTTTGAGCAGCCCGGTTTCCTCATGGTCCTTCCACGATCAGAATCTGTCCGATTTTTAACCACCCAAAATCAGCCATGAAAACCTATTTTAACACCACCAAACTTGCAACCACAGACCATCCAACTCAATTACTAGATGTTATGGAGATCTCACCGAAAATTTGAAGCCATTTGAAGTCCGGAAGCCCCTAAAACAGATCTTTCCCCAAAACTGGTCGGAATCAGCCTCCATCCTGACCTTTTCCCACTAAAATAGATCTACGGAACATAAGTCTGGGCCAAATTAAGCTTATAATACCTTCCTAGAACGGCAAGACGATAAGCTTTCAGATGGAGGTATTTTTACCTCATTCTGATGTCGGACGACAAAGTTATGGCCGAAACAGTGAATCAGTTTCTGTCTGTCCGCGAGAAACCGTTCGGCCGAGAGAGAGGAAAATGCAATGGGAATGAAGGAGGAGCTATACACGGCTGAAGAGATCCTCAAGTAATTGTCTCACACAAATAATTTGGCTTGAAATTGATTAGACTTGATTAGGTGGGTAATAAATGTTTGGGTCTCTCAAAGGTTGACATGTGGCACTTGTTCAATAATGTAAACCAAGCTTTGACCCATCCTTTGACTCCTTACACACTATTTTCGGCAGCCATGGAGAGGAGTGGGAATTGACCATTTCGTCCTTTTGAAATGTTAAGGCAAGGGCAATGGTCAAGGGGCAAAATGGTCATTTTGTCACTTTTCGTCCGAAACTTCATTTTTCTCATTTTGAATGACCATTGGCGAGGCAACGTCAAATCCTTTTCTAATTTTGAAATTCTTCATTTTCAAATGTCAATTTAAGCTTCCATTTCATATCTCAAGCCTCGAGGGGCGGAAATTCAGAATGTCACAATTCTTCCCCCCTTAAAGAAATTTCGTCCTCGAAATTTGCCACCTTCTTATCCACACAGTCTTTTGAGCATCGTCGCCTCACCGCTACCTTACTCTTTCAGATAACTTCTTCCATGACTTGTCATTTTTTTACTTGTCCTTTCCGACAAAAGTCGCCTTTCCCCAGGACTTGTTCCCTTCAGTCTTCAATCTGTATTTACTTCTCTCTGTTCTCTTTCGACATCCATGCATCTGTTGGCAGTTTACCGTCAAGCATTCACGTCGTCTCTTTCATTTGTCTGTCACCATTATTACTAAACTTTCGCGAAAATGCACTCTTTATAGCCCATACCATTTGGCAAATCACTTCATTCATACGTCTTTCATACCATCAAAGATTCATGGGCTTTATCAACTTGCCCGCCATTAGCCAAATCGAGTCACAGCCTCCTCGGCTCCTTAAACAAGCTCATAATTACTTTCTTGTCGGCATTTCTAATGCTTGATCACATGTTAGGTTAACCCAATCTTTCAGTCCATTCCATCAATAGTAATAAGGCAATCTTGACACATTCTTGTGCCATCTCAAGGAACACCATAATTCTCCCTTTAAATTTTTCGATAAGATCATCTCTTTAAGTTCCCTTTTGATACCAGATTTATACTTTCATCCATGGGACCTCAAGGGTTCTATTCATTCCCATAACCCTTTAAGTATCAGGGTTCGATCATGGCTATACCTCAATTCCCTTCTAGCCTTCAGGCTAGGTGTTTCCAATAGCTGTCAACTCATCATTTGACAAACTTCCAATTGAAAAGTTAAACCTCTTATTTCTCGAGGGAAGATCTGTCCCTCTATCACCAATTACACAATTCTCAATTCTCAACATCGTATAATTCCCCTAACTTGCGAGGTCTCTCTTTATACCAGCTACGCTTTCATACTCATAAACAATTTCACTCATTCGCGTTGCCTCCTGCTTTATTCCCATCGAGAATCTCTTTGTACTACATTATTCTCTTGTGGTAAATACAGACTCAATATCTTCTCTCACTCAAACAAGATTTTCCAAATTTTGTCGCGAGGACATTCGCAAACCAACTCCAATCACACATTAAGCGTTCTATCTCATATGGCTCTACTGTCACAGCTTACATACAATGCTTACTTCAGATCGCCTTGTTACGCCTCAAATTCCCTTTTTACGCCACGTCATTATGATTCTCTCGACTCTTTCGATTCCAAACATGAACGCCTCTATCAGCGTAATCATCAACTTGATTCAAGCCTTTAGAGACTCTTCGTGTTCAATCACCCCTTCGGGTTACATCTCTTCCTGAGTCTATTTCATCAAGGAAACAACTCTCGTGGGGTATCCCCCACAATCCATCTATAACAATCCATCAATTCTAGGAAACTTCAAGTTTCAACAACTCTCATCGACCCTAGTCGATTCGCCGCTCAATCCAATTCTCCAAAGATTCCACATGGATTTCATTTCTCATAAATCTCTCGACGGAGGAATCTTACCTCACCCAGTCCACAACTCACATTCTTCTCATTAATATACAACGAGCATATTCTTTAAGTTCATAGGATACTCTCAAAATCATTCATGTTTCTGATGACTCCGTAAATAAGTCCACTCATCGTCTCTAAAGACAGTAACACTCAATCCAAGTACTTCTTAGATACTCCGTCCGACTGTTATCCACTTCATTACTACCAAGTGTTGAATCATTTCAACAGTCCATGGTACCATTCACTTGAGAGTTCATATCTTGGCTCTCTGCTCGCAAGGGTCTCCACTTGGACCACATAATATTTTGTTCATTTTTGTCACTCTTTCTTCAGGAAGCATTAGTGCCTTAGCCTCTGGGTTCCACAACCAGCTAATGCAACCATATCTCAATCTCATCCATTCGACTGAACGTCAACATTATCCTGGAATTCAACGTTGTATACAGAACAGTTTCTCGGACCTCACTTCCAAAAATCATTCAAGTTCTGCGTCCTCTTTCGTAGTCCAAACACTCAATCTCAACACCGAGACAATAAAGATTTCATTTTCCTTTCACACTAGGGTCTCTTACCCTTCGAAGGAAACTATACACTTCAGTGGCATTCTTGTACTTCGAATCTACCTTGCCCTTCCCATTCCTTAGAGTGTCAATCTTGGAGACTACGCCCACGGCAGTACCTCCACTCCAGGATTCAAATTTCACCATGTCTGACATTCTTCTTCCAGTGATTCAGTCACCTCAAGTGATAAGTTTCGTTCCCCTCAGTTTCCACTAATTCGCGTCTCGAATACTCAATTCGATCACCTCGAGTCACTCTGCAATTACACTCTAAGTGCTCTTTTCGCTTACTCAATCATTCATTAATATTACGAACAACCAAGATTGTCAAGTCCGTTCGCCTTCCTTTCCCTCAACGACCATCACGTGGTCCAATCATCCTTTAAGAAAGACATCCTACTCTTTAGGGCTGTTAACACACAATACCACTTCTAGTGGTTCCGACCTAACCTCAATCGATCTCATAAAATCAACAGGGTCTGACAGACTGACACGTCAGTCTCTTTTATATCTCTTACAACAACCAGAGATTAACCACCATTAACCTTACGGCAAGGTAATAACCATTTGCACAGGAATATCCCATGTTCCAAAATGAACATTTCTTTGCTCGTAATCCATGAGCAGGAGTTCTCTTATTCACATGTCTTTCGATCATTCATTTCTCTTAATGAGTCCATTTATCATTCCTCAAAGTCAGGAATAATCACTAGCCATAAGGCTTTCAAATTCCATTCCACTCGGAGACCTCACGTCTCACTCAAAGGGTCATTGACCACCCTTAATACACTTAGACCACATTGAGAACTCTGTCTCACACTGGTCGATCGTTCTCAGATCCTTGTAAGATCCTTAGATCCACACAACTGTTGCTGTCGAGCAATCCCAGGAAAATACTTTTCATTGAACAATTCAACAAAGGCTATCTAAACATATAACATGCCTTCATGAAAAACTCTTCCTTTGGTGACATTTCACCAATCGTCAACAGCCTCTTAAGGCTAATCGCTACCAGGGTCACTTTCTTTCTTTAGTGCACCCAAAAATCTCTAAGGTTTTCTCATGAAACCCTCAATTTAAAAGAAGACAGTTTCAAATTTCATCCTTTCATCAAATTCAGTCAATCTCAACTTTATAAAAAAAAAGCTCCACAAGCTCTTCAAAACTCTCGTGCCTCTTGTCCACGTTTTCCACTTTGGAAATGAATAATCTCAAAGTCACATTTCTTGTGACTTACATCACTTAACTCATCAACACCAGTATCAGTCGTCTTAGCGACTTGGGTACAAGGGCAGCTTCTTCTTAAGCTTGCCTACCCATCAATTTTCCTCATCCCCATTTAAAGTTCTCATGACCCCTTTTCACACTTAGGTCTCACACGATTAACAAATCGAGCCATATTCTCTTTTGGTACTCATATTCCAGTCACTCATCTTTATTCAATTCTCATGATCCTTCTCAGTTCTCGGATCTTCCATATCATGTATACTCGGGCACAATGTTCATCTACGACCATACTTTGGTCATTCAAAATCATTAGATTCTCATGTCACTTGACCCACTATGATTCCCCTCAGGAATCGAAGACTCAAGTCGTCTACTCAAGTCTAACAGTCTCAGGCTGCTCATCTCATCATTGTTCACCATCAGCCACCCAGTGGTTCCCAAACAACCTTCATCTAGTTGTTCACTATTCAAGGATTCCAAATCATCATTAAGCAGCAACCACATAACAAGCAAGCCTTCACAAGGCAAATTTTCAATCAACAGCCATTACTAGGCAAGCCTCCACTAGGCTAAAACTCAATTAGGTCAATACCAAGCAAGTACTCAAAGCATCGCTTCTATGAGTCACACGCTCATACATTAAACATAAGGCACATGCCACTCTGTCACAAACACGACAGGCTATCTCAATCTCAACAAGCATCAAATCAATGGAGAATAAACTCCTCACACGGTCTAATCTCTCAATTAGACCTCAGCCACAACAATTACATGATGCCAATTACAACACATGTCTATCAGGTCAATCATATCATCAGTTTTTCTTTCTCAAATGACACTCACTGCCAAATACAGGGCTCTCAGCCATGCCACTCATAGGCATCATTTCACATGCCATGCCACTTTCGATCATTCACTTGAGAATCAATCACGTGCCATACATCTCACTTAATCACAATCAGACTCAACCTGATACCTAGGCTTTCCCTTTCAATTTATGACTTGGGTCATTCCTGCCTCCTCGCTATCTTAGAAGCCTGCCAGGAGCCGCTCCTTGTCCGAACCTCTCTGTCCCGGCGATCACTTCCCGCCCTCATCAGACCTGGTTGTTACAGGTTGTCCCAAGTCATATATCTACGGAGGAAGCCCCGTTCCACACGCCCCATAACATGCTTCATTACGGTTTATAGGTATCCCATCAACTCGTCCCATACCAAGCGACAGTTTATTAAGTCTGATAGTAATAAGCTCATGCATGCACCCACATCAGCGTTCGTTTCAAAGCCACAAACACGTACACATCATGACTATCCTCACTACTGGTCATACCACAATCACCTTTAGATCAATTCTTATCCATCGAAGGTTTCTAATTTCCACAAGTGGTCATCGCCTCTCATCGATCAATCGCCTATATTCCATCATATACCTCAAATTTAGTCACTAGTCAAATCAAATCCTTATGCATTCGATCACAACTGGTCTTTGACCCAAATATTCCTTTATTGCTTCCCTGTATAAACCTCATCTCATATCACCCAAAGTTGTCAATAGAAATCGACAGCTAAAATCATCAAGTCATAACACAATTCAAGCCTGAATCCACTAGTACCAATCGTCTCCTTATAACTCATTCTCCTCAAGTTAGGTCATTGAAAAACCACAATCACAATCAGATAATCCAATTAACTCTTAATCATAAGCAATTCTCTACTAACCTCAAGCATAATTGCTACCTCAAAATCCATGCCTATGTCTCTCTAGTTTCCACATGCTTCCACTTAAACCTCAATCACCACATTACTCAAGATCATCCATTAAAGTCAACACTAGGACCATTAGAATACCACACAAGTTCAAGCCTATAATCCTCAAGATTCAACAATGCATGCTTAACCCTAAAGGTCTCACTACCTAATTATCCTCAAGTCATCACTCCTTATCACTCCAAATCTCAATCTCAATGGATCGAGCTAACCTTGCTCTGATACCACTTCAAACGGGGATGTAACGCCCCGAACTCGACGAGCATGCGAACATCCCACCAGGCCGTAACGAAGCTGTGCCATCCAGGATCCTTCGGCCATCATCAATTTTATATCTTACATATGCGGAAGCAAGAGATCCTCCGTACACAAATAAAATCAAGAATGACTTAGGACAAAATGGTACACTTCAATTCATACAGCGGTCGAATATACTCAAGGGTTCAATCTCTAACTCACGAAACCAAATACAATCCCTAAGACCATAATCTGTGAATCCATATCCTGTAATTCCATCTTCAAATACTCAACCTCGACAAACTTCCCGTCTCATCGCCTGGGACCTGAAAAAGTTAAGCCCCCACTGGGGTGAGATATAAATCTCAGCAAGTAAACCCTAAACCTAGACCAGACCGCCAGTCCTCCCAGACTATGCCACAGAGTAATTCACAAAAACTCATCATTAAATTATCATCTAGCGTCTCAATATCACTTTCTCATGGCACCTTGATATAAAGAACATCGCCATCAAGCACATCACATACTATGAGATCCAAGTTTCACACATTACCCAAAACAAACTTAACATTTCCATAAGTCATCAATATGACAACCATATAATCATCGCCAGGGCCCACGGCCGCGATGTATCGCCAGGGCTCCAAGCCGCGATATAATTTCATAGGGCTCCAAGCCAAATCATCGCCAGGGTCCACGGCCGCGATGTAATTTCAATCCACTCAAGCATCGCCAGGGCCCACGGCCGCGATGTAATTTTTTCACAGGTCGTTCCATCATCGCCAGGGCCCACGGCCGCGATGTATTTCACAAATCACTCTTTCATTGCTAGGGCCCACGGCCAATTCAATCACAAGGGCCCATGGCCAATTCAATAACAATAATAGGGCCCACGGCCAATTCATACGACTACATGGCTCAATAGCCGCACTATATCACAAGGCAATCAATCTCACAATTAGTTTTCCTTGCCATTTCAATCGACTAATCAAGCAATTCAATCATCCGACCAATCTATCCAGTAGTGTCCTAACGTTCGAGTAAAGGTTTAAGGGACACTTACCGCATTAAGCAAGCTAGCATATTCCATCCCAATGAGCTACCTAGCTCAGCAAACTCACGGCCAAACATGGCTCTCACGGCGTGCCTGGGAAGGCCACATCGAAACTCGATTATTTCTCAATCCCATCGCGCCAATTCCTTAACAACACCGATAACACCTTATTCTCAAGTATTCATAATGTTAATTCAATGCCCCTAAGCATGCCAATGTCATTCTATCAAGGCAAGTCCTCACAATTTCATTCCATCAAAAATCTGCTCTTTTCTTAACCCCATAACCAGGTTCGTTCTCTTAAAAACTGCAATTTTTCTACTGAAATTTTCAGAAAAAAAATTACTGGGTCTTAAACTTCAAGATCTTACGGACGCGTGGGCGAAAACGGAGCTCAATTTGGATACCGGACGACGTAGAACGACTCAATTCAAAATCAGTGCGCGCTAGGGGCAGATTGGACGGCAAACCACTTTTTTCACTTCAAACAGTTCCTTAATCACCTCTTAACCCAAAATCCTCTCAAAACCAACTTGCCAATACATCAAACATCAAGTTTAGGGGTCTCACCGAAAAGGTTTTGAGCAAAATCACACCACAAAGCTTTGAGCAGCCCGGTTTCCTCATGGTCCTTCCACGATCAGAATCTGTCCGATTTTTAACCACCCAAAATCAGCCATGAAAACCTATTTTAACACCACCAAACTTGCAACCACAGACCATCCAACTCAATTACTAGATGTTATGGAGATCTCACCGAAAATTTGAAGCCATTTGAAGTCCGGAAGCCCCTAAAACAGATCTTTCCCCAAAACTGGTCGGAATCAGCCTCCATCCTGACCTTTTCCCACTAAAATAGATCTACGGAACATAAGTCTGGGCCAAATTAAGCTTATAATACCTTCCTAGAACGGCAAGACGATAAGCTTTCAGATGGAGGTATTTTTACCTCATTCTGATGTCGGACGACAAAGTTATGGCCGAAACAGTGAATCAGTTTCTGTCTGTCCGCGAGAAACCGTTCGGCCGAGAGAGAGGAAAATGCAATGGGAATGAAGGAGGAGCTATACACGGCTGAAGAGATCCTCAAGTAATTGTCTCACACAAATAATTTGGCTTGAAATTGATTAGACTTGATTAGGTGGGTAATAAATGTTTGGGTCTCTCAAAGGTTGACATGTGGCACTTGTTCAATAATGTAAACCAAGCTTTGACCCATCCTTTGACTCCTTACACACTATTTTCGGCAGCCATGGAGAGGAGTGGGAATTGACCATTTCGTCCTTTTGAAATGTTAAGGCAAGGGCAATGGTCAAGGGGCAAAATGGTCATTTTGTCACTTTTCGTCCGAAACTTCATTTTTCTCATTTTGAATGACCATTGGCGAGGCAACGTCAAATCCTTTTCTAATTTTGAAATTCTTCATTTTCAAATGTCAATTTAAGCTTCCATTTCATATCTCAAGCCTCGAGGGGCGGAAATTCAGAATGTCACACTGTTCTTGCATTCTGTCGTTCCTCCCTCTTTCCTCGTGTTTTCGTTCTCATTTCCGTAATCAATTCTTGAAGAAAATATCTGTGTGCTTATGCTCCTCGCCTTAAAGTTTAAGATTATGAACACTGAACGTTTGAAGTACAATGACCCTCTTCCGAACCAAAAAAAAAGTACAACGGGGTTCTTTGTTAAGCAGGCCACTTCATACTTGGATGAGCACGACGCCTGTTAACCCATTTAAAAAAAAAACATTCGTATTCAACCAAATTAAAAATTTCAAAAAACAAGAAAAAAAAATGCTAATCAAACGATGAACATGGTTTGACCATGGTTTTGCTCAATAGTTTCCTGATATTTAGTATTTGGTGCGTCATTCTTTTCATTTTTTATACCATTTCCGTTTATCCATTAAAGTGGGGGGTACAAGACGAGATGGGTCGAGATTCAAACTATGGATCGAACTTGGAGGACTCTTGGGCGTTAGTGTTTAGCTCTCTCAACAATCGATCAAACCGAAAAGCAGTAGTTTGACCGATTTTATGAATAATTTAAGGAGGTATTTAATTGAGACACATGGGAGCGGCGGCGGCGGCGTAGGTGGCAGGCGGGTGGGCTTCACGAAAGCTGTCTCGGACACCCTCAAATTACTAACCTCAACAGTACTTGCACTTTGAAGAGTTACATATTAATTGCTTTAACTTTGACATCACCGTGACTATAACTCTCGAAATTTTGAAAAGTTACAGATTACTCATCTATGTTTTGATTTTTTTTTCTTCAGATGCTCCGCATGTTGTAGCTGCGGCCAAAAGATTCTGGAGCTGTTCCTTGCTCTGCTTTGTTGTCCATGCGTTTCTTCATGTGCAACCCACCTGTCTCCCTCAAAAAACAGAAGGGAAGAAGAAGAAAAGAGAATCGTGTTATGGAATACGAAGCACGAAATTGTTAACTGATAGATCATTCTTTAAGCGACATGCAATGCATTCTTCTTTTCTGCTTTCCATATATGATTCTGATTTCTAAAATTAATCAAAGACTATCATATGGTTAACGAGGATGGCCTACTGTAGGCTGTGGAAGCCAGGAGATAGCTACAAACTCTCATCCAGTCCAGGTCAAGCTAAAAGATACTATTTCGAGGTTCTTTCGTCTTTATGTTTAAATTGTTTATAATGTTGATCTTGCTCTTTAGGTTAGGTAAAGAATACCTGTTCCGGAAGAAGATGACGTATCGGATGTGAATGAAAGAAGACGCCGGGATGACATGCGAATGTTGTTTTCATTTGGCCATTTTGGCAGGTTGATTTTGATTACCTTTCTCACTCTTTGATTAAGTTTTTGTACCTCATTTGAATTCGACATTTATAAATGTTTGTTCTCATTTGCTGGTTTGGTTGTATTGCTGCAAGAACTCACTGCGTCTCCTGCTTCTGATGAGTTCTGTTGTCATGGGACTTTGATCGATTCTGTTAGGCTCGTTAATGGCTGAAGTTCCCCGTTGGCTGCAGAAGCTGGGAAATCAACAACGGGAGGACAAATACTGCTCCCGAATTGGTCAGTTTCTTGTGGGAGCTGTTTTCTATAGCAAGGCTTTCTTAGTACATTATAACATCAATGTTTTTTAGGTTTTAACTTATACTTTATTGTTCATGTGATCTGATTCGGGCAGATGGTATATATATTATGGATACCAATGTGGAGGTAAGAGTTAAGGTAACATGATAGCGGTTAGGGTTTCTAGATATGCTTGGGACTAAGGTTAAGCCAGGTTAGGTTTGGGTAAGACTGTCGAGTTTGGAAGAGCACATTTTGAAATGGAGACCCTAGATTCACTATTGTTGATGCACCGGTAAGTCCTCGGTTTCCCGTGCGATGGTTCTTTGTCATTATTAATGTATCATCTGCAGTTCTAATTACACATTAACGGGTTAATCAAATGCTTGCACCAAATTTCCTGTTATTGTGAATAATACGCAGGGAAGGACCGATTGTGCAGTTGCGCTAGGCTTGTTCCATGCATGCAGAGAATGTTTCTGATTCTGGTAGGCATATACGTGTACATGGTCATTTTCCCTTAGTTTCCCTCTCTCAATAGTGTTTTATCAAGCTTCTCTGTTCTTTAGGGCCATAAATGTAATGTCCCCAACATGATGAGGGGCATTACATTTAACGAGTCCGGTCATTGTTTAGAGAACTAGAGAAGAAAAACCACGCACACATGCACACAAACGTTGAAGGTGAAACCAATGCAATTGCAGGGACGTTGGTACTTGGAAGAGAAGATTTAAGCAATATGCATGCTTTGCTTTCTTCTTTCCATACATGATTGTAATGTTCTCAAACTAATCAAAGACTATCTTATGGTTAGTCAGGATGGTCTATTGCAGGTTGGAAGCCAGGAGATAGCCACAAACTCTCTTCCAGTCCAGGTTGACGCAAGAGGTGGACATGCTACCAATGTCTGATTGCGGTCATGAGTATCCTCACTTTATAACCACCAAAGATATTTACAGGCATAGCATTGGACACGCTACAAGAGCCTGATAAGCCATTCTTGATGTTCTCCATGTTACCGGCATAACAGATAAGGCATAAGCAATAGTATAACATGCGAAACGGGAGTTTCTGATCTGATCAGAGATCCTAAGGGGGTTCGATGATGAATAAACTCAACAATGTATAAGCGAATGAGCACATGCACGAACAAATATACCAACAATTCGTAGGTATCTCCATTTCCTAGCAACTCTTCCACTTTCTAATGGATTCAAGCTCACATTCACCTAGCAAAGGGTGATCGGGAGTCTTTGTATACAAAACAGAGCTTATTACTCCTTGTGCTGGCGTTTATAAGTTGTGTGGTCTAACCAATGTCAACGTCGGACACCGACATGGCTGATGTCGACGTGCCTGATATCGACTTGCTCAAGATCACTTCCAACCCCGACTACAACATGTATATGAAGGTGGTAAAGAGGTCGAACATGTGAGTACTTCTGGATATCTCCAAGTCCATTTGAAGTGTGATTTCTATTTTAGTCTTTCGATCTCTTGAAATGTGCAGGGAAATAGACATTCATTCAAGGACATAGATAAAAAATATATATAGGTGATTCGACTTATCTTCTTGATATGCTTTCGTGGTGATTGTCCAATATGCCAGCGAAATTCATGAACTTGCACATCCACTCATGCTTTATTTGCATCGTTATATTAAACTATTATTTTGAAGCAACATGGATAAGATAAACTCCTAGATTCAACGAGTGCTATCTTCGAATAAAATAGGTAAATTTAATAGGTTGTACATGTAATTGGTGAGGTTAGCTTTTGCTGCAGTAAAGTGTTTACATCTGATGAATGTAGTTTTTTTTCCCCCTTTTTTTGTAGCGGACAATTGGTAGAGGCCTTCCAGAAGTGCTATCAGGAACATGAGAACAGATTAAAGGCGCAGAATGAAAAGCAAGAAAAGTTATTTGAGGAGTTTCGAAATTTCCAAGCTTCACATAATGAGACTTTTGGAGGTAAGTTTATTTATGAGTTTTTCCCAATAAAACTATTTTTGCAACTGACAGTTGTATGTGCTTTTCGATAGCTGCACTCCGTGAATTCAAACAGAAAAACGGAAATTCATGGCCGAGCTTGTAGAGATAAGGAGAACGGAGAAGGATGTGCGGGCATCACTTGCTGTCAACATTAAGCAAGCGAATCAGGGTGTGCAAAGGAGGAGAAGGGTCTGGTAATCTTATGATTCAGGATAGGTGTTGTCCTTTTGGAGTATGTGCATGGGGATATTATTTTTCTCCAAATGCAGATCCATGGGGATTTAAAGTATAGGCTCACGGCAGAGGGGCGAACGCTCACCGCAGCCGCAGCAGCTGCAACCACAACCACAGCAGGCACGACAGCCTCCCTCCATCTGACAGCCACAGCCCTAGCCCTAGCCCTAGCCTCTGCCCCATCCCCAGAGGCTGACCTCACAACCATAGCGTAAGGCCTTACTCCCTCGGCGAGCTGATTAGTTATTTTTAGGGAACCTCGCTGGTTGAGCTTCTTCTAATGACTACGTTGATGGCTTTTTTATATGTTGAGTTTCTTTTTAGGGAACCTCCCTAGTTAATGTGGAAAATGGGAATCAATGACCTTACTATAGCCACTCCATTGTTTTCTAAAGAACTCGGGATGCTAAACGTGTAGCCTGCTGACTATTCTGACTATCGAGAAGCTACAGTGCATATGTCATTAATTCGCATTTGTCATATTAACCAGGGAGGTGCCATAAAGTGAAACTCAACGTATAAAAAAGTCATCAACGTAATCATTAGAAGAAGCTCGCTACTCAACGTATAAAAAAGTCATCAACGTAGTCATTAGAAGAAGCTCAACTAGCGAGGTTCCCTAAAAACAACTAATCCGCTCGCCGAGGGAGTAAGGCTTGAAGCTGCATCTATGGCTGTGAGGTCATCCTCTAGGGGTGGGGCAGAGGCTGGGGCTGGGGCTGTCAGATGGAGGGAGGCTGTCGTGCCTGCTGTGGTTGTGGTTGTGGCTACTGCGACTGTGGTGAGCGTTCGCCCCTCTGCCGCGAGCCTATACTTCAAATCCTCTAGGATCTGCATTTGGAGAAAAAAAATGTCCCCATGCACAAACTCCAAAAGGACCAACACCTATCCCGAACCATAAAATTACCATACCATTCTCCTCCTTTGCACACCCTGATTCACTTTTTTAATGTTGACAACAAGTGATGCCTGCACATCCTTCTCCGTTCCTTATCTCTACAAGCTCGGCCATAAATTTCTATTTTTCCTATTCGAATTCACGGAGTACAGCTATCGAAAAGCACATACAACTGTCATTTGCAAAAATAGTTTTTTTGAGAAAAACTCATAAATAAACTTACCTTCAAAAGTCTCATTATGTGCAACTAGAAAATTTCGAAACTCCTCAAATAACTTTTCTAGTTTTTCATTCTGTGCCTTCAATCTGTTCTCATGTTCCCGAGACTGCTTCTGAAAGGCCTCTACCAATTGTCCGCTGCAAAAAATGAGAAAAAAAAAACCACATTCATCAGATGTAAACCCTTTACTGCAGCAAAAGCTAATCTCACCAATTACATGTATTAAATTTACCTATTTTATTCGAACGACAGCACTCGCTGAATCTCGGAGTTTTATCTTATCCATGTTGCTGCAAAATAATATTTTAATATAATGATGCAAATAAAGCATGAGTGAGATGTGCAAGTTCACGAATTTCGCTGGCATATTGGACAACAACCACGAAAGCATATCAAGAAGAAGATAAGTCAAATCACCTATATATATATATATATATATATATATATATATATATATATATATATATATTTTATCTATATCCTTGATCAATACTAGGTTTGCCCTTGTATGAATGTCTGTTTCCCTGCACATTTCAAGAGATCGAAAGTCAAAAAAAAAAATCACACTTCAAATGGACTTGGAGATATCCAGAAGTACACACATGTTCAACCACTTTGCCACCTTCATGTACATGTTGTAGTCGGGGTAGGAAGTGATCTTGAGCATGTCGATATCGCGCATGTCGGCATCAGCCATATCGGTGTCCGACGTTGACATTGTTACGAAGGAGCTTCACATCCCAAACAACATAAGACAAACCTCAATCAATAAAACACCGAAAATCAACGGAGACGTAATCCCTCGAGGAGATCAGCGAATCAAACAAACCCTCAATGAATTCCAAGATGCAAAACATTTCCAAATGATCCATAATTGAAAATTCAGAGGTGTCGTAGCCATGTTGCACAGTGGACAAAGGTTCAATAACTAGTGATTATTAGTAATCTGCCAAAGAACATATTTTTGCATGTAGTTAAGATATACAATGGGTCCTTGGCTTTTCCATTAGAACCTGGTAATTCAAAGGAGCGACCTCGGTGAAAAAGTAGCAACAATTTTCACCCGTCATTGGGTAACCTATCTATGACAACAACATGGCAAAGTCCAAAAATAGTTGAAGATTTCGGGAGAAAAGAGTAGACATCTACAGGGAAAAACAATATTTGCACAATCTAGAACAATCTAGTCTCTGTTCCAGGTTCATATATCAGTATTTCAATCATATATTTGCAGTAGCATATATAAATGGATGGGAACGGAAAAGAGTTTAGCAGGCACAAAGAGAAGGTTCGGTTGTTTTCATAGACAACAGCGAAGTAAAAAAAAGCTAGGGCGCCACCCGTGCATTATACACGTGTATAGTCAAGCAATATATAGAAGTACACTATACGAAAAGCAGCAACTTTGGATTGAACAAATGACTCAAGAAGTATCTGCTACAAACAACTACCACAACAAGGAGTTACACCCCACCAAGTGTGGTCAGCTGAATGGAACCTCTTATGTTGTAGTGCTTCGTTTTGCGTAGAATCGTCGCTAAGCTCAAAACACGACATCACTAGTATCAGAAATTAATGCCCTATCTTCATTTAACTGTTCAGATTCTGCTTTCAGATACATACTAAGCCTGCTCTCTAAGAGAGTAAAAGTCCAGAGATTGTCAACACACCTCGCTCTTTATATCAAGATAGAGATGTGGAAGAGCCTTTGCTATGAGGATAGGTTTACAGAAGGCGATGATGAAGCCTACATCTATGCAGGGAAAAAGGCCTACGCATCAAATGCAAAAGCTCATATTACAAAATAAATCAACAGTTTATGGTAAGAAGATTCTAAAGGAGCGATTTTGATGCTTTATTTTTAAAGTAACAAGTGAGTGAAACACAACAATATTGGTAAAACTTGCTTCTTATATCCTTAAGTAATAACTGCTTAAACGATCCTGATATGACAACATATGCCAAATTATATCCAAAGCGTCTCCTTAGTCCCTAGTTTCAGCTTGGTTTGCGATTCCTAAATCTTCAAACTATATGCTAGATCAACTTGTCTAACATCTGTCTATAAATGTGGTCTATAGCACAATCACTTTCCAAAATCGTGTTCTGCATGATAGGATCCATAATTGCTTAAAATAATACAAGTTGAGACAGCCAAAACTGAACAAAAACAGATCCACAAAATTAATAATTTAGGTAGTAACAGCCAGTTATTTGAAAATGTGCCTTCACTTGGTACTCATAAGGCCAAGAAAAGCATCAAATGCATATTCATGAGGATGAAGATATGCAACAGAAGATTTAACTAGATATGTGAAAAATGAGTTAACACCAATCCACTGCAATCGTGACTATAGTAAACATGCTTCAAATTCCACGAGAGCACCTTAAAGCAAGTCTTAGACAACTATGACAAGAAAAGAACTGGTATCTTCACCAGATCCGATGACTAAACAGAAAGTTGAACCAGAAGATATGGTTTAAAAGAAATTAATACAGAAGCGGCTCTTACGAGTAATTGAGAGCTTCCAAGGCCCCAAGCAGTGTCAATATACAATTGTCTCCCCAGGACATTGACTTGAACTCTGATGTATAAGCTGAGTATTGTCATTGCCCAAACTGAGACCAACATTCTTGTGAAACCTGAAGGGAACAATTAACAAGCTGAGTATAAGCTGATCGCATTATTTAAATACCCTAATAGACTAATTGACTAATCCTAGGCGCAATTAGCACCCTAACCAAGGATTTGGATCAACTCACAATCTAGCCAGCGCGGGCGGTCTCAATGGCGACGGCACATGCGGCGACAACGTACGGCGACGACGATGGCACCGGCGGTTCTTGGCGAACTCACGGTTTCCTTGACCTAACGAGTGACAACTCAGCCCGGCAGCAGCTGGGACACGTCGTGGAGGTCCGGCTAGGGCTGACGGTCGACGGGGGAGCTCCGGCGAGCAGCGGCCGGCTGAAAACAGAGCTGGTCAGAGGCGAAACAGAGGAAACCGGGGCTGTTTTGGGGTGTTTCTTGGCCACAAGGCTGAGGCAAGGCCGGCAAAAGTAAGAAGGCTCACCAAGGGTTCGAGGGTAGTCTTCGGGACCGGTGAGGGGCGGCGGAAGGAGGCCGGAGGCGACGCTGCAGCGGCGGGACAGAACCGGCCGTAACAGGGCAGGTTCTTGAGTAAAACAGGGGAGATCTGGTCGGAGATCTGGTCCTAGGGACGGCGACGGGTCGAGGGTGGTCGTTGGGAACGATCGGCGAGCGGCGAGGGTGGCAAAACTAGCCGGAACAGAGCGGTTCCGAGCCAAACCCCCAAAACAGGGGACCAGGGATCTCGGGCTATTCGCGGCGGCTCTGGAGCTCGTCGTGCGGTGGGGCTCAGTCGAGACGGTGGTGAGGAGGCCAGGGGACGTCGGCGACGTGGCTGGAGGAGGAGGCGGCAACGGGACGAGGCCGGAAGAGGAGTGAGAGGCTCTCGGGACAGGGGGTTGAAA
Organism: Rhodomyrtus psidioides; assembly: GCA_021437785.1. Taxonomy (NCBI): domain Eukaryota; kingdom Viridiplantae; phylum Streptophyta; class Magnoliopsida; order Myrtales; family Myrtaceae; genus Rhodomyrtus; species Rhodomyrtus psidioides. The sequence continues at coordinate 12,845,227 of JAILYB010000004.1, read as the reverse complement.
AACAGGGCAGTGGGTCTCCGCGGTGGCTGCGACGGCTTGCGACTACCGATGACGGCTTGGGAGGTTGGTAGGAAGACGGCGAGGTGGTGGGTTGTCGTCGGGAGAGGCTGTGGGCGGCGGAGTCGCGCGAGAAGCACACCGAACCCGAAACAGGGCTGGGCGTCGCGCGGCTGGTTTTGCGACGGTCCGGCGGCTCACGGCGGTCGGGACGGCGGCAACGGAGCGGCAGCGAGGCGATGGTGGTGGGGTTCGGGCTGTCCTCGCACAAAAACGAGGGAGGAAGAGGAGGTGGCTCGGAATTAAGTTCGAGTGCAAGGATTAGAATCATAATTCGCAACGACTAAGAATTTCGAAACCTAATCTAAACTGACTGGCATTTCGAAATTCGACCAATTATCATCTTTTCAGTCCTTACGATCCAAAATATTTGTCAAATTAAAATTCAATTTATTGAATTCATAGATTTTACAAGAGTCGAATTTCCAGAGCGTCACACTACCTCTCCTCGCACCAAAATGGCCAATGCCCAAAAGCACTAGTCGGCGATAGGGCTAGGCCTTCGACTTGATCCCCAGAGTCAAATTTTACTGGAATATTGAATCTCTAAGCATCAAATAACGTCATAAATTTCTATAAATATAAATCGGGCAAAACCACATCGTTTTTGTGGATCAGATTCAAGTAAGAATTTTTCTTATTCGAATGAACATAAGACCTACACGATAACCCTTCCAAAAGTTACTTTTTGCCCCAGAAGTCAATCTGAAGCACAAATCTATTTGGTAGAAAAACTTCTATAGTATAAATCCGTTTGGTAAAAAATTTTACTTATGGTAAAAATTTTCACTTCTGAAGTGAAAAATCATTTATGAAGTTATTTTTGGCCAAGTTTAAGAAGTAAAAAATTTTAACTTATAGACTCAAGAATCACTTTTTGGAACACACCCGACCTCTGTCGTCAGCCGTCGACCACCGCCACCTCCCACGGACCAACGACCGCCACCACCGCTGTGGCCGCCCCCTAACCACCGCCAATCACGAAAGCCTCGACTGCCGCTCGCCGCATGAATGTCGTCGCTGCTATCGTTCGCCAACCACCGCTGCTGCCACTTGATGATCGCCGCTCGCGCGATCGCCACCGCCGCCGATCGCCAACCACTGCCGACCCCCCACCACTGCCCACCAATTGTCGTCGCTCCTCACCGATCGCCGTCGTCACTTGTCGACAGCCGCCAAAGATTTTGTTAATAATGTTTCAAAGGTAAAAATTTCCAACAGTTACCAAACGAATTTCTCTGATAAAAAATAATTTATGAAGAATTAGTAAAAAAATCAACTTCTGCTTTTGAGGAGAAGTGGAGAAATCAACTTCTGATCAAAAATTAATTTTTGGTAAAGAAGTGTTACTGTGCGCACCCTCAAAAGCGACCACCACCTTCACATCTCTCCGTTCATGTTCCGGAGCGAAAAACTTTTTAAACCCCTAAATTTCAAACCCCCGCACGCTCCGAACTCTCCATGCATCAATTTTGTTGGAGTTGGCGAATATTTCGAGAACCCTTGTTTTTCACACCAAGTACGTCCACGTGAGCTTAAGGAAACAAAAGTATGTTCCAACGACATATGACCCCTGCGCATGGAATGCTGGGGTTCAAGGACAGCGCCTTAGATACCGGGGTCCCGCTGACCGATTAACAGGCCGGGCTTCCATTGCCCGCTCGTCGGTGAGGGGGCGAGGTTCGGGGGCAGCACCTCCGAAATAAGAACGGATTTGAACTTTTATTTAAGTTGGTCCATTTGTTGCGGGATCAAAGGGGTTTCGGGTATGCTTAGGTTTTGAACCCATTTAGTGCATTTATATTATGCTCGTTTTTTGACATATAATTATCACGAGTTTTGCAGCTGTAAATCAGAATATAGTGAAATCTCTTTGTAGTATGTAGCCTTATTCTATGGTGAATCTGGATAAACCGTGCATCGTCTATTTTTCTTTTATTATCTGTGTGTTCATCCCGAATCGATTTGCGATATATCCCTTCATATTGGCCCCCTTCGGACGACGAGGAAGCTCCATATTCTTCCACAAGCTCCGCCACTTCCCTCTAGGAATGTCTCACGGTCTCGGCAGCGGCGCTTCGCTCGACGAGGACATGGAGGCTCTGAGCCTGGCCGTGTTCTCACCAGCACCGACGCGGACTCTGCCGTTGCCCATTCCGACAACCTCGATTCGGCCACACCAGATTCCGACAACGATGACAACAACGATCTTGTGTTCGTGAGGAGGTTGCAGGAGCGGTCCTCGGCGGGACTTGGCAAATCCCCGGACGCTGAAGCCCCTGGCGTCTATCCATCCGGCTGCAGCAACGTCCAACGAGGACAAGGACGACTTCGAGACGCTCCGCTCTATTTAGAGCCGGTTCTTCGCGTGCTTATGATCATAATAAGCGCCATATCCTGCCAAGAGAATTTGGGCGCGCTTCCCTCTCTGGGTAGAATGATGCCCGGGATCCCCTACCTTACTTTTTGTAAGGTAGGGGGATCCCCATTCCCCACCCTTCATTTAGGTGGGGCCCCCTTCACCCCACCTCACAAAAAGTAAGGTAGGGAATCTCCTTCCCTTTGAAGATGACGAATCGATACGAACTGATGAGTTTTTCTTCCGTAAAGCCAATGTGTTAGGCGAGTCTGACTGCTTATCAGTGCACAATGTAGTCGCGGTCCATGTCCTACATTGGGTTTACACATGACGCAAATTGGGCAATTTTAGATGAAGTACGTAGATCAAAAGTAGTTTTTGAGTCTTCAACATTGACCGTATCATGCGGCAAATGGAATATGTTCGCTACTCTGCCTACTCAAATTGCATGTACAAATCAGTATGCTCGATTCCATACTCTGCAGAAAACTTCAAGTTTGCTGTTCTTGCATTCTGTCGTTCCTCCCTCTTTCCTCGTGTTTTCGTTCTCATTTCCGTAATCCATGCTTGAAGAAAATATCTGTGTGCTTATGCTCCTCGCCTTAAAGTTTAATATTATGAAAACTGAACGTTTGAAGTACAATGATCCTCTTCCGAACAAAAAAAATAAAAAAACTTTCGTACTCAACCAAATTAAAATTACTCGAAATTTAGTCGCCTAAGTGGGTAGGTTAGGCGAGGCAACTAAATTTCGACTCACTCAACTAAATTCATATAACCAGACCACACATTCAACGTACCCAAGACTCAGAGTCAACTAATCAAGCAACAGATCGTCAAATCCTCCTTGTTTCCAAGCTCGTGCAAGGCTATCTTCAGTTTTTGGATACCCATTTTCAAAATACCGTACCGCGGCCAATCAAGCGACAAATTAGCAAGCAAGCAGAAGAGTTAGAAGCTTCACCTGCCTCATAATCGAAACCGAGCGAAGACGAAGCTAATTTGCTGTCGAACGTAGCTCAAATCCTTCTTCCCTTAATCGCACCGCCAAGAGTGAGAAAGAGAAAATGAGCGGCGTCTGGGGTTGTCGGGGGTGATGTTGTGCTGACGCTCAATTTCCGGGACAAATTCAATGGGATTCAAAACTCAAGCTAACGTCCAAAACCCACAACCTGAAGCGAGTCGTGTACAGGTCTTGAAGCAATGGCACTCAACTAACTCACCCTCTCTTTCTTCGGTTAAAATGATGCTATGGTCATTAACAATAATACCTACTTAAGAGATAATGGGCACTGTCATCGTGAACTGAAGCTCTTTCTCGGGTATTGTACCGGGACGGTAATTATCAGGTTTGTAGATTCTCTGTGGATGCTTTGGTCAGCGACAATACCCGAGCAGAGATGCAGATTAGTAAAAGGGGCACCGAACGAATGCATCCGGTGAGACGAATTCTCCGTTTGGAATCCCATCCATCTTGCTTGGATCAATCACCGCCGGATGTATGATCGATAATCTTAGTCGTTTGAGGCTGGAAATTACACCAACTTTTCACGAAAGTCAACATTTCCAATTGTTGTATATTCAACGTCAGTTTTTTTTTTCTTTTTTCTTTTCTTTTTCATTTCTTGGGAAATTGGTTTCGATTTTAGCGGAAGATAATAACGGGGCTATCACTCCTGAAGATCAAAAGCAAGAAGAAGAGAAGATGATGGATCATATTGATGAAGGTTGGTGAGAAATTGGCAAAATGTCTTTCTTTTATGGGTATCTACTAAAGGACTCGCTCGCTGGTTGTTCTTCCCATTTGTGTTGAGTGAGTCTAGCGATGTGTTTAATTCCTATGAACTGCAGCAGGTAATGCGCGCTTTTCGTCTATGGTAGGGATTCGTGATTTTGATTGCCAAAGTAGTCCTTTCACACACACACACACACACACAAAATGCAAGCTACAACATATTTCATGCACCTATTATGCGCATCTGTTCGGATCCCCCAAATGTTAGGGCTACCATTACGTCTATCGAGCTGTCCATTTCCCATTGGACGGTCCATATCAATTTTTGTGGGGGGAAAAAATTTTGGGCGGGAAATTCTGAGGAGGGAAAAATTTTAGATCACGTCAAATCTTGACCGTCGGATGGGAAATGGACGGCTCGATGGACGTTTATGTCACCCCTTATATGGATCCCAGGGGATCCATCTCCGCTAAGCACGAATCTGGTTCTGCCAATGTTAGTAGTAGCACTTTTACGGTCTTAGTTGTTACTTTGAGAATATTTTTTTCCCCTTTTGCGTTGTGTCTTAGAGATGACTGTCCTCAATCAGGGTTGCTACTAGAATACAGTGCTTCGTTAATTCAGATGTTCGGCATGTTGTAGCTGCGGCCAAAAGATTCTGGAGCTGTTCCTTGCTCTGCTTTGTTGTCCATGCGTTTCTTCATGTGCAACCCACCCGTCTCCCTCAAAAAACAGAAGGGAAGAAGAAGAAAAGAGAATCGTGTTATGGAATAAGAAGCACGAAATTGTTAACTGATAGATCATTCTTTAAGCGACATGCAATGCATTCTTCTTTTCTGCTTTCCATATATGATTCTGATTTCTAAAATTAATCAAAAACTATCAGATGGTTAATGAGGATGGCCTACTGTAGGCTATGGAAGCCAGGAGATAGCTACAAACTCTCATCCAGTCCAGGTCAAGCTAAAAGATACTATTTCGAGCTTCTTTCGTCTTTATGTTTAAATTGTTTATAATGTTGATCTTGCTCTTTAGGTTAGGAAAAGAATAGCTGTTCCGGAAGAAGATGACGTATCGGATGTGAATGAAAGAAGATGCCGGGACGACATGCGAATGTTGTTTTCATTTGGCCATTTTGGCAGGTTGATTTTGATTGCCTTTCTCTCTCTTTGATTAAGTTTTTGTACCTCATTTGAATTCGACATTTATAAATGTTTGTTCTCATTTGCTGGTTTGGTTGTAATGCTGCAAGAACTCACTGCGTCTCCTGCTTCTGATGAGTTCTGTTGTCATGGGACTTTGATCGATTCTGTTAGGCTCGTTAATGGCTGAAGTTCCCCGTTGGCTGCAGAAGCTGGGAAATCAACAACGGGAGGACAAATACTGCTCCCGAATTGGTCAGTTTCTTGTGGGAGCTGTTTTCTATAGCAAGGCTTTCTTAGTACATTATAACATCAGTGTTTTTTAAGTTTTAACTACTTTATTGTTCATGTGGTCTGATTCAGGCAGATGGTATATATATTATGGATACCAATGTGGAGGTAAGAGTTAAGGTAACATGATAGCGGTTCGGGTTTCTAGATATGCTTGGGACTAAGGTTAAGCCAGGTTGGGTTTGGGTAAGACTATCGAGTTTGGAAGAGCTCATTTTGAAATGGAGACCCCTAGATTCACTATTCTTGATGCACCGGTAAGTCCTCGGTTTCCCATGCGATGATTCTTTGTCATTATTAATGTATCATCCGCAGTTCTAATTACACATTAAAGGGTTAATCAAATGCTTGTACCAAATTTCCTGTTATTGTGAATAATACGCAGGGAAGGACCGATTGTGCAGTTGCGCTAGGCTTGTTCCATGCATGCAGAGAATGTTTCTGATTCTGGTAGGCATATACGTGTACATGGTCATTTTCCCTTAGTTTCCCTCTCTCAATAGTGTTTTATCAAGCTTCTCTGTTCTTTAGGGCCATAAATGTAATGTCCCCCACATGATGAGGGGCATTACATTTAACGAGTCAGGTCATTATTTAGAGAACTAGAGAAGAAAAACCACGCACACATGCACACAAACGTTGAAGGCGAAACCAATGCAATTGCAGGGACGTTGGTACTTGGAAGAGAAGATTTAAGCAATATGCATCCTTTGCTTTCTTCTTTCCATACATGATTGTAATGTTCTCAAACTAATCAAAGACTATCTTATGGTTAGTCAGGATGGTCTATTGCAGGTTGGAAGCCAGGAGATAGCCACAAACTCTCTTCCAGTCCAGGTTGAGCCAAGAGGTGGACATGCTACCAATGTCTGACTGCTGTCATGAGTATCCTCACTTTATAACCACCAAAGATATTTACAGGCACAGCATTGGACACGCTACAAGTGCCTGATAAGCCATTCTTGATGTTCTCCATGTTACCTGCATAACTGATAAGACATACGCAATAGAATAACATGCGAAACGGGAGTTTCTGATCTGATCAAAGATCCTAAGGGGGTTCGATGATGAATAAACTCAACAATGTATAAGCGAATGAGCACGTGCACGAACAATTATACCAACAATTCGTAGGTATCTCCATTTCCTAGCAACTCTTCCACTTTCTAATGGATTCAAGCCCACATTCACCTAGCAAAGGGTGATCGAGAGTCTTTGTATCAAAAACAGAGCTTATTACTCCTTGTGCTGGCATTTATAAGTTGTGTGGTCTAACCAATGTCAACGTCGGACACCGACATGGCTGATGCCGACGTGCCTGATATCGACTTGCTCAAGATCACTTCCAACCCCGACTACAACATGTATATGAAGGTGGTAAAGAGGTCGAACATGTGAGTACTTCTGGATATCTCCAAGTCCATTTGAAGTGTGATTTCTGTTTTTGTCTTTCGATCTCTTGAAATGTGCAGGGAAATAGACATTCATACAAGGATATAGATAAAAAAAAAATATAGGTGATTCGACTTATCTTTTTCTTGATATGCTTTCGTGGTTGTTGTCCAATATGCGAGCGAAATTCATAAACTTGCACATCCACTCATGCCTTTGGGGGCATTGTGCACGTCTTCTAAAAGGATAGCATTGCTTACAATACAAAAAATCCATAATTGAAAATCCACAGATGTCATAAGCATATTGCATAGTAGCATAAGTTCAAGAACTCGTGATAAGTATGGGCTAACAATGGGCGGGGTTGGGTCGGGTCTCGGCCCGAACCGAGCAAGCCCTAAGCGAATGATACCAGACCCGACCCGACCCGAACCTTATTCGGGTCGGATCGGGTTGGGTCCACTTTTATTATTATTATTTTTTTGAATTAAAATTACTTGATATGTCATCAAATGAGAGAATATAAAAAATAAAAATAAAAATAAATTAAATTAAAAAAAAACTTAGGTGAAAAAATAAGTGTCGGAACGGGGCCGGCCTAACCCAACCCGTCCCGAATGCCAAATGGCACCAAGCTAGCCCAAAAGGCTCGAAAATTAGGTTGAATTTTCTGGTCGAGTCGGGCCGGGTGGGGTCGGATCGGGCTGGCGCGGCTTTTTTTGACACCCCTAGCGATAAGGACATAGAGCATGTAGTAAAGATATATCACGGATATTTGGCTATTTCATAGGTGAATATGCAGTCAAATTCATGAGGAAGCTTGACTATATTGCCCAATCCATTAATGTGACTACATTCACCCCTTTGCCGAAATCTTATTCTGCAAATCCTCATGGATCTGCATTTGGAGAAACGGAATGTCCTCATGCACTTGCTCCAAAAAAAGACAACACCTATCCTGAACCATAAGATTACCATGCATCTCTGCTTCTTTGTGCAGCCCGATTCAGTTGTTTAATGTGGCCAGTAACTGATGCCAGCACATCCTCCTTGTTCCTCCTCGTCTTTACAAGCTCATGCATGAATTTTTGCTTTTCCACCCCGTATTCACGGAGGGAATCAATAAAAAAAAATTAGATGATCTACACAATCAATTAAGTTATTACACTGTCTTTCCTCGAAAAAAAACTTATAAACTTGCTTAACTAACAAAAAAAAAAGTTACCTTGTCTCATAATGTGAAGTTTTGTAAATCTGAAACTTGTCAAACAACATGTTTAAGTTCTTGTCCAAATTCTTCAATTCATTCTTGCCCTCTTCAGAGCGGCTCTTGACAATATTTTCCAATTTTTGCCTAAACAAAATAAAAAAATATTCATCAAATATATACATTGTATTGTTAACACTATCGATTACATGCTTAACTTATTAAAGTTACCCATGTCTAGTGAAGTTTAAGAGCACTTGAGTAATTAATCTTTGAGTTGATCGCAGCAAGCTTGCTGCAAAACAAGAGTTCAATAGAAAGATGCAAATATAGTTTTCAACATCTTAATAGAACATTAATCGGATCGGCCGATGTAATTAGATGACTTAATGTGAAACTAAACAAAACATATAAAGAAGAAGATAAGTCGAACCACCTGTCTAGTTTTTCATCTAGTTCCGTGATGTACTGTAAGGTTGCTTCTCCTTGATTATCAGATGCCCTGCACATTTCACAAGATCGAAAGTGAAAACAAAAATCACACTTCAATCAACTTGGAGATATCCAAATCCACTCACGTATTCCACAACTCCGCCATCACCACGTAGTCGTTGTCGTCATTGTATCTAATGACATTGAACAAGTCCTTGCTCGTCCTTCCTCGCTTTCGACCATAGACATTTTTGGGGCATTGTGCACGTCTTCAAAAAGGATAGCACTGCTTACACTACAAATAATCCATATTTGAAAATTCACAGATGTAATAAGCATATTGCACAGTAGCAAAAGTTCAAGAACTCGTGATAAGTATGGGTTATCAATGGGCCGGGTCGGGTTGGGTTTCGGCCCGAACTGAGCAAGCCCGAAGCTAATGGTACCTGGCCCGTCCCGACCCGAACCTTATTCGGGTCGGATCGGGTTGGTTCCACTTCTTATTATTTATTTTTTTTGAATTAAAATTACTTGACATGTCATCAGATAAGATAATATAAAAATAAAAATAAAAATAAATTTAATTTAAAATAAAACATAGGTGAAAAAATAAGTGTCGGAACCGGGCCGGCCTAACCCGACCCGTCATGACTGCCAAATGACACCAAGCTGGCCCAAAAGGCCCGAAAATTAGGTTGAATTTTCGGGTCGAGTCGGGCTAGGTGGGGTCAGATCGGGCTAGTGCGGTTTTTTTTTTTACACCCCTAGTGATAAGGACAGATAGCATGTAGTAAATATATATCACGGATCTTTGACCATTTCATTGGTGAATATGCAATCAAATTCATGAGGAAGCTTGACTATATTGCCCAATCCATTAATGTGACTACATTCACCCCTTTGCCGCAATCTTATTCTGCAAATCCCCATGGGTCTGCATTTGGAGAAACGGAATATCCTCATGCACTTGCTCCAAAAAAAGACAACACCTATCCTGAACCATAAGATTACCATGCATCTATCCTCCTTTGTGCAGCACGATTCAATTGTTTAATGTGGCCAGTAACTGATGCCATCACATCCTCCTTGTTCCTCCTCGTCTCTACAAGCTTATGCATGAATTTCTGCTTTTCCACTTCGTATTCAAGAAGTGAATCTATAAAAAAAAAAATTAGATGATCTAAACAATCAATTAAGTTATTACACTGGCTTTCTTGGAAAAAAAACTTATAGATTTGCAAAACTAACAAAAAAAAAAAGTTACCTTGTCCCATAATGTGAAGTTTTATAAATCTGAAACTTGTCAAATAACATGTTTAAGTTCTTGTCCAAATTCTTCAATTCATTCTTGACCTCTTCAGAGCGGCTCTTGACAATATTTTCTAATTTTTGTCTAAACAAAATAAAAACTATTCATAAAATATATACATTGTATTGTTAACACTATCGATTACATGCATAACTTATTAAAGTTACCCATGTCTACTGAAGTTTAAGAGCACTTGAGTAATTAATCTTCGAGTTGATCGGAGCAAGCTGGCTACAAAACAAGAGTTCAATAGAAAGATGCAAATATAGTTTTCAGCATCTTAATAGAACATTAATCGGATCGGCAGAGGTAATTAGACGACTTAATGTGAAACGAAACGAAACAAAACATATAAAGAAGAAGATAAGTCGAACCACCTGTCTAGTTTTCATCTAGTTCCTTTATGTACTATAAGGTTGCCTCTCCCCGATTATCAGATGCCCTGCACATTTCACAAGATCGAAAGTGAAAAATAAAAATCACACTTCAATCAACTTGGAGATATCCAAATCCACTCACGTATTCCACAACTCCGCCATCACCACGTAGTCGTTGTCGTCATTGTATCTAGTGACATTGATCAAGTCCTTGCTCGTCCTTCCTCGCTTCCGACCAAAGACATTTTTGGGGGGCATTGTGCAAGTCTTCTAAAAAGATAGCACGGCTTACAATACAAATAATCCATAATTGAAAATCCACAAATGTCATAAGCATATTGCACAGTAGCAAAAGTTCAAGAACTCGTGATAAGTATGGGTTATCAATGGGCCGGGTCGGGTCGAGTCTCGGCCCGAACCGAGCAAGCCCAAAGCTAATGGCACCTGGCCTAACCTGACCCGAACCTTATTCGTGTCGGATCGTGTTGGGTCAACTTCTTATTATTTATTTCGTTTTTCTTTCTTTTTAATCAAAATTACTTGACATGTGATCAAAAGAAAGAATATAAAAAATAAAAATAAAAAGAAAATTTAGCTGAAAAAATAAGTGTCGGAACCGGGCCAGCCTAGCCCGACCCGTCCCGAATGCCAAATGGCACCAAACAGGCCCAAAAGGTCCGAAAATTAGGTTGAATTTTCGGGTTGAGACGGGACGGGTGGGGTCGGATCAGGCTGGCGCGGCTTTTTTTGACACCCCTAGTGATAAGTAAGCATATATCACGGATCTTTGACTGTTTCTTTGGTGAATATGCAGTCAAATTCACGGGGAAGCTTGACTATATTGCCAAATCCATTAATGTGACTACATTGGCCCCTTTGCCGCAATCGTATTCCGCAAATCCTCATGGGTTTGTATTTGGAGAAACGAAATGTCATCATGCACTTGCACAAAAAAAAAAAAAACAACACCTATCCTGAACCATAAGATTAACATGCATCTCTCCTCCTGTGTGCAGCCCGATTCAGTTGTTTAATGTGGCCACAACTGATGCCAGCACATCCTCCTTGTGCCTCCTCGTCTCTACAAGCTCATGCATGAATTTCTGCTTTTCCAGTTCGTATTCACGGAGTCAATCTATGAAAAAAATTAGAAAATCCACACAGTCAATTAAGTTATTACACTGGCTTTCCTGGAAAAAAAAACTTATAAATTTGCATAACTAACCAAAAAAAAAGTTTCCTTGTCTCATAACGTGAAGTTTTGTAAATCTGAAACTTGCCAAACAACTTCTTTAGGTTTTTGTCCAAATTCTTCAATTCATTCTTTACCTCTGCAGAGCGGCTCTTGACAATATTTTCCAGTTTTTCCCTAAATAAAATAAAAACTAATCATCAAATATATACATTGTATTGTTAACACTATCGATTACATGCACAATTTATTAAAGTTACCAATGTCTAGTGAAGTTTAAGAGCACTTGAGTAATTAATCTTCGAGTTGATCGGAGCAAGCTGGCTACAAAACAAGAGTTCATTAGAAAGATGCAAATATAGTTTTCAACATCTTAATAGAACATTAATCGGATCGGCCGAGGTAATTAGACGACTTAATGTGAAACTAAACAAAACATATAAAGAAGAAGATAAGTCGAACCACCTGTCTAGTTTTTCATCTAGTTCCTTGATGTACTGTAAGGTTGCCTCTCCCCGATTATCAGATGCCCTGCACATTTCACAAGATCAAAAGTGAAAAATAAAAATCACACTTCAATCAACTTGGAGATATCCAAATCCACTCACGTATTCCACAACTCCGCCATCACCACGTAGTCGTTGTCGTCATTGTATCTAGTGACATTGATCAAGTCCTTGCTCGTCCTTCCTCGCTTCCGACCATCGACATTTTTGGGGGCATTGTGCACGTCTTCTAAAAGGATAGCACGGCTTACAATACAAATAATCCATAATTGAAAATCCACAAATGTCATAAGCATATTTCACAGTAGCAAAAGTTCAAGAACTCGTGATAAGTATGGGTTATCAATGGGCCGGGTCGGGTCGGGTCGGGTCTCGGCCCGAACCGAGCAAGCCCAAAGCTAATGGCACCTGGCCCGACCCGACCCGAACCTTATTCGGGTCGGATAGTGTTGGGTCAACTTCTTATTATTTATTTCTTTTTTCTTTCTTTTTAATCAAAATTACTTGACATTTGATCAAATGAAAGAATATAAAAAATAAAAATAAAAATAAATTAAATTAAAAAGAAAACTTAGCTGAAAAAATAAGTGTCGGAACCGGGCCGGCCTAACCCGACCCGTCCCGAATGCCAAATGGCACCAAGCAGGCCCAAAAGGCCCGAAAATTAGGTTGAATTTTCGGGTCGAGTCGAGACGGGAGGGGTCGGATCGGGCTGGCGCGGCTTTTTTGACACCCCTAGTGATAAGTAAGTATATATCACGGATCTTTGACTTTTTCTTTGGTGAATATGCAGTCAAATTCATGGGGAAGCTTGACTATATTGCCAAATCCATTAATGTGACTATATTGGCCCCTTTGCCGCAATCTTATTCCGCAAATCCTCATGGGTATGCATTTGGAGAAACGGAATGTCATCATGCACTTGCACACAAAAAAAAAAACAACACCTATCCTGCACCATAAGATTAACATGCATCTCTCCTCCTTTGTGTAACCCGATTCAGTTGTTTAATGTGGCCAGCAACTGATGCCAGCACATCCTCCTTGTGCCTCCTCGTCTCTACAAGATCATGCATGAATTTCTGCTTTTCCAGTTCGTATTCACGGAGTCAATCTATGAAAAAAATTAGAAAATCCACACAGTCAATTAAGTTATTACACTGGCTTTCCTGGAAAAAAAAACTTATAAATTTGCATAACTAACCAAAAAAAAGTTTCCTTGTCTCATAACGTGAAGTTTTGTAAATCTGAAACTTGTCAAATAACTTATTTAGATTCTTGTCCAAATTCTTCAATTCATTCTTTACCTCTGCAGAGCGGCTCTTGACAATATTTTCCAGTTTTTGCCTAAATAAAATAAAAACTAATCATCAAATATATACATTGTATTGTTAACACTATCGATTACATGCACAACTTATTAAAGTTACCAATGTCTAGTGAAGTTTAAGAGCACTTGAGTAATTAATCTTCGAGTTGATCGTAGCAAGCTTGCTGCAAAACAAGAGTTCAATAGAAAGATGCAAATATAGTTTTCAGCATCTTAATAGAACATTAATCGGATCGGCCGAGGTAATTAGACGACTTAAAGTGAAACTAAACAAAACATATAAAGAAGAAGATAAGTCGAACCACCTGTCTAGTTTTTCGTCTAGTCCCTTGACGTACTATAGGGTTGCCTCTCCCTGATTATCAAATGCCTTGTACATTTCACAAGATCGAAAGTGAAAAATAAAAATCACACTTCAATCAACTTGGAGATATCCAAATCCACACACGTATTCCACAACTCCCATATCACCACGTAGTCGTTGTCGTCATCGTATCTAGTAACATTGATCAAGTCCTTACTCGTCCTTCCTCGCTTCCGACCATAGACATTTTTGGCGCATTGTGCACATCTTCTAAAAGGATAGCACTGCTTACAATAAAAAAAATCCATAATTGAAAATCCACAGATGTCATATGCATATTGCATAGTAGCATAAGTTCAAGAACTCGTGACAAGTATGGGCTAACAATGGGCTGGGTTGGGTCGAGTCTCGGCCCGAACCGAGCAAGCCCAAAGCGAATGACACCAGACCCGACCCGACCCGACCCGAACTTTATTCGGGTCGGATCGGGTTGGGTCCACTTCTTATTATTTATTTCTTATTTCTTTTTTATGAATCAAAATTACTTGACATGTCCTCAAATTAAAGAATATAAAAAATAAAAATAAATTAAATTAAAAAGAAAACTTAGGTGAAAAATAAGTGTCGCAACCGGGCCGGCATAACCCGACTCGTCCCGAAAGCCAAATGGCACCAAGCTGGCCCAAAAGGTCCGAAAATTTGGTTGAATTTTAGAGTCGAGTCGGGCCGAGTGGGGTCGGATCGGGCTGGCGCGGCCTTTTTTCACATCCCTAGCGATAAGGACAGATAGCATGTAGTAAAGATATATTACGGATCTTTGACTATTTGATTGGTGAATGTATAGTCAAATTCATGAGGAAGCTTGACTATATTGCCCAATCCATTAATGTAACTACATTCGCCCCCTTTGCCGCAATCTTATTCTGCAAATCCTCAAGGGTCTGCATTTGGAGAAATAGAATGTCCTCATGCACTTGCTCCAAAAAAAGACAACACATATCCTGAACCATAAGATTACCATGCAGCACTCCTCCTTATTGCAGATTGATTCAGTTGCTTAATGTGGCCAGTACCTGATGCCAGCACATCCTCCTTGTTCCTCCTCGTCTCTAAAAGCTCATGCATGAATTTCTGCTTTTCCACTTAGTATTCACGAAGTGAATTTATAAAAAAAAAAATTAGATAATCCACACAATCAATTAAGTTATTACACTAGTTTTCCTGATTTTTTTTTTATAAACTTGCATAACTAACCAAAAAAAAAAGTTACCTTGTCTCATAATGTGAAGTTTTGTAAATCTGAAACTTGTCAAACGACTTGTTTAAATTCTTGTCCAAATTCTTCAATTCATTCTTCTCCTCTTCAGAGCGGCACTTGACAATATTTTCCAGTTTTTGCCTAAAAAAAATAAAAACTATTTGTCAAATATATACATTGTAATGTTAACACTATCGATTACACGCATAACTTATTATAGTTACTGATGTCTAGTGAAGTTTAAGAGCAATTGAGTAATTAATCTTCGAGTTGATCGCAGCAAGCTTGCTGCAAAACAAGAGTTCAATAGAAATATGCAAATATAGTTTTCAGCGTCTTAATAGAACATTAATCGGATCGGCCGAGATAATTAGACGACTTAATGTGAAACAAAACAAAACATATAAAGAAGAAGATAAGTCGAACCACCGGTCTAGTTTTTCATCTAGTTCCTTGATGTACTGTAGGGTTGTCTCTTCTCGATTATCAGATGCCCTGCACTTTTCACAAGATCGAAAGTGAAAAATAAAAATCACACTTCAATCAACTTGGAGGTATCCAAATCCACTCATGTATTCCACAACTCCGCCATCACCACGTAGTCGTTGTCGTCATTGTATTTAGTAACATTGATCAAGTCATTGCTCATCCTTCATCGCTTCCGACCATAGACATTTTTGGGGGCATTGTGCACGTCTTCTAAAAGGATAGCACTGCTTACAATAAAATTAATCCATAATTTTCCACATATGTCATAAGCATATTGCACAGTAGCAAAAGTTCAAGAACTCGTGATAAGTATGGGTTATCAATGGGCCGGGTCGGGTCTCGGCCCGAACCGAGCAAGCCCGAAGCTAATGGTACCTGGCCCGACCCGACCCGAACCTTATTCGGGTCGGATTGGGTTGGGTCCACTTCCTATTATTTATTTCTTTTTTCTTTCTTTTTAATCAAAATTACATGACATGTCATCAAATGAAAGAATATAAAAAATAAAAATAAATTAAATTAAATTAAAAAGAAAACTTCGGTGAAAAAATAAGTGTCGGAACCAGGCTGGCCAAACCCGACCCATCCCGAATGCCAAATGGCACCAAGCTGGCCCCAAAGGCCCGAAAATTAGGTTAAATTTTCGAGTCGAGCCGGGTCGGGTGGGGTTGGATTGCGCTGGCGCGGCTTGTTTTGACACCCCTAGCGATAAGGACAGATAGCATGTAGTAAGGATATATCACGGATTTTTGACTGTTTCTTTGGTTAATATGCAGTCAAATTCATGAGGAAGCTTGACTATATTGCCCAATCAATTAATGTGACTACATTTGCCCCTTTGCCGCAATCTTATTCTACAAATCCTCATGGGTCTGCATTTGGTGAAACAGAATGTCCTCATGCACTTGTTCCAAAAAAAGACAACACATATCCTGAACCATAAGAATACCGTGCATCTCTCCTCCTTTGTGCAGCCCGATTCAGTTGTTTAATGTGGCCAGTAACTGATGCCAGCACATCCTCCTTGTTCCTCCTCGTCTCAACAAGCTCATGCATGAATTTCTGCTTTTCCACTTCGTTAGATGATCCACACAATCAATTAAGTTATTACATTGGCTTTCCTGAAAAAAAAAACTTATAAACTTGCATAACTAACAAAAAAAAAGTTACCTTGTATCATAATGTGAAGTTTTGTAAATCTGAAACTTGTCAAACCACTTTGTTAAGTTCTTGTCCAAATTCTTCAATTCATTCTTGACCTCTTCAGAGCGGCTATTGACAATATTTTTCAATTTTTTCCTAAACAAAATAAAAACTATTCCTCAAATATATACATTGTATTGTCAACACTATCGATTACATGCATAACTTGTTAAAGTTACCCATGTCTAGTGAAGTTTAAGAGCACTTGAGTAATTAATCTTCGAGTTGATCGCAGCAAGCTGGCTGCAAAATAAGAGTTCAATAGAAAGATGCAAATATAGTTTTCAGCATCTTAATAGAACATTAATCGGATCGGCCGAGGTAATTAGGCGACTTAATGTGAAACTAAACAAAACGTATGAAGAAGAAGATAAGTCGAACCACCTGTCTAGTTTTTCATCTAGTCCCTTGACGTAGTGTAGGGTAGCCTCTCTCTGATTATCAGATGCCTGTTGACACCTAAATTTTGATCAACCTATATATATATATATATATATATATATTTATTTATTTATTTATTTTATTTTATTATTATTATCTTCGAAAAATATAAAAATAAAGAAAATCAAGAAAAAAATAGTATTTGAGGTCCCAAAAATGTAAAAAGTAGTCAATATTTTTATTTAGATTTTCTCTTCATTTTGACCTCATAAAAAGTCAAAAATCAAGTTCAATTACATGTGTTCCTTCATAACATATGGAATTGAATTTGGCAAAAAAATGCCATTTGAGTTTTTTAATTTACATTTTTTGTATTTTTGGGGTCTTGACATTTAATATGGTTGCCCTGCATTGTAAATTAGTCCAATCATTCATCGAAATTACATGATTACATAAATTGGACGAAATTGCATACTTTCTTTCAATTTAGTCCATAGGTTTCGGATAAAACAAAATTAATCCAAATCCATGGACTTTCACGTGCAATTGAATGCTGACCCACAAGTTTTTGACCCTTTTGAAGTCATTGGTGTGATTAATTTGACTCGATTTGATCATTGAGGGCCTCAATTTAGAGGATTTCATATTCGGATAATTGATAAAATTTGGGGGAATTCTTCCCAAAATTGGTCACCAGAGCAGAACACGTCCGCTCATTAGCAGTGGAATCAACAAAAAAGCAGTCAAAGGTGAGGGAAAAGGGAAAGAAAAGAAGAGACAACTGATGATGGTAGACTGCTTTTGGTCTCTCTCTCTCTCTCGCACGTTCTTCTCGGCCGGCATCTCGACAGCTCAATAAGAGTCATCACCGAGCCCTCACCGACCTTCCTTCATCTCCCTCAGCCCCTGTTGATGGCCACAAAACAGCCATCGCCACCCGGAACGGTCGGAAAGCCGGCTGGAAGCCAGCTCGAGCGTCATGCCCTGTTTTGGGCTCTAGTCTTTGTAGCTGCGGTTTCATCTGGTGCAGCGACTTCCAACCACCACTACTGCCTTCCACCATCCCTCTAGCTTCACTTTATCTCGTCCGACACAGCCGACCGCCTCAAGCCGCTGCAGACTCGCCGGAACAGTCCCGAAGACCAGTCTTATTTTCAGTGCTCTGTTTCTGCGCCCGTTTTTGTTTGGGCTGAGTTCCGCCGATTCCGCTGTCTCTAGCTCGCGGCTCCGCCCATCTGCGACCACCTCGGACGTCCCCCAGCCGTCACCCCCCAGTTCCGTCGACTGCCGCCTCGGTCGAGCAAGAACAGAGACTGAAACCGTCCCCTGCTCTGCCTCCCCTGTCTCATCTTGAGCCGCCCGTTTCGAGTTACCAACGACTCCTCAGCTTATCTCCAACCACCGTAAACAGCCAACGACTTCCCCTGATATCCCTCGAGATCCCCAAGACCCGTCCGCCTCACACCGCTGGTCCGTGGATCCTCAAGCCGTCGCCACAGTCTTGATTTCCCTGCCCCCGTGCCCGGATGTCCTGTTCTGTGGGCCGTTGCCCTGCTTTGGGCTTGGTCCGCGGGCCGACGTGTTGGGTCTTGGCCCGTTTTGACTTGGGCCGTGTCCTGCAAGATTGGCCGAGTAGTTGGGCCATTGTGCCAGGTCCGTGGGCCAGGTGGGCCGAGAGATTGGGCCAATTGTCCAAGGTTTCGGCCCGTGATCCGATGAAGTTCGAAGCTCGCGTCGAAGGATTTTCCGAAGATCACCGCCAATCTCGACTTGAGTATTTGACTGTGACGCACATGGAGACGGTCGCATGCTGGGGCTGAGCGATTGAAGACCGGTGTCCAATCAGGTATATTTTGCGTACCCGATCCGTATATCAGAGTTATTTTTCTAAAATGTTGCCATTATAGACTTGATTTGCATGTATTTATTTCAATCTGGTAGTTAGCATGTTCATTTGGTTAAGTGTGGTATGTTGTCAAGGAAAATATTTTCAGAAAATATTAATAATAAAAAACATAAAAATCTAAAAAAAAAATGAAAAAGCAAAGGAAAAATTAAAAAAATTCAGAAAATTCAGAAAAAAATTCTAAAAAATTCCCAAAAATGGGAAATGGCCACAATCAACTGGCCATGGAATATTTTGGGTAATTCGGTATCCAAGTCTTCCAAAAATTGACGATTTTGCCCTTCGGGCTAAATCGTCTCCAAATCGTCCCATTTTACCCTGGTCCGAAATCATACCTTCCCTAAGCCCTTATGGCTATGCTAGGAAGCCATTGACTTGAATTGATGTGCATTGATGAGATTTATTTATGCATTTGATCGCGCTTTCATTGATTGTGATTGATAGGAATAGTCTTCCAATTTGCATGAAACCCTGAATCAAACTTACCTCACCCAAAATTGCGCCTTCATGAACTCTTAGCTAGGAAAATCACTCGCATTAGGTACCGAAAGGGCGTTGGTAATGACACCAGCGTAACCAAGTCCCCGAACCCAAAATCTCTGGTTCCGCAGAACTGATCGATCTCTCCCAATCGGTCAGTAAGGTTTCCGGTCTACCCTCCAAGAAAGACCGGTGGCGACTCCAAATGCATGCACAATTTGCACATGCCACCACGACCAAATTGAAGGTCGAAAGCGATCGACTCTTATCGTCGAATCCTTTAAAAAAATACTCTCGCCGCGATTTGGTACGGGCCTGGGAGGGCTCGCGCCGATCCAAGACCCGCGATCGGTAATCCATTAGCCGCGTCCGCTTCTGGACGGGTCGCGACAGCTGGCGACTCCACTGGGGACCTTTTTGTTCTAGAACCTATCGTTCTAGATCTCAAGTGGACTTTGGCCGTAATTAAAACGCTGAGTGATTTTTCTAACCATGCAGGCGCTCTTGAAGGTGAGGTAAGTCCGCTTACGATAGGTGTTATATGTTTTGCAGATTGGAGAAATAAGAGGTGTAGTCCGTGATTAACATTGTCTTATGCAGGTTGGCGTAGGAATGTATGTTGTGTGGATGATTTGAAGCGCTGATTGATAAACTGTTGTGCATGACACACACAACCGCGCCTAAAACCCCGGGCGCCGCCTTTAGGAACACAATAGAAGGAATTGAAAATGGAATCTCCGTGAGGAAAGACACGGGGTAATCCACTTTTCAATTTCGCTCGCTTCGAACTATGGATCGAGTCACAATGCAACGATAGCTGTGCAATGGAATCGGCTCTTTCTAGAACTCGAGGTGAGAACCTTAACCTTAGGTGCCAAACCCTCTGATTTTTAGAAGTTTACCATCACTTGTTTCATGCGCATGTCTTTGGGCGGTTGGTACACCTAAAACCGCATATAAGTCGACGAGTTGGGTTGGTAAGACTCTCTATCCCCCCAAA
Source organism: Rhodomyrtus psidioides (assembly GCA_021437785.1). NCBI lineage: Eukaryota > Viridiplantae > Streptophyta > Magnoliopsida > Myrtales > Myrtaceae > Rhodomyrtus > Rhodomyrtus psidioides. The sequence goes on along the minus strand of JAILYB010000004.1, from coordinate 12,824,876 downwards.
TCTATCACTGTTCATATAAATATAGGCATTTCATTCATTGCATTCTGGTGATTAGATTAAATGACATTTCGAGGATAGATATGTGCGTTTGTCCCTAACGTCCTTGATAGAAGACGAGGAGGGTGATATCCCACGACGAACACCGAGTGTGCGATAAAGGAGCATACTATGGACATTATTGAGGTATCATCCAATGAAGATGACGAGTTGGGGCAAGTGATCCTGAAGGCACAGATCAAAACTGGGGCATCCTTAAACGTTAGGATCACATTCCTTTATTTCATTTTCCATTACTAGTCCTCTTGTATAGGGTTTATTTTTACGGAGGTTTTCTCTATCTCACCCCTTAGAGTGATTGTATTAGGGATCTATTGGTGTATACATTCAGATGGAACTTGGTTGTATTTCTTTTGACGGGTCATGGGAATGTGATAGTGGCATTTTCTCTAATTATCCTAATACTCCCAAGTCAAGTTTATAATTCCTTTAGAGAACCTTAGGTGCCAAACCCTCTGATTTTTAGAAGTTCACCATCACTTGTCTCATGCGCATGTCTTTGGGCGGTTGGTACACCTAAAACCGCACATAAGTCAACGAGTTTGGTTGGTAAGACTCTCTATCCCTCAAATCTATTACAGTTCATATAAATATAGGCATTTCATTCATTGCATTCTGGTGATTAGATTAAATGCCATTTCAAGGATAGATGTGTGTGTTTTTCCCAAACGTTCTTGATAGAAGACGAAGAGGATGATATCCCATGACAAACACCGAGTGAGCAACAAAGGAGCCTACTATGGACATTATTGAGATATCGTCCAATGAAGATGACGAGTTGGGGCAAGTGATCCGGAGGTCACAGATCGAACTTGGGGCATCCTTAAACGTTAGGATCACATTCCTTTGTTTCATTTTCCATTACTAGTCCTCTTGTATAGGGTTTATTTTTATCGAGGCTTTCTCTATCTCACCCCTTAGAGTGATTGTATTAGGGACCTATTGGTGTATACATTCAGATGGAACTTGGTTGTATTTCTTTTGACGGGTCATGGGAATGTGATAGTGGCATTTTCTCTAATCATCCGAATACTCCCAAGTCAAGTTTATAATTCCTTTAGAGGAAATTAAAATTGGAAATCTTGCACGACCTTTTTGGTCGTATAGGGTAATCCAACCCCAATTTCGCTAGAAGGAATTATACACTTGAATTGGTCCATGCATGTTTTACGTCGCTGGTAATCCACGATAATTGATCGAGAATATCGGCGTTGTTTTGAATTTAATGACGAGATAGATGTCCAAATTACTCTCGTTCTTAACAAAACGGCCTTGATTTGGATGCCGTATCTTCAATTAAATTTAAAACAAGTTATTATGCCTCGCACTTTTGAGTAATTCGTTCCTCTCGAAATTGATCAAAAGCGATTATTGTGAATTACATTCCTTTCAATAGTATGCTTTCTTTCGAGGAATATTGATAAAAACTTTTCGCGCAAGATTAAAACCCTTGTAAAAGTTCTTGTCCTTATTAATCATGGGTAAGCATAAGATTGAAAGGGGTTTTCGCTTTCTTTTTCAAATTATTCCTTCTGACTCTGTCTTTTCATTTGCAGGTAAAAAATAGGTAATAGAGAGAAATCTTTTCCTGGATAAGTCTGAGGCTACTCTTTCATCTGATCATGAGCGAGTTATAAAATCAGGACATATTTGCTCGACTTATTGATATTATGGTTCGGCTCACCCAAGTTGAAGATGTTCGAATGCTCGAAGAAAGGAACCATGCAGAAGTTAAAACACATACACGAGAACTTTCATTTATTTTTCTCAGCGGAGGGTTTTCAGAAGCAGGTCATACAATTCGGGGTGGAAAAGTAAAGCCAAAGTGAGCCCTAATTAACGACACAAAGGATCCCAACTGACCCTCCATGTTATTAATGCTCTGCTTATACTCCCAACTCCGCATGTCATGGTCGGCAAGCCTGAGGAGAAGACTTATGCATTCTCCCTTAACTTCGGCGACCTTGGCCTCGTGTTCTTCGGTGACTATTTCCAGGTCCCTAACCAGCCCATTCCCGCGAGCTATGTCCGCGGTTATCTTGTCGAGCTGTTCTTCCTGCCAGTCGCTCTGAAGCCTCAACAGGACATTGCGGCGGTCATGCTCGCCGGTGGTCAGGGATATGGCCAATTGATCCACCAGATTTCTCCTCTCGCGAAGCAACGTCGCGACCCGCTCATTAGCAAACTCGACGACCTTTTTGTAACTATCAACCAGATAGTTGGTCAGCACCAAATGATCAGATCGATCCTCATAACGAGCCCGCAAGACACAAGCCACGAGAACCTCCCGATTAGCAACACGATAGGCCTCTAAGGAGTGTGCAAAGAGAGTCGGGAAAATTCTATATTCCCTCCCCAGTGTAGTACCTTCGAGAGAAGTGGTATCAAGGTCCTCGAGCAGGACACAGATTGCATCCTCGGTTGCAGAATGATCGGTTATGTGCGTGTAACCGCGACCCAGTAGGTTATAAAGCTTTTCCCACTGGGCCAAGACATCAGTTGAAAAAGTACGTACGGGAGAGGAGGCCATTTGCGTTGGGTTGGCTTGAGAATAAGACGAGTCTAATAGAGAGATTAGAAGGAAGAAGCTGATTATGCGAGAACGCTAACCTGCCATACGTTAATTCCTCATTTTATAGCAACTCGAGGATGATGAAGGGTCTCAGTAATAATGCTGGTGGAGCCCAGTTAGGGGGTAAAGCAGGAGGTCCCCTCACGAGAACCATTGGATTCGTTTCGGTCCGCGATTTCCGGCTCATCAATTAAAAGATGTAAAAGATTTGTCGGGATCACCATTATTAGAGTTAGGTGGGAGGTAAGCGCAACTATCGAAGAGAGCCCTAACAGGATTTGGCAGTCCCATCACGTTGAAAAGCTAAGCGAGAAATTCAAGGTCTTGAAGGGAAACGTTTGCCTAATGATGCTTGAAGAGCGTCTCCTGAACATACAAAGTCACTCGAAGAAAACTTTATAGGGAGTGAGCATACAGGAGAGAGTGGAGAACTCTGAGTGGGCAAGAACCAATCAAACATTTCTCAATCCAACATATTTAAGAGGTTACTGTCAGCTGCTAGAGGCGACTGACTCAAAAATCTCAGAAATTGAACCACAGAGGGATCTCGAAGATTCCAAGATCAAATCTAACGCCAAAACCATGGAGCCCAACACTTCCGGCAACGGAAATCAAAATCACGGCGACGACGACAACGACATCCACGATGCTCAACTCGGGAAAAGAAGACGTCCTCACCAATACTCTCAGGAGGAAACCCAAATGTTGGAAACCCTCTTCAGTAAAAGCCATTACATGAAAAAGAAGTGGAGAATTGAATTGAGCCGGGAGTTGGGGATTAATCAGTCGAAGATCCAGTTTTGGTTTCAAAATAGGAGATCCAAATCGAAGGCTCAACGCAAACGTCAGGTGGTCGAGATTTTAAAGGAAGAAAATCAAAAGCTGCGAACAAAAAACATGAGGTATGAAGAAGCTCTCAATATTACCGTTTGCCTCATTGCGATAACCTCATCGCCCTCGGTAAGATATTCCCCGATAAGCCTCACGCGATGATTGAAGACGTTCATTTACCACCCTACTCCCTCGGGGCACCTCCTGCTCAACCAGATTTTGCCGGAGTCACGCACGAGCAGGATGATCCTACGAAGACGATACAAATGCCTCCTGGAGGATGGGATATGCATCGCTTTGATTGGAGTTACAGTTTCAAGGAGCTGGATGTTACCGCCGACCAGCTCAAAGCACATCAGCCTTCTGCACAACAATTTTCGATAGGGTCGGGTCCTGCTGGAGATGAGTTAATCAGTCGTCAAGCCATCGATGCAATTTTGGGCCACGATAAGAGGAGGTTCGCTTGGCCCCCTGAACTGCATTTCAGATTCCTAGACGTGGTTCACCAAATGGGGATCGATTCAGCAAATCCGACGCGCATATTTAAAGCCATGAATGTACCGGGGCTTAGTAAGGAACTAGTCAGGAATCACCTTGGTGCCTACAGAAAGCTATTAAAACAGCGTCGAGCGGAGCTAAACCGGGAGGAATCCGTCTCGAGCTCTAAAACTAGGGGCAACCGCCATTGTAACGTTCATGCATCCAGAGATATCCGGCCAAATCTAAGCATCAATCAAGCTAGCAACCCGACCACCGGCAAAATGAAAGCTGATCAGAATGTCCTTCCGGGCCATTTCAACACTTCTCAAGAGCGCGTGTCACAAGTACAGCGAGTGCGCACTCCTCCATTCGAGCAGCAGTCGGCTGATGCTCTGCCTGTCGCTGGTCAACCCACGACAAACGATTTCTTTGATGAGGGGCTCGATGCCTTGTTCAATCAGTGGGAAGCTGGCATGCTTGGACAGCCATGATCTAGCACCTGACTCGGGGCACGATGGGTCGGTCACTACGAACACCCATAGAAAGAAGAACATGTTCACGAGTGGATCACTCATTTTATCCATTGTAAAGTTCCTATGGGAACATTTTTCTTTAATGACTATAGTTAATTATGTATGAAAACCAACGCTATCGACGAACATCGTCATGCTCAGTTGCGATGATCCCTTGTTAGATTAAGTCTGAAACCAGGGACGGTTTTTAAACTTTGAGTGGCCACGAACTCATTCCTCACCAAGCGCCCAGGATGTTGAAATGAAGAGTAACAGCATGCACAGGGAAAATGCCACTTTCGTTTGAACGATGAAAAGGGGTTGAGAGAAGGTCATAGCGTTAATTCCCATGGAGCTAAATAAATTAAACGGAGTCATTAATTGCGGGTCCGCCGTTGCTCCCCACGTTCTCGGGCCTAGCAAATCATAAAAGGCACCGAAAGATTGTAGACCCACCACTTTGAAGACTGAACTAGGGGACGAGCGCAATACTCGATGAAACCGAATCAATGCAAGAGAGTTTGTGATCCTGTCACGAGGAAAAAGAAATGGGAAGACAGACGAGGAGTAATTGCAGGGTCTCGGGAGGAGCGCTTGCTTGCTGGTCTTCATATACAGCCTGAAGGATGGTTCTAGGACACGCACAATCACTCGAGAAAATTTCTAGAGTGAGCAAACACATAAGATCGAATAGAGAAAGCTAAGTGAACTAGATCAGCCCGAGATACTCCGATCCATCATGTTTAAAAGCTATTCCCATCTGCTAGAAACGCCCGACCTGGACATCTCTGAACACGAACTGCTAGAAGACTTTGAAGGTCCTGGAGCTGAATCCTGCCCGAAGGCCAGGGAGACTGACTCTTCCAGTGATGAAATTCTAGGCTTCAGCTACGAAGAAGGAGTATACAATGATGACCGGAGTCGGAAAAGGAAGCAACTGCAACGCCACACTCCAGGCCAAATCCGAGAACTCGAAGCTTTCTTCAATGAATGCTCCACCCCAAGCACACAACAGAAAATTGAGTTGAGCCGAAAGTTAGGATTGGAGCTTTCGAAGGTCAAGTTCTGGTTCGCCAACAAACGAACCCGGGTGAAACAGCAACACGCAGATCATGAGTTATTGGCCCTGAAGGAGGAGAATGAGAAGCTTCGAGCTAAAAGCGCGAGATATAAGGAAGCTCTGACCAAGGCCGCCTGCCTTAATTGTGGTAATCTTGTTGTCCTCGGCGAGGTGTTCCTCGATGAACCATCCCCGTTGACGAATAACGCTCAGCTGTTATCGTATTCTCCACAGCATTTTCCGACACAGCCAGATACCGTCGGAGATCTGCATGAGCAAGTCAACACCATAGGATCAACACCAACATCCTCTGAGAAATGGGATATGAATCATCACAGGGGGAGTTCTCTCAATGACGAACTCGCTGTCGCAGCCAGCCAATCCAAAGTCGGTGAGTCCCCCCCTGGACAACTTTTGAAACGACTAGATCCCGTAGAGAATAGCTACCGAAGTATTGACGATATTTTGGGTGATAAGAGAACAAGGTTTTACTGGACCTATGAACTTCACACCAAATTTGTTGATGCAATTCGAGAGCTGGGAGTTGATTCGGCTAGCCCACTACGCGTACTCGAGATTATGAACGTGCCAGGGCTCTCTAGAATTAACGTTGAGTCTCACCTTAAGTACTATAGGAGATTGCTAAAGGATGGAATGATAGCGTTAAACCATCATAAAGCCGGTTGGAGCTCAAGTGCCAGGCAGAGTTACAACCACGATGATTGGAGAGCCGAGAGCACCCAACCGTGTTTCAGCAATGACGGGACCAGCAGTCGTGTCAGCGACTCCTCTAACCCAAATCAGAATGCTCCGCCGAGCTATCTCAATACTCCTCAAGAGTATATACCACAGTTCCAGCACATAGGGATTCCTCAGTTTGAGCGCGAATCGGTCATTAATGCTTTCCCTGAAGCGGATCTGGCATTGGTAGAGAGTGCACATATAAACCTGCCGGTCATTGGAGGAAGTTCCAATTCGAGGGGTCAAATTGCTCACGGCGAGAGCAAAGAGAGGAATCCCTCACCTGCAGTCGACGACACCCAATCTGGGCACCAGGGGCTAGAAAGAGCAGGTGATTTCCTTGATGAGGAGCTGGACACTTGGATCAATACTCTTCAGGAATGTATGTCTCAACCCCAACAGGGCAATGATGAAGGTTCCAGCTCAAAGACTCCAGTCCCTCACAATGAAGGCAATGAAAGAAATCTGCCCCCAACAATCGTTGATACCCAACTTGAACCTCAATGGCTCGAAGACTCGAGCAATTTCCTTGGCGATGAGTTCAATCTTTGGCTCGATCAATTTGGAGCCGGAGGACCATCGCAGTGGTGACGCAAGGCCGGTGATCAAACGTCTGATGCAAGGCATGGTTACTCGATGAAAAATGCTTAGAAGAAGGGGGTTGAATACTCCTATTGAATATGTTGTTGATCGCACTGTAAGGTTCCCACGGGAACATCTTTCATTAATGTCTAGAACTAATTGCGCGTGAGTGTCAACATCACCCTTTGAGCATCTTCAAGCCGAGGGCCGTGGATTAATCTCTTAATCCGTGGAGCAAGTTCCCCGAACAATGACTATCACCCGCGGAGTATAATGGGATCTACCCCTTCAATACGAAATACGTTTGGCCGTGAAGCCACCTATTTGGTAAAACGATGTATCGTTCCTAAACGATCTTCAATCAAACACCGAAGTAATATCTCCTTTCTTTTCCTTCTCAGATGATAAACATGGATAAAGCACTCAAGGAGCCATGCGTTCGAATAGCAGAACAGACGTTGCCTAACTGGGGGCAGATGAACCATTGATGTTGCAAACACTCCAAGAATGGATAGGCGGATTTGATAGATGTTGTTCATATCAATACGCAACATCAGAATGTGATGAAAATCAAGAGTAAAGTTGTATCGTCCCAACTTGTCTCGAATTTGGGAATATGATTTGACACTTATTGTTTACCCTTGACAGGGGAGTCGCCTTGCAGAGGAACAAGTTTTTACATCCCGTGTACTACTCGTTAGAGTACATGACCAAGGGTAGGATGTATCGTTTCAATTTTTGAAAAATTCGTGAACCTACAATGATATGCTTCTTTTACATTTGCAGGGGTCTGCAGCCGCGACAAGTAGGTAAGTATCCATTTTCCCCAAGTCGTTGAAGATAAAAAAAGTGTTAGGACTCTTTCAATCATTATGTCTGAAAAGAAGCATCGAATTTTTAAACTCATAGACATCCACAGTTGAAGTTGGGAGGTTGTCTGAACATGAATGAAACATGCATGTGCATCATAAAGCCCCATTGGGAGGAAATTTTTTGGAGAAAACAAAAAGAATTTTTCCAATAAAAGTTGTTCAAACCGTTTAAAAGGGTGTTTTCTCAGACGAGAGGCGAAGCCTAATCCAAACATGTCCAACATACTTGAGAGATGAATGGAGTGGGCAGATAACAAAATCTGGATCTACGGAAGTAGGGACCATTTGCGGCGATTACATGAATTGGGACGACGGAGGCATTCGTTTCATATCCCCAAATACTACATGTGACCATTGATAACCCTTTCGAACGGCGGTTTTCATTCTTAACCCTGTCAAGAACCACCCCACATTAGGGCAAAATGGAGGTGAGTCCAGCAATATCAGGAGAAAATGGTTAGAAATTTTCTTGCTCGGACTAACATCAATCTTTGTGTATTGTTTATATGGTAATCCAAGTGCCATAGGATGACGAGAAGCATTCATTTCTCTATCACACACACTGAATCATTTGCACAGCCAACTTGAGCCTGCAAATTCATTTCATGAACCCATTGGTGATCATTCCAAGACGGATGCAGCACCACTTCAAAAACGAAGGAGTTCAAGACTTAGGGTTGGCAAAAAAATTCCTAAGTTAATGCTTAACCTTGTTAGACCTTTGATCATAGGACTAACACGATCCCATGAAGATGAGAAAAAGTGGGATTTTAAAAATGAATGAGAAAAATCCACGGCATCGAAAAAAAAGCAAAGTGCTTGGTAAAAGCAAGGCCGATGCTCGTGTAAGTTGTTTGATTGATCCGCAATGAAGCCGGATGGGAAAAGAGGAAATCCCTAAAGGAGTCAGATCAAAAAGACTACTCCCCAAATGGTGTCAAGCGTGGAGCAGAGACGCAGACAGAGTCATCAGTCTCTTAATGCGACGAAATGCTCTCTGAAGAGCTGGTGCACACCTCAAAATCGGTTGCGCATCCCAAAAAACTGAAGGTGCAGAGAGGAAAGGGCAGGTGGTAAATTTGCAATGATCACCAATGTCAAACCCTTCGTAATTTCTGGGCCAAAAACAAGCCTTTTTCGGTCCCCAATCCTACCAATGTTACAACCCTGAAACAGTCTTCTCTGACTAAGACACTTGGGTTAACATATTGCTTAGCTCGAAGAAGTACGAGCAAGACTATTTCTTTCTCATTTTGCAGGGTTCTTGACTTGTAAACCCGGAGCAGATGGTGAAAACTTTCATTCAATGACCTTGACTCAAAAGTGAGTCCCCCTTTGAGACCAATATCCAAGCCCAACATTACGGTCCCGTGGAAGACCTCCCGACCGATCAAAATGTATGCGCTGCGAATGAGCCTAAAACCTAGGCACAGGTTAGTAGGGAATCGAGTGCATCCCCTATAAAAAACCACTATCGCAAAACAGGTGAGAAGACCTCCTTGTCGAGAAATATTCCAATTGATGTTTTGAACAAACTCTTTTTGGAATTTTCAAACTGTTGATCCAAATTTTCCATGCAAGGAATTTGTGATCACATTTGTATGTTGTAAGAATGCTTTGGATAACCTCCAACATCAAAATGCACATTTCATGACTAAAACTTAAGTCATAAAATTTTGTCAATTGGACAATTATTGTCTTCCCAAAGATTATTAACATTTTATTGGTGAAGAAAAATCTTTCAGGTTTGAACTTTCTGCAGGATACCTGGAGAACCCAGCTCCCAGAATGTCGCCTCAACAGACTCAATGTGAAGCTTTGTCAAAACAAAATCTTTCACTGCTTCAAAAATCAAATTCCCGACAAACTTCGGGATCTCTAAAAAAAGGGGGAAGAAAAACCCTTTTAAAAGAAAAAGTCCTATCAGGCGTGGAGAACCCTCATCCCAGGACCCTTTTTCAAAATTCAAGCAGTCTCATCGGACGTGGAGAACCCTCGTCATGAGACCCCTTTTCAAAAATCAAGCAGTCCTAGCTTGACGTGGAGAACCCTCGTCCTAGGATCCCTTTTCAAAAAAATATCAAATAGTCTCATCGGACGTGGAGAACCCTCGTCATGAGACCCCTTTTCAAAGCAAACAAAGGTAGAAACCGCCTAAATGGTCAATCAATGGTAGAAACCGCCTGAAGGGTCAATGTACGGTAGAAACCGCCTAAAGGGTCAAATTAAGGTAGAAACCGCCTAAAGGGTCAACCAAAGGTAGAAACCGCCTGAAGGGTCAAAGGACTGGTAGAGACCGCCTGAAGGATCAACCCAATGGTCCGATCCACCATACGGATCAAAACCTTGATGAATCCCGAATGCGGGAGGAGTCGTTTTCCCTAATAAGCCATACATTAGGCAAGCCATTGCTAGTGTAGTCCACCACACGGATCAAAACCCTCGGCGAATTCCCAAATGTGGGATGCGTCTTCCTTAGGTTCCTATCAGTTAGGAATCCCATTATGGTTTGGCCTACCATACAGGTCAGAGCTTAACATCCCTGGGACACTCCAATGACGAGTCCTTAGGAATCTACTTGAACCCATCAGACACAACAAATGCCGCCAGCATTCGACAGGTAAGGGGGCAGGGAAGTCTATCTACTCCTTAACTTTCTTACATCATATCAGGGAATCGAATGAGCACATTTCTTTTTAAGAGAAAGCACACATTGATGGGCATGAAAATTGGATGTCATGATTACTTTCTTTTCTTTTCCCAGTCGAGTCGATCGAAACACAGGTGTCACCTTGTCCTTGAGAGAAACTTCTGACGAAATTACTCTCAAAGAGGGGCAGCTGTTGACACCTAAATTTTGATATATATATATATATTTATATTTATTTTATTTTATTTTATTATTATTATCTTCGAAAAATATAAAAATAAAGAAAATCAAGAAAAAAATAGTATTTGAGGTCCCAAAAATGTAAAAAGTAGTCAATATTTTTATTTAGATTTTCTCTTCATTTTGACCTCATAAAAAGTCAAAAATCAAGTTCAATTACATGTGTTCCTTCATAACATATGGAATTGAATTTGGCAAAAAAATGCCATTTGAGTTTTTTAATTTACATTTTTTGTATTTTTGGGGTCTTGACATTTAATATGGTTGCCCTGCATTGTAAATTAGTCCAATCATTCATCGAAATTACATGATTACATAAATTGGACGAAATTGCATACTTTCTTTCAATTTAGTCCATAGGTTTCGGATAAAACAAAATTAATCCAAATCCATGGACTTTCACGTGCAATTGAATGCTGACCCACAAGTTTTTGACCCTTTTGAAGTCATTGGTGTGATTAATTTGACTCGATTTGATCATTGAGGGCCTCAATTTAGAGGATTTCATATTCGGATAATTGATAAAATTTGGGGGAATTCTTCCCAAAATTGGTCACCAGAGCAGAACACGTCCGCTCATTAGCAGTGGAATCAACAAAAAAGCAGTCAAAGGTGAGGGAAAAGGGAAAGAAAAGAAGAGACAACTGATGATGGTAGACTGCTTTTGGTCTCTCTCTCTCTCTCGCACGTTCTTCTCGGCCGGCATCTCGACAGCTCAATAAGAGTCATCACCGAGCCCTCACCGACCTTCCTTCATCTCCCTCAGCCCCTGTTGATGGCCACAAAACAGCCATCGCCACCCGGAACGGTCGGAAAGCCGGCTGGAAGCCAGCTCGAGCGTCATGCCCTGTTTTGGGCTCTAGTCTTTGTAGCTGCGGTTTCATCTGGTGCAGCGACTTCCAACCACCACTACTGCCTTCCACCATCCCTCTAGCTTCACTTTATCTCGTCCGACACAGCCGACCGCCTCAAGCCGCTGCAGACTCGCCGGAACAGTCCCGAAGACCAGTCTTATTTTCAGTGCTCTGTTTCTGCGCCCGTTTTTGTTTGGGCTGAGTTCCGCCGATTCCGCTGTCTCTAGCTCGCGGCTCCGCCCATCTGCGACCACCTCGGACGTCCCCCAGCCGTCACCCCCCAGTTCCGTCGACTGCCGCCTCGGTCGAGCAAGAACAGAGACTGAAACCGTCCCCTGCTCTGCCTCCCCTGTCTCATCTTGAGCCGCCCGTTTCGAGTTACCAACGACTCCTCAGCTTATCTCCAACCACCGTAAACAGCCAACGACTTCCCCTGATATCCCTCGAGATCCCCAAGACCCGTCCGCCTCACACCGCTGGTCCGTGGATCCTCAAGCCGTCGCCACAGTCTTGATTTCCCTGCCCCCGTGCCCGGATGTCCTGTTCTGTGGGCCGTTGCCCTGTTTTGGGCTTGGTTCGCGGGCCAACGTGTTGGGTCTTGGCCCGTTTTGACTTGGGCCGTGTCCTGCGAGATTGGCCGAGTAGTTGGGCCATTGTGCCAGGTCCGTGGGCCAGGTGGGCCGAGAGATTGGGCCAATTGTCCAAGGTTTCGGCCCGTGATCCGATCAAGTTCGAAGCTCGCGTCGAAGGATTTTCCGAAGATCACCGCCAATCTCGACTTGAGTATTTGACTGTGACGCACATGGAGACGGTCGCATGCTGGGGCTGAGCGATTGAAGACCGGTGTCCAATCAGGTATATTTTGCGTACCCGATCCGTATATCAGAGTTATTTTTCTAAAATGTTGCCATTATAGACTTGATTTGCATGTATTTATTTCAATCTGGTAGTTAGCATGTTCATTTGGTTAAGTGTGGTATGTTGTCAAGGAAAATATTTTCAGAAAATATTAATAATAAAAAACATAAAAATCTAAAAAAAAATGAAAAAGCAAAGGAAAAATTAAAAAAATTCAGAAAATTCAGAAAAAAAATTCTAAAAAATTCCCAAAAATGGGAAATGGCCACAATCAACTGGCCATGGAATATTTTGGGTAATTCGGTATCCAAGTCTTCCAAAAATTGACGATTTTGCCCTTCGGGCTAAATCGTCTCCAAATCGTCCCATTTTACCCTGGTCCGAAATCACACTTTCCCTAAGCCCTTATGGCTATGCTAGGAAGCCATTGACTTGAATTGATGTGCATTGATGAGATTTATTTATGCATTTGATCGCACTTTCATTGATTGTGATTGATAGGAATAGTCTTCCAATTTGCATGAAACCCTGAATCAAACTTACCTCACCCAAAATTGCGCCTTCATGAACTCTTAGCTAGGAAAATCACTCGCATTAGGTACCGAAAGGGCGTTGGTAATGACACCAGCGTAACCAAGTCCCCGAACCCAAAATCTCTGGTTCCGCAGAACTGATCGATCTCTCCCAATCGGTCAGTAAGGTTTCCGGTCTACCCTCCAAGAAAGACCGGTGGCGACTCCAAATGCATGCACAATTTGCACATGCCACCACGACCAAATTGAAGGTCGAAAGCGATCGACTCTTATCGTCGAATACTTTAAAAAAATACTCCCGCCGCGATTTGGTACGGGCCTGGGAGGGCTCGCGCCGATCCAAGACTCGCGATCGGTAATCCATTAGCCGCGTCCGCTTCCGGACGGGTCGCGACATTGCCCTGCACATTTCACGAGATCGAAAGTGAAAAATAAAAATCACACTTCAATCGACTTGGAGATATCCAAATCCACTCACGTACTCCACAACTCTGCCATCACCACGTAGTCGTTGTCGTCATTATATCTAGTGACATTGATCAAATCCTTACTCGTCCTTCCTCGCTTCCGACCATAGACATTTTTGGAGGCATTGTGCACGTCTTCTAAAAGGATAGCACTACTTACAATATAAAAAATCCATAATTGAAAATCCAAAGATGTCAATAGCATATTGCACAGTAGCATAAGTTCAAGAACTCGTGATAATTATGGGCTATCAATGGGCCGAGGTTGGTTGGATCTCGGCCCGAACCGAGCAAGCCCTAAGCTATTGGTACTTGACCCGACCCGACCCGACCCGACCCGAACCTTATTCGGATCGGATCGGGTTGGGTCCATTTCTTATTATTTATTTATTTTTTCTTTTTTATGAATCAAAATTACTTGACATGTCATCAAATGAAAGAATATAAAAAATAAAAATAAAATTAAATTAAATTAAAAAGAAAAATTTGTGAAAAAATAAATATTGGAACCAGGCCGGCCTAACCCAACCCGTCCCAAATGCCAAAAGGCACCAAGCTGGCCCAAAATGCCCGAAAATTAGATTGAATTTTAGGGTGGAGTCGGGTCGGGTGGGGAAGGATCGGGCTGGCGCGACCTTTTTTTACACCCCTTGCGATAAGGACAGATAGCACGTAGTAAAGATATTTCACTGATCTTTGACTATTTCAATTGTGAATATGTAGTCAAATTCATGAGGTAGCATGACTATATTGCCCAATCCATTAATGTAACCACAATCGCCCCTTTGCCGCAATCATATTCTGCAAATCCTCATGGCTATGCATTTGGAGAAATAGAATGTCCTCATGCACTTACTCCAAAAAAAGACAATGCCAATCCTTAACCATAAGATTGCCATGCATCTCTGCACCTTTGTGCAGCTTGATTCAATTGCTTAATGTGGCCAGTAACAGATGCCAGCCCATCCTCCTTGTTCCTCCTTGTCTCTACAATCTCGTGCATGAATTTCTGTTTTTCCACTACGAATTCACGAAGTGAATCTATAAAAAAAATTAGATGATCCACACGATCAATTAAGTTATTACACTGGCTTTCCCAGAAAAAAAAAACTTATAAACTTGCAAAACTAACCAAAAAAAAAAAAAGTTACCTTGTCTCATAATGTGAAGTTTTGTAAATCCGAAACTTGTCAAACAACATATTTAAGTTCTTGTCTAAATTCTTCAATTCATTCTTGATCTCTTCAAAGCGGCTCTTGACAATATTTTCCAATTTTTGCCTAAACAAAATAAAAACTATACCTCAAATATATACATTGTATTGTTAACACTATCGATTACATGCATAACTTATTAAAGTTACCCATGTCTAATGAAGTTTAAGAGCACCTGAGTAATTAATCTTCGAGTTGATCGCAGCAAGCTGGCTGCAAAACAAGAGTTCAATAGAAAGATGCAAATATAGTTTTCAGCATCTTAATAGAACATTAATTGGATCGGCCGAGGTAATTAGACGACTTAATGTGAAACTAAACAAAACATATAAAGAAGAAGATAAGTCGAACCATCCGTTTAGTTTTTCATCAAGTTCCATGATGTACTGTAAAGTTGCCTCTCCTCGATTATCAGATGCCCTGCACATTTCACAAGATCGAAAATGAAAAATAAAAATCACACTTCAATCAACTTGGAGATATCCAAATCCACTCACGTATTCCACTACTCCGCCGTCACCACATAGTCGTTGTCGTCATTATATCTAGTGACATTGATCAAGCCCTTACTCGTCCTTCCTCGCTTCCGACTATAGACATTTTTGGGGGGCATTGTGCACGTCTTCTAAAAGGATAGCACTGCTTACAATACAAATAATCCGTAATTGAAAATCCACAAATGTCATAAGCATATTGCACAATAGCAAAAGTTCAAGAACTCGTGATAACAATGGGTTATCAATGGGCCGGGTCGGGTCGGGTCTCGGCCCGAACCGAGCAAGCCCAACGCTAATGGTACCTAGCCCGACTCGACCCAAGCCTTATTCGGGTCGGATCGGGTTGGGTCCACTTCTTATTATTTATTTATTTTTCTTTTTTATGATTCAAAATTACTTGACATGTCATCAAATGAAATAATATAAAAATTATAAATAAAAAATAAATTAAATTAAAAAGAAAGCTTATGTGAAATAATAAGTGTCGGAACCGGGCCGGCCTAACCCAACCTGTCCCGAATGCCAAATGGCACCAAGCTGGCCCAAAAGGCCCGAAAATTAGGTTGAATTTTCGTGTCTAGTCGGGTCGGGTGGGGTCGAATCGAGTAGGCGCGGCTTTTTTTGACACCCCTAGCGATAAGGACAGATAGCATGTAGTAAAGATATATAAAAGATATTTGACTATTTCATTGGTGAGTATGCAGCCAAATTCATGAGGAAGCATGACTATATTGCCCAATCTATTAATGTGACTACATTCGCCCATTTGCCGCAATCTTATTTTGCAAATCCCCATGGGTCTGCATTTGGAGAAACAGAATATCCTGATGCACTTGCACAAAAAAAAAAAAAAAACCAACACCTATCATGAACCAAAAGATTACCATGCATCTCTACTCCTTTATGCAGCCCGATTCAGTTGTTTAATGTGGCCAGTAACTGATGCCAGCACATCCTCCTTGTTCCTCCTCGTCTCTACAAGCTCATGCATGAATTTCTGCAATTCCACTTCGTATTCAAGTAGAGAATCTATGAAAAAAATTAGAACATCCACAGAATCAATTAAGTTATTACACTGGCTTTTCTGGAAAAAAAAAAACTAATAACTTGCATAACTAACCAAAAAAAAGTTACATTGTCTCATAATGTGAAGTTTTGTAAATCTGAAACTTGTCAAACAACATGTTTAAGTTCTTGCCCAAATTCTTCAATTCATTCTTGACCTCTTCATAGCAGCTCTTGACAATAATTTCCAATTTTTGCCTAAACAAAATAAAAACTATTCCTCAAATATATACATTGTATTGTCAACACTTTCGATTACATGCATAACTTATTAAAGTTACCCATGTCTAGTGAAGTTTAAAAGCACTTGAGTAATTAATCTTCGAGTTGATCGCAGCAAGCTGGCTGCAAAACAAGAGTTTAATAGAAAGATGCAAATATAGTTTTCAGAATATTAATAGAACATTAATCGAATCGGCCGACGTAATTAGGCGAATTAATGTGAAACTAAACAAAACGTATGAAGAACAAGATAAGTCGAACCACCTATCTAGTTTTTAATCTAGTCCCTTGACGTAATGTTGGGTTGCCTCTCCCTGATTATCAGATGCCCTGCACATTTCACGAGAACGAAAGTGAAAAACAAAAATCACACTTCAATCAACTTGGAGATATCCAAATCCACTCACGTACTCCACGACTCTGCCATCACCACGTAGTCGTTGTCGTCATTGTATCTAGTGACATTGATGAAGTCCTTGCTCGTCCTTCCTCGCTTCCGACCATATACATTTTTGGGGGCATTGTGCATGTCTTCTAAAAGGATAACACTGCTTACAATTCAAAAAATCCATAATTGAAAATCCACATATGTCATAAGCATATTGCAAAGTAGCATAAATTCAAGAACTCGTGATAATTATGGGCTATCAATGGGCCGGGTAGGGTCGGGTCTCGGCCCGAACCGAGCAAGCCTGAAGCTAATGGTACCTGGCCCGACCCAACCCGAACCTTATTCGGGTCGGATCGGGTTGGGTCCACTTCTTATTAATTATTTCTTTTTTTCTTTTTTATGAATTAAAATTACTTGACATGTCATCAAATGAAAGAATATAAAAAATAAAAATGAAAATAAATTAAAATAAAATGAAAACTCTGTGAAAAAATAAATGTTGGAACCAGGCCGGCCTAACTCAACCCGTCCCGAATGCCAAATGGCACCAAGCTAGCACAAAATGCCCGAAAATTAGATTGAATTTTCGGCTGGAGTCGGGTCGGGTGGGGTCGGATCGGGCTGGCGCGGCCTTTTTTTACACCCCTAGCGATAAGGACAGACAGAACGTAGTAAAGATATATCACTGATCTTTGATTATTTCAATTGTGAATGTATAGTCAAATTCATGAGGAAGCATGACTATATTGCCCAATCCATTAATGTAACCACATTCCTCCCTTTGCCGCAATCATATTCTACAAATCCTCATGGCTATGCATTTGGGGAAATAGAACGTCCTCATGCACTTATTCCAAAAAAAGACAACGTCAATCCTTAACCATAAGATTGCCATGCATCTCTGCACCTTTGTGCAGCCTGATTCAGTTGCTTAATGAGGCCAGTAACTGATGCCAGCCCATCTCCATGTTCCTCATTGTCTCTACAATCTCGTGCATGAATTTCTGCTTTTCCACTTCGTATTCACGAAGTGAATCTATAAAAAAAATTAGATGATCCACACAATCAATTAAGTTATTACACTGGCTTTCCTATAAAAAAAACTTATAAACTTGCAAAACTAACAAAAAAAAAAGTTACCGCTTCTCATAATGTGAAGTTTTGTAAATCTGAAACTTGTCAAACATGTTTAAGTTCTTGTCCAAATTCTTCAATTCATTCTAGACCTCTTCAGAGCGGCTCTTGACAATATTTTCCAATTTTTGCCTAAACAAAATAAAAACTATTCCTCAAATATATACATTGTATTGTCAACACTATCGATTACATGCATAACTTATTAAAGTTACCTATGTCTACTGAAGTTTAAGAGCACCTGAGTAATTAATCTTCGAGTTGATCGCAGCAAGCTGGCTGCAAAACAAGAGTTCAATAGAAAGATGCAAATATAGTTTTCAGCATCTTAATAGAACATTAATCGGATCGTCCGAGGTAATTAGGCGACTTAATGTGAAACCGAACAAAACGTATGAAGAAGAAGATAAGTCGAATCACATGTCTAGTTTTTCATCTAGTCCCTTGACGTAGCGTAGGGTTGCCTCTCCATGATTATCAGATGCCCTACACATTTCAAGAGATCGAAAGTGAAAAATAAAAATCACACTTCAATCAACTTGGAGATATCCAAATCCACACACGTACTCCACAACTCCGCCATCACCACGTAGTCATTGTCGTCATTGTATCTAGTGACATTGATGAAGTCCTTGCTCGTCCTTCCTCGCTTCCGACCATATACATTTTTGGGGGCATTGTGCATGTCTTCTAAAAGGATAACACTGCTTACAATTCAAAAAATCCATAATTGAAAATCCACATATGTCATAAGCATATTGCACAGTAGCATAAGTTCAAGAACTCGTAATAATTATGGGCTATCAATGGGCCGGGTTGGGTCGGGTCTCGGCCCAAACCGAGCAAGCCTGAAGCTAATGGTACCTGGCCCGACCCGACCCGAACCTTATTCGGATCGGATCGGGTTGGGTCCACTTCTTATTATTTATTTCTTTTTTCTTCTTTATGAATTTAAATTACTTGACATGTCATCAAATGAAAGAATATAAAAAATAAAAATAAAAATAAATTAAATTAAAAAGAAAACTTTGTGAAAAAATAAATGTTGGAACCAGGCCGGCCTAACCCAACCCGTCCCGATTGCCAAATGGCAACAAGCTGGCCCAAAATGCCCGAAAATTAGATTGAATTTTCGGCTGGAGTCGGGTCGGGTGGGGTCGGATCGGGCTGGTGCGGCCTTTTTTTACACCCCTAGCGATAAGGACAGATAGCACGTAGTAAAGACATATCACTGATCTTTGACTATTTCAATTGTGAATGTGTAGTCAAATTCATGAGGAAGCATGATTATATTGCCCAATCCATTAATGTAACCACATTCGCCCCTTTGCCGCAATCATATTCTGCAAATCCTCATGGCTATGTATTTGGGAAAATAGAACGACATCATGCACTTACTCCAAAAAAAGACAACGCCAATCCTTAACCATAAGATTGCCATGCATCTCTGCACCTTTGTGCAGCCTGATTCAGTTGCTTAATGTGGACAGTAACTGATGCCAGCCCATCTCCTTGTTCCTCCTTGTCTCTACAATCTCGTGCATGAATTTCTGCTTTTCCACTTCGTATTCACGAAGTGAATCTATAAAAAAATTAGATGATCCACACAATCAATTAAGTTATTACACTGGCTTTCCTAGAAAAAAAAACTTATAAACTCGCAAAACTAACCCAAAAAAAAAAGTTACCGTGTCTCATAATGTGAAGTTTTGAAAATCTGAAACTTGTCAAACAACATGTTTAAGTTCTTGTCCAAATTATTTAATTCATTCTTGACCTCTTCAGAGCTTCTCTTGACAATATTTTTCAATATTTGCCTAAACAAAACAAAAACTATTCCTCAAATATATACATTGTATTGTCAACATTATCGATTACATGCATAACTTATTAAAGTTACCCATGTCTACTGAAGTTTAAGAGCACCTGAGTAATTAATCTTCGAGTTGATCGCAGCAAGCTGGCTGCAAAACAAGAGTTCAATAGAATGATGCAAATATAGTTTTCAGCATCTTAATAGAACATTAATCGGATCGGCCGAGGTAATTAGGCGACTTAATGTGAAACTGAACAAAACGTATGAAGAAGAAGATAAGTCGAACCACCTGTCTAGTTTTTCATCTAGTCCCTTGACGTAGTGTAGGGTTGCCTCTCCCTGATTATCAGATGCCCTGCACATTTCACGAGATCGAAAGTGAAAAATAAAAATCACACTTCAATCAACTTGGAGATATCCAAATCCACTCACGTACTCCACGACTCCGCCATCACCACGTAGTCATTGTCGTCATTGTATCTAGTGACATTGATGAAGCCCTTGCTCGTCCTTCCTCGCTTCTGACCATATACATTTTTGGGGGCATTGTGCATGTCTTCTAAAATGATAACACTGCTTACAATTCACAAAATCCATAATTGAAAATCCACATATGTTATAAGCATATTGCACAGTAGCATAAGTTCAAGAACTCGTGATAATTAATGGCTATCAATGGGCCGGGTTGGGTCGGGTCTCGGTCCGAACCAAGCAAGCCTGAAGCTAATGGTACCTAACCCGACCCGACCCGAACCTTATTCGGGTCGGATCGGGTTGGGTCCACTTCTTATTATTTATTTCTTTTTTCTTTTTTATGAATTAAAATTACTTGACATGTCATCAAATGAAAGAATATAAAAAATAAAAATAAAAATAAATTAAATTAAAAAGAAAACTTTGTGAAAAAATAAATGTTGGAACCAGGCCGGCCTAACCCAACCCGTCCCGAATGCCAAACGGCAACAAGGTGGCCCAAAATGCCCGAAAATTAGATTGAATTTTCGGCTGGAGTCGAGTCGGATGGGGACGGAACGGGCTGGCGCGGCCTTTTTTTACACCCCTAGCGATACGGACATATAGCATGTAGTAAAGATATATCACTGATCTTTGACTATTTCAATTGTGAATGTGTAGTCAAATTCATGAGGAAGCATGACTATATTGCCCAATCCATTAATGTAACCACATTCGCCCCTTAGCCGCAATCATTTTCTGCAAATCCTCATGGCTATGCATTTTGAGAAATAGAACATCCTCATGCACTTACTCCAAAAAAAGACAACGCCAATCCTTAACCATAAGATTGCCATGCATCTCTGCACCTTTCTGCAGCCTGATTCAGTTGCTTAATGTGGTCAGTAACTGATGTCAGCCCATCTCCTTGTTCCTCATTGTCTCTACAATCTCGTGCATGAATTTCTGCTTTTCCACTTCGTATTCACGAAGTGAATCTATAAAAAAAATTAGATGATCCACACAATCAATTAAGTTATTACATTGGCTTTCCTAGAAAAAAAACTTATAAACTTGCAAAACTAACCAAAAAAAAAATTACTGTGTCTCTTAATGTGAAGTTTTAAAAATCTGAAACTTGTCAAACAACATGTTTAAGTTCTTGTCCAAATTCTTCAATTCATTCTTGACCTCTTCTGAGCGGCTCTTGACAATATTTTCCAATTTTTGCCTAAACCAAATAAAAACTATTCCTCAAATATATACATTGTATTGTCAACACTATCGATTACATGCATAACTTATTAAAGTTACCCATGTCTACTGAAGTTTAAGAGCACCCGAGTAATTAATCTTCGAGTTGATCACAGCAAGCTGGCTGCAAAACAAGAGTTCAAAAGAAATATACAAATATAGTTTTTAGCATCTTAATAGAACATTAATCGGATCGGCCGAGGTAATTAGGCGACTTAATGTGAAACTGAACAAAACGTATGAAGAAGAAGATAAGTCGAACCACATGTCTAGTTTTTCATCTAGTCCCTTGACGTAGTGTAGGGTTGCCTCTCCATTATTATCAGATGCCCTGCACATTTCAAGAGATCGAAAGTGAAAAATAAAAATCACACTTCAATCAACTTGGATTTATCCAAATCCACACACGTACTCCACAACTCCGCCATCACCACATAGTCATTGTCGTCATTGTATCTAGTGACATTGATGAAGTCATTGCTCGTCCTTCCTCGCTTCCGACCATATACAATTTTGGGGGCATTGTGCATGTCTTCTAAAAGGATAACACTGCTTACAATTCAAAAAATCCATAATTGAAAATCCACATATGTCATAAGCATATTGCACAGTAGCATAAGTTCAAGAACTCGTGATAATTATGGGCTATCAATGGGCCGGGTTGGGTCGGGTCTCGGCCCAAACCGAGCAAGCCTGAAGCTAATGGTAACTGGCCCGACCCGACCCGAACCTTATTCGGGTCGGATCGGGTTGGGTCCACTTCTTATTATTTATTTCTTTTTTCTTTTTTATGAATTAAAATTACTTGACATGTTATCAAATGAAAGAATATAAAAAATAAAAATAAAAATAAATTAAATTAAAAAGAAAACTTTGTGAAAAAATAATTGTTGGAACCAGGCCGGCCTAACCCAACCCGTCCCGAATGCCAAATGGCAACAAGCTGGCCCAAAATGCCCGAAAAATAGATTGAATTTTCGGCTGGAGTCGGGTCGGGTGGGGTCGGATCGGTCTGGTGCGGCCTTTTTTTACACCCCTAGCGATAAGGACAGATAGCACGGAGTAAAGATATATCACTGATCTTTGACTATTTCAATTGTGAATGTGTAGTCAAATTCATGAGGAAGCATGACTATATTGCCCAATCCATTAATGTAACCACATTCGCCCCTTTGCCGCAATCATATTCTGCATATGCACTTGGCTATGCATTTGGGAAAATAGAACGTCATCATGCACTTACTCCAAAAAAAGACAACGCCAATCCATAACCATAAGATTGCCATGCATCTCTGCACCTTTGTGCAGCCTGATTCAGTTGCTTAATGTGGCCAGTAACTGATGCCAGCCCATCTCCTTGTTCCTCCTTGTCTCTACAATCTCGTGCATGAATTTCTGCTTTTCCACTTCGTATTCACGAAGTGAATCTATAAAAAAATTAGATGATCCACACAATCAATTAAGTTATTACACTGGCTTTCCTAGAAAAAAAAAACTTATAAACTCGAAAAACTAACCAAAAAGAAAAAGTTACCGTGCCTCATAATGTGAAGTTTTGAAAATATGAAACTTGTCAAACAACATGTTTAAGTTCTTGTCCAAATTCTTTAATTCATTCTTGACCTCTTCAGAGCGGCTCTTGACAATATTTTCCAATTTTTGCCTAAACAAAATAAAAACTATTCCTCAAATATATACATTGTATTGTCAACATTATCGATTACATGCATAACTTATTAAAGTTACCCATGTCTACTGAAGTTTAAAAGCACCTGAGTAATTAATCTTCGAGTTGATCGCAGCAAGCTGGCTGCAAAACAAGAGTTCAATAGAAAGATGCAAATATAGTTTTCAGCATCTTAATAGAACATTAATCGGATCGGCCGAGGTAATTAGGCGACTTAATGTGAAACTGAACAAAACGTATGAAGAAGAAGATAAGTCGAACCACCTGTCTAGTTTTTCTTCTAGTCCCTTGACGTAGTGTAGGGTTGCCTCTCCCTGATTATCAGATGCCTTGCACATTTCAAGAGATCGAAAGTGAAAAATAAAAATCACACTTCAATCAACTTGGAGATATCCAAATCCACTCACGTACTCCACGACTCCGCCATCACCACGTAGTCATTGTCGTCATTGTATCTAGTGACATTGATGAAGTCCTTGCTCGTCCTCCTCGCTTCCGACCACAGACATTTTTGGGGGCATTGTGCACGTCTTCTAAAAGGATAGCACTGCTTACAATTCAAATAATCCATAATTGAAAATCCACAGATGTCATAAGCATATTGCACAGTAGCAAAAGTTCAAGAACTCGTGATAAGTATGGGTTATCAATGGGCCGGGTCGGGTCGGGTCTCGGCCCGAACCGAGCAAGCCCGAAGCTAATGGTACCTAGCCCGACCCGACCCGAGCCTTATTCGGGTCGGATCGGGTTGTGTCCACTTCTTATTATTTATTTCTTTTTTCTTTTTTATGATTCAAAATTACTTGACATGTCATCAATTGAAAGAATATAAAAATTAAAAATAAAAATAAATTAAATTAAAAAGAATGCTTTTGTGAAATAATAAATGTCGGAACCGGGCCGGCCTAACTCGACCCGTCCCGAATGCCAAATGGCACCAAGCTGGCCCAAAAGCCCGAAAATTAGGTTGAATTTTCGGGTCGAGTCGGGTCGGGTGGGGTCGAATCGGGCTGGCGCGCTTTTTTTGACTCCCCTAGCGATAAGGACAGATAGCATGTAGTAAAGATATATAACGAATATTTGACTATTGCATTGGTGAGTATGCAGTCAAATTCATGAGGAAGCTTGACTATATTGTCCAATCTATTAATGTGACTACATTCGCCCCTTTGCCGCAATCTTATTTTGCAAATCCCCATGGGTCTACATTTGGAGAAACAGAATATCCTCATGCACTTGCACAAAAAAAAAACCAACACCTATCCTGAACCATAAGATTACCATGCATCTCTACTCCTTTGTGCAGCCCAATTCAGTTGTTTAATGTGTCTAGTAACTGATGCCAGCACATCCTCCTTGTTCCTCCTCGTCTCTACAAGCTCATGCATGAATTTCTGCATTTTCACTTCGTATTCAAGTAGTGAATCTATGAAAAAAATTAGATGATCCATAGAATCAATTAAGTTATTACACTGGCTTTTCTGGAAAAAAAAACTTATAAACTTGCATAACTAACCAAAAAAAAAGTTGCATTGTCTCATAATGTGGAGTTTTGTAAATCTGAAACTTGTCAAACAACTTGTTTAAGTTCTTGTCCAAATTCTTCAATTCATTCTTGACCTCTTCAGAGCGGCTCTTGACAATATTTTCCAATTTTTGCCTAAACAAAATAAAAACTATTCATCAAATATATACATTGCATTGTCAACACTTTCGATCACATGCATAACTTATTAAGGTTACCCATGTCTAGTGAAGTTTAAGAGCACTTGAGTAATTAATCTTCGAGTTGATCGCAGCAAGCTGGCTACAAAACAAGAGTTCAATAGAAAGATGCAAATATAGTTTTCAGCATCTTAATAGAACATTAATCGGATCGGCCGAGGTAATTGGGCGACTTACTGTGATACTAAACAAAACGTATGAAGAAGAAGATAAGTCGAACCACCTGTCTAGTTTTTCATCTAGTCCCTTGACGTAGTGTATGGTTGCCTCTCCCTGATTATCAGATGCCCTGCACATTTCATGAGATCGAAAGTGAAAAACAAAAATCACACTTCAATCAACTTGGAGATATCCAAATCCACTCACGTACTCCACGACTCGGCCATCACCACATAGTTGTTGTCGTCATTGTATCTAATGACATTGATCAAGTCCTTGCTCGTCCTTCCTCGATTCCGACCATAGACATTTTTGGGGGCATTGTGCATGTCTTCTAAAAGGATAACACTGCTTACAATACAAAAAATCCATAATTGAAAATCCACAGATGTCATAAGCATATTGGACAGTAGCATAAGTTCAAGAACTAGTGATAATTATGGGCTATCAATGGGCCAGGTTGGGTTGGGTCTCGGCCCGAATCGAGCAAGCCTGAAGCTAATGGTACTTGGCCCGACCCGGCCCAAACCTTATTCGGGTCGGATCGGGTTGGGTCCACTTCTTGTTATTTATTTCTTATTTCTTTTTTATGAATTAAAATTACTTGACATGTCATCAAATGAAAGAATATAAAAAATAAAAATAAAAATAAAAATAAATTGAATTAAAAAGAAAATTTTGGTGAAAAAATAAATGTTGGAACCAGGCCGGCCTAACCCAACCCGTCCCGAATGCCAAATGGCACCAAGCTGGCCCAAAATGCCCGAAAATTAGATTGAATTTACGGGTCGAGTCGAGTCGGATGGGGTCGGATCGGGCTGGCACGGCCTTTTTTTACACCCCTAGCGATAAGGACAGATAGCTTGTAGTAAAGATATATCACTGATCTTTGACTATTTCAATGGTGAATGTGTAGTCAAATTCATGAGGAAGCATGACTATATTGCCCAAACCATTAATGTAACTATATTCGCCCCTTTGCCGCAATCTTAGTCTGCAAATCCTCATGGGTCTGCATTTGGAGAAAGAGAATGTCCTCGTGCACTTGCTCCAAAAAAAGACAACACCAATCCTTAACCATAAGATTGCCATGCATCTCTCCACCTTTGTGCAACCTGATTCAGTTGCTTAATGTGGCCAGTAACCGATGCCAGCCCATCCCCTTGTTCCTCCTCGTCTCTACAATCTCGTGCATGAATTTTTTCTTTTCCACTTCGTATTCACGGAGTGAATCTATAAAAAAAAAATTAGATAATCCACACAATCAATTGAGTTATTACACTGGCTTTCCTGGAAAAAATACTTATAAACTTGCATAACTAACCAAAAAAAAAGTTACCTTGTCTCATAATGTGAAGTTTTGTAATTCTGAAACTTGTCAAACGACTTGTTTAAGTTCTTGTCCAAATTCTTCAATTCATTCTTGACCTCTTCAGAGCGGCACTTGACAATATTTTCCAGTTTTTGCCTTAAAAAAAAACTATTCATCAAATATATACATTATTTTGTTAACACTATTGATTACATGCATAACTTATTAAAGTTGCACATGTCTAGTGAAGTTTAAGAGCACTTGAGTAATTAATCTTCGAGTTGATCGCAGGAAGCTTGCTTCAAAACAAGAGTTAAATGGAAAGATGCAAATATAGTTTTCAGCATCTTAATAGAACATTAATTGGATCGGCCAAAGTAATTAGACGACTTAATGTGAAACTAAACAAAACATATAAAGAAGAAGATAAGTCGAACCATCTGTCTAGTTTTTCATCTAGTTCCTTGATGTAATGTTGGGTTGCCTCTCCCTGATTATCAGATGCCATGCACATTTTACAAGATCGAAAGTGAAAAACTAAAATCACACGTCAATCAACTTGGAGATATCCAAATCCACTCACGTATTCCACAACTCCGCCATCACCACGTAGTCGTTGTCGTCATTGTACCTAGTGACATTGATCATGTCCTTGCTTGTCCTTCCTCGCTTCCGACCGTAGACATTTTTAGGGGGATTGTGCACGTCTTCTAAAAGGATAGCATTGCTTACAATATAAATAATCCACAATTGAAAATCCACATATGTCATAAGCATATTGCACAGTAACAAAGTTCAAGAACTCGTGATAAGTATGGGTTATCAATGGGCCGGGTCGGGTCGGGTCGGGTCTCGGCCCGAACCGAGCAAGCCCGAAGCTAATGGTACCTGGCCCGACCCGACCCGAACCTTATTCGGGTCGGATCGGGTTGGGTCCACTTGTTATTATTTAGTTCTTTTTTTTGAATTAAAATTACTTAGCATGTCATCAAATGAAAGAATATAAAAAATAAAAATAAATTAATTTAATTTAAAAAGAAAACTTAGGTGAAAAAATAAGTGTCGGAACCGGGCCGATCTAAACCGGCCCGTCCCAAATGCCAAATGGCACCAAACTGGCCCAAAAGGCCCGAAAATTAGGTTGAATTTTCGGGAAGAGTCTGGCTGGGTGGGGTCGGATCGGGCTGGCGCGTCTTTTTTTGACACCCCTAGCGATAAGGACAGATAGCATGTAGTGAAGATATATCACAGATCTTTGACTGTTTCATTGGTGAATATGCAGTCAAATTCATTAGGAAGCTTGACTATATTGCCCAATCCATTAATATGACTACATTCGCCCCTTTATTGCAATCTTATTCTGCAAATCCTCGTGAGTCTGCATTTGGAGAAACAGAATGTCCTCATGCACTTGCTACAAAAAAAGACAACACCTAACCTGAACCATAAGATTACCTTGCATCTCTCCTCCTTTGTGCAGCACGATTCAGTTGTTTAATGTGGCCAGTAACTGATGCCAGCACATCCTCCTTGTTCCTCCTCATCTTTACAAGCTCATGCATGAATTTCTACTTTTCCACTTCGTATTCACGGAGTGAATCTATGAAAAAAATTAGATGATCCTCACAATCAATTAAGTTATTACACTGGCTTTCCTGCAAAAAAAAAAAAAACTTATCAGCTTGCATAACTAACCAAAAAAAAAGTTACCTTGTCTCATAATGAGATGTTTTGTAAATCTGAAACTTGTCAAACGACTTATTTAAGTTCTTGTCCAAATTCTTCAATTCATTCTCGACCTCTTCAGAGCGGCTCTTGACAATATTTTTTCCATTTTTTGCCAAAAAAAATAAAAACTATTCATCAAATATATACATTGTGTTGTTAACACTATCGATTACATAACTTATTAAAGTTACCCATGTCTAGTGAAGTTTAAGAGCACTTGAGTAATTAACCTTCGAGTTGATCGCATCAACTTTGCTGCAAAACAAGAGTTCAATAGAAAGATACAAATATAGTTTTCAGCATCTTAATAGAACATTAATCGGATCGGCCGAGATAATTAGACGACATAATATGAAACAAAACAAAACATATAAAGAAGAAGATAAGTCGAACCACCTGTCTAATTTTTCATCTAGTTCCTTGACGTACTGTTGGGTTGCCTCTCCCTGATTATCAGATGCCCTGCACAATTCACAAGATTGAAAGTAAAAAACAAAAATCACACTTCAATCAACTTGGAGATATCCAAATCCACTCACGTATTCCGCAACTCCGCCATCACCATATAGTCATTGTCGTCACTGTATCTGGTGACATTGATCAAGTCATTGTTGGTCCTTCCTGGCTTTCGACCATAGACATTTTTGGGGGCATTATGCACGTCTTCTAAATAGATAGCAATGCTTACAACACAAAAAATCCATAATTGAAAATCCAGTGATGTCATAAGCATTTTCCACAGTAGTAAAAGTTTAGAACTAGTGATAAGAACATATAGCACGTAGTAAAGATATACCACATATCTTTGACTATTTCATAAAAACCTGGTCATTCAAAGGGCGACCTCGGTGAATATTGTTGAAAATGTAGCAACAATTTTCACCTTTCATTGGGTAACCTAACTATGACAACAACATGGTAAAGTGCAATCGAAGATTTCATGAGAAAAGAGTCCACATCTATGTGAAAAAATAATATTCGCAATATCCATAGCAAACTAGTCTCTGTTCCATGGCCATATATCAGCATTTCAATCATATATTTGAAACGGCACATATGAATAGATGGGACCGAAAAAGAGTCTAGCAGGCACAAAGAGGAGGTTCAATCGTTTTTGTGGACAAAACAGTAGTAAAAAGAGTTAGGACAGCCACCCCGTGTGCTTACTGCTTTAGTAAAAAGAGTTAGGACGGCATTTCAATCATATATTTCAAGGGACAGCTTCCATGTGCTTACTGCTCGAGCCTCGTTGCAATGTCCATGTGTTACACTTTAGTAAAAGAGCCGAGCTAGTAGGATTCTTCTTAAGAATCCGGATTCAAGGAACCAAAAGGTAAGAAGACAAGCTCAGAAACACGTGATAGTAGGGGTGAAATTGTACGGAAGGTCGTCGGATGGATTGTTATTACGATGCCTTAATCAGTATACTGCACAATTGGTCATGGCAGACAAAAAGGCTTAGCTTGGGCGTCCCAACGATACAAAACCAGCCCGAGTCGCTGCACGGGTCAATCACGATCTCCCGGCCCGTAACACAAGCACGTAGTGTTAGAGTTTTCCTAAGTGTGGGCTTATATTAATTGAGATTATAATTACCATTATACGGTATTAATTTACCGTTAACGGGGTTGGTCTAATAAAGTGAGATATAAGGATTCTTAATTAGCCTAATATGGACCTGGCTGGTGTGGGCCGAGTTCGGCCCGGCCTGTGATGAGAGGGCCCGGCCAAATGACTCTATAAATAGGCTACCCCTCTAACCCTAACTCTCCATAATTCCACACACTCAACTTCCTTGAGAAGTT
The DNA here is from genome assembly GCA_021437785.1 of Rhodomyrtus psidioides. Lineage (NCBI taxonomy): Eukaryota > Viridiplantae > Streptophyta > Magnoliopsida > Myrtales > Myrtaceae > Rhodomyrtus > Rhodomyrtus psidioides. The sequence goes on along the minus strand of JAILYB010000004.1, from coordinate 12,795,105 downwards.
GCTTCACTAAGGAGGTTGTTTCCTCCTATAAAGTCAAGTGAAGGTGAGGGTGGTGGACTCATCGACGCCAGGATTCCGGAGGGTGATAGAGGTGATGCGCCTAAGCTGAGGAATCGCCGGAGTTCCGCCTAAAGACCGGCGAATCCAAAACAGGTACACAAGCTCGTCTCTTTCGCTGTACGGCATCCGATTCTCTGCTATGGTGATCCGGGGAGTGCCGTGGTAAAGTTTCTCACGGCCAACATGTGGTATCAGAGCCGCCATAGCGAAGATCGGGACCGTACTGTGTTTGCCTGTTTTTGGAAAATTTTCCCGACGAAAATTATTTTTGATCATATATTTGGCACGGGCTCGTCGAGACGAGCATTTTGATGGGTAGATCGTCGCCGGAGGAGGCCGGGAGCGGCCGCACGCGCCACCACGCGCCACCACGGTGGCTGCGCGTGGTATCCCACGCGCGCACGCGCCCAGCGCGGGCCGCGTCCTATGCGTGCCACGTGGCGCGTTGTGACTGCGCCACGTGGCAGGCTGACGTCACCCGGGGTTCGGTTTCGGGTCAACCCGACCCGAATTGATCGGGTCGACCCGTTGACTGACCCGGTTTGACCGGGTCAACCCGACCCGACCCTGACCCGACTTCGACCCGAGTTGACCGTTGACCGGTCCGACCGGTCAACGGTTGGACCGGATGAACAGTGGGACCGGTCGCCGGTCGGACCGGTCATTGGACCGGTGAGCACGCCCCGCACGTGAGGAGCACGTGCGGCGCGTGAGCCCCACGCGCCGAGGCTTTGGCCGGCGCGTGAGGGCGCGTGAGACGTCCGTTAGGGGCGATCTTGGTACCGGCGTGCTCGTATGGAAATTCTCTACACTGTGGTATATTTATTTGACATGTTTGAAGCTTTTAAAAATAGAAAAATGCATAAAGACCCTTATGTACGTATGTTTTTAGGGGTATTTTGAGCATTTTTCATGTATTTCTATATAGTTTCGGAAATACCATGATAAGCTTACATGTATATGACCACATACAGGATGTGTAGAGTTTTTAGCATGTATAAAGTTCCACATGCATCAATGTATACAGCAATGTTATTGGCATCGCCTATGATTTCAGAATAAAGTGCCCCATAGTGAAATTTGAAATCATTTGGATATGGTAAATGTTAGGCATAAAGCTTATATCCCTGGTATGAGAGAGTTTCAAGGATTCAGTCAGGTAGTGACCGCCAAAGTGGCACACTTGGTTGGGTTTGAGAAATATCAGTCTCGTATTGTGGAAGGATGTCTCCTGTTTTGATGCATGGTCATACTCCCAAAGGAGGTGATTGTGTATTGATTATGGAGGGATACATGTATAGCATATGGTTGGGGATTGATCGATTCTAGTAAGTCATACACCCAAAGGTGGTGATTCACGAAGATTGAAATAGATTCTCATGGCCGCTATCATGTGGAGTGTTTGCAACTGCATGTCACATCTTCTGCCCAAAGGTAATTTTGTGATGATGTATGCAGCTCTCTGGATGTGTACTCAAACAGTTTTTAAAGTTACACAATATTGGTTCATGAGGTATCACATGTGCAGCATAAAGTTTGAGAAGTAACTGATCCTAGTGTTTCATCCACCCAAAGGTGGTGATTCATAAAGATTGGATTTATTCTCTTTATAGGCTGTCACATATAAAGTGCACATTATGTATTCTGCCCAAAGGTGATTACATGATGGTGCATCTGATCCTCAAGATGTGTACTTTTAAGGATCAAGTTACACAGTACTCACATGGTGCCATTATTATACATTGCTTTTTAAAGTAGTCACCTTCCCAGTAAACGGTAACTCCATTAAGATTGAGGTTCATACTGGTTCAGACTTTGTGAAATAGCTGGAGGATATTAAGTTTTGTGATATGGCTGGCAGAAGTTTATATTGCTCTTTATGAGGATAAGTTGACAGATTTTACTGTTAACATATGGAACTCGAGAAGGGACATTTTATTGCCTGGATTAAAAAGAGCAATTGGATTTGCTTGTGATTTCTGAAGTAATCCATTCAGTACTGCTGTGAAAGTAGATGGCCAGCTGACTACACTGCTATATGGATGATGGAAGCCCAAGTAGCCTGGGTCTGTGTCTCGTTCACTACTGATATTATGATACATCAGCGAGAACTCTTCAATATAAGGTTTGATGGTTTTTATGAAGTTAGAGATTACGTCATAAGGATGGTGGACACATTGAGCAAAAGGTTTAAAGATCGTACTCATAAAGGAACTCTTGAAACCACTGGTCATTCAGACAGTTTGGGTCCAAAAATGGCATCTTTTGAGAAAGACTGTGACTACGACTTCTTTTATAAAGAAATGTCACATAAAGTGGGACTGCTATTGTAATAAGGCTTGGTCATCTAAGTGTGGGCATGTAGGTGATGATTCTTTGGTTTTGATTCACGAATCTAATCTAGCAGAAGTCTCATCCAGTTTATGGAGACTTTATAAAGGTGTAACCAATTATATTGTGTTCACAGTACAAGGATTCATGAATCACAAGAAACCAAATCAAGATGAATCAAAAGCTCACATCAGGAAACAACAATAAAGTTGACATTAAATTCGTGGGAGATGTGTCATTTTAATTCCATTCTCTGGTTTTGATCTGACATGAAGGAATGCATTTTTTGTATCTACCTTTAGACGGAACTTGATTTCCGTATCATATTTGGACGTGAGCAGCTACTCTTTCGAACTGAAAGAACAACGGAATTTCTGTGTTCTCAAGTCGAATAAGGATGAGTGCTGCAATGTGTCAAATGAATTAGATTATGCTTAACTCCCGATGATATCTACATCACTTATACAGTGAAAGGTTGTTTTCCAAGAAATTTCCAGTTAAAGAATAGTTTTACGCATTGTGGCATAAAGATCTGACCACTTATTTAGGGAAAGAGTGGGAGGCTGATAAAGCTTAACATCCTAACTACTCTTAAATGTGACCTGGAGAATTGCGTAAACTGATGTGGAAATAAGATGACCGAGATAAAGAAGAAATATTATAGTCCAAAGTTTCGACCTTTTGGAGGTCATACAGTTTTGTGTCAATGGACCTATATGACAACTCTGTGTTGAAAATTTTATTTCGACACATTTACTAACGACTGTTCCCCATATGGTTATATGTACTTGATTAAGGAAAAGTCTGACTCTCTTGACGAGTTCAAGGTCTTTAGGCTGAAGTCAAGGAATAGTTGGGAAAAGTCATAAAGATTGTCAGATCAGACCAATATGGTGAGTATTATGGTGTACATGACCATGCTGGAAAGCTTTAAGGGTCATTTACCATATACCTAAAAGGATTCTGGGATAGTAGTTAAGTCTACTATGCCTGAAAGTTGTAATGAGGAGTATGATTAATGGAATGAACCTACAAGATTCTGTGTATGGATAGCCTTTGAGTTGTCTTCATACTTTGATTGGTGTTTCCACTAAGGTTATTCTATTGACCCTTTTGAGTTATGGATTAAACGTAAATCTAGATAAACCATCTAAAGATTTGAAGTTATCCTGCAGAGGTGAAGATGTATTGTCCAGCATTAGGTAAGTCCAGATCATTTGAAGGGATATTTGGTTAATGATCCCAACAGAAGTACGAGAATTATGGAATAACAGACAATGAAGTTTCTGAATTTTAATGAGGCCAAAAGATGCTTAGGCTATTAAGGTTAAAGGTACGATACATGTGTTGTGTCGTTTTCTCTGCCTATATAGACGATCGTGAAGCCTACCACATCACAATCTAAGCCTATTGGGGTTTAGGACAGTGTTATTAACACAGATTCTGATGAAACTCTTCAAGCCCCATAGGTGTATGATGAGGTTAACGAGGCTCCATTTGGAAGATCCCTAAGGTAGAGACGACCAATTACACTGCCAGACTTATAGTCTATTTGGAGAGCATCATTATAATATAGGCCATATGGTTGATCCAGAAACTTATACAGATGCTGTTTCTTGTAATCAGTGAGATCTGGAGTTGGATGTGATAAAAGACGAGACATGGTCTATGAAACATAATGGTTTTTTAGAGCATAATGGATAGTTGAGGGTTATAAGTTCATCAGTTACAAGTGGATGAATAAGACAAAAGGTCTTTAAAAGAAAAGTCAGAGAAGTTTAAAGCTAGACTGGTTGCCAAGATTTCACTCTGAGGGGAGGTGAAGACTATAAAGTAACTCTTTCCTCTAGTCTCTCATAAAGGTTCTTTCAGAGTGATCATGACATTTGTAACTCATTTTGTTTTAGAGTTACGCCAGCTGGATATTGATATCTATCTTCTCAAAGAGAGACCTTGATGAGGAAAGTCTATATGGTATAACCCGAAGGTTTTATAGCTGGTAATTCAGATAAACTTATCAGTAGACTAAAATAGTTTACTTAAGGCCTCATGCAACAGCTCTCAGATAATGACATCAGGAGTTTCATATATGTTGTCACTTTATTCAGTGATGTTGAAAGTGAAGTGAATTAGTGTATATACTACAAGATCAGTGGGAGGAAATTTTATCTTCTTTTGAACAATATGTTACAAGTGGTGATGTTGAATTACTACATGAAGCAAAGCACATATTGCCATAAAGGACTTTGATAAGGTGTCTTTTGTCGTGGGCATTGAGATCTGTTGGGATCGTTCTTATTGCATATTGGGCCTGTCTCATAGGACATGTGTTGATCGTATTGTGAAAGATTCAGTATACAGCACTGTAAGTCAGGAATTGATCCTGACATTAAGGGTAATAAACTGAATCTATTGTCATGTCCTTATACGGATGTGGAGAGAACCCAAATGTTGTTTTGAGAACATGAGGCAGATATCTGTAAAATCCAGAAAACGATCACTGGATTGCTGTCAAGAAAGTTTTAAGGTACATAAAGAGGACAAAAGACTACATATTGATTCACATACAGATTGATTACTTGCAGGTAGTGAGGCATTCGGATTAAGACCTTACTAACTATTTGGATGACGAGAAGTTGACAACATAATGCATCTTTGAATTAGCAGGCAGTGCGGCATAATAGAGAAAAACACAGATCTGTATTGTCCTCTAGCATTCAAGCGGAGTTTATAGCAAGCTTTTGGCTGCTACTCAGGTTATTTAGCTCCAGAACCTCACTAGGGAGTTGATCGTATTTATTTTTATATGGACCCATACAGTTATAGTATGATGATGGCTCTGCATTGTTGATTATATACAACAACAGAGGCTTTAAAGGGTCCAAACATCTGGCGGTCAAGTGTTTGACCATAAAGAACCAGATCAAAATGGTGACATTAAAGTGGAGCATAGTTTCACAGATGATATGGTTGAAGTTCCACTGACTAAAGTTGTTTGCCCTTTTGTGTTTGAAATGACGCCATTAAGATGGGCCTAGCAGCATCTTTGGATGCGGTTGTTCAGTGGGAGCTGTTGTCAATTTTTGCTCCAATAAAGTTTGCATCTGTGATTGTTACATTTGTAACATCTTGATATGGATCAACTCTATTGCGTGCAATAAAGTTTTTTGAGTTGAGTTGATCAATTGAAAATCTCAAGGTATGTGTAAACCTTGAATATAAGGCTAGGGGCATTGAGATACTAGCCTTGAAGATATGTCTTGTTACACATAAAGTACAGTTGACTATAAAGATAAGACATATGTAGGTTCATTGGAGCCATATATGGATTCTCTGGTGCACATCAAGTTTCGTGTCACTTAAGGAGAGAGAATGTTGCCTGACAAAAGGGGATAACACATAAAGTTTCTGTCTAAATATCTATTCTATGAGGTGTTATCCAACTGCCACACTACCATATTGAATCCATATCAGTAGAGTTAAGGACATTCGTGACCATGGATGGCTCTGCATACCTTTTATGCAGTTACTGCCATGATTCGGTGTTTAAGATTCTATGGGATCGGATTGGCTATTAAGAATAATCTCTAGACCAACATAGAGATGCGCATATACAGTACAGTTTCAATTAATATTCGCCCAAGTGGGAGAATGTTAGAGTTTTCCTAAGTGTGGGCTTATATTAATTGAGATTATAATTACCATTATACGGTATTAATTTACCGTTAACGGGGTTGGTCTAATAAAGTGAGATATAAGGATTCTTAATTAGCCTAATATGGACCTGGCTGGTGTGGGCCGAGTTCGGCCCGGCCTGTGATGAGAGGGCCCGGCCAAATGACTCTATAAATAGGCTAAGGCAACCCCCCTCTAACCCTAACTCTCCATAATTCCACACACTCAACTTCCTTGAGAAGTTGCTTCACTAAGGAGGTTGTTTCCTCCTATAAAGTCAAGTGAAGGTGAGGGTGGTGGACTCATCGACGCCAGGATTCCGGAGGGTGATAGAGGTGATGCGCCTAAGCTGAGGAATCGCCGGAGTTCCGCCTAAAGACCGGCGAATCCAAAACAGGTACACAAGCTCGTCTCTTTCGCTGTACGGCATCCGATTCTCTGCTATGGTGATCCGGGGAGTGCCGTGGTAAAGTTTCTCACGGCCAACACGTAGGAGAGCGCCAAAAACAAAATCAAGTCGATGAAAAAATCTTTACGTTGGACAGGTATGGCCACAACTAGCGCAAACGAGAAAAAGTAAAGTAATTCAATAGGAAGCTGAGAATAGCTCACAGTGAAGGCAACTTATACCACTAGGACCTCTATCTACAAGATTGACCAAAGGCAATTTCAAGATCATAGACATGGATTTTTTAATTTGACCGCAGGAATGTTGCAAACTCAGACCAAGTTCATATGACATTAGTTTGACAAAAGCCGGTAGTTGCTAAACAAAATAGATTACTTTGTAAGCTAATGTTTTCCCGAGAACTAAATGACAGAAACAGCATTCACTTGTCAAATTTAGTCATGAGCTAGGGAATTCTACATGAGTATAATCAAATATATCCGCGTAGCCATTGTTCTTTAGACTATAAAGACAAATAGAGAGAAGTCGGGAGGAAATTAGAAAAGTTAGATAAGCTTTAACCCAAAATGAAAGGACTGACAAAATCTAAAATCCTTGTCGTTCTCTCCATATACCAAATCACACTTTAATTATATGTAGACGACATGTCATTGGTGAATATACAGTTAAATTCATGAGGAAGCTTGACTACATTGCCCAATCTATTAATGTGACTGCACTCGCCCCTTTGCCGCGATCTTATTACACAAATCTTCATGGGTCTGCATTTGGAGAAACAGAATGTCCTCATGCTCCTGCTCCAAAAAAAGACAACACATAGCCCGAACCATAAGATTACCATACCTCTCTCCTCCTTTGTGCAACCCGATTCAGTTGCTTAATGCGGCCAGCAACTGATGCCAGCACATCCTCCTTGTTCCTCTACGTCTCTACAAGCTCAGACATGAATTTTTGCTTTTTCACTTCGAATACACGGAGTGAATCTATAAAAAATTTGATGATCCGCACAATTAATTAAGTTATTACACTAGCTTTCCTGCACAAAAAAAAAAACTTATAAACTTGCTTCACTAACCAAAACAAAAATTTACCTTGTCTCATAATGTGAAGTTCTGTAAATCTGAAACTTGTCAAACAACTTGTTTAAGTTCTTGTCCAAATTCTTCAATTCATTATTGACCTCTTCAGAGCGGCTCTTGACAATATTTTCCAGTTGTTGCATACAAAAAAAAAATAAAAACTATTAATCAAATATATACATTGTATTGTTGACACTATCAATTACATGCATAACTTATTAAAGTTACCCCTGTCTAGTGAAGTCTAAGAGCACTTGAGTAATTAATCTTCGAGTTGATCGCAACAAGCTTGCTGCAAAACAAGAGTTCAACAGAAAAATGCAAATATAGTTTTTAGCATCTTAATAGAACACCAATTGGATTGGCCGAGATAATTAAACGACTTAATGTGAAACTAAACAAAACATATAAAGAAGAAGATAAGTCGAACCACCTGTCCAGTTTCCCATCTAGTTCCTTGACGTATTGTAGGGTTGCCTCTCCCGATTATCAGATGCCATGCACATTTCACAAGATCGAAAGTAAAAAACAAAAATCACACTTCAATCAACTTGGAGATATCCAAATCCACTCACGTATTCCGCAACTCCACCATCACCACATAGTCGTTGTCGTCACTGTATCTAGTGACATTGATCAAGTCATTGTTGGTCCTTTCTTGCTTTCGACCATAGACATTTTTGGAGGTCATTATGCACGTCTTCTAAACAGATAGCACTGCTTACAACATAAATAATCCATAATTAAAAATCAAGAGATGTCATAAGCATATTGCACAGTAGCAAAAGTTCAAGAACTAGTGATAAGAACATATAAAGATATACCATGGATCTTTGACTTTTTCATAAAAACCTGGCCATTCGAAGGGCGACCTCGGTGAAAATTGTTGAAAATGTAGCGGTAATTTTCACCTTTCATTGGGTAACCTAACTATGACAACAACATGGCAAAGTGCAATCGAAGATTTTATGAGAAAAGAGTCCACATCTATGGAGAAAAATAATATTCGCAATATCCAGAACAAACTAGTCTATGTTCCATGGTCATATATCAGCATTTCAATCATATATTTGAAACGGCACATCTGAATAGATGGAACGAAAAAGAGTCTAGCAGGCACAAAGATGAGGTTCAATAGTTTTTATGGACAAAACAGAAGTAAAAAGAGTTAGGACAGCCACCCCATTACAAGAAAATAGGATACAAATGAGTATTTTCAAGAAAACAGGTAAGAGCCAACTGAGCAAAACTAGAACTGAACAGAACAAAAACAAGCTTCAAGGGACAGCTTCCATGTGCTTTCTGCTCGAGCCTCGTTGCAATGTCCATGTGTTACACTTTAGTAAAAGAGCCCAGCTTGTAGGATTCTTCTTAAGAATCCTGACTCAAGGGACCAAAAGCTAAGAAGACAGGCTTAGAAACACGTGATAGTAGGGGAGGAATTGTGCCGAAGGTCGTCGGATGGATTGTTATTACGATGCCTTATTCGGGATAATGCACAATTGGTCATGGCAGACAAAAAGGCTAAGCTCGGGCGTCCCAACGATACAAAACCAGCCCGAGTCGATCACGATCTCCTAGCCCGTGACACAAGCACGTAGGAGAGCACCAAAAACAAAATCAAGTCGATGAAAAAATCTTTATGTTGGACTGGTATGGCCACAACTAGCGCATAGCCAGAAAAAAGAAAGTAATTCAATAGAAAACTGAGAATAGCTCACAGTGAAGGCAACTTAAACCACTAGACCTCTATCTACAAGATTGACCAAAGGCAATTTCAAGATCATAGACATGGATTTTTTAATTTGACCGCAGGAATGTTGCAATCTTAGATCAAGTTCATACGACAATAGTTTGACAATAGCCGATAGTTACTGAACAAAATAGATTACTTTGTAAGCTAATGTTTTCCCGAGATCTGAATGACAGAAACAACATTCACTTGTCAAATTTAGTCACGAGCTTGGGAATTCTACATGAGTATAATCAAATATATCTGCATAGCCATTGTTCATTAGACTATAAAGACAAATGGAGAGAAGTCGGAAGGAGATTAGAAAAGTTAGATAAGCTTTAACCCAAAATGAAAGGACCGACAAAATCTAAAATCCTTGCCTTTCTCTCAATATACCAAATCACACTTTAATTATAAGTAGACGACATGTCATTGGTGAATATGCAGTTAAATCCACGAGGAAGCTTGACTACATTGCCCAATCCATTAATGTGACTACATTCGCCCCTTTGCCGCGATCCTACTCTGCAAATCCTCATGGGTCTACATTTGGAGAAACAGAATGTCCTCGTGCACTTGCTCCAAAAAAAGACAACACCTATCCCGAACCATAAGATTACCATACATCTCTCCTTTTCTGCTTTTCCACTTCGAATTCCCGGAGTGAATCCATAAAAAATTAGATGATCCACACAATCAATTAAGTTATTACACTAAATTTCCTGCAAAAAAACTTACAAACTTGCTTAACTAACCAAAACAAAAAAGTTACCTTGTCTCATATTGTGAAGTTCTGTGAATCTGAAACTTGTCAAACAACTTGTTTATGTTCTCGTCCAAATTCTTCAATTCATTCTCGACCTCTTCAGAGCGGCACTTGACAATATTTTCCAGTTGTTGCCTAAAATAATAATAATAACAATTCATCAAATATATACCTTGTATTGTTAACACTATCAATTACATGCATAACTTATTAAAGTTGCCCATGTCTAGTGAAGTCTAAGAGCACTTGAGTAATTTATCTTCGAGTTGATCGCAGCAAGGTCGTTGCAAAACAAGAGTTCAATAGAAAGATGCCAATATAGTTTTCATCATCTTAATAGTACATTAATCGGATCGGACAAGGTAATTAAACAACTTAATGTGAAACTAAACAAAACATATAAATAAGAAGATAAGTCGAACCACCTGTCTAGTTTCTCATCTAGTTCCCTGACGTATTGTAGGGTTGCCTCTCCCTGATTATCAGATGCCCTGCACATTTCACAAGATCGAAAGTGAAAAACAAAAATCACATTTCAATCAACTTGGAGATATCCAAATCCACTCACGTATTCCACAACTCTACCTTCACCACGTAGTCGTTGTCGTCACTTTATCTAGTGACATTGATCAAGTCATTGCTGGTCCTTCCTCACTTCCGACCATAGACGTTTTTTGGGCATTGTGCACGTCTTCTAAACGGATAGCACTGCTTACAACACAAATAATCCATAATTGAAAATTCAGAGATGTCATAAGCATATTGCGCAGTAACAAAAGTTCAAGAACCGGTGATAAGAACATATAACATGTAGTAAAGATATACCATGGGTCTTTGACTTTTTCATAAAAACCTGGCCATTCAAAGGGCGACCTCGACGAAAATTGTTGAAAATGTAGCAACAATTTTCACCTTTCATTTGGTAACATAACTATGACAACAACATGGCAAAGTGCAATCGAAGATTTCATGAGAAAAGAGACCACATCTATGGGGAAAAATAATATTCGCAATATCCAGAACAAACTAGTCTCTGTTGCATGGTCATATATTGTTGTGAAATAGGACACCTTGATCGGTGTCGCAGCGGAATCGGATCGATGAGCGTTTGCAAAGTCGACAGAGAAATAAAACGAATAATAACAAATGACACGAGATTTACGTGGTTCGGTCCGAATGTCGGAACCTACGTCCACGGGGAGAGCAGCACAGAATCCACTATAGAAAGCGATACAACGAGATCAATCACTCGAGCACTCAAACACACTCTTGGTGTTTCCCAAACCCCAATTACACCTCAAACTCACACAGTGTTTAGCCCCTCACAATTCCTAGTGAAACCTCACTCAAGGAATTATACAAATTCTACTCACGAGAATTTATCTGGCTAAAATACCCAGATGTAATTACAACGAGCAAAACCCTCACGAGAAGAACTCTCTCTTCTCTCGGCCACCGAATGACTTGGTTTCGGCGCACTTCTTCAATTGCATCTTCTTCTCCTTATATAGCCATATGGAAGGAGGAAGCATGCCAACTTGTGCCCAACTTATGCCTAATTTCCAAGTCAATGCCTAACTCGTGCCTAACTCCCGAGTCAATGCCTAACTCCTGAGTTTCATTCGGGACTCAAATTCGAGACATATTTTCAACAATCTCCACCTTGGCTCGACATTTGAGCCAAGTCACAATCGCTTCAATGAATTCGCCCGCTACTCTCCCACAGCCCTCTTGGGCTCAATCTGCACAAAGATATTTCAAGTTCAAGCCACGCTTGAACTTTGCCATAATCATAGGCCTCAGGACATCAGCTCCACCTGTACAGTTAGCTACTCCATAAGGATTTTCTAACATAACTTTCTGTATCACAGATAAAGCAAAATCATTATTGTATCCATATCTGACAGAAAGTCCAACATGCTCCTTATCAAATTCAGTAGCTACAGTAATCGTTGGCTTTGCCGGCTCCACCTTAATCCAAATATCATATGTGTCGATTATTTCACTAGTACCTGCTACCTCAGGAGTTTCTGGTTGCAACTCCACCTCAAGCTGAACACCGTCCAGATCCGTATAAACACTGCCACAAACACTCCTAGCTAGAAGTACTGGAGACTCGTCAAAGGTAACTTCTCTGCTGCAAACAGGTGAATCTATATTCGGGCACCACAACTGATCGCCACACTCACCTTGTGCATAACCATGGAATATGCACCTTGCCTCCACATCGAGCTTACCATCACTTACTCGATAATAACACGGGCAACTAAACATTCTAAAATTAGAATCATCAGCAACATTACCTGACCACACTTCTTTGGGAGTCTGATATCCAATCGCAGTCGATGGGGATCTATTCACCAGGTAGCTCGCCATACTAAGCGCATCCGCTGGAATTTTCCCAGCCATACCAGCACTAGAGACCTTTTCACGGGCCGTCTCTAGTAACTCTCTGCTCATCAATTCTGCAAACTGTTGTGGTTTACTAGCACTAGTGCGATGTTTCACTATGCCCTTTTCCATGCAGAATTTATTTACCAGCTTCGAGCAGGACTCCATGCCACTGTCAGTTCGCACATGCTTGATCAACTTACCAGTCTCCATTCCGATCAAAGCTCTCGACTGCGTATTCCTGACAATAGCATCAAACATGTGCTTTCGCACAAACACCCAGGCCTTCCTCGAGTAGCCGTTAGACTCTCGAACAGATGTCGACGTCTCATGAGCAAAATTTATCAATGTCTTACCTTGAAGTTCATACAGGCCGCCATGTTTGATTCCCTTCATTATCACCAGAGCACCTCGAACAATTTTTAGGACTCCACCTCGTGAGGAATACCTGCATCCAGCTGAATCTAGAGCACCCAAGGAAATTAAGTTCTTTTTCAATTCTGGAACATGTCTTACCCCAGTCAATGTCCTCACAATTCCATCATGCATTCTGATTTTAACATCACCAACACCCACAACATCGCATTCAGCGTTGTTTCCCAACTGCACTTTACTACTATCCATGCATTGATAAGAAGTAAACCAGTTCCTGTTTGGTGTTGCATGAAAAGAACAACCAGAATCCATAATCCAACCGTCAAACGACGAATTCTCAGTGACAGACAAGACATAATCGACATCATCAGAATTTTCAGCTACAACTGCAACATCATCTGCAGATTCAACTCCAATTTCCTTAGCTCTTTCATTTGTCAGCTTAAAACAATTTCTTTTAAGATGCCCTCTCTTGCCACAGTTCCAACAGACATCACTGCCAGTCCTAGACTGACTACGTCTATTCATGCTCATACTACTTCTGCTAACACGTGTACTAGCTCTTCCTCTTTCACCTACTAAAGCAGTAGATACAGATTCGCCAGATTCTCTTCTACGAATATCCTCACTCAGAATTAAATCTCGAATCCCATCAAACGTCAAACTACTTGACCCAGAAGAATTGCTAACAGCAGTAACAGTAGTATTCCAACTATCAGGCAATGAGGATAACAGAATCAAAGCACGTACCTCATCTTCAAAGTCAATCTCCACTGAACTCAATTGACTAACTATCACATTGAATTCATTGATATGATTAGCAACTGACACACCTTCGCTCATCTTCAAATTAAACAGACGTCTCATCAAATAGACCTTGTTGATCGCAGAGGGCTTCTCGTACATGTCCGACAAGGCTTTCATCAAACCCGCAGTGGTCTTCTCCTTGACAATATTAAATGCGACGTTACGAGCCAACGTCAGCCGAATAACACCCATCGCTTGTCTATCCAGCAATTCCCAATCGGGTTGCTTCATCGTTTCTGGCTTTTGCCCAGACAGGGGCTCATGCAGCTTCATCTGATATAAGTAGTCTTCTATCTGCATCTTCCAGAAACGAAAGTCCTTCCCCTCAAATCTGTCGATTTTCACTTTAGCTTCTGTCGCCATCGATTTGCTTCAACTCAAGCAAGCCTAGCTCTGATACCAATTGTTGTGAAATAGGACACCTTGATCGGTGTCGCAGCGGAATCGGATCGATGAGCGTTTGCAAAGTCGACAGAGAAATAAAACGAATAATAACAAATGACACGAGATTTACGTGGTTCGGTCCGAATGTCGGAACCTACGTCCACGGGGAGAGCAGCATAGAATCCACTATAGAAAGCGATACAACGAGATCAATCACTCGAGCACTCAAACACACTCTTGGTGTTTCCCAAACCCCAATTACACCTCAAACTCACACAGTGTTTAGCCCCTCACAATTCCTAGTGAAACCTCACTCAAGGAATTATACAAATTCTACTCACGAGAATTTATCTGGCTAAAACACCCAGATGTAATTACAACGAGCAAAACCCTCACGAGAAGAACTCTCTCTTCTCTCGGCCACCGAATGACTTGGTTTCGGCGCACTTCTTCAATTGCATCTTCTTCTCCTTATATAGCCATATGGAAGGAGGAAGCATGCCAACTTGTGCCCAACTTATGCCTAATTTCCAAGTCAATGCCTAACTCGTGCCTAACTCCCGAGTCAATGCCTAACTCCCGAGTTTCATTCGGGACTCAAATTCGAGACATATTTTCAACATATATCATCATTTCAATCATATATTTGAAACGGCACATATGAATAGATGGGACCGAAAAAGAGTCTAGCAGGCACAAAGAGGAGGTTCAATAGTTTTTATGTGTAAAAGAGAAGTAAAAAAGAGTTAGGACAACAACCCCGTTACATGAAAATAGGATACAAATGAGTATTTCCAAGAAAACAGGTAAGCTCCGACTGAGCAGAACTGGAACTGAATAGAACAAAAACAAGCTTCAAGGGATAGCTTCCACGTGCTTACTACTCGAGCCTCGTTGCAATGTCCATGTGTTACACTTTAGTAAAAAAGCCCAGACCAAAAGCTAAGAAGACAAGCTCAGAAACACGTGATAGTAGGGGAGGAATTGTACC
The DNA here is from genome assembly GCA_021437785.1 of Rhodomyrtus psidioides. Lineage (NCBI taxonomy): Eukaryota > Viridiplantae > Streptophyta > Magnoliopsida > Myrtales > Myrtaceae > Rhodomyrtus > Rhodomyrtus psidioides. The sequence continues at coordinate 12,780,102 of JAILYB010000004.1, read as the reverse complement.
GAAGGTCGTCGGATGGATTGTTATTACGATGGCTTAATCGGGATAATGTACAATTGGTCATGGTAGACAAAAAGGCTTAGGTCGGGCGTCCCAATGATACAAAACCTTCCCGAGTCGCCTTGCGGGTCGATTAGGATCTCCCGGCCCGTGGCACAAACACGTATGAGGGCACCAAAAACAAAATCAAGTCGATGAAAAAAATTTATGTTGGATCGTTTTGGCCACAACTAGCGCACGACCAGAAAAAAGAAAGTAATTCAATAGGAAGCTGAGAATAACTCACAGTGAAGTCAACTTAAACCACTAGGACCTCTATCTACAAGATTGACCAAAGGCGATTTCAAGATCATAGACATGGATTTTTTTAATTTGACCGTAGGAATATTGCAATCTCAGACCAAGTTCTTATGACATTAGTTCGACAAAAGCCGGTTGTTGCTAAACAAAATAGATTACTTTGTAAGCTAATGTTTTCTCGACAACTGCATGACAGAAACAACATTCACTTGTCAAATTTAGTCATGAGCTAGGGAATTATACCTGAGTATAATCAACTGTATCCACGTAGCCATTATTCTTTATACTATAAAGACAAACGGAGAAAAGTCGGGAGGAGATTAGAAAAGTTAGATAAGCTTTAACCCAAAATGAAAGGACCGACAAAATCTCAAATCCTTGCCTTTCTCTGAATTTACCAAATCACACTTTAATTATAAGTAGACGACATGTCATTGTAGAATATGCAGTTAAATTCATGATGAAGTGTGACTACATTGCCCAATCCATTAATGTGATTACCAAACTACCCTAGTCTCAGCAAAGGAACAGCACGTCAAAGAAACAATAACATGAAATGAATATGCAAAGAGCTTAAGGCTTTGCGTGGGAAGTTATGAAACAAAAAGTAAGTCGAGAACCTGAAATTGATGGTTTGGTTTATAACTTCATATTCAAGTACGACACAAGATTAGGCATGGTTCGAAGACAAAGCAGAAACAAATAGACCCAGAAGGGAGTGCATATCGATTATAGTGTAGACCAAAGGAGCTTCTCATTCATAATTGGGTGAACTAATAATTTGGGGATATCACTGCTTATAACACAAATGATCCCTAGTTGAAAATTCAGAGATGTCAAAGGCATATTGCATAGTGGACAAACGTTCAAGAACTAGTGATATCAGTAATCTGCCAAAGAACATATGGCATGTAGAAAAGATATACCATGGGTCTTTGGCTTTTTCATTAAAGCCTGGCCACTCAAAAGGATGATCTCAGCGAAAATGTGGCAACAATTTTCATCTTTCATTGGGTAAACTAACTATGACAACAACATAGCAAAGTGCAAAAATAGTCGAAGATTTCACGAGAAAAGAGACGACATATAGAACAGCTCAGTCTCTGTTCCATGGTCATATATCAGCATTTCAATCATATATTTGAAACTGCATATATGAATGGATGGGACCAAAAAAGAGTTTAGCAGGCACAAAGAGGAGGTTTGGTAGTTTTTATGGACAAAAGCGAAGTAAAAAATGTTAGGCCAGCCATCCCGTTACATTAAAATAAGATACGAATTGAGTATTTCCAAGAAAACAGGTAAACTCAAACTGAGCAAAACTAGAACTGAACAGAACAAAAACAAGCTTCAAGGGACAGCTTCCATGTGCTTATCGTTCGAGCCTCAGTGCAATGTCCATGTGTCACACTTTAGTAAAAGAGCCTAGCTAGTAGCATTCTTCTTGGAGAGCACCAAAAACAATACCAAATCGATGAAAAAATCATTATATTGTGGCCACAAGTAGCACACGACCAGAAAAAAGAAAGCAATTTAATGGGAAACCGAGAATAGCTCACAGTGAAGGCAACTTAAACCACTAGGACTTCTATCTACAAGATTGACCAAAGACGATTTCAAGATCACAGACACAGATACTTTAACTTAACCACATGCATGTCGCAATGTCAGACCAAGTTCATATGACATTAGTTCGACAAAAGCAGGTAGTAGCTAAATAAAACAGATTACTTTGTAAGCTAACGTTTCTCGAGAACTGAATGACATACACAACATTCACTTGTCAAATTTAGTCATGAGCTAGGGAATTATACACGAGCATGATCAAATATACTTGTGTAGCCATTGTTCTTTAGACTAAAAAGACAAATGAGAGAAGTCTAAAGGAGATTAGAAAAGTTGTGCGTAAAAAAGCTATGACCCAAAAAGAAAGGACCGATAGAATCTAAAATCCTTGCCTATCTCTCAACATACCAAATCACACCTTAATTTGAAGTAGATGACAGTTGGTAAATATGTAGTTGCGACTATAGTGCCCAATCCATTAATGTGATTACAAAACTACCCTAGCCTCAGCAAAGAAACAGAACATCAAATAAACAATAACATGAAATGAACATGCAAAAAGCTTAAGGCGTTGCATGGGAAGTTACAAAACAAAAGGTAAGCCGAGAAGCAGAAATTGATGGCTTGGTTTATAACTTCATCTTCAAGTACGTCACAACATTATGCATGATTCGAAGACAAAGCAAAAATGAATAGACCCAGAAGGGTTTCCATATCGCTTACAGCGTGTAAACCAAAGAAGCATCTCTTTCATAATTGGGTGAACTAATAATTCAAGGATAACACTGCTTATAACAAATGATCCATAATTGAAAATTCAGAGATGTCATAGGCATATTGCACGGTGGACAAAAGTTCAAGAACTAGTGATATCAGTAATCGGCCAAAGAACATATAGCATGTAGTAAAGATATACCATAGGTTTATGGCCTTTCCATTAAAACCTGGCAATTCAAAGGGGCGACCTCAGTGAAAATGCCGCAACAATTTTCACCTTTCATTGAGTAACCTAACTATGACAACAACATAGCAAAGTGCAAAAATAGTTGAAGATTTCACGAGAAACGAGTCGACATCTATGGGGAAAATTAATATTCACAATATCTAGAACAACCTAGTCTTTGTTCCATGGTCATGTATAAGCATTTCAATCATATATTTGAAACTGCACATATGAATGGATTGGACCGTAAAAGTGTTTAGCAGGCACAAAGAGGAGGTTCGGTATTTTTTATGGGCAAAATCGAAGGAAAAAGGATTAGGGCAGCCACCCCGTTAGATGAAAATAGGATACGAATGAGTTTTTCCAATAAAATAAGGAAGCTCTTACTGAGCAAAACTGGAGCTGAACAGAACAAAAAAAAAAAAAAGCTTCAAGGGACAGCTTCCATGTGCTTATTGCTTGAGCCTCGTCGCAATGTCCAAGAGTCACACTTTAGTAAAAGAGCCTAGCTAGTAGCATTCTTCTTCGAGAGCACCAAAAACAAAACCAAGTCGATGAAAAAATCTTTATGCTGGACTACTATGACCCAAGTAGCACGTGACCAGAAAAAAGAGAGCAACTCAATAGGAAACCGAGAATAGGTCACAGTGAAGGCAACTTAAGTCACTAAGACCTCTATCTAAAAGATCGACCAAAGGCAGATTTCAAGATCACAAACTCAGATACTTTAACTTGACCACACGCATGTTGCAATGTCAGACCAAGTTCATATGACATTAGTTCGACAAAAGCAGGTAGTTACTAAAAAAAACAGATTACTTTGTAAGCTAACGTTTTCCGAGAATTGAATGACAGACACAACATTCACTTGTCAAATTTAGTCATGAGCTAGGGAATTCTACACGAGCACAATCAAATATATCGGTGTAGCCATTGTTCTTTGGACTATAAAGACAAATGGAGAGAAGTCGGAAGGAGATTAGAAAAGTTATGAGTAGATAAGCTTTAACCAAAAAAGAAATTACCGATAGTGTTAAATATGTCTCGAGTTTAAATCGTTTGCGGATATATATTGATTTGTTAAATTGATTTGTGAAAAGACAATCTTTAACCAAAAACTTTTAGGGTTTATTAGTTTTAACCACGTTTACAACATTGGGCTTATTTCTGTCTTTGGGCTCGAGCTTCACCCAAAATAAATAATAGCAAACCAATATGGACCGAGCAGTGAGATGAAGACTGAGGGGTGAGACACGACTTTAGGGTTTATTAGTTTTAGTCGCATTTACAGCTTTAGGCTTGTTTCAGTCTTTGAGAGCGAGATGAGGACCGAACGGCGAGACGTGACTTTAGGGTTTATTAGTTTTAGTCGCGTTTATAGCGTTGGGCTTGTTTCTGTCTTCGGGCTCGGGCTTCACCCAAAACAAATAATAGCAAATAATATGGACCGAGCGGCGGGACGTGACTTTAGGGTTTATTAGTTTTAGTCGCGTTTACAACGTTGGGCTTGTTTCCGTCTTCGGATTTGGGCTTCACCCAAAACAAATAATAACAAACAATATGGACCGAGCGGCAAGATGAAGACCGAGCGGCGAGATGTAATTTTAGGTTTTATTAGTTTTAGTCACGTTTACAGCGTTGGGGTTGTTTCCTTCTTCGGGCTCGGGCTTCACCCAAAATAAATAATAGCGAACAATATGCACTGAGCGGCGAGATGAGGACCGAGCAGTGGGACGTGACTTTAGCATTTATTAGTTTTAGTTGCGTTTACTGCGTTGGGCTTGTTTCCGTCTTTGAGTGCGAGATTAGGACTCAGCGACGAGACGTGACTTTAGGGTTTATTAGTTTTAGTCATGCTCACAACGTTGGACTTGTTTCTGTCTTTGGGTTTGGGCTTCACCCAAAACAAATAATAGCAAACAATATGGACCGAGCGTCGAAATGTGACTTTAGGGTTTATTAGTTTTAGTCTTATTTACAGCGTTGGGCTTGTTTCCGTCTTCGGGCTCGGGCTTCATCCAAAACAAATAATAGCAAACAATATGGACAACCGTATTTGGTTGTTTCTATATTTGCTTTTCCCGAGAAATTTTTTTTTTTTTTGGTCGGACTTTTCCCGAGAATTTACTAGGATAAAAATTGTGTTCTCCATGACAGAAAGACAAAAAGAAAAAGGAAAAATAATCCTATTTTCAAGAAAAAAAATAAGACTATAAATCAAATAAGAAGTTAGTGCCGCCACTAAGTTAATTGGGATTAGGTATGCGACGTCTTTAGCGTCCACGTAAATTGAAGGCAAATTTTAATGCATCCTTGCAGAATAAAGAACAAAAGACAAGCACAAACCGCCATGGCCTCATTTCATCAGATGCTTTGAAAAGCTTTTTCTCCCGAATGAACAAAATATGAATTTGGCAAGACCGTGACTCTTCGGGGTTCACTAAGCTAGCGTATCATCGGAATAATTGTGTAAAAAGTCCTAAACTTATTGTTTGATGGTCAATCCAATCCTAAAAATGTCAATTTGGCAAATTCAGTTTCGACAACTTTTGACCACTTGTCAATCTAATCTTTTCAGCCAAATTTGGCAGGAAATCAATTACACGGGCCACCGTCGACCTACATGGGGCAGCCCGCGCTCGCATGAGCAATTTTTGTAATTTCTTTTTATAATTCTGTGATTCTTTATTTTTATTATTTTCTTTTCCTTTTTCAATTGTGGGCCAGCCAGCGACCCTCGTTGGCCCACGGGCTAGGGCCACAAAGCCCTCGTGGCACAGCTAGCGTCCACATCAACCATTCCTGATCAAATTTTGGAGTCAACTCGAGAACCAAGCAGGGCTATGTTTTATTTTGTCTTGTTCAATTTGTTAATACAGCTGCCGTGTGCAAAGCATGAAACAATTCTTTTGGGTTTCGAGGATAATATATCAAACCTATCTCAACAAGTATGTTTTATCTCGAGAGAGAGTAGAGTAATTTTCTTAAGATTATAAGCGAATTCCCAATTCAATCCTCAATCCGGCCCTACGTGTTCCGAGTTCCAAGTTTCATACTCTTGGTTTCTAGTGGAATCGACCAGCTCAAGGTATAGGGTCGAACATTGAATCGGGTGAGGCAGATTCTTAGCTTTTGAAAACGGGAATTGGGGCGGTCCCTTGCGAATCAACCCGGTTGTTCACCCCTAATATTTTGGTGGGCGAGCCTATTCCATTTAGAGATAACGGCACAAATGATAGGCTAATGCATAACGTGGTCCTTAAATTTTTAATTTGTTTAATATGGTTCTCGAAATTTTGGTACATGTTCAATTTATTCTGGAGACCACATTGAGCAGATTAGAAGATCGCAGATGTCCCTGCATATTGGGCTAAAATGCAGCGATCAAATTGAACAAATTTATAATTGAGGAACTATATTGTATATTGAGTCAAAGTTCTTAAATAATTTATGTCATTTGCCTTTCTATTTATTCCGACTTAAATTAATATGGACGTAGGATTTTATTTCAGGCTGACGGGATGGGAAAAAAGAACTCAACAATGATGTTGGGCCCCATCTTTCGGCCTCCTTCTTAAGCCGGATACTAAAGGCTTGCATGATAACACTTTCAGAAGTCAATCTAATAGAGAAATCCATTTAATAAAAATATTTTTCAAGTAGAAATCCGTTTAGTAAAAAAAATCAATTTATGGTAGGATTTTTCACTTATAATAAGATTTTTTTGTCAATTTTGAGAAGTGAAAAATTTAACTTCTCGACTCCAGAATCACTTCTTGGACCACACCGACCTCCACTGACCACCGTCGTCGCCGCTTCCAGCCACCATCGTTGCCCCCTCCAATCGTCAACGGTCGCCAACGGCCAACGATCGTCGGCTGTCAATTACTGTCGCTAAAGATTTTATTACTAATGTTTTAAAGTAATTTTTTTTTTAAAAGTAGAAATTTTCATCATTATCAAATGAATTTCTTTAATTAGAAATCAATTTAGCATAGAAGTAGAAAAATTAATTTTTATTTTTGATAAAAAAACAGAGAAATCAACTTTTGATTCGAAGTTAATTTCTGACAAAGTAGTGTTAGCATGCGCGCCCTTAGGCATCAATCATCTACCGAACTAATTCCCCAAAACCCTAACCGGGGGCGAGCTATATAAACTACAAGCTCTTCTAAAGCACTCATCCTCGCGCCTCCCCTGCTCCGCGCACGCTTCCTCCTCCTCCTAAGAGAGAAGAGGCGCCGCCGCTAGAAGCCGAGAAACCCTAAGTGAAGAAGGGGGAAAGATGGCGGACGGGCTCCATCTGAAGGGCACGATGAGGGCCCACACCGACATGGTGACGGCCATCGCCATCCCGATCGACAACTCCGACATGATCGTGACCTCCTCCCGCGACAAGTCCATCATCCTCTGGCAGCTCACCAAGGAGGACAAGGTCTACGGCGTCCCCCGCCGCCGCCTCACCGGCCACTCCCACTTCGTCCAGGATGTCGTCCTCTCCTCCGACGGTCAGTTCGCCCTCTCCGGCTCCTGGGACGGCGAGCTCCGCCTCTGGGATCTAGCCGCCGGCGTCTCCGCCCGCAGGTGATCATTTCTTTTACGCGTTGCGTCTTGGAAGTCTTGTGGCATTCCGTCTATAGCGTTTCATTTCACATGATGTCCTCTGGTTTGGGGTGTCTCGCTTTCGGAAATGGCGAAAGTTAACAAGGGCGTAGCATTTGTTCCAGGGAACTGTTGAGTGCTAGTCTATTTTGGCTTGTGTTGCCCTATTGCCTTAATTAACAGTGAAGAAATCATTTTATGGCATTCTAGTGTCAAGTGATTCTCTTCAAGTAAATTTTAGGTTCCTTCTTTTTAGATAGTGATAATACTTCGCAGATCTTCATTGATGTGTATGTGTGCTAAAGAGAAAAAATTCAGATTCATACGACTCTTGCACATTGATTTGATACTCGCTGTGAAATTGACTTAGTTTCCGTTCCGTTCTACTTGTAGGTTTGTGGGCCACACTAAGGACGTGCTCTCGGTGGCCTTCTCCATCGACAACCGGCAGATTGTATCAGCATCCCGTGACCGCACGATCAAGCTCTGGAACACTCTGGGAGAGTGTAAATACACCATTCAAGAAGGTGAAGCTCATACTGATTGGGTGAGTTGTGTCAGGTTCAGTCCCAACGACCTTCAGCCGACCATAGTCTCCGCATCCTGGGACCGCACTGTGAAAGTGTGGAATTTGACCAATTGCAAGCTGAGAAACACCCTGCATGGGCATTCTGGCTATGTGAATACTGTGGCTGTGTCTCCCGATGGGTCACTTTGCGCTAGTGGTGGCAAGGATGGAGTGATACTGCTCTGGGACTTGGCAGAAGGGAAGAAGCTGTACTCGCTGGAGGCTGGTGCCATTATTCATTCACTTTGCTTCAGTCCAAATAGGTATTGGCTCTGTGCAGCCACAGAGAACAGCATTAAGATCTGGGATCTAGAGAGCAAGAACATTGTGGAGGACCTGAGGGTTGATTTGAAGAATGAAGCTGATTTAACTGATGAAACTACGGGGGCTATGAGCACAAATAAGAAGGTATATTTTTCTACAGGCTATGCTTTGATATTTATTATCTCCATCCTCGAGCAATGTTGTTTGCTTGATAATACAGTGTACATCCACGTTTCCTATTTACCTTATATTGGGGACTGGTTCTTCAGTTTCTTTACTCTGGTGATACTTTGTGTGGACATATGTGGTCCAACATTCAAAAGGTGTGAATACAGAGGTAGTTGGTCTGTAACATTGATGCGGTGTATGCTCTATGCTGCTTAATCACATTTTTGCGAGGTTTCTAGACTGTGTGCCAGGCATGACCAACTGCATCTCAATAGTACTCAGTAGTACACATCTTTCCTAGACCGCCAAATTAGAAATTAATGCATTGGTCACGCTTCTTGACTTTGTACGCCTGAATAGGTTAGAGGAATTCCTGTAAATCTCTTATTTTTCTGCAGCTCAGACGCAGTATGGTCGAATATTCTTGATTGAGAATTCTTCTCTGTATAATTGGCATTTCTGCACAAGGGAATTCTCCGATGAACTTTCTCTGCTTTTAGATACCTGCTCAAGTTGATTATTTTTTGGAAAAAAGCAAAAGACTGGTTGAGTGGTAATACACATCTGGAGTGACCAATGCATATTATGCAAGCTTACTTGGATGATGGTCTTGCATGCTGACTACAACAAGTACCTCACCAAAATCGACCTGTGATTATGCTATCCTGCTATTATTTCTTCATAGGAGGAAACAGTTTTTTGGTATTAACAGGAATCCTAATTATCGGATTACATGTTTGCATGGAAAACTGCAGGTGATCTACTGCACGAGCTTGAACTGGAGCACTGATGGAAGTACCTTGTTCAGTGGTTACAACGATGGCGTGATCAGAGTCTGGGGAATCGGGCGTTACTAGGAAATCTTATTACAATCACTAGTGCTGAACTGCTTTTCGAAGATATCATTTGTCGTCTGCTTTTTAGCGGTTTAAAGAACCTTTTAGGATCTTGTTCAAGATGCTTGGGGCGATATGCCTCAACTCTTATGTTTAGTGAGAGAATATTTAGCCTTTGGGCAGTCTTATATTTTGAGAACGGACATATGATACCTGGTTTTACGGCAAATCCATTTTCGTGTTGACTTGTAAATGATCTATTAAGTGCTGCTGCTTTACGCCGAAGGTGGATTGAGCTCTTCTCCTCTCTACCACCTACCTCTCGGTAGAGATTAATATTTCGTGGAACCGTTACATCACTTTACAACTACACATAGCATATGTTAGATGACAAGCGTATCGTTGCATATATATATTATGGTTTTTCATGGATTGGAATGACTTTTTCTTTTTATTTTATGACGCGAGGGATTTGGGTGTAATTAAGAAGCCATCTCCTAAAGATCGTGCAGGGTAGTCCTTAGAAGTATGTTTGTTTCACAAAAAAATACATAATTTTGAAAATATAGGTTGTGTTGCTTCAAAAAATGAATGAATGAATTTTTTTTAACATAAATTATTTTTTATGACAAATATTTTTTTTTATTGATTGAAATAGACATAAGTAATTTCTATTTAAAAGATCCTTATTTTTTTATGAGAAGAATGGAGCCTTAATCAAGACTTTCTTGTCTCACGCTTAACCCGTTGACACTTTAAGGCTCGCATAGCAACATTTCTGCTTCAAAAAAGTTAATTTTTCAACAGAGAAATGCATTTGATAAAAAATTTAACTTTTTGAACAGTATTAACACAAAATCTTCTATGAAAAATTATTTATCCTAAACTAAAATGCTTGTTATTCAAAAAAAGTGACATACAAATATTGACGGATTTACGTATAATTTGTATTAATTATTTATGCAAATGAGGATCAATTTTATTAGAAAAAATTGTATTATTGAATAAGATGGCTAAGCTCATATATCCATGCTAAAAGCAATAGTAGTTTCGGTGCTTCCCCGCCTGTGCCTAGAGGTGTTAAATGGTGGGGTGGGTCGGGTGGTTTGGCAGTGAATATAGAGAGCAATTCACAACGAAAAGAGAGAGAGGTGTTGAGAAAAATTAAAGTGTGAGAGAGTTAGGGCGAAGTGTGAGAGATTGATGTCAAGAGATTTTTACTTCTGTAGGAGAAGTATTTTTTTTTTTAAATTCTAAAAGTGAGTTGAAAATAACTTCAGAAGTAAAAAAAAAATGAAATTACGTAACCAAACGAATTCCTGCTTAAAATTCCAGAAGTATTTCTGAAGCAAAAATTTTACGCTAGAAATGTTATCATGTGCGCCTTAGTCACAACAAATGATTCTCTCTCTTAATTTGAGATTCAAGGTTGACATGAGTTCTCTAAGTGGGGAAGGGGACGAGAGACATGGCACTGGTCGTGTTGGAGCGGAGTTGCTAGCGGCAGGTGGCGACGGGAGGAGCGGAATAGAGGGAAGAGGAGGTGCTCAGAGCTTAAGGTAAAAATGTGCCGGGTGCAAATATGACTTTGCTGCTAAGCTGCTGAGTGTCAAATTCCTTTCCAGGCTATCCACGAAAACATCTAGACATAAATTGTAGTATACAAGCAAATTATTTTCAATTTGATTAATTATTTCAAGCGATATAAGTAATTATTTTTAGAAAAATATTTTACAAATTATTCATTTTTCTTAAATTAAAGAAGAGCTTCACCCAAGAAATCACTACCTGCCATGTCAAGAAAACTACCTCGTGTTTAGGGATAATCGGCTCCAAGGTGAGCCGATTCTTACCCTGAAATTAGAAACCGGCTCAGCTAGTCCAATCGGTGCAGTTTGATTCCCAGGTTAATCCGGAACCGGCCGTGATAATCATCTTAGTGGGCAAATTGAGAGATTTTTCAGAAATTTCTTACTCCAAACTTTGACCCCAGAATCATCACCAAAATGGGAAGGGCGAAAAAAAGAAGTAATGTCAAATCTTAGCAAAGACAACGAAACTCCCCATGAAATCTCTGCTCAGGTTCAAGTGCATGCGCGCGCGGTGGAGCTAAATAATCTCTACTCCTCAACGAGGACGGAGGGAGGCATGAGACTTTGCAACTACGAGAGGCGTGATTTGAGAGCGAGCGACCTAGTGTCATGAGCAAGTCTACGAGAGGCAACAAGGCATCACTGAGAGCGTTGTGAGGTGAGAGTCGAGGTCCGCACATGAATCCAGATCGATATTCAGCGGTTCCAATTTTTAGGAACCGAAAACTGGACCATTCTCTCGAGAACCACTCAGAATGGGCCAATTCAGTCCAGTTCTAGGTTATGTCTAGCTCTTTTGCTCAACCGTGCTCGCTCTTCCCAGGTTAACGGTGCAGTAGACTTTCCAATTCGGCAATGCCGCGGCTTATCATCAACTCAAATCTAAAGACCGAACAGGATGCAAGTCAACTAATCAACCAAACCGTTCACAAAACAAAAAGTGCCGCCTGTATCTATTTCTCTTGGAACATATGCGTATATATATTGTACAATTTTGCAGGGGTTGCCCCCAGACCAAAACTGAGAGGATATCGCACAAAATTTCTCAGTCTCAGCATATGGAGATTCATCGAGATCCCAAATGCCTGGAAATGGTTCCAGCATATAATCTCACGCTCTAACACATCACTCAATCACTGCACCATCACCCTTACAGAAAATAGGAGACCGAGACAAAGTTTAAGATCTGTCAAGAATCTCATAGGCACATACCTGGCACTTGGTGCCATTGGGAACGTGCACATCCGAAGTTTAGCGGATCACCTTTCACCTAGAATCCCAGGCCTTGATGGTTTTTAATATCCTTATGATACAGCATACTGGAGACTTCACATCCGTCTGCTCATTCTGAAGCTAAACCAGAATGCTCAATTCGCATAGAATGACAAGTGCGGGCTCTTCCCCCCAGTTTGTAAACTCAAGGTCTCTTCTTCACAGACTTATCACGTAAAAAGCACGCCAAAGTGATGTCACCATCCTCACAGTCGAAGGCCAGATCATTCCTCAACTTTTCACTGGTGGGTCCCTCGGATGAAGCATTCCTATCGTTAAGATCTAGCAGATTCCATTTTTCGCTCCTACATCTGACATTAGGGGGCATTTGATGTACATCACATGGCATGCCATTTCCTTCGCTCGATTTAAGAACGTCTTTCTTCTTCTTCTGTTTCTTGATAAGCAAGCTAGCAAGTGTGATGTCACAGTCATCTGTATCTGGAACTTGCTGTGAAACAGGTCCATTCCCAGTAATTGGCTGTTCAGGCCCATCTTTCTCACAAGATACTGATTGTGACCCGTTGAGTTTCTCTGGCAAAGCAGGGATACATTCAGGAAGAGCAACATATCTCTTTCGTCTTTTATACGTCTTATAGTTTCCATTTTCCTTTGATGCAATCAATTCGGCAGGGGCATCTTCCTCTGCTTCATCATGGTTCACGTAAGAATGGCCATCTTTTCTTGTCTTCTTGGGTCTCAAATCCTTCCGAGCACTACAGGGAGCAATATTGACCAAATCCATAGATTAAACTAAGATATGTAGTGAGAGAAGTTAAAAAGAAGGGACCTAAGTCGAGAAGATTTACCGAGAAGGGATATTCTTCTCCTTTTCTGTCATATTAGATATGTCAACTGCTTCAATGTTTTTGCCCTCTATTGTCAATGATGATGATGAATCTTGCTGATCTTCTGAGTGTTCTTTATGGCCTTCCTTTCTTAGACATGCGTTTGATACCTTCCTCTTCTTTGAAACAGTATTATCTCCGCTCACTCTCTCACCCTCATTGCAACTAATTATTTCCGCGGCTTCCTCCAAATCAAGTTGACTGTCAACTGTTGGTTGCTTGTTCCCTTCTTCCCGGCCACTGCATGAAGAAAGGATGAGTCAATCAACAGTTGGAGTGAGAAAAACTACAGATACTGGTAAAGAAAAAAGGTAATCGAAATTTTTTTATCTCTATTTTGTACAGTCTTTTTTCGGTATAAACTGCACGTTGAACGAACAAAAGAACCATACTTACCAAGTAACAATTTTCTTTTTTCGTCTAAAATCAGACATCCCTTGCACTTGTAGATCTTCACCATTAGCCATGACTAGTGACGTCGGATCCAGCTGACATGATGAAGGATCTCTTGCATGTCCATTTGGTCTACCCTCATTTGAGGGCAGTTTTGTGACCTTCTTGTTCCTTAAGAGTGAACCGTGTTTTGCCATTGTCTCTTCATTTTTGCAAATGGCCTTTTCCACAACTAGACCGGAGTTAAAATGGGGTTTATTGGGATGCATCTTCTTCTGAACACTGCAAGCAGAGGATATGTGAAACCAAAAGTTAGATAAAGAAGAACTGTGATGTTCAGTGGATAACTGTGCACAAAGGTGCATACATTTATTGCTCATATAGATATATGGTTGTTAAGCATTTGTTTTGAGGAAATGAAAAACGAAAAATTTACCGAGGAGAGATTTTCCTGTGTTCAGCTATGCCAGAAAGACCATTCACTTCACTGATTTCACCATTCGATACCACTGATGTTGTTGAAACGCCAGTATGATCTTTAGCTTGCTTTCCACACCTACTCTTCTTTCCTGCGCATGATTTTGTCACTCGTGTCTTCTTTGAGGAGCGATGCTCAGCCAATTCATCATAATCAACCTCATTGTAACTACTTCTTGACACTTGCACAACATTTGATTCATTTGCTTTTCTTTTCCTCCTGGACCCCACCTTCTGTGAAACACTGCAGGGAGGAGAAAATGACAATCTAAAACTAAGAATACAGACTTTGACAATGAGAAAGACAAAAGCTATTCCAAAAATAAAAAGATTTCGTCTTGCATTTTTCTCTGGGATGAATGAAGGCCAACTTAGAAAATCTTTATCTAATTACCTCGATCCTGTCTTCTGTTTCATTGAGGGATCTACAGAATCTGGGTCACATACACAACTTGTCATCGATAATGGGAGGAAATCACCAGGACCAAGCGCAGGGCGCTCCAACTCTCGATCGACAAAGTTTCTTACCAGAGCTGTTTTTTGTACTTTTCTAGCTTCCCGCAGTAAAGGCACTTCATGTGGAAACAGAACTTTCCATCTCCTACTCATTGAAAGGAGCATCAAAGGAAAAAAGGGAAGTCAAATTTGGCTGATATATGCATGAACTACATAAAAACCACATAATTATCCAAAGAACTACAAGTATGAATACCTTCTGCACTGATTATCAGTTCGAGGAGCCAAACATGCAGAGATTTTAGACCAGCAATATCCATGTTCTGTTATTGCTGCCTCCAACATGGCATCTTCTTCTGGTGTCCACCGGTTCCAATTCAGAGCCGGATCTAAACAATTGACCCATCTGCAGTCAGAAAAAAGGTTTAATAAATGCTGTCATATCAGAGGTATGTAAAGTGAAATTAGGTCAAAGCTGTACAAACCTCTCTCTACACTGTACTTGAGTTCGACCTGGTACAAAATCAGCTATCTTCATCCAATTTTTGGGGCCAAAGAGCTTCACAGCTACTCTCAAACGTTTGTCTTCATCTTCAGTCCACCTTCCGACCCTTTGCCTAGCAGGATGAAGAGTTTTCTTCCATCTGCAAGTTTAATGATCACATATAAAAAATCAATATAATACCCTTCCAAAATGCTGAAAGGACGCTAATCTATTCAAACAGGTTTAAGGGGCTTGATAATTAAAATTTGCATAATCCCCTTGGCATAGTTGATACTTTTCCAGTCAATTTCCTAAACTGAAAACCGGAATGGACATAAAGTAACATAACTGCAGGCAATTACATTTAACACTGATGAAATGTGCAAAGTGAAGATAAAACAGACATGTCAATTCTTTGCAATATTTCAGAAAATATGAAGAAGCAGACGTATAATAAGAAATTCCCAAACATTACATTGGGCCCCAATATCAAAAGGGCATAACAGTCCAAAAATGTTGAGAAGGTGCAACAATGTATCAGCTCAGAGAAAGTTGCTACAGAAATATTTATAAACTTGCGAGCGACAATATACCAGCAACAGTCTAACCACCCAACAATCTCTATTGCTCTAAAATGAGACGAAGGTGTGCGCTAAGCTTTAAGGTTATAAGTGGGGAAAATTCATGAATTTGGTGATGCTGCAAACAACCGGGAATAAACCAAAAACTCTATGGGAGAACTTTTTTCGATAAACACCCTTCTCATGTTTGTAACCACAAGAGAGAACACCTTTTTCATCATTTCAGCTGAATCGTCAGGTTTTAGTTTTACAGCAATCTCTCTTTATCACTTAAATTTCTCTGCAGCTTTGTCGTATTTTCCTCTCTTCATTTAAGAACTTGATATAGAATAAAAGTGACAGGACAACCCACGTGGATAAGACAGTAAGGAAAATTTTACAATTATGTAGAGCGTTAATAATATCCTCAATATGAGAGCGATACAATACTTAAGCATTCAGAAATTAAACAAATGAGAAACTAACCGATTGGAACATTGAGTTCCAGTTCGTCCTTCCAAAGCAGAAGCTACAGCTTGCCAATTGCTCTCTCCAAAAGTCTCCACTATAGCACGAAGCTGAGCATCCTCACCAGGAGTCCACTCACTTTTCATTATGCAAGGATTTAAGCTCCTTTGATAGCGGGCCAAGCATTGAAATGGTGTTCTTTTTGTCCCTAAAGATGCTGCTACCTCAAACCAATCATTTATCCCTTTTTCTTGGATGAAAAACAAAAGATGCTTATCTTCTTCAATTGTCCATCTGCCGTGATTGATCAACGGGTCTTCCCAATTCAACCATCTGCAATTCATATGAGCAAATGAGCATAAGAAACCATCCAATTATCAACAGTCATCATGGCTCAAGGGAAAGAACATTGTAATGTCCCCCATAAAAGTCACTGATCACCAGTCATGCACACTGCACAGCGGACCCCCTGAAAGATTCTCAAATTGCTTCAAATGTATCTAAAAAATCGCTGATTACAAGTGCTAAATGGCAAACAAATGCTGAAGTTATGTACAGTTTTCTCTAACAGGTGTTATATACGGAGATAATCATTGTGTATCTACATGGCTAGCGTTATGGCTTAGCACAGGTGCTCAGCAGATAATTAGCAAAGGAATTCAAATGGAGATAGATAAATCAAACTCAACATCATTTTATGGGCCTAGTGCAGAAATGGACCAACTCAATATACCTTGCACTATGGAGGGGCTCTTCCCCCCAACCCTCCCCCCCCCTCCAAAAAAAAAAACAAAAGACATATCAGGAGTTATTCAGATTAATTTTTCCTAGGTGAAATATTTTCAACCTGTACCCTATCATCAGCTGTATCACCATTGACCAAGTTTGCCAAGGATGGATTTCTGCAATAATTCATGATTTAAGTCAAATCCTAACAGCATCAGTGTAACACATCTGCTTAAAGTTTTGTAAGGCCATGACTTGTGCTCGTGCAGAGACTGGTTTAGTATCAGTTTTTTTTTTTTTGGTTAATATCTATTAGTATCAGCTGTCTATCACAATTTTCATAAATTCCTTTTCTAAATAGAGAAGTTATCTACATGTCCCATTTCTACTCATGTAGAATTTCAGAATGCTCTATATAGTAGTAATTCCTCCTTAATGATAAATAAACGAGTTTGAATAAAAAATTGTCTGAAGCAATTGTGTCCCCAGAAGCAGTGACCATAAAATCCAGGTATGAGTTAGCCAAACAAAACAAAAACTGATTTCATTACCATGCTTACGGACTCTTCTTTCAAATCCCAATCTTAATCAGGCTCAGATCCGAACTTTTTGAAATGCAGAATTTAACAAAACCTGCCAACTACTTTTACTGAATTCAGAGTATAACTAACAAACAGACAAATAAAACCAACTATGCTAAAAATCCAAATAAAACTGCACGACAAAAGTTTTGATCATATGAATTGCTTACCTTGCCTCACATTCAGCACCAGATCTACCCGGAATGTACAGCGAGGCCAACTGATCCCAATTAACCTTTGGCAAAAATTCTCTGATACTTTCAGGTGTGATATCAAGATCTCTAATCGATGAAAGTATATCTTCGAAGCCATATTGGTCTCCACCTGAAGCACTGTCAGCAAATGGAGTCAAGAAAACAATATGAACTATTAACTAACAAAACACAGTGAAAAAAAGAGAAGTTATAATTGCGGAGATGAAATGCTTATGTCTAAATGGAGGAAAGAACATACTCTTTTTGACAGGTGAGAGAATGTATTTCCGTACGCGCCTAACATTGATCTCCTCAGTTCGAGGGTACCTTTATTTCTGATATCCAGTTGTGGTAGCCATTTAAAATTACATCTACCGTCAAAAATAGTTTTTTTGGGATGTCATCTTTTGGCATTAACACTGCCTGAGGCATGATTTTCCTTTTGGGTTTTTCCTTCGCTGATCCAAAACACTTGGGGGTAGATCAGTTTGAACCATTGTTTGCCTTTTACCTATCATATCGCCAACGTCCTTTTTCTGAATGATATTCTATCAGACAAGCAGTGTTATTGCTAGATACCAGACAGAAGAAAAATCCCAAAGAACTCCTTCGTAGGACTCCCGGATAGTACTCAATCCTATCTGAAGTGAGACAACAACTCTACAAGTCAACGCTACAACATAAGAACTTAGTAATTAATAGCATTATCGACCATCAAGATGCAGCCTATGTTATTCTAACATTACTCCCAGAGTTAGAAAACAAAGATACTTCCAGATTTTTTTTTTTTGGGAAAAATTAGAACGTTTCCATTGATAGCAGAATTGTTGGAGGCAATATACGTATATCAACTCATACTGCATGTAAAGGCGCATCTTGGTTGTGACCCACAACAAACCAGCACATATTCTTTCCAAGAGACCACCAAATATTCCATGCATTAGCTATAGATGTGTAAAAAGACCTATCAAAAAATGGAACCAAGTGTAGGGTCTTTCCACAAACAAAATACTTCAGCTGATGACAAGAAGAACTCATCTATAACATTAATGAGAACAAATGATTGTGAAACAATGAACACAAATGTGCAGACATATCATAACTGAAGCCATTAACATAAGCATCTCACCAATTCATGAAAAATTTTACCTGAATCGGTCCAGGCTAATTTGAAGCAATGTTTCTTGAAATTGTTGTTTTATTCCTTTTCCAAGATTTTCCTTCTCCACCTCTGACCATTTGCTTCGTTGAAGCGAAAGGGGAAATCTTTTCAATGCCACTCTATAACTAGAGACATGAGAATTCTCAGCTGGCCCGTAGTACATAACAGAAAACTTTTTATCATTGACCTGCAGAATCAGAGTGTAGGCAAATGAGCAGAAAGATACAAATATCAAAACAATTAAGAACATGAATGCCATCAATGTCATCAATCTCACCAGTTCCCTAGGACTAAAAGTACTACATCTGCATTAGGTAAGGTTGGAAAATGCTAAAGATCCATAATTAGAAACACCCTATCTACTCACAAGTTCACACCACTTTAGCAGTCAAAAAGCAAGATTATGAAGCTCAGTACCTTTGAATCCTTAATAGTCTTCCGTGCCGATATAAGTTGAACGCGGGGATCCTTCTTCTGGGATAATGCCTTCCCAGTTCTTTGTCTGCAAGAAACCTGAAAATCTTTAAGGATTTTGACACGTTCCTTGAGCTTTTTGATCTCCTCGATTCTTGCTTCAATCTGAATTAACTTACTTCGGACAAGCTTCTGGCAGGACCTGTTCTTCTTAAGGGCGTCAATAAATATCTGGCCAGATTTTGGGAAGGAAGAATATTTGGCCAGCCCTTGCTGCTTCTGAGCTGGCTCAATTAAAGCAGAAGCCTGGTGCTCATCTTTATTCAATGTCTGATTGCTGTCATGAGTATCCTCATTATCCGGAAAAACTTTACAACCACCAAAGATATTTACAGGCGTAGTATTGGACATGCTACCAATGCTAGATAAGCCACTTTTGCTCTCCGTGTTACCTGCATATAAGATGGATATAAGCAACAAAAACACAGAAAAACATGCGAAACAGGAGCTTCTGATCTGATCAGATATTCTAAGAGAGTTTGATGATGAATAAACTCAACAATGTATAAGCAAATGTACGCGTGCACAAACAAACAATTTGTAGATATCTCCATTTCCTAGCAACTCCTCCACTTTCTAAGGGATTCAAGCCCACATTCACCTAACAATGGATTATCAGAAGTCTTTGTATTAAAAAGAGAGCTTATTATTTCCACAATATTGATTGCAAAGCAAAGGGAAAATAAACACGCCCGTCGTACTTTCACTTCCCTGTGCCGACAATTATAAGTTGTGTGGTCAAAACATTTTTCTAATCGAAGTGGCCTTCTTAACAAAGAACTCATTGAGCTCATTACCTAACTACAGCAAGCAGCTTAATATCTAACTGTAAGGAAGAGAGCATAGCATACAGATATCTTCTTCAAGCATGATTACAGAAATGAGAGAGACTTAGGTCCACACTATCTAATCTACATTATAGGCCTTTGACTTTATTAGAGATTTAAACTCAGCTAGAGGAATCAGGTCAGTACCCTGTCTGCAATGGCCACAGAAACCTCGTTGTTCAGATATTCAGGATGTTCGGCAATCTAATGAGGACAGTCCATTCCATGTACTTACTTGCATCTTAACATAACTGGAAAAATCAGCGTAACAGCAGAGAACAGCAGATTAGTTTGAAATTCTCCTCACTTTAGAAACACTTATATTGCTAGTCATATTCTCAATCCCCAATAACACGAATCAAAGAGTTCTGCTCTCGTGTTTCCCATACAGCTGAGCGCTTTCTTCCCAACAATCCATCTTGATCAGAACATTCACTCAGTAATCTAGAAGGTACTATATAGGCAACGGAAGAATGTTCTCGAGATGCTACTGGCTCAATGCAAAAAAGAAGAAGAAAAAAAAAAGTATACCACAGATTCAAATCATTCCTAAAAAAAGAACTTCAGAATCTTCCAAAACTGCAAAATATGATTTATGCTCCTCTTAACGCGAAAGCACGCGAGGAAAGAGAAAAGAACGACAGAATGCAAGAACAGCAAACTTGAAAGTTTCACAGAATAGGCAATCGAGCATATTAATATGAATTTGCAATTCCTGTAGGGAGTAAAGAACATATTCCATTTGCCGCATCATATAATCATTTTGAAGACTCGAAACTACTTTGATCTACGTACTTCATCTAAAATTGCTGATTTGTGTCATGTGAAAACCAATGCACAACATGGCTTGCCATGAAATTATGCGCTGATAAGTTCTCAGACTCGCCAAACACATTGGTTTTACAGAAAAAAATCTCAAGAGTTCGTATCAATTCGTCATCTTGAAAAGACGTCATTCATCCAAACAGCAAAGCAAACCAAAATTCTCTTCCCAGGACAGGGCACTTACTGTGATCGTAAGCGCAGAACCGCTTCTGAATCGCGTGGAGCGTCTCGAAGTCGTCCTCGTCCTCGTCGGACGTCGCCGCGGCCGGATGGATAGACGCCGGGGGATTCAGTGTCAGGGGATTCGCCAAGTCCGCCGAGAACCGCTCCTGCAACCTCCTCACCAACCCGAGATCATCGTCGTCGTCGTCGCTGTCGGAATCCGGCGCCGCCGAGTCGAGGCCGTCGCGATGGACAACTGCGGCGTCCGCGTCGGCGCCGGTGAGAACGCAGGCGCGCCTGAGAGCCTCCATGTCCTCGTCGAACGAAGCGCCGCCGTCCTCGCTGCCGCTCCAGACCTCCTCCTCGTCGTCGTCGCCGCCGCCGCCGCCGCCGAGACCGTGAGACATTCCCAGAGGTCCTAGGGCGGAAGTGGCGGAGCTTGTGGAAGAATATGGACCTTCGTCCTCCGAAGGGGGTCGATCGATGCAGGGAGAGTTGGGAGCGTGCAAGGGTTTGAAATTTAGGGGTTCAAAAAGCTTTTCGCTCTTGAACGAGAACGGAGATCGGTGTGACGGTGGTGGTCGCTGAAGAAGAAGAAGAAGTGGAGGAGGGTTTAGGAGCCGTTGAGGAGGAGGCCGGAAGATGGGCCCACCTATTGATGGTTTGGGCTCAATCACATTCAGCCCAACATTGTTTTTGTTTTTTTTCTCTCGTGTCTGCCTAAAATAATATCCTATTTCATTCGGATCCCGATAGGATGACAAAGCATGATAGTATAACGGTCGAATGACAGCATAATATCAGAGATGGATCCCACTATGATTGTTATATATTTTTTTATCATTCATATTGCACCGTTATACTGTTACATTATCAGCTTTTGAAATCTCACTTCAGTTGAAATAAACAAAAGGATAAATAACACAAATAACCCTTAAACTTTTTGTCCGATGCATAATTTAGTTCTTGAATTTTAAATTTTTTCAAAGTGATCCATGAACTTTAACTTAATGTACAATATTGTCCCTCATCTTTTGATTTGTTCAATATGATATTTGGACTTTTGATACGTGTTTAATGTAGTCCATAAATGAAAATACTCAACATTGTTCCTAAACTTGAATTAATGAAATGACAACATTGGATATTTTCTTACATTCTAATGACTAAATTGAATACGTATCAAAAGTTTGGGACCACATTAGATAAACCATATAATTATGAGTTATATTGTACATTTGGCTAAAGTTTGTGAATTACATTAAACTTATTGAAAGTTTAAGGACCACATTGCACTTTGGGCCATTGCATTATGGGTCAAAGTTCATGAACATTTTGTGTTGTTATATCTAAATAGAATAAGCCCGCCAAACAAAATATTAAGGCCAAATAACCGGGTTGATACACAAGGGGATTGATCCGGTTCATAGTTATAATCTTAAACCCATTGATTCCAGCTCAAACCTGGAATTTATAAGGCCGATTTCAAGGTTGAACTAAGAACCGAGCTAATTTCAAATCGATTTACTTATAATCTTAAGTAAGTTCTTTTCCTCTTTTCTTAAGACAAAAATATTTATCGGAATTGGATATGTTTGATATTATCCTCGAACTGAAAGAATTATTTTATACATGTCTCATAGTATGAAAAATTAGACAACAAAAAATATTAGCCATGGTTGGTTCTCGAGTTGACTCGTGATTTTGTTACAGGCTGGTTCCATGGCCAACAACGTCGGTTTCCAATACAAGAACTCCTGACAATAAGTTCCCAG
Organism: Rhodomyrtus psidioides; assembly: GCA_021437785.1. Lineage (NCBI taxonomy): Eukaryota > Viridiplantae > Streptophyta > Magnoliopsida > Myrtales > Myrtaceae > Rhodomyrtus > Rhodomyrtus psidioides. The sequence goes on along the minus strand of JAILYB010000004.1, from coordinate 12,757,582 downwards.
TCCAAAGTTTGGAATATACCTTTCATTGAACCGACCATTCCAATAAAATACGTACATAATTTATTATATATGATAAAGTGAAAGTCCTAAAAATTGTCATAAAAGTGCAATTGAGCTTTAAAGTTTTCAAAAAATGCAATTAAATTCTAAAAATTGTCAAATTATGCGATTAATCCATTTCATTTGTCGCGGCCTAAAAATCGAATTTCTAGGCTAATAGATTACTAAGTTAATTAAATTAAGAGATACGTTAACCAAAAATTCTAAAACTTGTCACCAAAGTGCAACTAAATCCTAAAATTTGCAAAAAAAACGCAATCAAATCGTAAAACTTATTAAGTTGGGTCAATTGAGTCATTTCCTTAACTTCGTCTAACATGGCTAACAAAAAATACTGATGTGACATATTTTTGTCATTTCTCTCTCCTACGTGGTAAAAATATTTGCCCAACTTATCCATGTCAGCAAAACTACGTCGTAATACGTACGTTTTTCCTGGGGCTTTTTTTCCAAACTAAGGAGAAAAAAAGAGTATTTACCATTTCAGGTATGTTTTCTTTTTATTTACCAAACTAGGGGCCACTCGGCAGTCTTACCGCCGAGCGGGCCTCGTGTGGCCTACTCAGCAGTAAAACTGCCGTGCGGAGGGGGTGAACAGTCCCCGCTCAGCACTATAACTGACGAGCGGGGGGGGGGGGGCTTCATCCTTTTTCTTTTACAATTTTCATTTGGCGTATATTTCTCTTTAAGTCTATTTAATTAGGAACAAAAACAAATAGCACTTTCATTCGTCAAATTTTAAAAAAGAATTCCAACTACACAAAATTCAGTAGTTGGAGAACAAAAAGAGTTGAAATTACAAATTAATGGGCAAATAAACACGTCATGACTAGATAAACCTTTTTGAAAATTCTTGTATGCAAGTGTCAACATCGCTCAATCAGCTTTACCCCAACATTTCATCAGCCTAATATCTATCCAAAAAGATGAAATTGTGTTTCAAGCTACCACATTCCATTTTTTGCCGATTATTTTTATCTTGCTCAAGTACCTTTTTACAGCATATGCATGCGCAAACCGCCGTAAAAGAAGAGTTAATTGAGAAATTAGCTTTCCTCAATTATTTTTTTATCTTGCTCAAACACGTTTACATTACTATAAAACCTTTGCAAAAATTATGCAATAATATCACAATCTCGAGACCATTTCTACCGACTCAAAAACTAACATGAATCGAATGCAACCAACAGGCTACTCTGCCACTCGCTTCACACAAGACCCTCTTCCAGTGCTTTTTCCCACAGATAACTCAAGTAAGATTTCTGATATGCCTGACCAAAAAAAAAGGATATTTGATATGTAATAAATTAGTCAAGGGATAGCTCAATCCTTATCTTTTGTAAATTCTGTCGACTAGAATTTGGAAACCAATGACTTGACACATATTAGATTTTTTTTTTTGGTTAACTATTTAGCTGATGTATCTAAATAAACATAGTTTTTGCATACCGCAGAATCAAGACAAGAGCACCTAACTTTTTTTAAACTCAAGATATAATTAAAACACAAAATGGAGAACCAAGAACTTACTGATAGCAAGGCCTTTCTTAACCATATCCCTCTCACCCTATCTTAAACGAGAAAACTCAGAGAAGAGTAGTGGCAAGATCAATTTGTTGATAGAAAAATCTGAAACGACTAAAAAAAAGTAGAACAAAAAATTAATCAATCCTCCTCAAGCCTTGTAATGCATGTACAGTTGCAATGAGTGAAGAGATTGATGTGGTATTAAGACCTAACAATTGAAGTTGCGAAATGAATGGCTTGACTCGTTCACGAATCCGGAAGAACAAATTACACCTGCGGCAAGGCGCCAAAGTCGATTCCCTAACCCAAAACGGCTCAATGGGTGGCTAAATCATCTGAAGAAAGGGTGATGACCTCGTGAAGAACAACATAGAGAGCAAAACCTCCTGAACGCAGCTCGCATTGCTCGTAGATTGTCGTGCATGGCTTTAGGGTTTCGAACAGAAGCCAATGATGGTAGTAGATCCAAGCTTAGCGACATTGAATTTGGCGTCCCGAGCTCAACTCCGACCTCAATGGTGTTGAATTTGACGCGAGCACCCTTGTCTCCATGCGAGGAGGAGGAAGGTTCACACGGACTTACTGCCACAAAGACACTGCGGGATGCCACATCGTGTTGATTTGGGCCTTTAGACTTCACATGGATGGAGAAGGTGAAGAGGACAGACAATTGGAGACCGTGCTGTTGCTATCGTTGATGCTCAATTCGCAGCTGAGACGTTTTTAGGAGACGCCAAATCGTCGAAGTCTTCGAAGAGCTTTCGAGTTCAATCTTTTGAGAGAGAGAGAGAGAGAGAGAGAGAGAGAGAGAGAGACGATGGAGAAGAAGAGTGGAGGACATGCTATTTGAAAAGAAATGCACGCGTAATTTTGCTGACATGGATAAGTTGTGCAAATATTTTTGCCACATATGAGAAAGAAATGATAAAAATATGCCACATCAATGTTTTCCGTTAGCCACATTAGACGGAGTTAACGGAAGGACTTAATTAAGCAAACTTAATAAGTTTTAGGACTTGATTGCATTTTTTGCAAGTTTTAGGACTCAATTATGCTTTGGTGATAAGTTGTAAGACTTTTGGTGAACATATCCCTTAAATTAACTAATCTGGTTAGAGCTCTCTCAAATTCTATTAAATCGCAACTTAAGGTTCAATTATCATGCATGGATTTTATATTTGGAGTCTCTGCTAATCAATTTACGGTAGACTGGTTAGACACATAAATAATGTACTAAGAGAAATACTTTATTTCTACGAATCATAGATTAATGAGTGCGGAGACTTGGTTACGTTAATATTTTTGTTAACGCCCTTTAATTACCTTTACATTTGAGTAGACAGCTTGGATTAATTTTATTCCAAAGTCCTAACTTGTGAGAGATGATCATGCGGATGCGCAAACATTATTTAACACCCAATAATCAAAGCGCTAAATAAATTGTAAGGGTAAGGAAAAGAGAGCGTACGTGGACGCTGCAGCCTAAACCGTACGCTTATCTTCCAAGCGTAAGACTTAGTCTAACGCAACGTTTTTATAGGCTTTCATTTATTTAAGTGAAGATGCAAATGAAATGAAATGCATATGCAATTACTCTAAGATGATATGAAACGGAACGCAGACATTTATTAAAATGTCCTAACTCTAATGACATGCGAAAATGAGGCGGCAATGCAACTCTAATTAGATGACATGCAAATTGGCTAAATTAACCTAGTTTGGATGGCATGTGAAAATGTCATGAATCTAACCTAAGTGACATGCAACATTAGGCTAAGTGACTTAAATGTAAACTAGATTAATGAACCTAGGCATGCGAATAATGATAAGGCCATACGTTGACATGGCATTCTAAATGACGTAGCAAACGACATGGCATACATGCGGATGACATGGTATAATGACATGACAATTATGTGACATGCAAATGATATGGCATATAATTGTGACATGGCAAATGACATATAAAATTATAACGTGACGATTAGGGTTCTAACCTGCATATAAAATAAAATGCATTATTTAGAAGCATGACATGGAATATTCTAGATTATATGGATGCATATGCACAATATATTTGTGGTATTTTTAAATGAATTTTTGGATTTAATTAGGATTACGCTTTTTTCACTCCCTCCTACCGCACTCCCTAAATTAGTATTTTGACAATAATATCCCTTATGGGTCCACCTTTTATCATAGCATTCTCATTAACAGATTGTTAAATTTAAAAGTGGGTTTCGACAAAAAAATAAAATAAAAAGCAGGCCCCATTTTATGTTTGCTTTTTTCTTTTTCTTCCCTATCTCTCTCTTCTCTCTTTTTGCTGTTCATGTTTAATTTCTCGTTGCCTTCTTCACGTTTGTCTAGGGGTGAGCATGGTTCCAGGGTATAACCTGGAACCTGTAGAGCCGGACCGGTAGGAACCGATTGGTTCCAGGTTCCAAGGTAAGAGGGTAGGTTCCAGGTTTCAAAAATTTGAGAACCTGCTTTGACGGGTAGGTTTTAGGTTCCAAGTAGGTGGAACCTGGAACCTGAAATAATCTTTTATATTATTTTTTAGTATATGTCATCACGTCATTCTGAGGTATTTCATAAGGACGATAATGAGTATGTAATCCAAAACTACTTTATCATTGAGTTTTTTACTTTGTTATTGTTTCATATATGTATGAGTTATAGTTAATAGATTTTAGTAGTAGATGGTGGTCATTAGAGGTAATTATTCGCATTGATCGTTCAACCAAGAATATATGTAGAACATGGGTAGAACCTGAAACCGCTCAGCCCTAATACTTTCTTCTATTTTGGTGCAAATGGAGTTTTATTGACAGGTTTTAGGGTACCTTGGAACCGGATCCGGAACCTGTGACAGGATAGGTTCCAGGTTCCAGAGTATAGAGGGTAGGTTCCAGGTTTTAAAAATTGATGAACGTGTACTAGTGGGTAGGTTCCAGGTTCCAGGTGGAACCTACCCGGAACCTGGAACCGCTCACCCCTAACCCCTACGTTCGTCCTCCACCGCGCCTTCGAGCCCAAGGTTTCATTGGCCGCACTTTTTGCTCGCTTCTCCATCTCGCCACTCTTTTGCGGCCTCAACCCACCGTCATTGAGACCTCTTGACCATCATTTACTCTGTCGTGAAGGGGCACAAGATCGACGAGGCATAGCTCGACCCCATCATGTGTCTGAAAGATTTAGAAGACGAAGATCCAACCATATGACCAACTTAAGGATCTTCACGTTCATCCTCCACCGCGCCTCTGACCCCAAGGGTTCATTGGCCACGCTGTTTGCTCACTTCTCCATCTCGCCACTCTTTGCGGCCTCGACCCACCATCATCGAGACCTCTTGACCATCGTTTACTCTGCCGCGAAGGGGCACATGATCGGCGAGGCATAGCTCGACCCCATCATGTGTCTGAAAGATTTAGAAGACGAAGATCCAACCACATTATGAACTTAAGGAACCAGAGAGAGAGAGAGATGAGAAAGAAGCGGCCAACCTAATGATGCTATCAAGGTGAAAACGCCACCCCTTCATAACGGAATAAATGATAGTCAAGAACGTCTCGATAACGGCGGGTTGAGGCAGCTAGGTGAGAAGTGAGCGAACAACGCGGCCAATGGAGCCTTTGGGTCGTAGGCGCATTGACGTACGTGACCAACACCTAAAGAGAGAGAGTGAGAGAAGAGAGAGATAGGGAAGAAAAAGAAGAAAACAAGAAAAAAAGTAAACACAAAATAGGGCTCAAATTTGATTTTAATAATCTGTTAATACAAATTATATGCTAAAAGATGAGATCCACAGGGATATTGTCGTCAAAACACTAATTCAGGGAGTGTGGTAGCCAAAGAGAGAATGACCCTTTAATTATTTATGAAGTTAAAACTATCTTAAAAGAGATTATCCTAGATGTCTAGGAAATAATCTGAATTGAATCCTAAACTAATCTAGGAAATCTTTCAATCTTAGTCTAAGTATTTTAAGATATGATATCCTATCTAAATGAAGATGCAATCTATATCTAATATGCAAGTTAAATTAAATGTACCTAATCTATTAAACACGATTTCTAATAAATCTCATCTTCCTACGTGAATGCCTATCCTACAAGATAAGATTTCTAGAAAATCTTATCTAACTAAGGCAATTGGATTGTTGCGATAAGTTTCTAATAAACTTTAAGTCTTTTTTTTTTGTTGAATTTTCAAATAATGAAACAATCAATTAAATATGAAAATAAAGATATGCATGATTTTGAAAATATTTTTCCATTCAAATTTGTTCTAGTTGTTAAGAGATTAGATATCTCAATTTCTGCGTTGTTGAGACAAAATCTCGGGTTGAGATTAGTCTGAATCCGCACGTTGTCTGTAGGCGAATGCGCTAATTTGAATCGGTTTTCTAATATAATGAAATATGCATAAGAGATATGATGGGTTCAGAATTGGAATAATATCAACAAATCGAATTAGATAATGTTACATTATCGAATTCGGATATCCGTTGACTCGTGATGTCCAATCTTTAGCTTGGGTTGTAGAGAGGGAGATAAAACTATCGCCGCTGTTCTTCGCACGTCTTCTTCTTCCCACTGGCGAAGCTTTTTCCTTTTTCTTTGTGCCGTGTATTTCAATTGAATTGGCTTTTTTTTTTTTTTTTTTTTTGGTGAAGCATAAGCATGCTTATATTGGGAAAATTAAGTCGAGTTAGGGGCTCTAACTTATGACTCTTTATGATATAGACCCCGAATCGCAAGATCTTTTTTTAGTTAAGCTCCGAAGGACTTAATCACACTTAAGTAAGCTCGAATCAGCCCACATTCCTTAATAAGTTTGGCACAAGCTCAATTCAGACATTCAATTGAGTTCGAAACCTTGAATTAAGCCCGTCTACCGCCGGTTCGGATAATATGCAAATGTAATGCGACGAATGCTAAAATTAAACTATCCTATGTGAAAACTATAAAAATGGTTTGATATATTTTTTGTAAGAGACGAGGTTAGTCTCTAATTTTTTATGCAATTTGTGACTAGATAAACAAAAATAAAATTTAGGTGTCAACATCATTAACTCTATCCAATTTAGTTAACGAAAAACGTTAATGTGGATTTTTTTCTCTTTCCTTTGTGGTGCCGACGTAGCTAAAACCTAAAATATAATGGCAAACAATGTACTTTTGGTCTAAATTTGAATTATATTTTGGAACCCAAAAAAAATTGAAACTAGATTTAAAGAAGACAAAATTAAATAAAAAATAGAAAATAGCGCAAAGGGCCTATGAGCCCTTGTCCTCGTTTCATCTTTTTGTTGTTGTTGTTTAATTTTGTTTATTTTTTAAAATCTAATTGAAATGATATTTGGATTAAAAATTCAAATTTCGAACAAAACAACAATGTTTTGGTGTAATCTTTCGTGTTTTAGTCACATCAGCGCCACATGATATAGAGAAAACAATAATAAAAATCACATTAGCGATTTCTATTAGCCAAATTAAGTAGAGTTAATAGAAGGATTTGATTGCACTATTATGACAAGTTGTGTGATTTGATCGCACTTTTTAAAAATTTTTAAGATTTAATTGTGTTTTCGTGACAAGTTGTAGAATTTTCAATGTAATTATGCCTTTTTATATATTAAAAACCTGCCCATCCCCCAATGGGTAAAAAGGAAAACTCTAAAATAGTGGCGGGAAGAGGAGGCGCGTATCACGGCTAAAAATTTAAACGTACGGCGTCGGTTTCGTACCGGGAAAATTCTGTTTTCTTCTGCTCACTCAGCTCCTGCTTAAGTCACGGACCAATAGAGCTTCACTTTTCTTCTCCACGGTCGCCCCTACAACACGTGGCGATTTTTCGTTGGTAGGTTCAAATGAAGATCGTGACAGCTGCGTTTTGTTCAATCTGAGAGCGCATTTTTTTTCCCTTTTTTTTTACATTTGTTATCGTTCCCGCCATTTTTCTGCTGTCGCCCCATCTAAATGAAACCTAGGAAAAGCCGAAAACGCAAGAGTCAACGGATAAAAACCAGCTTCTAATAAATAGGGAGGAAAAAAAAAAAAAAACTACGAAAACGAAGAAACCCGGACAATGGGAATCAAGGGTCTTCTCAGATTCATGAAGCCCTACATCGAGCCGATTCACATCAAGAAATTCGCCGGCAAACGGGTACCCATTCAAAACCCGATTCGAGTTCATCCTCGATTTCGCATTTCTAACGTTCTTGACAAATTCCCCTTCTCTTTTGCAGGTGGGTATTGATGCATATTCATGGCTTCACAAGGGAGGTACAGTTTCATTTTCCAATTCCCAATTGGTGTTTTTTGTTGTCGTCGTCGTCGTTGTTGAAGTTCTTGAGCCATATTCATCTCATTTGGATGCTTGGGGCGACTGAAAGATTAATTTTTTTCCCCAGCTTATTCATGCAGCATGGAGCTCTGTCTCAATACAGATGGGGCTAAAAAGTTGCAGTACTTGAGCTATTTCATGCACCGAATCAGCCTGCTTCGTCACTATGAAGTGACTCCTGTGGTTGTGTTTGATGGGGGGAGCATCCCATGTAAAGCTGCCACTGAGGATGAGAGACACAGGTTGGTTCATTACTCAAAATTTTGGTTATGAATATGTGCTTTGACGGCGGCAGTTGATGCGATTTGCTCCATGTTAGATTGTGAAATGTGTCAGATGGATTGACCGTTGTGCTTCAGGAGAAGAAAAGCTAACTGCGACCTGGCCCTGCAGAAGCTTAAAGAGGGAGATGTCAAAGCAGCCTCGGAGCTCTTCCAGGTACAGACCATACATTCATTGGTGATCTTGTGCTAGGTTTGGTTAGGGTGGTTTCTCAGGAATTGCCCCAATTTTTTGCTTAGCTATCCTGCAATTGGTTTTATCAACAATGCATTCAATGATGATGAATAGTCAAGTGCAATTAGTGCAGTTCATCGTGAGTTGGCCGCCCTCTCCTTTCTTTCCCAATCCACTTAGTCGTTGTATGTGCTATAACTCGAATGAGCAGGTCATTTGGGTGTTTCAGCTATTTGACTGGCCAACAGAAGTACAATTGACCTTGTCGTGCTTCCGTCAATCATCAATATGCAATTCTCAAGGCCAAGACACTCAGTGTGCATTTGAAGTAGGCAATCCGAATGAAACTTTTTGTTACATAAGAAACTGCTATAACATGGTCATTGTACATTTTGGCAAGTGAGTGGCACAGAAGGGCCAATGCCAGCCCATTGTTTGAAAATGTGATGTTGCGAAATGTAATTGTTAGTCTAAGAAGATGTAAGTTCTTTGTGTTAAAGTACTGCATATCCGTAACTCTGTGTACTAGCTTAAACTTGCATACAGATTGGAAGGGACTTTTGATTTTTTTTTAATGCTTTATCCACCTAAAGGGCAAGAAAGTAGTCTGTCGCCAGCACGGTCAAGTTTTAAACTCTTGCTCATTTGGATGGTGCTTGGTATCTTTTGCAGAGAGGAGTGACTATTACCCCGTCCATGGCACATCAATTGATTCAGGTACACGATAACTGCACTTGAAATGCTTCTTAATCATCTGTCATAAGCTCACATTGCTTTTCAATTTAGATTCTGGGAAATACCTAATAGAAATGAGTGATCTGTATTCTCTATCAAAAGAGTGATTTGTATCCTCTGTTACTAATCTTGCAAGTCCGTCCGTTGGTGTGTTTCTAGATATTGAAGTCGGAAAACATTGAATTCATAGTAGCTCCTTACGAGGCCGATGCACAATTAGCATATCTCTCAAGTCTTGAAGCAGAGAAAGGTGGACTTGCAGCTGTTATCACAGAAGACAGCGATCTGGTAGCATATGGTTGTCAAGCTGTAAGAAAATCTACAGACAAATACAGTGCGAATAAATATCCATTATTCTTGTTATGGCTTCATCTTTTGATCATGGGTCTTGTTTTCCTTTCATCTGCACCGCCTGCAAACAGATTGTATTTAAAATGGATAGGTACGGCAACGGCGAGGAGATGTTGCTGCAGAAGGTTTTCGATTCCACAAATGGAGCACCTTCCTTTCGAAATTTTGACATGGCATTATTTACCAGTGAGTTACTACCATTTACGGGCCAGTTTTAGATTTAAGATTGCATCAATCATGTTAAATGTGAGATAACAAATTTGAAGTTGAAGTTTAGCACTACAAAGACATGATTGCGTTTCCATTTTTTGTTTGGTATTTTGTGCCTGGTGTAACTTTCTCAAAAAACCAATGAAGTCCTTAACATCCATAAAGTGTGGCAAGAGTTTTAATTCTCAACGCTTCTCTGTGGATGAGATTTATTCCCGAAAAAGAGAATCAATCTGAAAAAGGAAATTCTTCATGTCCCTTCGCAGGTATGTGTGTCTTAGCTGGCTGCGATTTCCTTCCATCTGTTCCCGGGATAGGGATAAAAAAAGCTTACTCTCTGGTTTCCAAGTACCGAAGCATTGACCGTGTAAGTTCTCTCTTGCTTCTCAAATGGCAAAATATCTCACTTTTACTCATAATTCCCATTGCCCATATAGTCGAAAATACATGTAGAGAAGTAGTTCTCATAGGCAAAACATGTCCTTTTCATGATTGTAAGCACAAGAGTGCAACATTATCAAGTTTGAAGCATTTATTCATAACTAATTGCCTGATAAAACATTAACGCTTCCAGAAAAGTTATGACTAAACTCCACTTGGGCGGTTTTGTTACAGGCGTTATCAGTTCTGAAGCTTGAAAAGGGAAATCAGATGCCTGAATACTATAGCAAATATTTCCATGAGGCAGTAGCGGTATTCCAGCATGCTCGAATGTAGGCGAAGCTCCCAACTAAGCTTCATTTATCTGTATTTTATTGTAGTGCTTTTCATGTACTTATGTGAACTTACTTTGCTCTCAATACAGCTATGACATCATCACGAAGAAACTCAGACACATGAGACCTCTTTCGGAAAAGCTCCTACAGGCTCTAGATGGAGAGCTAGATTTCCTTGGACCGTATCCTCTTTCTGCAAATGGTTGTAGAATCATTCCAGTTTCATACAAAAATAATGCCTACTTAAAAACTTGGTGGAAGTTCAGTGAGAACTATAAACCCTATTAGTGTGTGCCAATAAATGTAATTTTCCTTCTTATCAAACAAAATGGAAAAGAAAAAAAATCTCCTTAATCATCAGTCATGAAATAGAGAAATCCCTCCATCAATAGCTATTGCAATTGCGGAAGGAAGAGTGGACCCGTCAAACATGGAAGCATTTGATAATTGTCATAATTCTGGATGCCATGTGCCTATCGCCATCATACCAGCTTCACGTCAACTTTGGCAAGATGAGGCTACAGCTTTATCTGCAGAGAAAGACTGCTTCTTCGTGAACGTCTCGAATGAATATATGAAAGCAGATTTCACAGGTGGACTTGCATAATGTGTATCTGTATATTCTTTAACAGTTTTTCATGTCCTTACCTGATTCAAGCAATTATGTACATATAGGATTGAGCATCTTTAGCCTTTTAAAGTATGGGTGAAATGCATGTTTGTCACTCATTTGATGTAACTCTGATGACTGTATACTTGGTTTGTGGCATGTACAGCGATGAAGGAGGAGCTCAGTTTACAGGAAAGGAAGTTTATCAATGAAGCAGCCGCGCTTTCAAGGCTAATGTTGCCGCCGGAAACCTCTGGAGCTTTGGTGAGTGTGGCGGTTTCGGAAAGCATGTCTTCAAAGATCCCTGAGAACAATCCTTTCAAAATAAGAAAAGTTGGTAAAATTCACTCTAGTTCAGTGAAGAAGAGCGGCTGCGAAGTTTCCCTTCTGATAGACGTCGAAGAACTGGATTCGCTAGGCTCAAGTTCTAGTGGAGTTTCATTAGACATGTCTGAAAACAACCATTCCATGAAAAGAAAGCGGGATCAAATTCGCTTTGATCTCAAGGACGGCAATACTGAACATTGTTCTGTATTGACTGAGGTGGGAAATTCAGGCAGCTTGTGCAATGCATTAGCGTCTCAGGAGAGCGTAACTTCTGCACCTAACTGCAACACTAGTGAAAATAAGCAGGCTAGGCAGACAAAGAAATTGAAAAGTAACTGCAAGGGTTCAGAAAACAGGACTACTATTTTGAATTATTTTTCTCGTGTATGATTATTTTTCTCCAATTGAGCTACTTTCATATGAGATTTTGAAGTTACTGTTGAATTATCCTGATTTTAGGTCTTAATTGTAGGAATATCTGTAATTAATTAGTTAGGATATGATCTCTTAGTATCCCATAATTTGTGGGATTTCAATAGCTGTAGTTTTTCAGATCTGTTTTACCTTAGCTTGTACTTAACATAGTTCTATAAATAGCTTTGTATTAGTAAGTACAAGTTGCAATGAGAAATATTACAATTCGTTTCTCTAAATTCTTCATGGTATCAAAGCTTTAGGCTCGTCTTTTTTCTGGGATAGTGTTGCAGTGCAACCTTCATCGCTGCAATAAACTTCGAATCACAGCCTTCATTGCTGGTTCTATTTTTGCAGCCTTCATTGCTGCAATAATCTTTCAATCACAGCCTTGCAGTGCAATCTTCATTGCTGCAATAATCTTCCAATCACAACCTTCATTGCTGGTTCTGTTTTTGCAGCCTTTATTGCTGGATTATTTTTTTTTCTTCTTACAAATCTGATCACAATCGTCATTGTTGTGATCCCTTTAGCTATATTTTTCCCACTTCAAGCTTGTCTCACTTTTTTGCCCTAAAACCTCATTCACTTGAAGCCTTCGTTGCTTCTGTTTTGCTGTTCCTTTAAAGTACTCTCTCTGTTTATTTCCCCGTATTGGAAGTATCCATGTCTGAGAAAAAAACTCAAGGCGAGGAGACCAATACCAACCATACCGGAGATCTACAAAATTTGAGGGCAACTTGTAGGCTGAATGAGAAGAATGATCTCAAATGGTCACAGTTCGTCAAGACCTACTTGAAGGGTAAAGGGAGACTCAAACACCTCCTTGGAACAGGTCCAAAACCAGAAGATCCCACGTTCAATGCATGGGATGAAGCAGATTTAATGATCATGTCATGGCTATGGGATTCAATGTATCCAGCCATAAGTGATACATGTATGTTTCTCAAGACTGCAAAGGAGATTTGGGATTATGTTCACAAGACTTATTCAAAGGCTTGAGATGCAGCACAAGTGTATGAAATCAAGGTAAAGGCAAGTGCAACGAGACAAGGGAGCAAAATCGTGACGGAATATGCCAATTTCCTTCCAAATCTATGGCAAGAACTCGATCATTATCGAGTATTTGAGATGAAGTGCGTGGACGATGCTGCAACTTTGAAGACCTTCATTGAAAAGGATCGAGTATATGATTTCCTGGCTGGTCTTAATTCTGAGTTTGATCAAGTCAGGATTCAAATACTTGGAAAGGAGGAAACCCCTTCCTTGGAAGAGACAATCTCTCTAATCCGGGCAGAAGAAAGCCGAAGGGGAATAATGCTAGAGCCTCAAGCTGCAGAAGGCTCAGCATTAATAACTCATAATGCGTCAACACAACAAAGAGGAAGAATGGATGCTTCAAAGCCTACATGGAGGGATAACCGAGATAGTATGTGGTGTACCCACTGTAAGAAGCCAAGGCATACAAAAGAGCGTTGTGGAAACTGAATGGCAAACCAACAACCTCAAGCCGAGAGTGGGGAAATAGAGGACAGTCAAGGCCCAAAGCTCATCTAATTGAACAAACCAGCCAGTAAATCAGTAATAGTGAAGGGCAGGACAATGAATCCTTCAACGATGAGGAGATAGAAAGAATTAGAGGCCTTCTAGTGTCTCTTGAAAAGCCCTCTGGTGCATGTTCTTTGGCACTCTCAGGTAATTCTCCGTTTTCCTTTGGTCTAAATGCCTCAGAAACTCTTTCTAGTGAAGCTTGGATAATAGACTCAGGTGCTACTAATCACATGACTCACACTTCACATTTTTTTAGTACCTATACCCTATGTCCAAGCAATAGAAAGATAGTGGTGGCAAACGGTTCCCTAGCCACTGTTGCAGGAGTTGGTGATATCCATATTACGCCCATTCTCACTCTCAAAGGTGTCCTCCATGTGCCGAAACTATTAGCCAACCTTATCTCCACACAAAAGCTCACCAAAGACCTCAATTGTTATGCAATTTTTTACCATACATATTGTGTTTTCCAGGAGCAGGATTTGGAGAGGAAGATTGGACTTGCTAAGGAAAGGAATGGGTTGTACTATCTTGAGACGCCGAGGGCTTCGAAGAAAATCATGAATAATTCATCTTTGTCATTTCTTAGTGCTTCAACCAAAGATGTCATTTGGCTTCATCATTTTCGTTTTGGTCATCCATCTTTTCGAGTCTTAAATATCATGTTTCCTTCTTTGTTTAAAGGATTAGATATGAATGAATTTCAGTGTGATACATGTGAATTTGCTAAGCACACCCGTGTATCTTTTCCTATCAACAACAAAAGAAGTTCTCATCCTTTTGATTTGATTCACAGTGACATTTGGGGACCTTCTACAATTCCAAATATCTCGGGGGCTCGTTGGTTTGTTTCTCTAATCGATGATTGCACTAGGGTCACATGGATATTCTTACTCAAAAACAAATCCGATATAAGTAGTATTATTCCTAATTTCCATTCCATGGTTCAAAACCAATTTGGAGTCAAAATTAAGAGCTTTAGGTCGGATAATGCCCGAGACTACTTTAATCAAATCTTGTCAACCTATTTCCAAAAGGAATGGATCATTCACGAGTCATCTTGTGTAAGCACACCACAACAAAATGGGGTTGCTGAAAGAAAAAATGGTCATTTGCTTAATACTACTCGAGCATTGTTGTTTCATGGGAATGTCCCTAAGTCATATTGGGGGGAAGCCGTCCTTACATCTACATACATGATTAATAGATTACCATCAAGAGTATTGAATTTCAAAACAGCCATGTCTATTCTTTCTAGCTTTTATCCCCATTTCAGGACAACAAATAATCTCACACCTAGAGTCTTCGGTTGCACCTCATTCGTACATGTTCATAATCAACAAAGGGGAAAACTAGATCCCAGAGCAATCAAATGTATCTTTCTTGGTTATTCCTCTACACAAAAGGGATACAAATGTTATCATCCTCCCTCTAGAAAGACTTATATATCAGTCGATGTTACATTTGTGGAAAACAAACCATACTTTCCACAGTCTTATCTTCAGGGGGAGAAATCATTAGTGGAAGATAAAGACTTTGAAGACTTTAATCTTGATTTACCTCCTGATAATCTTCCAACTCAAGCTTCCCCTTCTAATCAACTTGTCCCTGATCAATCAGCTCCTTTTGATGAATCAGTTCGTGCTACTTCAATTCCGGACTCACTCCCTACATCCGAATCTATTCCGGAACAAGTTTCCACTCCTGCATCTACCCGTATTTATGACTTTATGAGATTTCCTCAGGTGTACTCAAGAAAGACAGCTGTTCCAGACCAAACACAGGTTCAAGATTCTCATCTGAATTCTGCAAATGAATTTCCGGTAAGTTCCGACTCTCCTTTGCATAAAGAATCGATAGATATGTCAGAAAATATGCCAGAAATTGATTCATACCTTCCCATTGTTGTTAGAAAAGGTACAAGAGAGTGCACAAAGCGACCTTTATATCCACCATCTCACTATGTGTCACTTGAACGCCTATCACCATCTCATAGAAATTTCATTATGAGTCTAAACATCATTGCTGTTCCAAACACTTTATCTGAGGCATTGACTAAAGAAGAATGGAGGAATGCAATGAGAGAAGAAATGGATGCACTAGAAAAAAACAAGACTTGGGAGATTGTCGAAAAATCGAAGGAAAAAAAATCTTGTGGGCTGCAAATGGGTTTTTTCCTTGAAATATAAAGCTGATGGTTCTCTTGAGAGATATAAAGCTAGATTGGTGGCAAAGGGATATACTCAGGCTTATGGAGTAGATTATCAAGAGACATTTGCTCCGGTGGCAAAGATGAACACCGTGGGGATTTTAATTTCTCTAGCTGCCCACTTTAATTGGCAACTACAACAATATGATGTGAAAAATGCATTCTTACATGGAGACCTAGAAGAGGAGATCTATATGAGTATTCCACCGGGTTTTGAAAGGAAGAGGACAACAAACAAAGCATGTAGATTACAGAAAGCACTATATGGGCTCAAGCAATCGCCTAGAGCCTAGTTTGGGAGATTTTTCAGAGTTATGAAAGTTTCGGGTTACAAAACAGAGCCAAGGCGATCATATCCTCTTCATTAAGCACTCGACAACAGGGAGAGTGACGGCACTTCTAGTGTACGTTGATGATATTATTGTCACATGTGATGATGATGAGGAGAAACAAGAGCTGCAACATTGTTTGATTAAAGAATTTGAAATAAAAGAGCTATGAAGACTCAAATACTTCCTTGGGATTGAAGTTTCTTACTCTAGACAAGGGATTTTTGTTTCTCAACAAAAGTATGTGACTGATCTGTTGAAAGAAACTGGAAAACTTGAGTGTAAACCAGTAGCTACACCTATGGAGCATAATAAAAACCTTGGGGAGGCAAAGGAAGAACCTGCTGTAGATCGAGAAATGTATCAAAGATTGGTTGGGAAACTCATCTATCTGGCTCATACTAGGCCCGATATTGCCTATTCAGTGAGTGTGATTAGTCAGTTTATGCATGACTCAAGAGAATCACACTTACAAGCTGCCAATCGAGTGCTCCATTACTTGAAAGAAAGTCCCGGAAAAGGAGTTATGTTCAGAAAAAACCAAAAACTTGTGCTAGAAGCTTATACCGATGTTGACTATGCAGGATCCTTGGTGGATAGAAGGTCAACATTTGGTTATTGCACATTTCTTGGTGGAAATTTAGTGACTTGGAGAAGTAAAAAACAAAATGTAGTTGCAAGATCAAGTGCTGAATCAGAATTTTGAGCAATGGCCCAAGGAATATGCGAGCTATTATGGCTCAAAATCATCCTAGAAGATTTGAAAATCGAGTGGGAAGGTCCTATAAAGCTGTATTGTGACAATAAATCAGCAATTAACATTGCTCACAACCCTGTACAGCATGATAGGACGAAACATATTGAAATTGACAGACACTTCATCAAAGAAAAGCTAGAAGAGGGGTTGATCTGCATGTCCTACATACCTTCTGGAAATCAGCTTGCAGATGTGCTGACCAAAGGACTTAATGGTGGAATCTTTCACGAAATAACTTCCAAGTTGGGAATGGAAAACATTTATTCCTCAGCTTGAGGGGGAGTGTTGAATTATCCTGATTTTAGGTCTTAATTGTAGGAATATCTGTAATTAATTAGTTAGGATATGATCTCTTAGTATCCCATAATTTGTGGGATTTCAATAGCTGTATTTTTTCAGATATGTTTTACCTTAGCTTGTACTTAACATAGTTCTATAAATAGCTTTGTATTAGTAGTATAAGTTGCAATGAGAAATATTACAATTCGTTTCTCTAAATTCTTCGGTTACTTTTTTTTTTTTTTTCACTTTTTTACTTATGAATCTCTAGCAGAATAGATCGGACTCATTACCAACAGATCAAGTTAATCTAGAGGCCAGAATCGTATTGATAAAGGAGTGAAATTACCACTGATTTTCAGTTAATTCACAGTTTTTTTTTTAATCATGTAATTGTTTACTCTTCTCGATTCCTTTTGAACCTTAAGAATGTCTGACCGGATCTTAGAATCACGAGCGGCATTCATGAGCTTAAAACTATCCTACAAGTTGTCTGCCCAATGGCATGTTTCTGCGAGTGTTAACTTGGTGATGGACTGATAAGTAGATGGCCATCATTGCATATCCTGATTACTTGGTAAGCCAAGTGCTTTACCAAATATTTTTCTCGTCAATTTTTTTTTTTTTTCCGGGAAACAGAATTAGGGAATAAGAATCGTTGCCAAGGGGAACAGAATGAGGGAATAAGAATTGGCAACGGACCTTGGTAACCAAGTGCTTTGAAAAGTAAGACTCAAATCCTGAACTGGTGCACATTTACATCAAGAGTTGACTGTTCATCTCTTTCCTTCAGAATTCAGATACGATTATCAGGTATTTCTTGCCATTTTTAGAATCTAGAGAAGGCAGAAGATGTTCTGTGAGCACACCACGCAGAAGATTTGCCTTGGCATTTCCACGAGCAATGCATTTCCTCGAGCAATAGCTTAACATTCAAGGAAATCAACCGTTCTTGTGCCGTGCAATACCAGGATCCATCAACCGAATTTTGCATTTTGTTTTTTCCGGGTTAGAAATTCTATAGGAATAGTGCTGCTACTTTTCCAAATTTATGTTTATCAGCAGAGTAGCTAGAGTGACTCTTGAAGCGATTCTCGATTCATAACCTTGCGAATTATTAGCATTGTCATGCAACACCACTTCTTTTATTGCATCAATCCACCTTCACGCCAAATTCGTTGCCACCCTATTTCGACTAGAAGAAACCCAAACATAGAGATAGAGTACCAAGAAAACAGCAGAATCTTATTGTCAAGATGACAAGCACGTCATGATTGACATCATTAATCCTCTTGTGAGTTCTAAAGTAAGGATAAAAACTTCCTCTTGGTCAACTCAGTTTAGAACCAGAGTACTAAGAAAACAGCAGAACCTTATTTTCAAGATGACAAGCACTTCATGATTGACATAATTTATCCTCTTGTGAATTCTAAAGTAAGGATAAAAACTTCATCTTGGTCAACTCAGTTCTTTTTTCTGGTGAGCAGCTGCTTAAACCAATAGGCCGACATTTTCGGGTATCTCTTGAGGTTGTTATAGTCGACATAGACAATTCCGAACCGTGAAGTGTAGCCCAACCTCCACTCAAAGTTGTCGAGCAAAGACCATGCGAAGTAGCCCACTACATTGGCTCCATCATCAGCAGCCTTCTTCAGTTGGGTTAAGTAGCCCTTGTAGAAGTTGATCCTTGTGGTGTCGTGCAGTCCTTGGGAAAGCGTGACATTTCCTGGATCATCCATGCCTAAAATTGCAACATAAACAGCGGAATCGTTAAAAAGTACTACAATTACATGCTAGAGGATGATCCAAGACTTATTGCATAGAGATGTACCGTTTTCGGACAGAATCACGGTGGGGTTCCCGTAACGCTCCTTGATGTACATCAGAGCTTTGTACAAACCCCAGGGTACATTGTAAAGCCAGTAAGAATGAGCCTGCAGCGATTGAAAGTTGACGTCGGTCACGTGAAAATTAGATGGATCAATATATAAACAAAGAGCATGACCATAATCCTAACTGAGTGGATGTAATTCTTACTTTTGGACCAATAGGCACTCCATGTCTTTCATCTGCAAAATTTTGAAGAAGATATTCTCTTGATATACGATCAAGCACAATACGGAGTAATGTCCAATCTGTAATATAATGAATGAGGTGTCTTACAGGCAAATCCGGCGTTCCAATCCTGCTGATACCCTGGGACTTTAGCTTTCGGTTGATGTGGGTCGTACATGTAGTAAGCCGTGTATTGGTTAATACCAACAAAATCGATGGAGCCCTTCACTATCTTAACCTCTTCTTTCGTAAATTTCGGCAGCCTGTCCCCAACAATTTCTTGCATCGTCCTTGGGTACTCGCCGTAGACAATAGGATGAATAAACCTGCATAAAGAAGATGCAACATTGGAATCTATTACTTCTACTGGTGGCCTCTATCGAGAATGCTACCAGAACCATGTAAAGTTCAAGTTCTCAACAATGCACATTGAAATGTGCAGAGAGTTTTTGATCTGAATTTAGTTTAAGCAACATTGATTGGCAGTACTTTTGGCAAGATCTTACAAGATGCAAGTAGCATTATTACCATCCCACATGAAAGTCCCTTGCTCTTTGAGCTGCATAATTGTCGGCCTTCGATCTGGTAAGAGGCTCGTACCAAACGAAATCCAACAGAATACCAATCCTTCCCTTTTGCTTCTCCTGAAAATGTGCACACATTCATCATTCATAGACAAATTCGAGCTCGAATAGAAACAGATAAACACTACTCCTTAACCACTAATAGCTTCATAGCAGACAGAACATCTAATTAATCATATTCGTACTTGGTACTTTTCTCGGTATCTCTGAACTGCTGCAGCGTGAGATAGGATCAAATGATGGGCCGCAATGTAAGGCTCGGTTCCCGAGTTTCCCGCCGTGCAGTTCCCATAGGCTTTCGAGCACCTCCCAGGGGCGAAGAACCCGTTATCGTATCCAAGAGCAGCCACCACTCTCGGCTCATTGAAAGTCATCCAGTTCTTCACTCTATCGCCGAATGTCTTGAAACAAAAGTCCGCGTAATCGGCAAAATCTTTCCTGCATGGGTCAATGTAGCCCCAATCAAATCCCAACGTAGCAAAACATCCTTTGTTCATCAATTTGAATAAGGGGCACCTGATGATGCTTACACTACATTGGGACTCAACAGCCCCATATACTTCTTCTCTAGAGCCTCTGGAAGATCATAGTGATACAGATTTGCATACGGCGTGATGCCTGCAAAGAGATAGTCCTTTGGCTCATATATGTGCTCATTTCACAGCTCGGCATAACATAAACGGTTGTCTTAGAAAATGATTTTTCGAAATTGAGACCGGTCTTCAAACTCTTTTTCGGATTCATTTATCCATTTACCTTTCTTAAGCAAGTAGTTGATCAACCTGTTGTAGTAAGCAACTCCCTTCCAATTCACCTTCCCGGTTCCATCTGCATTATGTCGAATATCATGAGTTACATTAGCTGCTTGTTTGGCAGGGTCAGCTCCAGAGCAATAGGAATTAAGAATTTCGGTATTACCAGGGAAAATCCTCGACCACGAAATCGAGAAGCGGTAGGCATCGAAGTTCAGATTCGCCATCAGATCCACATCTCCCTGTAACAGCACGACTGGATTGGTGAGTGCTGGAAATACATCGGACACATCGCCGAGCGGGACAAAAAATAAATGGGGCGAGTTCATGTCTCTTAATGTACAAATACCGAACGGGCAGAACGATGCTAGGAGAGAGCTTGGATTATCAAGATATCGCGTTTGACAATCCGTTTTTCTTATGAAAAAATTGTCAGGAATACACAAGAACTATGACAAACAACAGGTATAAAAGTAGACCAAACAAAGCTTGGAAACATTAGGACACCATCTATACATGTCCGAACCAAAATCTTTTTGCTGTAGCCCTCAAGAGACCCCAAAGTTAACAACGGAGTCCTTCTGTCTTCCAATTCACACACCAGAACATCTTTGAAAAGGAACCCTTTTTGTCCCATCAACGGATGCATCGAGACTCTTTTAGTCATAGTCCTATAAGATATTCTCAAACAGATAGCGACAAGGAAAGAAAACACTCACTTTGTATCGGTGATACTGGTCCACCGAAACCTCGCCCGTTGCATTATTGGCCACGATTCCTGTACAGGATCGCACGACCAGGAGACACTCAAAACGCCATCACAATCAAACGACAAGCAATCAACAGTGAAATGGGGAAACACCCAGGAAAGCTGTGATGCGCGTCATGATGAAGGAAGAAGCACCTGGAATTTTGATGAAGACGTCCCAGATGCTAGGCCCGCGGCCGTCTTTGTCGGCCATGCCTTCGACTTGGTAAGCCGAGGTCGCGGTCCCCCAGACGAAGCCCTTCGGGAAGGCGGCCCGGCTCAGCCCGCCGGTGTCGAAACTCATCGTTTCGGGGAGGATCGCCGCCTCTTCGGCCATTGCCGACCTCGCCGCCGCGAGGCCCGACAGCGACCACAGCAACAACAAAGACAACATCAACGGGACTTGGACTCTCATCTTCACACTTCGACAGTCTTCAAGATCAAGAGGGAGAGTTTTGCTTTGCCTTGTGGAGGAGAGAGTGTGAGTGTTTATTTATAGGCGAAAGAAATCATTGAACGTTAGCGTCTCCCACGTCATTTGATCATTCTTGCCATTGCCCGAAAAGAAATCCTAAAGCTATGATTTTTCTTTCCTTAATCAGGACAACAAATGTGGGTCCCGTCACCCATTGTCGGGGATTCAGAATGGTGGGTCCCAGTTGTGGTACAAAAGTGGTAAGATGCTCTTGAAGCGATACGGAGCTTGATCAAAGACGGGGGGGAACGTTTTGTGATCCTGAGGTTTAAGTGGCGCGTGAACTTGACGGACAATGCAAAGAGCACCTTAGCTCGTGACTCGAGTGCTTTGCTCGTGTTTTGCTTGATTCATACCGTTACAGAAGGTATTTCATGGGCCGGGAATTTTATGTACCTAATGTTGGTTATTGATGTAATGAACGGGTTAACGGATCAAGGAAAGTGAGTAAACGAGATACGTCTCTTCGGTTCACGTATCTCTTGATTTTTTTTAAATGTACGTATATCCTGGATTCATGTATTCCTTGAATTCATACCATTTCATGGACCGAGAATTTTATGTACCTAATGTCCGTTATTGATGTAATGAATGGGTTAACGGATCAAGAAAAGTGAGTAAAACGAGATACGTCTCTTCGGTTCACATATCTCTTAAATTTTTATGGATTTTTTTTTAAATTTACGTATCTCCTTAATTCTTGTATCCCTTGAATTCATGAATCTATTTGTTTGGTGTATTTCTTAAAGTCATGTATCTCTTGAGTACGTGGCCTTTCGAGCTCTGTAAAATTGATTTGATCTATTCTTCGTTCCAAGATTTTCGGATAAGAATGAAGAAGAAATACCTCTCATCTTTCCACTTCGATTTTCTCTCAAGTATGCCGGTTTCGGAGAAGCGATCCGCAGAGATTACAATTTTACAGCAATTTGACTTATAGTTGTATCTTCGTTTGCTTATCAACTTGATCATTATTGAAGTTGTTATCGCCTTATCCATGTCATTATTTTTTCTAGTTACAATACTTTGTTACGTACTTCTTCCGATATGTCACGTATTATTTTTCAACCGTCATGAAAATGACAAATTTTTAAGCACGGAAGATTCTAAGGATGTGGGTCGTAACCAATAAAATTGAGAAATTGATTCGTTTTTTTTTTTTTTTTGGGGGTGGGGGATTTCCAACTTAGGAACGGGATGTGTTTGCCTTAAATCTCATCAACTGCGTGCAAATTGCTTTGAGTCAGGGCCAGCTGCATAGATCAATGGCCTGGAATAATCGATTCAAGAGATTTGCGGGCTGTTCCATTGTTATCTAGGTAGCCGGTAGTGGCTCTTTATGAATGATTGACGAACTACCTTCTCAACACATCTAATATGTTGCACGATCGAGGATTCGAAGTGGTACCATCATCCCACCCCCCCCCCCCCCCCCCCCCCCCCCCCTTTTTTTTTTCCTCCTCCGGGTCGAAAAACGCCTCCACGACGAAAGAGGGAACCTAGCCAATCGCAACTCGGCATAAGCAAAAGAAAGAGAGGAAAAAAAAAAGGAAAAAGAAAGGCTAAACGAAGTAACACAGAATTACAAGATTATGAAATGAATTCAATACTATGGTAAAAGAGAAAATAATTAGGAGGGCGGGGCCATATTCAATGTCGAAGGACAAACACCACATCTTCTTCGTGATCGCCTAGCGTCCTCTTCTCAAGGCAAGAAAACCTGTCCCTCGTCACTTATTTTTCAGTCAAATCAATGGCGGAGTGCTTCAATGGGCCCAAAGAGCTTCCAAGTTGATGATGAAATGACCCCCCAAATGGTCCAACTTGTGGGCAGGCATGCCCTTGAAATTTAGCCTCTTCCAAGCCCTAAAGGGCTGAGAATGATTGCAGGAACATAAATGTCTTCAATGTCTTCCCTCAGCTCCTTTGTCTCCATGCTCGTGTCCCACGTGAAATTCTATTGGAAAAGTCTGCATGGGGGTCTGATCGGAACAGCCACGAGATTCCATGGGAATTTACCATTTTCGGTCTCTACCCCCAATCCGTTCCAGCATGTGTGCGTGGACTGTCCGGTGGAAATGTATGATTAGCTCGTTTCTCAACGGGGCAATTGCACAAAGTTTTAAAATTGATCGCGAAAGGCGCAATTTAGTTTTATAAAAAATTTTCAGAAAGTACAATAGTCGCAAAACTTAAAAAAAAAAAATTGTAACCAAGTCCTTAAAATTTGTCAAATTGGTCCAATCAAGTAATTCTATTAGTTGAGCTTTTTGAAAGTTTCAGCATTCGACTGCACTTTTCGAAAGTTTTTTAGAGCTCCATTGCACACTGTTAAAAGTTTTAAGACTTTTAGTGGCAATTATCCCTTTCTAGAGATAGGCGTCGTCGATTAAATTTCGACTTCTACTCGCCCAGTCCAGTACTGTTGATTAAATTTCGGTGCTGTATTGGTTCACTTTCCACCCGTCCAGTCCAGTCGATTAAATTTCGGTACTATGTCCTATATTTCCACCCGTCCGGTGTCGTGTCCTATAGTAAAGTTTAGCATCGTCGATTAGATTCCGGTGTTGTATCTTGGTCACTTTCGTCGAAGCATTTCGACGAGTCCATCGAAATTCGTCTCCTATAGGTTTGTCGAAATCTTGTACAAAGCTGTCGAAAGGCACGCTTTTATCAATAAGGCATTGCATTTGACGCTCTCTGTCCATAGCTTGCCAGAAACCCTTCTTTTTTAACGAACTGCTAACGTTCGATAAAAGGAATTTTTCGCGATTACAACCCTTTTGGGCTCCATCTCTTGGGCCGAACTCTAGGAGAACCCATTGGGCCTTACCGATGGAGATTTTCGCGCAGCAATCACAATGGGTCCCGAATTCAAGTGAAACAAATACCAATTTATATTTTCTCTTTCCTCCTGTTTTTTAGTTCGAATTCTTGCACGTTTACCTGAACATTAGAGTTCAAGAGATCGAGAGAAAATTTAGCGAAGTCTCATTTTTTTATGATGGTGAGCTTACACACCTTAATATCAAGTAACAATTTACTTTCTAGAAAATTCATGAAACATGAACAAACACAAGCCGTAACTGAGTAAACTATGAATTTCTCATTGAAATAATATATATATCTCTATATGTATGTATGTATGTATGCGGCATATCCGATTATATTACTTAGATTAACAAATTTAAAGCGACAGTTACGGTAACTTCGATAGAGTTTTGAGATGATTGCATTAAATAAAGACTTAACTCGAAAGAGAGATTTACGTATGTATAATAATCTTATGAAAATTTTGGTTGTGTTTTTTGAGAGATTTTATTGTGTAATTTTGTTTTACAAACAAAATGGGAAATTGTTGAAAGTTTATTTGTAAAACAATCAAATTGCACCCTTTTCCTTATCCAACCGCATAGGAAAGAAGGAAAAGTACGGAAAGACGGTTATAGTCCTTCAAATGAAGAAATAGGCAAGTGGGCTAAAACCCACTATTATACCTGCGTGCGGGTGCACGATTATTAGGCGTGATTCCGTGACTGTCAATGGTGACGGACTGCTAAGTAGATGGCAATCATTTGCATATCCTGATTATCAGGTATTTCTGGCCATTTTGGGAATCTAAAGAAGGCAGATGATGTTCTGTGACCACACTGTCCAAGATTCCAAGGCCTCTCGCAATCAGGTAGTTCTATTAAAAGAAAGCAAAACATAGTACCTGGGTACAAAGAAAACAGCAGAACCTTGCAATTCATGATGACAAGCACTTCACGATTGACATCATTAATCCTCTTGCGAAATCTAAGGTTAAGGATAAATACTTCATCTTCATCAACTTAGTTCTTTCTTTCCCTTCCTGGTGAGCAGCTGCTTAAACCAATAGGCCGACATTTTCGGGTATCTCTTGAGGTTTGTATAGTCGACATAGACAATTCCAAACCGTGAAGTGTAGCCCGATCTCCACTCGAAGTTGTCGAGCAAAGACCACGCGAAGTAGCCCACTACATTGGCTCCATCATCAACAGCCTTCTTCAGTTGGGTTAAGTAGCCGTTGTAGAAGTTGATCCTCGCGGTGTCGTGCAGTCCTTGAGAAAGCGTGACATTTCCCGGATCGTCCATGCCTAAAATTGTAACATAAGCAAGCGGAATGTTTGAAGTACTGCATAACCTTCTAAATTATTGCACAGAGATGTACCGTTTTCGGACAGAATCACGGTGGGGTTCCCGTAACGCTGCTTGATGTACATCACGGCTTTGTACAAACCCCAGGGTACATCATAAAGCCAGTAAGAATTTGCCTGCAGGCGATTGATTAGTGATGTCGATCACAAGTACATCACATAGATCAACATAGACCATAATCCTTACTGAGTGAATGTAATTCTTACTCTTGGACCAATAGGCACTCCATGTCTTTCATCTGCAAAATTTTGAAGAAGATGTTCTCTCAATGCACGATCAAGCACAATACCGAATAATGTACACTGAGTTTGACTATAACGAAGGAGGTTTCTTACAGGCAAATCCGGCGTTCCAGTCCTGCTGATACCCTGGGACTTTAGCTTCCGGTTGATGCGGGTCATACATGTAGTAAGCTGTGTACTGGTTGATACCAACAAAATCAATTGAGCCCTTCACCATCTTAACCTCTTCTTTCGTGAATTTCGGCAGCCTGTCCACGACAATTTCTTGCATCGTCATTGGGTACTCGCCATAGACAATAGGATGAAGAAACCTGCATAAAGAAGATGCAACTTCAGATTTTCGCGATCTATGACTTGTACAGGTTGCCTTTATTGGGAATGTACGTTGAAATTTGCCAAGAGTTTTTTATCTGAATCCACCCACGCCGAAAAGATTCCAAATTGGTAAATTGAGTTTAAGCAACATTGATTGTCAGTACTTTGACAAGATTTTCTGAGATGTATGTCGCATTATTACCATCCAACTTGAAAGTCTCTTGCTCTTTGAGCTGCATACTTGTCGGCCTCCGATCCGGTAAGAGGCTCGTACCAAGTGAAATCCAACAGAATTCCAATCCTTCCCTTTTGCTTCTTCTGGAAATGAGCACACATTCACCATTCATGGACAAAATCGAGCTCGAAGCGAAACAGACAGACACTAGTCCTCGGTCAGCAATCACTTCATAGCAGGAAGAACATAAATCAAATCATATTCGTACTTGGTAATCTTCGCGGTATCTTTGAACCGCTGCGGCGTGAGACAGGATCAAATGATGGCCCACAATATAAGGCTCGGTTCCCGAGTTTCCTGCTGTGCAGTTCCCGTAGGCTTTTGAGCACCTCCCGGGAGCGAAGATCCCGTTATCGTATCCGAGAGCAGCCACCACTCTCGGCTCATTGAAAGTCATCCAATTCTTCACTCTATCGCCGAATGTCTTGAAACAAAAGTCCGCGTAATCGGCAAAATCTTTCCTGCATGGGTCAACGTAGCCCCAATCAAATCCCAATGTAGCAAAACATCCTTTGTTCATCAATTTGAATAAGGGGCACCTGATGATACGTACACTACATTGGGACTCAACAGTCCCTTATACTTCTTCTCTAGAGCCTCTGGAAGATCATAGTGATACAGATTCGCGTACGGCGTGATGCCTGCAAAGAGATAGTCCTTTAGCTCATATATGTGCTCATTTCGCAGCCAAGCACAACATAACACGATTGTCTTAGTAAACGATATCGTGAAATCGAGAGAGGTCTTCGAACTCCTTTTTGGATCCCTATATCCATCTACCTTTCTTAAGCAAGTAGTTGATCAACCTGTTGTAGTAAGCAACTCCCTTCCAATTCACCTTCCCGGTTCCATCTGCATTACGCCGAACATCGCGTGTTACATTAACTACTTCCATGGCAGGGTCAGCTCTAGAGCAACAGGAACAAGAAGTTCGCTATTACCAGGGAAAATCCTCGACCACGAAATCGAGAAGCGGTAGGCTTCGAAGTTCAGCTTCTCCATCAGATCCACATCTCCCTGTAACAGCACGACCGGATTGGTGAGTCCCGCCGAGCAGGACAAAAAGAGTAAATGCAGCGAGTTCATGTTTCTTAATGTACAATACAGAACAGGTAGAACGGCGCTAGGATAGAGCTTGGATTATTAAGATATCGCGTTCGACAAACCGTCATTCTCATGAAATTGTCTAGAAGCAAGGTCCACGGAGCCAATATGTGAACGGACCATACATAAGAACTACAATAGACAACAGATATAATGTAAACCAGACAAAGCTTAGAAACGTTAGGACACCATATATATGTCCGAACCAAAAGCTCTTTCAGTCACCGTCTGATAAGAACATGAAAACTTTCCAAACAGATTGCGACAAGGAAAGAAATACTCACTTTGTATCGGTGATACTGGTCCACCGAAACCTCCCCAGTAGCATTATTTGCCACATTTCCTGTACAACATCGCACGACCAGGAGACACTCAAACACCATAATCCAACGACAATGCCCAGGAAAACTGTGATGCGTATCATGTTGAAGGAGTACCTGGAATTTTGACGAAGACGTCCCAGATGCTAGGCCCGCGGCCTTCTTTGTCGGCCATGCCTTCGACTTGATAAGCGGAGGTTGCAGTCCCCCAGACGAAGCCCTT
Organism: Rhodomyrtus psidioides; assembly: GCA_021437785.1. Taxonomy (NCBI): domain Eukaryota; kingdom Viridiplantae; phylum Streptophyta; class Magnoliopsida; order Myrtales; family Myrtaceae; genus Rhodomyrtus; species Rhodomyrtus psidioides. The sequence continues at coordinate 12,729,468 of JAILYB010000004.1, read as the reverse complement.
CGGGAAGGCCGACCGGCTCAGCCCGCCCATGTCGAAATGAGTAGTTTCGGAGAGGATCACTGCCGCCTCTTCGACCGTTGCCGACCTCTCCACTAGGCCCAACAGCGACCACAACAACAACAACATCGACGACAACAACGTCAATTGGACTTGGGTCCTCATCTTCACACTTCAACACTCTCAAGAGGGAGAGAGAGAGAGAGGGAGAGAGTTTAGCTTGGCATTGTGAAGGAGAGTTGACTTTTTATTTTTAGAGCAAGGATGGGGAAAGAAAATCTTGAACGTTAGAGTCTCTACATCATTTGATCATTCTCGTCATTGTCCAAATAAAACAGATATCTTAATCTATGATTTTTTCCCCCTTATTCCAAACAATAGATATGGGTCCCCCATGGACCCTGAATTTATGTACCTAATATTGTTACGGAAGTACTTGATAAGAAAGAAAGATTAAGAGAGAATGGTATATATTCTCTATTAATGATGTGTGGAAACAATGTACATGAGAAGCCTTTATATAGGCTTAGAAGAGGTAAAGAGCTTAGTGCTCTTCCTATGTGGGACTAAAGAGAAAGAAGAAGTGCAAGAGAAAACTACAAGACTATACAAGTATGTCTAACACCCCCCTCAAACTCAAGGTGGATCAAACAACGAGAGTTTGGAAAGAAGAAATTTAAAGCGTTGTGATGTGAGAGCCTTCGTAAAACAATCCGCAAGCTGATTCTCAGTTCCAACAAAAGGAAGAGAAATGGTGCGAGCTTGAAGATGATGACGAGTCAGATGACAATCGATCTCAATATGTTTTGTACGCTCATGAAAAACTGGATTTGCACCAATATGGATGGCACTCTTGTTGTCACAATGTAGAGGAGTGGGATCCAGAAGTGAAACACCCATGTCAGCAAGTAAGCGGCGAAGCCAAACAATCTCAACGGTAGTGTCAGCCATAGCACGATATTCGGACTCTGTAGAGGAGCGTGAGACAATATGTTGTTTCTTGGCACGCCAAGAAATGAGAGAATCGCCAAGAAAAATACAATAGCCAGTGATAGATTTGCGATCAGTCATATTAGAAGCCCAATCGGCATCAGAATAGGCACGCAACTTGAGCGCAGAAGAAGATGGCAGAAATAAGGAACGCGATAAAGTGCCTCGGAGATAGCGCAAGATCCTCAGAACAGCAGCATAATGAACCGTGCGAGGAGCAGCAACAAACTGACTAACAACATGAACAGCATAAGCGATGTCGGGTCGGGAGATAGTAAGATATACAAGGCTGCCAACCAAAGTCCGATAGCGTGTCACATCAGAAAGAGGCTCCCCGTCATCCGGGCAGAACTTCTGATTCAGCTCAATAGGAGTAGCAGCAGTGCGTGAATCCGAGAGAGCAGCCCTAGAGAGAATATCAGCAGTATATTTTTGCTGAGAAATAAGGATACCACGCGAACTGCGAGCAATCTCAAGCCCCAGAAAGTAGCGTAGTGGTCCGAGATCCTTCATGGCAAAATGTTGCTGAAGGTGCCGCTTGGTATGTTCAATATGGTCGCTATTATCTCCAGTAATAATCATATCATCAACATAAAGAAGAAGAATAGTGCAACCAGCAGAAGAGGTATGAACAAACATAGCATGATCAGCCTCGCTTTGAGTAAAACCAGCAGATCGAATAGCATCACTGAACTTCTCAAACCAAGCACGAGGAGCCTGTTTAAGACCATAAATAGCCCGTCGCAAGCGGCAGACTTGTCCAGAGGTATGAGCAAGACCAGGCGGAGGCTGCATGAAGATATCCTCCTGAAGATCCCCATGAAGAAAAGCATTCTTGACATCAAGCTGAAAGAGAGGCCAATTACGAATTGAAGCAATAGCTAGTAAAGCTCGGACAGATGTCATCTTTGCTACGGGAGCAAAGGTCTCTTCATAATCAATACCATACTCCTGCGAGAAACCTCTGGCAACTAGACGTGCTTTGTAGCGCTCAATACTGCCATCAAAACGGGTCTTAATCTTGTATATCCATCGGCAGGATACTAAGGAGCGACCTAGAGGAAGAGGCACTAGCTCCCAAGTACCAGTACTTTCCAAAGCCGAGAGCTCCTCAGACATAGCCTGACGCCACTCAGCATGCTGAACTGCCTCACGATAACTGGTGGGTTCTTGTACAGCATGAACAGCAGCCAAAAAGGAGCTAAACTCAGTAGAATAAGAAGTAGAAGCAACATACCGAACTGGCAGACGCCGATCTCGAGGAGGATTACGGCGTGGCTCTAGAGGTGCATAATCATCAAGGGCAGGTGGAGCAGGAGGTGCAGTAGAAGGGAAAGGCGAAGATGGGGATGGTGGCGATATATCTGGATCCAAGGTGGAAACATGACAAGGAGGATCAGGAAAAGGATCAACAGGGAAATCCATAAATGGAACAGGAGACGACACAGGAGGTGTGGCATTGGTAGGGAAGAAAGGAACGTGTTCATGAAAAGTAACATTGCGAGAAATACGTATGCGTCGCGCATTTGGGTCATAACATCGATAACCCTTGTGTTGGGTGCTGTAACCCAAAAATGCACACGAGACAGAGCGAGCGGTGAGCTTCGTACGTTCAGTGGGGGGAAGAATGACAAAACAAGTACACCCAAAAACTCGAAGATGATTATAGCTAGGAGATCGAGAATAGAGACGCTGGAAAGGTGTGTCTTGATGAAGAACAGATGAGGGTAGACGGTTAATTAGATGGACAGCTGTGAGAAGGGCCTCAGCCCAAAACTCAGTAGGAACAGATGTCCCAAGTAAGAGAGCGCGAGTGGTGTCTAGAATATGACGGTGTTTGCGTTCAGCAACCCCATTCTGAGCTGGAACCCCAGGACAAGATAGTTGAGGAAGTGTACCATCATTGGCCAAGAGGGAACGAAAAACAGTAGAGAGATATTCTCCTCCCGAGTCTGAACGAAAAACTTTGATTTTTGTATTAAATTGGGTGGAAATCATGGCTGTAAAAGATTGATAGATGGAAAAGAAATCACTGCGTTGACGCATAAGATAAACCCATGTATAACGAGAATAATCATCAATAAAAGAGACATAATATTTGAAGCCACTCTTGGAAGAAAGCGGTGCAGGACCCCATACATCAGAATGAATAAGATCAAAAATTGCACTAGATCTTGAGTTACTGATAGGAAAAGGCTTAGCAGATTGCTTGGCCAAAGGACATATAGAACAGGGAGGAAGATTACCAGAAGAAACATGACCCAAAGCACCTCGTTGATGAAGGACGGCGAGACGAGAAGAAGGAATATGCCCGAGACGCTGATGCCATCGGGCAAGATCCATGGTAGCCAACACAGGAGAAGGATCAGGAGAAGTTGGAAGATGTAAATGTTGCATAATATAGAGCCCGTCCTGTCTACTGCCCTTCCCAATCATCCGACCACTCAAACGATCATGCACAAAGCAAGAGCTATCTGTAAAGCTCACAGTACATCCAGCATCAGTAAGTTGTCCAACAGATAATAAATTGAGAGCCAAAGAAGGAACATGTAATACATCAGGGACATTGAAATCTCGAGAGACGAGAGTACCCCGCCGGGTAGCCAAGAGAGGAGAGCCATCAGCAGTAAAGAAATGTGCTGGATGCTTGAGCTCAGAGAGCTGAGTGAGACAAGCAGCGGAACTAGACATATGTCTAGCAGCTCCTGAGTCAAGTATCCAGGTAGTAGAAGTGCCACATGAAGATGGAGTGGCTGCAGCATTTCTTTCTGTAGAGGAAGAATGTGTAGTAGTGCCGGAATTAGGAAAAGACCCAAGTAGAGAAGGACTCAACCGAGCAAGCTGGGCTTCAAGAGCAGCAATACGATCATCCGTAGAAGAAGAAGCCAAAGTAATATGTCGAGAGTGTGGAATAGGACGCGGTGTCACAGAAAGGCGTGGAGCATCCTTATTCTTTTCCCAACAATGCGACTCTTCATGTCCAAGATGGTGACAACAAGTAGATGAAAGATGCCGAGAGCCACGTGTATGTGGAGCACGTGGTGGAGCGGTCAAGATAAACCGATCGAAAACATTGATGTGATCACTAGAATCGCCCATGAAGACAGAAAAATCGTTGGCGAAGCTAGAGGTGTGAGTTGAGGTGCACAAACTGATCGAAAAGATCGAGAAGCACTTATTTGAGGCGCGAACAAAACCTCTAGAAAGAAAGATAAATATAGGGAAGCTTGACTAAAGCAAGCAAGGAAGATAGCACAATAGCCCAAAACTCACTGTCTTAATTTCTGATGCGGAAGATCCAATTTATGGCAACCGCAGAGCATACTTTTAAAAACAATGAGCTCATTGTCTTAATTTCTGATGCGGAAGATCCAATTTATGGCAACCGCAGAGCATACTTTTCAAGACAATGATCTTGGCTCTGATACCATGATAAGAAAGAAAGATTAAGAGAGAATGGTATATATTCTCTATTAATGATGTGTGGAAACAATGTACATGAGAAGCCTTTATATAGGCTTAGAAGAGGTAAAGAGCTTAGTGCTCTTCCTATGTGGGACTAAAGAGAAAGAAGAAGTGCAAGAGAAAACTACAAGACTATACAAGTATGTCTAACAGTACTATTCTAAAGATGTGAATAGTAACCATCAAGTTTGAGCAGTTGATCAAGATTTTGGGAGGAATTTCAACTTAGAAATTGGATGTCGCCCGTTCGGAATTTCATCAGTTGTGTTTAAATTGCTCTGAGTCAAAGCTAATTGCATGGCCAAAGGCTCTGGGATGATCGACTCACGGGACTTACATGTTCTTTCATAAGTCTCTAGATAACCGATAATGGTTTTTTACGAATGATTGACGAAGTATCTCATCATTGTTTTTTTTTTTTTTCGTTGGGTTGAAAAAGAGCAACCCAGCCGATCCCTACTTGGCTTAAGCAAAAGAAATAGAAATGCTGAATGAACTAACATAGAGTTATAAGACTATCTGATAAATCCATACTGTATTATAAGTGAAATAATTAGGAGGCGGGCCATATTCAGTGTCCTAGAACAGCACAATATCTTCTCGCGATCGGAAATGGTCCAATTCTCAAGGCAAAAAGATCTGTTTCTCATCTGTCTTTTCGGTCAACGATGGAGTGCCCCCTGATTGGCCCAAGAGTTTCAAGTTGATGACACTTTTTGAAATCAATTTACCTGCCGGAAGTCAATATGACAGAAAAATTCGTTTGGTAAAAACACTTCCGAAATAGAAATTCGTTTGGTAAGAAAATTAACTTATGGTAGAATTTAAAACTTATAATAGAATTTTTTTGCCAATTTTGAGAAGTAAACAATTTTAACATCTCGGTTCCAGAATCACTTCTTGGACCACACTCGCCTTCGTCGACCACCGCCCGCCCACCGCCGTCGCTCCTGCGACCCACCGACCGTCACCGCTCGCCGACCACCACCGCCGTTGCCCATCAACCGCCGCCCACAGCCGCTCACAGCCGCCTTCCTCCGTCGCCCACCGCCGCCGCCATCCTCCACCGCCGATCGTCGTCGCCCATTGATCGTTGCCGCCTGCCAACTGCCGACGACCTCCGCCGCTGAAGATTTTGTTAATAATGTTTCATAAATAGAAATTTTTAACCGTTACCAAACGAATTTCTCTGATCAGAAGTCAATCTGGGATAAGTAGAAAAATTAGGGCGCGCATAGCAACACTTCTGAAAAAGAAATCATTTCTGAAACTGAAGTTGATTTTTCAACTTCTCAATCAGAAGCAGAAGTTGATTTTTCAATTTATCCATCAAAAGTTAATTTTTCAACTTCTCCATCAAAAGTTGATTTCTGATCAAAGAAATGTTTGATAAAATTTCTACTTCTGAAATTTCTAAAATTTAAAAATTATTAACAAAATCTCCGGCGGTGGCGGTCGGTGGAGGGCGGTAGCCGGTGGTAGTCGTCGGCGGGGGGGCGACGGCCGGCGATCGGCGGCGGCGGTGGTGGCGACGGCCGGCGACCACCTAGGCTGCAAGGAGGGCTGCCAGTGGCAGCCAGCGGCGGCGGCGAGCGACCCGCGGCGGCGGAGAGCAACCCGCGGCGGTGGGTAGCGGTGGCCGGCAACGGAGACCAGAGGCGGCTGGCGGTCGGGGGGCGTCGGCAGGTGGGCATTGATCAGCGAAGACTGGTATAGTTGAAGAAATTGTTTCTATTTGAGAAGCTACAATTTTTAGCTTCTCAAATTTGGCCAAATCACTTCCAGAATCACTTCTAGAATCACTTCTGGAAGTGATTCCTCAATATTTTTTCCAAACGGCTTTCAGCTTCAGAAGCACTTCTAAAGCGTCTTTACCAAACGAATTTCAGTTTTAGAAGCACTTCAGAAGCAGAAATTCTGCTTCTGAAGTGTTACCATGCGCGCTCTTAGAGCGCGCATGGTAACACTTCTGCTTCAGAAATCATTTCTGAAGCTGAAATTGATTTTTCAACTTCTCAATCAGAAGCAGAAGTTGATTTTTCAACTTCTTCATCAGAAGTTGATTTCTACTTTTGAAATTTTCTACTTTTGAAACATTATTAACTCGCCACCGATCGGCGGCGGCGGCGTCCGACGGCGGCAGCATCCGGCTGCTGTGGGGACCGGCGGCGGTGGCGGCGGCGTCCGGCGGCCGATCGGGGACCAGCGGCGGTGGCGACCGGTAGCGGTTGTGGGCGTCCAGCGACCGGTGGCAACAGCATTCGACGACCGGTGGGGCGGCGTTCGGAGACCGGCGGCGGCAACCGGCGGTGGCGGCGGCGGCGGCCGGCGGCGGATGGGCGTTGGGCGACGAAAGATCGATGTAGTTGAAAAAGTGATTTCTTTTTGAGAAGCTACAATTTTTAGCTTCTCAGAACTGGCCAAAAATCACTTCTGGAAGTAGAAATCACTTATAGAATCACTTCTGGAAGTGATTCCTCAATATTTTTACCAAACGGCTTTCAGCTTCAGAAGCACTTCTGAAGTGTCTTTACCAAACGGATTTCAGCTTCAGAAGCACTTCAGAAGCAGAAATTCTGCTTCTGAAGTGTTACCATACGCGCCCTTAACTTCTGATTAGAAGTTGATTTCTAGTAGAGAAGTGTTGCCATGCACGCCCTACAGTCATCATGGATGGAAGGCTAACATTGGTAAAATTATGATTAAAAAAAGTCGAGCATTTTTTATGAGATAATTTTTTTGATATGTTGACACCTGATTTTTGATCAGTCTTTCATAGTTTATTTTTAAAAAATTCATAAAAAATATATAAAAAGTTAAAAAAATTAAAAAATCATCTTTGGTAGCCTTGACCAAGCTAAAGGAACCATTTTTGATAAAAAAATAATTTTTCATATTTTTTAATATTTTTTAATATTTTCCAAAAATAGAAAAATACATGAAAAATGAAGAAAAATAGCGTTCGATGTCGTAAAAATATAGAAAAATAGTCAATATTTTTATTTTAATTTCTTTTACATTTTGAACTCATAAATAGTCAAAATTTAAGTTCAATTGCATGTGTTTCTTCACGACGCATAGAGTTGAATTTGGCAAACAAATGTCATTCGAGTATTTTAATTTGTAAATTTCTACATCTTTTTTAGTCTTGACGTCCAATTAGATCGACCACCATCTACAATAAATGCCCCTTGCTGAATATTTTCGTTTTTGTTTCACATGATTTCATGGTGTAAAACGCCGAGTGGATCCCCAAATATAATCGGGTCGGCATGAGCTCGATAGCTCGTCCAAGACCAAACCAGGGCACGGCGAACCCCATGTGAGTACTCTCGAACTCCTTCGATGCTTCCTAATGCTTTTCTTAGGTTAGATCGTGTGTAGAATGGCTAGGACAGCTAAATCATTCTTGAGCTGTGATTGATAAATAGGACATTACTAGGAATGCCATGTGATTTATTTGCATATCTAGATTCCTTGAGTTGGGCATTTTATTACTGATTGTGATTGCTAGGATAATCACTCTTATCTACATGAATTTCTAGATTTAGGGTTCATACCTTACTCATCCGCATGAATCTCAGGCTAGAAAATTTAGTCAACTTAGGTACCGAAAGGGCGTCAACTCTGACAGTTGGTGTAACTAAGTCCCCGAAACCATTTCTCTGGTTCTCGCAGAATTGAATAGAAACTCCCAACTATTCGATTGGGTGGTCCAATCATACCCTAAAAAAATGATTGGTGGCGACTCCATGGCATGCACACTTAGCACATGTCACTAGACCACACTGAAAGTCGATCACGCATACCTCCGTTGCGATTTGGGTAATGGGCCTTGGGAGAGGTCCGCGTCCGACCAGACAGGACGGCCCATTAGCCCTCGAGAGCCCGACAACCTCAAGAGGGTCGCGACATGATATAATTAAGACATATCTTAAAGTTGGGATTTTCCTTGGTATTGGTCGATTGAATTGGGGCAAATACAAAAATTGAGAATTTTTTATGAGATAGTTTTTTTTTGGATATAATTGAGATAAATGTTAAAGTTGGGAGGTCTTTTTTTTTTTTTTGGTATTTGGCCGCAGAAAAATAAATGTGTTCCTTAGCCCCTTAGTCTCCATGCTCTTGTCCCACGCGAAATTCAATGCAAATTGACCATTTTCGAGATCTACCCAATCCATTCCAACATGTGGGTGGACTGTCCGGTGCACATGTATGATTGGCTCGTTTCTTAATAATTAAGGATATTAAGGTAATATGCCAAGAGTTCAAACGGCGACACGCCGTATTATGTCTATTTCTTTTTTTTATTCCGTTTGTCGGCTTACATGTGATGGAGAGTGTTAAAAATAATCCGCAGTAAATACCTTGTTGGCCCGTTTTCTTATAGCTTGAGTTTCGAGGTTTAAGTAAAAAAAAAAAAAAAACCGGCCCGATTGACAATGTGATCGGGTGGTCGAAAAGCATGCCGAAAAGGGACCCGATTTGCAGAAGAAGTTTCGTAGATAATGTAGGGGGAGATTGGAACAGAAAACGTGACCAAGTTGGGGGAGTGGGAGTGAATTGGGGAATGGAAATGCGGCTGTTTGTAGAAGGGTTTTGTGTAAGGGTGATTGGTGAGCGGCTCTCGATCCAGTTCGATTCTCGAGCGAGGTCCAAATGAAATCGATAATATATTCAATAAGCAATGATTAAGAACACCAGATGAAGTAACAACCCCAATTCTCATACAATCTCATTTCATCTGATCTCGCGATATGGTGATTTGTGAATGATGAAATCGCAATGCGAGTAGGGAAATCATAGGAGCAGCAACTGAATAAAGAGAAAGAACAAGGCAAAGACAAAACAAAATCCCAAAATTGTAAAAAAAAATGAATTAAATTGATAGGTCCGATTCTGTATCCTTGGAACTGTGAATCGGACCGCCCTGCTACCGATCACAATTTTTTTTATTATTGTTGATCAAACCTTTTGAATTGAGACTAGATAGCAAGCGTTGTGCCTCTGATTCTCTACATACTATGCTCTGATGGCAATAAAATTAAACCCTAAGCAAAAGGAAACCAAATCTTAGTCATAATCTACACATGTAGCTGAACTAGGGGTGTCAATGGGCTGTGTCGGGCTGGGTCTCGTATAGGCCTGACCCAGCCCGAAATCAAACAGCACCAAGTTCGACTCGGTACCTGAATTATACATCATATTCGAGTCGGGTCGGCCCTCTCTTCTCCTTTTTTAAATCAAGCTTTAACAGATCATCAATCAGTATCGCGCAAAGAGAAGTGAGCGCGCGGCGGTGGCCACAATTCTTCGCAGATTATTGGGCATCCGGCTAATATCATGACTGAAGTCGGGAACCAGGTTTTGCTGAGCCATCAGGGGGAACGACAAGGGACTCGCCGCCAACGGCTCCGGCCTCACGGCGAAGGCATTCGCATTCGGCGAGAACCCGCCGAAACGACTCGAGGGAGGCGGTAACTCGCCACTATGACCCAACAATTTATCCTTCTCCATAGCACCAAAAAATACCCCTCGAATCGCATTGAATCCAATCCACCTTGAAGCCGCCACTCCAACTAAAGATCGACTCCAATAAAAAAGCCCAGAGTTCAACTTTCCAAAGCTAAGAAAAAAAAGCCTAGAAAAAACCCACCTTTCAATAGGACAGGCAACACGACAACAAAGCAGCTGATCGAGGTGGAGAGAACCCTAGAAGCCCACGAGGATCCGACGAGAGCGGACGGCAAGATTGGACAAAAACGAAGCAGGGGGCAGTAAGAAGCTAAAAGGGCGAATCAAAGTTTCTCTTTTTCCTCTGTCTAGGGATTGTAAGAGGGACACAAATTCTCGCAGGCAAAGTCAGAGAGAGATCAGATCTTCATGTGAAATGTGGGAATAAAAGGGTAGAGAATGAACAGATTTTTGAGTCTTTCTTTTCACAGAGGAAGGCGAATCACATGGAGGGAGACAGATGGTTGTCGTGATGAGAGAGAAAGAGAGTGTGCGTTACTTGTAAGAACAGAGATAATCGAGAGACAGAGAGATCTGAGGAGGAAGAAGACGAGGCTTCTCGGCGAAGACATGAGAGGGAGGAGTGGGTTGGGTTGGGCCCTTCTAGTTCTTCATTCTTTTGCTTTTTAGCTGGGACGCCCAACTAGGGCTTTCATATTTTCGGGCCTGAGTAAGTCTAACCGTACCGACTCCTATTAGAACAGTACCAGGGTCCAGGCCAAAACTCCCTTGAATTTTAAATCCGGGCTGGGTCCGCGCGGGCCCGCACGGGCCTTTTTGACACCCCTAAGCTGAACCGAACCTACGCAACCCGATCAGATCCGAATGACTTCCCTAGCCAAAGTTTTGCACTCGGCAAACAGAGCAAGATCCCACGTCAATCTAACTTGGCGAGTCAGAGTGATGAACTTGCATCCTCATTGAAAATAAGTCACCCATATAACTGTGAAAAAGAGAACCCTCTTGAGAACGAAGGCAAATACAAATGCAAATGCTATGTGAATTGTGAAGAGGCAAGAAGGAGATAGACAAAAGAAATTGAGAGCGTGTGGTTGTCAGAAGCTCGGTGGTGGATCGGATTCCAACTCATGTACGCATTTATACACTTTGGAAGCCACTGGTTTTTGTAATCCTTGCTTGGACGGCACGACCAATTCGATTTGACCCGGCCTTTTCATTTTGTTAGATGCGTACTTGGGTAGTTTCCATTGTTGAAGTTGGTACATTATAAAAAAGTTGGGGTTTCCATGTATTATCGTTGAAAAGCAACTCGACTACGACGACATTCGGAGTGTTCTACGTCAAGTGTTAGAGAAAAGTGTCAAAAAAGTCATAAACTTATTTTGTCGGCACTAATTCAGTTTTAAACCTTTTAATTATGTCAATTTAGTCCTAAATATTTTGCATTTGGAATGATTGAGTCTAGCCGGCCAATTTGGCCAAAAATTGTTGATGTGAATGTCGGTCATCCTATGTGACACGATCGGTGCTGACGTGGATATTTTTATATAATATTTTTATTTTTTTTATAAACAAAAAAATACTATAAAACGTCAATGTCAGCACTATTGACACCTGATTTTTGACCATATATTATTGTGATTTTTATTCTTTAAAATTAATTAAAAATATAAAAAAGGTCATAAAATCACAAAATCAACCTTGGAAGCCTTGGCTTAGCCTTAGGAACCAATTTTGAATAAAAAATATTTTTGGTATTTTTTTAGTATTATTTATTATTTTTTGAATTTATTTAATTATAAAAAATACCTAAAAAAAATCAGAAAAATAATATTCGAGGTCAGAAAAATACATAAAAATAGTCGGCATTTTTTATTTTATTTTATCTATTTTTTGACATTATAAATAGTAAAATTCAGGTTCAATTTTAGGTGTTCGTCGATCATCATAAAATTGAATTTGGGCAAAAATATTAATAATAATAAAAAGGAAAAGAGGAAAAACATAATCATTTAAAAGAAAAAGCAAAAAAAAAAAGTGTATGTTTAATTAAGGATTTTATCTCTCCTTTTTATTTTTTTATTTATTTATTTTCCCTCTCCCTCCTTTTCACTATTATTATTATTATTATTATTATTATTATTATTATATTTTATTATATTTTTTTCTTCTTTTCTCTCCACCGCCGCTCCCTCTCTCTTTCCTGTTTGGTTTTTCCACGACACCTTGGCCCCGCGGACTGTTTTTCTTCTTCTTCTTCTATTTCCGTGAGTGAGAGGACCCCGAACGAAGGGAGAACCTTGACCACCTCTTCCTCCATCTTCTCGGTCATCGTCGAACAGCCGTCGTCGCCCAGAGTCGCCGGAAGCAGCCTCCAAGAGCCGAGCCTTTTCTCCCCCTGTTTTGGTCGTCGAAGCTGTTCTGCTCGGGTTTTGGCCCTTGCAGCGACTCCCGACCATTACGACCGTCTCAGCCACCACCATGTTGTCCGTCAGGCATTCCCCGACGTTGCTCCATCGCCGGAAGCCATCGTAGACTCGCCGGGGGGCCTCGAAAAGCCGGAGACAGGAAGTAGCCCCGCTCGGTGCTCTGTTTTGGCTTGATTCTATTCGGGGCCAAGCTCCGCCGGTTCCATAGCCCCCCAGCTCGCGACTCCGTCCACCTGCGGCCACCTTAGACGTCCCTCGACGTCTTCCAGCCGCCGTCACCCGTAGTCCCGTCAACCTCCGTCTCGGCCGAGCAAGAACAGAAGCAAAAGTCGTTTCCCTCTTTTTGGCGTGTCCTGTTTCTGCCGCGAACAGCTGCTGTTCGTCCCTGTCCGCCGCCGTTCCGTCGACGCTACTACCACCTCCCTGAGCCACCACACGTCCTTCCTGACCTTCCTCGACCATCCCGACCGCCTATAGCCGCTGGGAAACCGCCGGAGAAGCCCCGAGCAGTCTCTGCTCTGTTTCGGGCTGGAGCAGCAGCTGCTGCTGTTTGGCGCTTGCCGAGGCGCTCCGGCCACCACCACAGCTTACAACCATCGTCGTCCACCTCCCTACGACCTCCAGCTTCCCTTCCAATCGTCATACGCCCAGCCGAGCCGCCGGACAGCCGTTGAGAAAGCGAAACAGCCCTATTACCGTTGCCCTGCTTCTGCCGATTTTGTGCAGCTTCTGTTTGCTGTTGTCCCGGCTCCCTTCGACCAGCTCAGCCGACGTCCGACCACCACAGCTGCTCCCGGACGTCGCTCAATCATTTAACCCCACCGCCCTAGCTTTCCACCGCCTCCGGCTAGCCGCCAAGCCCCGGATCCGCCCTGCCCTGCTGCCGGTCCTGTTCTGGCCGAGAGCCTTGTTTCGTGGGCCATGGCCCAAATGGGTCTGGGCCGTGTCCTGCAAGGCGGGCCGAATGTCTGGACCTGTGTGCCTGGTCGTGGGCCAAGTTGGCCGAAAGAGTTGGCCCGTTGGCCAAGAATTTGGGCCGATCATATGAAAATTTTGGGCCGCGATTCGGTTGACTTCAAAGTTCGCGTCGAAAGATTTTTTGAGGACCGCCGCTAATCTCGACTTGAATATTTGACAGGTGATGCGCGTGGAGATGGTCACAGGCTGGGGCTGGGCGATTGAAGGTCGGTGTCCAATCCGGTATGTTTTACGTACCCGATCCGTATATCAGAATTATTTTTTTCTAAAATATTGCCTTTATAGACTTGATTTGCATGTATTTGTTTCAGTCTAGTGGTTAGCTTATTTAGCTGGTTGAGTGTTATCTATTGTCAAAGACATGCTTTTTATTAAAATATTTTTCGAAAATATTTAAAAAAATAATAAAAAAATCGATCAAAAAATGCTAAAAAATGAAAAACTAAAGAAAAATTCAAAAAAATTGAGAGAAATTGTAGAAAATTCCTAAAAAAATTTCTAAAATTTTTCCAAGGCTGAAAATGACAAAAAATTGATTTGTTTTCATTTTTGGGATTTTCTCCCATTTAATCCAAAATGGCGATTTCACTCCTCAAAGGGTAAATCGTCTTTGATATTCTGATGAATTGTGGAAATTGCTTGGAATTTGGCGATGGGCCAGATAGGTGGCTAAACCTTATGTCTAAGATTTCCACATTTCATTCCCACTTTTAGAAAATGACAATTTTACCATTCGAATGGTAAATCGGTTTCTAAAATTTCAGAAAAATCCCAAAAATAGGAAATGGCCACAATCAACTGGCTATGGAGTATTTTGGGTAATTCGGCATCTAAGTCTTCCAAAAATTGACGATTTTGCCATTCGGGCTAATCGCCTCCAAATCTTCCCATTTTACCCCCAGTCCGAAATCATACCTTCCCTAAGCCCTTATGGCTATACTAGGAGGCCATGTGATGTGAATTGATGTGCATCGATGAGATTAATTTATGCACTTGATTGCGCTTTCATTTAAATTGATTGTGATTGATAGGAATAGTCTTCCAATCTGCATGAAATCCTGAATCAAACCTACCCACCCAAAATTGCGCCTGCATGAATTCTTAGCTAGGAAAATCACTCGCGTTAGGTACCGAAAGGGCGTTGGTAATGACACCAGCGTAACCAAGTCCCCGAACCCAAAATCTCTGGTTCCGCAGAACTGATCGACCTCTCCCAATCGGTCAGTAAGGTTTCCGGTCTACCCTCCAAGAAAGACCGGTGGCGACTCCAAATGCATGCACAATTTGCACATGCCACCACGACCACACTGAAGGTCGAAAACGATCGACTCTTATCGTCGAAGAATACTCCCGCCACGATTTGGTATGGGCCTGGGAGGGCCCGCGCCGATCCAAGGCCCGCGATCGGTAATCCATTAGCCGCGTCCGCCTTCCGGACGGGTCGCGACAGCTGGCGACTCCGCTGGGGAGTGTTGCTCTAGAACATATGATTCTAGACCTCATGTGGACTTAGGCCGTAATTAAAACGCTGAGTGATTTTTCTAACCATGCAGGCGCTCTCAAAGGTGAGGTAAGTCCGCTTACGATAGGTGTTACATGTTTTTGCAGATTGGAGAAATAAGGGGTGTAGTCCGTGATTAACATTATCTTATGCAGGTTGGCGTAGGAATGTATGTTGTATGGATAATTTGAAGCGCCGATTGATAAACTGTTGTGCATGACTTGCATTGTGATGATCACGACACATGGACACTCACAACCGCGCCTAAAACCCCAGGCGCCGCCTTTAGGAACACAATAGAAGGAATTGAAAATGGAATCTCCGTGAGGAAAAACACGGGGTAATCCACTTTTCAATTCCGCTCGCTTCGAACTATGGATCGAGTCCCAATGCAACGATAGCTGTGCAATGGAATCGGCTCTTTCTAGAACTCGAGGTGGGAACCTTAACCTTAGGTGCCAAACCCTCTGATTTTTAGAAGTTTACCATCACTTGTCTCATGCGCATGTCTTTGGGCGGTTGGTACACCTAAAACCGCACATAAGTCGACGAGTTTGGTTGGTAAGACTCTCTATCCCTCAAATCTATTACAGTTCATATAAATATAGGCATTTCATTCATTGCATTCTGGTGATTAGATTAAATGCCATTTCAAGGATAGATATGTGTGTTTTTCCCAAACGTCCTTGATAGAAGACGAGGAGGATGATATCCCATGGCGAACACCGAGTGAGCAACAAAGGAGCCTACTATGGACATTATTGAGATATCGTCCAATGAAGATGACGAGTTGGGGCAAGTGATCCGGAAGTCACAGATCGAGCTTGGGGCATCCTTGAACGTTAGGATCACATTCCTTTGTTTTATTTTCCATTACTAATCCTCTTGTATAGGGTTTATTTTTATCGAAGTTTTCTCTATCTCACCCCTTAGAGTGATTGTATTAGGGATCTATTGGTGTATACATTCAGATGGAGCTTGGTTGTATTTCTTTTGACGGGTCATGGGAATGTGATAGTGGCATTTTCTCTAATCATCCGAATACTCCCAAGTCAAGTTTATAATTCCTTTAGAGGAAATTAAAATTGGAAGTCTTGCACGACCTTTTGGTCGTATAGGGTAATCCAACCCCAATTTCGCTAGAAGGAATTATACACTTGAATCGGTTCATGCATGTGTTACGCCTCTGGTAATCCATGATAATTGATCAAGAGTACCGGCATTGTTTCGAATTTAATGACGAGATAGATGTCCAAATTGCCCTTGTTCTTAACAAAACGGCTTTGATTTGGATGCCGTATCTTCAATTAAATTTAAAACGCGTCGTTGGTCAAAAGCGATTATCGTGAATTACATTCCTTTCAATAGTATGCTTTCCTTCGAGGAATATTGATAAAAACTTTTCGCACAAGATTATCCTTGTAAAAGTTTTTGTCTTTATTAATCACGAGCAAGCATAAGATTGAAAGGGGTTTATGCTTTCTTTTTCAAATTATTCCTTCTGATTCGGTCGTTTCATTTGCAGGTAAAAAATAGGTAATAGAGAGAAATCTTTTCCTGGATAAGTCTGAGGCTATTCTTTCATCTGATCATGAGCGAGTTAGAAAATCAGAACACATCTACTCGACTTATTATGGATCAGCTCATCCAAGTCTAAGATGTCCGGATGCTCGAAGAAATGGATCATATAAAAGCTAAAACAAACACGGGGGCTTTCATTCTTTCTTGCCCAAACCAGATCATACAATTCATTGGGGTGGAAAAGTAAAGCAGAAGTGAGCCCTAATCAACGACACAAAGGAGCCCAGCTGGCCCTCCAGGTTATGGATGCTTTGTTTATACGCACCACTCCGCGTATCATGGTCCGCAAGCCTGAGGTGAAGGCGTTTGCGTTCATCATTGACTGCAACAACCTGAGTCTCGTGATCTTCGGCGACTGCTTCCAAGTCCCGAACAAGTCCATTCTCACGAGTTATATCCTCATTTATGCCGTTGAGCCTTTCTTCCAGCCACTCGCTTCGGTTCCTTAGCAGGGCGTTACGTCGATCGCGCTCATAGGTAGCCAGAGATAGGGCTAAGTCCTCCACCAGATTCCTCCTCTCGCGTAGCAATGTCGAAACCCGCTCTTTGGCGAACTCAACAGCCTTTTTGTGACTATCAGTCAGGTAGTCAGCCAACGCTAGGCGGTCGGACTGATCCTCATAACGGGCTCGCAGGACACGAGCCACGGTAAGTCCCCGGTGAGCAGCGCGGTAGACCTCCAAAGAGTTTGTAAAGAGGGTTGGAAAAATTCTGTATTCCCTCCCCAGCGCAGTACCCTCGAGGGAGGTGATGTCCAGGTCCCCGAACATGACTCGGATTTCATCCTCGGTTTCGGGATGATCAGCTATGTGAGCGTAGCCTCGACCCAAGAGGTTATAGAACTCTTCCCATCGAGCCAAAGCTTCGGCTGGGAAAGTGGGAACATGGGAAGAGGCCATTTTCGACGGAGAGGTGTGTAATGGAGCGATTTGAAGATGGAAGCAAATTATATGAGAGCGTTAATCCCCCAAACACCAACTCCGCATTTTATAGCGTCTCGAGAGTGGAGAAAAGTTGCAGCAATAATGCTTGTGGAGCCGGGTTAATGTAAAGCGAAGACTGCTCCTCCCGTGAATCATCAGACATGTCCTGGTCCGCAATTTCAGGCCTGACAAATTCGGTCTCGCCATTATTAAAGCTGGGAGGGAGGCGAGCGCAACTATCGAAGAAGCCGCGAAAGGATTGTGTTGTTCCATCACGCATAAAGCTGGGCGGCGAGTGAACAGCTCGGCCACTTAAAAAGAGAAGACAGTGCTGAACAAGCATGACTATTGAGGAAAAGTGAAAGGCGAGCGCAACTATCGAAGAAGCCGCGAAAGGGTTGTGTTGTTCCATCACGCATAAAGCTGGGCGGCGAGTGAACAGCTCTGCCACTTAAAAAGAGAAGACAGTGCTGAACAGGCATGACTATCGAGGAAAAGTGAAAGGCGAGCGCTACTATCGAAGAAGCCGCGGAAGGATTTGGTTACCCCTTCGTGTCGGAAAGCTGAGCAAGAGGCAAACAGTTCCGTCGTTTCAAAAACAGAACGCTGAACAGACCTAGCTTTCGAGGAAAAGGAGGCAACAAATCGAAAGAGCGAGTATACAAAAGAGAACAGAGAACCCCGAGTGACGAGTTCGTTGAAAGACCTCAAATTCTCTAGAATCAAATTCGACATCAAAGCCATGGAACTCAACATTGCCCGTGACGAACATCAAGATCGCAGTGGTGACGACGGCAGTGGCCACGACACTCAACCCCGGAAAAGAAAAAGTCGCCAGCGCTACGCTCGGAAGGAAATCCAGGAGCTTGAAGCTTTCTTCGATGAATGCCCTTGCCCAAGCGAGGAACAAAAGATTGAATTGGACCGAAAGCTGGGAATGAATCCTATGAGAATCCATTTTTGGTTTCAGAATAGACGTTTCAGACTAGGTGTCCAACACAGGCGTAAAGAGATCACGCCCTAAAAGAGCAGAACCAAAACCTTCAAATGGAAAACATGTGGTATGAGAAAATCCTCAGTACTATTACCTGCCCTGATTGCGGTGGCCCTACCTCCCTCAGTAAATTGTTCCCCGGTAAGCCTTCTACGAAGATGGAAGGTGCTCATTTATCCTCCTGCTCCCTTGAGCCATCTCCGGTACAATCAGATCCTGCTAATGGCGCGCATGAGCAGATCGATCCTACAGAAATTATACCAGTGTCTTCGGAGGAAGAAGATACGTGTCGTTATGATCGGAGTCACCTCATCGAAGCCCATGAATCTCCTCCACAACAGCTTCCGGTAAGATCAGATACGGTTCAAGAGGAGTTAGAGGTTAGTCGGCAGGCTATCAACGCCACTCTGGACGACGAGAAAAAGAAATTCACTTGGCCCTCGGAGCTTCATCTCAAGTTCTTGGACGCAGTTCGACAGATAGGACTCGACTTCATAGGTCCGACAAGCATACTTAGGGTCATGAACGTACCGGGACTTACCAAGCAATTAGTCGCGAATCACCTTGGTTGCTACAGAAGGGCGTTAGGACAGCGTTATGCAGAACTGAATCCGAGCAATAGACTCGGCTGCGAACCCAGCACCCTTATGACAAATGAGGCCCGGTCGAATCTGGACGACTATTGGGGATTTGATCAGGATATCCTCGCGAGTCATTTCAATATTCCTCAAGAACACGCATCACAAGTGCAACGAGTAAGCACTCCTCCGTCCGAGCAGCAGCTAGTCAGTGTTCATCTTGTCGCAGATCAGCCCACCACGCCCAGTGCTCAAGGGTTTGCCCAATCAGAGCATGTGGCTTCAGATGATCTAATGGGAGAATGCTTGGAGCATTCTTATTTCCCTAATCCCCAAGTGGGAGATGCTTGTGGTAGCCAATCGATCAAATCTCCTCTTATAATCCCAGACAAAGATGGAGGTTCCAGTTCGAAGAACCCGTCGGGCGATGCAGCTCAACCTACACATCAATCGTTCGAGGGGTCGGGTGATTTCTTCGATGAAGGACTTGATACCTGGTTCGATCAGTTGGAAGCTATTAAAGGTTGGCAACCATGATCTGCAGTTGGTAATGGCACACCTAAGCTGAGGCCAGATTGGTTAGTCATTGGACATGCCCAAAAAAAGAAGGGGATGTACGCGAGAAGGATGTATCTCCTATTGTAAAGTTCTCATCGGTGCATGCGTTTGTTTCTTCAATAGCCAGAGTTGATTTTGCATAATGTTTTTTTCGCGAACGTCATCTCGTGTGTATACGGTAATTCCTTGTTATTAAGTTCAAGGTAAAATCAGCCCCGACGCGTGAAGGCAGAATTGATAGCATGAGTTACTAGCAGAATGTGATCGAGCTCGAAAGTGAAAGATTACTAGCGGCCCCAAACGCAATGACCACAAAATCAGGGGCAATCTTTAAGTTTCGAGCAACTACAAATCTATTTCTCACGAGGCATTCAAGTCAATCAAATATAAAGCGTCAGGCTGTGAGAATGATGCGTAGTCAATCTGTTGACACAGGCGAAAAAGGAGTCGCGTAGATCCGAAAGCAAAAACCTTTCTTGGCTAGTCAACAATGCAGAATGAAAGAGCATATATAAACAAACTCGCATTTATTTCATTCAGCAGGAAAGTTTACAAGTGGATCACTGAGGGGGAGCAGTAAACCCAAAATGAGTTCTGACAAGCATCACAAAAAAGCTTAACTGACTCTCCATGCTATCCATGCCTTGCTTATAACCCACACTCCGGGAATCAAGGTCTACAAGCTTGAAGAAAAGGAGACGACATTTCTCCTTAAGTTCGTTCACCTTGGTGTCATAGTACTCGAACTCAAGCTCTAAGTCCTGAGCCAGCACCCTCCCGCGAGCTATATCCATGCTCAGGTCTTCAAGCCTTTCCTCCAACCAGGCACACTGGAACCTCAACACGAAGTTGTGCTGGTCTTGCTCAAAGGCGGTGTCAAAAAGAGCCAGACGCTCCACCAAGTTGTCCCTCTCACGGACCAGCATCGAAACCTGGGCGTGGACGTATTCAACAGCCCTTTTATGGTTATCGGCCGTCAGCATGGCCAACATCAAGGACTCAGCTCGGTCCTGATAACGGGCTCGCACGATACCAGCCAAAGTGACCTCCCGGCTAGCAACTTCATAAGCCTGCAGGAAATTGTTGAAGAGAGTTGGGAAGATCACAAACTCCCTTTGCAGTTTCGTACCTTTAATACACACAGTATCCAGGGCCGGAATCAGAGTGCGAACTTCAACCGCAGCTTCAGGATGATTGTTTATGTAGCCATAACCTCTACCCAAGAGATGGTAAAATCTCTCCCATTGGGTCGAAGTTTCAGCTAAGGCAGCAGGCACAGAGGAGGAATCCATATGCGATGGAATGACGGAGAGGAGAGTAGGAATGTGAAGAGTGTTTAAGAGGCTGAGTCTGATAAGGCTAAAGTGTTAATCTTCTTGACATCAATCTATCACCTTATAAATGCTCGAGTAAACAGGGAGAAGTGGTAATAATGTTTTATGTGCAGTAGAGCCAAGCGGGTTTCGTTAATGCATCCCCGATGAGTCACGAATCCACCACCGTCCTGTGATCTCGGGTTTTACGAAACATAATGGCGCCGAAAGGTGGGCAGGCTTGTTACTCTAGAGACTGGGCCAGGGGGACAAGCGTAGTGCTCGACAAAGCGAAATCAACGCAAGAGATCTTCAGGCTCCGTTCACGTAGAAAAGAGCAAAAAAGGACAAAGTGGGAATTACGAAGCCTTGAGAAGAACGCTCGTCCGGTGGCCATCACAAAAGACGAAGTGGGAATTACGAAGCCTTGAGAAGAGCGCTCGTCAGGTAGCCATCACAAAAGGACGAAGTGGGAATCTCGAAACATTGAGAAGAGCGCTCGTCGGGTAGCCATCACCTTTGATCAAAGAACGGTGATCCGGCTCCTTTAACCTTTCAGAATTTGCAGAGAAAGTGAGGATCCAAGGAGGAACAAAGAAAGCTGAGTTAACGGAAAATCAAGCGGTGATATTCCGGTCAAAATGTTCAAGGGATTCTGTCATTTACTGGAAGCGCCAGACTTGGAGGTCTCCGAGCTTGAGCTGCTGGAAGAATTTGAAGATCTCAGGACCGAACCTGACACGAGGGCCATGGAGACCGATCCTTCTAATGATGAAACCCGCGGCTTGGTTAACGAGAACAGTACCCGCGACGGTGATCAGCGTCAGAAAGGGGAATGTCTCCAACGCAACACTTCAGGTCAAGTCCATAAACTCGAATTGTTTTTCAGGGAATACCCCTATCCGGACATGGAACAGAAAATCAAAATGGGCCAGGAGATAGGGTGGGAGCCTCGGAAGGTCAAGTGTTGGTTTGAAAACAAACGAACCCGGCTGAAGCAGCAACACGATCGGCACGAGTTAGCGATTGTGAGGGAGGAAAATGAAAAGCTTCAAATAAAAAACATTCAGTACAAAAAAGCTCTAAGCATCACTATTTGCCTTGAGTGCGGTAACCCTGTTCCCACGGACGGAGTATTCGCTGAAGGGCCAGATCTGGGGGTTTATAATGCTCATTTGTTGCAATGCCCTTCGCAGCATCTTTCGGAACAGGCGGGTACCGCCGAGGATCTACAAGAGGAAACTAGTGCTATAAGGTCAAAGTCTACGCCCATTGTGGAAGGGAACATGCGTCATGACAAGTCGGGTCCGCTCAATGATGAACTCACCATCATGACCAGCCGATCTGAGACCACTAAATCCCCTCCAGAGCAACCTCCAACACGACCAGATTCCGAGAAGAGTAACCGCCAAGTTGCTGACACCACTTCGGCTAGCAAGAAAATAAGATTTCGTTGGACCCCGGAGTTTCATAGCAAATTTGTTGATGCGGTTCAACAGTTGGGGATCAGTTTTGCTTGCCCATCGCGCATACTCGAAATCATGAACGTGCCGGGACTGACTAAAAATATGGTCAAGAATCACCTTTGGCGCTACAAGAAACTATTGAGAGATGGACGAGCATCGCTAGACCAAGATAGAGGCGGTTCAACACGACCAGATTCCGCGAAGAGTAGCCGCCGAGTTGCCAACCCTACTTCGGCTAGCAAGGAAACAAGGTTTTATTGGACCTCGGAGCTTCATAGCAAATTTGTTGATGCAGTTCAACAGTTAGGGATCAGTTTGGCTCGCCCATCGCGCATACTCGAGATCATGAACATGCCGGAACTGGATAGAAATAAAGTCAGGAACCACCTTTGGTGCTACAAAAGACTACTGAGAGATGGACGAGTGGCGCTAGACCAAGATAAAGGCAGTTCAAGTTTAAACGATGAGCATGGTTGTGATCGCAATCCTCATGAAGCAGGAAGCATCCAATCACCTCTTAACACCGATGGGACTGACAATTACACGGTCGATTGTTCAGGCATCAATCAGAGTACTCCCCTAGGTTATCCTAGTACTCCTCAGGAGTATGTACCGCAATTTCAGCAAATCGGGACTCCCCAGTCTGAGCACCGACTGGCCGTTAATGCTAGTCCTACAGCGGATCTAACATTGGCAGGAGATGCACGTACAATCTTGCGAGACGATTACGGAGATTCCGGCTCGAAGAATCAGGTGGTCCATGACGAAAATGGCGAAAAGATTCCTTCTCCAGTAGTCGACAATACTCAACCTGAGTGTCAGTCGCTCGATGGTCCAGACGATCTCCTTGAAAACATCTATTCTTGGTTCGATCGGCTGAATTCCCCCCTGAGTTACCCTGGTACTCCCCAAGAGTATGTACAACAATTTCAGCAGGTATGGACTCCCCAATTTGAGCATCAACCGATCGTTAGTGTTATTCCTACGGCGAATCCAGCATTGGGTACAAACCTACTGGACAACGATGAAAATACCAACTCGAGAAGTGAGGTTGTTCATGTCGAAAGTAGTGTGAGGAACCCATCGCCAACGGTTGAGGATGCCCGACTTGGGCGTCAATGGCTTGAAATTTCAAGTGAGTCCCTCAGTGAGCAACTCGGCGTGTGGATCACGCATAAACCGAGGAACCAGGTTGTTCATGCCGAAAATGGGAGAAGTCCGTCACCAGCAATTAAGGATGCTCAACTTGAACGACTCGAGCGGTCGGACGATCTCCTGAATGAGCAACTCAGCCTATGGGTCAAGCATTTTGGAACAAGTGCATCTTCGCAGTCGTGACCGGTACCGGCGACCGGACATCTGGTTCGAAGCTCGTGTGCTAAATCATTAGAAGGCTCAGGAGAGTGAGAGGTGAATACGTCGAATGAATGTGTTACGGATCTCGTTGTAAAGTTCCCGCGGGAACATTTTAATTAACGCTGAAAACTAACCGCTCTGAGTGTCAACATTACCCTTTGAACGTCTTCGAGCCAAGGGCCATGGATTAATCACTTAATCCGTGGAGCAAATTCCATGAACGATGACTATCACCCGCGGAGCATAATGGGATCTACCCCGTTCAGCACGAAATACGTTTGGCCACGAAGCCTCCCATTTGGTGATAAACGTGGATAAATCACTCAAGGAGCCATCTGTTCAAATAACAAAACAGACGTTGCCCAACCAGGGGCAGCTGAACCATTGATATTGCAAATATTCCAAGCATGGATAAGCGGATTTGATAGACGTGGTTCATATCAATACGCGACGTCAGAACGGGATGAGAACCAAGAGTAAAGTTGTATAGTCCCAATTTGTCTTCAATTTGGGAATATGAGTTAACACTTGTTATTTATCCTTGATAGGGACTCACCATCAAGGAGGACAGATTTTCACAACCTGTGTGCACTCGTAGGGGCACACGACCAAGGGTAAGATGTATCGTTCTAATTTTTTGAAAAATGCGTGAACGTACAATAACATGTTTCTTCCATATTTTCAGGGATCTCCAGCCGCGGGGGACAGGTAAGTATCCCTTTCCCCGATCCATTGAAGATGTTGAATAAAAACTGAGAAGAAAAGAAAAGCTTTCAGAATCTAATGTCTAGAAAAGACATAGAATTCAAAATTCATTGGCTTTCATGTTTTTAAAACAGGAGGTTGTCTGAACATGAATAAGAACATGCATGGTGCATCATAAAATCCCCTTGACAGGTAAAATTTTTGGAGAAAATGAAAGAGATTTTTTCCAATCAAAAGTTCAAAACTTTCAAAAGGACGTTTTCTCAAAAGACAAGAGGCAAAGCCTAGTCCAAACACGTCCTACACACACTGGAGAGAAGTGGAGCGGATTAGATAGCAAAATCTGGACCTACGGAAGTAGGGATTATTCGCAACAATTACATGGATTGGGATGACAGAGGCATTCGTTTCATATCCCCAAATACTACAGGTGACCATTGACAACCCCTTCGAACGGCGGTTTTCATTCTCAACCCTGTCAAGAACCACCCCCACATTGGGGCAAAATGGAGGTGAGTCCAGCAACATTAGGAGAAAATGGTTAGAAATTTTCTTGCTCGGACTAACATCAATCTTTGTGTGTTGTTTATATGGTAATCCAAATGCCATAGGATGATGAGAAGCATTCATTTCTCTATCCCACACACCATATCCTTTGCATAGCCAAGTTGAGCCTGCAAATTCATTTCATAAACCCATTGGTGATCATTGCAAGTTCCAAAACAAAGGCAAATCACTTCAGGAACGGAGAAGTTCAAGACTTAGGGTTTACGAAGAAACTACTAAGTTGATACTCAAGCGTGCTAAGAGCCAAGTCATATATCTAGCACAATTGCCAAGCATCCCACTTGCGACAAGGGATTAAAGAAATCCCAAGCATCAAGAAAAAGCAAAGTGCCTGGTAAAAGCGAGGCCGATGCTCGGGCAAACAATTTGATCGATCCCTGAAGAAACCTGGTAGGGAAAAGAAGAGGGAAAAACCCCTAATGGAGTCAGATCAAGAAGACTGCTCCCCAAATGATGTCAGTCGTGGAGCAAAAACACAGAAAGAGTTGTCAACCTCTTAATACCACAAAAGACGCTCTCTAAAGAGTTTGTGCACACCTCAAAAGCGGTTGCACGCCTCAAAAATTGAAGATGCAGAATGGAAAAGACAGGTGACAAGTTTGCAATGATCACCAAGGTCAATCCCCTCATAAATTCTGGGCCAAAAACAAGCCTTTTTTGGTCCCCAATCCTACCAATGTTACAACCCTGAAACAGTCTTCTCTGACTAAGACACTTGGGTTAACATATAGCTTAGCTCGAAGAGGTACGAGCAAGACTATTTCTTTCTCATTTTGCAGGGTTCTTGACTTGTAAACCCGGAGCAGATGGTGAAGAGTTTCATTCAATGGCCTCGACTCCAAAGCGGGTCCCCCTTGAAAACCAATATCTAAGCCCAACATTACGGTCCCGTGGAAGACCTCCCGACCGATCAAAATGTACGCGCTGCGAATGAGCCTAAAACCTAGGGACAGGTTAGTAGGGAATTGAGTGCATCCCCTATAAAAACCACTATCTCAAAACAGGTGAGAAGACCTCATCGTCGAGAAATATTCCAATAGATGTTTTGAACAAACTCTTTTTGGAAATTTTCAAACTGTTGGATCCAGATTTTCCGTGCAAGGGATTTGTGATCACATTTGCATGTTGCAAGAATGCTTTGGATAACCTCCAGCATCAAAATACACATTTCACAATTAAAACTTAAGTCATACGGTTTTTGTCAGATGGACAACCGTCGTCTTCCCTAAGATTGCTAATGTTTTCTTGGTGAAGAAAAATTTTTCAGGCTCAAGCTTCTGCAGGATCCGTTGGAAACACCAATCTCCCAGAATGTCGCCTCAACAGACTCAAGTGAAGCTTTGTCAAGATAAAATCTTTCACTGCTTCGAAACTGAATTCCCGGCAAATTTCGGGATCTTTCAAAAAAAAGGGGGTGAGGATAGAACCCTTTTTCAAAAGAAGTCGGCAAACTGTCCCATCAGACGTGGAGAACCCTCGTCCCAGGACCCATTCTCAAAATATCAAACAGTCCCAGCGGACGTGGAGAACCCTCGTCCCAGGACCCCTTTTCAAAAAATCAAGCAGTCCCAGTGGACGTGGAGAACCCTCGTCCTAGGACCCATTTTCAAAATATCAAACAGTCCCAGCGGACGTGGAGAACCCTCGTCCCAGGACCCCTTTTAAAAAAAAATCAAGCAGTCCTAGCTTGACGTGGAGAACCCTCGTCCTAGGATCCCTCTTCAAAAATATCAAACAGCCCCAGCGGACGTGGAGAACCCTCGTCCCAGGACCCCTTTTCAAAAAAAAATCAAGCAGTCCTAGCTTGACGTGGAGAACCCTCGTCCTAGGATCCCTCTTCAAAAATATCAAACAGCCCTATCGGACGTGGAGAACCCTCGTCTCGGGACCCCTTTTTAAACAAAATCAAGCAGTCTCATCGGACGTGGAGAACCCTCGTCATGAGACCCATTTTCAAAACAAACAAAGGTAGAAACCGCCTAAAGGGTCAAACAAAGGTAGAAACCGCCTAAAGGGTCAAAACAAAGGTAGAAACCGCCTAAAGGGTCAAAACAATGGTAGAAACCGCCTAAAGGGTCGAACAAAGGTAGAAACCGCCTAAAGGGTCAAACAAAGGTAGAAACCGCCTAAAGGGTCAAAACAAAGGAAGAAACCGCCTAAAGGGTTAAAACAAAGGTAGAAACCGCCTAAAGGGTCAAAAATATGGTAGAAACCGCCATAAGGGTCAACTCATTGGTAAATACCGCCGTAAAGATCAACACAAAGGTCCGATCCACCATACGGATCAAAATCCTTGGCAAATCCCAAAGCGTAGGATGCGCCTTCCTTAGATTCCTACCAGTTAGGAATCCCATAATGGTATGACCTACCATACAGGTCAGAACTTAATCTCCCTAGGATATTCTGAATGACGAGTCCTAGGCATCCTCTTGAAAGTCGTCGCAACCGGCAACATCCGACAGGTGAGCTTCAGGTAAGCCTCTCTCACTCCGGCCATGTTCAATTTGTTAGAGCAAACCGGGGATTAATTTGAGCTTTCATCGAAGGGCTTTAAGGATTCAATGTCGTAACATTTATTCTCTCATTCTCCCAGTTGAGTCGGTTAGGGATCAGGCGCCACCTTATCTTTGAGAGAAACCTCTAACGAGATTTCTCTCAAAGAGGGGCAGCTGTTGACACCTGATTTTTGACCATATATTATTGTGATTTTTATTCTTTAAAATTAATTAAAAATATAAAAAAAGGTCATAAAATCACAAAATCAACCTTGGAAGCCTTGGCTTAGCCTTAGGAACCAATTTTGAACAAAAAATATTTTTGGTATTTTTTTTTATTATTATTTATTATTTTTTGAATTTATTTAATTATAAAAAATACCTAAAAAAAATCAGAAAAATAATATTCGAGGTCAGAAAAATACATAAAAATAGTCGGCATTTTTTATTTTATTTTATCTATTTTTTGACATTATAAATAGTAAAATTCAGGTTCAATTTTAGGTGTTCGTCGATCATCATAAAATTGAATTTGGGCAAAAATATTAATAATAATAAAAAGGAAAAAAGGAAAAACATAATCATTTAAAAGAAAAAGCAAAAAAAAAGTGTATGTTTAATTAAGGATTTTATCTCTCCTTTTTATTTTTTTATTTATTTATTTTCCCTCTCCCTCCTTTTCACTATTATTATTATTATTATTATTATTATTATATTTTATTATATTTTTTTCTTCTTTTCTCTCCATCGCCGCTCCCTCTCTCTTTCCTGTTTGGTTTTTCCACGACACCTTGGCCCCGCGGACTGTTTTTCTTCTTCTTCTTCTATTTCCGTGAGTGAGAGGACCCCGAACGAAGGGAGAACCTTGACCACCTCTTCCTCCATCTTCTCGGTCATCGTCGAACAGCCGTCGTCGCCCAGAGTCGCCGGAAGCAGCCTCCAAGAGCCGAGCCTTTTCTCCCCCTGTTTTGGTCGTCGAAGCTGTTCTGCTCGGGTTTTGGCCCTTGCAGCGACTCCCGACCATTACGACCGTCTCAGCCACCACCATGTTGTCCGTCAGGCATTCCCCGACGTTGCTCCATCGCCGGAAGCCATCGTAGACTCGCCGGGGGGCCTCGAAAAGCCGGAGACAGGAAGTAGCCCCGCTCGGTGCTCTGTTTTGGCTTGATTCTATTCGGGGCCAAGCTCCGCCGGTTCCATAGCCCCCCAGCTCGCGACTCCGTCCACCTGCGGCCACCTTAGACGTCCCTCGACGTCTTCCAGCCGCCGTCACCCGCAGTCCCGTCAACCTCCGTCTCGGCCGAGCAAGAACAGAAGCAAAAGTCCTTTCCCTCTTTTTGGCGTGTCCTGTTTCTGCCGCGAACAGCTGCTGTTCGTCCCTGTCCGCCGCCGTTCCGTCGACGCTACTACCACCTCCCTGAGCCACCACACGTCCTTCCTGACCTTCCTCGACCATCCCGACCGCCTATAGCCGCTGGGAAACCGCCGGAGAAGCCCCGAGCAGTCTCTGCTCTGTTTCGGGCTGGAGCAGCAGCTGCTGCTGTTTGGCGCTTGCCGCGGCGCTCCGGCCACCACCACAGCTTACAACCATCGTCGTCCACCTCCCTACGACCTCCAGCTTCCCTTCCAATCGTCATACGCCCAGCCGAGCCGCCGGACAGCCGCTGAGAAAGCGAAACAGCCCTATTACCGTTGCCCTGCTTCTGCCGATTTTGTGCAGCTTCTGTTTGCTGTTGTCCCGGCTCCCTTCGACCAGCTCAGCCGACGTCCGACCACCACAGCTGCTCCCGGACGTCGCTCAATCATTTAACCCCACCGCCCTAGCTTTCCACCGCCTCCGGCTAGCCGCCAAGCCCCGGATCCGCCCTGCCCTGCTGCCGGTCCTGTTTTGGCCGAGAGCCTTGTTTCGTGGGCCATGGCCCAAATGGGTCTGGGCCGTGTCCTGCAAGGCGGGCCGAATGTCTGGACCTGTGTGCCTGGTCGTGGGCCAAGTTGGCCGAAAGAGTTGGCCCGTTGGCCAAGAATTTGGGCCGATCATATGACAAACTTTTTTACGGATTTCAACGGACGTGGGCATATAGGTAGCGACACTTAGAGTGATCCTATACAAATTCATTCTTATATGGGTATCACATGTCATTGGATAGGTGACGATTGGAACATTCAAAAAAGAGTTCTTGCATTTCGAATGTTTGATGAAAGGAATACAGCCAATAAGATTTATAGAGTAATAAGACAAGTTTTAGAAGAATATTATTTGATTAATAAAATTTTTTTAATTGGTTTTGATAATGCCGCGACAAATACCGCTTCTATTCTCGAGTTAGAAAGAATTTGTAAACCATCTTTTGGTGGATACATTTTTCACATTAGATGTGCTTGCCATGTTTTCAATTTATGTGTACAAGATAGTTTACGAACTCTTGAGGCTTTTTTTGCCCCAATAAAGAGAGCAATTACATTTTTATGGACCCGTCACCAAGTTATGAAAAGGAAAAAAAGCAAAAATATTTTCAAAATATGTTCCGACTCGTTGAAATTCTACCCACGCATTGCTTCATCAATCTTTTGATTACAAAAATTTATTATGTTCGTTTGTTTCGAATAATATTCCCAAAATTAGTTTACTCCCGAAAGATTGAGATGTTTGCCAAAAAAAAAAAGATTTTCTGAAAGTTTTTAATGTTGTTGTTTATACTTTATCTGAT
Organism: Rhodomyrtus psidioides; assembly: GCA_021437785.1. NCBI lineage: Eukaryota > Viridiplantae > Streptophyta > Magnoliopsida > Myrtales > Myrtaceae > Rhodomyrtus > Rhodomyrtus psidioides. The sequence goes on along the minus strand of JAILYB010000004.1, from coordinate 12,699,389 downwards.
ATTTATGATCCTACTGCGCATTTATTTTTAATAGAATGAGTTAATATTGCTGGTGTTTTTTGTGATTTTGAAAATGATGCTCAATTAGGACAAACTATTATAGCAATGCGAGAAAAATGGTTGAATTATTATTTCGACATTCCTATTGTTTCTTTGGTTGCTATTGTTTTTTATCCACGTACTAAATTGGATGGTTTATATGATTATCTTAACGTTTATTATTATTATGATTCTTTACATTTGAATGAAAAAAAATCGATATTAAAACTATACAAAGAACGGTTAAAAACGCTATAGTAGCATTATATAATGAATTTTGTAGTAGATATGTTTAGGTGATAGTGAATCTTCCTAACCTAGTGCCTCACAAAGTGAGGAGGGTGGCACAATTGGTAGAGGGTACGAGCTGCTCATGAGTAGGAAAAAAAGACAAAAAGGTGCAACATATAATATTTGCAAATTAGAAAACTATTTGACCATTTCCTTTGAGTTCTGTGATTCCGAACACGATGCAGATTTTAAAATTTTAGAGTGGTGGATGAGTCACTTGATCGATTACCCAAGTCTCACTCTCATCGGAAGACAGATGTTAGCAACATCTTCTTCAATAGTTGCAGTTGAACAAACATGTAACCCCAGAGGATTAATTTTGGACGCCTGGCATTCAAGATTAAATCCAGATGCTATTGAGGCTCAAGCATGTGTCGATAACTAGACAAATGCTAGATTTCGACAACAAGAACTGGATCGAGATGACGAATTCTTCAATGATGATGGTGGAGATACCATCGCCACAGGTACCATAACGGGTAACGGCGTTCGATGAGGTAAGTTAGGGTTATCAAAGATAAAAGAACTACATAGGTTTTGATTCTTCTATCCCCAAGAAGATATGTAGGCGTTTAATGATAATTCATTAAGTTCAAACTCCTTCCCCCTCCCCTTTTTTTTTTCTTCCCAAATTTGATTATAATTTATAATTTTTTATTTCATAATTTTTTATTTTTAAAATTAAATTTAAAAATCGAAACCGAAACCGGAACAAACCGGTTCCGAACCGCCCCTTCATGTCGGGCTCTCCTTTGTCAGCGAATGTGGCGTGTTTTTGAAGGAGGGAGTTCAACTATTGAAACAAGTTTACAAGAGCAGGCAAGTGGTGACATGGCGCAAGACGTATCTCGACGTGGCACGATGGCACAACGCAACAATCTTCAAAAAAGTACCTGATCGCTTTGACTGCACAATGCAAGCCAAGCATTGCAAGAGGAGTGCATGGGTGCGCGACATCGACCATTACGACGACACCTAGTGCGCACAATGCATTTGCCGAGCAGAGACGCAAATCATCTACAAGTATTGCACATCCCTTTGACCACGACACGTTTTTATCGAAAGCGAACTTACAGCATGTTTGGTCTCTGTGTGTTTTTCCCCTCCCAATTTCGTTGTTGCAACACTTGCTCCTCTGTTATTGTAGGCGTGATACAAGTTTGATCGTCAATGTGAGTTATAAACTTATAGTTTGAGCATATGAATACGCAGTTCTCTTTTCTGGTCCATAGTCATATGAATAAGAAGGAAGTCCCATCCACCATCTCTAGAGGCCATATAGTCCTTCAATCAGTGATGTATTTTAAATACCTAACATTTTGAATGAAATTGGCATTGTAATGCCAAACTACGAAAATTTTACCAAAGACTAAATTGAATATATGCCAAAAGTTTGGGACTGCATTTGAAAAATTTTATGTTTACAAACTATACTGAATATATGGAAAGTTGAATAATCGTATTGCACATTGGGTCAAAGTTCATGAAACATTTGTGTCGTTATCTCTGAATAGAACTGTTGACACCTAAATTTTGATCAACTTTTTTTTATTTTTATTTTTTTGAAAATTCATAGAAAATCCATAAAAAGTTGAAAAATTGAAAAATCAATTTTGGTGACCTTAGCCAAGCTAAATGAACCATTTTGACCAAAAAAATAATTTTCATAATTTTCATTTTTTTATATATATTTTCGAAAAATACAAAAAAAAAGAAAAAAAAGAAAAAGAAAATCAAGAAAATCAAGAAAAATAATATTTGAGGTCACAAAGATATATAAAAATAGTCGGTATTTTTATTTTTATTTTATCTATTTTCTAACCTCATAAAAGGTAAAATTCAGGTTTGATTTTAGGTGTTCTCTGATCACCATAAAATTGAATTTGACAAAAATATTTGTAATGATTAAAATGAAAAGGAGGGAAACATCATCATTTAAAAGGAAAAGGGGACTAATGATTTTGTCTTCTCTTTTTGTTATTTTATTTTATTTTTACTTTTATTATTTTATTATTTTATTATTATTATTATTATTATATTTTTTTTCTTTTCTTTTTCTCTCTCTCTCTCTCCCCACTCCCTCTCTCCTTCCCGCTGCCTATTTATCTCCTCCCCCTCATCATCTCCCGACCCTTCTTCTCCCTCAACTCTCTCTCTTTCATTTTTCGATTTTTATTCTCTCGCTCAGCCCGCCGCCCAGACCCAAAACCATCCGGTTTTTCGACCATAACTCTTTCGTTAGGAATCGTATGGGAACGAGCCATATACCATTGGAAAGCTTATTCTCTTGCCGTTCTAATGACATATCGTGAGTCCAATTTGGCCCAGCCATTTGTCCCGTAGAGCTGTTTGAAGGAGCAAAGGTCAGACTGATCAGACTTGAGTCCGCGGGTGCCAAATTGGATTTTCGGGTTTGTTTTGGGTTCAATCTTGGTAAGACCACCTCTCACTCCTTGTTAAGACATATATTATTGTGTTTTATGGTTTGAAGATGGATTATATTTAGATTTAAGGGCTGATCCCTTATTGTTTTGTTCGAAAAATCTGAACCGGTTCTGTCAAGGTGGTGCCGTGAACATTGTGAGTGATTCAAGGGCTTGCCTTGCTTCCAATATTCGATAAGATGTCTCTAGCACCTAACTTAGGAATCTAGCAAGCTGAGATTGTAGTCTAGTTGAGTTTTGGATGGGTTTTAATGGTTGAATTGAAGGAGTTTTCTGGGACAGATTCTGGTCATTGGGCGATTGAAAACCGTCCGGTTTTTCGGCTATAACTCTTTCGTTAGGAATCGTATGGGAATGAACCATATACTGTTAGAAAGCTTATTCTCTTGCCGTTCTAATGACATATCGTGAGTCCAATTTGGCCGAGCCATTTGCCCCGTAGAGCTGTTTGAAGGAGTAAATGTCAGACTGATCAGACTTGAGTCCGCGAGGGCCAAATTGGATTTCCGAGCTTGTTTTGGGTTCAATCTTGGTAAGACCACCTCTCACTCCTTACATTTTACCTATTAGACCCAGAATCGGAAGGCCGAGCCTCCTGTTGGTGTCTAAATATTTGCTGTGTATTTACTTTATGTCATAGCATTTCTATATTTTGCATAAAAGACCCAGAATCGGAAGGCCGAGCCTCCTGTTGGTGTCTAGATATTTGCTGTGTATTTACTTTATGTCATAGCATTTCTATATTTCGCATAAAAGACCCAGAATCGGAAGGCCGAGCCTCCTGTTGGTGTCTAAATATTTGCTGTGTATTTACTTTATGTCATAGCATTTCTATATTTCGCATAAAAGATCCAGAATCGGAAGGCTAAGCCTCCTATTGGCGTCCAAGGTGTTTTATTTATTTATTTTCTGTAAATTATATTGTGCTACCCCAGAATCGGAAGGCCGAGCCTCCTGCTGGTGGTTTATACCCCCCACACATTGTTGCACGAGCACCGACGGACTCTGACGTCGTAAAATTCACCGGATCCCATCTCCTTTGCTTATGTTTATGTTGTATAATGACTTAATATCTTCTTTATTTTTTGCATTGTGTTGCGTACTATAAAAACAAAAACAAAAAAATGCTAGATCGAACGTCTGCAGATGAGCCACGTGTCGTGATTAGGTGATTTTCAGAATAAAAAAAAATTTCCAAAAAAAATGAATTATTAAGGAAAAATTCAAAAAAAAAATTGAGAAAAATTGCAGAAAATTCCTAAAAAAAATTCTAAAAATTTTTGAAGGCTGAAAATGACAAAAAAAATTGATTTGTTTCCATTTTTTGGATTTTTTCCCATTTAATCCAAAATGACGATTTTACCCCTAAAAGGGTAAATCGTCTTTGATATTCCGATGAATTGTGGAAATTGCTTAGAATTTGGTGATGGGCCAGATAGGTGGCTAAACCTTATGTCTAAGATTTCCACATTTCATTCCCATTTTTAGAAAATGACGATTTTACCCCTTCGAATGGTAAATCGGTTTCTAAAATTCCAGAAAATTATGAAAATTGCAAAAAAAAAAAATATAGGAAATGGGTCAATTGAGTGACCAAACCTATTTTTGACATTGTTTTACTCCGGATTCATTCCGAAATGACGATTTTTCCCTTTTTAGGCAAATCGTCCCTTTTGTCTCAAAATTACGACTTTACCCCTGATGGGTAAAATCATGTCTAAATCATTCCTAAGCTTGATTGATACTTATTTAGGCTAATAGAGCCTTATTAGGAGTGTCATGTTGATTTGATGTGATTATTTTACATATTTGGATTCATTGATTTGCGCATTTTATTATTGATTGTGATTGCTAGGATAGTCATTCCTATTTGCATGAATTCCTAGATTTAGGATTCGTACTCCACTCATCTGCATGAAATCTTAGGTAAGAAAATTCAGTCAACTTAGGTACCGAAAGGGCGTCAACTCTGACAGTTGACGTAACTAAGTCCCCGAACCCATTTCTCTGGTTATCGCAGAATTGAATAGAAACTCCCGACTATTCAATAGGGTGGTCCAATCATACCCTCCAAAAAATGATTGGTGGCGACTCCATGGCATGCACACTTAGCACATGTCACCAGACCACACTGAAGGTCGACTACGCATACCTCCGTTGCGATTTGGGTAACGGGCCTTAGGAGAGGCCCGCGTCCGACCAGACTGGACGGCCCATTAGCCCTCGAGAGCCTACATGCAACCTCGAGAGGGTCGCGACAGACTGGCGACTCCCCTGGGGACTTAGAGAACTTGAGCCGATTAAAAAGTTGATTGGTTTTTCTGACATGTTTTATGCTGATGCTCTTCAAGTTGAGGTACGTACTTTAACACTTGAGGTGTTAAATATTTTTGCAGATTGGAGAAATAAGGGGTGAAGTGTTCGTTAACTCTGTCTTATGCAGGTAGGAGTTTATGATGTATGATTGTGTGGATGTTTATATTGAAGCGGTGTTTGCTAAATGAAATGCATGTTTATTGCTTTAGCACGACACAATGAACACACACAGCCGCGCCTAAAACCTCGGGCGCTCTCTTTAGGAAAATAATAGAAGGAATTGAAAATGGAATCTCCGTGAGGAAAAACACGGGGTAATCCATTTTTAATTCTGCTCATTTCGAACTATGGATTGGGTCCCAATGCAACGATAGTTGTGCAATGGAATCTACCCTTTCTAGAACTCGAAGTGGGAGCCTTGGCCTTAGGTTCCAAACCCTATTTTTGATTCTTAGAAGTCAAACCTCACTGGTCTCATGCGCATGTATGTGAATGATTGGTACACCTCGAAACCAAAAGGTCATTCAGCGCCGCTTATGAATCAAAATCCAAAGACTTGTGTGAAGAATCAGTCGCGAGTTTAAACGAACCAGGATGGCATGGAAAAGCGTTGGACCACCCTGGAGAGTCAACTGATGAGGGCAAATGCCTTTTGACCGGGGCAGCCGGGTCAAGTGTAAAGATGTGTCATTCCTAATTGATTTTCAATCAGATACCGGCATAATATTTCCTATCTTTTCCTCTCAGGTGAAAAACAGGTACAGAAGGAAAATCCATTTGTGGATAGACACGAGGGACATGTTTTACATGGCATACATTTGTCAAAAATGTCCTCATCCGATCACATGCAAGATGATCATGGAACGATGGTGAAACTGTAATCGTTCCAATAAGCCATTCGAATATTATACATGACGGGGACCTTTATGTCTTTTGTCTACAGGATAAGATGGTCAAAGACAAACGAAAGAAAATTTGTCTTCCCTATAAGACATAAAGAAATGTGCCTTCAGCAGATGTCACCCATTGGGATTGCAATGACAAATTAAATCAAATTATGAAGAAGGAGCAACCTAATTAGGATTGGCTCTCCCTAAGTCGAAAAAGTTGTATCTGTTCCAAATCAGATTGACTGGTTCACGAGTTGATATGGTTTTTCATTCTTGCAGGTGATGACGAGAATGAATGGGACCACTGAAGAATTTCCCCCGTCTTGGACGCCAGAAGTGACCAGAGCGGGGATAGTAAATCCGTAATCGTTTCAATTAAAGCTCCTTACGCGGTGATTGACTCTTTCACTCCTTTCATCGCGCAGGTTGTTGAAGTACTCAATCACGAGTAAATCCAAGCTTACTGATGTCAAATAGCCTGAATGCATCAATGCGGTAGGATCAAATTGCCTACGACTAAATCAGCCAGCCCCAGACAAAGCATCCAGTGGCTGGGGAAAAATCGCTCCGCTACCCGGAAAAGAGAAACATCAAATACTTCAAATGGCGACGATGATCGAGAGAATCACAAAACCGCCACACGAAAAATCCCAAGACCGTCAAGCCATCTAGATATGGATAAAAATAATTGAAGATTCTGACAATTGAGATAGAAGATTAGAATCGGCGAAACCCATGGGAGTGAGTTCTCCCATTTTCTTTGAAGAGGCCAAACCGGGGGCAAACTCTCATAAAGACGCATCGGACCAGGGTTATTAAATCCAGAGATAACAAACATCAAGACAAGCCTTACCAAGGCAAAATACTTGAAGAACACCGTCCCTTCAAATGTTGGAAACCCCGAAGGGAGTATCTCTTTCCTGAAATTTCAAATGAAGTCAAAACCTACACATGTTTCTTCATGTGCAGGTGCATGGACGTTGTCAAAATTGAATTGAAAATTGCCAACAAACACAGAAAGTGCTAAGGCATGTTGCCAGGACAAACGTCGCCCAACTGGGGCAGAACGGCTGTTAATCTCACGAACAACACCCATAAATACAGACGAGAGAAGACATTCCCAAAGTGGATGATGATTGCAGCAAAATGCAGGAATGAATTTAGTTGGGGCAGGCATGAAAAACCATGCCTAACTGGGGCAAGTAAATCATTTGTACGCCGGACGTTTCTTCTCTGGCAAAATCCAGGGACGCAATGACATAGTCGTCCGCATCAGAAGTAAACCCCAAGATACAAAATTGGGTGAACGGTAACTTTGTATCGTTCCAATTTGATCTCCAAAGATCCCACATGTAACATGAGTTTTTCCTCATTTAGCAGGAAGGCGTTGGCGCCGAAAGCCACAAAAGAAAAGAACTCACTAATTGGGGAGCGAACAAAATTATCGGCCTTGGAAGTCATGCACTCCAAGAAATGGTCTTTGATTATAAGATCGAGTGGAGAGTAAAAAGTATCGCTTCCACACATCATGCTTTGACATGCATTCCGATAACAATTTCCTTTTTCCTTGAATAAAAGGAACTTTGAAGAATGGCGCTGGAATGCGCCCAAAAACACAAATGGATCTCCTCTGGGGCAAATCCTCGAGAATGATTCATCGCCAACCAAACGGAGGGATCGTGGCCACAATATAGTTAGCCAATTTCTGCAAGCCGCGCGTTTGTGTTCAAATGAAAACGCCAAGCAAGAACAAGGCGGTATCGTTCCAATTTGTCTTGAATTTTGGAATGCAAACTGACACTTATTGTTTGTTTTTTACAGGGGCTCGCCATCAAGGCAAAACGGGTTTTCACATCCTATGTATTACCCGTTGGAATACATGACCAAGGGTAAATTGTATCGTTCTAATTTTTTGAAAAATTCGTGAACGTACAATAACATGTATCTTCCGCATTTTCAGGGATCTCCAGCCGCGGGGGACAGGTAAGTATCCCTTTCCCCAATCCATTGAAGATGTTAAATAAAAAACAGAGAGAAAAAGAAAAGCTTTCAGAATCAAATGTCTAGAAAATACATAGAATTCAAACTACAGTGGCATTCATGTTTTAAAACAGGAGGTTGTCTGAACATGAATAAGAACATGCATCGTGCATCATAAAATCCCCTCGACGGGTAAAATTTTTGGAGAAAATAAAAGAGATTTTTCCAATCAAAAGTGGTTCAAAACTTTCAAAAGGACGTTTTCTCAAAAAACGAGAGGCAAAGCCTAGTCCAAACACGTCCTACACACACTCGAGAGAAGTGGAGCGGATAAGACAGCAAAATGTGGACCTACGGAAGTAGGGACCATTCGCAGCGATTACACGGGTTGGGACGACGGAGGCATTCGTTTCATATCCCCCAAACACTACAGGTGACCGTTGATAACCCCTTTGAACGGCGGTTTTCATTCTTAACCCTATCAAGAACCACCCCACATCGGGGGAAAATAGAGGTGAGTCCAGCAGCATCAGGAGAAAATGGTTAGAAATTTTCTTGCTCGGACTAACATTAATCTTTGTGTATTGTTTATATGGTAATCCAAGTGTCATAGGATGATGAGAAGCATTCATCCCACACACCGAATCCTTTGCACAGCCAACTTGAGCCTGCAAAATCATTTCATAAACCCATTGGTGATCATTCCAAGACGGATGCCGCACCACTTCAAAAATGGAAGAGTTCAAGACTCAGGGATTACGAAGAGAATTCCCGGACTGATATTTGAAGCATTTTTAGACGATATGTCTAACATGATCCCATGAAGATGAGAAAAAAATGGGATTTCAAAAATGAATGAGAAAAATCCACGGCATCAAGAAAAAGTAAAGTGCCTGATAAAAGCAAGGCCGATGTTCATGTAAGTTGTCTGATTGATCCCCAATGAAGCTTGGACGGGCAAAGAAAGAAAAGGCCTAGAAGGAGTCGGATCAAAGAGGCCGCTCCCCCAAATGATGTCAAGCGTGGAGCAAAAACACAGAAAGAGTTGTCAACCTCTTAATACCACAAGAGACGCTCTCTAAAGAGCTGGTGCACACCTCAAAATCTGTTGTGCACCTCAAAGACTAAAGATGCAGAAAGGAAATGACAGGAGGCAAATCAGCAATGGTCACCAATGTCAAACCCCTCATAAATTCTGGGCCAAAAACAAGCTTTTTTTTTCGGTCCCCAATCCTACCAACATCATAACCCTGAAACAGCCTTCTCTGACTAAAACACTTGGGTTAACATATAGCTTAGCTCGAAGAGGTACGAGCAAGACTATTTCTTTCTCATTTTGCAGGGTTCTTGACTTGTAAACCCGAAGCAGATGGTGAAAACTTTCGTTCAATGGCTTTGACTCAAAAATGAGTCCCCCTTGAAAACCAATACCAAGCCCAACATTACGGTCCCGTGGAAGACCTCCCGACCGATCAAAATGTATGCGCTGCGAATGAGCCTAAAACCTAGGCACAGGTTAATAGGGAATTGAGTGCATCCCCTATAAAAATCATTACCTCAAAACAGGTGAGATAGCCTCCTTGTCGAGAAATATTCCAATTGATGTTTTGAACAATCTCTTTTTGGAATTTTTCAAACTGTTGATCCAGATTTTCCATGCAAGGAATTTGTGATCACATCTGCATGTTGCAAGAATGCTTTGGACAGCCTCCGGCATCAAAATGCACATTTCATGATTAAAACTTAAATCATACGGTTTTGTCAGATGGACAACCGTCGTCTTCCCAAAGATTGCTAACGTTTTCTTGGTGAAGAAAAATTTTTCAGGCTCGAACTTCTGCAGGATCCATTAGAGACGCCAATCTCCCAGAAGAAGGCCTCGCTCTGAAGAGAAGAACGTACAAATCTATTTTTCTGCAGGATACCTGGAGAACCCAGCTCCCAGAAAAGTCACTTCCCGCATCATCAGCGTACCAGTGAAATTTTTGCCAAAATAAAATCTTTCACTGCTTCAAAACTGAATTCCCGACAAACTTCGGGATCTCTAAAAAAAAAGGGGAAGAAAAACCCTTTTAAAAGAAACAGTCTCATCGGACGTGGAGAACCCTCGTCATGAGACCCATTTTCAAAAATCAGGCAGTCTCATCGGACGTGGAGAACCCTCGTCATGAGACCCATTTTCAAAAATCAGGCAGTCTCATCGGACGTGGAGAACCCTCGTCATGAGACCCCTTTTCCAAAATATCAAACAGTCTCATCGGACGTGGAGAACCCTCGTCATGAGACCCCTGTTAAAAAATCAGGCAGTCTCATCGGACGTGGAGAACCCTCGTCATGAGACCCATTTTAAAAAATCAGGCAGTCTCATCGGACGTGGAGAACCCTCGTCATGAGACCCATTTTCAAAAATATCAAACAGTCTCATCGGACGTGGAGAACCCTCGTCATGAGACCCATTTTCAAAAATCAGGCAGTCTCATCGGACGTGGAGAACCCTCGTCATGAGACCCCTTTTCCAAAATATCAAACAGTTTCATCGGACGTGGAGAACCCTCGTCATGAGACCCCTGTTCAAAAATCAGGCAGTCTCATCGGACGTGGAGAACCCTCGTCATGAGACCCATTTTAAAAAAAATCAGGCAGTCTCATCGGACGTGGAGAACCCTCGTCATGAGACCCATTTTCAAAAATATCAAACAGTCTCATCGGACGTGGAGAACCCTCGTCATGAGACCCATTTTCAAAAATCAGGCAGTCTCATCGGACGTGGAGAACCCTTGTCATGAGACCCATTTTCAAAAATCAGGCAGTCTCATCGGACGTGGAGAACCCTTGTCATGAGACCCCTTTTCAAAAACCAGGCAGTCTCATTGGACGTGGAGAACCCTCGTCATGAGACCCCTTTTCAAAGCAAAACCAAGGTAGATACCGCCTGAAGGGTCAACACAAGGTAGAAACCGCCTGAAGGGTCGATTCAAGGTAGATACCGCCTGAAGGGTCAACACAAGGTAGATACCGCCTGAAGGGTCGATTCAAGGTAGATACCGCCTGAAGGGTCAACTAAAGGTAGAAACCGCCTGAAGGGTCAAACAAATGGTAGAAACCGCATGAAGGGTCAAATTAATGGTAGAAACCGCCTGAAGGGTCAGTCAATGGTAGAAACCGCCTGAAGGGTCAGTCAATGGTAGAAACCGCCTGAAGGGTCAACACACCGGTAGAAACCGCCTGAAGGGTCAACCCAATAGTAAAAGTCACTTAACTTGCCAACTCAATGGTCCGATCCACCATACGGATCAAAATCCTTGGCAAATCACAAATGGGACGCGTCTTCCTTAGATTCCTACCAGTTAGGAATCCCATTATGGTTTGACTTACCATACAGGTCAGAGCTTAACCTCTCTAGGATACTCTAGTAACGAGTTCTTAGAAATTCTCTTGAATCCATCAAACACCGCGAAAATCGCACAAACATCGAACAGGTAAGTGGCAGGTATGTCTCTCTATTATCTCACTCTCTCATGTCAAATGAATGTTTCCCCCTTCAAGAAAGAGCATACATGGACAAACATGAAGATTGTATGTCATGACTCCTTTTCCTTTAGTTTCCCGAGTCGAGTCGATCAGGACTCAGGTGTCACCTTATCTTTGAGAGAAACCTCCAACGAGATTCCTCTCAAAGAGGGGCAGCTGTTGACACCTAAATTTTGATCAACTTTTTTTTATTTTTATTTTTTTGAAAATTCATAGAAAATCCATAAAAAGTTGAAAAATTGAAAAATCAATTTTGGTGACCTTAGCCAAGCTAAATGAACCATTTTGACCAAAAAAATAATTTTCATAATTTTCATTTTTTTATATATATTTTCGAAAAATACAAAAAAAAAAGAAAAAAAAAGAAAAAGAAAATCAAGAAAATCAAGAAAAATAATATTTGAGGTCACAAAGATATATAAAAATAGTCGGTATTTTTATTTTTATTTTATCTATTTTCTAACCTCATAAATAGTAAAATTCAGGTTTGATTTTAGGTGTTCTCTGATCACCATAAAATTGAATTTGACAAAAATATTTGTAATGATTAAAAGGAAAAGGAGGGAAACATCATCATTTAAAAGGAAAAGGGGACTAATGATTTTGTCTTCTCTTTTTGTTATTTTATTTTATTTTTACTTTTATTATTTTATTATTATTATTATTATTATATTTTTTTTCTTTTCTTTTTCTCTCTCTCTCTCTCCCCACTCCCTCTCTCCTTCCCGCTGCCTATTTATCTCCTCCCCCTCATCATCTCCCGACCCTTCTTCTCCCCCAACTCTCTCTCTTTCATTTTTCGATTTTTTTTCTCTCGCTCAGCCCGCCGCCCAAACCCAAAACCATCCGGTTTTTCGACCATAACTCTTTCGTTAGGAATCGTATGGGAACGAGCCATATACCATTGGAAAGCTTATTCTCTTGCCGTTCTAATGACATATTGTGAGTCCAATTTGGTCCAGCCATTTGTCCCGTAGAGCTGTTTGAAGGAGCAAAGGTCAGACTGATCAGACTTGAGTCCGCGGGTGCCAAATTGGATTTTCGGGTTTGTTTTGGGTTCAATCTTGGTAAGACCACCTCTCACTCCTTGTTAAGACATATATTATTGTGTTTTATGGTTTGAAGATGGATTATATTTGGATTTAAGGGCTGATCCCTTATTGTTTTGTTCGAAAAATCTGAACCGGTTCTGTCAAGGTGGTGCCGTGAACATTGTGAGTGATTCAAGGGCTTGCCTTGCTTCCAATATTCGATAAGATGTCTCTAGCACCTAACTTAGGAATCTAGCAAGCTGAGATTGTAGTCTAGTTGAGTTTTGGATGGGTTTTAATGGTTGAATTGAAGGAGTTTTCTGGGACAGATTCTGGTCATTGGGCGATTGAAAACCGTCCGGTTTTTCGGCCATAACTCTTTCGTTAGGAATCGTATGGGAACGAGCCATATACTGTTAGAAAGCTTATTCTCTTGCCGTTCTAATGACATATCGTGAGTCCAATTTGGCAGAGCCATTTGTCCCGTATAGCTGTTTGAAGGAGCAAAGGTCAGACTGATCAGACTTGAGTCCGCGAGGGCCAAATTGGATTTCCGAGCTTGTTTTGGGTTCAATCTTGGTAAGACCACCTCTCACTCCTTACATTTTACCTATTAGACCCAGAATCGGAAGGCCGAGCCTCCTGTTGGTGTCTAAATATTTGCTGTGTATTTACTTTATGTCATAGCATTTCTATATTTCGCATAAAAGACCTAGAATCGGAAGGCCGAGCCTCCTGTTGGTGTCTAGATATTTGCTGTGTATTTACTTTATGTCATAGCATTTCTATATTTCGCATAAAAGACCTAGAATCGGAAGGCCGAGCCTCCTGTTGGTGTCTAAATATTTGCTGTGTATTTACTTTATGTCATAGCATTTCTATATTTCGCATAAAAGACCCAGAATCGAAAGGCTAAGCCTCCTATTGGCGTCCAAGGTGTTTTATTTATTTATTTTCTGTAAATTATATTGTGCTACCCCAGAATCGGAAGGCCGAGCCTCCTGCTGGTGGTTTATACCCCCCACACATTGTTGCACGAGCACCGACGGACTCCGACGTCGTAAAATTCACCGGATCCCATCTCCTTTGCTTATGTTTATGTTGTATAATGACTTAATATCTTCTTTATTTTTTTGCATTGTGTTGCGTCCTATAAAAACAAAAACAAAAAAATGCTAGATCGGACGTCTGCAGATGAGCCACGTGTCGTGATTAGGTGATTTTCAGAATAAAAAAAAATTTCCAAAAAAAATGAATTATTAAGGAAAAATTCAAAAAAAAAATTGAGAAAAATTGCAGAAAATTCCTAAAAAAAATTCTAAAATTTTTTGAAGGCTGAAAATGACAAAAAAAATTGATTTGTTTTCATTTTTTGGATTTTCTCCCATTTAATCCAAAATGGCGATTTTACCCCTCAAAGGGTAAATCGTCTTTGATATTCCGATGAATTGTGGAAATTGCTTAGAATTTGGTGATGGGCCAGATAGGTGGCTAAACCTTATGTCTAAGATTTCCACATTTCATTCCCATTTTTAGAAAATGACGATTTTACCCCTTCGAATGGTAAATCGGTTTCTAAAATTCCAGAAAATCATGAAAATTGCAAAAAAAAAAAAATATAGGAAATGGGTCAATTGAGTGACCAAACCTATTTTTGACATTGTTTTACTCCGGATTCATTCCGAAATGACGATTTTTCCCTTTTTAGGCAAATCGTCCCTTTTGTCTCAAAATTACGACTTTACCCCTGATGGGTAAAATCATGTCTAAATCATTCCTAAGCTTGATTGATACTTATTTAGGCTAATAGAGCATTATTAGGAGTGTCATGTTGATTTGATGTGATTATTTTACATATTTGGATTCATTGATTTGCGCATTTTATTATTGATTGTGATTGCTAGGATAGTCATTCCTATTTGCATGAATTCCTAGATTTAGGAATCGTACTCCACTCATCTGCATGAAATCTTAGGTAAGAAAATTCAGTCAACTTAGGTACCGAAAGGGCGTCAACTCTGACAGTTGACGTAACTAAGTCCCCGAACCCATTTCTCTGGTTATCGCAGAATTGAATAGAAACTCCCGACTATTCAATAGGGTGGTCCAATCATACCCTCCAAAAAATGATTGGTGGCGACTCCATGGCATGCACACTTAGCACATGTCACCAGACCACACTGAAGGTCGACTACGCATACCTCCGTTGCCATTTGGGTAACGGGCCTTGGGAGAGGCCCGCGTCCGACCAGACTGGACGGCCCATTAGCCCTCGAGAGCCCACATGCAACCTCGAGAGGGTCGCGACAAGAACAAGCTGGCCAATCAAAATATTATCGTTGAAAAGCAACTCGACTACGACGACATTCGGAGTGTTCTACGACAAGTGTTTAGGAAAAGTGTCAAAAAAGTCATAAACTTATTCTGTCGGCACCAATTCAGTCTTAAACCTTTTAATTGTGTCAATTTAGTCCTAAATATTTTGCATTTGGAATAATTGAGTCTAGCCAGCCAATTTGGCCGAAAATTGTTGATGTGAATGTCGGTCGTCCTATGTGACACGGTCGGTGCTGACGTGGATATTTTTATATAATATTTTTAATTTTGTTATAAACAAAAAAAATACTATAAAACGTCAATGTCATCACTGACCATCATGTAGGATGACCGATATCCACATCAGTGGTTTTGGCCAAAATTGACCGGATGGATTCAATGAGTACAAGTGTAAAATGTTTAGGACTAAATTAGGACAATTGAAATGTTTATGAATAAATTTGCACCAATGTAATATGTTTAGAATTTTTTTTTACACTTTTCCAGAAATTTCTGAGTAAAGTAGCTGTTAATTGTTTAATTAAGAAAATGGTTCTAACTTAGTAGACATGGCCATGAACTGGTTTGGGCCCGGAACCAGCCCATTGACCAACTAAAATCAGCCCGTTGATCGGGCTAACCAGTTCCGGTTACATGAAAATTCAAAATCGGCTATTAGTCGTTGGGTCCAACGGCTATTAGGCCCAATGGCTCTTTCCCAACGGCCACCCGGCCTTTTTATTATTTTTATTAATTAATTAGTTTAATTATAATATATACCATCCCCATCTATAAATACCCCTTCCCCCTCCCTTTTTTTTCTTCCCAAATTTGATTATAATGTACAATTCGATTATAATTTATAATTTTTTATTTCATAATTTTTTATTTTTAAAATTAAATTTAAAAATCGAAACCGGAACCGGAACAAACCGGTTCCGAACCGCCCCTTCATGTTGGGCTCTCCTTCGTCAGCGAAGGTGGCGTGTTTTTGAAGGGGGGTGTTCAACTATCGAAACAAGTTTACAAGAGCAGGCAAGTGGTGACATGGCGCAAGACGTATCTCGACGTGGCACGATGGCACAACGCAACAATCTTCAAAAAAGTACTTGATCACTTTGACTGCACAATGCAAGCCAAGCATTGCAAGAGGAGTGCATGGGTGCGCGACATCGACCCTTACGACGACACCCAGTGTGCACAATGCATTTGCCGAGCAGAGACGCAGATCATCTACAAGTATTGCACATCCCTTTGATCACGACACGTTTTTATCGAAAGCGAACTTACAACATGTTTGGTCTCTGTGTGTTTTTCCCCTCCCAATTCCGTTGCTGCAACACTTGCTCCTCTGTTATTGTAGGCGTGATACAAGTTTGATCATCAATGTGAGTTATAAACTTATAGTTTGAGCATATGAATACGCAGTTCTCTTTTCTGGTCCATAGTCATATGAATAAGAAGGAAGTCCCATCCACCATCTCTAGAGGCCAGATAGTCCTTCAATCAGTGATGTATTTTAAATACCTAACATTTTGAATGAAATTGGCATTGTAATGCCAAACTACGAAAATTTTACCGAAGACTAAATTGAATATATGCCAAAAGTTTGGGACCACATTTGAAAAATTATATGTTTACAAACTATACTGAATATATGGAAAGATGAATAATCGTATTGCATATTGGATCAAAGTTCATGAAACATTTGTGTCGTTATCTCTGAATAGAACAAGTTGGCCAATCAAAATATTATCGTTGAAAAGCAACTCGACTACGACGACATTCGGAGTGTTCTACGACAAGTGTTAGGGAAAAGTGTCAAAAAAGTCATAAACTTATTCTATCGGCACCAATTCAGTCTTAAACCTTTTAATTGTATCAATTTAGTCCTAAATATTTTGCATTTGGAATGATTGAGTCTAGCCAGCCAATTTGGCCGAAAATTGTTGATGTGAATGTCGGTCGTCCTATGTGACACGGTCGGTGCTGACGTGGATATTTTTATATAATATTTTTAATTTTTTTATAAACAAAAAAATACTATAAAACGTCAATGTCAGCACTAACCATCATGTAGGATGACCGATATCCACATAAGTGGTTTTGGCCAAAATTGACCGGATGGATTCAATGAGTACAAGTGTAAAATGTTTAGAATTAAATTAGGACAATTGAATTGTTTATGAATAAATTTGCACCAATGTAATATGTTTAGAATTTTTTTTACACTTTTCCAGAAATTTCTGAGCAAAGTAGCTGTTAATTGTTTAATTAAGAAAATGGTTCTAACTTAGTAGACATGGCCATGAACTGGTTTGGGCCCGGAACCGGCTCATTGACCAACCAAAATCGGCCCGTTGACCGGGCTAACCAGTTCCGGTTACATGAAAATTCAAAACCGGCTATTAGTCGTTGGGTCCAATGGCTATTAGGTCCAACGGCTCTTTCCCAACGGCCACCCGGCCTTTTTATTATTAGTATTTATTAATTACTTTAATTATAATATATACCATCCCCATCTATAAATACCCCTCCCCCCTTACATTTTTCCTCACAAATTTTCTCAATTCTCTCAATCTGCTCAATTCTTTCAATCTCGGCTAAATTTTCTGAATCGGCTTTCCGATTAATTCTCTAAAAAAATGACAAGCGGAAGTAGAGATACTGAAAAGAGCCCGATGGGAGAATCCGATTATCCCCATCCCGGATATGATCATCGTAATTATGCATGTTGAGTAGACAATGATGATAATATCAATGTTCTTCCCAATCCTAACTTCGAGCACATCTTAAAGCAAGAAAGGTTTCATCGTCGTACTGATATCGAAGAATCATCGACAGCAAATGAGCCGGAACGGTAGGCCTGAGAGGGTACGTCTGACTTATGGGGACACTTCGCCAAGGTACATGTAGAAGGAGATAAGTACAAGGTAAATTGCAAATATTGTACGAAACCATACAATGTCAAGACATGAGACGGCTATGGAACATACCATCGGCATCTGACGCAAAAACATCAATCGCAAGCGGGGATCGACACTAGCCAATAATAAATTTCTCGGTACGCCAATCCTAACACTCATCCTTTATTCCGTTACACTGATCAACTTTATAAAAAAACATTAGCCGAATATATTGCCATTGAACATTTGTCGTTAAGTACTGGTGAAAAATTTGATTTGAATTATTTGATAAATACTGTATGTACTCGGTAAGCAAAACCTGTTCCGAGAAATACTCTTAAACACGAACTTTCTAAGGTTTATAAAAAAACAAAAAAAAGGCTTTGACAAACTTTTTTACGGATTTCAATGGACGTGAGCATATAGGTAGCGACACTTAGAGTGATCCTATACAAATTCATTCTTATATGGGTATCACATGTCATTGGATAGGTGACGATTGGAACATTCAAAAAAGAGTTCTTGCATTTCGAATGTTTGATGAAAGGAATACGGCCAATAAGATTTATAGAGTAATAAGACAAGTTTTAGAAGAATATAATTTGATTAATAAAATTTTTTTAATTGGTTTTGATAATGCCGCAACAAATACCACTTCTATTCTCGAGTTAGAAAGAATTTGTAATCCATCTTTTGGTGGATAATTTTTTCACATTAGATGTGCTTACCATGTTTTCAATTTATGTGTACAAGATAGTTTACGAACTCTTGAGGTTTTTTTTTTGCCCCAATAAAGAGAGCAATTAAATTTTTATGGACCCGTCACCAAGTTATGAAAAGGAAAAAAAGCAAAAATATTTTTAAAATATGTTCCGACTCGTTGAAATTATTCCTACGCGTTGCTTTATCAATCTTTTGATTACAAAAATTTATTATGTTCGTTTGTTTCGAATAATATTCCCAAAATTAGTTTACTCCCAAAAGATTGAGATGTTTGCAAAAAAAAAAAAATAGATTTTCTGAAAGTTTTTTATGTTGTTGTTTATACTTTATCTGATATTTATGATCCTACTGCGCATTTATTTTTAATAGAATGAGTTAATATTGCAGGTGTTTTTGTGATTTTGAAAATGATGCTCAATTAGGTCAAACTATTATAGTAATGCGAGAAAAATGGTTGAATTATTATTTCGACATTCCTATTGTTTCTTTGGTTGCTATTGTTTTTTTATCCACGTACTAAATTAGATGGTTTATATTATTATCTTAACGTTTATTATTATGATTGTTTATATTTGAATGAAAAAAAAAGATATTAAAACTATACAAAGAAAGGTTAAAAACGCTATAGTAGCATTATATAATGAATTTTGTAGTAGATATGTTTAGGTGATAGTGAATCTTCCTAACCTAGTGCCTCACAAAGTGAGGATGGTGGCATAATTGGTAGAGGGTACGAGCTGCTCATGAGTAGGAAAAATAGACAAAAAGGAGCAACATATAATATTTACAAATTAGAAAACTATTTGACTATTTTCTTTGAGTTCCGTGATTCTGAACACGACGCAGATTTTAAAATTTTAGAGTGGTGGAAGAGTCACTCGATCGATTACCCAAGTCTCGCTCTTATCGGAAGACAAATGTTAGCAACATCTTCTTCAATAGTTGCAGTTGAACAAACATGTAACCCTGGAGGATTAATTTTGGACACCCGACATTCAAGATTAAATCCGGATGCTATTGAGGCTCAAGCATGTGTCGATAACTAGACAAATGCTAGATTTCGACAACAAGAACTGGATCGAGATGACGAATTCTTCAATGATGATGATAGAGATACCATTGCCACAGGTACCATAACGGGTAACGGCGATCGATGAGGTAAGTTGGGGTTATCAAAGATAAAAGAACTACATAGGTACCCACCGGTCGGTGGCCGCGATGGTTTGAGTTCAGTTCCTTTCACGAGAGGTCCTGGGTTCAAAACTCGTAGGCGCCGGTGTCTTAAGTGGGGGGTCGTGGTGGTGGGATCCTGCGCTAGCCCCCCCCCCCTCGAGGACTAGTCGTGCTCCACCGTTGGTTGAGCGAAGCTCGCCGGCCGCGCGGAACCTCGGTTATCAAAAAAAAAAGAACTACATAGGTTTTGATTCTTCTATGCCCAAGAAGATATGTAGGTGTTTAATGATAATTCATTAAGTTCAAACTCCTTCCCCCTCCCTTTTTTTTTCTTCCCAAATTTGATTATAATGTACAATTTGATTATAATTTATAATTTATAATTTTTTATTTTTAAAATTAAATTTAAAAATCGAAACCGGAACAAACCGGTTCCGAACCGCCCCTTCATGGGCCAATTCCGATTCCACCTTCGGCACGAACCGGAACCGCCGGTTCAAGGCCCGGAACTGGCGGTTCACGGCCCGTGGCCACTTCTATGACTTAGTCACCGTATGGTGATCCGCTTTGACATTCCAAATCCGAATTAATTAAGGGTTTGGAAAAATTGTCGGGTTTTGAATATCATATGTTTTGAGGGGCTAGCTAGCACGTTGTCTTCCAACTTCTGTACGATTTTTTTTTTTAACTCTCTGGAACAGGTGAACCCAAACGTTGGGCCCAGTCACGTTCGATTGACCGCAGAAACTGGAGAATGAAAAGATATGTTGGGGAAGCAATCATGGCGTGTGGTTAATTGGGGTTACTGTTCTTAATCTAACCCAAAGTGTAATGACATTAACTGGTGATTGTGTTCAGTGTTTCTGGGTCATCGAACTGCTGGGAATAATTACATTTGAGGTTTCAACAATTGTTAGGATTCGAAGCATAACAATAACGAAATAGAACGTAAAAGCGAGAATGAGAAATTGAGACATAATGTTCATCCTGATTTGCCTGTAAACTAGAGCTATATCCAGTTACTATAATTAGCATCTTGCCCCACTCCGTTACATCACTCAATTACAAGCATATAAGAATAACTATTTGTAGGCCCAAGTTCAAACTATCAATAAAATATGAGCTCACACTATAAAAGCTCTTTGGTATCTAAGGTGCACTGCCCCTCGAAAACTCTTGCCGGGCAGCTTCCCTAGACCCACGCCTGCTCACCGGGAAGCGGGATTCTCATACTTTCCTATCGATAGATAATATAAACCATATCCCAAAACCAATTACCTTCAGGGGACAGAAGGAATCGAGGAAAGAAGATATGCTGTGTCAGCAAGATTAGCATGTGGTTAATCGGGGTTAGTGTTTTTAATTAATCCTTTTGGTTAATAGTATTTGTCACTGACCAATTGATGGGATTTAGTCGATTGTCTATTCGAGTGATTAGGTAGATGCTAGCCGAGTAGATTCCTAATGTTTATGTGCACGTATATTCGGCGGATCTGTGGCTACTAACCTACTCTTGACTTACCATATATATTTGCTTTCTTATTTTTGCCAAAATTATGTATTCTTGATTAATTTTGATCGAGCATGATTGAATTTTCTTGATGAAGCCACAAGGTATTGTAAATAACAAATCCTTTTCAAGATTTTTTTTTTACTTATAATTTAACGCACTCGTTTTGATACCATAGCTAGTCCAAATCTTATTTAAATATAAAGACACCCACTTCTTCACAAATGTAAAAATAGGATGAACGGGCCTGAATTTCTGGGTGGTCACTCCGATTTAGATTAGTCCGAGTTTTAAAATTTGGTCGAACATTTGACCAATAACAAGTGGATCACATTCTGATCTATATCGATTGATATTTGTGATATTTTATGAGGTCGTTGCTAACTACACTGAAAACTTAATAGTGACATGAGATTAAATTGTGAAAATACATGATAGGGCATGATATTTAGAACGGGAATCTCCTATTCTAATACTATGAAATACTATTGAATATTCTAAAATTATTAGATTTATGACTGAACTGGCACTAATGCAATATGTTAGGACTTTTTGACACTTTTCCCATATTTAAATGGTTTAACATCATTAAGTGAGTTGTAGGCAATTTTTTATATAATTGCCAAGTCAATGTTGCTTTTTACGGGAAAAGTGTAAAAACCAAAAGTTATAAATCTATTGCATTGGCGTCAATTCAGTCATTAACTTTTTAATTGTGTCAATTTAGTCCTAAATCATATGTATTTATGCCAAGTGAGTCAATCCAGTCAATTTTGGAATTAAATAGCTGACATGAACATCGGTCGTTCTTCGTGGCATGGACAGCACTAACGTGGATAGTTTTTTTTATATAAAATTTAAATATTGTTTTATTTTATGATAACTTTTTAGGGGTTTTTTTTCTTCTTTTCTTCTTTGTCTTTCTTTACTCTTTTTTTTTTTCCCCTTGATTGTGAGCCGGTGAGGGTTCCGGCCGACCCCAGGACAGGGTGTTGCCACCCTCGCCTAGACCCTGTAAGGGCCTCGATGCCCTCACCAAGGGTTGGCGAGCTTCTGTAATAAGTACCCTTTCTTTGGCTCTGGTTTATTACCTTCTGTAATAAGTCATCGCAAGCTTCTTGCCTTCAGGCATCCAGCCTCAAAGTAAGAAGAGTGACACTTGGTATGACACAACTTTTGTTATTTGTGACAGTCTCTTGTTGATTCCAAATTAACATGCTTAAAAGTAATGTCTTTTCTTACATGTTTGTGCAAAAATCGATAAAAAGTCCAATCTTATGAACCAGATTCAAATACCTTCGTCGAGTATTATTGCAGTTAAAACCCCCCAAGATAAGTCCTGGTTTTAAACATTTATTTTGCATAACATTCAGCCTTCAACCTGAAAATCAAAGCTACATTTTTGAAAGAGAAGATCCCCTTCTTCAGCAAACAAGCTTCATCGGACGGATCATCGCATTGTCTTCGTGATCAAGAATCTGCACAGGTGTAGACCTTCAGTCATATAATACAAAACCCTAATCTGTAAACAACGAAAAAGAACCATGAAACAAAATGCTCTCTAAGTCGAAAATAGGTCGTGCATGATTCGGATTCAAGCGGTTCTTACGTGGCAGTGATAAACGTAGCCTGGTTCTGCGGTCGCGTCGAACGGGTAGGTCGAATACGTGTCGTCGACCACGAAGAACTGCACCACGAGCGTCGTCTTGTACCCGGGCGCCATCTTCACCACGTTCTTCCACGTCCTCTCTGTGGGCGGCACGTCCACCAGCGGGCCCGTAGCATGGCCCGTGATGTTGCATGAGACTGCGTCGTTCAGCCGGGTCATACACGAGGTGAACCCGGCCAGGTCCACCAGCTGCTGGATCTTCACGGCCTGGAACGCAGCCAAGTGCATGTGAAACGGGTGGTTATCGGCCGTCAAGTTGATCACCTCCCAGATCTCCGTGGTCCCGGCTCTCGGAGTCTCTGTGACCGGGTCCTCGAATCTCAACCCGTTTATATACAGATGGGTCGAAGTGCCTGCCGGAGTTAGGTACTCGTAGAGTGTGATGTACCGGGTGGTGTTGGCCACGCCGATGGCATTTGAGGCTACTGGGTAGGTCTTTAGGTTCGGAGGGACATGGGAATGATCGGTTTGGCTCGGAGCCCCGGGTTGGATAATGAATTTCATGATCTTACTGTTTAGCTGATCCACTGCATTGCCGCCCGGGTACGGGTACGGCGCGTCGTTGGATAGGACGGACTCACTCGCTGCCGTCGTAGAGAAGTCGACCACCACGTCTGCACCCTCGGCTGGGCCAAGGAGGATCGCCTGGGTGACCACTGGGTTAGGGAGGTAAGACCCATCCGACCCGATCTGGGTGAAAGCCAAATTGTTGGTCAAGGAGAGGCGGAAGAATCTGGCGTTGGACGTGTTGATTATGCGGAACCTGTACCTTCTGCGCTCGACCTGGAGGTACGGCCAGGCCTTGCCGTTGACTATGACGGCATCGCCGAAGTACTCCGGCTGCCACTGGG
The DNA here is from genome assembly GCA_021437785.1 of Rhodomyrtus psidioides. NCBI lineage: Eukaryota > Viridiplantae > Streptophyta > Magnoliopsida > Myrtales > Myrtaceae > Rhodomyrtus > Rhodomyrtus psidioides. The sequence continues at coordinate 12,675,719 of JAILYB010000004.1, read as the reverse complement.
GGTGGATGGTTGGGTTTACTCCGGTGGAGTTCATGTACAGTGAGCCGTCCGTGTTGAAGCTTCGGTCAAAGATCATGAGGACCCGGTCAAACACAGGACCGAGAGGGAGGTTCAGCTTGGTGTCCAGGGAGACGTTCTTTATGATGTAAGGCGCGATCAGGCCGGCCAAGAGGTTGACACGCGTCAGCCCCTCGGCGTGGTCGTGGTACCAGAGGTTGCCGGCGTGCTGCGTGTTCGGATAGGTGTAGGTTCGCTGCGTCCACGTCGGCCCTGTCTCGGCGAAATTGGCAGTGAACCACGCCAAAGCGTGGCCGTCCGACTGCGGCGGGCTGATCCCGCCATGCAGATGCACCACGGTTGGGACGCCCCCGTTCTTGGGGATGGCCGTCGGGATGGTCGGATCCCATGGGAGGATGTGGGATTGCGGGAGGAAGTTCTGCCACGTTACGTAAGTAGGAACGTTTTGGATGGCCTCGATGGTGGGGCCGGGCACGGTGGCGTTCGCCGCCGATGCACCATATGCAAATACAGTGGTGGCGGGTAAATCACGGTGGAATTTCTGCTAACCAAATAGATTCAGTCAGTAAGGGACAATTCTAATATTGATCTAGTCACTTGGTAAGTCGGATATGTTTTTGCATAGCAATAATATATCCGACAATGAGGAGATTCTATTTCATATAATCTTTATATTGTATAGCAATAATATGTGACGTAATAAACCAATAAAAAGGGAGATCTACAAAATAATTTCGTACCCATGCTGTCTTGTACATGCCGATAGTGAGATTGGCAGGCTGAGGCACACCGTCGGCCATGGTGTAGCCGAAGAGCTTGGGGATATGTGGGAGTTCGTCGACATATATCTGGAGCGAAGAGGCCACTTGGAACAGGGTCGTGTCTGTCACCGGAGGCGGAGGAGGCGTTTGGGCCTCCGTCGGGGCCCAACCCACGAGAATCATCGAGAGGACCCAACCAAACAATAGCCTCATGTTCATTTTTTCAATGGTCGCAGGTCGCCCCTCAAATGTGCCCTGATGTAATACATTACATTCGAAAATCAGAGCATGTTTCCCATACAGAGTAACTTAAACGGTCACATCTTACTATATAGATGTGATTCTACGAAAGACGAGTTAACCGAACGATCTGAACAGATCCGTGAAATTAGTTTTGAACCGGAACGTTCGAATACGCCGAGTTGCTCGAGAAAGAGCAGCGTTAAGACGATTAGAATCTGCTCAGATCATTCATCATCGACAGCTTACCTTCTCTATATCTTCTATCGACCGAGCCAGGAAAAAAAGAAGAAGAAGGGGGGGCGTGTGGCGGGCACGAGCAAGGGGATGATGAAATGGACGTCCACCTCGGTCTGTCCTTTATAGAACCAAAAAGGACGAAAAAATCTCGATCGTCGGAGGCGTCGAACGCTGTCCGAACGTGGGCCTCATTGAATTCCTGCACATGATCTCTCCGCACCGTCCGTTGCGGTTCCCATCCCCATCGACTGGTCCGAATCTTCGATCATTTTCTTATTCAGGTCACCGGTGGTGCTAAACAAAAAGGACGAAAAGCTTCTCAATAATAGAGTCGATATATTTAATCCTTCCTTTTCTTTTCTTTTTTGACAAAATGACATTAATGAGCCGTGAACTTTGGCCCGATATCCAACACGATCCCCGACGTATTTAGTCACCTTCTTCGCCGGGCATGCTAACTTTTAATTTGTTTAATGTGGTCCATAAACTACAGGCCAATGGACTTTTAATTCGTTCAATGGGGCAAACCAATAGCTAGAGTGATCCATGGATAGAGAATGGACATTTATTAAAAGATCATGGGCCACATTGAATAAATTAAAATTTTAGGGACCATTTAGCTAAAGTTCAAGGACAATCTGTATAATTATCTTTTTGTTTTTTAAATTTCAAAAGGAAACTTTCACATGTTATTGTTGAAAATCCTTCTTAGGAGTTAGGTGTCCGATCGAGTTAGATAAAATGAAGCGACTCTGTCCAAACCCTAGATAGAGTTGTGCCCTTACGGAGTCCTTGATTTATGCCATAACTACAGCTCGGGGAAATCTCTATATCATAGGACTCTTCGAAACATAAATAAGATTCCGAGGGAATATCGAGGAGGAGTCCGTAACTGCAGTGCAGTCCCACGGATTTCCTAGCATAAAGGAATGCTCTTCCGCATGAACTTCGACTCGCAAGAGTGTCGAATTTACATGCTCATAAAAAGGCCATCATGTGTCGTTTTTTCTGGTCTAATACAGTTGACGGTAACCTGACGGACCGAGGGAGGACGAGAATGAGAAGTGTTCTCACCTTTTTAGATTTATGAATTCAATTTTTTGATTTAATGCAAGAATATTTTTGTTTATACCAAAGATCGAAAGTCCGGAAAATTAATTTTCGAAAAGTATAAATTGTGCTGTATATGACGGTGATAGCGTGAGATGACGCAAGAAAGTATAAGCTCATTTAAATATTTACGTGGGGTCTAATTCCAGCTAGTACGAATCTAGAAGATACTAGTACATTCGATTTTTGACATTTGATGTGATTAGGTACGAAGAGCGGTTGTATCCCGGGGAGAATCAAGCAGGGACATGAGCCACCAATCGGTCAAACATTCAAAAGTCGTAGCTATCCGAATTTATTTTATAAAAAATTATTATTTTTTGGTCGGAACGTTTGGATTAATTTACGTTTACCATTTTAGTATGTAATAACGTGTTTTGAGTTGAAATTGCGCGGAATTTCTTCGTAATTTTCCAGATTGATACTAAAATGAAAGCCCATAATAGAAGCTCTATTTTGACGTTCATGGGGCTCTAGTACAAACACACTTAAGACTAGGGGTGTGCATGGTCCGGGTCGGTCCGGTCCCGGCATGAACCTGAGGACCGGACCAATAGTCCGGTCCCCATAATTTCGGGACCAAGGACCGGCGGTCCGGTCCGATCCCAATCCCGGCCCAACAACTATAAAGCCTACTACTACGTTCAATTAAAAAAAAATTCAAATGTGCGTGTACTGGACGGTTGAGAGTTTTTTCATTCTAAAAGCCACATTGACCAGACTTTAGTATCTCATCTATCATTTATTTCCCACCGCGTCTCCTTTTATGTCTCCTGTATTTGTTAGCTTTCCTTTTGTTCCATTCTCAAGAAGTATGTCCAATTGGTGTTTCATTACTTTATTTTTTTTTTAACAAAAATCATTAGGTTAACTAGATTAGTTTTTTTTTTAAAAAAAAAATTGCCGGGCCGGTGGTCCAGTTTGCACACCCCTACTTAAGACGTCATTTTAATTGTTCGAAATGTTCTTTGAAAATTAGCAGTTCACTTATTGATATGCTCGGACAATAACTTCAATCAGGTTTGTTAAAAATATTTCATATCGCTTGTCAATGGATTTCTATGCTATTTATATACATATGATCTATATCCATATAAAGCTTTAAAGTTTTAGGTTCGATGTAGCGTTTGGTTCGGATCTTCTTACATGGTGTCAGAAGATATGAATCTCGTAGACAAGCTATGCGAAATACTCATTCGATGATTCTTTAAAAGAACTTGTACAGCTATTTTTTCCATTTAAGTTGTAGGTCAACTTCATTCCCAGGTGAGGATAATAGTATATAGATGCGTACATGAGTAAAGGTTTATCGTATGCGAAGATATGAGGATTTCCGTTGTACCCTTTTGAAATCAAAAGCTAAAGAATATCAAGTTGCCATTGTTAGGATTGGTCGTACAAAAACAACGAAATAGAGAGTAAGGACGAGAAAGAGAAATCAAGAAGGAAAATTACTAACAAAGTTTTAATTTGCAATTGTGCCCATTCAACTCTAAACTTTTTTTTTTTGGCTAATTCAAACCTAAACATTTTAAATTTGTGTCAATTCAATCCATTTGGCCAGCGGCGCTGACATTGACTTTTTTTTGTCCAAATACAATTTTTAATATCAAATTTATCTAAATTAAATTCAAAAAATCAGGTGAGAGAGAGAGAGAGAGAGGGGGGGGGGGAATATGGTCGAATTTTCAATCTCTCATCTAAATACAATTCCATGACAAAATCTATCAAACCATTTGCAAATTCATGGACATTTCTATTCAAATATTTAGATATTAAACTATATCTTCATCTATCGACCTTTGCTTTTAAAACGGTTGACATTAGTCCTACAAAAAATTTACATACTATCAGAAAAGAAAGTCCCACGTTTTAATCTTTCCAGAACCCCTATCTAACTCTGTCCATGAGTGAAGAGCAATGTTAGAATACTTTTCTAATGAACCACACATTACTCTAGCTAGTAATCTCACTAAAATTCCACCTGCAAGAAGGGGAATTCGTTTTCCTCAATTTGAATTATTGCTTGCAGTCCACGAAAATCTCTTTCTATCGGTCAAACGCTAAAAAGATCGAAAAAAAAAAAAAAATTCTCCGGACATGATTTTCGTCAAACAATCCAATCCTTGGTTAATTTACACTTTCATAACAAAAGCCTTGAAGAAATTTGCAAAACCATGGGCACTTCTCAAATTTTCCTTTGACTCTACGTACGCTCCGAGCTATAACGCGCTTGTTGATCATTAGTTGCTTTCATTTGAAGTCCACTTCAACAACTTGAATCTCCGCATTCTACGTACAGGTACGATCTTCAAAGCACAATCGGACACAATGAAAAAGAAGAAGAAGAAGAAGGTGGCGGAGGAGAAGTCAGTTCATCCATAGAAAGCAAATTTTCATAGACTTTCCCCTCTGACAAGTAGATTTTTAGTGTGACTTTTAGATTAATTCTGATGATTCTATGGATTTATATTGATTTTTCAATCACTCTTTTGGACAAAAGAGATATTTAAGAGAGAGAGAGAAAGCAAATGCATTGCTTCTTGATAAACAATATATAACACTGTCCTCGAAAAGATAGTACACTACACAATACCGTTCCCTTCCTTATTTGAGCAATCACATCATTAATAAGTACAAACTATCGACTCACAAGTAGATCTACGATCTCCGACCAAAAAAAAAAAAAAGGGGGTAGATTTACAATCTCAATCTAAATTATGGCACGAATCCAAACTTCCTAGACAAGTACTGATCTGAGACCGTCGGCCAATGGATTATTCAGGCGACCAACTTCATCGGTCGGATCATGGCATTGTCCTCGTGATCAAGAATCTGCATAACATTAACCAGTCAGAAGATTCAGAACATCGACGTACGGAACATTAAAAGAAGAAGAAGAAGAAGGAGGAGAAGGTGGTTTCATAGAGTAAGTTTACATGACAATGATACACATAACCCGGTTCTGCGGTCGCATCGAACGGATACGGTGCGTAGCTCTCGTCGATCACATAAAACTGAACCACGAGCGTCGTCTTACACCCTGGTGCGATCTTCACCACGTTCTTCCATGTTCTCTCCGTCACGGGCACATCCGCCGATGGCCCCGTCGAGTGGCTCGTGATGTTGCACGCGATGGCGTCGTTCGACCGGGTCATGCATGAAGTAAATCCGGCCAGATCCACCAGTTGCTGGATCTTCACAGCCTGGACTTGCGCCAGATGCATGTGGAATGGGTGGTTATCGCCCGTCAGGTTGATCACCTCCCAGATCTCCTCGGTCCCGACTTGCGGGGTCTCGGTCACCGGGTCCTCGAACCTCAACCCGTTAATGTACAGATGGGTCGGAGTCCCGGCCGCACTTTGGTACTCATATAGTGTTATGTACCTGGTTCTTGTGGCCTCAGCGGTTGTGGCCGTTGGGTAGGGTTTCAGCGTCGGTGGGACCTCCGAGTCATCAGGCGGGTTTGGAGCCCCGGGTTCCACGATGAACTTCATGATCTTACTGGTCAGCTGATCCACGGGGCTGCCAGCCGGGTACGGGTATGGAGCGTCGTTGGTCAAAATGGATTCGCTAGCGCTCGCCATGGAAAAGTCAATGACCACGTCAGCACCTTCGGCGGGAGCCAAGAGAATGGACTGCATGGTCACTGGGATGGGTAGGTAGGACGCGTCCGACCCGATTTGGTCGAAGGTCAAGTTGTTGGTCAATGAGAAACGGAAGTATCTCGCGTTCGAAGTGTTGATTATACGAAATCTGTACTTTCTACGTTGGACCTGGAGGTAAGGCCAGGCCTTGCCGTTGACTACGATGGCCTCGCCGAAGTACTCCGGCTGCCACTGAGGATGGATGGTGGGGTTGTTTCCGGTGGAGTTCATGTACAGTGAGCCGTCGGTGTTGAAGCTCCGATCGAAGACCATTAGGACCTGGTCGTACTGCGAGCCGAGGGGAAGCTTCAGCTTCGCATCGAGGGCGGTGTTCCGGATGATGTATGGGCCAATCAGGCCGGCCAGGAGGTTGACACGGGTGAGACCCATGGTATGGTCGTGGTACCAGAGGTTGCCGGCGTGCTGCGCGTTTGGGTAAGTATACCTCGACTGGGACCAGGTGGGTCCGGTCTCAGCGAAATCCCCGGTGAACCAAGCGTTGGCATGGCCGTCCGACTGGGGCGGGTTGATCCCACCATGAAGGTGGACGACGGTCGGGATGCCCCCTTTCTTCGGTACGGCAGTTGGGATGGTCACGTCCCACGGGAGTATGTGGGACTGAGGGAGGTGGTTTTGCCACGTCACGAGCGTAGGCACGCCTTGGAGTGCCTCGATTTGGGGTCCGGGGACGGTGGCCGTCGCGGCCGACGTACCGTATGCGAAAACGGTCGTGGCAGGCAAGTCACGATGGAATTTCTGTTAAAAAGCAAATTAAGCATTAATCAATTTGTAACTAACGTGTAGATCTCGTGTATATAACCTCAATAAAGTCGTAGTTGTCTCATATAGTATATGATATCAACATATGGTTAGAGACCACCTAATTGACGTACCCATGAGGTTTGATACATGCCAATGGTCAGAGTGGCCGGCTTGGGGACGCTGCCGACGGTGGTGTAACCGTATAGCTTGGGCAATTGGGGGAGTTCGTCTACGTACATCCAGAGAGAAGCGGCCACTTGTGAGAGAGTTGCATCGGTCACGACCGGACTTTTCGCATCGCTCGTAGCGGCCGTGCAACTTAGGACAACTAGGATCGCCCCGTACATAAATCTAGCGTTCGTCATGCAGCTGATCGCCCCTGGAAGTTATCCTACGACAGCGTCAAACTCTGCGATCATCGAAACCAATGTAATAAGTATGTGACGTTGAACAAATTAAATGTTCTATGATTAGGGTTCCACAAGAACACGCATTGCTATTATTAAATACTGCGTGTGTATAGATAGTTTTTGGATTTAAAACCCTAGGTCTAGCTACATAGTAAAGAACTATTTTATATGCATGTAGGTGATAGATGTTCATGGAGGATATGTTAGCCGATACACATTACCAATGGGTCCTACTTGCATTAAGGGTCAGCGTTCTAGGTTCCGTATATGTTCCACCAAAAACTTGAAATCTACCTGTAGAAACATGTTGCGCATTTTTTGGAAAATGAAACTTTCTCTGCATACCTTGGAACCTGAAACTTTCAAAATCTACCTAGGTTCTACCTGTAGACTAAATTGAATTTGCAGTGAATTATCACTTTTAATGATCATCACTTCCTGCAACAATAATTCACTGATTGTAACTCATATTTAGACACACAAATAAATATCAATCATTAATACAGTAAAAATCTAAGCCATAAATGTTGCTGGAAAAGAAGTTTAGACTAGTGGATTCATATTACACACGTATCATCGTACGCCATGGAATATCGTTTGATTACGCGAAGACAGATACCAAGAAAAACACAAAAACTTATTCCAGTTTTCACTTATTTGGATCTTGAAACCTGCCCGTCTAAGCTAGTTCCCCAACTTTTAGAATTTGAAATGTGCCCTACATATCCTGGAACCCGAAACCGGACCGGTTTCCCATTAGCTCGGTTCCAGATTCCGGGCTCTACCCAAAAAACATGCTCTCTCCTAACTTTCATGCAATTTGAGGATAATATAGATGAGTAACCTGCGGAAGAACATGCGTTTCCTAGGCTAGAGATGTTAAGGTTAAAAGCTTGAGTCCTTGCCTTTGCGATGGAGACGGTGACCAAGGAAGAACATGCAAATGAGAGAGAGAGAGAGAGAGAGGAGGAGGAGGAGGAGGAGGAGGAGGAGGAGGAGAATAAGAAACTAGGCGTGTGCTCGACACAAGCTTTGTGATGAAAAACAACTAAGATCTCTTACGCCATTTATATACGATAAAGAAGCTACACTCTCGTTGGGTGTTTTGTGAGCTGTACCCAACAACCATCCATCGGTCGGACCTCTCTCTCTTATCTCAATCGTTGTCGAAATCTTGTGGAAATAATTGTGAATTCCCACAATTTTTTAAAGTCTATCATCGACCACAACTTGTCTAGACGACAATGAAATGTCTCTTTGGCTCTACCTCTCTCAGCTTTTTGGGCAAGTGTGTATATATATATATATATATATATATATATATAAGCAAGGAAATTAATTTGCTATTGGCCATCAGTTTTTTTAATCTCCACAAGGATTTTTCGTACGGTGCTTATTAACCAGGGGCACGCAGCCGGCAAACTGGTTAACAAGCACAGTGCAAAGCACAGGCCAGCCATGCAAGAGCCGAAGCTCCGATAACTCACTCCAGGCGCGAGAGGCTACTAGACCTGCCTACTTGACGGTAGCCAGTCGAAGTTGACGTGGAGTTTATCTTCCCCACCGTCGCCCTCCTAGATTGAGAGTATTCCATTCATTCCAAAGAATACCCCAGAATTCTTACTTTCCAGTGTTCATACGAAGTATTCTAAGGACTTGCTCAGGTCCAATCGTCAACCACAACTCGTCTTCACGACAATGAAATGTCTCTTTGGGTCTACTTTCTCAGCTTTTAGGGCATATGTGTACACACATATATATACAAGGAAATTAAGTTGCCATTGGCCATCGGTTTTTGGCTCTTCACACGGATTTTTCTTGGTTTATTACGAGAAAGGCCGACATGAATTGTATTGACTTGGTTCTTGTGGGGTTATGATTTGATCTTGCAGATAAGATGAAGATGAGCTGTGCAAGGAGTGAGAGGACAAAAGTGGGCTCCGAGATGAAGACTTTGGATGCTTCTCTAACAAATATGTGGTCTTGTCGTAGAAGATTTGGTAGGCCATATTTTCTATTGTATTGGCGAAAATATAAACGACTGTTGCAAAATTGCATAAATTCCATTGAAACTCCTTAGGCGATACCCGGCATTTTAAAGACATTGACATGTAAAATTACCATCAGAGGAAGTGATTTTCAAACGAATTGCAGCGTGGAATTTCCAGATATAAGGTTTTTCTTTTATTTTCAGTAAGTAAGTTAATTGCCCTTTATTTTAACACTTAATCAAATGCGGGAGGACAATTTCCAAAGATGATTAGTGAACTCTTAATCTTTTACCTTATACCCCCATGTAGTTGAACAATATTTGGGCATGATGGGGATAAAAAAAAAACACAGTATTACACTATTCATCTTTCTTCCGAGTGTGAAATGAGATTATTCTCTTTTTTTCAAATGGACCCCATGATTTGAGACTTTTAGATCAGTCTGTCCTTTCTCTTTTGCCGTTTTGAGGAATTGGGGTGTGGTTCATACTCTTATTAAGTGATGTGTGTAACAAGATACACGAGGTGCTAATTATAGTAGAATTTGCTGAATGTAACCCTAATTTTTAAGAGTGAACCATGATAAAATCTCGTGTCTCAATTTATCATTCTTGCTTTTTTACGCTTTATTTCGTTATGATTGTGCGTCGAATCCCAGCCGGAGGGACCTGTTTATTGTTTCACGAGTTAGGGTCTCGAACCCCATGATAAGCTCGCGAAAAAGAAAGAGAGATGGTACGTTTTTCCAATCTCTCATGATTGTTCAAGCTTTGTCAACAATTTGATATAGCAGTTGACTTCCCTATGGTATCTTTCATACGAAATTCGCATTCCCATTTTCTTTCGCAATTTAGGTTGTATCTAAACATGATTTCATCATTAGCCGACCTAGTTATGCTTTGGCATTTGTCCAATTAGTCCTGCAGATATGGATACCAATTCAATCTTAAGCTTCACAATTCTACCAGTTTAGTCATAATCATTGGCGCAAAATTTCAATGATAGTCCTCACGGCCAATACGCCACGTAGGGCTGGACCGCCACATTAGCTGTTTTCAGCAAAAATTGACCTAGAAAGACTACATTGGTATTTCGCGCAAAGGCTTATCTTTTTTTTTTTTTCGGGTAAAGTAAGTATATATTGAAAGTATTCAAAGCGTTAAGTACAGAAAAAAAAGTCGAACACAAAAACCTCGCACCCATTACAATACTTGGGAGTGTCCTAAATGGTGCAAAGGTGTACGACAAGCAAGATACATTAAAGGGCCAAAGCGCACAACCCTGAAAGCCAGTAAGTGAAAGAGAGATGGGCATTACGGCTAACATACGCACCAACCCGAAGGCCAAACAGGCCGCCAAAGAACACGCAAAGGTTTATGTTTAAATTTGCCAAAATTGAAGATTTTTTTATCTGATTTGTCATCTATACACAAGTTGAGGATTGATTAGGTAAATTTCCCAACTGGACACTAGCTAATATTGTTAAATCATGTCTCGAAATTTTGAGCCTAGCGAACGAAGTCGGAAGTGAAGTTTTCGTGCAGGCGAAGAAATAAATCAGAAAAAGGAAACTGCATCTTGGCGTGCGGTGGACGATTTCATGCATGGATTTCCTTTTATTTTCACGCTGGATACTCTTCAGAAAGGTTTCCTAGGTTGGTTTGCGCGTGGGACCCGTTTATGCAATATTCTTGGTCCAAGAAAGGAACAAGTCAAACGTGTGGCCATTCCTTTTTCATCTTGAGCGTGGGTCTTGTTTTTGACTTACATATAAAAGGGAAACGAAGGCAGTAGCCACGAGGTGAGATCCACGAAGCGCCATACATATTGAGTGCTTGAGAGAGTTTTTCTCAGTGAGTTTTGTTCGTGAAATTACATCAAGAATTCAAGTGTCGAAACCGATTAAATCTTGAGGTTAGATTTGTGTTTTAATTTCTTTGCGAGATTGAGAGATTATTTCGCTAGGAATTGGAGGCTAAACACTGTGTGTGTTCTTGAATGTAATTAGGGCTGTGAAACACCAAGAGTGTGTTTGTGTAACTCGAGTGATCTGTAATCTTCGTGTATCGCTTGTTCTATAGTGAAATTCGTTACTGCTCTCCCCGTGGACGTAGGTCTTTATGACCGAACCACGTACATCTGGTGTTCGATTTACTTTGCTCGTTCTGTCTATTTTATCGATCGATCACTTGTTCCGCGCAACAATTGATATCAGAGCTAGGCTTGCTTGAGTTGAAGCGAATCGATGGCGACAGAAGAAGCTAAAGGGAAAATCGACAGATTTGAGGGGAAGGACTTTGGTTTCTGGAAGATGCGGATAGAAGATTATTTATATCAGATTAAGCTGCACGAGCCCCTATCTGGGAAGAAACCAGAAATGATGAAGCAACCCGATTGGAAATTGCTGGATAGACGAGTGATGGGTGTTATTCGGCTGACGTTGGCTCGTAACGTCGCATTTAATATTGTCAAGGAGAAGACGACTTCGGGTTTGATGAAAGCCTTGTCGGACATATACGAGAAGCCCTCTGCAATCAACAAGGTCTATTTGATGCAACGTCTGTTTAACTTGAAGATGAGCGAAGGTACATTTGTTGCTAATCATATCAATGAATTCAATATGATAGTTAGTCAATTGAGTTCAGTTGAGATTGGCTCTGAAGGCGAGGTACGTGCTTTGATTCTATTATCCTCATTGCCTGATAGTTGGAATACTACTGTTACTGCTGTTAACAATTCTTTTGGATCAACAAGTTTGACGTTTGATGGGATTCGAGATTTAATTCTGAGTGAGGATATCCGTAGAAGAGAATCTGGCGAATCAGTATTTGCTGCTTTAGTAGGTAAAAGAGGAAGAGCTAGTACTCGTGTTAGCAGAAGTAGTATGAACATGAATAGACGGAGTCAGTCTAAGACTGCAGTGCTATCTGTTGAAACTGTGGCAAGAGGGGATATCTTTGAAGGGATTGCCTTAAGCTGAATAATGGTAAGGGAATTAGATTTGATTCTATAGATAATGTTGCAGCTGTAGCTGAGAGTAATTCGGATAATGCTGCTATTGTCTTGTCTGTTACTAAGGATTCATCGTTTGATGGATGGATTAAGTATTCTGATTGTTCGTTTCATGCTACACAAAACAAGAACTGGTTTATTACTTATCAATGCATGGATAGTAGTAAAGTGCAGTTGGGGAACAACGCTGAATGCGATGTTATAGGTATTGGTGATGTTAGAATCAGAATGCATGACGGTATTGTGACGACATTGACTGGAGTTAGGCATATTCCAGAGTTGAAGAAAAATCTGATTTCCTTGAGTGCTCTAGATTCAGCTGGGTGTCGATATTCTTCAGAATGTGGAACTTTGAAGGTTGTTCGAGGTGCCTTGGTGATAATGAAATGAATCAAGCATAATAGCCTGTATAAGCTTCAAGGTAAGATAGTGACAGAATTCGCTACAGAGACATCAGATGCATTTGTTCGAGAGTCAGAATTATGGCATATGCGTTTGAGGCACTAATGCGAGAGAAGCCTGAAAGTTCAAAGTGACAAAAATTTATTATGTAGTTGTATTGCTGACGAACTAAATGTATGTAGGTGCTGTGATTTAGATCAACGGCAAAAAGTACAGTTTAGTGCGACTGTCGGAGAAACCACGAAAATTGCAGAGTTTCTTCACTTTGATGTTCGCAGGTTGTCGCGGTTTCCTTCGAGGAAGAGTTCCAGATATATGCTAACAGTTGTTGATGACTACTCGATGAAAACCTGGGTGTTTGTGCTTAGGCACAAGGTTGATGCTATTGTCAGGATCAGGCATTTGAAAGCTTTGATCGAAAAGGAGACTGGTAGAAGGATCAAGTAGTTACGGACTGACAAAAGCATGGAGTTTTGCTTGGAGCTGTTAAATGAATTCTGCATGAAAGAAGGCATAGTGAGACACCGCACTAGTACTAATGAACCACATGTTGTAAAATTGATGAGCAAAACATTACTAGAGACGGTCCATAAAATGCTCTCTAGTGCTTGTATGGCTAGAAGGTTTCTAGCAGATGCGCTTAGTATAGCGAGCTACCTGATGAATAGATCCCCATCGACTGCGATTGGAAGTCGGACTCCTGAAGAAGTGTGGTTAGGTAACGTTGCTGAATATTCTGTTTTTAGAATATTTGGTTGCCCATGTTATGTTCGAGTTTGTGATGGTAAGCTCGATGGAAGGGCAAGGAAGTGCATGTTCCTAGGTTATGCACAAGGTGAGCAAGGTTACCGGTTGTAGTGTCCGGAACTAAACTCACCTGTTATCAGCAGAGAAGTTATATTAGACGAGTCTCTAGTACTTCAGGCTATGAGTGATTATGGCAGTATTAATATGGATCTGGACGTTGTTCAGCTTAAGGTGGAGTTGCAAGTAGAAACTCTTGAGGTAGCGGGTACTAGCGTGGTAATCGACGCAGATGGTGCTTATAGCGAGGTGGAGCTTGTAGAGCTAACAGTTGCTGTAACTGCTAATTTTGACAAGGTACACATTCGATCCCCTGACAGATATGAATGCAACAATGGTTTTGTTTTATCTGTGGTTAAGGAGCTTGTATCAGAAAGTCCTTGTGAAGCAGTTAAAAGTATATGTTCAGTTGGTGTTCTGATGAGATCCTCGGTTATAGCGAAGTTCAAACACGGTTTGGAGTTGGATGATGTATGTGGCGGATTAGCCCATTGGGGCTACTGGGAGAGTAGCAGACGATGTTCGGATTTTAGCAAAGCGATTGTGATATGGCTCAAATATCGAGCCAAGGTGGAGATTGTTAAATCATGTCTCGAAATTTTGAGCCTAGCAAACGAAGTCGGAAGTGAAGTTTTCGTGCAGGCGAAGAAATAAATCAGAAAAAGGAAACTACATCTTGGCGTACGGTGGGCGATTTCATGCATGGATTTCCTTTTATTTTCACGCTGGATACTCTTCAGAAAGGTTTCCTAGGTTGGTTTGCGCGTGGGACCCGTTTATGCAATATTCTTGGTCCAAGAAAGGAACAAGTCAAACGTGTGGCCATTCCTTTTTCATCTTGAGCGTGGGTCTTGTTTTTGACTTACATATAAAAGGGAAACGAAGGCAGTAGCCACGAGGTGAGATCCACGAAGCGCCATACATATTGAGTGCTTGAGAGAGTTTTTCTCAGTGAGTTTTGTTTGTGGAATTACATCAGAAATTCAAGTGTCGAAATCGATTAAATCTTGAGGTTAGATTTGTGTTTTAATTTCTTTGCGAGATTGAGAGATTATTTCGCTAAGAATTGTGGGCTAAACACTGTGTGTGTTCTTGAGTGTAATTGGGGCTGGGAAACACCAAGAGTGTGTTTGTGTAACTCGAGTGATCTGTAATCTCCGTGTATCGCTTGTTCTATAGTGGAATTCGTTACTGCTTTCCCCGTGGATGTAGGTCTTTACGACCGAACCACGTACATCTAGTGTCCGATTTACTTTGCTCGTTTTGTCTATTTTATCGATCGATCGCTTGTTTTGCGCAACAAATACAACTATACATGCATTGAAAAATTATATGTGTCAATGACATGATCGATGCGGCATCAATGCATCCTAAATGATTTTTTATACTCGAACTTAATAACTATTAGAAAGTCTAACCCAAAAACTTAAGCTTATAGGTAGAAGGCCATATGAATATAAAGAGCATATAAGACCCGCTAATAGGTGATGTGAGATAATAACTTCAACACTCACTCTCACGTGCAAGCCGGATTACGAGCGGCACGTGAAATTTGACTAACGGATGGTGGACGCACACACATTCGTGGAAAGGATAACACTGGCTGTGATACCAATGTTGGGTGGTCTTAACCTCTCTAATCCCAAAATTTAGCTCAAAGGTTGAGATTTTCTTTCACATTTATAAACGGATCACCAGCCCCTAGGTCGGAGGCAGCGACAACCCGTATCTGATGCCAGTTGTTAGAAAAACCCGTATTTGATACTAGTTGTTAGAAAGTCTAACCCAAAAGCTTAAACTTAAATTAGTATGTTATTATTTTTTTTTTTCAATTTTCCAACTATCTCGATCATCTTCAACTCTCACATCAAGACATCTCCCAATTTCTTTACCAAACCCAGCTTAATTATCAAGTCTTATGTGCATCACGACCGGAAACTTGTTTGGCTTTGTCTTAAACATACATGTATTGCCTTGTTGATTTACTAGGAAGTCAAATTTCCTCTTATTGATGAGGATATAATTCGAAAATTTTTGTTAGGTCCATTGCCAGTACAAGTCACATGAGTCATTATTGGATGGTTGATAAGTGGAACAATTCGATTACAAAGCTAAGTCTAGAAAATGCACGTCACCCATTCAAAGGTGAACGTGTAAAAAATTTTCTGCACCGGCGTTGGATCTAACAATAATCTCCTAACTTAAAAGTACGAATTTTTGTGTCTCATAATGAATTATTAGGCGTTTTAGAGAGAAACTCAACGCAATTTTTTTTTTTACTTCCATTTTTTTGTCGCATGACTCGGGGTGGTTGTCTTTGATAGATTTGAGAATTGAATAATGAAATACACAATTACAATTAGGCACAAGGCCAGTATAAATATACATACAAAGAAGGGTAATAAAATAAATACACAAAAACCTACTCCTACTATATACAATATATCTAACAGTCTTGTCGTTGGCCTATACTAAGACAAAGAAAACTGGGTAATCCAGCCCGCAACAAAGGAGGCCTGTTTGGTAATGCTCATGTTTCACTGATTCATGTTCATTTGCTCCTGGGGAAAAAAAAAGGAACGTAAATCTATTTGGTAACTGTCGCGACCTAACAATCGAGCTTTCCAATCTTAGGTTAAAGGATTACTAGATTAATTAATTAAATTAACTAACCTAGCTCGAACTCTCCCAAGTTCTACCAAATCGTGACTTATGATTCAAATGATTATCTGAAAAAGATTTTAACTTTTGGAGTCGCCACTAATCATTTCTTGGTAGGTTGATTAGAAACCTAAATAAAATAGCGGGAGAAACTATTTTATTTCTGCGAACCAGAGATTTTAAGTTCGAGGACTTGGTTACATTAATATTTCTATTAATGCCCTTTTGGTACCTATTTCATGAAAATAATCTGGATTTGGCAATTTTGATGAAAATTGCAAAGGTGCAATCTTTTGATTTTTTTAAGGTTTTTTTTAGGATTTTCTTTTTATAAAATGCAATGCAATGCAAATTAACTATACGATGCATGAAATATTACAAAACATAGAAGATACATGATAATTACAGCATAATACAAAATAGACAAAGATCATATCATCCAAGCCGCGAGCTTGTCAAGTTTGATTGAAATTGCGGGGGTGACGCCGGAGACAACGGATCGTCAAAGCTCGTCTGGATCGATACTCCTCGTGTGTGTGTGGGAACCTGCAAAATAAGACGACACGGGCGAAAAAAATGCAAATTATGTTAAATTAATAAGCCTTCCCTTTCTTTGCCCTTTTTATGGAAGTTTTGATGTCGGCTCCTTGAATGAGTCGGTTTGATGTCAATAAATCACGATGAGGCCAGCTCAGCTTCTGTGGTCAAAACGAGGGATCTGGTAAAGACCGATGTTTCCCACATTAGTCATCATTCATCCATAACCTGGATTTTGTCTTCTTTGTCCTCGCCTCCATATTTGATCACATATCACTCATGTCTTCTACGTAGAAGAATTGAGAATACCCTGTCGATTGGCTCTGTGGACGAGCGCAACAGTTTACGATTCACTTCGGAGAACGACGGGGATGTACGACTTTGATGCTCATTAACGGTACTTCGTTGCAGGTTCGATGTCACGGACAAAGCTACAAAGAACCAGAGGTTTGTTGGGGTTCACTGGGGACCACGATGAGCAATAGCTGGAGAAACCTTGCGGCAATTTTTTTTTTTTTACCGCGGGATGACTTATTAATTTAACCTGCAACTCGATGAAACTTGCAACAATTTCAAAGCTGAATGGCAATAGCAATTGGGTCAATAGCGAGTTTATGAGAATTAGCTCGCAGTGGAAAATATAAACGCAATTGAGACTTCCTGTTTGATTCATTCGGCTGTCGTCTTCTGCCCATGCTACGTGTGTCTCCTTCAAGGTTAAATTGGTGGGGGGGGGGGGGGGGGGGGGGGGAATCTCGACTGGATTTGCATTCTTCCAGTTCGGTGAAGATCTGGGATTCATCTTGTGACCGTCCCAGCCAAAAGACAAATCTAGAGTCTTTTCGTTGAGTGTATGTTCGGAGAGGACATGACGGTGTTCAGCGAGGGTCTGCTTGACGGTGGCTGTTCGGAGAGGTCACGATGCGATTCGCACAGGAGAAGCTTCACAGACTTGAGATTGCAGCAATACTGATTACGAGAGGGAGGAATCTGCTTTAGAGAAGGACAGCTATGAACTCGTGCACCTGAAAACGTCAAAGAAAACCTGCAAGACAATTGTTATTGCTACTAATAGAATTGATTATCTCCACGTCAGATTCTCTCTCAGTCACACGTCTTTCCCTTCCTTTTGACTGAGAATGCAGTGTCATGCTTTCATTTCTTTCTTGTTTTGTTCATGGTCACCACCAATCACGAGCACGAATCTTTGTTGCTCAAGGAATAATCAACCGGTAGCCCTCACGCTGACTAATTATTTTTTTTTATTTTTTTTTAAGGCACACACTTTCCATCCGAATATCTTCTTCCTGTTGATATGCCTGTAGACCTCGATCAAGTTTTATCGCTCAACATTTAACGGACTGTCAATCCTTAAGAACTGATATAGTTGAGGACTACTTTATTTAGTCTCGTCCATCATCGTTCGAATTCGTCTCGTAGCACAGGCCCAGTGGTCGGTCCGAGTTAACTCATCGCTGGTCCAAATGCCATGCAAATGCCATGTGTGCAAAAAAATTAAATCATGCAAACTATGTGATTTGAATATTTTTGGTAGGGACTAAAACTAATCCCTTATTTTCACGCTAAATAAATTATTAAAAGGATAGTCAAAATTTAGGTATCAACAGTAACTTCGGTTAATTTTTTTATTCTAGATCAAAGGCCGGGGAACAAAAAAAAAGAAGCCAAAAAAAAAAATCTACTTTGTTCCCATGAACAATGCTCGGAAATTGTTCTCGGGCATGTAATCGTTACCAAACAAGCCCTAAAACAACCCAGTTTTTGGTCGTTTCTTCTTGTTATCTCCTTGTACCTAAATCAATTTATTCAGTTTTGCAGGCACCTAATCGAACATTATGACCAATCTAGAAGTTCTTAGGATTGGGCTGCTAAACATTGTTGACAAAATGTGTTTAGGGCGACAACTGCTAAGCAAACAGAAACTCCAGCGTGTTTAGAAGCCTTGAAGTTCCTTCGGTCAATCACTCCCAGTCCGGCCCCTCGTGTGGTGTTGGAGACAAATAGCTTGACTTGGATAAGAGCGGTAACATATAGTGATCTGCCTTCGTGGGAATGGAACCACTTATCAAGGCCTGCAAGAATGAGTTGGCCCATTTGGATAATTTGAGCTTAGGCCATTGCTATGGGGATGCAAACCAAATTGCCAACTGGGTTGCAAAAGCCCATAGACGTAAACTCTCTTCTTAAGAACTGGCTTTCTAATCCGCCTCGTGTTCTATGGGATCTTATATGTTCTGAAGCCCTCATAATTTGTAATGATCAACCTACTTGAGAAAATGAAAGAAAATTTTTACCTTAGGGAACTCGAATAAATCACTGTAGAAGGCTCATGCTTATGCCGTAGTTCAGCGAGTATCGAAAGTAGCCAAACTGCTTGAGTAGCACAATAAGCCGCTGCTATGTATTCTGCTTCTGCATTGGACAAAGCAACCACCTGCTGCTTCTTCGAAGACCAGGAAAAATTTTCATTTCCTAAAGAAAAAGCATAACCGGAAGTACTTTTCCTTTCTCCAATATCGCCTCTCCAATCACTGTTTGTATATCCCACAAGCTGCAAAAAGAGCATAATTGACAATTTCTTCATTAGAGGGGTCATCATCATTAGACAAATCACAATCCCTCAAACGAGCAAGTAAAACTCGTTCTTGTCGTGGACGTGTAGACGTTTCGACAAGATTTTCAACAGGATCCGACGGAGTCTCTGCTGTCGAATTAGGTTGCATCGAACCCATTGCTGGTTCAGATTGACTAGCTAAATCGATTTGAGCCGACTCTTCCTCATCGAGGGCAAAGTGAAACTGCTTGTTCTCTTCCGTGTTCCACGTCCACTCAGCTCCCTCATCGAAGGTGACATCTCGACTGATAACCGCCTTCTTCGTTACAGGATTATATAGCCTATAGCCCTTTGTCTCATTACTATAACCGATAAAGATACACTTCTCACTCTTCTCATCAAGCTTCTTGCGAAGCTCATTTGGCACATGGGCATAAGCAATACACCCAAACACACACGAAGATGCTGAACTGAAGGGATTCGACCACTCCACACTTCCGCCGGAGTCTTGAACTTAAGACCTTTAGTAGGACAGCGATTCAACAAGTAAACAGTACAAGCAATTGCCTCCGCCCATAAATGTTTAGGCAAATGTTTGGAATGGAGCATGGTACGTACCATATCGACAATAGTGCGATTTTTTCTCTCCGCTACTCCGTTCTGTTGAGAAGTATACCGTGCTGTCAATTGACGCTTGATGTTGTACTGCTTGAAGAAACCATCTCCAACCAAATATTCAATGTCACGATCAGTTCGGAGAATCCGAATTTGATGCCCACTTTGTTTTTCTACATAGGCTTTGAACTCCTTGAAAGCATCGATGACATCTGACTTTTGTTTCAAGAAATAAACCTATGTTTTTTGACTAAATTCATCGATGAAGGTAACAAAATACCTGTACCCCCGATTTGACGACTCATCAAGCGGTCCGCAAATGTCGGAGTGCACTAACTCCAACGGCCTTGAAGCTCTTCATGATTTTCCCGAAGGGAAGCTTTCTCTACACTTCTTCCCAATAACACATGGTTCACATATCTCATTCGGAGAAGAAATTTCGAGTAGTCTACGTACCATCTTCTTTTTAGACAACAGCTTCAAGTTGTCAAAATTCACATGCCCGAACCGCTTGTGCCAAAGCCATGTCGAATCTTGCACCGATGCACTAAAACACGACGTAGCATAATTAATATACAAAGGAAAAAGTCGATTTCGAGCCATTTTTACCTTCGCAATCAACCCTCCTTTGCCATCATGAACCGTGCAAAATTCATCCTTAATCGTCACGAGATAGCCTCGCTCGGACAATTGTCCCATACATAGGAGATTTTCTCGAAGACCGGGAACATAATGGACGTCGGAAATACTTTGAACTGACCCATCCTTTGCCTTGATTTTAATTGTCCCCTTTCCCATGATTCCCGAACCTCACCTCCGAACGAAAGGTGTCATCGAATTTCGAGAACAATTCCTTTTCGCCACACATGTGATTGCTACACCCGGTGTCTAAGTACCAAACATTCTTTTGGTTCTTCACCGCAGAATTACATGTGAATAAAAGAGCATTATCTTGTTCACCGTCACCATCGACATGTCTATCGACAGATCTTGCTACCTTAGTATGAAACTTTTGACCACCAATCTTCCTGCTTCGACATTCAGATTTATAATGCTTATATTTTTTACAATCAAAACACTGAATAAGGGACTTATCTTTTCGTTGTCCGTCATATTTCTCATTCCGCTTTGGATCTTTCCTTTGATTAGAAAGATTTTTCTTTTCATCAGGCAACACCAACTGACTTTGTAGAGCTTCCTCCACCGTCTTGGATTTCTCCTTGAGTCGCTACTCATGCATTTGTAGAGACCCCACCAACTCATCGACGGACAAGATAGAGAGATCTCGTGACTCTTCAATGGAAGTCACAATATATTTGAACTGCAAAGTTAGCGTCCGAAGAATCTTCTCAACGATTTGTTGATCAACATTGGTCTTCATTTGGTTGACAAGAGCCAATGTCCGTGAGAAATATTCAGAAATGGACTCCGAATTTTCCATCTGAAGGAGCTCAAATTGTCAACGAAGTGTTTAAAGCCGAACCTTCTGGACCTTCTCAACGCCTCTGTGAATGTTGATGAGAGTGCCCCAAGCTTTTTTTGCCGTCTTCGAATTCGCCACTTTTTCAAAGATTGACGAATTTATCGCTTGAAAAATGTAAAAGAGAGCCTTGCAATATTTATTACAATTCTCTTTTAGCGTTTTCTGCTCCTCCGTTGTCAAATCTGCTGGCGCTTCTGGCTCCACGAGTCCTTCTTCCACAATCTCGGTCAGCTCCTGAAACCCGAATAGTACCTCCATTTGGATCTTCCAATGCTCAAAATTCTTCCCATCGAACGTTGGGAGTTGAGGTTGGACCATCCCGACGCCACTCATAGAAGCCATCTGACTCGAGAATATATTTCACAATACTTAGCCAAACTAGCTAAACTGGCCAAACAGGCTCGCCTAACTAGCTTTGATACCAAATGTTAGATCTCAGAGGCGCAACACTCTGATATCGAAACTTGAAGAAGGAAATCTGGAAATGAAGTTTATTCACTCACACTGCTTGTGTTACAAAATGATTACAAAACACACCTATTTATAAGCTTAAGACATGACTTTATGTCTATTCTAGACATACGAACAGACACGTCTAGATACATAACATTCAAAGCTAATAAATAAACATAGTTTTCTAGATAACAATTTCTAGGACTCTTCCTATTCTCTAGATAATAATTGCAAGACTTGACAACTTCCAAGACTCCAATTTACGATGAGCTTGAATTACGAAGAGTCTCGATGATATTCCCAACAAAACAAAAGACACAAGACACAAATTAAGGGCATAGATATGTTACATGAACAATTAATTCCCACCTGAAAACGCCATTCAATCACACACAAGAACCATATCTTCTCATTTTACCAGCTTCAATGGCCGTATCATCTCATTATCTTCGTGATCCAATATCTGCACAGAGAATTCATTTAACAGCGTCGCAACAAAGAGAAGAGATTGAGTAAAAATTAGTACCCAGGTCGAGTCGAGAACTAATCCTAGGAAGGCCTTATTCACGCCCGGCCACGGTATAGAAGGGTTCGAATTTTCTTTATTCAGTGATCATACTTAAGAAAGAACATGCTCAGCTTGCCCTTAGTGATAACGGCGTTTAGCCTAGGGCTGAGTATAATGGACAAATCGAAAACTGATCATCCCTAGTTTATCGGTCGTTAGGTTCATTATCGAGTTCAATCTACCTCTATCAACAAACAAAAAAAAAAGTTGGGAAATTATGGTAGCTTACGTGGCAATGGTAAACATATCCTGGAGCTGAGGTGGCATCAAATGGGTACGGAGCGTTGTTTTGTTCCACCAAATTGAAGTGCACGACGACCGTCGTTTTGTAGCCGGGCTCGAGCTTGACGATGTTCTTCCACACCCTCTCAAGGGCCGGAATGTCGAGAGTGGGCCCAGTTGCGTGGCCCGTCAGGTCGCATGCCACTGCGTCGTTCTTGCTGGTCATGCAGTTCAGGAATCCTTGCTCGTCTACCAACTGTTGCACTTTAATCGCCTGAAAAGTCGCCAGGTGAATGTGGAGCGGGTGGTTGTCTCCGGTCAAGTTGATTACCTCCCACACCTCAGTGGATCCCGATTTCGGAGTCTCCGTCGCTGGGTCGAGGAAGCTCTTGCCGTTTATGTATAGATGGGTGGACAAGTTGGCCGAGCTCAGGTACTCGTACAAGGTGATGTATCGCGTGAGGGAGGCTCCGGCGATGGTCGCCGCCTGGCTTGGCGCCAGACTCGCTGGGACACGGGAAGTGTCCGGCAGGCTCGGGGCTCCGGGCTTGATGATGAACTTCATGACCTGGCCCTTTAGCTGATCAGGCTCAGTCCCCGTGGGATACGGGTAAGGGGCGTCGTTGGTCAATATGGATTCGGTGGCAGTGGCGGCGGAGAAGTCGACGACCACATCGAAGGTCTCGGAAGGTGATAGGAGAATCCGCCGGGCAGTGACGGGGGAGGCTAAGTATGACGAGTCCGATCCCACCACCGTGAACGATGGGCCGTTGGTCAACGCAAGACTGTAGTACCGCGCGTTAGAGACGTTGATTATGCGGAACCGGTATTTCCTACGTTGGACTTGGAGATAAGGCCACGCCTTGCCGTTGACTATGATGGCCTCTCCGAAGTACTCCGGTTGCCACTGAGGATGGATATTTGGGTTGTTTCCGGTGTAGTTCAAGTACAAGGATCCATCCTTGTAGAAGCTTCGGTCGAAGATCATCAAGTGGCGGTCGAACTCCGGTCCGACGGGTAGGTTCATCTTTGCGTCGAAGGCCGGGTCTCGAAGCACATAAGCACCGATTAGGCCGGCCAAGAGGTTGACCCGAGTTAGACCCGGGGCGTGATCGTGGTACCATAAGTTCCCGGAGTGTTGTATGTTTGGGTATGTGTACGTGGACCGTGACCATGCAGAACCAGTTTCCTTGAAATCGGAGGTGAACCAAGCGAGAGCACTACCATCCGATTCGGGGGGGTGGACGCCGCCGTGGAGATGCACGACCGTGGGGACACCTCCGTGCTTGGGGATTGCGGTGAGAATAGTCGGGTCCCATGGCAGTATGTGCGACTCCGGGAGGCGATTTTCCCATGTGACAAGAGTCGATATGCCTCGGATCGCTTCGACGGTTGGGCCCGGCACCGTGGCGGTTTGAGCCGACGTTCCGTAGGCAAATACAGTTGTTGCAGGTAAATCACGATGAAATTTCTTTTCATAGATAGAAAATGAAAGTTACGTGAACGTCAATAAAGAAAGCACGGGACGATACATTGGAAAAGGCCTTAACACTAGTCTGTTAATTTGGATCGTCAATGAAGCTTATGTAGATGTTAAAAGGAAGAGAAACTTAGTACATACCCATTTGGTCTCGTACATGCCGATAGTGAGATTACCGGGTTCCGGCGAACCGGCGTGGAGGGTGTACCCGAAGAGCTTGGGCATCTGAGGGAGCTCGTCCACGTACATCTGGAGGGAAGCGGCCACTTGATGCAGGATCGCCTCCGTCACCGGCGGTGGCTCTAGGGCCATCGGCGCACCACGAGCGCCCATAATAATGGACGATATTAGTTCCCACACCATCTTTGCCTTCCTTCTTATGAAAACCTTCACGTCTTCGCCTTTTGAAAACATGAACTAAGTTGAGGCATTTGGTAAATGCAAGAAAAATCTCACCCTTTAAACTAACTTGTGAAGCGAGAGTAGCCCAAGATTACCCAATAATTCGAAACTGCAAATATTAGGTATGCGCATAAGAACCTGAAAAACAACCGGACTGCCCCGAAACGGGACCGAATTGGCCTGTCCAAGGCAATTTCCTTAGGGATCTATCCGATTTTCGATTCTAGGGGTGAAACCGTCCATCAGAATCGGATGGATACACGCACCCACACTCGGCTGGGGCTCTCTCGGCCACATACCGCCATCATAAAAGAGAACGTCAGTGCCAGAGAGAAAAGAGAGAGGGGCACAGCCACAGCTTTTAAATGGTGTCTTTCACAAAAAGAAAAAGAAGAGGGGAGAATAGATGACAATCAAAAGAAAAAGTGCAAAAAGGAGTCTTTGTTGTCCATGCTTCAACCTACAACCCTCGACTGCCAACCTTGAGCTGCCGCCAAGCATTCTTCCACCCCCCGCCGCCGCCTGAACCGGCTGAGTCGCACTTCTCATAGAACTCTCTCTCTCTCTCTCTCTCTCAGAGGAAATCATAGACCCACTCGAAAACCAGACCGGACCAGATCCTAGGATGGTCCAGGAATCAACAGATGTTCTCCAGTTTCTATGTTTTTGGAACCGGTCTTGGTGGGCGGTTCTTAGTTCCAGGGTGGAAACACACCTGCCCTGGAACCAATCAACCCTAGTAGGTATACCTAAGTTGCTACCTAGTGGTGTGTAGCACACCAAGGTTCAATGGCGTTTGGAAGTGAAACTACATTACTTCGCTTGACATAAGAAGATTTGATTTTCAGAAGCATTAGCGGATGGGAATGATAGAAGAAGTACCTGGAATTTTGACGAGGACGTCCCAGATGCTAGGCCCAAGTCGTCCTTCTTTCTCGGCCATGCCTTCGAGTTCATAAGCCGAGGTTGCTGTCCCCCAAACGAAGCCCCTCGGGAAGGCTGATCGGCTCAGCCCGCCGGTGTCTAGTCGCATCGTCTCGGGGACCACCGCCACTTCGGCCATTGCCGACCTTGCCACGAGGCCCGACAGCGAACACACCAACAACATCAATGGGGTTTGGAGTCTCATCTTCACACTTCAACACTCGAGATCGAGATGGAGAGAGAGTGTTTAGTTTTGCCTAGTGAAGGAGAGTGAGCGTTCATTTATAGAGGAAGGGTGGCAAATTTCCTTTTTCTCCATTAATTTTTTTTCTTCCTTTTTTTCTTCTTTCATTTTTAGTTAAGCAAGACGAAAGTGAACGCAACAGCAACAAAATCCCCACTTGTCAATATCAACAACCCATAAAAGATGAACAAGTAAACTAAAACAAGCTATAAAAATTACAAAATTGTTGAAACTAATGCGGAAAACAAACACAGAACACAAGGATTTATGTGGTTCGATCAAGGTGATCTACGTCCATGGGCGAGGCAAATCGAGATTCCACTATAATGGGTACAAATTACAAAAGTCGTTCTCAGCGACTGAACAAAAGCACACGGCTCACAAAACTCTCAGCAGACGAAAAACTTCCGTATGCACAAATAAACCCTAGCCGCGGCATAAAATAAAGTCCAAAAATATTTTCCCTAGGGCGTTGCCCCCGAATCCCCATAGAGATCTGTTCGCACTCTTATGGAGATTTTTTCGCTTGATTTGAGTTGGTTTGGGCCGCATAAAAAATATGTCGAGTCGGATAATGAACCGGACCGAAAACATAAAATTTAAGACATATTTAACAAAAATGCATACAAAATCCATCATTCCCCGGTTTCCGTTCCTATTCTTTTCAGTTTCCGGTTCCCGATTCGGCTCATCATCAAGAACTGGGAACCGATCTGCGTAGTGCTAGTCTCACCTTTTTTTTTTTTTTTTTTTTTTGAAATCGAAGAATCAGACCGGTAATCGCGGGAACATAGAACTGGACCGGTTTCTATATGGTCGATTCGGTCCGTAAGTGAACAATTAGGATGAAGGCCATCGGCAATGGCGAGGACAGCAGTATATTGTCGGTCTTCAGTCAATGATGGACTGCTCTTTTATGGGCCCAAAAGCTTCAATGTTGACGATGAAAGGCCCAATGGCTCAACTGAGGGCAGGCATGCCCTAAAAATATTTGGCCCCCCTCCAAGCAGCGTGATTGCAGAAAAACATCAATATCTTCCTCAGCTGCTTAGTCATGCCTCGAGTCCCACGTGAAATTCATTTCCAAAAGCAAGAATGGACCTCGCAAGAAGAGCACGAGATTCCATGAAATTGACCATTTTCGATCTCTGTCCATTGCATTCCAACATGTGTGTGGACTCTCGGTGTACTTGGGGGGAAAAGTTGGTGTAAATGGGGAAAAGTAAAATAATAATAATGATATCTTAAATCTATTGAATTATTGTTAAATCAGTCTTAAACCTTTTAAGTGGACCAATATGCTCTTAAATCTTTTGCGTTTGTGTCAATTAAGTCTATCTGATCAAATTTTAGTAAGAAATCGATGATGTTGCCGTAGTTGCCTACGTGGCGCGATCAATACTCATATGGACATCTTTTATAATTTCATTAAAACAAATTGAATTTTTAAACTTTCTTTGTTTCATTTTGGCAGGAAGGGTAAGCCGCGACCTTCATCACATCTAGACGAGGAACTTTCGCAGCCTCGTTCACCGCCGGCAAGGGTATTCGCTCCGTCTCCCACTGCAAGTGGGCTTGCGATGCCCTTGGGCGAGGGCCTTCGTGGCCCAGTCAGCAGCGAGCAATGCGGCCTTTGCTAGGGTGGGTAAGTGCTTGCTGGCCCTTGCCACTGCGGCCTTGCCCAGAGCCTTTAGGGACTCGTCGACCACGAGCAAGGCCCTCACCTAGGAACATTTTAGGAGGGAGGGTTGCAACCCGCGCTAGGGATAGCAAGGGCTTGCTAGCTCTCACCTAGTGACCTTCGCAGGCTAAAATTAAAAAGAGAAAAATTTAAAATTGTTATTTAAAAAAAGTTATAGAAAAACGTAAACTAGTCGCACCATGAAGGACCATTGGCATATACATCAACACTATTCGGGTAAAATTGACTGGAATTAACTCAATTAGTATTAATGCAAAATGTTTAGAATTAAATTGGTTCAATTGAAATGTTTAAGATTGAATCGGCACAAGTACAAAAGGTTTAATACTTTTCCCTGTAGACATGTATTGGTTGGCTCGTTTCTTAATAATTCAAATTTTTAGGAAAAAACAATCCTTATAATGTTAATTTTTTTCCACTGGTTGTTCCTTTGATATAATTCTTTTCGTATCATGTTTTGCGCTTGGAGTAAGGAACAATTTACATGCGATGGAGAGTGTTAAGTAATTCATCATAAGTACATTATTGAACGTGTTGACACCTAAATTTTGGCGATTCATTCGGTTAACGATTACAAAAGAAATTCAAGAATCGACCCGTCCTAAAAGAAAATGTTAAAACTAAATTAGACATTACGGATTCTATTACATTTTATTTGGGTATTTAGGACTATATTGTTTGCATCAAGCATGTTATAGGAAATGAGGTTCGACCGCAGCTCGTGTGGGAGACAACTTTGTTGGAGTTTTGAGAAATTTGGCTAGGGATTATATTTTACTAAAAATAAGAGAGCAACAAAATGATCAGTGAAGTTTTTTTTTTTTAAGAAAGATTCCATTCATATCATAATAATAATTCGAAAGTTACATCTTTTCAACTCTAACAAATTTCAAGCAACTTCTGGACAGAAGAGAAATCCGAAAGCAAATAACAAAGGACAATCTACAATTAGAAGCACACTATCGCCCCTCAAGAGCAAGTTTGTCACAGTAAAACTTCGGCGGCCGATCACAAGATTCAGTGATAAGCAGACGCTGAGATCTCCCACTTCATTTGCAACGGCTTGCGGTGCGTATCTAGGCTCGACGTCTCTACCACTATCCCGTGCAGAGATACCAACATCAATACGTTGAAAGAACAAAGATCTAATACCTATAGAGAGCTCCCAAATCTATATCTAGATCTAGTCTGAGAGAGCAAAATCCCCAAAACTTGGCTTAAATTTAAATCTGGGTAGAAGTTTAAAAGGAGGGGAAAAGATGAACTCATTACACGTGAACACCTTTGAATGTATTCGGATCATCATCACGCCTCCCATCTCTTTTTGAATTCATCATTTTCACGTCCACAATTCGACGACACACTCATGGATAATCATTAACAGTTATAAAATTACTTATCGACAAGGATGGTGAGCTTGAACTCAAGGATAAGGACATTTAGCCATTATTTTCGTAATAATGGCCCACAAACTCGGCCAATGTCAGTCTTTTTTTTTTTATATAGCTCTTATCCTATCCTATTCTATTTTACGGGCCACACTATGTGCGTTATGTGTTTGTGCTCAGATTGCGAAACTCTACTTTCTCGCTCACGTGTCTCCAGCCCCGACCCCCTGTGAAACTGGGGACTTGAACTCCCCACCTCTCCCTTCCCAAGTGGGAAGGGTGGAGACTGGGGCAATGCCCGGTGGGTTCAGCCCTCGTCTTCGAAAAAGCACAGACCATTTTACAACAGATTCATATAGTGTTATAACGGACTCTTATTGCGGGTTTGATGTGGACCTACTATTTAATTACTTGTTTACAATTTTACCGCATCAGTTACATTGCAGTGGCACAGCCTAACAAATCAATCAGGCTCTGGTGGCACAGCTGTTACTGTTAGTTCACGTGAAGCTTCACACCTATGCAAATGCATCGTGGGCCCAAAAACTCAGGCCCAAAAATCACGGAGGAAATACAAAATTAGACAATTTTGAGGTGGGCCTACTGTCTAAGAAGAGTTGTCGTGACCCATCAATACGAGGAGGAATAGTCCTGTTCATGTACGTGTCGAACGATTCTAGATTAGCATGGTCCGAAAAGATAATGCATAGAAAATCATTTTTGCGCTTCATCTGTTCGGAGGCAAATGTTTTTGTAGAAATGGTCTTTTTTTTTTTTTTCCTTTTCAGTGATGACGGATGAGAAAGCTCATCTAAATGAGCAAAACGCCAATTAGGCTCACATAACACCCTGCAAGCTCCATGAACCGGTTAAAATTAGGTCTTTGGCTAGTGAAAGTAAAGCTAACCTAGAACAGTTTGCGCGCAAACGATGTAGTTGGAACGAACTAACTATGCCAGCGCGGGGTGATTTGAATTTTTTATGCAATTCTATGAACTGTGACCTTGGCAATTGCATTACACTCTCAAGCACATCGCTCGATCTTTTTCTTTTTCTTTTTTTGTGGGGGTATGGATATCACTTGATCTAGTTTTTTTTTTGGGTAAAGTAAGTAAGTATATAACTTTTCAAAGCGCCAACGTACAAGAGAAAGCTGAACACAAAAACCTTGCACCAATTAGGACACGACTACATGTCCCCAAAGGTGCAAAAGTGATACGGCAAAGCAGTGAAGAACAACAGTAAAGAGAACAAGGAAAAGGCCAAACAAGCGGTCAAATACCCTACAAAATGCACAGCCTAAACAGCAGCAAAGAGAAACGACGGGCCAAACAAGCGGCCAAAAGAAAGAAAGAAAGAAAGAAAGAGATCACAAGGGGCCGATGTGGTCTTCAAAGATCGAGGAAAAGAGATCTCAATTCCTTTGCAAACGCTTGTTCCAAGGATTATCTTCAATGTGACCAAGCGCAAGAGCTTTGTCTTTGACCACTTTAATGAGATGCTTTACAATTCCCGGCACAAAAAGAAGGTTAACTTTAAAGAGGATATGGTTTCTCTCGGTCCAAATAATATGGCATAGGACACCGAAAGAGAACCTAGCCAAAAGATGAGGAAAGGATTGGCCACCAAGATGTTGCATAAAACTAAGAAAATTTGTGACCACTTGAATTTTAGCCAGATTAGGTTTACGAGCGGAATAAGTTAATTTGAGACTTTAACGGATGGCGCAAAGAATTACTGAGAGAAAGACGAGGGCACCTTATATTTAGTTTTGATCCCATAGAAATAACTTATGTGGAAAGTTGGAGCAACCAGTGCAATTTATACCCAGTGGGCCGAAGACAAGTGGAATTCTGCGACAAGTGGCGCATGGAGGGACAAGTGGCAACTCTCTTGCACGCACAAATGCCAAGTGGCAAGCATGCAAGAAGCCTCCTATCCACTATGTAAGGCATGGATTCTCTCTCCTCCCTCATTTTTGTCACCCCACCGATCGGGCCCCCTTCTCTCTCTCTCTCTCTCGTGTGTAAGGAAGGAGCATCGAGTGTTTGAAGCTCGCGGCGGCGCTTCTCACATTTGTCTTCGTGCGTAGGATTTCAGGCGAGTGAAATCTCTAATTCATCAATCATCAATTGTTGATTGTCGATTCTGTTTGCATGTCTTAGATCTTAGTACGATAGGTCTTCCTTGAGGCTTGGGTGAGCTAATTTGGTAGACAGATCGTCAATTTAGGCGTCGGGCTGAGTTGGTCGAGAGAGTTAGGGCTCCGTCTTGGCGGCGATGGACTTTGTTTAACTTGCATGTTAATACTATTGGCGCAATTAATGTTTTTGAGTGTCGGGGTTAGAGGAATCGATGGATGGATCGTCGAAATTGAGCGGGGGTTAGCAGAGAGAGGATAGGTTCGGTTTTGATGTGTGATGCGCCGAAGCGTCATAAATGTTGTGCTATCGGCGCTATTGATGCTTGTGAATGTAGAATTGGTGAAATTTGAGGTCAATTGGGCGAGATTGGCTGCGGGTTATGCGTGCGCTCGCAAGATAGGTTCGGCAATGGCTTAACACAAGAGCGTAGACAGCTACGATGACTTGAATGTGATCTCTATTGTGTGAATCGCCCTCTATTGGTTCTGGATTGACTGATGTGGTGCTTAAAATTTAGAGTTAATACCACAAAAAATTCAAACTGGTACACATATGATAATTTTATCCAAAATTATTTTTTTGACAATGAAAAATCCCAAATTGGTACATTTCTGACAAATTTACCCAAATTGGTACAGCCGTGACAAATTTACCTTCCGTTAGTTTTTGTTAAATTTTACCGTCAAATTGCTAAGTTGGATGACATGTGGTTATTGTCGGGTGCACATGTTACCTTATGTTTGTTATAGGTATATCAATTTGAAATTTTTCGTTGTATTAACTCAATTTAACGGAAATTAACAAAGGGTATGATGTGACGAACGCGGAAAACAAACACAGAATAACAAGGATTTACGTGGTTCGATCAAGGTGATCTACGTCCACGGGCGAGGCAAAACGAGATTCCACTATAATCAAGGAGAGTACAGATTACAAAAGTCGTTCTCAGCGACTGAACAAAGTTCACGGCTCAAAAAATCTCTCGGATGACAAAAAACTGCGTATACCAAATAAACCATAGCCGCAGTAGTAAATAGGGCCCAAAATTTTTTTCTCCGGGGCGTTGCCCCCGAACCCCTCATTGCGATCTATCGCACTGCTATGGAGATTTGTTCGTTTGCTCCAAGTTGGGCCTATCGGCCCAACTCTCCGCATCATGAACCAAATCTCAATTTTCTCTCCAATTTTGGGTCGCACAAAAAATATGTCGGGTCGGGTGATAAACCGGGCCGAGTACATAAAATTCAAGACATATTTAATAGGGTAAATTTGTCACATGTGTACCAGTTTGAGATTTTTTATGATAAAAAAATAGTTTGGGATAAATTTATCATAGTTATACTAGTTTAGGGTTTTTGGTGGTTAAAAAAATAGTTTGGGGTAAATTTGTCACAGATGTACTAGTTTTGGGTTTTTCACGGTATTAACCCTAAAATTTAAGAATAACGAACGTTGATCATTAGTTGTGCTTTGCGAATAACGACGAGATAGCGAGGATAAATGGTCGGATCAGATTGTACATGGAGTTGCCCAACGTGTGTGTGGCATGTTTTCTAGCGATCGACGTTTTTTATAGTTGACGTGCTAGAGATTTATTCTTGCTGAATTTCGGCTCATTGTTACTCGTTGTCCTCTTTTCAAATACTTAGACAAGGCTATGCATAAGCGTGGTGGCGGCGGCGGTGGCGGCAGGCTGGCTGGCAATGAAAGGGATTATAGCTCGGGAGGAGTACTTTTGTTTAAATTCAATTGTCTTTTGAGATGGATGGATGTCACAAATGCCGAATTTATATAAATTCAGTATTTGTGACACGAGGTGTACTGGCTATGTGTGCATGAGTGTATCTAAAGCATGGACCATCTTATGAATGCACTTGTATGCTGGCTTGTTTCGTTATAGTTAGTCTTCCGCATGCGCCAATAATATATATATATGTGTATGTGTGTGTGTGATTAAAGAAGAGCATGTACTTGATACGGTAACGGGCTAGGGATGCTACAAAATTCCTTATCCCCAATTTTTGTCGATGAGAGAGCTTTAAGATACTTGTCGAGCAGTAACTAAAGCAAAGTCGGGAAATGGAACAAGTAGCCTTAGCATGTTCAATTCACTTGTGATGTATGAATGTGACTGCGATATGTTATGACCCTATACTATGTTTGAATTGGGTTACATGCAAAGTAAAGAGACTGGATTGGGTAATC
This sequence comes from Rhodomyrtus psidioides, assembly GCA_021437785.1. Taxonomy (NCBI): domain Eukaryota; kingdom Viridiplantae; phylum Streptophyta; class Magnoliopsida; order Myrtales; family Myrtaceae; genus Rhodomyrtus; species Rhodomyrtus psidioides. Next base: position 12,642,719 of record JAILYB010000004.1, on the reverse strand, counting down.
TCTGTAGTGAAGAGAAGAGGAGAAATGTCAAGTATTTGCAGCGTACTTGTATCAATTTTTGTCTATTTAGGGGTGTCAAAAAACCAAATCGAACCTAAATTTTTAGGCATTTTTTGTTTGGTTCCCCTCCGGTTCGGGTAATAGTCTTAACATTCGGATATTACTAGTGGTTCAGTTAGAGTCACGCCACAAGCCTGAAACCGAACCAAAATACTTAAGAACCCATCCTCTACCGAACCAAAATACTTAAGAACCCATTCTCTCGACTCGAAAATTGCGTAAGGGAGAAACCCAACGTTCGTCTTCTTCTTCAAAACTCTAAGCTACCCTCGATCGTCTTCTTCTTCAAAACTCTAAGCTACCCATGACCACTGACTGCTCAGTTTGAAGTCCGAAGAAGCGATCGCTCACTGATTTGCGACGAAAATCACTACAAGTCGCTCAAAGATCTTGAGTCCTCTCGAAACGCTAGATAAAACTGATCATTGTCTGCAATGTCTAGTGACTATCATGTATCCCTATATGATTGATTGCTAGTGAGACTTCTTTTTGGTTGCATAGTGCTTGAGTTAAAGACAAATGCATCTTTTGTGATCCAAAGGAAAAAAAAAATGAGGAAAATTATTTTTTAAAAAAGTCATAAATTTATTACAATTGTGTCAATTCGGTTTCAATTTTTTTTTTGCCTATTCAGTGCTAAACTTTTTGCAATTGCGTTAATTCAGTTAATCCGACGAATTTTGACCGGTCAACAATGACGTGGATGCTGGCCGGTCGACGACCTAATACTTTAATTATTTTTTTGATTTTTTTTATTGTTCTTTTATTTTTCTTTCCCTTCCCCTTCCTGTTCTACCTCCATCCAGTTGCCTGACCTCTGCAGCCGGCCAAAAGACGACCAAAGAAGCTCGATCTCGCCGTTGCCAGGCAAGAACGGCCAGGCTCGACCTCACAGTTATTGGGCGAGGATGACTGAGCCTTGCCAGATTTGGGCTGGCAAGGCTCGGCCTTTCGCAGCCACGACGTGAGCCTTGTCGATCGCCGGATCTCAGTGACTGGCTAGAGGTAGAACAAGGAAGGGGAAAGAAAAGAAAAAGACAGGAGAAAAAGGGAAAAAAATTCATAAAAATTATTAGAATATTAGATAGCAAGTCGGCCAAAATTTGCCGGATGCACTGAATCGGCATAAATAATTGCAAAAGTTTTAGAATTGAATAAAAAAAATTAGGTTAACTCCAAAAAAAAAAGTTTGTGACTAAATTGACATAATTGCAATAGGTTTAAGACTTTTATGGTAATTTTTCCAAAAAATATCTATGCATTAGCTTCTACTATATGTTTATTAATTTATTTGGTTTTTCTATTGAAGGTTCAAACAAAATGGTTTCCGCTGAAGAGTTCCCTCCTCTCCAGTGGAGATAACCATCCCCAAACCCTAACCCAGGCTCCGCCTCAGCTCCTGCTCTCTACCTCCCTACCCTTTACTTGAATCCTTACCTACCCTTAACCCATTCACAGTTTTCCTTCCCCTAATGAAACCCTAACCCCATAACACCCAATGGCTAGTTCTAGCCGAAAAGGACAAGGTTAATCCTCTCTGTTCTTAGAACCCCCTTCAATCCTTTTATCTTTTCTAGCCCATCGGCGGTTGTGGGTAGGGTCTATTGAGAACAGAAGCGAAGTCTCATTGTCGTCTCCAGTTGTGCCATTTGATAGGTAAGATTGCCCATTCTTGGACCCTTTTCTCTCCCCCAGAAGCTACTGAGGTAGTGTGTTTTTCCTGCAAGTTGGGGAAATCAATGTTATTTTACTGCAGTGGCTCCTAACTCTGGGAAATGGAAAGTGAGCCCGAAAATGAGATTCGAGTAATGGCGTTGTGTAAAAGGCTAGGGGAAATGTAGTCTGCGAAGGATGAGGTTGTCATCAAAGAAGAAATCCCAGAGGAGAATGTGAACTGATTCTGTATGGTAGATTGTATGCGAAAACTAGCGTTAACTACCAAGCCTTTACTACTACTATGAAAAAGGCTTGGAAAGTGGAGGTGGAATGTGTTTCACTGGACAATGGTCTGTTTTCTTTTAAATTTGAGAATGTAACAGACAAGAGAAAAATACTGGATGAAGGACCCTGGTGTTTCGCAAGAGATCTCATAGTTCTTAAACCTTGTGAACCAGACACACCCGAACATTGTTACGTGTTTGTTGACACCTGATTTTCTTTTTACCATTTATTATTGTGATTTTTATTCTTTAAAATTAATTAAAAATATCAAAAAAGGTCATAAAATCACAAAATCAACTTTGGAAGCCTTGGTTTAACCTTAGGAACCAATTTTGAACAAAAAATATTTTTCGGTATTTTTAATATTTTTCGAGTTTATTTAATTATAAAAATACCCAAAAAATCAGAAAAATACCATTCGTGGTCAGAAAAATACCCAAAAATATTCGATAATTTTGTTTTAATTTCCTCTTCAAGTGTGTCACTTTAAATCTCAAAAATTCGGCTCGGGTCAATATGTTCCTTCACAAACATAAACCCGAACCGAGCCTAAAAAAAATCATTTTCGAGTCTTTTAGTTTTCAATTCTCACTTTTTATAAGCTATGACATTGGATTCTAAAGTCTTAAAGTGCAATTAGGTCAATTTGCCCTCCAATTTAATCAATTTTTACCAAAAGGGCTTAATTGCACATTTTTCTTTCAATTAGTCCCCGGTTTCACGGATGTATACGTATGCTCTACGTATTTATACGTCATACGTATTTATACGTTATGCATATTTGTACTGTTTGGTAACCTCTTTAACTCTTGTAATAATAATAATGGTTATTATTTTTAACACCTTTGTTAGTGCCTTTTTTTTAGCATTTTTGTATTGTGAGTGCTATTGCTAGTGCTATTTTTAAATAGCATTTTTTGTATTATAAATTGTGAGTGCTATTGTTAGTGCTATTTTTAAATGACATTTATTTATCATAAATTGTGAGTGCTATTGTTAGTGCTATTTTTAAATGGCATTTATTTATCATAAATTGTGAGTGCTATTATTAGATAGAATTTATAATTGTTAGTGCTATTTTTAAATAGCATTTTTGTATTATAAATTGTGAGTGCTATTGTTAGTGCTATTTTTAAATAGCATTTTTGTATTATAAATTGTGAGTGCTATTGTTAGTGCTATTTTTAAATGTCATTTATTTGTGAGTGCTATTTTTAGATAGAATTTATAATTGTTAGTGCTATTTTTAAATACAATTTATTGGAAGGTATTTTTGGCTATAAAAGGATGGCAAGAGTTTTGAGGTTGAAGGGGAGAGACATTTTGTAGAGTGTGCAAATTTTTGAAAGCTTAGAGAGAAGAACACAAACACTCTCTATATTCTCATAATCTTGAGTGAGCAAAATATACTAAGTTCGGAATATTGATTCCGCATATTGCTAGCACAATTGTTGTGGAGTTATTAGTCGTCTCCCCGTTCGTCAATTGGTGGTGCGTCCGAACTAGATGCCTAACACTTGTGGAGGCTGAGATCGAAGAACATCGAACCGACACCTCCGTTCAAGCACGCTACGAGAGGTAATCTATTTACTCTCTTTGAGACTTTGTGATTTTTTTCGATTGAAATGCACGAAGTACGCCTCTGGAGATACATGTATGGGTTGTTATTTATTTCCGCTACGTGTTACGTGGATCCCAACAGTGGTATCAGAGCCAATCCTTAGGTGTTTTCGTGCATTTAATTGATTTTTTGCAATTTTTGCAATACTATGGCCAATATGTATTAACGAATTGTTCGTCTTACATGGCTAATGGAGATTGATTATTTTATATGATAAATTAATCAACGTAGCAAAAATTGAGACTAAATCAATTTTGAATCGAAAATTTATGGCTATCTTATTTTACGTAAAAATTCTGAATATGATTCAACGTAGAATTTTTATTGTGCCTTCCTAAGTTTTAAATTGTGAATTTATTACTTACGTGAAAGGGTGGTGATCATGGAAAAATCCACAATCAATGTGATTGATGTATATATGAATGTATGATGATTATTTATATATTTGGGGTTGTAATTATTAAATGGAGGCTGCGTACTCCTTTTATTTTTCGTGTAATCTTTATTTTTAGCATAGTCAATTGTTGATGTAAATGCTACGAGGATTACGTGGGGGAGCCTTTTAAGTCGGCGAGCTCTTTGGAGCCCAATTCTTGAAGAGTTCAAGAAACCAAGAAGAAGCGAAGAGCGGCTCTCCGTTATTAAAATATTAAAATGATTAAATGTGGTCTCATTGGCTCGAGACCTATTAAATCATAATTCCATGATCACCACGTAGGATAGATGTTTATGTGATTGACATCTATTTATTTATTATGATTACGTGAGCATGTTAAACTGGTTAATGTGCAAAGTCAGACTTACCTCACCCAAAATTGCGCCTGCATGAAATCCTAGTTAGGAAAATCACTAGCGTTAGGTACCGAAAGGGCGTTGGTAACGACACCAGCGTAACCAAGTCCCCGAACCCAAAAAACTCTGGTTCCGTAGAACTGATCGATCTCTCCCAATCGATCAGTAAGGTTTCCGGTCTACCCTCCAAGAAAGACCGGTGGCGACTCCAAATGCATGCACAAGTTGCACATGCCACCACGACCACACTAAGGTCGAAAGCGATCGACTTTTATCGTCGAATCCTTCTGAAAAATACTCCCGCCGCGATTTGGTATGGGCCTGGGAGGGCTCGCGCCGATCCAAGACCCGTGATCGGTAATCCATTAGCCGCGTCCGCTTTCGGACGGGTCGCGACAGTGTTCACCTATAATGCATTTTGGGTCCATTTGATTGGGATACCTAGAGCTAGGTTAACTGAGGAAGTGGTGTATAATATGGCTGGGAAAATTGGGGAAGTGTTAGATGTCAAAATAGAGCCTAGAGGAAGCAACTTGAGAATGATTGTCAAAGCTAAGGTGCTGATGGAGTTGTCAAATCCTCTAAAGTCAGGAACCATACTTACAGTGGGTAATAAAAAACTCTAGATGGATTGATTTTCGGTACGAGAGACTCCCCAAATTCTGTTATGCTTGCGGTCTTATTGGGCACTATACTACAGATTGCGAAACACACCCTTATGAGTCGAGCAAGTGGAGGTTGGTTACGGGCGGAAGTTAAACCCATAGTCCTTTTTGGGAGTTGTTTTACAATGAAGAAGTGCTGGAGATCGAGGAGGAAGATATGATTCCTGAAACCCCTTTGTATACAACTCAAAAAACTCATGCTACTTCTGGCTCAAGGGAGGCAAATGTGCCAGGACAAAACGAGGACAACATTACTGGAGTGATTCACAAAGCTAGGAAAATGGGCCCTAAATGTGTCCAAATTCAAATGGAGGATCGACAGGAGGCAGAAGATGTAAGGAAAAGAGGTTCCTCCCCTAAACTCCAAGAAAAAGAAAAAGCTGTTACGAGAGTTCAACCACAGAAGAAGATTAAAAGATCTAACATCCCAAAGCAGATATGTAGTTCAGAAATGTCTATTCATGAAGACATGCTGCTTGAGACTCCTATTTTTTTGGCGGAAGGGAGAAATGAATGAGCTTTGGTGGCCAGCCCTAATAAGCCACCGGTGATTATATGAAGCTTATGAGCTGGAACCGTTAGGGTTTGGGTAATCCCCTGACAATCCAGCATCTTCGAACCCTAGTTATGGAAACAAAGAATAAAGAAACTGCTGTTAATCGAGTGAAGAGATCACTTAAATTTCAGAATCTGGTAGTGGTTAATCCTGAAGGAATAACATGGGGGTCTGGCAATCTTGTGGGATGAGGAAGTGGAGATCGAGCTGGAAGGAAGTTCCAAAGAATTTATTGACCTTAAATACTAATTTAAAGAAGGAGGTACCGGGATGAGTGTGACTTTTCTTCATGCTCCTACAGAATTCCGGCAAAGAATGAGACTATGGCAGGAAATTCGGGAGATCCAAAGGAGAAATTATCTTCCTTGGGTATGCATCGGGGACTTTAATGAGGTCTTGTACTATTGGGAGAAACAAGGGAATCGTAGACCAAACCATTTGAGACTTGCAGCTTTTAATGAGTTTGTTAACAGTGCTTCTTTGATGGACGTGGAGAGAGCAAGGGCTGTACTTTCACTTGGTCCAACAATCGAGAAGGGGAAGCTCTCATTAAGGAAAGGCTTGACAGGGCATTATGTAATTTAGAGTGGAGGGTCACCTTTCCGAACGCTGAAGCTTTCGCTCTTCCAGCTATAGGCTCGGATCATAGTCCCATTCTCCTCATATTCGATCCTATCACCAAGAAGAAGAAGAAAGATTTTAAATTTGAATCTTTTTGGGTAGAGGATGATGAATGTGAAGTTGTTGTTCGAGAGGCTTAGGGCAGTAAACACAATAGAGTGGGGGAGTTCTCAAAGAATATTTGTGATGTCACTCGTGCTTTACAAAAGTGGAGCAGAAAAAGATATCCTAATGCTCATTCCCATATAGAAGCATTAAAAAGTAAGCTCACAGATCTGACAAATAATCCCAGGAACAACCGAGATGCCTCAGTGTACATCACTAAACTGATTGCAAATTTGTGGAGGCAGGAAGAAACATATTGGATGATGAGATCAAGGATAAGCTGGCTCATGGAAGGGGATAGGAATGCTAAATATTTTCATGTCTCAACCATTCAGAGGCGTCAGAGGAACAAAATTTCAGCTTTGAAAATAGATGAACACGAGTAGTGTAGAGAGCTGCCCAGACTGAAAAGCATATTTTAGACAACTATGAAAGTCTTTATAGTACAGTGGGAGCTAGGAATTTTCAGCCTGTTCTAGACCAGTGCCCTCGGCTAGTTTCAGCAAACACAAATGAAACACTTACAGCCCCGGTCTTGAGGAAGTTAAAACAGTGACCTTTCAACTTGAAGCCGTTAAAGCCTTGGGCCCTGATGGCCTTAATGGCCTCTTCTTCCATATTTTTTGGGGAGAAATTCAAGCTGATGTTTTTTGTTTGGTCTGGGATTTCTTCGAAACAGGCTCTTTTGACACAGCTTTGAATCGGACTCAGATAGTACTTATCCCTAAAGTCCCAAACCTGGAGAGTATTTCTCAATTTAGGCCAATCAGTTTATGTAATTTTGGCTACATAATCGTCTCTAAAGTCATGGCGAATAGGCTTAAACCTTGGCTCATCAGTCTTGTGGCAGTTGAACAAAGCGCCTTTGTTAGTGGGAGACAAATACAAGACAATATCCTAATTATACAAGAAGTGCTACACCATTTGAGAACCAGGGATACAAAAAGAAAATTTCAAGCAATTTTGAAGCTGGATATGCAAAAAGCTTATGATAGAGTGGAGTGGGATTTTCTCCGTGCTTGTATGTTAAGAATGAGATTATGTGGAAAATGGGTTAGCCTTATATATTAGTGCATCTCAACAATTTCATATAGCATCAAGATCAATGAGGAACCTACTTCTTTTTTTCCAGCCTTTTAGAGGAATTAGACAAGGAGACCCTCTTTCTCCGTATTTATTCATTATTTTGGCTAACACGTTGTCTTTTCTTCTACACAAAGGGCTTGTTGTTGGTTCATTGAAGGGTATCAAGTTAAGCAGAAGGTGTCCTACGCATCTCATTTACTATTTACGGATGATGCGATATTTTTCTTGGATGAGACTATTAGAGAATGCCAAAACCTCACCAGTATACTCAGCCAATATTGCCTAGGCTCGGGACAAGCCATCAACCTCAATAAATCAAGTGTATTTTTCAGCAAGGGCTGCCCAGATCAACTCAAGAGGAATATGGCCTCGGAATTGAGAGTTCCAATTCTGGATAAAACGGGGAAATACCTGGGAATACTTCTGATTGGGGCCAAACAAAAAAAGACATGTTCGCATGGATACTTGCAAGGGTTAATATGAAACTAGAAAGTTGGAAATAGAAGTTATTGTCGAAGGTTGGAAAGGAGATACTGATCAAGACGGTTGTCCAAGCTCTTCCTCAATATGCAATGTCCATCTTCAAGATTCCTATCTCGATTTGCAAGTCCATCGAGCGGCAAATTGCCAAATTTTGGTGGAAACAAAATTCATCTAAGAATGGTATCCATTGGCGAAAGTGGGAAACTCTAAAGAAAAACAAAATGGAAGAAGGTCTCGGTTTCAGAGATCTTATAGCTTTTAATAAAGCTATGCTCGGTAAGAAAGCATGGAGGCTCGCACAAGATCCTAACTCTTTATGGAGCCAGGTCTTCAAAGGGATTTACTACCCTAACGGGGACTTCTGGAATGCTAAGAAAGGGTCCCGACCCTCTTGGGGATGGCAAAGCATAATTTTGGGTAGAGAATCAATTGAACATAAGGTAAGATGGGCGATGAGCGACGGGAAACGAATCAGAATAAGAGAGCAGAAATGGCTACCCTCTGGGTGTTGACACCTAAATTTTGAATTTTAGAAGTTCACTCATATATTTCATAAAATGAGAATTTAACTATAATTCTCACAAAAATAAATTTTCATGCATTGCATTTTTATTGTCGTACATTTGCATTCAGCCAAAGGTGAGTCAATTGAGCACAATTTGACAGACGACTGGACCCATCTTCAATGCTCGACCAAGGAGGGAGTGCCGAATTTATTTGGGTTTGGGTTCGAATTCAATTTTAAACCAGCCCATTTTAAATTTTAAAATACGAAGCTTTTAATTAATTATCTATTTAATTAATTAAAGCCCAATTATGTCTTAAATTCATGGGCATAAGCCCATTAAAAGAGCAATTTTCGGCCAAAGCCCTGTATCTCCAATAATGGCTGAAATTTTCATGAAAAAACTTTGGATACTCAGAAAATTCTAATTCTACGGTGGATATCTCGCATGAAATATTGACGGTCAAGATTGAATCCTAGAATATTACCCTAATCCTCTATATATATCTCATTATGTCCAGCGTTTTGGGGGGTCGGCAAAAAAAAAAAAAAAACTGCTCATACGCTTGGCTTCCACGTGAGAATAGAGAAAGAGAAGGAGATCCGGTGATTTTTTTTCTTGAGGTGGACGTGGGAGAAAAAGAAAAAAAGGTTGAAGGTTTCCCTCGAGGTTGAGACTCTCCCTTCAAGTTCCAGCTAGCTTTTCCCCCGAGCATCTGACCATCACACCCATCATAGCCTTATTCGTGCCGTCGATCACACCGTTGCCGACTAAGACACGACGTTTGCTGTCGTCCGACCTCTAATCCTCCCACTGTTCAAATCGATTTTGCTGTTGTCCAAGGCCGATCGCAGTTGCCACTCGAAGTTACTGGATTCACACCTCTTCCCTTGCTATTCGAGATCTTTTTTCGGCGAGCTTCGGACCAAAAGGCGGCTTTTCTAGGCAAACTTTTCGGGTGCAGGATTTTCAATCCAGAAAAGGTAAAATTCTTCGCCCTTTTTTGGTTGCAATTCATGTTGGTTGGAAGTCTGTGTTAAGTTGCGATCGGAATTTAGAAAAACAAAATTGAGTTTTTACTATCAAGTTTGTGCTAAAACCGAAAATTGATCAACGGCATGTAAAAATTCTGGTTTTTGATTAGATTCATTGGCAAGAACGAATTTTTCTATAAGGCATGAATTCCTTATCACGTTTGCATGAATGTGAAAGGTTGAACTTGCTTGATTATTTTTTCTACCACGAATCCTAGCTTGGCCGAATTATGCATTGGTGATTGGGCAATTTCAAAATTTTCGATACATCATCTTCTTGACCATATCTCACGTACTACCATGTGAATATTGCCTGCCTCTTAGGGATTCAAATGGATTTCTTTTTGAATGAGTGCGATCTCTTGCTAGTTTTGGTTATTGGACAGATTTTCTTGAATATCCGATACTCGAAGAATTATCTACAATTAATTTCATCATCTTAAAGATAATTCCTCAAAGCAAAATTTGATAAGATTGCATCTTACTGAAGATATCTTTAATTTGGTAAGATTATTTGAATCCCTATGAAACTAGAAATTTTGGATAAGATTTAACCCGATTGAGATGCCTATAATATATGCTCCCCATGTGCCTAGTCCCTACGAAAAATTAAATCATTTGCCTTACCCATGATTTTATGGGGTGAGATAATGATTTAATATAAGACTTCGTATTCTTTCCCTCTGGCAAGAGGGACGTTGTTGTCTTATACACGTACTCGCATACTGACTCGAATATTCGAGGATGTAGTGTTAAAAATTCTATTCTAATCCGAATATTTGGGAATGAGTGAATTATTGAAAATTTGGATATCAAGGTATATTATGGGCATTCTTGTTTAATTTTGTTCAAATCCTTTTTTTAAGAAATTCAAAAATCCAAAAAAATAAAATAAGACAAAAAATTGGTACATTCAGAAAAGGCACATTCATGAAATTAGTACCGAAAGGACGTTAATCTTTAATTAACGTAACCAAGTCTCCGAACCGAAAGGACGTTAATCTTTAATTAACGTAACCAAGTCTCCGAACTCATTATCTCTGGTTCATAAAAAAAAATAGTTCTCCCACTATTTTATTTAGGTTTCTAATCGACCTACCAAGAAACGATTAGTGGCGGCTCCTAAATTAAAAATCATTTCAGTGAAACCTAAGTTGCGAATTGGTAGGGCTTGGGAGAGTTCGTATTAGGTTAGTTAATTCATCTGATTAACCTAATAATCCATTAACCTAATTTTAGGTCGCGACAGCTTGGCAACTTCGCTGGGGACTGTGACATTTTAATTAGCTCGAAAATTGTAAGGGTGAATAGGAGCTTCTAGTCAATTTTTAGGAATCAAACTTCAATTTCTAAAATTCCTTAATTCACCTTAATTTTGGAAAAAATTAAATATTTTCATGGACTTTGGCCATTGATTTCATGTCATATGCCTTGATTGGATCATTATGATTGTTTTTGGTGATTGGATCGACATTTTTGGGCCGAAAAGCCTTCTGTTCGACTGCATGGAATTCGCTGGATAGGGAGTAAATGTGCTCAGAATGGGCCCAAACTTAGTGGGCCAAAGGAAAACGGCCTTCTGATCAATTTTCGTTGCCTTTGGCTGCGACTTGCGATGGATTTTCGCGATCCGGGGTCATCTTGATGGGTTTTCAGGCCTTTTTGTGGTTTCAGTTGATTTGTTTTATTTCCAGATTTTATTTTATTTCAGAATGTCACGATTGATTGGATTACACCTGCTGTGCTTGATTCATGACATTCCATGTGACCTAAAATGCTAGATGAACCTAGGATGGTGTCTGGGTAAGAATATGCCTAGCCTCAGGATGGAGGAATGGACGTTCTTGCCATTGACCCTGACTATGTTAATACTCCCCGCTCAGGCCCAAATCCGCGGGCACGAGGGGTTTCTTAACGTCCCCCAAAGCTTTAAAAGGGCTAGGTACGGCTTTAATCGTCAAGTCAGATTTGCCCTTGCAAGCTCTAAAAAATCAGGTCAATAAAGCATGCATGTGCCATTATGCTTGTCTCTGTATGCATCATCGTATTCATCCCTGTCATTGTATATGTTCTTGTTTTTACATTTCCCTAAGTCGGTCCATGGCTATTAGGTGTGTCATTAGGTAGACCTATCACTTCATGGGGCCCGATAACATCCGTACCGTTGAGGTCACGAAGAAAAATCTCATCGATTGGCTCCCTTAGCTTGATGAAGTTGTGCGTCACTACGTTGAAAGCCGGTTAGGGAAGCTCATTCATCTGCTAGATATCAAAGTTTGTATTGGGATGATCCAAGCTTGCTCATTGCTGGATGCCTCAAACGGCCACCTTTCTTCTTGGCAAACATGAACTCGCGCCAACTTTAGAGGAATATAGCGTGCTTATTGGTAAGTCTCTAGAGGCCAAGCTCATTAGTCCATACTTGAAGGGTGATGCCCTGCGAGTTTTAGCCAAATTTCTCATGATTGAGTTGCCTGTTGTGCAAAGAGTTTTAAAGGCAAACTATGGACATTGTCCTTTCACTTTTCTGTCGGATTGTTTTGTTAGAGCCCGATCTCTGCAAAGGGGCAAAGTATTCCTGCTGGCATTTTTTAGACTAATCATTTTTCCTCATAACAAAAATTCAGTCATGCCTCGTCTGGCACATTTTGTTCAGCAAGTTTATGAGGAAAGAAACTTTGTAAATGCTATTCTGGCTTCAATTGTCATTTCTCTAAATAACTTTAGGCGGGACAAATCCAAGGTCTTAACGGCCACCGCTGATCTTTTGTAAGTCTGGTTTCTGTCACATATTAAGGAGTGTCAAGAGTTTGTGTCAACTGAAGCTATTAGAAACTTTGCCCCTCTGTTGGTCATTTTCAAACAAAAGCAGAGTAATACCCCTGATTATCATTTTTTTGAATGGCTAAAACTTGTGGGGGATCCATCTGCCAAGTCTCTCCAATGACGTGCCAGCTGGTTTCATCTTAGCGAGGCTCGTTTGACTTCTCGTCGTGCTGGACTGGTTCCTCTCTTGGGCGTCACTAGAGTAGCGAGTATTATCCGCCTCGAGTCATTCGTCAGTATGGATGCGTCCAGAAGCTGCCTCTGCCACTTCCGACCGCTCAGACGCAGCTTAGCTTCGAGAACGTCGCAGCAAATCACGAGGAGACAGTCATCGCCACTCGCTATCTATGGGCAGCTTCTCAACCGGTGAAGCTCGATTTCCCGAAGAAGTCATTGGAGCCAGCTGAGGAGGCCTATTGGTCCACCAAGGAGTATCGGCTGAAGCATTCCATCCTTGAAGAGTGGCGACCAAAGCTTCCAAATGTCACCCCGGCTCGATATACGAATAACGAGCTCATACGATCACTGGCCAAAGCCCACAAAGAGATCGACATGGCAAAGAAGACTGTCAAGCGTTTGAAGGACCAAGCCGGTCCACGGCCCAAGAAGTCGAAGAACGGAGCCGGGCTTTCGAAGTGATAGGCTCTTAGTCGTCCGTGTCTTGTCGTCACTTTATTTTGCTTATATTAGGTCTCTTTTAGGAAATTTTCGTCTAATTCATGACCTTGTTATCCTTTATTGCACTTTCAGTTGGATATTCAATTCTGTTTTCATTCTTACCCCTTGTCATTAGTTGAATTTTCGCGCCCTCTCCGAGTTGGATTTAGCTCCTAAAGTTCAAATAAGAAATGATCGCGAGACTCTCATCTATAGTATGGAAAATTTTGGTGGCAATCCAATGTATTTTCTATTTAATACGGAATTAATGGCCGTAACAGAGCAGGCTAGAATTCCTCACCTTCTTCAGACTCCAGATCATTTTGCAGAATTTCCTAAATAAACGACCCCCTTTGCCAAATCTCAAAAATTGAAAGTTGTAGGTTAATGTCTCAACTAATAACTTACAAAATTCCAGATTTTAATTCACGTTTTAATGGGATCCTTCGGTCTTTTAACCATGGGCGGACGAAGTAATTTTCTGACACCATTTTTCATGAAAATGCATTAAATTGGGATAATCGATCATTTTTTGGCTCAATCACTGGACGTTAAAGTTGTTTATTACCTTCTTGACTACAAGCCCGTAAATTTCTACACCATTTCGATGTGTCGATGATTTTCTATGAATTGTTTACCGAAATCCGACGGAACTGAAATTTTCCTGGTCACTAGCATTAGTCGAGTTCAAATGGCGTCAGTGAGTCTAGATTAGCCATGGACTGACCCAATGTGCATTATATGTCTTGCTTACCATTCAATTTCTCTTCACAGGTAACTTACCACAGGTCACCCACACATCACAAGGTCAGTCGCGAAGAAAATGGCTGACAAAGCAGAAATGAACGCTCCAAGAGGCCCTCCAAGAGCACATGGACACCCTCAATAACAAAAAGGATAGCATGGTCTCCTAGATGGTGGACAAAGTGCTGGCAAGTCTCATGGCTAAGATGCAGCTGCCTGGCCAGACCTTCCAATCAATGGCACCTCCGCCTCCTGCAGCTGATGATCCAAGCAAGAACCAGGAGCAGTTTTTGTCATTGGAGGACATGTTCATCCCAGGCTCTAATATGAATGCTCCGCCGGTGGGTCCAACTCACCAAGACAGCCTTGTGGCACTAGAGCAGACTAACGATACAGCAAAGCTGATGGCTCAGCTGGAGCAAAAGATGGAGCGGGAGATGGAGGAAAGGCTCCGCGAGATCTAGGGGACACATGGCATCCCTCATATCGACTTTCCTGCTTTCACGGAAGTCGATGTGCCAGAGAAGTTCAAAGTTCCTGACTTTGAGAAGTACAACGTCACGTCCAATCCTGTGCAGCTCGTCCAGATGTACCAGGCGAGAATGAACAATTATGCTGACAATGGTCCTTTATTGGTTCAAACTTTCCAGGCAAGTTTGAAGGATGCAGTAATGCGATGGTACACCGATTATGAGGTATACGGCATGGAGAATTGGAAGGAGGCAACGACTTCTTTCATTAAGCACTTTAGTTTTAACATAGACATCCTCATCTCCAGAGAATACCTAGAACAAGCCGAAATGAAGAAGGGCAAGACTGTCAAGCAATATGCTACCAAGTGGAGGAACATTGCATTCCAACTGAAGCCTGTTCTCCCTGAGAGGGAGCTCATGAAGCTGTTTGTTTCTACCCTTCCACAGACTATATGAACACAAGTCCTTGGCACCTCTGCAGTATCGTTCGGTCATCTCATAGCAATGGCTGAGGAAGTGGAAGGTGGTATGAAGAAAGGCTGGTACGGAGATGCTAACGCACCTGCTAAACGGTTCTTGGCAAAGAATGATAAAGAGGTCACCCCTCAGGTAAACATGATGAGTTTCTCATTGGTTGTGCAAGTCCCTATCAAACAGCAGAGGAACTTTAAAGAGCAGGGGCAGAAGCGAAATCCACGTCCACCCCGACAATATGCGCCTTTGCGTGGAACACTTTCTCAGGTCTTGGCCGTCCTACGTAAGAAAGATCTGTTGTCGACTAAATCCCTAAGGCCGAATTATACGACGTATGCCGGCTATGATCCATCCAAGAAATGTGATTACCATCGCGGTGAGGTCGGTCATGACACAGACAATTGCTTTGTGCTCAAGAACCGCATTCAGGACCTACTCGAATCAGGGGCATTCATGTTTCAGAATAATGATCAACCGAATGTGCAGAGTAACCCACTCCCGAATCATTCGAACAACGCTTGAAGAACCATCGGTAGGATGGGTACATGCTTTCAGGAGTGACCTTTTACTCTCATCCAATCCCTTGCATGGCATATTTCAGGCTTCCTTAGGTTTTTAGGCTCCATTAGGATTTTCGATTCATGTCACACATTAGGTTCTCATTTCCATTCAATGTCGCATTTCAATAAGATGTAATTCATTAATTTCATATCAATAAAATTACACATGTTTTTCATTAATTTTTGAATCTTGATGAAGTATCCCAAACCAACTCGATGACGATAACAAACGATCGAACAAATTTTTCATCCATGGTAAGAAACTGAGGGTTGAGCTTCTTCAAGAATTCTCACCCCACGATCTTAAAAAAAAAATCAATTTTTTTGAAAATGCATATCAATTTTTGATAGTTGCAAATGCATGGTTAAACCCTTTTTGTTTATATGACTCCGCCACTTGATGTTTCAGGGGCCAACATGAGGAGGGAGACCCAATGGATTCCGAAGCATATGACTTGGACGAATCTAGTCCTAACTATGAGGAAATACGTTGAGATTTTGAACAGCATCAGATGATTAAACCTCCGACCGGTGAAGGAACTATATCAGTCAACTTAGGTGATGAACAGAATCCCAGAAAGGTTAAGATTGGGGCATGTCCGATCATCTGCATCAGTCAATTCATACTCTAGTCCATCAACCATTCAAGCTGGACCCATAGCTTCTCCCTCGATCATTTCATGTCAGTTGAAGAAGGACGGAGCAAGACCAAAGCCCCCCGATCTCAAAGGAAGTATCTCTTTCCCTCAGCCCGTCATTATTGGATGTGACTTTCTTTTTTTCTTCTTCCTCTTGCAGGCAGGGCAAGAGCAGAAACTAAGATCATAAGTCAGACTTCCAACTTGGGGCATATCCCCCGTGGGGGGGAGGGGGGTAACTCTTGATTATGCCGCCTAGCAGAAAATAAGGACCATTCATCAGTCATGACGGTCATCATCATTGAGTGGGAGAAATCAGAGCATCTTGAGTTCTTGATTGATTAATCTCACGCATTTCTTTTTATGCTGGGGAGATCCATATTTTCTCATTCCTTGAGATTTCTAAATGGACTTGCATAGTTTATGCATGTCCATATTTGATCTGCGCTCATTTTTCTTATATGCTAGATGATCAAATCATATTAAGGTTCATGAATGTCATCTCATCATACTTTTGTCTGCATTATTAATTTCCACTGTGAGATAATTTCAATCAGGAAGACTCTTTGATCCAATTGAATTGATCTTCTTGAATGAGGAACGTCAGGACGATGAAAGGCAAGTCATTTCTATACACGTCCTATATCACAATCCCCAGTGAGTAATGTGAGGATTTCCATGCTTACAAGGTAAAGAGTTATCTCGCGAAAAGTATGACGATTGAAATGACATGAGGCATTCATTTCATCTATCCAAACACTACAAGTTGGCCATTGCTAACCCCTTTGGACGATGGTTTCATTTCACAATCCTGTCAGGAACAACCACACATCGGTGCAAATCTCAGAAATTCAAAGAAGGAGTGAGATTTTCTTGCTTTCACTTGCATCAATCTTTGAGTGTATTTTGTTGCATGCGAATTCTATTGTTAGCTCAAGTGCCTTAGACATGACGAAGAGCATTTCATTTCTATACTAGACATGCGAATTCTATTGATCCTTTGCTAAACCCAATTTGAGCGGCGAATTCATTTCTTTCAAACCCGACTGGTGATCATCTTGAAAAAGAAATTGTTTAGAATTATTTGAAAGATAAAGCGCCTTGGGGAAAACTGAAACTTGAAGATTTGCCAGCGCAATATGTAGGCAACTCAGATGAGACCTTTCCTTCCTTTTTCAAAAGAGCTCATTGTGCAAAAAAGAAAAGAGAGCAAATTGCGCCATAGAAAAGAAAAACAAAAAGAAAAAGAAAGAGAAAGAGATAGAAACATGTCGGAGCTTGCCATGACAAAAGAGAAAGAAAAGAGAGCTGTCTCAAAGAAATCTTTAGAATGAAAGGAGGTCTCACATGAATTCATTCAAAGTGTGTTCCACGAAGAAAGATCATTTCTGAAGCATGAGATGACAAAGACGGATGATCATCAGTCTCATCTTCATATTACCCCTTGCTAAAAATAGGCCTTTCATTTTCAAGCCTACCCTGAACCTACATTATAACCCTTACCAAAAGTCTCTTTAGATTAGGGTACTTGGGTTAATATAGGGTTTCAAATGCTTATGAATATTGCTCGAAGAAGTGTGAGCAAGATCATTTCTTTCTCATTTCGTAGGGCTCCTGACTTGTAAACCCAATGCAGCTGATGAAGATTTCGTTTCATGGCCTAAATGACTCGCATGAGTCCCCTTTGAATAGCCCTTGACAAAACATGAATTACAGTCTTTGTAAAAAACCTCATGGATTGGTCCGGTCATACTGATTGCGCGAATACCCGGACCCTTGTCAGGTGTGATGATGACAGCTCTGAGAGATTCTCTTACCCGCATTAATAGTCGGGTCTTAAAAGCCTCTTTCATGAGAATGAGAGAAAGTCATTTCTGACTAAAATTCCTCATTCAAATTTGATCAAAATTGCCAAAAGGATCAGATAGGCTTCCTCCCTGACAAAATTCCCTAGTGGAGCTTTATAATGCTAGCAAAAGCTCTCAAAATTTTTCAGGCATATAACGTTGCATTTGCAACAGTTTATGCAAATCATCATGTTTTTCGAACGAATGAACAGGTACGATGCAGTCGGCTTGGCCATATCATTTGGTACCATTCAGGAAGCCCAAGTAAGTTTTCTAAACCCTTTTCAAATTATCAACTTTTAAGATTTAAGTTGTCATTTCTGGCCCTTCATATTGCATTGACAATTTTTCAAGCGTCACACCATTTTGTATTCATACTGATCTAATTCAGATGATACATTATCTCTTGTCTTGATACGATGAGACCTGCTTGAGAAGGTCGCAAGAGATTATTTCTACCGCCTCATAGTGACCCATTGAGGAGGTCCCAAAAGGCAACTCTCATCTTGATACGGTGAGACTTTCTGAAGGTCGCGAGAGATTATTTTACCGACTCATGCTGACCCGTTGAGGAGGTCGCAAGAGACATTTTACTGCCTCATGATGACCCGTTGAAGAGGTCCCAAGGGCCATCTCTCGTCTTGATATGGTGAGACTTTCTGAAGAAGGTCGCGAGAGATTATTTTACCGACTCACGCTGACCCATTGAGGAGGTCGCAAAAGACACCTTACTGACTCATGGTGACCCATTGAGGAGGTCCCCAAGAGACAAATGGCCAGTTCGAACCATAACACGAGCACATTTTCAAACTCTACACAGATCTTGCGCCGTTTCGCGGCATAAGGAAACTTCTGGCAACAGATAGGCCAGTACCTTAGCATCTTGGCATCCACTAAAAGTCCGGAGGTTAAGGGAATCATTAACTTATGAGGTACTTGGTAAAACATGCATTTTCATAAGCATTCAATGTGCAGACTTCTTTGATGTGGACATGAGAAGTTTTGACACATGTTATTTATAGCGTTGCATTTCATGCATCATTTCCTTTTTTTGCATCAGAAAATGGGATTTAAAAACTCTCGGCAAAAATTTCTTCATCATCACTTGCATTTGCAAAAAAATTTAGGTTTCAATTTAGTCTTTGAGCAAAACCTCTGCTAGCTTCCACCCAAAGATGGGCAGCTGTTAACACATAAATTTTGAATTTTAGAAGTTCACTCATATATTTCATAAAATGAGAATTTAACTATAATTCTCACAAAAAATAAATTTTCATGCATTGCATTTTTATTGCCGTACATCTGCATTCAACCAAAGGTGAGTCAATTGACCACAATTCTGCTCATACACTTGGCTTCCACATGAGAATAGAGAAAGAGAAGGAGACCCGACGATTTTTTTTCTTGAGGTGGACGGGGGGGAAAAAGAAAAAAAGGTTGAAGGTTTCCCTCGAGGTCGAGACTCTCCCTTCAAGTTCAGGCCGGCTTTTCCCCCGAGCATTTGACCATCACACCCATCACAGCCTTATTCGTGCCTTCGATCACACCATTGCTGACTAAGACTCGGCGTTTGCTGTCGTCCGACGTCTAATCCTCCCACTGTTCAAATCGATTTTGCTGCTGTCCAAGGCCAATTGCAGTTGCCACTCGAAGTTACTGGATTCACACCTCTTCCCTTGCTATTCGAGATCTTTTTTCGGCAAGCTTCGGACCAAAAGGCGGCTTTTCTAAGCAAACTTTTTCGGGTGCAGGATTTTCAATCCAGAAAAGGTAAAATTCTTCGACCTTTTTTTGTTGCAATTCATGTTGGTTGAAAGTCTGTGTTAACTTGCGATCGGAATTTAGAAAAAAATTGTGTTTTTACCATCAAGTTTGTGCTAAAACCGAAAATTGATCAACGGCATGTAAAAATTCTGGTTTTTGATTAGATTCATTGGAAGAATGAATTTTTCTGGAAGGCATGAATTCCTTATCACGTTTGCATGAATGTGCAAGGTTGAACTTGCTTGATTATTTTTTCTACCACGAATCCTAGCTTGGCCGAATTATGCATTGGTGATTGGGCAATTTCGAAATTTTCGATACATCATCTTCTTGACCATATCTCACGTACTACCATGTGAATATTGCCTGCCTCTTAGGGATTCAAATGGATTTCTTTTTGAATGAGTGCGATCTCTTGCTAGTTTTGGTTATTGGACAAATTTTCTTGAATATCCGATACTCGAAGAATTATCTACAATTAATTTCATCATCTTAAAGATGATTCCTCAAACCAAAATTTGATAAGATTGCTTCTTACTGAAGATATCTTTAATTTGGTAAGATTATTTGAATCCCTATGAAACCAGAATTTTTTAATAAGATTTAACTCGATTGACAATCCTTGAAAGATATCTTTAAAATTTGGAAAGATTGTCTAAAAAATTTATTTCAAATCTTAAAAGATAATTCTCCTAAATTTTGAAAGATGCAAATCTTTCGTGGATAGGGACATATCCCCTTTAGAATTTCGACCATTCTAGGTGGTCCTTGTTTTTTTTTTTTAAAAATATTTGCACATTTTTAAACAAGCATGCCAAGAATATATGCTCCCCATATGCCTTGTCCCTACGGAACATTAAATCATGTGCCTTACCCATGATCTTATGGGGTGAGATAATGATTTCGTATAAGATTTCGTATTCTTTCCCTCTGCAAGAGGGACGTTGTCGTCTTATACACGTACCCGCATATTGGCTCGAATCTTTGAGGATGTAGCGTTAAAAATTCTACTCTAATCCAAATCTTTGGAAATAAGTGAATTATCGAAAATTCGGATATCAAGGTATATTATGGACATTCTTGTTTAATTTTGTTTAAATCCTTTTTTTTAAGAAATTCGAAAATACAAAAAAAAAACATAAAATAGAAAACACAAAAAAAAAAAAAACATTCAAGTCGCATAAACCAATCAGAAAAGGCACTTTCATGAAATTGGTACCGAAAGGGCGTTAATCTTTGATTAACGTAGCCAAGTCCCCGAACTCATTATCTCTGGTTCGTAGAAATAAAATAGTTCTCCCACTATTTTATTTAGGTTTCTAATCGACCTACCAAGAAACGATTAGTGGCGGTTCCTAAAGTAAAAATCATATCAATGAAACCTAAGTTGTGAATTGGTAGGGCTTGGGAGAGTCCGTATTAGGTTAGTTAATTTATCTAATTAATCTAATAATTCATTAACCTAATTTTAATTCGCGACACTGGGGTGATTGGCGGTTCGGCAAACAGAGGAGATCCTGTTTGGGTTGGAGATATTATTGACCCTAGTATTGGCTCGTGGGATGTACAGAAGCTGAATGAAGTATTTGAGGATAGAATTGTCAAAGAAATTCTTGATACTCCTATCAATCCGAGAAGTACAAAAGACAAGGTAATCTGGAGTGGAAATGCTAAAGGGAAATATTCTGTTAAGGATGGATATCATTGTATAAAGAAGGAACCATAGAAGCCCACCACAAATGTTGCTACCACTTCCTACTAACCACCCCCGACAATTGTGGAAAACAATTTGGAGCATCCCAACACCCCGGAAAATTAGATTCTTCCTCTGGAGGTTATGCCATAATGCCTTACCTTCTAAAGATATTCTCTTCCGTAGGCAACTTGCCCCTGGACAGATAACAGAGTTAGATTAGAAACAAATCCTTGTTCAGTCTAGAGAATAGACAAGTGGTTAGCAAACGTCCTTACCTGCAAACAAAGCTTTCCCAGTCCTGCTATGGTGGCTAACATCCTTTGGCGTCTATGGAAAGAACGAAACAATACAGTGTTCCGAGGAAGACAGCCCAAATCAGATCTTATTGTGGATGAATCCGAGATGGAGGTAACAATCTTTGAAAAAGGAGAAAGTTGTAAACGCAAAACTAGAGGAAAAAGTAGAGAGCTACTTGAGGAAGGGACATGGTGGAGACCTGAGACCTGGATTTTTAATGTGGATTGCTCGTGGATGGCAGGAGAGAAGACTGGAGCTGTGGCTAGTATATGTAGAGATAGCAAAGGGAGCATTTTTACTGGCTTTGCGAGAGAGGAGGAGGCGAACTCAGTGATGGAGATGGAAACCCTAGGGGTCTTGAAAGCGCTTCGTGTCTTGATGTTGGAGAATGAAAAGAGAGAAAGTCAAAGGCCTCTGCAGGGATTTGCGACAGAAGTAGTACAACAGAAGATAAGAGTAGAGATACTCACTTACAACCAATCTATACCTTATCTAGTACAGGAATCGGAAGAAAGTCCTTGAGCTTTTAGAGGCATGTTTGTGGAATGCAGGACTCTTATGGCCCAGTTGGGCTCGGAATCAATTACGATTACCCACGTCCCGCGTACGAAAAATGGGGCAGCTGACTGGATCGCGAAGGCCCATAGAAGAAATTTGCTTCCTGCTAACTGGCTAGCTAAACCACCCCAGCCACTCTGAGATCTATTATGTCTCGATTGTCAAAACGCTTTGGTTTGTAAGTCTGTTTCTCGTTGAATGAATGAACATCGCAATTTGGACAAAAAAAAAAAGACAAGAAATTGCTTGCTTTCTAGAGGATTTTGGGTATGTCATCTCTTGTCAATTTGAAAACCATCATGGTGATGGGAAAATTACTTCTATAGGAGCACTGATGGGTCACATGAAGGGTTGTTTCGCAAATCGTTTCAGAATGATCACACAGATAATAGAAGAAAAATAGATGACGCACGGTTTATCTAGGTTCACCTTAGAATAGAGTTACGTCCTGCTATGATTTTTGGTTTACAGCCTTCAACTCATTACTATGATTATCCAAAAATGAGCAAAATATATATGCCCTAAATGGGCTCAAACTCTAAACCTATCCAAAACCCTTTTAATCACACAACAAACGGGCCACCTTATTTATAAACCCAAAGCGGAACCCCCGCTCGCTGATCGATCAGGAGGACCACCGTGTCAGGGGCGTTGCCCCCGAGCCCCCGTGCTCCATGCGTAGGAGTCACACATCGTCAGATCATATTTTGATTTTCCTAAGCTCAAGTGGGCGTGCCTGGTGTGAGACAATGGTTCTCGAAATATTTGCCAACTCCAACACACAGTTGCTTTACTAACTTTACCCTTGTGACCAGGGGCGAGGAAGAAGAAGTGGGCGATTAAAAATCCAACCTGAACCAAATCGAGTTTTTGGTTCGGATTATATTCGGTTGGATTCAAACGATCACCCTGACGGTTCTGGACAATTTTGCAAGTGTCTAGGAATCATCCTCTTGTCGGCATCTTTCTTCTTCGGCTAGTGCGTTCGAAAGATTGGACCGGAGGCCGAGGAGTGTCATTCTGTGAATTTTTTGCCTTGACTTTCTGTTGACTTTTTCTCAATCTTTTAGGAGGGAAAGTGCTTCTTAGAAATTCAGGTTGACCATCCATTCCGAGACACGTGGCGCGGCTGCATTTCTAGCCGCACGGGAGACCGGACAAATCCCAATCTGTCAGCTCATTTACTTCAATTTTTGTCTCGTCCAAGAGAAGATCAAACTGCAGCTGCTTCCTACACGCGTGCACCATCGGCTTATCCTCATCTGTTTTCAGGTTGTGAAGAACATGTTTCAGATCTAACAGTCAACGGGAGAAACATGTGACTCAACTCCACCAACATCTGATGATTCTGCTTGGTAGGAATCGCCACTGGAAAACCCAGACCCAAGTATCTTCCCTAGTTCTGGTCTTTATGGTGGATTTCACCAAATATTATAATGGCGTTGGAGTAATCTGTGTGTATGTTATAATAATAGTCTAAGAATCCAACTGAGAGGCCTAGAATCTACTTGGTGTGTGCGGAATAGAATATTACATTTTCAGGGTACTTAACTGAAAGTCACAAACAGTCCAACGTAAATTCCAATTTGCTGCAATAAGTTTAGTTAGGGTTTGTGAGTTTTTAACTTTCTTTGAGGTACCATTTTACAGGTAGGGTCCAATTTCATAATACGGCTATGAGTTGATTCAAGTCGAGTCGTTATGGATGGAATGACAATTGGCGCTAAAAGTTCTACCTCAATTGAAAATTTTAATTATCAATTTACTGGATGAGAATCCTATACCTCAATTGTTATCGCAATCACTTGCCTATCTCATCAGGCGCTAGCATTTGTTGATTTTTCATTGTCCTAATTAAAGACACCTAATCAATTTTATATATATATATCGTTACCCTTTCATGAAATGCACCAAACAATGTTTAAGGGCAATTTAGGGTTTGCAAAGCATTTCATGATGGATCATCATAATTCCTGTTGAAGTTATTATCTCATATCGCCTAATAACGGATCTTATATGCTCTCTATATTCATGTGGTCTCATCTACCTATAAGTTTAAGCTTTTAGGTTGGACTTTCTAACATGCTATCAAAGCCAGTGTTATCCCTTCCACGAATGTACGTGCGTCTGCCCTCCATTATTCGCTTAATAATGGGTCTTATATGCTATTTATATTTATGTGGTCTCCTTTCAGCTATAAGTTTAAGTTTTTTGGGTTGAATTTTCTAACGCTTCCTCGATGAATGGAAGGTCGTTAGAAATCTCAACATATTTTGCCACTCATTTTCATGTAAAAATCTTGGAAACGAGGTATAACTTTTTTAATTCTATCGATGTTAAAAGCAAATCTCAAAGCAATATTTAACTAATGTTAGGGCTTCTATGACGCCTCGAGGAACTAATTGGCTATAGTCATTATAAAATGGATTGGTTTTTCCATTTGATACACCTGACGAAGCTGTATAGTACATCAAAAGTAGATAATAACAACTCTTATGTCCATGTCCCATAAAGAGGAACATTAAAGACAAGAAAAAAGTTCCTAGAACATAAATTGCATAGACTAAAAGTATCTAGAACAAATTTGTGTTCTTGGGGTGGACTTGAAACATGATTATTCATTAGCAAGGTTATACGAGCAGTCGAGAAATAGCACTTCCACAGGTTTCATCAACCGTCCCTATAAATACAAAACACAGTAATTTACGAAAACACTAAAGAAAATAATAGTTGGGAAACATATTTGGCTTTTTAATCCCAAGTTCCAAAGAAATGGGCCTTCAAGATAATTGTGTAAACCCTAGGGACTACTTTTACTTTTACCAAGCCTTTGGAAAACATTTTGTTTGGCAATGTAAGGTAAAATGGGGGTGAGGATCCTCTGCCTTACTTTTTTTTAAGGCAGCAGATCCCCACCCTTGATAGTGCTCTCCCCCCCTATATCAAGGGTGGGGATCCCTCTGCCTTAAAAAAAATAAGGCAGAGGATCCGGATCCGTAAAATGGAAGCATTGCCCTCTTACTGATATGTTGGATCATCGGATCCCCTGTGCCTTGATTTTTCCAAGGCAGGGAATTTCCACCCTTGATATGGGGGGAGAGGTGGGCAGATCCGGATCCTCTGCCTTATTTTTTTTAAGGCAGAGGGATCCCCACCCTTGATATAGGGGGGAGAGCACTATCAAGGGTGGGGATCTGCTGCCTTAAAAAAAGTAAGGCAGAGGATCCTCACCCGAGGTGGGCAGGGATTACCTAGGCAGAGTGATCCCCACTCTTCATTTAGGTGGGGCCCCCTATGTGAAGGGTGGGGATCTCCCTACCTTATAAAAATAAGGTAAGGGATCCGGATGCGGAGAGGTATACCAAGATGGGGATCCACGCGTTGGATCATCTCCCCACATTCTGCTTTCGGGCCTGCGGATATTGCACGTGTCAGCCATTTGCTGAGCGATGGAGGTGTTGCTGGGATCAAAATATTGGAAATGGAGGCCAACGTGGCATCCCTGACATGCAAGAAAGAGAAAATATTAGTCGCTTTTCCCCACCAACTCTCTCTCTCTCTCTCTCTACTCTTCTGCATCTTCTTCGGTTGTTTCCCTCTACTTTTTCCCTTCAACGGTCAGTCCAAGCTTTTGTGGTTTGACCAGCTTAATCTCTCTTATATTTCTCACCAAGCGTTACTCTCTCCCTGCTATCAGAATCTCTCTCTCTCTCCCTCTCTCTCTCTCAAAATCTCTGTCTCTGTCTCTCTGGCCTGGGAGAGAAAATGAGGAAGCCCTGTTGCGAGAAGAAAGTGGGGATGAACAAAGGAGCGTGGACGAAGCAAGAAGACCAGAAACTCGTTGACTACATCCACAAACATGGCGAAGGTTGCTGGCGCTCTCTCCCTCAAGCCGCAGGTACTTTCCCGCGCACACCGCTTTTTGCTACTTCCACTCCGCGTCGCCTTCGAGCCAGTTCGAGTCAACCTGTCGTAGAAATTGTTCATGTCCTTTTGAAAGAGTTGAACCGAGACAACTGAAAACCAAGCTACATGTGAAATATGTTGCAATGCATGTAATTGTCGAAGCTTTTGAATGTCATGCAATGTGTTGTTGAGTTTTTTTTTTTTTTTTGGGGGGGGGGCTTTTTTCTGGCCATTTTTTCGGGGGGTTTTATGTTTATATTTTGGGTTGTGCCAGGTTTGCTTCGTTGTGGGAAGAGCTGTCGACTGAGATGGGTCAACTACTTGAGACCAGACCTTAAACGTGGCAACTTCGGCGAAGATGAAGAAGACCTCATCATCAAGCTGCATGCACTCCTCGGGAATAGGTGAGAGCTACAGAGAGAGAGAGAGAGAGAGAGAGAGAGAGAGAGAGAGAGATGGCACTTTCTCTTCATGCACAGCTTTGGTCTTCTGAGTATTTAATGATGTTTTCTGCATGCAAGTTTAGTCATTTCACTGCCCATGATTATGCGCTCATGTATAAAGATGGACAAAAGATACCCAAAATCTCAAATTATAGACACATTTGTGCTAAATATTTTTCTGTCACAACAAAATTTTCAAACTTATGCTTGTGTCATTCGGTAATGAGCACGGTTAGAAATACGCCTATACGAACGTCGGAAAGCAAACGTTGCTGACATAAGTGTAGCAAAAATAGCGTTATTTCGTCTGAAAAATCATCTAAGAGAAATTTTGATGAAGAGTAAATGTGTCACATAGGTATATGTTTCTTATTTTTTTAATCTTACATGAATATGTTTAAAGTAAATATGTGACAGGAAGCATAGTATGAGATGTTTGATATCACAGAGAAAATTCAAGGTAAAAATATCATGGTGGACATAAATTGAATCTTTTGGTGGCTTTTTGCCCCCGTAAAGAATGAGAGGGATCGTTTTTGGTTTCCATTGGAAGTGACCCAGAACAAAAGAAACAATGTAGACACTTCTAAAAGAGAAGAAATAAACGCCTATACTAGACTTGCTTTGGTGTTCTTCGTTTGATGAGTAGCATATTTAGGTGGTATTTCATTAGACAAAACTGGCATTTGGCCTTCGTAAATATCAACTCTTAAAGAGCTTCACTGCTAAAATTACATGGTCGGCTTGGACAAAAATCATTAATCGGCAGTTCAAAATGGCAGATCAAAATAGAAAATCTAAGTATTTTCTGCCTTAGCAGAGACAAAAAAGAAAGCTACACTAGCCTAAGTATGGGCGCAACTATCAATATCATCTCGAGCATTGTGTTGTGTTTCTTTTCGAACAGAGAGTCAAAAACTATGAACGCTTCCGTTCCGTTAGCTCACCGCTGTAATTTTTAGGACAATGATGGAGTCAATTGGATACTATTAAACTCTGACAAGAAATTTATGTCCGAGGGTGTTCTGTAAATGTGAAATCCTTGCACTCCTGATTGTTGAGCATTCTCTTCGTACAAAACGTACTGATTCCGGTGCGACGGCCGTGTTCTGTTGACTCAGGTGGTCCCTCATCGCCGGAAGATTGCCGGGACGGACGGACAATGAAGTGAAGAATCACTGGAACACCCACTTGAGAAGAAAACTTGTGCAGATGGGGATTGATCCAAGCAATCATCGGCCCCGACCCGCCGTCTCTGGTCCGAACAAGTCGCTCGGGTCGGACAGTAGCTCGACGGGCAAACCCGAGAACTCGCAGGAAGAAGAAGAAGAAGACGCAGGGTCCGTGCTGCAATGCTCGAGCAAACCTGAGAGCGCTACCAGCTTCCTTCCCGACCTGAATCTCGAACTCACGATAGGCCCCCCATCGTCGATCGAAGAGAGACGACAGTTGTCGCACGCCGAGTCTGCTCAACTTAGTTTCTCGAACTTTTCGACTATTGTAAGCTGATGGCTAAATTGTTCCGGCACCAATTTGAGATTGATGAGTCTTTTGTTAACAAACCGATTCGCTCACATCAAGCGCGAGTGGAAACATGGTTGAAGAAGTTTTGCACATAGCTCATTGCCACACGTTGCTGTTAGGTTTGAGGATGAAGACCCTTAAGTTGAATCGAAACGTGGAGAAATCGTCTCATGACCAGTAACGTGCATATCGACCAATGTTTTTGTTTGAAGCGTGCAGTGGAAATTCGTACTTTCGTTCGAAGAGATCCTTAAGAGGGAATTTAAGTTGGATCCTATCCACATACTTTGTTGGACCTATCTTCTTTCAAAAATTTAAATCAATGATTTTGCCAACCAATTAGTTTTTTTTTTTTTAATTTCATTTGTGTTTTTAAATACTCAAAAATATTTTGTTCCCCTCCCCTCAATAAATATTCTTAGTCATTGCCACAGGCTGGGTTGAGCCTGAAGCAGACCAGGAACCATCCTGGGACAAACCCGATTCCGAGCCCGTTCACCGGGCCTGCGGTTTCAACCCGGAACCGACCCTTGGCATAAGGGCCCAGTTACGATTTCTTCAAATCTTGAACCTGGCCCAGAACCGGTGGTTCCAAGCCGGTTCCACATAGTGAAAAAATGGGGATAAAAAATTTAAGAAATTAATGATAATTTATTAAGTTCAAGCCTCCTCCCTTTCTCTTTTTTCTTCCTCCCAAATTTGATTACAATTTGTATTTTTTTCCTCCAATTACAACTTGTAAATTACAATTTGTATTTGATAATTTTTTCCAACAATTTGTATTCTCATTACAATTTGCATTTGATAATTCATTATTTTATTTTATTTCATAATTCATTATATGATAATTTGATTACAATTTTATTATAAATTCATTATAATTTAATTTTTAAATTCAAAAATCGTAACCGAAACCGAAGATTTCATTTCCGATTTTGAACCGAAACAGAGCTCGTAACCAGAACGGCCACTTAAGAGCTCGGTTTCGATTGCTCCTTCATTGGAATCGGGACTACCGGTCATGAATCGGAACCGGCCGATCCCCGGTCGGTGGCCGTGAGTACATATTCCTGCTTCCCAATGCGGACACAAGGGCAAAGTTAAAAAGAAATAAAAGAACGAGCAACATATTCCAGGCGATTTGTGTAAACATGGCGGGGATTGTCAGACAAGCTTTTTGCTTATCTTGGATAAACCCCATCCTAGGAAATAATCGAAAGTTGCTCCATCAACGTCAGTCAATGACTATGGAACCTTTTCGAAGATCAGGGGGGCAGATTTGGAAGTTTGTTGGAAATATTGTCAGAAAAAGAAAGAGGGAAATAAATGATTCTCTCACGGATTTGCGAGCCGAAAGACTGCCACGAAAATCTAGGTCTGGGTCCGTTTGGCATTCCCTCCTAAGGAACTAATAAAATAGCTCATATCAATACGTGACCACGGAGACATGCAAGAGGAATAGATCGGATTGAGACCGTTCAGATGGACCGTCGGTTCAGTCCCGTTCTTAACGGCGCCAATTAGGCTCTCAATTTGATCTCCCTCCAAAAAAAAAAAAAATTAATAAAAAAATAAGGCTCTTGATTTCCAATTGATTGGACCGAATCAATTGTTTTTAATTTTTATTTATTTATTAATAATTCACAAGTTCCATTGGACCGCCTGATTCGGTCCAGTCTCAGAAATTGAAAACCGATCTTTCTAGTCTGGTTCCCAACTCTTGGGTGGGACAGGCACGATCGGGAACCGTCTGTTAAAATAATCTATTAAGCAATTTTTGCAAGTTCTTGTTGAATACTTGAGCTCACCAGCGCTTAGTTACGTACTTATGAAACGTTACATCACCTCATGGTTGATTTGGTAATGCGAATTTTGGTTCTAATGACATTGCCACAAAGACATACACGTTATTAAGTAGAGCTGCAAATCAGTTTCTCAACATATCTAATGAGAAATATTATCATATTTCCTTACCCAAAAATTGTAAAAAACCTTACCCAAAAAAAAAAATATTATCATATTCGAGACGACAATTACAAATGACACGGGCAAAAGCGACGCCACTGCTCAATCGATGTGTTGACGGAACTCGATAACTAAATCCGCAGAGTGTCACGAGGTTTTAACGTCAAAGGTTAGAGGGGAAAAGAAGGGACTCTCGTGAAACCCTAATTTTTTTTTTTTTTAAAACATTTCGTGGCGAAGGTCAAATACATTTTCAACCAAACGTTCAAACTTCAAAGCAACTGCTTCCTACTTCATGAAGGTGTTAGGAACAGTTCGTGCGTAGCAGTTCTTCGATGTCACTTCGAGAACTCGTGAATGGGACAGCCGGTGGAGACTGTGTCCCTCCCGTTCGTTTGAACATCTTGCGCGACCAACCACGGTACTCTCCGAAAAACTAAATTGTTCTATATATATTCAAAAATGGGATTAAATTCCACCTGGCTTGGGAAATAGGGAATGTCCATCTACCGTTCAATATTAAACAGCGTCGGGCCTCACCAGTTGTTCCTTTGTCTTTGATTCTTGCAGTCTCTTGATTTTTTATTTAACGTTCGATGCCACTTCTTAGGGAGAAGTATAAAAAAAAAGTCCTAAACATATTACATTAGTATCAAGTTAGTTCTAAACTTTTTTTTTGTGCCAATTCAGTCATAAACCTTTTGTATTGGTACTTTTGCTTAATTATAATCGAATTTCAGAAGCTTCCTGGGCTTTCTGTTGATACAGACCCGACTCTGTGGATCACCTCTACTTTGGCTGCCATCATACGGGGATCCTGGCTTCTTTTTGGGCAGCTGAATGTAATTTGGCCTGGTATAACAGGTGTTGGGAGGACAACCTGAACTGGGGCGTGAAACATATTATTGGCCGAAGCTTTCACCAGCGGATTGCCCACTTCTCTTTTGGTGCTCTTTGCCACATTATTTGGAAGGAAATGAATCATATCCTTTTCCGCAACAAGCTTTTCTTCACTCCAGCCATTAAGCTGTATCTAGAAAAGGTTGTTAGGGATAAAGCGCCGACCTTCAAGCACGTTGAAGACACTCCTTGTAATAGGAGGATGCAAACAAGCTGTGGTATTGATCCAACTATTTTTGTTAGCTAAGGGTCGCCCGAGCTGTGTTTTTTTTTTTTTTTACTTTTGTGATTGGCCGATCTGTTTGGCCTTTCTTTTTCCTTACTGGAAGTCACTTTCTCTTTTGTTGGACCCACGACACTCTTGCACTCGTAATGACATTCTTTATTGTCATCACAAGTGCATGACATCTTTTTTTGTAGTGTCGGGTTCATTTGATATTGTATAGTTGCGCTTTGGTGAAAGTTAATACAATTCTTACTTTTACAAGGAAAAAAAACCTTTTGTATTGGTACCAATTTAGTCCTAAACCTTTTATTAGTGCCAATTCATTCCTAAACCTTTTGCATTAGTGTCAATTTAGTCCAAAAATTTTATATTTATGCCAATTGAGTTAATTCGGCCAATTTTGGCCGAAAATCATTGGCGCGAACATCAATTGTCTTACGTGATATGGCTTGCTCTAACGTGGATATTTTTTTAAATTTTTTTGATATTTTAAATAATTTTTAAAAATATTTTTAGGAAAACCAAAAAAATGCTTAAAAATTATTTAAAATTATAGAATAATATTGAAAAGATATCCAAATCAGCTTTTGACACTTTTCCCCACTTCCTTGCGTTTACCTCGGCCGTTCTTGCTTCGACGCTTTTAGGGTTTTTAAATATGAAGGGTGTCGCTCTAGCTACAGCTTTTGGCAAAGATGAAGAAGATAAATGTGACGCAAGATTTCCCCGCAGACATTGGTCCTCAAATCCGTTCTATATAGTTGGGGTGACAGATTTCATTTTGGAGATAGCACATGGTCATAGTTATGCATCTTTCATGACCCCTTCTTTAATTTTTTCCCCTTTTATCTATTAACTATTCGAAAATCTTCTAGAGAAATTTATCTTGTCGACAGCATTGACGAAGTGTAATTGTGGGTTATTCTTGATTTTTTTGAATTATGTAGGGAGCTATGGAGAGAAATACACGACCGGCCATGCAACCCGATTTCCACGAACTTTCTGATCGATTTGTGTTTATTCGATATACCTTTTAAGCTAGTTTTAGTCTTCCAACTTTTGGTACACAAAGTTATGATCTTGCATATAGATTCCATAGTTGGATTAATGAAGTCATAAGGATTCCGAAGGAGATCAATTGCTATGTATTCTCTTCATTATCCTTGACGTTTTCCATGACTAAAGTAGTTGAAAAATGACTAAGAAAATACCAGAAAAAATGGCTACTGAAGTTTTCCCAACTAGCTTTCTCCAAGGGATGAGTGAACCGTTTTCCAATTTTTGTTTTGGCAAGGAAATTTTATCCTACCGATTCAGGGTGTTCATCCTAGTGATTAATATGTTTCTATTAACGTCATTATCTTGTTGATAGGGTGATCAATTAATGTCGAATAGCGGAATGATTCTCGTACAAACACTCAAAAGTAGATTCCTCCATAATTAGGGCTATGTTACACGCGGTTCGCGCGTGAAACGATTAAGTCTTCAGATACAATTAACCTATTTGCAAAGGTAAAATTCTTGTCTTCAGGATCAATCAGGTGGATTAAAGATTTTGTCGTGCTTCAGACCTCGCATGATCATTGCATGTATGTGCAACAACCTCACTAATTATCCATAATACATAATTATGATGAGATTTTGTGGAATCACTACAAGCTGTTCTAAAAGCTTAAACTATTGAAGGAATGCATGGGATTAACATTTAAATATTCTATCACCTCCCATAGCTTATTCCGATCTTTTTACATAGTAGTAAGCGTGGAAATAATATGGCTTGGAAAGATTCGAAATTTTAACTCAAGATTTCCTACTCTAATACTATGTGAGATTTTGTGAGAACCCTACCGATTATTCTAAAAGCTTAGGCTACCAGAGGAAATTGTGATTTAATTTTTAAATATTCAATTCCTGGGTTTAAATTTTTGAGACCCCTATTTGCATCATTGATTACATAATTTAAAAACTTAAGTCGAACTTTGGCTTAAGCCTATGCGCGAGGAGAAGCATTAGAATACTTAAATATTAGATCACGTTTTCATCTAAGAGTTTAATTACTTCCAACAGAATTTCACCCTTAAAAGTAGATAATATTGGACAAGCATAAAGCCTGAAAATTGATCGGACTTGACGAGGGCGGTCCATTTAATTGGATGTACCATCAAACAGGATCAAGTGTGTGTATTCTCTCTCTTCTCTATATTTTCAAGGATTTTTCCACCATATGTCTTCACATACATCTGGAAAATCTCCAATTGACAAGTCAACTTCGCGTACTTCATAATGCCTTGTCTTCTGTGCTACCTTTTCAACCCCCCACCATCCTCTGCCTTATTTTTTTTAAGGCAGAGGGATCCCCACCCTTGATATAGGGGGGAGAGCACTATCAAGGGTGGGGATCTGCTGCCTTAAAAAAAAAGTAAGGCAGAGGATCTCACCCCCTTTAATTTAGTTGGACATCATATGCTTTCCCCTAACCTCTCCTGCTTTCCTTCTCTTCACAAGAACACACCCACCACTCTCTCTCTCTCAAGAGTATGAGGAAACCTTGTTGCGACAAGCAAAAGACCAACAAAGGTGCCTGGTCCGAGCAAGAAGACCAGAAGCTCATCGACTATGTCCGAAAGAACGGCGAGGGTAACTGGAATTCCATCCCAAGAGCTGCAGGTAAGCTTCTGTCTCCAATACAATAGAAGAAGCCGAAAATAAGAAACAGAAAAAAAAGGGGTCCATGTTTGTACGATTGTGCGAGCGTAATGAGATGTGGGTCGATGAGAAGTTCGATAGGTCGCTCTCTTTCTCACTAGCCCTAATCATACTTACCTTAATTATGCCATTCAGACAAGATCGGTCAGTTTGTGTGAAGACTCTCGTTTTGATTCGAACAGGTTTGCTTCGTTGTGGAAAAAGTTGTAGGCTCAGATGGCTGAACTATCTGAGGCCCGACCTCAAAAGAGGGAACTTCGGTGAGGATGAAGATGACCTCATCATCAAGCTCCATGCTCTTCTAGGAAACAGGTTGGTTTTGATAATCAACCCTAGATAAATCGAAAGCAAATTTGTTCCGATCATACTAAAGTCGATGCCGAGATGATTGGTTGATCCGAAATTTAAAGCGATACGTCTTTCTAGGTGGTCTCTCATCGCCGGAAGATTGCCGGGAAGGACGGATAATGAAGTGAAGAACTATTGGAACTCTCATCTCCGGCGAAAGCTACTGAACAAAGGCATCATCCTCCGCCGACCGTCAGCAGCAAATACCAAATCCTCGACCGAGGATAAGGCAGTTCATCACTCGAGTGCAGTGATCTCTGTTGAAGAAGGAGGAGCATCGCCGGACGATGATCCTTTGGACCTCAGCCTCGGGGCGTCCGGCGGTCCGGCAAAGCGCTCCAAGCATGGTCAAAACAAGGAGGTTAACGAGCGGAAGCTGCATACGACACTACAATTGTTTAAATGATGGCTTTACATAGGCTTCATGACCTGAGATATGGGTTGAGTTTTTAGTGTGCTTCCCTTATCTAAAAGTTTATCTAACTCTGATAATTAGATGAAGAGGAGAAAAGACCCAACATGTGTGCAAGTTATTCGCATGCTTCCTCCTTCCACAAATATTGCAGAGGATGGAGCTAGAGCATGTGGGATTTTAGAGGCAATATTATTGTAATAAGTGTAATGGCTGTGTGTTTGATGTGAATCTTGAACTTCAAGTTTGCAAGGGAATTCCTGTGCTGCACGCTGATCGATCCATGCATGTGCATGGTACAAAATTTCCTTTTTTTTTTTCCCAAGGAGATGACATATTGATCATTTAATTTTTTTTTTAAATGGTGCGCGTAGAGATAGGTGAATGAGAAATGTGCATAGTAAACCCTCAAAGGGTAGCGTAGTTAATTGGGGAATTTTAGGAGATTTCCAACTCAGAATTCTGAAGTTATTTGTCCAATTCAGACCGTTCTCATAGGAACACCGGAAAAGGCCGAAGCCTCGAACTTAACTATTTCATATAGCTCGTAGGATGTTCTATGGACCTCCGGATAATCGAACAATTAATGCTCGCGCTAGAGTAATTTAGGAAAAAAAAAAAAGAGGAGCGAAAGCAAAGATGAATGTGCATTTTCATCCACTATTGATTTGTTATTAAGATGTTCCCTAGTGAGTTAGGGTAGAGAAATTAAATTTCTGTCGTGAAGTCTTCGCATTCATGATTATAAACCCATTTGTGGATGCGAAGGAAAATGTCTCACGATTGCTTCCATTCGATGAGCCGAGCAAAAGCCCAACTGGTGATGACTTGAGGACAGGGAAATCCTTCTTTTGACCGCGGCAGTAGGTGAAGAGAAAAGGAGTTGCGTTTGCTGAAACAACAAAAGAGAAATAGAGGGCTTGTAGAAAAAGTGCATTTACTGCCGGAATGACGGTACGATTCTATTTGGAAATTGACCATGTAACAGTTTTCTGATGACAGTTCTCCTAACAGTCAATAATAATCAATTTTAAATTGTTGTGGGGTCCACTTTTTTGAAAATTTGTGGCTCACTACATACTGTTATTCTCACCGTCACCCAAAGGCTGTTATACTAGCAAAGTCTAATATATAATGAGACAATCATGTAATAATTACGACGTTGTAACGTGATAGAGTTGAAATAATTATTTAAGATTGCTTAAGTGATGTAATATCTTTTACAATATGTGGTATCATGAATGACATATGTAATAAGGGGGAAGTAGTATAAGATTTCCGCCAAATTACCCTCAAAATCACCATTAGAGGGAATATAACGATTGTTAATTTAATAGTCAATCATCTTTGTCATGAGTTTAGAACCGCATATAAATCATTACACAGAAAATCTTCTATATTTGAATATTTATTTTGTTGGAATAATTTATTTATGATTATAACTAAAGTTAATCTGAAAACAAGTGATTACATAGGAATGAATAACATCATATCACTTTAGTAACCGATAATGAGAGCAATATCATATATTTACAAGTAGCAGTACCTAATACTAGGCAACTAATATGAATTGTGGTGTCTTTCTAGGGTACCATGAGGCATGAGTCTCTTTCTCAGTTCCTATGTGTTCTACACATCCATGCAAGTCTTTTACTTGTTATACGGCGATTAAGGTTCCGTTTGTTCCGCGTAAAATGAATGATTTAAAAAAATATTTTCCTAAAAATGATTACTTATATTGGTTATAAAAATAAATGAAAATAAAATATTTTCTACCTCCACGAAAGTATTTAGATGTAAATTGTTGTCTATTGCTTAATTATTTCAAGTGACATAAACAACTAATTTAGAACAATAATTTTCAAATAATTCATTTTTCGCAAAACAAATAAAGAGGCATGCATGGTGACACTTGTGCTTTAGAAATCAACTTCTAGCTAGAAGTTGATTTTTTCTACTTTTGAAGAGAAGTAATTTTTTTTTTTACTTTTTCAGGTGGCTGCAAAACTAGTTCTGAAGTAAAAAAAAATGCTACAGAATTAGAAAATGAAGATGCGTAACTAAACAGATTTCTACTCTAGAAGTTACTTTACCAAACAGCTTTATGCTTCAATAGCATTTATGGAGCAGAAATTATACTCCAGAAGTGTTGTCATGCGCACCCTAAGATTATGACAAGAAAAAAAATTATAAATTTACATGCGATATTGTAGATTATATTATATACTTGCAAGAAGAAAAAAATTACAATAATTACAACAAGAGGTCGGAGATAGTGGCCTTGCTTGTCCTCCTCCGTACCTCCATACTGCTTGTGCCTACGAGAACACTTTTGCTTTTGCTGAAGCAAGAAATTGCGGGCTAAGGCTAGCAGCACCTTGCGCATGCATGATCGTAAATATGAGGTCAAGTAGAGTTTCTCCTCTAAGAGATGATGGCCTAGCGACTCTCATAAGTCACATTTTATCTAAAGGCCCAAGGTTCGAACAAGTTTTTTTCGTATATATTCAATGTTATAATCTACCGAACTACTAAAAGCAATCAGAAACAAAATCATATGTGCATAAGAACTACACGACAGATTGCGATCGAGTGCTCCACATAACCATCATGAAACATCAACTTGGAATAATTATGGCCCTTAACCACCGGAATCTGCTTAAATTAATCTTTTTCATCTAATTATAAGTGCACTTTTTAATCAATCTTTTATCTCAAGGCTTCGTTTTGCCTCTGTTTGAGTGCTTCCGCTTGGTGGGTAGCTGCCATTTCCATGGAGGTAGTCTTATCAAACCAGCAGTAGTGGGATGTTCCTTTGTCAATTGGTGTCAACTCACAGTGGATTCGCAGTGAGGTTTTAGCAGCTTTTTCCGTGACAATGGGGACGGAAAGTCCGCTCGACCTCGTTAGACGAGCAAGAAAAGAGTGATCTTTCCATGGAGTTCTATCGATCACCGACTTCTCTCGCTAAAATATCAGGAAGATGGAGCAAGAAAAGAGGGATCTTTCTGGCCAGGAAAACGAAGTACTGTCAACCGAAGTGCCATCTTAGTTAGTAAGAACCACATGAAGTCATAGAAAATAACGTGTTAATCCTAACTAATATGTGCAGTTCCATCTCTTTTTGGCTATTAAGATGGTCGCCGAATCTTCTGTGACCTCTCTATAAACCCTATCTTGTAAGTTCCAACCCTTTCATCTGACTTCACACCATTTTTCATAGAGGTGGTCACTTCTTTGCAAATAGATAACTAGGGAAAGCTGGCGATCTTCGACGCGCTATCAAATGAAGCATCGGAGATGTTTAAGCAAACGGGTCGTGTCGAACGACCCGATCGGAGTCCGGGATGCAGCTTATATATGTCGATTTCTACATGTAAGGTGTTGATGCAAGCAGAGTAGAGTTCAGACACTAGAAGGTCCTTGGCGAGCTCGTCGTGAGAGCACCACATATTCTCAGACAACCCCAATAGGGCTTGTGCAGTGGAAGGTGCTTGGAACTCCAAGGACCGTGCCTTGGTCCACCAAACATTCCATCAAGTTGACAGGGGTTGCGATATGAATTTGGTGAGAGTTATCTATTTTTTTTTTTTTGGGGGCTCCTTATTCAATTTGCACCTTCGGTTTCGAGTCTTCAGTGGTAGTTGCATGTGATTTTTAGCCACTCAGGAGAGATATTTCACTTTTTCATCTACCA
Organism: Rhodomyrtus psidioides; assembly: GCA_021437785.1. NCBI lineage: Eukaryota > Viridiplantae > Streptophyta > Magnoliopsida > Myrtales > Myrtaceae > Rhodomyrtus > Rhodomyrtus psidioides. The sequence goes on along the minus strand of JAILYB010000004.1, from coordinate 12,604,588 downwards.
TTCAAGATGAACATGTCCGTGTGTGCAAGCGTTGATTGCAATTCGGTCCGACGGATCTATTCATACTTAGGTCATGGAACTCACTGTAGATTAGTTTACACACACATTACATATCTAATAGGGTTGATCAAATCGAGAAATACTCACGATTTGGGTTGCGAGGACATTGATTAAGTCGAGGATAATGAAGGTGGCAGCCGCGGAAAAAAACGATTTTCTTGGTGTGAGCTTGCGACACGAGTTTGATTTTGAGGACGGTAATGTCAAAGGCAATAGCTAAATGCCTTTTTGGACAAAATTGTCTTTGCATTTGACTACCATTTGTGGTCCCCGAACTTGTTGCGGTTTAATCAGTTTGGTCCTCAAGAGTGCTTTTTTGACTTGGATTGCCCGACCTCCCTCGCATTTCAAAACAAGCTCAGAAAAAATAATAGCGCCTACAAGAGGGAGATTGTTTGAGGGCTGGCTTTCAGTTCGACATATAGAGTAGAGTATAACCAAGAAAGAAGTTTGTAAGCTAGACAATGGCTAGCCAAGGAGAGGGGGAGAGGGTTTGCAATTGGTCCCTACACAACTGTATATTTGTTGATTGCATCCACTATTCAGAAGTCATTACCTAACTGAGCGATATTAGCCTTCAACCATGGCTGAAGAACGCTGTTTGACCACGCTCTCGATTGATGGGTTACAAGATATGGTTATTGACGCCACTTACATGAGAACTTAACTCAAATTAAAGAGATTTGTGCGCTGAAAGCTTAGAACATGTCATGAAAGTGCATTTGAGACATAAAACATGCAAAAAGTGCAATCAAGTTTTAAAACTTACCAAATTAATGCAATCTAAGTCCTTTCGTTAGCTCCATCAAATTTGGTTGATGGAAAATACTTACGTGGCTTTTTTTATAAATATTTTCTCTTTCCTATTTGGCGATGATGTGACTAAAACATGAAACATAATGCCAAAACGACGTTTTGGTCCAAATGTCTTTTCTTTGCACGAATTTTATTTAAATTAAATAAAAAATAAGCTTAATTGAAAAAAGGAAGAAGAAGAAGTTGAAAACCAAGCGGCATGGCTACAAAGCCCTTGCCACCGCGGCCCCACCATCAATGGGAAGGGTCGACGATTATGGGAGAATGGTTGGCGGGATTGCACTTCCTTGCTAGGAGTTGGCGGTCCTTCTTGGCCGCAGGCCCTTGTTGCGGACCTCATCCAGATTGAGCGAGGGTCATCAACCTAGCCCAGTTCTAGATGAGGACTGCCACAGGCGATCCACCCCCCGTAGTGGTGGTCCTAGGCCAAAACTTGGCGAGGGCCAGCATTCACCCGATCTAGGTGAGGGCTGCGATCCTTGCCTGTAGTCGACGACATTCTCTCGCCATCGCCGGCCCTTCCTAGCAACAATGGGGCGGCGGCAGCAAGGGCTTTGCAACCTTGCCCCCTGGTTTTTAACTTTATTTTGCTTATTTTTTTATTTTATTTTTTAAATTACTTTTTAATTTTATTTAAATAAAATTTACATAAAAGTCAACTTTTGACAATGTAATCACCAAATACAAAAGATAAAATATTTAAAAAAGCCATATCAACATTTTCTATCAGCCAAATAAAACGGAGTTAACGGGAGGACTTTTGTTTTTGGTTGAACAACGGAATGGCTTAATTGCATCAAATTAACAAGTTTTAGGATTTGATTAAACTTTTGCTAGTTTTAGGATTCACCTACGCTAACAAGTTTACGACTTCCAATAAACATAAAATGCTCATGAGGTTCCTGCTTATAACTCCCCAACCAGATCTACGAATGCATGGTTGATGTACCGGCCATCATGCATGAAGATATCGGCAATTTATTTTTCTTCATTTGCATTTGACGCACCAATTTAAGGTGGTGCGAAGGGAAATTAATGAGATGCTCGAGAAAACACTTTTAACTCCCCTCATATGTATCGTGGATACTCAAGTAAGACCTACCATTACTCGAGAGAACAAAGTATATGCATGAAACGTCCAATAATATCTCGGGGTGCAAAGATCACGACGCCCCTCGGTATCGTATATCACCATGGAAACTTCATAGCGACTTTTCGGATCGAAAGATATAAATATTTGCTTCTTGGTTTGGTCGTAAACTTAATTGGGTACTTCCAATTATGCCGAAAATCGAAATTCAAACCGCACGCAAAGGTAAGGCGTTTCCCTTCTCGTTATGCATTTATGTTGGAACTTAGGCCAAATAATTCAGCACGACCGGAAAACGAAGGAAGTGAGCCTCTCCCCTCCTACATGTTATGTCGGCCGACAAGCCCTAATCGGTTCTAAATTCGGGTTCTCGGCTTGATTTTTTTTAAGGCCCAATAAAGGGAATTTTTCGTGTTTTTTTTTTTAATCCGCTCCTAAGAAATTGGCAATTTGGGCCTCACCTTAGGCTGGTTGTTCTCAAAAGACAGACGCTTCTTTTGGGCTTGAAAACATGGGCTCATCATGTTTTGAAAGCTTTGAAGGCCCGCTCTTGCAAAAGTAACCTTGAAAAGAGAAAATCAAGATCGAACATTCCCGATTCGAGCCGGTAAGCATGCTGCCCTACTGGTAAAGGGATTGGAGGAGGTAAGGATGCCCGTATTACAGATGCGGGATTTGACTCTCGCGCTCTACAAAAGAGGTAGAGCAAAATTAGAGAGAGGAGAGTTAGGATAGGACAGACCAGAAAAAGATTAAAAAAAAAATCATTGCCAATTCGATGGCTGTACTGGTCGGAGGAAATTTCATGCCCAACAATACCACGGATACAATTCATGGACCATCACCTTAAACGAACTTACCGCATAATTGCGATCGATGTCATGTTCGTAACTCAATAATTGGAAAACTAGCTGGAAGAAATTTTCTCCGGTCAGGGATCGATGGACGAAAACATTGCCCTAGTTATCCAACTCCGAGATTGTCGCTTCGGAGAAATACGAAAAAATCGTCGCTAAACTTTGAGAGGCACGGAGCATTGACCACAAACTTCCGGTCCTACTTTGTCGGGCTAGCTACTTCTATCTAACCTTCTAACTGTCTTCAATCCGGGCGCTCTGCAATCGCAACCAGCCACGAAAGCCGGTCGCCATTCATCCCGAGCTTCCCGCAAATACCAAATCCAATTCAATGCTCTATACGTTGTCCGAAACATCGCGCCACCATGGCATAAAAGAAGACATACGAATCGTCCTTTAGTTTTTTCATTTTCTTTTTCGACGCCGCGGAATATCAAATGTAATTGGAAGCTTTTTCCATCCGTCGTCCCGAGCTACAAATGAAACATTTTTTTTTTTGGCTTTCTAGTTGCCAAGGCTACAAATGGAGTCCACTCTCCGGCTAGTACGACCGAATAAAGAAGGCTGTACGAACTTGCGAAGCAAACAAGGGGGAAATGACCAACCGGGGACCATCGTAAAGGCCAAGCAGATCCCAGCAGCGTACGTGGGCGACAGACAGCTTCATGTGTGGTCCGACTTACATATTGGCAAGTGGGACCGGAAACTGATCGAGACATCCCATTTTGACAACTGCTGGCGCGCGTTACAACTCTTCACATGCATATCTTACTAGATAAAAAACTCCACATCAAATAAAAATAAAATAAAATAATAAAAAATATTAATTAAAATAAAATTAATATTACTAAAATACTTTCATGCAATAATTCAAGTAATTTTTTTCCTTTTTTATTTTTTTTAAAATTTTCTTATTTTTAAATTTTTTATTTTTTAAATATTTTTTAATCAAGTAAATTTTTTCCTATTTTTTCAAAAATTTTCTGATTTTTTTCTAATTTTTTTTATTTCTTCTCTAGAGACCGCTGGGCGGCGACCAACGACAGGTAGCAGAGGGACGGCGGCAACGGCCGATGTGGTGACCGGTGGCCAATACTTTTTTTTTTTATATTTTTTATTATAATTTTCTTTTCTTTAAATTAAAAAAATAAAAATAACTAAAGCCTCTTAAGGCCCTTGGTCCATGCGCAACTTATGGGGCTACGTGACCTATTTTTGACCCATCTGATTCAATTGAGACCCAATTTTTTTGAGCCCTTAAAGACTTAAAACCCATATATAACCCATTTGTACAAAAATATGGGTAAAAAATGGGTCATTGACCCATATTGATAGCTCCAAGTGTGTTTATATGGAATTTACCGGGGAGAATTACCAAAAAAAAATAAATATAGTATAATTGTGTCAATTCAATTATAAATTTTTTTAGGCCAATTAAATCCTAAACCTTTTGCTTTTGTGCAAGTTCAGTCAATTCGGACAATTTTAGCCGATAATCACTGACATAAACGAAGGTCTCCTACGTGGCACGGCCGACGGTGACGTGCATATTTTTCAATAATACTATGATTTTTTTTAATGATTTTATTCTTTGTTCTACCCGTGCAATTGGGGCCAAGACGCTCCCTTGCCAAGATCTGGGGAGGGTCGTGGTGTCCTCGCCAAATTTGGCTAGGGAAGGACATTGCAGCCCTTGTCGATCACGGGTGAAGGCGTTAGGGTCCTCTCGAGTTTAGGCGAGCCCTCACCCAGTCTCAGCGAGGGCATCCGGGCCTTAAGTGTGGGGAAAAAATGTAAAGAAAACAATGATAAATTTTAAAAATACTAAAATATTATTTCAAAACGTCTAGGGTGAATGTCAACCACGTTTATGTGGTACGGCCGTCATCTATGCTAGCGTTTTTCGGCCAAAATTGACCGTATGGACTAAATTGACAAAAATACAAAATGTTTAGGACTAAAGTGACGACACAATTGCAATAGGTTTTGAATTTTTTTTGACAAATTTATCAATTTACTACAATGAGAAAAGTAATTAAAAGTTAATTAATTGTACATCAATTCACAAATATAATTAATATATCATGTCTCTAATTTCACATCAAGATCGAGTGAAGTTCCCATGACATATTTGTCGTGTCATGTCACGTAATGTAATAGATGTTTGGCACATATAGCAGCATGCTTTTTTAAAATGGTTACGTGAAATTGAGAAGGACAAAAGTTGGAACGGTTGATAGAGAGAACAAAACAATTGGAGCAGCATGAGAGTAAAATTGCAACCAAACTCTCTCATTTGTGACATTGATAGAAAAGTCAACTATGGATTTGCTGTCGGAGGAAATTTGTCATTTTTTTTTGGTTAAAAAGGAAATTTGTCATTGACCAGCCGAAAATTTGCATAAATTGTACAGAAGTTCAAGTGAAATATTTTATCATCTGTTTTTGTTAGGCAGAAGAGCACTAGAAGTGCCAATATTTATGCACAACGCTCACTTTAGTGACAATATTTTTTTTTGATCACTTCAGTGCCAATTTTGTTAAAAACGATCATTTCAGTGCCAATTGTACACGTGTCATGATTTCCGGCAAGCCACGTTGGATTTGGCACTGAAATGATCATTTTTGACAAAAATTGGCACTGAAGTGATAAAAAAAAATATTGGCACTGAAATAAACGTCGTACACAAATATTGACACTCCTGCCGTCCTTCTGCCGTTTTTGTTATATTCCTTGTCTTGTCTTGCTATCACCAGAATGTCTTCCGCTGAAACCCGCGCAGCTCGCTGACATGGACCGCTACCTGAAACACTAGTAACTGTTGATCGTAGGTGAGCTGCCCAGGTGTTTTCTGTTGTTTTATTGCACATAAACGAACCACCCCTCCTTTTCTTTCTTTCTGTTTTCCATTTTGTTTTGTAGTAAAACAAGGATTCGCTCGAGAGACAATTGCAAGGCAAGTCCTGCTTCGATGCACTTAAAATCTTTCTGTTAGCGCGATTAGTTTTAAGCGTATCGAAAATATCATTGGTCATCTTTAGTGTATATATATTGTGCAATCATATGTGGCGAACACGAAAAAATGTCCCGTGAGTTTTTCGTCTTCTAAGTCCTAATGGAATTGGCTGAGGCACTAAGGTGGACGACCTGTCAAAGAATATCAAATCTGGGATTTGATATCCAGCGGATTTCTAGCAATCATTCTTGATATTCCCGATATTTAGCAATCGTTTCTGATATACAGCAGATCCCTTGCAACTTCAGCAATCACTCCTGATATTCAGCGAATCTCTCGCAATCGCTCCTTGATTTCTTTTGATTTATTGTTGATTTGTTTATATCGTCCACTTCTTATAAATAGAAGATGTAAAGAGAGATAAAGATGTACAATAGCATTTTATCAAAAATACAATACAGTTTACGTTATTTCATGGTATCAGAGCCTTTCTAGCGAAAGCCTCTCTTTTGTTTTTCTCTCAAATGGCATCCTCGCCTTCTTTAACGTCTGCTTCGATCTCAAGTACCACCCCTGGCTTAACAACCCAGGTACTTGGATCTACACCAACTAGAATTCCTGCAAATTCCATCTCTTGTCTAGCCATTGGAGTCAAGCTCATAGGAGACAATTTTGTTATTTGGAGGGCACGCTTGTTACCATGCCTTCAAGCAAGCAAACTGCCACCAATCGTGGAAAGATCTTCAGTATGTCCACCTAGCCAAATTGTGCAAACATCAGCCGATGGAACCACCATCACTATTTCGAACCCAGCATATGACGAATGGATAACACGTGATCAAATAGCACTTGGTTGGATTCTTAGCACAACGTCCGATGCTATTGTTGGGCAACTTTCAAATTTCAACACGTCCGCAAAAGCATGTGAATTCCTTGGTGCATCTTATGCTGCTCATAATCTTGCCAGAGCAACTCATCTTAGAATGTAGTTGCAAGCTCATTGGAAAGGTAATCAAACTGTTACGGAATTTCTTCAACAAGCGACTGTTCTTGCAGATCAACTCGCTTCGATTGGCGAGATTATTTCCCCTCATGAGTATGAAACCCACATTTTTCGTGGATTGGGAGCTGAATATCAAAGCCTTGCGGTATCCATATCAGTGCAAAGTCAAAATCAGACAATGACTAGAGAAGCCCTTCATGGTCTCATATTGTCCCATGAAGCACGCTGAGACCTCATGGAGTCTACTGTTGCTCCACCGGCTGCATTTGCCGCACATTTTGATGGGTCTCCAATTTCCTCACAGCATCAAAGATCACGATAACAACATGCTGTCAGATATTCTCAAGGAAATGGGCATTTTTTGCAAAATCGAGATCAAGCAGGAAGAGATAGAAATTATCGAGGGGCTGGCCAGCAAGATCACAATCGAAATTTCAACAACAATTTCAATCCGTCCTTTGGCAATAATCAGAGTCAAAGGCAAAGCAATCTTCGGTGTCAGATTTGTAACAGAAACGGTCACAGTGCCAATGTTTGCCGTGACAGATATCTTCAGCAGCCACCATTCGAGCTTTCTCCTCAACTCAACTTGGCTGAAATTCCTCCTCCACCTTCCATCTTATCCAGCGAACCCTGGTACCCTGATTCTGGTCTTTGACACGACCAAATGACAAGTCTTAGGACTTCAATGCACTAAATGAAAATTTTAATACTCAACTACATTATCGTAATGAGTTTTAAGATGATTGCTATTGTCACAACTATAGACCATGGGGGTTCATCAATATTCTTCACCGTCTCCATATGAAAATAGTGAGTTATTCACAGTGTAAATTCACGCTAAGCAAAATCAACACTAAATTTATCAACAATGTAACGAATCGACACGATAATTCTATCACTATTCACTCTGTCTTTAATAGTAAAGAAAGAGTAAAAAATCAGTAGATTTAATTGAAATACGCGAAAGCGCAGAAAAAAATCAAAACTAATGACCATTGATAGTCTTGGACACTCATTATTATGAATGATATATGTCACGATATTGGTTGATGAAAAGCCAAATGGAGAAAGATCTATATTACTTTCTCATATTGAAGATGTATGAGTACATCCCTATTTATAGTACATAGAGTCTAATTTATCTAAATAAGAAATATATAGCAAAGGAAAATGATGATTCCTTGATATACACTATTCCACTGAATCAATTAAGGGCAATCATATCAAATGTACGATGTCAATCATTGTTAAGGTATTTTCATCATATCAATCACAGATTATCATATCTCCAACGCCTGCTACCTTGCTAAAAGCCGGTCGCCAGCCGCTGCCGCCGGACGCCTGTCCCCGGTTGCGATCGCCAGTCGTCGCGGTCGCCGGTCGTCGGCCGACGCGGTCGCCGGTCGTCGGCCGCCGCCGGCGATCATAGGTCGTCGGCCGCCGCCGCCGGTCGCGCGGCCGCCGGTCGCCCGCCGCCGCCCTCCGCCGCCTCAGCCAGCCACTGCCGATCGTCGACGGCGGTCGCCGCCGCCGCCGATCGTTGGTTACGGTCGCCGCAGCCGGTCTTTGGCCGCTGCAGCTGGTCGTTGGCCGCGATCGTCGCAGCCGCCGGCCGCGGTCACCGCCGCCACCAGCCGACGATCGAAAAAGTATTTTGTTTTTACTTACCAAACGCGTTTTTTCCCCAAAAATCATAGTTTTAAACAGAAACACAAAAAAATGTTTATGTTCAAAAAATACTCCTAGGAACAGAATTGCTACAATACGCAGCCTAAATGGTTTTATGGTTTTAAACATTGATGACAACATGCACAATGTCAATGTTAATGATTTTTTTTCTTTAATTGCATCTTCTTAAAATTTGAACATCCGCAAATGTTTGGCATGCTAGACTGGGTCACATTGGGTTAGATAGAATGAAAAGATTAGCTAGAGAAGGCCTTTTAGGGTCGCTTGGTAATATTGATTTACCCACATGTGAACATTGTCTAGCACGAAAAATAATTAGAAAATAATTTGGTAAAGGAACTAGGGCTGAATTTCCATTGCAATTAGTATATTCTGACATTTGTGGTCCACTGAATGTGAGGGCAAGGCATGGAGCCTTATATTTTATCACATTTATAGATGACTTCACACGTTTCAGTTATGTTTTTCTGATCTCCCATAAGTCAGAAGCATTGGATTGCTTTAAACGTTATATGAGTTTGGTAGATAATTAGTTAAACAAAACAATAAAGACATTAAGGACTGATCGCTGACGTGAGTATTTGTCTGAGCAATTTAAGTCTCTTTGTGATGAAAATGGTATTAAAAGACAATCGACTATTCCTTATACCCTCAACAAAATGGGATTGCTAAGAGAAGGAATAGAACCACATTAGAAATGGTTAGGTCTATGATGACGCAAGCAAATCTACCAATCTCATTTTGGGGGGATGCGCTATTAACTGCTGCCTATATACTTATCCGTGTACCCTCTAAGTCGGTCACTTTCACTCTTTATGAATTATGGACCGGTAGAAAATCAAATTTAAACAAATTGCAACCTTGGGGGTGCGCATGATATGTTCATGACTCTTCCCATAAATATGGAAAACTAGGTCCTAGAGGGAAGAAATGTATCTTTATTGGATACTCTGAACACTCCAAAGGGTATGTGTTCATAGGTGAACAGATTGATGGAAGTGTGACTGAAGTAGAATCATGAGATGTTACTTTCTTGGAGAATGATTTTCCTAGTAGAGGTGAAATCGATAAGGATTTTCGATTATATGAGATGGAAGATCCTGATAACACACCCATTAATGTTGATGAAGAAAATAATGATTTACCTCAACATAGCGGACCTAGTGGGAGTATTGCATCATCTAGTGAACTGAACCCACAAGGAATTCAGTTACATAAGAGTAATCATACAAGCATTCCCCATTGTCATTTTGAGATTGAAGGGTAAGCATTCATGGTTGCTTCACATGATTGTGCAGAGCCTAAAATAGTTGAAGAAGCTTTCTCATCTCCCGACAAGAAATAATGGAAAAATGCTTTGGAAGATGACATGGAATCTATGAGAGCAAATCATGTTTGGAACTTGGTTGATCTACCACCCGGACGCAAAGTGATTGGAAATAAATGGATTTTCAAAATTAAACGTAGGGCGGATGAATCCGTTGAAAAGTATAAGGCTCGCCTTGTAGAGAAAGGCTATACTCAACAAGAAAGTATAGACTATGAGGAAACATTTTCACCAGTTGTAAGGTTTGCCTCCATAAGCCTTATCCTAGCTATAGTCGCAAATTTAGACTTAGAATTACATCAAATGGATGTAAAGACTGCATTTCTCAATGGAGAACTATATGAAGCAACCGATAGGTTTCATAGCTAAAGGCCAAGAGCGAAAAGTTTGCAAGCTTCATCGTTCGATATATGGTCCTAAGCAATCGTCTAGAAGTGGTACCTTTGTTTTCATCAAGCCATAGCTTCTTTTGGGTTTATGATGATTGAAGAAGATCATTGTGTGTATGTCAAACGAACTGAGGATAAATTTGTAAATTTATCACTCTATGTATGATGATATTCTGCTAGCTGGGAATGACAAGGGTTTAGTTATCACCATAAAAGAATGGTTGTCCTCAACTTTTGAAATGAAAGACATGGGAGAAGCTGCTTGTGTATTGGGAGTAAATATAGAAAGAGATTGTCCATGACATCTTCTTGCTCTATCTCAAGAGTCTTATCATGCAAGGTGAACGCCAAGGTTCTGAGATGTGTCCTAAGACTCCAAAAGAAAAGAAATAAATGGAAACTGTTCCTTACTCTAGTGCTATCAGGAGATTAATGTATGCTATGATGTGTACTCGGCCCGACATATATCATGCCGTGGGGATAGCGATTCGCTACCAGTCAAATCCTAGTCAAGAACACTGGAAAGTAGTGAGGAAGATCTTGAGACATTTGAAAGGCACAATGGGCTATCGACTTTGTTATCAAGGAGGTGGTTTACGCTTAATTTGATACTCCGATGCTGATTGAGGAGGGGGCTTTGATGAGCGCAAGCCGACATCTGGATATGCATTCTTGCTTAATGAAGGAGCAATTTCTTGAAGTAGTAAGAAACAGACATGCACAGCTCTATCTACAATGGAGGCTGAATTTATTGCATGCTCCACTGCAGTGCAAGAAGCAGTATGGGTAAAACGTTTATTTGAAAATTTATTCATAGTCACTGATATTCCATGACATGTGATAGTTTATTGCAATAGTCAAGTAGCCATTGCCTATGTGAAAGATCCCAAGTATCATGGTACGACGAAGCATATTGACATAAAGAATAACTTTATTAGGGATGTAATAGCACAGAAGGAAGTGGTCCTATAATATATTTCTACAAACAAGATGGTTGCTGATCCATTTACTAAGGTTGTTCCTAGAGACGTGTTCTTGATGCACAAGAAGTGTTTAGGGTTGCGCAGAATATAAAAATGTAATATTGTTGAAAATTGTTACATTATGTGTATGTACTATACTTATTGTTAAATGAATTGATGTTTCATTTCTCTAGTACAATTAGTGGCAAAAGTACACTTTTAGTGCCAAAAGTTGTGTACGGAGATCACTTTGGTGCCAAAAGTTTCAATCGGGTCAATTTAGTGCCAAAAGTTATAAAAAAAAACGATCACTTTGGTGCCAACTCCGATTTGCTCCGCCGAAAATCTGACGTGACACTTTTTTATTAATATTTTTCGCTGACGTGGCTCATCGACAGTCCACGTGGCATTATTTTTTAAAATTTTGAATTTTTTATTTAACATAATTTAATAAATAAACTGAAAAATTTAAAAAACCAAAAAAATTTTAAAAAAAGGTTGCCAGCGAGAGTTTCTGGAACCCTCGCCGCCGCGTCCTATCATCGCTGGTAACGGCCGGCGAATGTGGGGGCACTGCCGGCGGGGGTCGCCGACCCCCGACCAAGGACCGGCGACCCCCGCCGGCCTCAGGCGAGGGCCTGTAGATCCTCGCCCAGATCTGGGCCAGGGTCGCGGCCCTCATCCAAATCGGGCATGGGTCGCCGACCCCGTCTAGGTCTGGCGGAGGGTCGCCACGAGCGGGGATTCCCCCACCCTTGCCGGCCATTGCCGGCAATGGTGGGGCACCGACGGTGAGGGTTCTAGCAACCCTCACCTGTTTTTTTTAATTATTATTTTTTAAGTTTATTTTAGTTTATTTTAAATAAAGTTTTTATTTTTAAAAAAATTATTTTAATTTTTAATTTTTAATTTTATGAATTTTGAAATCCACGTGGAACCAATGTGGACTTCTTTCGTTAAAAAAATACCAATTAAAATTTAAAAAAGAATTAAAAATGCCACGTGGCAATTTTGGCAGGAATTTTTGGCCAGAGGCACCAAAGTAACCCGTTTTTATAATTTTTGGCACTAAAGTGATCCGATTGAAACTTTTTGCACCAAAATGATCTTCGTACACAACTTTTGGCACTAGAAGTGTACTTTTGCCTACAATTAGTTATGAAACTAGCACAAGCACACATATATATTATTGAAAGGTATGTCACCAGGCAATGATTGGCTCACTCACACGAGCAATCACCTCAAGCGCTGTAGTAAGCGAGTTGAGACGAGAGGGTATATACGAAAGATGCTGAAAGAGCAAATTCGGTACATAATATTTTATGTCACCTTGATTGGAATCAATATGAGGTTTATGATTAATATGTGATAAGACCGAACATGATAAGTCCTGCGATCATGAATGCTTGATAAAAGCCGGATGCAGGTGCTTAATTGGGTGCTATAGAGAGTGAGCTGATATAGCATCTAGGCTAAATATATGTACATGAGAAGTATGTGACTATGTTTAGGCTAAGATCCATATAGTAGATATGTTTGATAAATGACATACGCTATCATGAAAAGAGAGATCCACTATAGCATGTAATTCATACTATATGGGTTTTATTCGACCGACAAGGGAGATGAGTATAAATATCCATGTTTACTCATCGTGTGAGTCCTTGAGGTAATTTATGAATTGATTACCTCAATTTGTACCCTATGACACTTCTGACTATGTTCTCAAAATGACGGATCAATGTTGCTACTTTAGCATGTTATTGGTGGTCATGAAAATTAACATGGCTTTATGGGACGTGTCTAGGAAAGCAATTGGTCTGAAATGAAGAGAGACATGAGTGCGAAGGAAGATTATTGTTGTTTTACATCTACACATGTATTTACTGGTCGACCAATTATATCTACCTATTGTGAGTGTGGATATAATTGTAAATATATGGTGTGTAAAGAAAGTCAAGTATAGTCTTTAAGGGATAAGTATACTTAGATTGATGCAACAAAATATGTCTGGGGGTACTGTGAGACATTATTTTTCTTTTGGGGTTGTAACTGTTATGTATTCCTAACAGGTGCATAACTGAGCTCCCAAGTGCAGGTGTACTCATTGGTCGCACGACGTATTTGCCAGTATGAATTGCTTCTAAAAGTAGATGATGCTGAATGTCTTATATTATTGTCGCGACCCTCTCGCGGAGGAGGGGGCTAATGGGCCCCTCGATGTTACCCGATCGGACGCGGGTCTCTCCCAAGGTCCATTAAACAAATCGCAACGGCTGGATATATGTGGTCGACCTTCGGTGCGGTCTGGTGACATGTGATATGAGTACATGCCAAAGAGTCACCACCAATCGTTTCGTGGAGGGTACGATCGAAAACCCTATCGAATAGTTGGGAGCGATCTATTCGATTCTGCGAAAACTAGAGGAGTGGGATCGGGGACTTTGTTACGCCAACTGTCAGAGTTGACGCCCTTTCGGCACCTAAGTTGAATGATTTATCTAATCCTCAAGATTCATGCAGACGAGTGGGGTACGGATCCTAAATTTAGGAGTTCATGCAGGTTGGAATGGCTATCCTATCACTCACAATCAGTAAAAATAAATGCGCAAATCAAGGATCCAAAACATGCGGATAAAGCACATGAAAGCAGCACGGCATCCCTAATGAGGTCCTATTAGCCTAGAGAAGTATCAATCAAGGCTTAGGAGTGATTAGGACATGATTCGCCCATGAGGGGTAAAATCATAATTTTGAGAAATTTGGGGACAATTTGCCTTAGAAGGGAAAAATCGTCATTTCAGATGAAGTGTGTAGTCAAAATATGGCGAAAATGGGATTGGCGATCAAATCCTTCCATTTCCTATTTTTCAGGAATTTTCAGGATTTTTCTGGAATTTAGAAGTGATTTTGCATTCGGAGGGGTAAAATCGTCATTTTGGACAAAGATGAGAATTGAAAATCTCAAATATTAGGGTTGGTCATCCACTTGACCCAAACCCTAATTTTAAGCCATTCTTAGGATTCGATTGGAACAAGAAAGACGATTTTCCCATTGAGGGGCAAAATCGTCATTTTGAGAAAAGGTACGAGACTCGAAAATCCAAGCCCAAGAATTGGTCGCCTAACCGACCCTAATTCTTACATTGGCATTATCGACTTTATCTCACTTACATGATAGAGGCGACTTACCCCTAATGGGTAATATCGTCAATTCTTGGAAGAACAGATAAGAAACCCCAAAAATAGGGTTGGCCAGTTGTCTGTGGTCAATCCTCAATTTTTAGGGATTTCTAGAAAATCTAGGATTTTCCTACAATTTTTCTATATTTTTTTGGGATTTTCTAGGGTTTTCTAGCATTTTTTGGATTTTCTAAAATTTTTCTGATTTTTTTAAATTATTTTCGGAATTTTTTATTATTAAAAATGCTTCGGGCCGGGTCAACCTGACCCACTCGGGTCGGCACCCGACCCAGACTAGGATTCGCGCGACCCGCGCCCAAAACGACGCTGTACTGGCTTTTTTTTTTTTGGATTATCTAGACTTGATCCAACGGTTCCTATTGAACCGCGAGGCTAATCCACGGCCGCCGGATTAGATTACCAAAACCTACGGCCTAGACGAAACGGAGACTCAACTAGGGCCGTCTGATCAACTTACTAAAACATACGGTCAGGATTAGAACGCAAGACTCGATCTGGACCGTCCAACATTACTAACCTAAACGACGTCGCACTACTACTAACCCAAACGGCGCCGTTTCAACCCATTTTGATTTTCTGATTTTAAAACATTTTCGAATAAACCTAATTACTAATCGAACGGCCTCTAGAATTTAGACTCGATTTATCTGAGCCGTTCGATCTATTTATTCAAATAACAGACGCCCAACGGCCGTGCTGACTAGACTGACACGTGGACCAATGGCCGACTGCCACCTAGGAACGCTGACTCGTTGACCCGCCACGTCAGCTCGTCTTCAACCTCGTGACTGCCTCTGAACGGACGGTCGCGACTCTATCCGACCGTGAGATCTTAACGTAATCGCGCGAAACCAACGCCAATCGACTCGCAATCGTCTCTAGTTCAACATATCTAAGAATCATGGGACTTCGTTCACCAAATCACGATCGCCATGCGAGATGCCGAGTACGGCCATGGAAACTCAATCGCACAAATCACGCGAAATCAGGGCAATTCATTTACAGATTAGCACGAAAGGAAGTTCAGAACACTTACCTCGAGCTCCGATCGACCTCGCGCGACCTAGATTGGGCTAGGCAAGAATAGACAGGGCACGGCAATGGAGGTCGGATTTGGAGACTCAATTCAAGATATTAAGACGAAACCGATGCAAAGAAGATAAGCGACGATGGTCAGTAATGTCTAAGGAACAAAATGCACACTCTAAATGCAAGAATGAGCAAGAAATGCATGAATCGCCATTGATGCACAGTGAGAAGCTCGGAAGCTTATCCCACCTGTTTTCGCGATTTTGACTCGCGCGGTCGCCGTGATCGCTTCCTCCCAGTATGAGCAGCCTCTTGACGGTCTCTTTAAGCTTTGGTCTAGCCTAGAAAGGCCTGATCGATGCTCTGCAGATTCGAGCTCTGCCCTCGACAATGGCGATGGAGGGCGAGCTCTCTCTCGTTCGTTCTCTTTCTCTTTAGATTCTGTTCCCTCTCCTCTAACTGAATCAACTAACTTTTTCCTCTCGCCAGATCAATTGGCTCTTATAGCTCTTTGAAATTTGGGCGTCGAACGGGGGGGGGGGGGGTTGAGCCAGTGACCTTCGCACGTGCAATCACGTGCGAAATGGTCACCGGACACCGGCGAATGTCCGAGACAAATTGGCCACTAATTCTGGTCATCCGGTAATGCCAATTTCGCTTGAATTCCACCTGCATTTGGTCCTTCATTTGGTTTAAAAACGGCCGGTGAGCATTTGGCCTTCGCCGACACCATTCCGACAGACCCAGACCGTCGGACCGGTCTTGGTCGATGGAGAGCTTCTTGACCAACAAAACGCCTTCATTAATTCCACCAATTGAAGCCGATTGATGGTCCAATTTCTCAATTGAAGTTCGCCTTCCAAACCTGCAATTGGCGCGAGAAGCTTTGGGGAAGAAGACACTGTAGCGGACCGGTCTGAACCGATCCCGAATTGCAAATTTTCAAATTAAACCCAAATTAATGGGAATTTTTGCAATTGGACCTCAGAATCAAATTTTAGGGCATGAATTTTATCTAAAAATGTGGTTTTTCCCAAAAGTTCATATCAATTTCAACAAAAACCCCAAATTTTCATTTAATTGGAATTGGGCAAATCGTGAAATTGAAGGTTCAAATGATCAAATTTGACCAAATTACCTATGCCAATCGATTCCAAATGATGAAAACCATTGGGCAATGTCTTTAATTTGTAATGATAGTCCTTGAATTGAAAGTAATTTCAATTATGCCCAATTTCAAGGACTAAAATGTAATTTAGTATAATTTTGCCCAATTTATGTAATTAGACATTCT
Organism: Rhodomyrtus psidioides; assembly: GCA_021437785.1. NCBI lineage: Eukaryota > Viridiplantae > Streptophyta > Magnoliopsida > Myrtales > Myrtaceae > Rhodomyrtus > Rhodomyrtus psidioides. The sequence continues at coordinate 12,587,908 of JAILYB010000004.1, read as the reverse complement.
GTGAGGGTAATTGGGTTAAATCGCAATAAGAGACAATTAGATTGAATGTCAAGATCCTAAAAAATGCCAATATTGTAAATTGAAAGACTGAATTGACATTTTCTTACCAAATTCAATCATATGTGTTACAAAGGAACACGTAAAATTGAATATGATTTTGGATTTTTGTGACGTCAAAAAGACAAGGGATGTAAAATAAAAATATTGACTATTTTTCCATATTTTTGTGACCTCAAATGCTATTTTTCTTGATTTTTCTAGTATTTTCCTAATTTCTGAAAATATTAAAAAATATGAAAAATATGAAAAATTATTTTTTTGTCAAAATGGTTCCTTAGGCCTGGCCAAGGCCACCAAAGTTGATTTTGTAATTGTTTTGAATTTTTATGAATTTTTATGAATTTTCTAAGAAATAACTAAAAAAGGCTGATCCAAAATTAGGTGTCAACAGCTGCCCCTTTTTGAGAGAAATCTCACGAAAGGTTTCTCCCAAAGACATGTGACTCCTTAGTCTAGATTGACTCTACTGGGAAATAGAAAAATGAATCTTGACATCTAATCTTTCTTGTCCCGCTGGTAAATGCTTTGCCCTATCTTTGCCAATGTGAGAGGGAGAGAGGCGGGATAGAGATGATCACATGTTACTTACCTGCCTGATGCTCGTGCGGCATACGCAGTGTATAGCGGGTTCAAGTGGATACCTAGGGGCTCGTCTCTTGAGCATCCTAGGGCGGTTAAACTCTAGCCTGTATGGTAGGCCAAACCAGAGTGGGATTTCTATATTTGACAGGAACCTATGAATGACGCACTCATTCTTTAGGGATTGTCAGAAGTTTTGATCCGTATGGTGGATCAAACCATGAATAAGGCTCATCTCTGCTAGGAACCTATAGATGACACACCCGTTCTGTAGGGATTGTCGAACATTTTGATCCGTTAGGGGGAACAGGCCGTGAATATGACTCCTTTCTGCTAGGAACCTATGGATGACGCACCCGTTCTGTAGGGATTGTCGAACATTTTGATCCGTCAGGGGGATCAGGCCATGAATATGACTTCTTTCTGCTAGGAACCTATGGATGACGCACCCATTCTGTAGGGATTGTCTAATATTTTGATCCGTCAAGGGGATCAGGCCATGAATATGACTCCTTTCTGCTAGGAACCTATGGACGACGCACCCGTTATGTAGGGATTGTTGAACACTAAGCTGATCCTACACTCTGAAGAATCAACTAGGGTCTATACAAGTGAGGTGTACCTGGTTCTTAGATTTACCAAATGAGCTATCCTGGTTTTAGGGATTACCTAGAACCTTACAGACAGTTGGCTCTAAAAATTTGTCCTTTTGACATGCAAGGTGTTATTCTGGGATTTGGGGACTCCAAGTATCCTGCAGAAAACTCAAACCTGCAAAAACTTTGATAAGATTTTTCTGGGATTTAAGGGTTACCTGAAATCTCACAGAAAGACGATTCTTAAGATTGTCCTTTCGACACTGGAGGTGACATTCTGGAATCTGGGAACTCCAGACATCCTGCAGAAAGCTCAAACCTATAAAACTGAAATCTCATAGAGAGATGATTCTGAAGATTGTCCTTTCGACGTTGGAGGCGACATTTTGGGATCTGGGAACTCCAGGCATCCTGCAGAAAGCTCAAACCCATAAAACTGTAATCTCACCGAGAGATGATTCCGAAGATTGTCCTTTCGACATTGGAGATGACATTTTGGGATCTGGGAACTCTAGGCATCCTGCAGAAAGCTCAAACCTATAAAACTGTAATCTCACAGAGAGATGATTCCGAAGATTGTCCTTATGGAGCAAAGTCTACTTCTTGGACCTAGGGCTGTCATGAGTCTCATAGAAGTTTAGACTTAAGAGTTCATTCCTCATTTACAAAGATATTAGTCCTTTTGAGGTAATGATAATCACAATGCATGTAAAGGTTCATTTTAACCTATGCAATTATGCAAAATGACTTAGGATGTTGGAGGTTATCCAAAACTTCTTTAAGCATGCGAGGATGATCAAGAATCCTTGTGAGGAAAATCCTTGGATCAAACAATTTGAAGTTTCCAACCAAAACTTGCTTTCAAGCATTCTATTGGAATGTCTATGTTAGAAAGGGCTTCTTATCAATTTTTCTGACTTGGTCTTTTCATAACAAGAGCACTCAAATTTCCTAATACCATGTACCCGAGTTTTCGGGACCGTTCGCAACGCATACATTTAGATCAATCGGGAGGTCTTTACAGGACCGTAATGTTGGGCTTGGTCAACGGTTTTCAAATAGGGACTTGCAAGCAAGTCAAGGCTATTGAAGAGAAGTCTTCAACGTCTGATCCAGGTTTACAAGTCAAGAAACTTGCAAAATGCGAAAGAAATCATCTTGCTCGAACTTCTTCGAGCTAACCTTAGACATTAAGCCCTACATTAACCTAAATGCTTTAATCAGAAAAGACTTCTCAGGGTTGTAACACAGATAGGATTGGGGACCGAAAAAATGTTAATTTTTGGCTCAGAATATGTGAATGGTTTAACATTGGTGATCACTGCAGGTTTGCTGCCAATCTAGTCCCTTTCGGTTCAGAGAGAGCCTTCAATCTTCGAAGTGCATTGGTAGTTTTTGGGAGAACCTTTATCTGGCGTTAGTGCGGCGTCAACATCTGAATGTGACATAATCTGGGAGTATCTTTCACAGTTTGTCTCTCTTGAGATTTTCTTTTACAATCAGATCTCACTAGTGACCTATACACAGATATCATGCCATCTTTTTGGCATTTACAAGATCAAACACATGATTCATAAGTGTACAAGTATTTGGAGGGGCATTGGCCTTGCTTTTACCAGGTACTTTGCTTTTTCTTGTTGCCTAAGATTGGATTTTTCTCTCTTTTTTCTTTTTCTTTTATCTTTTGTTGAAATTCCACCTTTTCCTTTCTTTTTTAGAATCAGGATTTTCAAATAAGTGTGCTAGATGTTCAACTCGAATCCAGTACTCAAACATTAACCTAGGAATTTTTCATAATTCCTATTTTTTGAACTCTTCCACTCTTGAAGTGACGTCACTTCCGCTCTTGGGGATATGCAATGATCACCAACGAGTTTGTGAAATGAACGTATAGGCTCAATTGGGCTGTACAAAGGGTAAAAGTATATATGATAGAGAAACGAATGCTTTTCGTCATCCTAAAGCACTTGAATTACCATAGAAGTTAAAATGACAAGCAACACACGAAGATTGATGCAAGTCTGAGCAAGAGAATTTCTAATCATTTACCTCCTGATACTGCTGGACTTACTTCCAGTTGGCCCTAATATGGGGTCGTTCTTGACAGGGGTAAAGAATACGACCGTCGTTCAAAGGGTTATCAATGGTCATCTGTAGTGTTTATGATAGAGAAATGAATGCCTCCGTCATCTCAATCCATGTAATCGATGCGGATGGCCCTTATATCCTCGGCTCCAAGCTTTCCTATTCTCACACTTCTCTCATCTCTCGAGTGTATGTGAGACGTGTTTGGGTTAGGTTTTCCTTCCATCTGGAGGAACATCCATGTTAGACAGTTTAAGCAAGCTATGTTTTTGGAAAAATCACCTTGTTTTTCTCTAGGCATTTTACTCCACAGGAGATTTCAAAGATGCATCATGCATACTCGGACCGTGCTTGGACAACCTCCGATTTCGACAGGTGTGCAGTAAATGTCAGGGATTCATTTTTTCAAAAACAATGTCTATTCCTAAGTTCGGGTATGTGAATGTTCATTCTCTTGCTCTTTTCGTCTTACAGGAAGTGAGAGAGGCTTTACTACGTACTTCTTTTGTTGTCTTCTGTCTCCATCAGGCATTCCTGCATGTAGGATAGAATAGACATTCTTGTGAGTGAAAGATGATTTAACCCATGATGGAACATATACATATCACCTAGTTCTTGACGTCGAGGACTCTTCCGTCTAGGGTTCCATTTGGATGAATCTGATTTTGAGTCTGCTTCTCGGAATCCTGCAAAACTGAACACATGCTAGTGTATGCATGAATGCATGATGTGCTTATGTGATGGCTATTATGGCGATTCGGATCAATTCGGGACAAGCCACATAACCAACATCTGATTTTTATTTCAAGGATAATACTTCTTCACAGCATCTGAATTTACAGGGTGCCCCAATTTTTCTCCTTCAGAATTTACAAGAATCAACGCTCCTCCTGTGAGAATCTTCTTGACAATATAGGGGCCTTCGTAATTCGGGGTAAAATTACCTTCCGGGTGGACAGTATTTGGCAGTCTTCTTTATCACCAGGTCGTTTACCTCAAAATTTCTAACTCTAACCTTTCGATTGAATGACTTGGCCACCTTTTTCTGGTAGCCTTGACCATGACAGATCGCTCTAAGATGCTTCTCGTCTATCAAATTCAGCTGTTCATATCTGTGTTTGGAGTATTCTGTCTCGGAAAGTTGACCATTTGATAAGATTCTTAAAGAGGGAACCTTAACTTCCACTAGCAGGACTGCTTCCATCCCGTATACCAGAGCGTAAGGAGTTGCCCATGTAGAAGTCCCGATAAAAGTTCGATATGCCATTAAGGCAAAGGTAGCCTTTCATACCAATCCCTATAATTCTCTGCAGTCTTAGCCAGGATTTTTTTGATATTTTTATTAGCCGCTTCCACTGCTCCGTTCATTTGTGGGCGGTAAGGGGAAGAGTTAAGATGTCGAATACCCAAGCGGTCCAGTAGATCCTCGACAATCTTGTTGTTCAGGTTGGACCCATTATATGTAATGATCGCTTGAGGGGTACCATATTGAGAGATTATGTCTCTCTTAATAAACCTTGCCACACTTCTTGTAGTGACATTCTTATAAGAATTGGCCTCCATCCACTTTGTGAAGTAATCGATCGCCACCAGGATGAAGCGATGACCATTTGAAGCCGTCGGATTGATGGGTCCTATCATGTCTATCCACATTAATCTTATCGCCGTATACTTGGCACTGGTGGCATGACCGGACATGCTGGCAGCAGTCTGATTCGATGGCCATCAAATAATATCCGAACCGCATGATTTTCTTGGCAAGGAGGTGGCCGTTCATATAGGGCCAACATATACCTTCATAGATCTCCTTCATGAGAATATTTGCTTCTTTAGCATCTACGCACCTTAACAGAGTGGAGTCAAATGACCTTTTGTACAGAACTTGTCCACTGAGGAAGAACTTGCTGGCCATCCTGGTTATGTATCTACGGTCTCTTGCCTGACACCCTTCAGGAAACTCCACATTTAAGAGATAATTCTTGATGTCATAGTACCACGGCTCTTCGTCGAATTCTTCTTCTATCATCATACAATAGGCCGATGTTTCGACTATGCTGATCCTTAGTGGTTCTATTTCTAATCCACCAGTTACTTGTAACATTGAGGCCAGTGTGGCTAGTGCATCTGCAAATTGATTATGAGATCTTGGTAGGTATTCAAATGACACCTCTTCAAACTTAAGTGTCAACTCTTCAAGGTACTCATGATAAGGGATGAGCTTTGCGTCCTTCGTCTTCCACTCTCCCTGAGTCTGTAAAATGATGAGCATAGAATCTCCATAAACTTGCAGCCTAGGTATTCCCATGGAAATGGCTAACCGTAAGCCTAGGATACACGCCTCGTATTCTGAGATATTGTTAGTGCAAGGGAAAGTCATCTTTGCTGCAACAGGATAATGTTGATCGTCAGGGGATATCAATACTGCCCCAATGCCGGCTCCTGACAGTACCATCGAAATACATGACCCACTTATCCTCTGCCAAGTTCAAAACTTGATCTTCTTTCTTTGTTTTTCTGGAAAACTCGCAACTTTGTGAGTTTTCTGCCAACATATCAGCTATGGCTCTCCCTTTTACTGACTTTTGTAGAGAACACCTGATGTCAAATTCAGATAACATCACTTGTCATTTTGCTAACTTTCCGATCAAAGCGGGCTTCTCCAAGAGGTACTTGACAGGGTTATTTTCTGTTACCAGCTGAATATGGTGATGTAGGGTATACTGCCTTAACCTGCGAAGTACCCATACAGTTGCTACGCAAGCCCTTTCAACAGGTATGTGTCTTGCTTCAGACGAGGTGAATTTCTTGCTCAAGTAATAGATGGGTATTTCTTTTCCATCCATCGGGTTTGTTTGGGCAAGTAAGGCTCCGAAAGATTCTTGCTATATAGTCAAATATAATGTCAAGGGGTGACTTGTGATAGGTGGCACAAGTACCGGTGGAATGACTAGATAGTTCTTGATCTTTTGAAACGCTTGACTGCATTCTGCATCCCATGTCACTTTTGCGCCCTTCTTGAGTAGTCTGAAGATCGGTTTAGCTACATCTGATAACTGATTGATGAATCTGGCAATATAGTTTAGTCTCCCCAAAAGGCTTCTTACTTCTTTTATTGTGGAGGGAGTTGCTAGATCATGGATAGCTTGAATTTTTTAAGGATCAATCTCAATGGCTCTGTTACTGACCATGAATCCAAGAAGTTTCTCAGATTTTTCCCCAAACACACATTTGCTAGGGTTCAACCTCAACTTGTATTTGCACAGTCACTCAAATAGTTTTCTTAACACCTGAAGGTGATCCTGTCCTTTCCTGGACTTGGCGATCATGTCATCGACATATACTTCGATTTCTTTATGGATCATGTTGTGGGATAATGTGATCATAGCCTTTTGGTAGGTGGCCCCGGCGTTCTTCAGTTCGAAGGGCATAACCTTGTAGCAAAAGTTTCCCTAGGAGGTGGTAAATACAGTCTTCGGTTTGCCCTCTTTCTTTATGAGGATCTGGTTATATCCGGAGAATCCATCCATGAATGAGAATAGTTCGTACCCTGCAGTACTATCTACCAGTACGTCAATGTGAGGTAATGGGAAATCATCTTTCGGACTTTCTCTATTCAAATCTCGGTAATCTACGCAGATCCGAACTCTGCCGTCTTTCTTCATGATGGGGACTATGTTTGCAATCCAGTCCGAGTATGGGATAGCTTCAATAAAGCCCACCTTGAGAAGCTTCATCACCTCTTCTTTAATTTTGTCTTCTAACTCCGCTTTCATTCGTCTGCTGCCTTGCCTGACAGGTTTTACACTGGGATTTGTGGGTAATGCATGTTCCACGATTCTGGGATCCAAACCTAGCATGTCAGCGTAAGACCGTGCATAGACATCCTGATACTCCCTCAGTAATTCTACTTTCATCTCGGGATAAATGTCCACCGATCTTAATTTCCTTGATATTCATAGTGTCGCCCAAGTTAATAACAATCGATTCTTCTGAAGTAGGAGGCATTGACTCCTCGAAGGCACTCCATTCTATGCGGATAGACGAATAACCCTCATCCTCATTCTCTTCTTCAATAATGTAGGAACAATCAATGTGGTGATTCGAATCGCATAACAACCTGGTATGTATGTTTGAGATGATATGCCTGAAATGTCATGAACATGGTTAGTCTATATTCCATATAGAAATGTGATGCTTGGGTGTGGAAAACCTTTTCAAAAGAGATTTCAGAATAAGTGCAGGTATAAATGGGACTAGTCCTCATATCATAGGACATTCTTGTCCCTCAGAAATCCTTTAGAAATTAGGAATCATATGGAAAATCAGGCCTCAAGCTTCCGCGTGGAAGACTAGTATCATCATCGGGCTGATTTGTGGTTTCATATGTCCTTAACTAAACTTGTGTGATTTTATTAAATGTAAAATGAGCCACATTACAAGCTATGCTGTTTGGACTAACGGCCGGAGATCCAAAGGCGTTTTCCTACATTTATTTCAAACAACAGAAATTGAAAGTGCGACGAAATGCATGAAATTTGAATGCAATATCTAGAGTATGGAAGATATTTCTTTACTCAGAAGTAGTGGCTTCATCACCTAGCCACTCTATGATGACATTCACGAAGTTATCTCCCAGGAAATGGTTCGCCAGATCTGGTTCTGCTGTTGGAATTATGTCTTCTTCTGACAACCACCTAGAGTTCTTGCTGAAGTACTTGTTCAATGGGCTGTCAAACATCTCAGATTTGCCTTTCCAAGCTGGAGAACCAATGAATGAATCTCTCTGGTTTTTCTGGCTTCCATGGCATCCCCTGCTCTTGCCTCGGCCTTGGCCTGTTGTCTTAGGGGCAGACTCGCCCAGTTGGCTTTTCTGATACCCCAAGCCCATCCTATGCTGGTTAGATTTCAATTGTAGAAGGGTATTCATTCCCTGGCCATGTTTGCCCAAACCTTCTCCAGGGTTATATCCATATTCTAGTAGCATCTTTGCTGATAAAATGTTGGCTTTAGAAATACATGGAGTTCTCAATCTTGCCTCCACGGGAGTGTGTACTGCTGCCACAAACTCCAGGGAATGATAGCTTGCTTCTACCCTTATTTCGGGTTCGATGTAGGGAATGGCATTGCTCTGATATGTTTGGAGGTCAACTTCTCCATGCACGGTAATCACCTTTCCATCTACTACGAATCGTACTTTATGATGTAGGCTTGAAGGCACGACTCCTGCTACATGAATCCAAGGTCTTCCCAACAGGAATCCGAATGCACTAGGCAAATCCATCACTTGGAAGTTTATAGAGAATTTTGTTGGGCCGATGAGCACGTCGAGCTCAATCTCACCTACCACAGTCTTCTTCATCCCATCAAAATCTTTCACAGCTATTTTAGAAGTTTTAATCATATCTTCTTTGATACCTAAACTCCTCAAGGTAGCTAAAAGGCATATATTGAAAGCGGATCCGTTGTCAATCAGTACGTGTGCTATTCTTTTTCCATTGCACTGTGCGGTAATCTATAGGGCCTTGTTGTGTCCTCTCCCTTCCATGGGGAAGTCTTTATCTGAGAAGCTCAATTGATCTTTCAAGAGGATTGCCCCTACAAAGTCCCCTAACTGCACATCATTAATTGTTTCGGGGACATGCACCTCATTTAGTATCTTCAACAGTGCATTATTGTGCTTTTCTGAGTTGATGAACAAATCCAGTAGAGATATTTGGGCCGGCATCTTCCTTAACTACTCTATCACTTCAAACTCACTGGTTTTAATAATGGACATGAGCTTTTCTGTGTTTTCCTTCGAGACTTCTTTCTCTTCGGACTCGCCTTCCCTAGGGGCTTAGAATCGTCCAAACCTCATTACCGCATCTACTTCCTCCGTCCTATAGTCCCAATGGACTGCCTTAGGATCGTACTCTTCTACAGGAGGGACTTTTATGGTTATCGTTGTCGGGCAAGATGCCTCGGGTTCAGCTGTATCGTCCCCTTCCTCTCTTGGTAGTCGAATCACAATAGGTTTGATCAGACCATCCTCTACCTCACTCAAGATGTCAAGCTCTTCCAGTTTGATCACCACCGTTGTAGCGGCTTCAATCATTGACACAGTGTCGTCAAAGTTCTTTGAGAAAATTTCGTTTTCTAGTTGACAATGCTGGTCGTCGTTTCTTAGCTTTGCTGATGTCGCAAATTTCGGGTACTCTCTCATTCCCTTGAGTAGCTCAACTGAATCTTGTCGCTGATCCTCCGATCTCTTTATTTCGACATACTGCTCTGCGTTAAGCTTGGTATCTATCATCTGGTCAAGCGACGATTCAAGCCCTTTCGTAAAAGGCCTTTCCACCTCCTTCGGGATTTCCAGTTGAACGGGATCATCCATACCTCCCTATCCGTCTGGTATGATATCCTCCATTCTCTGATAGAAACTAAGAGGAGCAGAATATTTCACCTTAAAGTTATATCCTCCATAATCTTCACCCAGGTTGTCTATGATCTCTCCCATTTCTAGTGCGTTAGCCATGAATCTGCGATCTGCTAAACTTCGCCTCTTAGCCTCCAGTTCGTCCTCTTCGATTTCTTCTTCCGGCTGGACGATCGGCCTGAGATCGCCTACCAAGCTCTCGTACGGGATACTCCACGCGCTTCCCTACTCGGTTTTAATCTCAAAGTGGCTTCCTTCTAAGCTTAGAGAGGCCTTGACTCCCTCGAATCTTTCATCGGTAACGTTCGATATTATCCCCAAGCTCATCATCTTAGCGATACACAATTTCTCCATGTCAGCAGAGACCTCCCCTTTTTTCGGGTATAATGAAGTGATCACCAGAATGTTAGTCAGTTTAGGTATGTCCACCTTCAGCTTAAGGTGGTTCTCCTCCTTGTCAGTGAATATTGCCCCTATCGCTTGGTGGTCCGGGAGCGGGTTTTCTTGTACATTCGGAGCCATGTTATTAAACTTCAGAATCTAACTGTCAATCAAAGCTTGTACCTTCAGCTTAAGGATATAGCAATTATCGACATTGTGTCCTCTTTCGCTCATGTGGCAGACACAGGTCTGACTTTCATCAAAGCGATGATATTTAACAGGATTTGCCCTAGGTGGTTCCTTCGCCACCAAGTGTTGTTCTAGCAGCATTGGGAGCAACTTGGATAAAGGCCTTGGGAGTCGAGAAAACTGCTTTTGGGGTTGCCTCTTTCTAGGCTCTTGCCCTTTTGGCGCTGACCACGATAATTCTCCATTGGTCTGATTAAAATTGTTAAATACCTTGGACTTATGGGGGTTTAGTATGAAAGCTATGTCGAGTCTAGCCTCTCTCTCCTTTTTCAGGGGATATTATTTTCTGGTAGAAGTTTCATGCTGCATCCTTTCTCTTAAGGCCCACTCGAGTCTTTCGGCCACCTTTATCAAATGTGTAAATATTTGACATCCTGAGGTGTTCAATCAGTCGAAGTATTCATAGGGGAGTGTTTTCAGGAATAAGTCAACCAGCTCCTCTTCTCGGATTGGCGGTTTTACTTGGGTCGCCAAAGCTCGCCACCTTTGGGTGTATGTTCTGATCAATTAACCCCTTGCTTTTGAGGTTCGTAGGAGGTCTTCTCTCGTCGGGGCTGTAGCCGTATTGAACTTATACTGTCTAAGGAAGTCTTCTGCGAGATCTTCCCACCCATCTTAGTCATCTAGGTCCAATTCGATGAACCAAGCCAGAACGGCGCTAGCTAGACTCTCTTGGAACGTATTCATCAGCAGTGGAACATAGTCTGAATATTGCGCCATCTTGCGTAGGTAATATTTGAGGTGAGCACGAAGACATCATGTCCCGTTATACTTTCTCACGAAGTCTGGTTCCTTGTAGTCAAGAGGGGTCTTCACCTTGGCAAAATGATATATTTTGTCGAAACGAGCCAACTCATAACCCTGGCTGCTCAAACATTCGTCAATCTTGGCTATTCTCTTAGCCTCTGCTTCAGTGTTCAAGGTCTGCATCTCATTTTCATCTTTCTCAAGGTTGATGACAACATGGGGTGTCTTTTGCCATGTCTGGATGTTCGGCATATGGACATCTTCCTATGTACGTTGGACATCTTCTGCTGTCTCTTTATCAGTCATATTGGGTGCGAATGATGGATTCGAGTTGTTCTGGTTAGGAGCCACTGCCTGTCTGGCGTGGGAGGCTTCCAGCATTGCCTTAATATCAGCCATCATAGTCGCCATAGCAGTCATCTGAGTCTCCAGCATGCCTACTCACGGGGTCAACTCCTGTTGTTCCATTCTCGTCTTAACCTAGTGCGAAAATGATGTGTTGGTAATTCCGTGGTGAGAGTGAGTATTTCTTCAGTATTGGCAAAAGGAAGTACTTGATTCTTCTAATTGCATATTTTCTATTGGTAAATGAGAAAAAGGACTGCCTTGTGAGTCTTAGTCTCATGGGAGCAATTCTTTTAATTATTTTCCAAAAAGAAGTCATGAAATTAAAAGAAGCGTAATCTTTGACGATAGTTTTTATGCATTTATAAAACATGGCCACACTCATGCATATGCGTTCAAAGTAATATTCAGTACAAGTGAGTATGCATGAAAAGGCATTATAATGTTTGCTTATTTTACATTTGACAAAATAGCCTATTCAAGTCTAGGACGCTTGAGGTCTAAAGTGTCCTCATCATCCCAACATGGATGCATCTCTTCAGTCAGGGACTCTTCATCTTCTGAATACGACGGCGATCCCATATCTTCGGGTATGTACGGCTCTACTCCAGGCACGTACGGTACGATGTATTCGGGTACATAAGGCTCGACAAGGCTGCGTCTGACCGCTTCAAAGTGCTGAATGTATTCTGTGGTAACCCTGTGAACGTTCTCCATGCGAGTTATGTTTTCTGGCCATCTTATATCTTCAGCTTGAGAGTTTTTCAAAGGGTGTATAATAAATTCCACCTTAGCTTCAATCTGTTTCTTCTTTTCTCCTGTAGGGGTCTCTTTTGGCATGTCAAATGAGAAGATACCAGGTCATGGTGGAGAATGGATTTCCTGTAATGCTCTAAATTGCCGGATAACCCTCTTTGGATAATATGCGGTAGCGCCTGTGAATCATAGCAAATGGACTGGGTTTTCGCCATTACATGCGAGCCTAACTTTGCCCAGTGTTGGCAATCTAAGCCGCCATCGGAGCTGTTCCGATTTCAGAGTTCTAAGGAAGTTCTTCCATTCTACGAAGCTGAACTTAGGAATACGTGTATGGGTTTTGACAAAGGTTTTGAGAGGATGGGCATCGGAGCTAACCTCAGTGAAGCCCATGCTTATATAGAATTGTCTAATATGAGATGTGAACCATAGGTACAAAAGATCACTAGAGGTTCTAAAGATTCCCTTCTTGTTTTTCTTGAAGCGATTTAGGGAAATGAAGGTCTCAGCAAGGATAATGTTAGAGTAATCCCACCCACAACAAACTTGTCTGACTATTATAGCCATAATAGGGTCGAAGGTGACAGACGAGATTGGGAATAGCACAAAGCTAAAGAAGGCAAAGACAAAGGCTCTACCAGATTTAGTCCATTTAGTGGCAGGAAGGTTGGGGAATCGATCTAGAAGGAAGGATAGTAAAATTCATCCAGAATTACTTTTGGCGTCTGCTTTGACTTCGTTGAGGCTTGTGTCAAGGAATTTCGCTAGTTGACTCAAGGGCTCGAATCCTATGGGAGGTTGAACTAGTAGGTGAGTAAACTCCACTCCGATGGCGGTGCTGTACTCTTTAAGAGTAAGGGTAACTTCCAGCCTTTCCATGCAGAAGGTGGCGGTGGTAGGATCCCAATAGAGCGCCATGGCTTGAATAAAGGCATGTGGGCACTCAATTTTCAGCACGTCCACTAGATACCCAGTCGTGATTTGGCGTATTTCTGGCTGGCTTCGCCCATGCTATCCCACCATGACAGGAACTCGGTCCGGGAAACTTTAAACACTTGAATATCATTCTTTCCCATCAAGTTTAAAATATGCAAATGATTTTGAAAAGTCAATTGTCAAAAAATTACTTTAAACATGTGACTATGCAAATGCCATGAAGCATGCATGGGCTAACTTGATCGCATAGTTCAATTAATGAAATGGAAATTAGAACCTTTTTCAAGTACTGAAGACCTGGCTTAAAGTCTAATTTGAATTTCAGGAAATTGAATTATGCAATTTAGTCAGGTTCACTCCAGTGACTAAGGAAAACAACAACGTCACATTCCATTGGTCAATACATCAAATGAGAGTAGAGCGGAATGAATCCTTTATTACAACCAGGACGCCTAACGAAAGAAAGGTAAAGAGAGACTCTGAAAATAAGAAAGCCATAAAAGGCCGATGGAATGTGAGGATCTAAACCACCCTTTCCCAAAGGTCTATTCTTCTTTACAATGATAGTCAGTCGAGAACCCTTCCCTAGTTAAGTGTGAGGGGTCGTCTTCAGTGAATTGATCGAGGTATGTCAGCTCTTCTGGCCATTCTCTGGTCCAAGGTATGATGACTTCCAGAGTCTTCTCGCGCTTCGTCTTTTTGAGTACAATGTGTTTCGGCCTCGTCTTGATCGTCGGGCGTCTCCTTTTTCCCCAAAGGGTGATCATGGGTATATCTTCATTAGCTTGCCGTTCAGCTTTTCGACGAGTATATGCGTCCTTAGCTAAGCGGTTGCGATGTTGTCTCTTCATTTTCAAGTAATCCTTGAACATTTCGTCTGCTTGTCGCTTAAACTTGAGGTTATCGACATAGTAGCGGGTTTGGCAATCTTCGGCGTATCCCAACTTACGTCCAGTTAGCTCTCGGCCATGCACAAATCTGGTAAAGTGCAACCTCGTGTTTGGTCCAGGGCGAGTGACTTTCCTTAGGTATTCGAAGGTCACCAACTCTGTTGAACTTCTAGGGAACAGCGACATACTACCCCATTATCATCGTTATTTCAATTAGTCACTTGAGTGATTTTCATGATGCATGCAAATTCATATGAATGTATGTAATGCATGAGTCATACTATGGAAAAGGGAATAGTAATGTACATTGAAAATAAATGCCTTACCAACCAAACTTGGGGAATGTGAAATGTTCCCCGGTAACAATGGGCGATTTTAGGTAGACATGGCCATTTGGGCCCGTGGGCCCGAAACCGGCCCGTTGACCGGGCCCACGAGCCCGAACCGGAACCGTAACCGGCCTTCAAGGGCCTGTTCCGGTTCCACATTTTTCGGAACCGGCGGTTCCGGGCCGGTTCTGAACCGCCATTTTTAATAAAAAAAATAAAATAAAAAAATAGAGAAAATAATAATTGCTTGAAGTGGGATTCGAACCCTTGGTCTTTTGGTTAAAGTAAGCGCCCTAAACCACTCAATTACCTTCAATTTGATTGTTTATATTGCAAATAAATTATAAAAAAAAAAAGATATAGACAAATTGAACCGGCGAAACCGGCGGTTCCTTGAACCGGGCCCGGAACCGAAACCACCTCTTCAAGGGCCGATTCCGGTTCCAGCTTTTTTAGGAATCGGAACTGCCGGTTCCTGAACCGGGACCGGCGGTTCCGCGGAACTGGCCACGTCTAATTTTAGGTATACCAATCATCCATATACATGCTCATGAGACAAGTGTGTATACTCTAAAAATTAGAAATCATGTGAGGAACCTATGGCTCAGGCTCCTTCGATCCAAATTAGGCAGATTCCTCCCCAAGGGTAACCACCCAAGAGGGCTAGATATCGCCAATTTGGATTGTGAACAGGAACGAACACGAAAGTCTCAAGTGCCATCAAACACGAGCTCCTTTCGCATCATTTCCCTATCTAAGGTAACCTAGAGGTGGTTGCAGTCGGGGTTTGACCGCCAGTCTGTGCGCAATGTGTCGTGATCATCACAATGCAAGCCATGCACAGCAGTTTGTATCAAACGCCGCTTCAATATGTGCGTAATATAAACATACATTCCCAACTCCAACCGGCAGAAAGGATGTCAGCAATCACTACACCCCTTATTTCTCCAATTTGCAAAAACATCTAACATAATGGTTAGCGTACGTACCTCACCTTCAAGAGCGTCTGCAGAAAACAGGGTCAGATAAGCCAATCAAATTTTTAATCGACTCAAGTCCTTTGGAATTCTGCGAAACCAGATATTCTGGTTTAGAATAGTCCCCAGCAGAGTCGCCAGTCTGGCGAGACCCTTTCGCGGAGGAGGGGGCTAATGGGCTGCCCGATGTTGCCTGATCGGACGCGGGCCTCTCCCAAGGTCCATTACCCAAATCGCAACGGCTGGATATACGTGGTCGACCTTCGGTGTGGTCTGGAGACATGTGATATGTGTACATGCCAAGGATTCGCCACCAATCGTTTCGTGGATGGTACGATCGAAAACCCTATCGAATAGTTGTGAGTGATCTATTCGATTCTGCGAAAATCAAAGAAGTGGGATTGGGGACTTTGTTACGCCAACTGTCAGAGTTGACGCCCTTTCGGCACGTAAGTTGAATTATTTATCTAATCCTCAAGATTCATGCAGACGAGTAGGGTACGGATCCTAAATCTAGGAGTTCATGCAGGTTGGAATGGCTACCCTATCACTCACAATCAGTAAAAATAAATGCGCAAATCAAGGATCCAAAACATGCGGATAAAGAACATGAAAGCAGCATGGCATCCCTAATGAGGCCATATTAGCCTAGAGAAGTATCAATCAAGGCTTAGGAGTGATTATGACATGATTCGCCCATGATGGGCAAAATCATAATTTTGAGAAATTTGGGGACAATTTTTCTTAGAAGGGCAAAGTCGTCATTTCAGATGAAGTGTGTAGTCAAAAGATGGCGGAAATGGGATTGGCGATCAAATCCTTCCATTTCCTATTTTTCGAGAATTTCCAGGATTTTTCTGGAATTTAGAAGTGATTTTGCATTCGGAGGGGTAAAATCGTCATTTTGGACAAAGATGAGAATTGAAAATCTCAAATATTAGGGTTGATCAACCACCTAACCTAAACCCTAATTTTAAGCCATTATCAGGACTCGATTGTAACAAGAAAGACGATTTTCTCATTGAGGGGCAAAATCGTCATTTTGAGAAAATGGACGAGACTCGAAAATCCAAGCCCAAGAATTGGTCGCCTAATTGACCATAATTCTCACCTTGGCATTATCAACTTTATCTCGCTTACACGACAGAGGTGACTTACCCCTAAAGGGTAATATCGTCAATTCTCGAAAGAACGGATAAGAAACCCCAAAAATATGATTGACCAGTTGTCTGTGGCCAATCCTTAATTTTTAGGAATTTCTGGAATATCTAGGATTTTCCTACAATTTTCCTATATTTTGTTGGGATTTTCTAGGGTTTTCTAGCATTTTTTGGATTTTCTAAAATTTTTTGGATTTTTTAAAATCATTTTCGGAATTTTTTATTATTAAAAATGCTTCGGATCGGGTCAGCCCGACCCACTCGGGTCGGAACTCGACCCAGACCCGGATCCGCGCAACCCGCGCCCAAAACGACGCCGTACTGATTTTTTTTTTTCGGATTATCTAGACTTGATCCAACGGTTCCTATTGAACTGCGTGGCTAATCCACGACCGTCGGATCAGATTACCAAAACCTACGGCCTAGATGAAACGGAGACTCAACCAGGGCCGTTTGATCAACTTACTAAAACCTACGGTCAGGATTAGAACGCAAGACTCGATCTGGACCGTCCACCCTCACTAACCTAAACGACGTCGCATTACTCCTAACCCAAACGGCGCCGTTTCAACCCATTTTGATTTTCTGATTTTAAAACATTTTCGAATAAACCTAATTACTAATCGGACGGCCTCTAGAATTTAGACTCGATTTATCTGAGTCGTCCGATCTATTTATTCGAATAACAGATCCCCAACGGCCGTGCTGACTAGATCGACACGTGGACCAATGGCCGACTGCCACCTAGGAACGCTGACTCGTTGACCCGCCACGTCAGCTCGTCTTCAACCTCGCGACTGCCTCTGAACGGACGGTCGCGACTCTCCGGCGATGATCTGACCATGAGATCTTAACGTAATCGCGCGAAACCAACGCCAATCGACTCGCAATCGTCTCTAGTTCAACATATCTAAGAATCATGGGACTTCGTTCACCAAATCACGATCGCCATGTGAGATGCCAAGTACGGCCATGGAAACTCAATCGTACAAATCACGCGAAATCAGGGTAATTCATTCACAGATTAGCACGAAAGGAAGTTCAGAACACTTACCTCGAGCTCCGATCGAGCTCGCACGACCTAGATTGGGCTAGGCAAGAATAGACAGGGCACGGCAATGGAGGTCGGATTTGGAGACTCAATTCAAGGTATTAAGACGAAACCAATGCAAAGAAGATAAGCGACGATGGTCAGTAATGTCTAAGGAACAAAACGCACACTCTAAATACAAGAATGAGCAAGAAATGCATGAATCGCCATTGATGCACAGTAAGAAGTTCGGAAGCTTATCCCACCTGTTTTCGCGGTTTTGGCTCCCGCAATCTACGGCAATCGCTTCCTCCCAGTATGGGCAGCCTCCTGACGGTCTCTTTAAGCTTTGGTCTAGCCTAGAAAGGCCTGACCGATGCTTTGCAGATTCGAGCTCTGCCCTCGACAATGGCGGTGGAGGGCGAGCTCTCTCTCATTCGTTCTCTTTCTCTTTCGATTCTGTTCCCTCTCCTCTAACTGAATCAACTAACTTTTTCCTCTCGCCAGATCAATTGGCTCTTATAGCTCTTTGAAATTTCGACGTTGAACGAGGGGGGGGGGTTGAGTCGGTGACCTTCGCACATGCAATTATGTGCGAAATGGTCATCGGACACCGGCGAATGTCCGAGACAAATTGGCCACTAATTCTGGTCATCCGGTAATGCCAATTTCGCTCGAATTCCACCTGCATTTGGTCCTTCGTTTGGTTTGAAAACGGCCGGTGAACATTTGGCCTTCGCCGGCACCATTCCGACAGACCCAGACCGTCGGACCGGTCTTGGTCGACGGAGAGCTTCTTGGCCAACAAAATGCCTTCATTAATTCCTCCAATTGAAGCCGATTGATGGTCCAATTTCTCAGTTGAAGTTTGCCTTCCAAACCTGCAATTGGCGCGGGAAGCTTTGGGGAAGAAGACACTGTAGCAGACCGGTTCGACCGGTCCGACCAGACGGTCTGAACCGATCCCGAATCGCAAATTTTCAAATTAAACCCAAATTAATGGGAAATTTTTGCAATTGGACCTCCGAATCGAATTTTAGGGCATGAATTTTATATAAAAATGTGGTTTTGCCCAAAAGTTCATAACAATTTCAACAAAAACCCCAAATTTTCATTTAATTGGAATTGGGCAAATCGTGAAATTGAAGGTTCAAATGATCAAATTGGACCAAATTACCTATGTCAATCGATTCAAAATGATGAAAACCATTGGGCAGTGTCTTTAATTTGTAATGGTAGTCCTTGAATTGAAAGTAATTTCAATTATGCCCAATTTCAAGGACTAAAATGCAATTTAGTATACAATTTTGCCCAATTTATGCAATTAGACATTCTGTGAGGGTAATTGGGTTAAATTGCAATAAGGGACAATTAGATTGAATGTCAAGATCTTAAAAAAATGCCAAAATTACAAATTAAAAGACTCAATTGACATTTTCTTACCAAATTCAATCATATGTGTTACAATGGAACACGTAAAATTGAATATGATTTTGGACTTTTTGTCAGGTCAAAAAGACAAGGGATTCAAAATAAAAATATTGACTATTTTTCCATATTTTTGTGACATCAAATGCTATTTTTCTTGATTTTTCTAGTATTTTCCTAATTTTTGAAAATATTTAAAAATACGAAAAATATGAAAAATTATTTTTTTTGTCAAAAATGGTTCCTTAGGCTTGGCCAAGGCCACCAAAGTTGATTTTGTAATTTTTTGACTTTTTATGAATTTTTTAAGAAATAACTAAAAAATGCTGATCCATCGTTACTTTGTGAATTAGGTGTCAACAATTATTAATAGAGTGTTATCAAGCCCCCCCGAGGACTAGTCGTGCTCCTCCGCTGGTTGAGCAAAGCTCGCCAGCCGCGCGGAACCTCGGTTATAAAAAAAAAAACTAAAAAAGGCTGATCCAAAATTAGGTGTCAACAATTATTAATAGTGTTATCAAGCCTTTCATGTCCGAGTGGGAGATGTAATATTACGGTCATGAAGAGGTGTGTTTGATATCTTAATGAAAAGATGTGTTTGAGAGGGCTCCACGAAGAGGTGCTTTTGAACGGCAACCTTCTTATCTATAAATAGAGATAGATAAGTTTGAAATGGTACGAGAGGCAGATGAACGCTCGTTAGAAAACTAACGTACGTTCTTCCATTGCTCTCTCAAGAACAAACACTCGCACCAAAAGGCAATCCATCGTTACTTTGTGAATCAATCGTATTTACGTTGTGAAACAAGAATACTTTCCGCACGTGATTGTACTCAGACCGTCATGAGTTTGAAGACTCGAGAAGGTCTTGTTGGAGATTCAATGAAGTTCTTGGGCAATTCGGCAATTGGACATCGACAAAGGTTAGTAGAATTTCTCGATGTTTAAAATTCTAACAGTACTCGTTAAAAACACCTCGCATTTAACACTAAAACGCCCCCAACTACTCACATCGGTTGAAGATGATCGATTTGATTCTCGCAATGATGCCATGCGTCATTAGTCACCCTTGACCGTGTCGTTTGAAACACGAAGAGGACTGTGTACGCATTTCGTAAGAGAACTGGTTTATCCTATTGAACTAACCCTAATTTTCAAAGCAAAAGAGCAGTTGCTTGGTAAAGCC
Organism: Rhodomyrtus psidioides; assembly: GCA_021437785.1. Classification (NCBI taxonomy): domain Eukaryota; kingdom Viridiplantae; phylum Streptophyta; class Magnoliopsida; order Myrtales; family Myrtaceae; genus Rhodomyrtus; species Rhodomyrtus psidioides. Next base: position 12,567,759 of record JAILYB010000004.1, on the reverse strand, counting down.
AACCACGGATACCACCTCCCTCTGTTACTACCTTAATTTGATTCTGATTCTCCTAAGTTTCCTGTCTGGAGCTTAGCACCACATGATGGTGGACATTCTTAATTCTCTAGTATTGCTGCATCATTTGTATATTCAGAACTCTCGATTCTGTCGGATGTATTGCAAAAGTCATCCTAATGAAATCACGCATATCATTCGAAAAATAAAAGGAATAAGACAAAAGTATGGATGGCCAGTTTCACACCTCAAAGTTCTATTTTAGCATAACTTTTTTTTTTTGGCTGACTCTTAGCATAACTTTCGTAGCAACTTATCTGCCTAAATTAAGGTAACCTGATCTTTTCTCTAAAAACAATAATGCTTTTGAATCTAACACATGTATAAAAACCTCTGCCTTTGATCATCGAGCTTCTTGAGCTATGGATGATTCATTAATTCATTATATAACTTTAAGTGCGAGAAAATTGTCCAAAAAGTCTTAAACATATTGCATTTTTATCAATTCGATCCTCAACCCGTTCACGTTCCATCAATTTAGTCCATCCGATCAATTTTGATTGAAAATCACCGACGTGGATGCTGGCCGTCCTATGTGGCTTAGTCGGCGTTGAGGTGGATAAATTTTTTATAATATTTTTGTTTACAATTTTATTATTTTATTATTTTGCTTTTATTTTCTTTTCCTTCTTGTTGCGCTGATTGCCGAGTCTCGGCCGTGGGTAGCAATTGGCCAAAGGCAACTACCGGCGAGGGTTACCCTCGCCAAATTTGGCAGAATTGGGCCTCACCCGAAGCCGACGAGGCCGAGGGTTGGCGGAATTGCCGTAGTCTTAAAGTTGTTGAAAGCTAAGTTTAGGCTTCGAATGAACTCTAGCCTGGAGGGACTCGACGACATCGATTTTGCCAGAGATCTCTCATAGCTAAAATCGCGACCGAAGACAAGGTTGTCCTTGCACATCATTCTGCTCCATGAATTGACACTTTGGTCCCATATACTAGCTTGGAAGACTCAGAGGCGTTGAAGACAAGGTTGTTTCTCAGCTCGAGCAAGAGCGGTCACTGATCGACACCGAAGGCGACGAGGCAGGCCCTCGGTGGCCTCTAGCAAGGGCGAGCCTTGCCTGAGACTGGCAAGGTTGTCCCTTGCCAAATCCTCACGAGGGTGACCCTACTTGAGGCTAGTGAGGACAACCTTCGCAGATAGTTTCTTTTGGCCGATTGATTGGCAGAGGAAGAAGAAAAAGAAATGAAAATAAAATAAAAATATAAAAGATTAATACAAAATTTGAGACATGTTAAAATATTATTAAAAATTATCTATGTCAGCGTCAACCGAGCCAATAGGACGGTTGGAGTCCACGTTAGCGATTTCCTGCCAAAATTGACCTCAATGGACTCCATTGGTAAAATGTGAAACAATTTAGGACTCAATTGACACAATTAAAAGATTAAGAATTGAATTGACAAAAGTGTAATATGTTAATGACTTATTGAACAATTTTCCCCTTTTACGTGCAGATGATACAAGAAATTGTTGTCCCCGATCAAAATGATTGTTGGAAAAGAGAGTATAACTCCCCAACCTAATTTATTACTTGTTGCAGCTGGTAAAATTAGGTCATTGCACGAGTGGCTTCCACCAAGTTCAAGTCGTTGTCATTTTTTGTCTCTTTGAATTGCAACAATGAAAAGTGGCTGTAACCATTTTGAGAAGTTGGAGGGAACCATGTCATTTTAGTGATTGCCCCGGATTTGTCCACGCCGACACAATTAAAAGATTAAGAATTGAATTGACAAAAGTGTAATATGTTAATGACTTATTGAACAATTTTCCCCTTTTACGTGCAGATGATACAAGAAATTGTTGTCCCCGATCAAAATGATTGTTGGAAAAGAGAGTATAACTCCCCAACCTAATTTATTACTTGTTGCAGCTGGTAAAATTAGGTCATTGCACGAGTGGCTTCCACCAAGTTCAAGTCGTTGTCATTTTTTGTCTCTTTGAATTGCAACAATGAAAAGTGGCTGTAACCATTTTGAGAAGTTGGAGGGAACCATGTCATTTTAGTGATTGCCCCGGATTTGTCCACGCCGACACGTAATTGCAATGAAGGGATCAAATCTATAGATTTTAATAGAAGTTTGCCATTGGTTGAGATCCAAAAGGTTAGGTGGAAAATGGGCACACCACAGCCAAACTCCATGCACATGAGGCTTAAAGACTCTCGTTTCCTAACGATTACTCTTCAACGAGAGCCCTAAAAGATCTCTCCCTCCCTCCCTCTCACGAGCACAGCTACCCTTGGAAAATTCTTGGTTCTAACTCGACCCTCCATTCTCTCTCTCTCTCTCTCTCTCTCTCTCTCTCTCTCTCTCTCTCTCTCTCTATCTACACACCTTTTCCCCATCTGAAAGTCAAATGCTCCTCTCTAATGGGCAGTCAAACCCTCTGTGTTTCTATAAGATATGGTGAAGTTCTCACTAGGAGCAAATGAGCTCCTGTTCAATCTCTTCTTCTATTGTCATTGACATGTCCTCGCTCTGATTCTGATTCCATTGTGTTCAATTTCGTTTGGAGAGTCTCTATGGGGTTTGATGGCAGACTTAGCTTGAAACTCTTTGCATTGGGAAGAAAATGCCATCTTTCATGTGCTTTTAATCCGTCGGTGAGAGTGGTTTCCATGCTGTCCCTTGGCGAGTGAACAGTTGACTTGTGGGTGATCCTTTATTTCGTTGTCTGTTCGACCTTGATCTGTGCTAGAGAATTATCCGGCGCATGCTGTTTTTTCATGCTTCTGAGGTAATGTACTAAGACGGCATTGGATTTGCATCTGCCTGACGGAAACCATTTCTTTGCATGGATGAATCTTCTCGTGATTGGATCTCGGATAAAAAAAGGGTTTATTTGACACTTCTTTTGGATGAGCTCCTCTCTCTTTTGTATCTGCTTTTTTCCCCCAGCCACACATTCGCTAGGAACTGGAATTTTGAGCTAAATTTTCGTGCTTTTGCATTTCTATGTTCCCCTTTCATTTCCAACATTCTGCGAGCGGAAAAATATCTTTAAGCATCTAGTGAAAGTCTTGAAATTAAGGATTCGCGTGCCTGATATTTAGAATAATACGACATTGGATCCCTTTGGTATGTACTTTAATGATATTAGCTTTCTGCCAACTGTGGTGCGTACATATTGTAAGTAGCTAGAATGGTACCTAACTTCTCTACCTGGAACGGAATTTCACCTCTTCTTAAGCTTGAGGGCTTGATTTAAAAACTAGCCATGAATACTAGGATGGACTTGTCGCTTAGGGTTCGATGTAGAAAGGTTAAAGCCTTGCATATCTTGTTGATTGCTTGAAGACGGCAGTAGATAGTCAAACATTTTGCGACTACGAATACGGAAGTTTCTTTGGTGATCCCAATGTTCGTTCTTTTATCAGTTGGTTTTATAAGGTTTCAATCACAGAACTTTCTATCTCATGCATCACATAACATTTACCACAAGTACACCATCTGAAAATCTGATTACTGCAAGCTATGTGTTATTAACTGACCGCAGAAGATGTTGAATTTTGGTTAGCTTCATGTACTTTGCATTAAATAACTTCTCCAAATTCCGTGTGTCCATTCTTGATAGGATAACTGGGTATTAGCTTCAAATTAACTTCAACCGGTATTGCTCCTGTACTGAGCTAATGTCGCAAAATTTTAAGGCAAAAATATCTGTGCTCAACCATATTGTTTTCAGGAAGACAGAAGAAACAAATAATTACCATCGAATCGAGTTGAGTCAATTCAAATGAAAAACCATTGCAAGGTTTAATGTGAGAGCGAGTTGTTAGAGCGAAGACCAAGGTTGGACAGACAATGAAATTGAGGTACGAGCAAGAACTGTTTGCTCGCCAAGGGTTTTGCATGGACACCAAAAACACTCATCCACTTTTCAAGCGCTCGGTCTATCGCCCCGGTAGTTGCCTTCTGAAATGCATCTATGTTCAGGTATCTCTGGGTGTGTGCGTGATCGGGTGTGGGTTTTTGTGCTCGGACAAATTAAGTGCAGTTCTAGCTCGGAGGAATCTTAGTGAGTTGTGCTAATGAGGAGCTAAATCCTTGTAAGTTCTCAAGTCCTGACATCGATGACAGCGTATTTCACTGGACAAATTGGATGTGCCGTGGATGGATTTGATCTGTCAAGTGAAGCTAAACAAGGATATCAACTTATGGGACGGCTATGCCTTGAAAAAAATGACGATTGATGACTGCGATATGATTGTATTTCATGTATAGCTAGTGAATTTATGCACTATAGATCTTGAGAAATGCCCCGTCGATTGCCGTGGGGTTTTATTGTTTGGTGGATTTTCGATCTTTTTTTCCCACTGTCATTGTTATTATGGCGGGCATTTGATCTATGAGAAGTTTAAGGCATCAATGAGAGATGAAGTGAAGTGTGCGTGAGAAATTTCACCAACCTTTCTGGCTATCTTAAGCCAAGTGACTGCGTGTCGCTGTATAAAGTCCCGAGATTGTATTCAATCCACACAATATCTTTTTTCTCCATTACCAGATTGAAGTTCACTTGAAGTGAAAGTTAAAAACGATCTCCGGCAATAACTCCAATTGCAGCTTCTATATTGTCACAAACAAAAGCTCCACCACAATCATTTTTAACTCAAATCACCGTTAGGCTTCTGCCAACATTTAGTTCCTGGAGAAGGTGGGACTGTCTTTCCATTCTCTGCTCTGGGTTTTACAGAAAGTTACAGCGACCTCGGAGAAGGCTCAATTCAAACTAGACAGCCCTTTTTTCCTCCCCTTCCAGAAATGGCCACAGATGAAAACACACCTTCTGAGGATACCTGGTGTTCCTTCACCTATACCCAAGACAGTTCGTTGCAACCATTGGCCAATAGGAGTTATTCTCTCCTTCTGAAGTTTATATGCGAAATAACGAACGAAACAGCTCCACTCCAATGACAGAGGATAATAAGGTGCTCCACAGACTAAGATTTATCATGGAATGCACATTTAGGGGATGAACGGATCCTTCTTCAGTGTACGTTTTGCTGAGGTTGCAATTACTCCAGAACAGAGTTACTATCAATCTGCACAGAGCTGGAAGCTGCAAAATGAGACTCCAGGGAAGCTGATTTCCTTGTTAGAAATTAAACCAAATTCTATGGATTTCGATAAAGTGATTTGCACGTGCTTGTCTCTTTGTATACCAAGGCGCGTGACCTATCGACCCCCGAGATGCATGCAAGTGGACGAACCGAAACTTATCTTTATAGTTTTTCAAGAGTCATAATTAGTTGAGTGTATCAGAAATCTTTTAGTATTCCGATGTAATTATTGCTTTAGTCTTTTCACTTTCCTAGAGAGACTCAAGAGTCGTGTATGTGAAGAGTCGTGTGAATGCCTGTATAAATGTGTGTCTTGTAACTATTTTAGTATGGGTGAATCGATTGTGAATACAGTATATTGAAAAGCCACCTTCCGTCTCCTCTTCCTTGTGTGTGAACAAAGTTCCTTTGAGAGTGCTTATTGAGAGCCTCACAGTCGATTTATCCCATCAAATTGGTATCAGAGCTTCACGGTTTCGTGATTATGGTGTCAACAAACAACCTTCCTTTTCAGTATCCAGTCCTCACCAAAGAAAACTATGGCAAGTGGGCTTCCAGGATGAAAGCCATACTCGACGCCCATAGTGTGTGGGATCTTGTCAACAATGGCTATGATGAGCCAAATGAAGATGTCGCGTTGACTCAGGCTCAGAGGAATGCGTTGGAGAAGACTCGTTCGAAAGATCAACTCGCGTTGTCAATCATCTTTCAAGCCTTAGATGGTTCTATGTTCGAGAAAGTCTCGAATACTACTACATCCAAGGAGGCATGGGTGATTCTTCAAACCACGCACCAAGGTATTGAGAAAGTAAAGAAGATTTGCCTTCAAACTTTGAGAGGCAAGTTCGAGGTAATCTGTATGAAAGAATCTGAGTCGATTTCTGATTATTTCACAAGAGTTTTAGATATTGTGAATCAAATGAAAAGGAATGGCGAAGATGTTCCTAATGTTCGTGTTGTCGAAAAAATCCTGCGATCGTTGGATAAGAAGTTCGACCACATTGCCGTCGCTATCGAGGAATTGAAAGATGTCGATTCTATGACGGTCGATGAGCTCATGGGTTCGTTGCAAGCCCATGAAGAAAGACTGAAAAGAAACAAGTCTGAGCCGGTGGAGGAAGTACTCCAATCTCGATTGACTATCCGAGATGACAAAGGCCAAAGAAGTGACCCTGTGCAAACTCGATGGGTCAATCAAGATCGTGAACGAGGACGCGGTAGAGGCCGTTTCCAAGGAAGAGCCCGTGGACGAAGCAGAGGAGATTTCGCCCAAAGCAATGAGTGCTTTCATAATCAAAGAAGTGCTCATGGAAGAGGAAGAAACACAAATTGCCGGTATGATAAATCAAAGGTTCGATGTTATCGTTGTAATAAATGTGGCCATTATGCTTATGAGTGTTGGCAGAAAGAAAGTGCGGTGGCAGATGAAAAGGCGAACTTGGTGAATGATGGTGATCAAGTTCTTATGCTGGCATTTAAAGAAAATGCTGATGAAAAAAGGATACGTGGTACTTGGACACTGGAGCAAGTAACCACATGTGCGGCCGAAAGGATATGTTCGTTGAAATGGATGAGACAGTAAAAAGACAAGTCTCGTTCGGTGATAATTCTCAAATTCTTGTCGAAGGGAAAGGTACGATTCTAATTCGTTTGAAGAACGGAACACGTCAGTTATTGACACCTAAATTTTGACTTTCCTTTTAATCATTTATTGCATAAAAATTAGGGACTAATCTTAATCCCTAGCAAAAAAAAAAAAAATCAAATCTGTTTTCATATAGTTCTCATTTAGATTAATTTTAGTTGCATTGCATTTACATCGGCAATAGATGAATGGTCTTGAGCTTAATTGAATTAAAGATTGGTGGTGGACGTTGGTTCTGAAGCTTTAATTAGCTAATAGAGCTAAGCTTATAGATAAGAAATGAAATTGAGCCCACTACATCTTTATCATGGACAAATGAGGCGGTGGCGAAACTAAAAAGCTAGATCCTTAAAAGTCAGGAAGCATGAAGGACCGAAGGTTTGTGCTCCCGGAATCTGAGCCTTTCTACGAAAATTCCACCTGATTTTTATTCTAAAGGATACGATCATAAGAGGGAATATGGGTTTGACTTGGAGGAATCAATGGGATATTAGCGAGAGATTATTGAACGAGTTGGCTTAACGGTGAACGAACAGGGACGCAATCAGGGCAAAAGGGAAAATTACAAGATCGGTTAAGTGTCGTCAATCATCTTCCGTAGATCCCGAGCTTCCAAATGGATATGAGCATTCTCTTATGAAAGATGGACGACCTCAATTCACAAAGGAAAGAGGGATGATTTGGCAGATTCGGTGGATACAAAGTAGAGGGAAAGAATAAATTGAAAGGCATGCATTGAGTCACGGCCAATTCTTGATTATAATTCCTAGCCAAATTACGGTAATTGATTCCATGAATACAGGCTTTCCAAAAGAACATGAGAGGTTTTTGCTATAAAAAGTGAACAGCTTAGAGAGTTTGGATACTTTGTCCAATAAAAGGATAGAGAGGGGGGGCAACGTTTTTCTGCACACAAAAATTCACCCAATAAAAGTGAGATTGAAGTTGACGATTCTGGAGAGAAGAATACATAGAAAGGCTTCATTTAGAGAAAAAAGGAAGATCCTGCAAGCTCCATGTACCGGGATGACGCCAACGTGGAGATAACGCTGATCTCAGTCCTTACTATCTCGTAGTGTTCCAAAAGTCCGGAGGTCTCTCCGATGTTCCTGGCTCTCAATGCAGCCCGTGCGGTGCGAACTTTGTCCCAACGACAACTCTTGTTTGATTCCCCGTTATGAAGCTAAGTCTCCTGATTTCTCTTCATTTTCTATTTTGGTTTTATGTCATGCCTACACAGTTCTTTCATCTCCTTTATCTATTGATCAGAGTGGAGACCTTGGCCGGATCTCCTATGACAGGATGCTCCACGGAGGCCACCGATCACGTCCATAGCCAAGGCAGCCTCCGCAAACTACTGGCCCCGGGGTACTCCTGTGAGTCCAGTCCAATTCAGCAAGTAACTCTATCGAGTCTGCCGTTAGTCATCGCACCATCGCAAGCTCCAACCTCCACAAGGAAGTCACTGTCCAGAGACCAGTACAACAAAGCGGAAACCTCGCAAGGGAGAGACACACCAACTTGCACGATTCATGCAAAAGGAAGGGCCATTTCATGCAGGGGATCCAGGCGCTATATGGGCCACTAACGTCATCCACTTTCAAACAGGAGGCGACGAATCCGAAATTATTCCTGACTAGGTGAAATTCGATCCGCTCGTAACCTTTTTTTTTGTGGATATTGAATGATTTTCAGCTAGTGTCGCGACCTAAAAAAAATTATTAGGCTAATGGATTATTAGGTTAATTAGATGAATTAACTAACCTAATACGGACTCTCCCAAGCCCTACCAATTCGCAACTTAGGTTTCACTGAAATAATTTTTTTTATTTTAGGAGCCGCCACTAATCGTTTCTCGGTAGGTCGATTAGAAACCTAAATAAAATAGCGGGAGAACTATTTTATTTCTACGAACCAGAGATAGTGAGTTCGGGGACTTGGTTACATTAATTAATTAATGCCCTTTCGGTACCAATTTCATGACAATGCCTTTTTCTGATTGGTTTATGAATTTTTTTTTTTGGGTTTTGAATTAATGAACAAAATTAAACAAAAATGCCCACAATATACCTTAATTTCCGAATTTTCGATAATTCACTCATTTCCGAAGATTCGGATTAGAGCAGAATTTTTAACGCGACATCCTCGAAAATTCGAGTCAGCCTGCGAGAAGGGGTATAAGACGACAACGTCCCTCTTGCCAGAGGGAAAGAACACGATATCTTATACTTAAATCACATCCACCCCAGTAGATTCTGGGTAGGCGAATGATTTAATTTTCCGAAGAGACTGGGCACATGGGGAGCATATATTATAGGCATGCTTGTTTAAAAATGTGCAAATATTAAAAAAATTCAAGAACCACCTAGGGTGGTCGAAATTTTAAAGGAGCTAATCTCCTATCCACAAAGGATTGACATCTTCTAAAATAAAAATGATTATCTCTTAGGATTTTCAGAGAATTTTAGATAATCTTCAGAATTTTAAAAGATGTCTTAATTCGAATGAAATCTTATCTTTTATTCTGAGAAAGTTATCTTTAAGGTTCAGAAAAATCGATTCAGATAATTCTCGAGATTTTGGATATATTCAAATCATTATCCCTAATCAGATATTATCCATGAAGATTCCATTTGACAAATTTAAAGATATTGTTGGGATTAAAAAGCCTATCCACGACAAATCAAACGTTGTCCAATTAAGCACAAATCCTTATCAATATGAAATAGCATCAAATAATCATGAGATAGAGCAATTCAACCAACACAAGATAGAATTCAAAGTAAAGGATAATCCACAATGTATGGTCCGGCCCAGAGAAGATGTGTGCCGAAAATTACAAGTCCAATTCCATAAAAATTCGTAATCCTTTAACCAATCCAATTTGATCTAAAAATGTTTGAACAATTTGTTACTTCGAGAAAAGGCACGATTCCAATTAAATTTCATCAATTCTCAAAGCATCGCAAAATTCAATCAGTTTATGAACGAATTGATCTTGGTTAAAACAAATCAGAAGTTTAACCGGCGAATTCCTATATTTTCAGTTCTTGCACAAGATGGATATAAAAGGCTTAAATTTTCCAGTTTCAATTGCAAATCCTTCATGTTCATTGAGATGCCAGAATGTATATGCGTGTAACCAAGTTAACAAAGCATAGATTGCAACCAAAAGGCAAGAAATTTGTACCTTTTCTGAGTTGTATTCCAGCATGTACTCAAGCTGCGAATCTCGTGCAAAACGAGCCTTTTTTTGAGGTTGGTCCATCACCAATTGATCTTGCATTGCCAAACGGAAATGCTGCACCAAACTAGCAGCCAAAACGCTTGAAATCAGCTTTATATTAGACACGAATAGCAAGGAAAAAGCACCTAGAACAGTAGCCAAACAATCTCTAAAGCTGCAGAAAAATTCTGCGTTGAATTATAAATAAACCGGGGCTGGTAGCACTGTTTTGGCACCAAAATAGCAACAAAACAACACTGAATAATGGCAAAATAATGCTGAGGTAGCAGCGATGGCAGCGATCATCTCCGAACGTGGCAAAATATAGTGCATCTCCTCCACTTAATTCTCTGACCTCCACCTCTTATTCAATCACCAATTATATCCTCATTGAGGGTGGAACTCGGTGATGTTTCCTGGAGTGCTAAAGGGGCAGCGGCTGATATCGTCCTCGTGTGAACGGCTCATCGTTGGAGACCCTTCGTTCACCGACATCACTGGATGGGGGGCACAAGCGACGAGTCGTCGAAGATTTGGACGTGACTGGTGTAGCTATAGAGACCCGATTAATGCTTGCCGGATACTCGGCCAGAACTTGCATCAGGACTATGTGTTGGATATATTGTGAATATAATCCATGTAATATGTTCACATACAAGCCCAATAGGTGAAGACTTGGTTATTTGGGTCCATTTGGGCTGGAGCCCAATAGCTTGCTTATATATATTCTAGGGTTCGCCCTACGCTGGAGGTAACACTGTTGAGCATTCCAAACTTGATGTCTCAAGGTGTAATACTTCAAGCAAACACTCTCTACTCTCTCAAAACCCATTACCTCCAACAATCTTGAAGTATTATCTTCGGGTGTCGGATTTGAGCGAGCAAGGTGTCTACTTGAAGGTCTCGTCGAGACGAACTCGCAGGTACGAACTACTTTCGATTTCGACGGTTGGTTTGGCCAAGATCTGAGGTTGAAGATTCGGGTTTTACTGTAGCACCCGAAATCTTTGAATCAAGATTTCAGAAATTATAGCTAGTTTCAGAAAGTGAGACCACTTGGGTTTTGTTCGTCTCGTCGATACGAACGTTTTGAGTGGTCACTCGCGTCGAACGGAGGTCGGACGAAGGAGATACGGCCGTCGGAAGAAACACTGTAGATTGAAGATTTACTGTAGCTCGAGGTTACTGTAGATTGAAGATTACTGTAGCTCGAGGTTACTGTAGATTGAAGATTTACTGTAGCTCGAGGTTACTGTAGATTGAAGATTTACTGTAGATTGAAGATTTACTGTAGCACCCGGATTACTGTAGCACCACGCGGGTACCGTATTTCCAGGCGTATTTGTGGAGTATTTTCGACGTATTCCCCAGTGTATTCCCGGAGTATTTCCAGGTGTATTCTAGGCGTATTTCCAGTGTATTCTCGGAGTATTTCCAGTGTATTTCTGGCGTATTTCTGGTGTATTTCCAGCGTATTTGTGGCGTATTTTCGACCAATTTTCAGCGAGTTTCCGACGACAAGGGCAGTCCATCTTAAGGTGTTTGGGCGCTCCGGACTCAATTTTGAGGTCTGTTTTGGCAAATTCCATCTCTACAGAGCAGTTAGACCAAGGTTAGAGGCATTATTCGACTTTGGGAGCTTCGAGGACTCCAAGGTGCACTCTTTCTAACTCTTTGCTCTGATTGGAATGGCAAAACATAGTTCCTATGATATTATAAAGCTGCAATCATTTGATGTCACTGAATTTCATGGTTGGAAATTGCACGTTCAATTTGGCATGAAAGAGCGTGAAATATTCTACACTGTTTTAAGTGACTTTGCATCTACCACTGAGGATGTCGATGAATATCAATGGAACAAAGATGAAGATTTTTGTAGAGATTACTTGTTGAATTCTCTAAATTCTCGTCTAGCTATGACTTATAGTGAGTATAAGACGGCGAAAGAGATATGGGATCACTTGAACACTCAGTTCCAAAAGCAAGAGGGGCTCTCTAAAACTCTCCTAGCGGAGAAGTTCTTTGATTTTAAATTCAATACGAATTCGAGTGTCACCTCACAGTTAGTTGAACTTGAGAACATGAGGAACAAGTTGAAAGAGGATAACTCTGATTTGTCCGATAATCTCTTTGTCGGCCTTGTGTTGAGTAAGCTACATGTTGAATGGAGTTCTTTCAAGACTGAAATGCACAGACAAAAAGAACAGATGGGACTTGATGAACTAAAGAGGTATATTCATATTGAGGATCAAAACTTTTCTAGGAAGAGTTTGGAACAAGCAGGACAACAAAAGTCAGTTGCCAACTTAGTTTCACATTCCTATAAACCTCATAAAAGGTTCAAGTCACCAAAAGGTGAATCTTCTTCACAGTTAGAGGCCAAAAAGACTATCTTCAAAAGAAAGAAGAAGGGCAAGTGCCATAACTGTGGAAAGTGGGGTCACTGGGCAGCAGAGTGTAAGCTACCAAAGAAGCCAAAGAAAGACACACCACAAAATGAGGCTAATATACTAGTTAATGAGTCTGAGCCTCAAGCCTTTATTGGAATGATGAAGGATGGAAAGGCCAATGTCTCTTCTGAGTGGTGGTTGGATAGTGGCGCTACTTGTCATGCTACAAATGACAAGAACTTACTCACTGAGGTCACAGAAGTGAAAGACACCGTAGAAAATTGCAATGGTGGTAAGGCAGAGGTGACTCATGCTGGAACTGCAAATTTGGTGCTTTCTTCAGGTAAATTACTAACTCTTAAACATGTTAGAGTAGTACCTTTACTGAAAAAGAATTTGATTTCTATGAGTTTACTTGATAAAGCTGGTATGTCCTTTTCAACTATGAATGGTAGAGTAACTTTATCAGTTAACTCATGTTATTTCGGCTGTGCATTCATGGTTAATGGCATGTATAGGTTGAGTTTAGATACTGATAGCATAAACCATGTGAGTTCTACTTTGATTGATCCAAAGTTATTACACAATAGACTTGGACATGTGAACTACAGGAAAATGCAACATCTAGCTAAAACTCACAAAATTCCATTGGACACCTCTATTCGATTTGACAAATGTGAAGTGTGTGCACAAGCTAAAATAACTAGAAAACCTTTTAAGTTGGTTTCTAGAAGCACACAACTTCTTGAGCTAATACATTCTGATCTCTGTGACTTTAGAAATTTCGTCACAAGAGGTGGTCGGAAGTATTTGATAACATTCATAGACGATTTTTCAAGATATTGTCATGTCTATTTGTTGAAATCGAAAGATGAGGCTTTTGAGAAGTTTAAGATTTTCAAGTCCAGAGTAGAAAATCAACTCAACTTGAAAATTAAAAGGCTTAGGAGTGATAGAGGAGGAGAATATACAATGACAGGGTTCAAGGAATTTTGTGCTTCAGAGGGCATAATACTTGAAACTACCGCTCCTTACTCACCCCAATCAAATGGTGTTGCAGAGCGTAAGAACAGAACATTAACAGAAATGTTAAATTCTATGTTACTTACAGCTGGCATGCCTTCCTCCTACTGGGGAGAAGCAGTTCTAACTGCTAATCACATCCTGAACAGGTTGCCACACTCTAAGTTGTCTATGACACCTTATGAGATATGGCATAAGCATCCTTGTAGATATGATACTCTTAAAACTTGGGGATGTATTGCTTATGTAAGAATACAAGATCCTAAGAGAACTAAGGTGGGACCTAGAACAATTACTTGTGTATATCTAGGTAGTTCAGAAGATAGTGCTGCAGGCAGGTTTTTGGATCTATCTACTAACGCAGTGATAGAATCTAGAGATGCAGAATTCTTTGAAAATAAGTTTCTCAAAGATCATGGATTGAGTGTTTCTGGATCTACAGATATGATTACAGAGTCTAATGTAGAATCTGAAACAGGCCCTTCTGACACTAATCCCACACAACTGGTTGTTGAACCAGATCCAATTAGAGTATCTACAAGAGAGAGAGTTTCCAAAAGTTTTGGTAAGGACTTTGTCACTTATCATCTAGAGGATGATCCATTCTCCTATCAAGAAGCAATGAGATCTAGGGAATCTCTACTTTGGGCAGAAGCTATAGATGATGAAATTAACTCTCTGCTCCAGAACCACACTTGGCAGCTAGTCAATTTGCCAAAATGGGCTAAGGCTATAGGCTGTAAGTGGGTATTGAAGAAGAAACTGAATAGTGATGGATCAATAGCCAGATACAAAGCACGTTTAGTAGCTAAAGGCTATAAACAACAGAGTGGAATAGACTATTTTGATGTCTATTCACCTGTGTGTCATCTATCAACTATAAGAATTATTCTTGCTTTGGCATCTATTGAACACTTTGTAGTGCATCAATTGGATGTAAAAACAGCCTTCCTAAATGGAGAGTTAAATGAGGAAATTTACATGGAACAACCGGAAGGGTATGTCATGAAAGGACTTGAGGACAAAGTTTGTAAATTGAACAAATCTTTGTATGGTCTTAAACAAGCACCTAAGATGTGGCATCTTAAGTTTGACAAAGTGGTAAAGAGTTTTGGCTTCCAGTCTAGTTACTCAGATAAATGCATTTACCATCGTTCTATGTCAAATAAGATAGTTATCATTTGCTTGTATGTTGATGACATGTTAATTCTTGGCTCCGATCATTCTGTAGTGAGTGACGTGAATGCTATTTTAGCTAAAGAATTTGACATGAAAGATCTTGGTATTGCCAATACCATTCTTGGTATGAAAGTAAGCTTTGAAAGGCAAGTCGTCTCCCTTAGCCAGACTCATTATATTGAGCAGCTACTTTCTACCTGGGGATACAGTGAGTGTAAACCGATTGAGACACCATATGATTATAATAAAAGACTGAGTCCCAATGAAGGGACTAGTGTGGATCAGTTAAAATACTCGAAACTGATTGGTAGTCTCATGTATGCTATGAGTTGCACTAGACCTGACATAGCCTTTACAGTTGGCATGCTGAGTCGTTTCACTAGTAATCCTAGTAAAGAGCATTGGGATGCCATCAGTAGGCTGATGAGATACCTTAAAGGTACTAAAGATTATGCTCTATGTTACTCTGGTTTTCCTCCAACTGTGGATGGATATTCTGATGCCTCATGGTGCTCAGAGATTGGAAATAGTAAGTCCACAAGTGGATATGTATTCACGTTGGGTGGAGCTGCTATTACTTGGAAATCCAAAAGACAGACTTGTATTGCATTGTCGTCTATGGAATCAGAACTCTTTGCTTTAGCTTCAGCCGGTGAAGAGGCAGAGTGGATAAAGAATCTGATTATGGATATTCCGTTATCTCGGCTAAAGATAAATTCTTTAAGCCTGTTCTGTGATAATCAAGCGGCAGTCCAAGTCGTCAAAAATGCTCTCTTTAATTCAAAGAGAAGACATGTGAGACTGAGACATGCGTTGTTGAAATATCTGAGAGAACAAGGAGTTATCACCTTGATCGATGTGAGATCGAAGGATAACTTGGCCGATGCTCTCACAAAAAGGTTTGTTTAAAGATCGATTATTCAAAACAGTGGGGGAAATGGGGTTAAAGATTTTGAAAGATAAGTCTTAATTACCATTTACTTACCCTCTAAATGTGTGTTTTGAATTATCGAATCTTCTTTTGTTGGCCAAAATGATAAGCACATTCTATGTGTTTCATCGATGTTCATGGTTGCCGATAAATCTGAAAAGGGTTAGTTGTCTCATTCCAAACTTGATGAAGATGGCTTTAACCTGATTCAGATGTTCTATCTGGGAAGTTTGTGTCATTCCAAACTTGATGATACAACCCGACTAGGTTTGGACTATCCTTTGGTTAAATGATCCCATTCCAAACTTGATGCGAGATTATTTGACTTTAAGGAATCGGTAATTGTGACATTCCAAATTGGAACACAGAAATAGTTGGTTGCATAAGAAGCCTGTTGGTCTTGTTCTTAATTGAAACTTGACATTACATAACTAGTTATTGTAAGTGACTTGACTGTTGGTCCGGTTCTTTGAAACTAGGCAATGGTTATTCTCTTACGAATAAACTTGGGTTGATGGCTCTTTGTAAATCAAACTGTTTAGGCCTTGTTAATAATTTATGAAACTGGCTTGATGCTTATGAACATGATATTATGATGCTTTATGACATCAATATATGTTCTTCTCTGCCTTGTGTTATGGTGCTAAGTTCTTTTAGTGGAACTAGACACTTTTAGTATATTATTCAAATGATTGAATTCATAGTAATATGAAATTCATATGTGAAATTCTACAGGGGATGGCAGAGATGGAGGAGAGCTTAATGAGTGGGATCCTGACCAGGATGACCTACTTGATGAATGAATATATCATTCAGAGTGTGTGGGGGACTTGATAGTTCACCTGCAAATGCCCATTTTGATGAAGTCCATTTACTTGAGACTTATATTTTCTGTTCTTGTGTTGTGAACATAATTATGCTTATCTTTTGTATTTGTAAGGCCTTAGACTATTTTGATTGGCCTACTTATACTTGACTGCTATGCATATGTTGATTGTGAACTGATTCAGAGATTTATTATGGTATGCTGATCTCAGAACAGATTCATGATAATGATGATTCACTTATTTGGACTGAATGTGAATGATTCATGTTTGTTTGAACATCACACTAACCACCGTATTGGATTGTGCTGTATGGTGAACATAGGAGGAGATTGTTGGATATATTGTGAATATAATCCATGTAATATGTTCACATACAAGCCCAATAGGTGAAGGCTTGGTTATTTGGGTCCATTTGGGCTGGAGCCCAATAGCTTGCTTATATATATTCTAGGGTTCGCCCTACGCTGGAGGTAACACTGTTGAGCATTCCAAACTTGATGTCTCAAGGTGTAATACTTCAAGCAAACACTCTCTACTCTCTCAAAACCCATTACCTCCAACACTATGTTCCCTCACCTTTTTTAGGTTTTCTGCAAGAGATGTCCGTGAGGAAAACTTAGGACAATAGATATCAAGAAAAGAACAATAAAAGGATAAAATTATATGCTACTGATGAATTAAGGATCTGGTCCTTTTCTTGTCCTTTTGCTTGGTGCTCCTCCTCCTCTTTCGCTATGTTGAAAGGAGACTTCCGGACGATGAAATTTGCGTGGAGAGGGAGGGAGAATTCTCTTATCAGCAAGTCTCCTTCTTCTCAACGATGGTCCTCTCAACTGTCGTGCCCTACAATGAATTGGCCCCCGAAATCTGCCGTATGTGTAAAGAATGTGGCCTCCTCCCTCTCATCTGACCTAGATGTGTTTATATAGAGAACGCATAGGTCAAACCCTCATAATGCGGGCTTAAGCTTTGGCCTTATTTAAATTAATAAACTTTAATTAAAAGGCCTTTTCCGGAATTAAAATTTAGTGGATTGGAAAATTAGGCCCACGGCCTGGCACTTGCTCCCTTATGATAGTCGAATTGTGCAATGTGGGCTCCGGTCTTCCGCATATCAATTCAGACCCAAATTCCATCATCGGTGCAAAATAATGCAAATGCAATGCATGCTTAAATTAAATATGCTATGCATGAAAACCATTTTTTTTTTCGAGAATTATGACTAACTCTCATTTTATACATTAAATGAATGAATTTCCTAAAAATCAAAATTTAGGTGTCAACAGCTAGGCAAATTTTTATCTAATGATATTGTGATATGTGGTAATTGCCTTTTCGAACTTTTTTGATATCTCGAGCATATTTCTTTCAGACTAGAAAACCGTTTTGAATTAAGGGGTGATTCCATACCGACAACACGCATAATCGGATTGATCTCAACCTTGAGATTTGTCTCAACAGCGCGGGGATCGAGATATCTAATCTTAACCATTAGATACGATTCCTCGATCCACTCCGTCATCTAATTTGAATCGGAAGATATTTTCGCAAAAGATCATGCATTATATGTGGTTTGAATTGATTCGTAAATTAAAAATAATAATAATAAATACCAAAAAAATTGTCTTACGCACATTGTTGCATATAGTTTAGAACATTTCATCAATTCATGTAGATTAAACATTTTATTTTGCCTGCATGCCATATAGGCTTAGTCGCATAAGTGTGTGCCGTATTGATTAGCCATGTCACCTAGTTTTGCTAGTCATCAAAGTCTCATATCATATGGTTTGGCATGTCATTTCATTTATCATGTCATTAGCTTGACACATCTTTGATGCCATGTCACATTCGTGTAATGTCATTCATTTTAAATTAATACACTAGTTTAGTCTAATATCACATGCCATTTAGATTAAATTCATGTAATTTTTCCATAACATGTAGTTTAGAATTCATGTTGCTTTGCACATCATTAAGATAAAAAAAATTAAAATCATCATGCATTTATGTCATGTTAGGATAATCATCACTTATGTCATTAGAATAATTGTGCTCCTAGCGCACGATTACATCCATGAATTGCATTCATTTAAACAAAAAATGATAAATAATACACCTTTGAAACTTTAAAGCAAAATCCTTGAAAATTGCTAACTCATATATTTTTCATGAAAATGGTACCGAAATGGCGTTAATTGAAAAGTTAGCGTAACCAAGTCCCCGAACTTAAAATCTTTGGTTCGTAGAAATAAGGTATTTCTTTCGATACTTTATTTAGGTGTCTAATCAGCCTACCACGAAGTGATTAGTGGCGACTCCAACTTAAATTATTTGCATGTTTGATATTGAACCGTAAGTTGCGATTTGGTATGGATTTGGGAGAGTCCGAGCTAGGTTTAGTAGCTTAGTAATCCATTAGCCTAAAAAGCTAATTTTTAGGTCGCGACATCAGTTTATTACTAACGTGTATTATGTGCTGAAGATGTCGAGCAATATTTTGAGTTTGGGACAGCTTCTTGAGAAAGGATTTACTGTCCAGATGAAAAATCTATGTCTTATGTTGAGAGATCGCAATAATAAGTTGATTGCGAATGTGATGATGTCGAAGAATAGGATGTTCACTCTGAACATCAAAGATGATATGTCTACATGCCTTCAAGCATGTGTAGACAATCCTTCGTGGCTATGGCATTTGAGATTCGGCCATCTCAATTTCGGCGGACTCAATATGCTTTCTCGCAAGAAGATGGTGTATGGCTTACCGCATATTGATCACCCCGATCAATTATGTGAAGGATGTGTAATTGGCAAGCATTCTCGAACAAGTTTTCCGAAGGAGTTGACTTATCGAGCGAAGAAGCCACTGGAGTTGATTCATTCTGATGTATGTGGTCCGATCACTCCTCAGTCGTACGGTAATCATCGATACTTTGTTACGTTTATTGATGATTTTACTCGAAAGACTTGGGTGTTTTTCTTGAAAGAAAAATCGGAAGTGTTTGATACGTTTAAGCACTTCAAGAAAATGGTTGAAAAGGAGAGTGGATATTTTATTAAGTCTTTAAGAACTGATCGTGGATGAGAATTTACTTCTGGAGAATTCAATCAATTCTGTGATTACCATGGCATTCGACGTGTCTTAATGGCGCCGTACTCCCCACAACAAAATGGTGTGGCTGAGCGAAAGAACAGAACCATTCTCGGCATGGTTCGCAGTATGTTGAAAAGAAAAAAATTGTCAAAGGAGCTTTGGGGCGAAGCTGTCAGATGTGCAGTTTATCTGCAAAATCGATGTCCCACGCAAGGACTCGATGGTGTTACTCCAGAAGAAGCATGGACCGAGAGAAAACCTACGGTTTCTCACTTAAGAATTTTTTGGAGTGTTGCGTATGCTCACATACCCGACCAGAAAAGATCGAAGCTGGAAGACGAGAGTAAAAAGCTCATTTTTATCGGGTATGATTCCTCATTGAAAGCTTACAAATTGTTTGATCCTGACACTTTGAAGGTATATGTAAGCAGAGATGTGAAATTTGATGAAGAAAGTTTGTGGGAGGAAAATCGACAACTTGTTAAAACCAATCATGATAAATTTGTCGAAACCGTTCGTGATGATTCTATCGAAATGGAGATTGAAGCTCATTCACCTTCTCCGATGTTCTCTCCATCATCGTCAGCTTCAACTTCAAATACTGTCGAAGAACGGCTAGCACCGAGATCAAGAAGACTTTCAGAAATTTATGAAGCTACCGATGAGCTTCACCTTATATGTCTTCTTGCAGATTGTAAACCACTTATTTTTTTTTATGAAGCTGCTAAAGAAGAAAAATGGAGAAAAGCCATGGATGAAGAGATAGAAGCCATCGAGAAGAATCAAACGTGGCAACTCGCTGATCTTCCGAAGGACCAAAAGGCGATCGGTGTCAAATGGGTATACAAGGCTAAGAAGAACGAGAAAGGAGAAATCACTCGTTATAAGGCCAGACTTGTCGTAAAGGGCTACAAACAGAAAGCTGGGATCGACTATGATGAGGTATTTGCACCTGTCATCCGAATGGAAACCATCAGACTAATGATTTCCATTGCAGCTCAAAATCGGTAGCCAATCTATCAAATGGATGTCAAATCGGCATTCCAGAATGGCGTTCTTGAAGAAGAAATTTATGTCGAACAACCCACTGGGTTTGTTGTGAAAGGTCATGAAGACAAAGTGCTGAGATTGAAGAAAGCTTTGTATGGGCTTAAGCAAGCTCCGAGAGCTTGGAACTCCAGAATCGATGCTTATTTCAAGGCAAATGGCTTCGTACAATGTCCGTACGAACATGCTCTCTACTTGAAGCACGAGAAAGGTGATGTTTTATTGGCATGTTTATACGTCGATGATCGTGTCTTCACATGAAATAATTCTGGATTGATCGACACTTTTAAAGCATCAATTGTGAAAGAATTTGAGATGACAGATAATGGTTTGATGAGTTATTTTCTTGGAATCGAAGTAAAGCAAAGTAGTGATGGGATTTTTATTTCCCAAAAAAGATATGCTGAAAATATCCTTGAGAAATTCAACATGAAGAATTGCACTTCGGTTAATACTCCGATGGATTGTGGTGCAAAACTGTCGAAGTTCGATGAAGGTGTCGATGTTGATTCGACATATTTTAGAAGCTTGATTGGAAGCTTAAGGTATTTGACCTGTACCAGACCAGATATCATGTACAGTGTCGGAATTGTGAGTCGATATATGGAGAATCCGAAGACATCTCATCTTACGGAAACGAAGAGGATAATTCGGTACATCAAAGGTACTATCTCTCTTGGCTTGAATTATTATCAATCTGAACTATTTCAACTCATAGGTTATTCAGATAGTGACTATGGGGGAGATGTCGATGACCGAAAAAGCACTACGGGCTTTGTTTTTTATCTGGGTGAAACTGCTTTTACATGGTCATCAAAGAAGCAATCCAGTGTTACTCTGTCGACATGTGAAGTGGAGTATGTTGCTGCATCATCGTGTGTTTGTCATGCGATATGGTTGAGAAAGTTGCTCAAAGAAATCCATATGGAGCAAAAGGATGCAACGGAGATTTTTGTTGATAATGTTTCTGCCATTGCTTTGGTGAAGAATCCAGTTTTTCATGAGAGGAGCAAGCATATCGATGTTCGATATCATTTTATTCGAGAACAAGTCAGCGACAAACAAATCAAAGTTATGCACGTGAAGACCGGTGGTCAAGTCGCAGATATTTTACGAAACCTCTCAAGATGGAAGTGTTTCGGAAATTTAGAAGTTTACTTGGAATGATTGACGAAAGAGAATTTGATTTAAGGGGGAGTGTTAGAAATTAAACCAAATTCTATGGATTTCGATAAAGTGATTTGCACATGCTTGTCTGTTCGTATACCAAGGCGCGTGACCTATCGACCCCCGAGATGCATGCAAGTGGACGAACCGAAACTTATCTTTATAGTTTTTCAAGAGTCATAATTAGTTGAGTGTATCAGAAATCTTATAGTATTCCGATGTAATTATTGATTTAGTCTTTTCACTTTCCTAGAGAGACTCAAGAGTCGTGTATGTGAAGAGTCGTGTGGATGCCTATATAAAGGCGTGTCTTGTAACTATTTCAGTATTGGTGAATCGATTATGAATACAATATATTGAAAAGCCACCTTCCATCTCATCTTCCTTGTGTGAGAACAAAGTTCCTTTGAGAGTGCTTGTTGAGAGCCCCACAGTCGATTTATCCCATCATTCCTAAGGAGATGATAGGCTGATCTAACTGAAAGGATGCCATTCTTCTCCCAAGGCCACAAAAGTTTGTCTGGACCCCTCACTCTACAAAGTGGATACTAAAAACAGTTCTCTTCTCTTGCACATTTAAGAGAAGCCTGTGTCCTCATGTGCAATTTCTTCAACCTTTTTCTCAGCAAAATTAGATTCAGCAAAGGGGTGAAGCATAACATCTCTGCCATCAGCTTCCACACACACACACACACACCCCCCCTAAAAAAAACAAAAACAAAAACATCTCTGTCATCATGGATCCAACCAACCTTCCAGGTTTGGACACTTTTTCCATCCCCATTTGCCAAATGGCCCCCTCCTCCAAGACTTTCAGACCTTCACATATGTTATTCCATCTCTAGGAAGCTCTTCCCCTGTGTCTAGGATTCCGAAATTCATGCTTAGGAAAATAAAGCTACCTTCAGGATCCTGAACCAAAGTTCTTCAGGATTACTATGCACTCTCCTAGCTGTAAGCGATTAAACATGAACTTTATACGGAAATTCGTATCATATACGGATCTTTGATCTTCATGATTCTCACAAACAATAAGGATGAAGACATACCTTCGTCCATAGCGATTCCTCGAAAATGTTCGTTGCAGTTGATGGAGACAAAGAAGAATCTGATTTCTCTCGCTTAACCCTTTGTTCCTTACGTATTCTAAAGATGGAGTATAGAATACCAAATTGACGCTCCTGTAATGTTACGTCTATTTGTCAATGTGTAGAGAGAGGACCAGAATTCCTTTTAAAAAGAAACATTATCCAAGAGATGCCTGTCCATAAAAGCATTTCGTATTTGTACCCTTTCAATTATATCCTTTCGTAACCAATATAAACTAAGTAATAACATGAAATAACTACTAAACCATTATTAATAAATCATATCGGCCATATTTATTTTTACATTCTCCCACTTGGCTAATATGAATTTCCTTTCATGGTTTAATAATACCGTAATGTGCACAATAAGATCATGTTATAAATTTTCTTTAATTGGCTATCACATAATAATCTCAATAAAGCAAAGAAAACTAATGTGAGCCATAGCGGTTGTGTGTCATTAATCGACACAGTCCCTTCTATGTAGTACAGCTATAGCTCTATACTCATCATGATTCATAAACAAGAAATATATTAATGGTCCAACTATAATGTCTCTGTTAGAGACTATCCTGTCGAACATTTATCTACTTCCAACATGTATATTATGTAGAAAACAGAATATATCAGAAACACATATAAATGAGCTCAGAGTGTCAAATACATAAACTAAATAGAGTCCTTTTGTTAATGAACTTTCAACATGTTCATTAAATATTTTGGGCGACAGTCCTTTTGTTAATGGATCTGCAATCATAAGATTGGTGCTAATATGCTCTATTGACACTCTCTGTTTCTGAACTTATTCTTTGACGGACAAGTACTTGATTTTCATATGCTTAGCACCTTTAGAATACTTGTCGTTCTGAGAGAAGAAAACTGTTGCAGAATTATCACAATAAATTTTCAGCGGCCTGGCAATACTGTCTACAATCACAAGCCCTGAAATAAAGTTTCGCAGCTATAACCCATGAATAGTGGCCTCAAAGCATACCACAAACTCAGCCTCCATAGTGGATGCATCAATGATTGACTACTTCGCACTTTTCCAAGAAATTGCACCTCCAGCCAAAAGGAATAGATAACAAAATGTTGATTTCCTTGTATCGGCGCATCCGGCCAAGTATGAATCTGAATATCCAATCACCTCAAGATGATTTGATCTTTTATAAGTAAGCATGTGATCCTTTGTTCCTTGCAAGTATCTAAGAACTTTTTTGCAGCTTTCCAGTGATCCACTCCTAGATTACTTTGATACCTGCCCAGTATTCCGACGGCAAAACTGATGTCTAGTCTGGTGCAAGTCTGAGCATACATTAAGGGCGCGCATGGCAACACCTCTGCAAAAGAAATCATTTCTGAAGCTGAATTTGATTTTTGAACTTCTCAATCAGAAGCAAAAGTTTATTTTTCAACTTCTCCATCAAAAGTTGATTTCTGATAAAAGAAAGCCGTTTGATAAAATTTTTACTTCTGAAATTTTTAATTTTTAAACATTATTAACAAAATCTCAAGCAGTGGTGGTCGGTGGAGGACGGCGGCCGGCGACAGGCGGCGGACGGCGACCGACGACGGTAGGCGGCCGGGCGGGTAGGCAGCGACCGGCGGCGGGCGGCCGGTGACTGGCGGCGGAAGACAAACGGTGACCGGCGGCGGTCGGCGGCGGCGACCGGCGATCGGCGGCTGCCGGCGACCGATGGTGGGCGGGCCAGTGGCGGCGACGGGCAACCGGCGCCGCCCGGCTGGCTGCGGCGGCGGCGGCCACGGGGCGGGTTGCCGGTGGCGACAGGCAGGCGGCGGCGGGTGGACGGCCGACGGTCGGGGGGGCCGGCAGGCAGGCATTGGTCGACGAAGACCGGTGTAATTGAAGAATTTTTTTTTAGAAGCTACAATTTTTAACTTCTCAAAGTTGGCCAAAAATCCAACCAGAAGTAGAAATCACTTCTAGAAGTACTTCTGGAAGTAATTTCTCAATATTTTTACCAAACTGCTTTCAGCTTTAGAAGCACTTCTGAAGCGTCTTTACCAAACGGATTTCAGCTTCTGAAGTGTTACCATACGCGCTCTAAGCTCCCAACAACAGATGCATAAGGAATACTTTTCATTTGGTCTTGTTCCAATTCACTTTTCGGACATTGCATTAGGCTAAATTTATCCTCCTTCTGAATTAGAACTATTCATATTGAACATTTGTCCATATTGAATCTCTCTAGAATTTTATTAATATAGGCTTTTTGAGACAATCCTAACAATCATTGTGATCTATAACGAAATATTTCTATTCCCATCACATATGTTGCCTCACCAATATCTTTCATTTCAAAATTCTTAGAGAGAAATTTCTTGGTTTCATGTAATAAATCAAGATCATTAGCAGCAAACACAATGTCATCAACATACAGAACTAGAAAAATAAACTTGCTCCCACTGACCTTCATATATATACACCGATCAACGGTGTTTTCCTTAAACCCAAAAAAGATTATGATATCATTGAACTTGAGATACCATTATCGAGAAGCTTGTTTATGTCCATATATTGACTTCTTTAATTTACATACCATGTGTTCCTTTCCTTTAATTGAAAAGCCTTCAGGTTGGTTCATATAAACCTCTTCCTCCAAATTTCCGTTACGAAATGCCGTTTTCACATCCATTTGGTGTAACTCTAAATCGTAATGAGCCACCAAAACCAGAATGATTCTAAGAGTCTTTCTTAGAGACTGATAAAAAAGTCTCCTTCTAATCAATGTCTTCTTTCTGAGTAAAACCTTTAGCAACAAGTCTGGCTTTATATCGTTCAATATCACCTTTTGAGTCGCGCTTGGTCTTAAAGACCCATTTACACCCGACCTTTTTACATCATTTAGGCAATTCAACAATATTCCAAACTTGATTATGATCCATAGATTTTAACTCATCTTTCATGGCATCAAACCACTTTGCAGAATCACTACATTCCATGGCCTGTGAAAATGAACCTGGATCATTACCAATTCCTAAGTCAATTTCTGACTATGGTAGATAAAGTACATAGTCATCAGAATAGCCGATTTTCTGTCTCTTTGAGATATTCTTAATGCTATTTCTGATGGCTCAACTACTATGGGTTCATTATTGACATGTTCATTATGGAGCGTTTGATTATTTATTTATTGTTCTTTATTATTGTTTGGTTGAACAATAATATCAGGAGCAACTTGAGGAGTTTTAGGTGAAGGAATCTCCACCCTAACTTCTTGAATGCAAGCATCGCACATTCTTTTACTCCCACTGATGTTGCCATTCTCAATGAACCTAGCGTTTCCAGATTCAACAATTCTCGTACTGTGATTATGACAGTAAAATCTATACCCCTTGGATTTTTCTGCATAACCAATGAAATAACCACTTGTTGTTCTAAAATTCAATTTCTTTTTATGTGGATTGTAAATACGTACTTCTGCTGGACAACCCCAAACATGTAGGTGTTGTAAACTAGGTTTCTACCCGTCCACAATTCAAAGGGAGTTTTTGTAACTGCCTTACTGGGAACCTGTTTAATAAGTACATAGAAGTCTTTAATACATACATCTACATAGATAAGGGCATAGATGACTAACTCATCATACTCCTAACCATTTCCATTAGAGTACGATTACGCCTTTTTGCTACACCATTTTGTTGTGGTGTACCTAGCATTATGTATTGAGCACAAATGCCATGCCTTTCAAGAAATTTAGCAAATGGACCCGAACATTGTCCTGACTCATCACACTTTCCATAATATCCACCACCTCTATCTGACCTTACTATTTTTACCTTTTTATCTAATTGTTTCTCAACCTCTTTAATATACACCTCAAGTACATTCACAGATTGAGATTTATCATGCAATAAATAAACGTGACCATAACGTGAAAAATCATCAATAAAGTGATAAAATAACTTTCCCCACCAAAAGATGAGACATCAAAAGGACCACATATATCAGTGTGTATAATTTCAAGAAATTATGTGCTTCTTGTGGCGCATTTCTTAGTGTGTTTTGTTTGTTTACCCTTAATACAATCAATACACACTCCAAGATCAGTGAAATCCAAATTTGGAAGAATTTCATTCTTCACTAATCTTTGTATCCTTTCTTTGGATATGTGACTCAAACATTTATGCCACAAGTAAGCATAATTCTCATCAACTAAACTACGTTTAGTGCCAACATTATGATGCAAGGTCATTATGGTCTCAACAAATACATTATCAAGTTTAAACTTGTAGAAACCATCACATAAGGTTCCAGTTCCAATAAGATTCTCATTCTTAAACAAACTGAAAGATCGACAACCAAACTTAAAAGAAAAACCTGCTTCATCAAGTTTTGGCAAAGAAACTAAATTGCGAGAGAACGTATGTACATAAAAGGTTCGAAACAAATCCAAATAATGTCAAGTATCTAAGACTAAACGATAAGTGCCAATGCCTTCAACTGGAGCTTTATTTCTATTTCTTGTGTATACATAGTTCTCATTTGGCTTTAAAGCTTGGATTGTAAGGAATTCCTGCATCGTATTGGAGACATGGGTGGTAGCTGTTGACACCTGATTTTTGACCATCTATTATTGTGATTTTTATTCTTTAAAATTAATTAAAAATATCAAAAAAGGTTATAAAATCACAAAATCAACTTTGGAAGCCTTGGCCTGGCCTTAGGAACCAATTTTGAACAAAAAATATTTTTTGGTATTTTTTAATATTTTTCGAATTTATTTAAATTATTAAAAATACCCAAAAAAATCATAAAAATACCATTCGTGGTCAGAAAAATACACAAAAATATTCAATAATTTTGTTTTAATTTCCTCTTCAAGTGTGTTACTTTAAATATCAGAAATTCGGCTCGGGTCACTATGTTCCTTCACAAACATAAACCCGAACCGAGCCTAAAAAATCCTTTTTGAGTCTTTTAGTTTTCAATTCTCACCTTGTGTAAGCTATGACATTGGATTCTAAAGTCTTGAAATGCAATTTGGTCAATTTGCCCTCCAATTTGATCAATTTCAAGCAAAAGGGCTAGATTGCATAATTTTCTTTCAATTTAGTCCCCGATTTCACAAATTTCGAAATTAAATTTCACACTGGCATACCCATTGAAATCAAACACCTCTACCCTATGTTTTTCATCATGCTGAATCCATTGGTGGCCTCAATTTTGACTAATCCAGTCGTTTGGGCCCTCGATTAAACAAAAATCAATTTCGGATCCTAAGGGCAATTTGGGGTTTTCACTAAATTTCAATCAATTGATTCACGAAAATACCCCTATTTGATAGAAAATGTGTCAAGGAGTCTGATTTTGCCATCAATTTTATGAAAAGGGGATGATTTGGGGCCCAATTTGACAAAATTAGGTCGAACCGGGCCGGTCGGGTCAAGCCCGACCCGACCCGGTCCGACCGGGTCTGCAACAAAGTTGCAGACCCACCGGCCGAAAGGTGGCAGGAAGCAGGGGAACAAAGGGGGAGCCACGCCGCGACATTTTTTAAGGGAAAGCGACGCCCGATCGATGGTGGACATTGGGCGGACGTCCCACGATCAAAAGGCGGTCTTCCATGGGGTTAAAAAAAGAAGAAAAGGAGGGAGGAACCTCGGGGGTACAAGGAGCTCGGCCATGGGAGACCGAGAGGGTGAGAGAAAATTTCCGTGCGAAGAGGAGCAAGCCGGAGCAAGACGAAGCTTGCCCGCACCTCAGGGAACCTCAGGGGAGCTTCGGTCGCCGTCGACGGGCCCAAACCAGGTCGGTTTTCTGTCCCCGACCTCTGTTTTCATATACACACAACCCGTTCGATGAAATGCCAAAATGAAGATTATATGTTCGGGGTTTCGGCCGAGCCGTCCCGGGCCTTACTTGTCGCAAATCTTGTTCTAAAGCTTCATTATATATGTCACTAAGCTCGACTTGTCTGCTATTTTGCATCGGAAACCGCTGAGAGCGACGGTCCGAGCTTCGCCGGCCGCGGTCCGAACCGGGAGCTCGACGAGCGAATTTCGGCGGTCACCGAGCCTCAAACGATCCCAGGTAAGTCCCTAGACTTTCTTTAGATACTCCCTGAACGATCAAAACCGAGTTTGAAGGCAAAAAAATTTTGGCAAATGCTTCGCCGGAACCGGTTCGGTCGCCGGGCTTTTGAGGCGATTCCCGACGTCACTTCGGCCGTGTTTTTGTTTGATATTGATGTCGGGTTCGAGGGAAATTGACAGGTGTTAGAATCGGGAGTCGGAACGGCGGTTTCCACGTCGATTTGGGGTCTCCGGCGAGAATTCCGTCGAGGGTCGCCGGAATTTTCACTGTTCATCGTCTTCTCCGGCGACCCTCCGCCGGTCAACGGGTCAGCGGCTGACGTGGCTTGCCACGTCAGCAGCCACGTCAGCGTTGGCGGGCCCGGGCCGATTAAATCAAAGCCCAGATCGGACGGCCGTGGCTTTGCCACGTGTCGCGATCTGGGAATTTTGGGAAATAAAAAACTATTTCCAGATTAATAAATGATTTTCGAATAATAAAAAATAATAATCGGACGGTCTAGGATGCGCTACGTGGCTCGATCTGAGGCGTCCGTTCTCAATCCGTGAAACGGCGCCGTTTTATCATGGACGGGGCGGGCCGGATCTGGGTCGCGGATCTGGGCGTGGGCCGGGTCATCCGACCCGGTCCGGATAATTAATTTATTTTATATATTATTATTTTTAATAATAAAAATAATAATTATAATTCAAAAATTCAATAAAAAAATAGAAAATCATAAAAAATTCAAAAAATTTCGGAAAATTCAGAAAAAATTCTAAAAAATTCCTGAAAATAGAAAATGGCCACATTCAACTGGCCATGACCTGTTTCGGGTCTTTTGACCCCCGAACCTTCTAAAAATGACGGTTTTGCCCTTCCGGCAAACCGTCTTCCAAACAAATTCTAAAAAATCCAGGAAAATCCCCAAAAATAGGAAATGGCCACAAACAACTGGCCAAGACTCATTCCGGGTGTTTTGAACCCCGACCCTTCTTAAAATGACGATTTCGCCCTTTGGGCGAATCGTCTTCCAAAAATTGAAGAAAAATCAAAAAATTCTCAAAAATGGGAAATGGCCACAATCAACTGGCCATGGAATATTTTGGGTAATTCGGTATCCCAGTCTTCCAAAAAATTGACGATTTTGCCCTTCGGGCTAAATCGCCTCCAAGTTTTCCCATTTTACCCCGGTCCGAAATCACACCTGCCCTAAGCTTTTATGGCTATGCTAGGAAGCCATTGACTTGAATTGATGTGCATTGATGAGATTTATTTATGCACTTGATCGCGCTTTCATTGATTGTGATTGATAGGAATAGTCTTCCAAT
Organism: Rhodomyrtus psidioides; assembly: GCA_021437785.1. Classification (NCBI taxonomy): domain Eukaryota; kingdom Viridiplantae; phylum Streptophyta; class Magnoliopsida; order Myrtales; family Myrtaceae; genus Rhodomyrtus; species Rhodomyrtus psidioides. The sequence goes on along the minus strand of JAILYB010000004.1, from coordinate 12,537,651 downwards.
CTGCATGAAACCCTAAATCAAACTCACCCCACCCAAAACTGCGCCAGCATGAACTCTTAGCCAGGAAAATCACTCGCGTTAGGTACCGAAAGGGCGTTGGTAATGACACCAGCGTAACCAAGTCCCCGAACCCAAAATCTCTGGTTCTGCAGAACTGATCGATCTCTCCCAATCGATCAGTAAGGTTTCCGGTCTACCCTCCAAGAAAGACCGGTGGCGACTCCAAATGCATGCACAAGTTGCACATGCCACCACGACCACACTAAGGTCGAAAGCGATCGACTCTTATAGTCGAATCCTTCTGAAAAATACTCCCGCCGCGATTTGGTATGGGCCTGGGAGGGCCCGCGCCGATCCAAGACCCGCGATCGGTAATCCATTAGCCTCGTCCGCTTTCGGACTGGTCGCGACAGCTGGCGACTCCGCTGGGGACCTTTGTTCTAGAACCTATGGTTCTAGACCTCAAGTGGACTTAGGCCGTAATTAAAACGCTGAATGATTTTTCTAACCCTGCAGGCGCTCTTGAAGGTGAGGTAAGTCAGCTTATGATAGGTATTATATGTTTTTGCATATTGGAGCGATAAGGGGGGTAGTCTGTGATTAACATTGTCTTATGCAGGTTGGCGTAGGAATGAATGATTGTGTGTATGTTTTATATTGAAGCGGTGATTGTTAAATAAGATGCATGTTTGTCGCTTTAGCACGACACCGAAAATACACACAACCGCGCCTAAAACCCCGGGCGCCACCTATAGGAAAACAATAGAAGGGATTGAAAATGGAATCTCCGTGAGGAAAAGAACGGGGTAATCCACTTTTCAATTCCGCTCATTTTGAACTATGGATCGGGTCACAATGCAACGATAGTTGTGCAATGGAATCTACCCTTTCTAGAACTCAAGGTGGGAACCTTGACCTTAGGTGCCAAATCCTTTGATTTTTAGAAGTTTTATCCTCACTTGTCTCATGTGCATATCTTTAGATGGTTGGTATATCTAAAACCACCTAAAAAAAAAAATCGGTGATCCTGGAGTCACATCTCGAAGACTGGAACTGGGGCATCTCCAAGTGTTCGGACCACATTCCTTTGATTGATTTGACATTCTTAGTTCTATTGTATAAGATTAATTTTTGTTGAGATCCTCTCTATCTCGTCCCTTAAATTGATTGTATTAGGGATCTATTTGTATTGTATACATCTTGATAAGGCTCATTTCTATCGAAAATGGGGGCAAATTCCCCAAACCCGTGGAGCATAGTGACATTCGTCCCTTCAGTGCAAAATACATTTGGCCGCAGAGCCACTCGTTTGGTGAAAGGACGTATCGTTCCTAATTGATTTTTAATCAGATCTGGGGATAAGTTTCTCCATTTTTTTTTTATCTCAGGTGATAAAAGAGACAATGCACCCAAAAGCTCATGCATTCAAATGACAAAATAGACGTCGCCCAGCTGGGGCAAATGAACCGTAGGCGTTGCAAATACCTTCAAGCACGGATGGAGGAATTTGATAGATGCTGTGCATATCAATATGCAACATCAAAATGGAATGCAAATCAAGTGTAAAAGGACGTATCGTTCCAAAATGATTATTTTCTTGATATGGGAATAATGCTTCCTTTCTTTTTCCTCTCAGATGATGATCAAGAGCAGAGGACGCAGGATGTAATGCTTTCAAATAACAAACAGGGAACATCAAATACCTCAAATGGCGACTGTGATCGAGAGAATCACCAAACCGCCACATGACGAATCCCAAGAATATCAAGCTGTCTTGAGACAGATAAAATTGATCAAGGACTCTGACAATCGAGATGGATGATCAGAATCTGCAAAAATCAATGGGAGCAGGTTCCCCCCCATTTGCTTTGAGGAGCCAAACCGGGGGCAAACTCTCATGATCCCCCATGAAAGCGCATCAGACCAGGGTCATCGAATCCAGAGATGACAAACAGCAAAACCATGCATAACTGGGGCAAGTGAATCATTTGTACGCCGGACGTTTCTCCTCTGACAAAGTCAATGGACGCAATAACAGAGTCGTCCGCATCAGAATCAAACCCCAAGATACGAATTTGGGTGAACGGTAACCTTGTATCGTTCCAATTTGTTCTTCGAAGATCACATGCCTAACATGAGTTTTTACTCATTTAACAAGAAGTCGTTGGCACCGAAAGCCTCAAAAGAAAAGAACTCGCCAACGAGGAGGCGAATAAAATTATTGACCTTGGGAGTCAGCACTCCAAGAAATGGTCTTTGATTATAAGATCGAGTGGAGGGTAAAAAGTATCGCTTCCACACTTCATGCTTTGACATGCATTCCGATAACAATTTCTTTTTTTCTTGAATAAAAGGAACTATGAAGAGTGGCGCTGGAATGCGTCCAAAATCACAAATGGATCTCCTCTAGGGCAAATCCTTGAGAAGGATTTATCGCCAACCAAACGGAGGGACCAAGGCCACAAGATAGAGGGCCATATTCTACAAGCCGCGCGTTTGTGTTCAAATGGAAACGCAAAACAAGAACAAGGCGGTATCGTTCCAATTTGTCTTGAATTTTGGAACGCAAACTGAAACCTAATTCCCGTATTTGACAGGGGCTCGCCATCAAGGCGAAACAGGTTTTCACATCCCATGTATTACCCATTGGAACACATGACCAAGGGTAAGATGTATCGTTCTAATTTTTTGAAAAATTCATGAACGTACAATAACATGTTTCTTCCGCATTTTCAGGGATCTCCAGCCACGGTGGACAGGTAGGTATCCCTTTCCCCAATCCATTGAAGATGTTAAACAAAAAAAAAATAGAGAGAAAAAGAAAAAGCTTTCAGAATCTGATGTCTAGAAAAGACATAGAATTCTAACTTCATTGGCATTCATGTTTTGAAACATAAGGTTGTCTGAACATGCATTGTGCACCATAAAATCCCCCTTGACGGGTAAAATTTTTTGGGAAAACGAAAGAGATTTTTCCAATCAAAAGTTGTTCAAAACTCTCAAAATGACGTTTTCTCAAAAGACGAGAGGCAAAGCCTAGTCCAAACACGTCCTATACACACTTAAGAGAGAAGTGGAGCGAATCAGACAGCAAAATCTGGACCTACGGAAGTAGGGACCATTCGCAGCGATTACATGGGTTGGGACGACGGAGGCATTCGTTTCATATCCCCCAAACACTACAGGTGACCGTTGATAACCCATTTGAACGGCGGTTTTCATTCTTAACCCTGTCAAGAACCATCCCACATCGGGGCAAAATGGAGGTAAGTCCAGCAGGATCAGGAGAAAATGGTTAGAAATTTTCTTGCTCGGACTAACATTAATCTTTGTGTGTTGTTTATATGGTAATCCAAGTGCCATAGGATGATGAAAAGCATTCATTTCTCTATCCCACACACCGAATCCTTTGCATAGCCAAGTTGAGCCTGCAAAATCATTTCATAAACCCGTTGGTGATCAATGCACATTCCAAGACGGATGCAGCATCACTTCAGAAACGAAGGAGCTCAGGACTTAGGGTTTGCAAAAAAATTCCTAAGTTAATGTTTAACCTTGTTAGACCTTTGATCATAGGTCTAACACGATCCCATGAAGATGAGAAAAAGTGGGATTTCAAAAATGAATGAGAAAAATCCACGGCATCGAGAAAAAGCAAAGTGCTTGGTAAAAGCAAGGCCGATGCTCGTGTAAGTTGTTTGATTGATCCGCAATGAAGCCGGATGGGAAAAGAGGAAATCCCTAAAGGAGTCAGATAAAAAAGACTACTCCCCAAATGGTGTCAAGCGTGGAGCAGAGACGCAGACAGAATCATCAGTCTCTTAATGCGACGAAACTATCTCTGAAGAGCTGGTGCACACCTCAAAATCGGTTGTGCATCCCAAAAACTGAAGGTGCAGAGAGGAAAAGGGCAGGTGGTAAATTTGCAATGATCACCAATGTCAAACCCTTCGTAATTTCTGGGCAAAAAACAAGCCTTTTTCGGTCCCCAATCCTACCAATGTTACAACCCTGAAACAGTCTTCTCTGACTAAGACACTTGGGTTAACATATTGCTTAGCTCGAAGAAGTACGAGCAAGACTATTTCTTTCTCAATTTGCAGGGTTCTTGACTTGTAAACCCGGAGCAGATGGTGAAGACTTTCATTCAATGGCCTCGACTCAAAAGTGAGTCCCCCCTTTGAAAACCAATATCCAAGACCAACATTTCGGTCCCGTGGAAGACCTCCCGACCGATCAAAATGTATGCGCTGCGAATGAGCCTAAAACCTAGGCACAGGTTAGTAGGGAATTGAGTGCATCCCCTATAAAAACCACTACCTCAAAACAGGTGAGATAACCTCCTTGTTGAGAAATATTCCAATTGATGTTTTGAGCAAACTCTCTTTGGAATCTTCAAATTGTTGGATCCAGATTTTCCGTGCAAGGGGTTTGTGATCACATTTGCATGTTGTAAGAATGCTTTGGATAACCTCCAGCGTCAAAATGCACATTTCATGATTAAAACTTAAATCATACGGTTTTGTCAGATGGATAACCGTCGTCTTCCCAAAGATTACTAACGTTTTCTTGGTGAAGAAAAATCTTTCAGGCTCTAACTTCTGCAGGATACCTGGAGAACCCAGCTCCCAGAATGTTGCCTCAACAGACTCAAGTGAAGCTTTGTCAAAATAAAGTCTTTCACTGCTTCAAAAAACTGAATTCCCGACAAACTTCGGGATCTTTAAAAAAGGGGGGGAAGAAAAACCCTTTTAAAAGAAAAAGTCCTATCAGACGTGGAGAACCCCCGTCCTAGGCCCCCTTTTCAAAATTTAGGAAGTCTCATCGGACGTGGAGAACCCTCGTCATGAGACCCCTTTTCAAAATTTAGGAAGTCTCATCGGACGTGGAGAACCCTCGTCATGAGACCCCTTTCCAAAATTTAGGCAGTCTCATCGGACGTGGAGAACCCTCGTCATGAGACCCCTTTTCAAAATTTAGGAAGTCTCATCGGACGTGGAGAACCCTCGTCATGAGACCCCTTTCCAAAATTTAGGTAGTCTCATCGGACGTGGAGAACCCTCGTCATGAGACCCCTTTTCAAAATTTAGGAAGTCTCATCGGACGTGGAGAACCCTCGTCATGAGACCCCTTTTTCAAAAGCAAACAATGGTAGAAACCGCCTGAAGAGTCAAATCATGGTAGAAACCGCCTGAAGGGTCAATACAAAGGTAGAAACCGCCTGAAGGGTCAACTCAAGGTAGAAACCGCCTGAAGGGTCAAATCAAGGTAGAAACCGCCTGAAGGGTCAAATCAAGGTAGATACCGCCTGAAGGGTCAACTCATGGTAAAAACCGCCTGAAGGGTCAAACCAAAGGTAGAAACCGCCTAAAGGGTCAATTCAAGGTAGAAACCGCCTGAAGGGTCAAACCAAAGGTAGAAACCGCCTAAAGGGTCAATTCAAGGTAGAAACCGCCTGAAGGGTCAAACCATTGGTAGAAACCGCCATAAGGATCAAACTAAACTCAACGGTAGATACCGCATGAAGGGTTAAATGTGGTAGAAACCGCCATAAGGGTCAACTCATTGGTAAATACCGCCATAAGCATCGACACAAAGGTCCGATCCACCATACGGATCAAAATCCTTGGCAAATCCCAAAGCATGGGATGCGCCTTCCTTAGGTTCCTACCAGTTAGGAATCTCATAATGGTATGACCTACCATACAGGTCAGAGCTTAATCTCCCTAGGATATTCTGAATGACAAGTCATAGGTATCTGCTTGAAAGGCGTCGCAACCGGCAGCATCCGACAGGTGAGCTTCAGGTAAGCCTCTCTCATCCCAGCCCATGTTCCAATGGTTAGAGCAAACCAGGGATTAATTTGAGTTTTTATCATGAGCCTTAAAGATTCAATGTCGTAGCATTTCTTCACTCATTTTCCCAGTCGAGTCGGTTAGGAATCAGGCGCCACCTTATCTTTGAGAGAAACCTCTGACGAGATTCCTCTCAAAGAGGGGCAACTGTTGACACCTGATTTTTGACCATCTATTATTGTGATTTTTATTCTTTAAAATTAATTAAAAATATCAAAAAGGTTATAAAATCACAAAATCAACTTTGAAAGCCTTGGCCTGGCCTTAGGAACCAATTTTGAACAAAAAATATTTTTTGGTATTTTTTTATATTTTTCGAATTTATTTAAATTATTAAAAATACCCAAAAAAATCATAAAAATACCATTCGTGGTCAGAAAAATACACAAAAATATTCAATAATTTTGTTTTAATTTCCTCTTCAAGTGTGTTACTTTAAATATCAGAAATTCGGCTCGGGTCACTATGTTCCTTCACAAACATAAACCCGAACCGAGCCTAAAAAATCCTTTTTGAGTCTTTTAGTTTTCAATTCTCACCTTGTGTAAGCTATGACATTGGATTCTAAAGTCTTGAAATGCAATTTGGTCAATTTGCCCTCCAATTTGATTAATTTTAAGCAAAAGGGCTAGATTGCATAATTTTCTTTCAATTTAGTCCCCGATTTCACAAATTTCGAAATTAAATTTCATACGGGCATACCCATTGAAATCAAACACCTCTACCCTATGTTTTTCATCATGCTGAATCCATTGGTGGCCTCAATTTTGACTAATTCAGTCGTTTGGGCCCTCGATTAAACAAAAATCAATTTCGGATCCTAAGGGCAATTTGGGGTTTGCACTAAATTTCAATCAATTGATTCACGAAAATACCCCTATTTGATAGCAAACGTGTCAAGGAGTCTGATTTTACCATCAATTTTATGAAAAGGGGATGATTTGGGGCCCAATTTGACAAAATTAGGTCGAACCGGGCCGGTCGGATCAAGCCCGACCCAACCTGGTCCGACCGGGTCTGCAACAAAGTTGCAGACCCATCGGCCGAAAGGTGGCAGGAAGCAGGGGAACAAAGGGGGAGCCACGCCGCGACATTTTTTAAGGGAAAGCGACGCCCGATCGATGGTGGACATTGGGTGGACGTCCCACGATGAAAAGGCGGTCGACCATGGGGTTAAAAAAAGAAGAAAAGGAGGGAGGAACCTCGGGGGTACAAGGAGCTCGGCCATGGGAGACCGAGAGGGAGAGAGAAAATTTTCGTGCGAAGAGGAGCAAGCCGGAGCAAGACGAAGCTTGCCCGCACCTCAGGGAACCTCAGGGGAGCTTCGGTCGCCGTCGACGGGCCCAAACCAGGTCGGTTTTCTGTCCCCGACCTCTGTTTTCATATACACACAACCCGTTCGATGAAATGCCAAATGAAGATTATATGTTCGGGGTCTCGGCCGAGCCGTCCCGGGCCTTACTTGTCGCAAATCTTGTTCTAAAGCTTCATTATATATGTCACTAAGCTCGACTTGTCTGCTATTTTGCATCGGAAACCGCTGAGAGCGACGGTCCGAGCTTCGCCGGCCGCGGTCCGAACCGGGAGCTCGACGAGCGAATTTCGGCGGTCACCGAGCCTCAAACGATCCCAGGTAAGTCCCTAGACTTTCTTTAGATACTCCCTGAACGATCAAAACCGAGTTTGAAGGCAAAAAAATTTTGGCAAATGCTTCGCCGGAACCGGTTCGGTCGCCGGGCTTTTGAGGCGATTCCCGACGTCACTTCGGCCGTGTTTTTGTTTGATATTGATGTCAGGTTCGAGGGGAATTGACAGGTGTTAGAATCGGGAGTCGGAACGGCAGTTTTCACGTCGTTTTGGGGTCTCCGACGAGAATTCTGGCGAGGGTCGCCGGAATTTTCACTGTTCATCGTCTTCTTCGGCGACCCTCCGCCGGTCAACGGGTCAGCGGCTGACGTGGCTTGCCACGTCAGCAGCCACGTCAGCGTTGGCGGGCCCGGGCCGATTAAATCAAAGCCCAGATCGGACGGCCGTGGCTTTGCCACGTGTCGCGATCTGGGAATTTTGGGAAATAAAAAAATATTTTCAGATTAATAAATGATTTTCGAATAATAAAAAATAATAATCGGACGGTCTAGGATGCGCTACGTGGCTCGATCTGAGGCGTCCGTTCTCAATCCGTGAAACGGCGCCGTTTTATCATGGACGGGGCGGGCCGGATCTGGGTCGCGGATCTGGGCGTGGGCCGGGTCATCCGACCCGGTCCGGATAATTAATTTATTTTATATATTATTATTTTTAATAATAAAAATAATAATTATAATTCAAAAAATCAATAAAAAAAAATAGAAAATCATAAAAAATTCAAAAAAATTCGGAAAATTCAGAAAAAATTCTAAAAAATTCCTGAAAATAGAAAATGGCCACATTCAACTGGCCATGACCTGTTTCGGGTCTTTTGACCCCCGAACCTTCTAAAAATGACGGTTTTGCCCTTCCGGCAAACCGTCTTCCAAACAAATTCTAAAAAATCCAGGAAAATCCCCAAAAATAGGAAATGGCCACAAACAACTGGCCAAGACTCATTCCGGGTGTTTTGAACCCCGACCCTTCTTAAAATGACGATTTCGCCCTTTGGGCGAATCGTCTTCCAAAAATTGAAGAAAAATCAAAAAATTCTCAAAATGGGAAATGGCCACAATCAACTGGCCATGGAATATTTTGGGTAATTCGGTATCCCAGTCTTCCAAAAAATTGACGATTTTGCCCTTCGGGCTAAATCTTCTCCAAGTCTTCCCATTTTACCCCGGTCCGAAATCACACCTGCCCTAAGCCTTTATGGCTATGCTAGGAAGCCATTGACTTGAATTGATGTGCATCGATGAGATTTATTTATGCACTTGATCGCGCTTTCATTGATTGTGATTGATAGGAATAGTCTTCCAATCTGCATGAAACCCTGAATCAAACTCACCCCACCCAAAACTGCGCCTGCATGAACTCTTAGCCAGGAAAATCACTCGCGTTAGGTACCGAAAGGGCGTTGGTAATGACACCAGCGTAACTAAGTCCCCGAACCCAAAATCTCTGGTTCTGCAGAACTAATCGATCTCTCCCAATCGATCAGTAAGGTTTCCGGTCTACCCTCCAAGAAAGACCGGTGGCGACTCCAAATGCATGCACAAGTTGCACATGCCACCACGACCACACTAAGGTCGAAAGCGATCGACTCTTATCGTCGAATCCTTCTGAAAAATACTCCCGCCGCGATTTGGTATGGGCCTGGGAGGGCCCGCGCCGATCCAAGACCCGCGATCGGTAATCCATTAGCCGCGTCCGCTTTCGGACGGGTCGCGACAGTAGCACCTGAATCAATCCACCAAGTATTACGAGGAACTTCAGTAAAGTTTGATTCAAAACATACTAAAGCATAAGGCTTACCTTTCTTTTCGAACCAAACTTTACACTTCAGATAATCTTTCTTCAATTGTCCAATTTTATTACAAAAATCACACTTAATAAGATTGTGCTCCTTATTGTGGATTTGAGAAGCCTTAGAAGACTCATTCAGGATGTGTAGTTTTTTCTTCTTGCTCTTTCTACCTTTCCCACCTTTCCTCTTGGAATTCTTTTCAGGCTCTTGGTGACTTAAGAGATGAATAGAATGAGCCTTTTGATTCTTTATCCTTGTTTCCTCTTGAACAAGTATACTGGCCAATTCATTTACATTCCACTTATCTTTTATAGTATTGTAATTCATCTGAAATGGCCCATATTGTTCATGAGGCAAGGAATTCAGTATAAACTGAACTAAAAAAAATACTCATCCACCTTCATTCCCAAATTCTTCAACTTTGCTGCTAGATTTGTCATCTCAAGTACATGTTCATGCATGGTACGTGAACCATCATATTTCATGGTGGTCAAAGTGCTCATCAATGTACCAGCAAGTGGCTTGTCAGCAATTTGAGAATGCTCTTCCACAAATTTCATAAATTCCTTTGCACTGTCAGTTTTGGGAAGAGTGATCTTTAAATTGTTTGCTACTGTTATTCGCATGAACATTAGGCTTAGTCTGTTCGATCTTTCCCAAGTTTGATGGTAAGATATTTCATCATCGCTACTTTCATCAGTAATAGCAACTGGTTTCTCAACTTGAAGTGCCAAATCAAGATCCATGACACGTAAATGAAATTGGACTTGTTCACTCCAGTCAGAGAAATTCATTCCATTGAATAATGGAACAGACGAAGCATGCAAATGAAGAGAAACATGTACAGATACTGCAAATATTCATGAAAATATTCATACATTAATGCTTTGAGAATATCACATTGTCAGATTCAAATTAAAACAAAACATATATATCATAGTTCTCCTTTGGGAGATCCTATAATACACAAACATACTAACCATAATGATGCTAATATCTTTTATTTGGCAATTACGAATATATCTCATTAAAAATTAATTGCTATCTTTGGAGATACAAATAAATCTAATAAGACATGAATTTCCAACCATTATGTTCATAAATTATATGAAATCAATTAACCTTTGGGTTAATTCCTAAGTTCTTATAATATATGAACTTCAATATATCCATGATAATAATAAAGATATTTAACATATCAATTTTCAATCATAGCATCAAAATCATTGATAATTGAATAAAATATTATGAATTTCAAAAACTCAAGAAACTTAAGGTTCGGCCACTTTGGTAACTAAGTAACCATTTAATTCTCAATTTTTATTAAATTCACGTGCCCTAGAATAAAATTGTAAATTTAGAATTATGGGCAAAAAACGTAATTTTTGTCACAAGATGACAAAATAGGGATGAAAACTGTAATTTTTCAGAAAAGGACAAAATTGGGGCAAATCTGTTATTTTTTGCATCCAAGGAAAGATATTCAATGCAACTAGCCAACAAATAAAGACAACCTTTGGCCTAATGGATGAGGCATTCGAATCCCACAATTGTGCGTTCGAATCTCACCAGGCGCTTTTATGGCCTTCACGGTTATACCATTTTTTTTAAACTTACGCATGGGCCCCACAATTCACGCCACTCACCCACGCGGACCCGTGCACAGCACGCGCCATCTTCTTCCTCAACAAGACGCAAACAGTAGGTTCGTGCAGGGAAAAACTCCATGTTTTGCATCACCACGTCGCTAAGCTTTAGATCGCTCGATTTTCCTCCGGCACTCCACTTCCGAATAAAATAAATAGTGGGTTTTAATCTTTACGGTCCCACGATCACATAGATCCAAGAATCAGCGAAAACAATTAAGTAGTTTGTCCGGATTCAAGCAAAAATACTTCTCGGATGAAAACCCTAATCCGGAGTTTCGACCGCCAAATTCGTCTCCGGCGAACGTCCAAATGCCGAGATACCTTAGGGTTTTTTATTCTTATGGCTAGGCTACTCTACTGGTCGAAACCCGGGCTCTGATTCGCATCAATTTGGCCGGAATCAGTGATTTTCAAATCAGCCCGAAAAGCCCTAGTTTACAATTTGTCCGAAAATTCCCCAATTCATAATTTACCCACAAAATTCATCCATGAACTCAACGCAAAATTTATCAAGCCTTCATCACATACATATAAACTCAATCAAAAAATCACAAGATCCTAAACCTTGCTCTGATACCAACTGTAAGCGATTGAACATGAACTTTATGTGGCAATTCACATCATATACGGATCTTTGATCTTCATGATTCTCACAAACAATAAGGATAAAGACATACCTTTGTCCATAGCAATTCCTTGAGAATGTTCATTGCAGTTGATGGAGATAAAAAAGAATCTGATTTCTCTCGCTAAACCCTTTGTTCCTTACGTATTCAAAAGATGGATTATAGAATACCAAACTGACGCTCCTGTAATGTTACGTCTGTTTGTCGATGGGTGGAGAGAGGACCGGAATTCCTTTTAAAAAGAAACATTATCCAAGAGATGCCTTCCATCAAAGCATTTCGTATTTGCACCCTTTCAATTACATCATTTCGTAACCAATATAAACTAATTAATAATATGAAATAACTACTAAACCATTATTAATAAATCATATCGGCCATATTTATTTTTACATAAGCTAGTTTCGCAAGGAAAAGCCAGGTTGGGATGCATTAAGTCTCGAAAACCAAATTCCCCTTCTTCCTTGGCCATGGTTAAAGCCTCCCCAACTCTTCCAATGGAACTTTCTTTCATTTTCCTGAAGTCCCCACCAAAGCCAAGCCACAGTGGCATCCACCCCTAGACACAATTTTTTAGGACATCTGAAGCGAGCCCGTAATAGCCCAGGGTTACCCATGAAGCACCTTAGAGGCCACTTTAGCTTCTTTAAAAGCAAAATTTACATATTCTCCTTCATACGAAAGATGGATACACCCACCATAGATGCCCAGGGCCAACTGAGCACATTGTGAACTGCCGCACGATTTACCAGGTTCTCAGATACAATGCTACCATCCACCTAGAGGTGTCAAATGAGTGGGTCGGGCTTAAGTCGAGTCGAATATGGTCCGACCCATATTGACTCATCTAACCCGTTTTGACCCATATTCAATAAAACATACCGACCCGGCCCGCAACCAGCTCATATCCGATCCGACATGTTTTGACCCATATTACCAAATCATATTAATATTCTAAGAAAATCTATAAAACTCATTTAGCCTATTTTAAACTTTTCACATATGTTATCAGATTAAAACTTCACAAAAACAAATAAAATTTTCCTATTATTATAAATTTTTAAGATTTTTTTTTGAATTTTTTTATTCTTAACTATTTTTATTCAAAAATATTTTATTATTAAAAAATATATTTTGTTTTATTTTCTCTAGTAATCGGTGGACGGCGGCGGAAGGTGGCGGACAGCAATGCGCGGCAAAAACCTGTGGCAGATGGCAGCGTACAATGACCGGCGGTGGAGGGCGGTGGCGGTAGACAGAGGTGACTGGCGGTCGACAGTGTACATCGACGATGACCGGCGGGGGACGGTTACGGAGGGCAAAGGTTGACGGGTGATCAGCCAATAGATTTTATGTTTTTAATTACATTTTTCTTTTATGATTTCTTTCATTCATTATAAAAATAGAAATTAAAAAAATAATAACAGCCAAGCCTTTAAGGCCCTTGGCCCATTTGCAACTTATGGGGCTGCCTTCATGGATCAAAAATGGGTTTGAGTGAGTGACCCATTTTTGACCCATTAGATTAAACTTAAATATTTTAGACCCATTTTTATTCAGTCCTTTAGGAATTTAGAGCCCATATATAACCTATTTATATGAATATATGGGTTAAAAATGGGTCATTGACCCTATTGACGGCTCTACTTCAACCAGGGAATCAAGATGACGAGCCCATTCACTATAATAAGATGATTTTTTTCGTAACACAATGCGAAAGCTAAAGAAATCTTGCAATAGGGGTGTGCAACCGAACCGGGTTTACCCGAAATCCGGATCGAACCACCCAAAAATTAGGGCCAAGAATCGGTTCCTGTTCAAACCGGTTCGAGAACTGGTTCCACTTTTTGGGAGCCGATTGAAATCGGTGCGGTCCTTGATTCTAGGTGAAGACCCACTCGAATCGATTTTTAGCTACTCTTTTAAAAAAAAGAGACCCTAGCCTCACTTGCCATCCTTGTCTCCCTCCTCTGTTTCTTGTTTCCCATCTCGTCGCTCTCTCTCTCTCTCTCTCTCTCTCTCTCTCTCTTTGTCGCCACCATCGCTTCACCTCTCATTGTCTCCATCATCGGCACCGCAAAGATATAACACAGCTAGAAATGTCGCCTTTTGTCTTGTTGTTGTCAGACTCACCACTATAACCTCTCGCTGTCACCTCTCGTTTGCATCTCACCGACACCGATGCAACTATCCAGAGCGAGGTGGGTTCATTGATACTCATATTATTTTGATGGAAAAAATAAAATCAGAAAAAAAACAAAGGAAAACAGGTTTTCGGGTAGACCCTAGAACTAGACCGAAAAATAGGGTTAGTTTCAAAACAGGTTCTAGGACAAACATGGTCGGTTCTAGTTCCAACAACTGAGAATCGATTATAACATGATCGATTTCATGGTTTAGGTTTAGACTCCAACCCACCCGACCCATGCTCACCCATATCTTACAACTATATCATCCAAAAATCATCGAGGAAATAATGACGAACAATTAAAAAAAAATCAAATTTACGTGATTTGGTCTGAATGTCGGTATTTACTCCACGGAGAGAGTCAAGTCAACTGCAAATAATCCATTAGTCAAATCAAAGAATTACAGAGTTGTAAGGAGAGTAGTCTTGTCTCTCTTTTTTTTTTATGTAGAATTTATGATACTCAAGTAATCGAAAAAAAATAATTTTCAGCAGCATATGAAAATTATGACACTTATGATGTCTTTATTTCCTAAATAAAATATATATTAGTCCTTTTTGGACTTTTTTTTATAGAATAGACATGACTTAATCAAAATGTTATAACCATATGAGTTCTAATCTAACAAGCATTGATTAAATATATATAAAATCCTGAATGTCATGTGAGCTATATTACAATGGAGTACATACTGGGTTTAGTACCCTCCACCAATGCAACATATATGCAATTTTAGCGACATGAAATATGATTAATCATGAAATGAATGAGATAAGTGCATTGGATGTCCTAAAACTTGTCAATTTGATAAAATCAAATTCTTCTGTTAACCCCATCCAACTTAGCTTATAAAAATTGTTCATGTGGCTTATTATTATTATTATTATTATTATTATTATTATTATTATTATCCTATTCTAGATGGAGATGATGTGGCTATTAGTATAGATAACAGACTAATTTCATTACTAGAATTAGTTATAAAATTGAAGATGCAAATCTTAACATATATCTTCTTGTATGTATGAATTTATGTAAATTAATACATATAACAAATTGAGTGGGGGATTATTGAAATAGCGTGTTATCATGAAAAGGTGTAACTCTTAAATATGTTGACAGGAAAAGTGGTGATGGACCTGATGGTTCATCATGGAAAGTAACAATGGTTGGGATAAGGTACTTATGCAAAAAAGATATGTGTACTGATTGTCGGTAAATATCATCAAATCATATATTGTCCGTCATAACTGTTCAAAATCATAAGTGTGACAACACTTTCAAAGTGAAATTCCAAGAGAAAGTGATTGCTTTGGCTTATATCTTGTAGATATCGTTATAAACCTAGCAATAATTATAGTGGGGTAAATAATACCTTAAAAGACAATGATCGTCATCACGCACATAAACATGAAACAGTTATAAACCACTGTTCTTTCTTCATCAATGTTAAATATATTTAGGATATCATAAGTCTGTATATTTTCCTTGATTGATCTGATTGATTGTGTTTACCTTGGTACTTCATATAATATCATGTAAAGTCAATAACTAGGCTAATGTAATATTCACTTCAGTATGTGCAGAATATTACATTTTTATATCATCACAATTCTCAACTTGGTGTTCGAGCCATTGTTGTATGAGAAAGCACTCATCGAGTCTATCTTAAAACATCAGCCACATCGGCCACATTTCTTCACGGTGGTAGCCACGACGCCAGCCGCACATCGGTCATGTCTCTTCTGACTTTCTACCACGGTCAAAGCCTTTAGTTACTGTTTGACACACTTTCGCTGCGTATTCCAAACAACCGACACCACAATCAGACTCGCCGCTCTCATACGAATGAAACCCCATTTTTTTTTTGTCAAGGTAAGATATGTATTAACTTTCACCAAAACGCAACTACACAAAAGCGAAACCGGCGGCACAAAGAGGCCCCGCACTCATGGTGACACAAGTGAATGTCATTAAAAGTGCAAGGGTGTTGTGGGTCCAAAAAAGGAACTATGGTTCCTCAAGAAAAAGAAAAACAACAAGGCCGAAAAGTGCCCGGCCAAAGTGCAAAAAAGAAAAGGCAGTCAGGACAACCCTTAATTCCAGCAAAAAATTGTCGGATCAATATCCCAGCTAGCTTGCATCCTCTTGTTGCGAGGGGTATCTTCAACATGTTTGAAAGTCAGTGCCTTATCTTGGACAATCTTCTTAAGATGCTTCTTGATGGCAGGCAGAAAGAAAACTTTGTTACGAAAAAGAATATGATTTCTCTCCCTCCAGATGATGTAGCATAGAGCGCCAAAGGAGAAGCGAACAATTTGTTGGTAAAGCCTTCGGCCACTAATGTGCTATTTAGCACAATGCAGGTTATGTTGGAAAATATAACAAAATGAAGTAACAATGTAGTCGGACTTTGAGGCGTGTAATCACTCTCTTTTATGATCAATCTGCCCTACCAAGTTGCTATAGGTTTCTGGCAAATTCCCTTCATGATACAATAAAGTCACGGCGAGAATACTGTATAGCAATTCCAATAAATCTCCTAAAACTCTCTGCCAAACAATGAAAGATGGATGTCTCTCTTTTTGAAAGAAAATTTAGAATGAAGGTTGATCATAAAACTAAACAGAATTTTTTATATATAAAACTAATAAACACACCTCTTGGTGTCTAAACTGTCCACATACGAAAGCACCTATTCATGTTCGAAACATCACACCAATTCATGTTTGGAACATCACATCAATTCATGTTCAAAACATCACACCAATTCATGTCGAAAATTTACAATTCTGACATGATCGTTCGTGGTGATAATAGTCATTCGGGCACAACTGTTTGTAAGAGACAACCACCGTTCGGACGCAATTGTTCATGTCCGAACAATCACAATAAAAAAATATATAATATAATTATAAAATAATTTATTTAAAAATAATAAAAAAAAATAATTAATCGCGTCAAAATCGCGCAATCACACTCGCACCCGCACGCGAGTATAGTGGTGTGTAGCCCACTAGCCCATTTTTTTATATAGGAAAAGCTATAACAGTTTTCTAATTAATAAAGAGACTTTCTCTCTCAATTATATCTTATGTGGGATACAAAAAGAAACATTATTTTGTTTTGTTTTTCAAACAAAAGACAACAGCTTTCTAATTTCATTGCCATTGGACGCCAAAATCCGCTACATGCGCCGCCGTGCCTCAGACCCGGGGAGCCTGCCACTATTTAGTGGTGATTTCCACATCTTTCGTTGCGTATTTTCAAACAAGCACCAACGCAAGCCTCACCGCCCTTTGCCAACGCATCTAGTCAAATTCCGCACCAACCTCTTTTGCAAGCCCATAGACCCCTCTAGAAGCATCTGCATGTGAGATACACGCGCCTCCTTGGTCATACGCGCCTCGACGTGCTACCTATCCTCCATGTGTGCTAACATCCTATGCCATGTCACCTCTGATCCTTGACCCTTTATCGACCATTGACCAGTGTTGACTCGCCATTGACAAGCATTGACCGACCATTGATCATTTCAGTTCAGACCGGCCAGATTGAATCCGTCGCATTTCTTTCCAGTTCGATTATTTTCAGAATAATTTTGGGTTAGTTTTTACCAGTTCTTAAGGTGCTTTGCCATGCTGAGCTCATTTTTTGCCTTTGTTTTCTCCATATCTGCTCTCCTAGTACTGGTTTCTTCATATTTATTGTTGGAACTACTGAGTTTCACGTGGCAAAGTGCCTATAATGGATAAATTCTGTAAGCATTGTCACCAACGTGGTTATATGGCATCGATTACGACTGAAGCTACCTACTGGGCTGAACAATCAACTCCAAACTAGAGGTTCACCTGCACATCTATCTACCAATGCTTCTACTGTAGAGGCTTCTCCCAATGGATTATTTCTCTCTCTCGTTGGAAGATATGCATTCCATTCTTTGAGAATCAAGTACTTCTAGCTCCTCTAGTTCTTCTGCTATGTCTGTTGCTTTAGGTATTTCAGATTCATAGTATTTTGTAGGAGTAGGCAAACCGGACCGACCAGACTGGTGGTCTGGTTCCTGGTTCAGCAATCTAGTTTTTGATCCTTAAAATTGGAACTGGTCGTCGGGTGGTCCAATTCTTAGTTCAGGGATACAGGAAAAGACCGATTCATTTTAATTTTGTTAAATTTTTTAAACACAAATCTAAATATTCATTTGGTGTTCTTATGTGTAGTTCAAGCGCATCGCTTCTATTCTTTCATCACCAGCCTTCTTAAAGCCTGCCTGATAACCATTCTAGTTCTCTCATTCTGTTCCCCGTAATAGAAAAAGATGAGAATCTTGTTTAGTAATGTAAATTATTTTAATTGTGATTCTGTTCCCAGAATCAGTTTTAGAGCAAAAACAAGAACAAAAAAAAGTTGGTTTTGAAAAAAAGAATCACTTTTGAGAATCGCGAGAATCACAAGACAGAATGAAGTCACTTTTTCCTCGACCTAAAACAGAACAATGAGGTCTTATTTTCAAAACAAAATAAGATTAAAAATTCAAAATTCAAAAAAATTGGAAAATTTCTAAAAAAAAAACAATTTTTTTTATAAAAAAAAATCTCTAAAAATAGAAGAAGCTTAGATTAGGTTGGTTTGATCTCATTTTCACAAATTTGGGCATAGATTTTCAGATTTTATAGATTTTTTTTCTTTTTTAGAAAAATTATAAGCACCTTTGAAATTAAATCCAAACAACATTTTTCTAAGCCCTTAGGGTTTCGTTAGGGTTTTATGATGCAATTCATCAATATCATGATTTCTAGATTGTGCACTTGATTTCATTTATTGTGATTTGCGTAGGTTTATATATTTTAGACTTAGTCTACTTTTAGAAAATTCTGGAAAGAGACAAAAATAACTAGCGTGAACACTTAGCAAGCTCTCGTTCTTAAGTTTTATATGAATTAAAACTAACATTTGATTTTCTTGAACCAAAAATGCACACTAATGCAGGATAGTGCAGTGCATTTTCATTACAGAAACGAGGGTGTCACTCGTGTTGGTTATCCACTCGCTCAAAAGAGTTGAATGAAACCTCACAATAAATGACGAAAATGACTTGTAAAGAATTAATATGAATTAATCTTCGATTAATTCAAAATGTAGGATGAAATTTCATAAAGTAACTATGTAATTATTTGATTTAAATGAAAAAAATTAGGAAGAACAATTATTCCCGAAAATAGAAATTATTTGCATTTACCGATCACATCTATATATGTTCCATGAACAAAATTTTGTTGCAATTACCAAACACATTCTGATTTCCGAAAACTCATCCAGGAAACAGAATTAGAAAAAGTCATTTTGATCAGAATCACTTTTCCGGATCAGAATAATTGTCATGCAGGCCTTTAGTTACTTTTCAAGGGCTTGCTATAGTTGACATATTATTAAGGGACGAAATGATGCATGTTTTAATCTGATTCATTTGAAGCTTCTTTGTCTCCCAGGCTTTCTTCATCCGCATTTATGCTTTTACTGATCTGTCTAATTTGTTCATTCTATTTTTTCTCATTTGTATTGTTCGGACTGAAACTTACGTTTAGCCTTTCAATGTTCCCTTTCATGAAACAGTGCACCTCTTGGATGTTGCAAAATATAGTCATGCATAGTGCTCTTTGAGTGGAAGGAGGAATGAATGAGTATGCTCATATATTGCTGCCCAGGTGTAGCCTGGATCACCATCCAACTTACTGGAGTTTGGTAGTGAAAGGGACAAAATGAAATTCTAAAAGTTTTAGGTTGGAACGATGTAGCTTCAACAGATGTCTCTAAGTAAGTGTAACCTTATTGCATTTAACTGAATAGGGGAAAATATGATTTTTGCCGTTGCTTTCTCCAAGTACGTGTAATTTTGTTGTGTTTAACTGGTTCCATTGGACCGCCTGAGAACCGGACTGAACCAGTCGGTCAGGTTCAATCCTTGATTTTAAAAATTGAGAATCGAGACCACCGGTCCAATTCCCAATTCTTGAGGGGAACTGGATCAAATCGGGAACGTTCAAGAATCATTCATCGGTTCCCCAACCTGGAAGGGCAGGTCTCGAATGTTCAAGAATCCCTTAAATGCCTACTTCGACCAGAACTCCAAATGGCTATCTGAAGAGGATATCACTTCGCCGATGGAACCAGATCTGACAAACCCTTTTCTTGAAGATGACTCTGTGAATGTCATCGTGGAGTGGTTGGACAGTGAAGCCACTTCTTCTGTGTAAAGAGACTCTTCCTCTATCTTTAAATACTGCGTTTAGAATTTTCTGCATTGCATTGTATTTTCTTTCCTTGTTGTATGCATAGGAAAACGCATTTGGATCCCCGGCCGTTGGTCCAAATAGCACATCTTGTAATGCGGCCCATCTTGCATTCAATAAAACTACGCATGTTTTGTTAAGGACATATGGAACCACGAATCAGCCTGATGATGATAATGGTCTTCCATAATGAAGCTTGAGGCCTGATTTGCCATATGATTCCTAATCTTCAAAAAGATTTTCATGGGGCCGGGATATCCAATGACATGAGGATTAGTCCCCTTTGTACCTACATCTGTTTCGAAAACTTTTTCGAAAAGACTTTACATGACCATGCATGTCATTTTTACCGAGCATAAACTGACCATACTAATGACATTTCAGGCATATCATCTCAAACATGCATACCAGGTGGTTACAAAATTCAGATCCCTCCATTAACCACTCCTATAACATTGAGGAAGATGAAGACGAGGATTACGCATCTATTCGCAGAGATTGGAACACCTTTGAAGAATCGAAGCCTCCTACCTCCGAGGAACCAGTCATTATTAATTTGGGAGACGCAGTGAACGTCAAAGAGGTCAAGATCGGTGGACACCTACCCCGAGATGAGAAACTCGAGTTCACCAAGTTACTAAAAGAATACCAGGACATCTTCGCATGGTCTTACGCGGATATGTGTCGCGACCCTCTTGAGGTTGTCGGGCTCTCGAGGGCTAATGGACCGTCCTGTCTGGTCGGACGCGGGCCTCTCCCAAGGCCCATTACCCAAATCGCAACGGAGGTATGCGTGATCGACTTTCAGTGTGGTCTAGTGACATGTGCTAAGTGTGCATGCCATGGAGTCGCCACCAATCATTTTTTTAGGGTATGATTGGACCACCCAATCGAATAGTTGGGAGTTTCTATTCAATTCTGCGAGAACCAGAGAAATGGTTTCGGGGACTTAGTTACACCAACTGTCAGAGTTGATGCCCTTTCGGTACCTAAGTTGACTGAATTTTCTAGCCTGAGATTCATGCGGATGAGTAAGGTATGAACCCTAAATCTAGAAATTCATGTAGATAGGAGTGATTATCCTAGCAATCACAATCAGTAATAAAATGCCCAACTCAAGGAATCTAGATATGCAAATAAATCACATGACATTCCTAGTAAGGTCCTATTTATCAATCACAGCTCAAGAATGATTTAGCTGTCCTAGCCATTCTACACACGATCTAACCTAAGAAAAGCATTAGGAAGCATCGAAGGAATTCGAGAGTACTCACATGGGTTCGCCGTGCCCTGGTTTGGTCTTGGACGAGCTATCGAGCTCATGCCGACCCGATTATATTTGGGGATCCACTCGGCGTTTTACACCATGAAATCATGTGAAACAAAAACGAAAATATTCAGCAAGGGGCATTTATTGTAGATGGTGGTCGATCTAATTGGACGTCAAGACTAAAAAAGATGTAGAAATTTACAAATTAAAATACTCGAATGACATTTTTTTGCCAAATTCAACTCTATGCGTCGTGAAGAAACACATGCAATTGAACTTGAATTTTGACTATTTATGAGTTCAAAATGTAAAAGAAATTAAAATAAAAATATTGACTATTTTTCTATATTTTTATGACATCGAACGCTATTTTTCTTCATTTTTCATGTATTTTTCTATTTTTGGAAAATATTAAAAAATATTTAAAAATATGAAAAATTATTTTTTTTTATCAAAAATGGTTCCTTTAGCTTGGTCAAGGCTACCAAAGATGATTTTTTAATTTTTTTAACTTTTTATAGATTTTTTATGATTTTTTTAAAAATAAACTATGAAAGACTGATCAAAAATCAGGTGTCAACAGCTGCCCCTCTTTGAGAGGAATTTCGTCAGAGGTTTCTCTCAAAGACAAGGTGACACCTGTGTTCCGATCAACTCGACTGGGAAAAGAAAAGAAATCATGACATCCAATTTTCATGCCCATCAATGTGTGCTTTTCCTTAAAAAGAGATGTGCTCATTCAATTCCCTGATATGATGTAAGAAAGTTAAGGAGTAGATAGACTTCCCTGCCCCTTACCTGCCGAATGCTTGCAGCATTTGCTGTGTCTGATGGGTTCAAGTAGATTCCTAAGGACTTGTCATCGGAGTGTCCTGGGGATGTTAAGCTCTGACCTGTATGGTAGGTCAAACCATAATGGGATTCCTAACTGATAGGAACCTAAGGAAGACGCATCCCACATTTGGGAATTTGCCAAGGGTTTTGATCCGTGTGGTGGACTAAACTAGAAATGGCTTGCCTAATGTAAGGCTTATTAGGGAAAATGACTCCTCCCGCGTTCGGGATTCATCAAGGTTTTGATCCGTATGGTGGATCGGACCATTGGGTTGATCCTTCAGGCGGTCTCTACCAGTCCTTTGACCCTTCAGGCGGTTTCTACCATTCATTGACCCTTCATGCGGTTTCTACCATTGAGTTGACCCTTTAGGCGGTTTCTACCATTGGTTGACCCTTCAGGCGGTTTCTACCATACATTGACCCTTCAGGCGGTTTCTACCATACATTGACCCTTCAGGCGGTTTCTACCATTGTGTTGACCATTCAGGCGGTTTCTACCATTGATTGACCCTTCAGGCGGTTTCTACCATTGAGTTGACCCTTCAGGCGGTTTCTACCATTTATGAGATTCCAAATTGATATGAATCAAAGGATGACGTACCCGCTCTTCGGGGCTAGTCGGAGACTCGATCATTCTGTGGATCGGTCTTGGAAAAGATTTGCCTACTAAAAGGCTTCACCTAAGGATGACGCACCCAGTCTTTGGGGTGGCAAAAAGTCCTGTAGAAAGCTTAGACCTAAAAAAATTTTCCTCGCCAAGAAGATATTAGTAATCTTTGGGAAGACAATAATTGTCTAACTGACAAAATTCTACGACTTCAGTTTTAGTCATGAAATGTGCATTTTGATTGTTGGAGGTTATCCAAAACATTCCTGCCATATACAGATGTGATCATAAATTCCTTGCACGGAAACTCTAGATCAAACAATTTGAAAATTTCAAAAAGAGTTTGCTCAAAACATCCATTGGAGTATTTCTCACCCAAGAAGGCTCCTCACTGCTCTGTGATAATGATCTTTAATAGGGAAAGTGCTCAATTTCCTACCGACCTATGCTTGGGTTTCAGGATCATTCGCAACGCATACATTTCGACCGATCAGGAGGTCTTTCACGGGACCGTAGTGTTAGGCTTGGATATCGGTTTCCAAGGGGGACTCACTTTTGAGTCAAGGCCGTTGAACGAAATTTTTCACTATCTGCTCCGGGTTTACAAGTCAAGAACCCTGCAAAATGAGAAAGAAATAGTCTTGCTCGTACTTCTTTGAGCTAAGTTATACATTAACCCAAGTGTCTTAGTCAGATAAGACTACTTCAGGGTTGTAACATTGGAAGGATTGGGGACCGAAAAAGGCTTATTTTTTGCCCAGAAATTGTGAAGGGTTTGACATTGGTGATCATTGCAAATTTGCCACATGTCCTTCGAAGAACATCTCCATTTCTTGAAGTGTACACTCCTCTTTTAGAGCGCACAAGGATGTTTAAAAGCGTCTCTTGTTACATTAAGAGACCGTCTGTTTGTGTGTTTGCAATTTGAGCACGACAACATTTGGAGAGTAGTCATCTTGATCTAACTCCTTTGCAGGGTCTTTTCATCGTCTCTCTAGACTTTACTGGGGATATTTTGAATAGACATCAGCCTTGCTTTTTACCAGGCACTTTGCTTTTTCTTGATGTCTAGGGATTTTTCTTTTCCCCCTTTTTTTAATCCCGTGTTTTTCTTTTCTTTTGGAGCTAGGATTTTCGGCAATCATGCTAGATATGCAACTTAAACTTTGGCACGCTTCCATTCCTAGAGTGATGTTGCCTTTGCTTTGGAATATGCAATGATCACCAATAGGTTGATGAAATGAATTTGCTGGCTCAACTTGGTTGTGCAAAGGATAACAGTGTGTAGGATAGAGAAATGAATCATTCTCGTCATCCTATGACACTTGGATTATCATATAAACAACACACAAAGATTTATGTTAGTCCGAGCAAGAAAATTTCTAACCGTTTACTTTCTGATACTGTTGGACTAACCTTCATTTGCCCCAATGTGGGGTGGTTCTTGACAGGGTTGAGAATGAAAATCGCCGTTCAATGGGGTTCTCAATGGGCATCTGTAGTGTTTGGAATGAAGAAATAAATGCCTCTGTCATCTCGATCCATGTAATCGTTGCGAATGACCCTTATATCCATAGGTTAAGGTTTCGCTATCATTTCCAATCTCCTCATCTCTCAAGTGTGTATGGGACGTGTTTGGATTAGGCTCGCTTCTCTTATGAGAAAATACCCTTTTGAACAGTTCAAACGACTCTTATTGGAAAAATTCATTTCATTTCATCAAGATTTATCCTTCAAAGGGATTTTATGATGCACCATACATGTGTAATTCATGTTCAGACAATCTCATGTTTTAAAACATGAATGTCAATGAAGTAAGAATTCTATGTCTTTTTAGATGTGAGAATCGAATTAATTCTGAAAGTTTTTAATCTCCAATGAATTGGGAAAATGGATACTTACCTGCCCATCGAGGCTGGAGATCCTGGAGATATAAAAGGGATATGTCATTGTATATTCTAAAACTTTACAAAAATTGGAACGATACATCTTACCCTTGGTCATATGCTCCAACGAGTGTACAAGGGTTGTGAAAATCTGCACTTCACATAGTAACACAAGATTGTTGGGTGTTCTAAAGTTCTTTCGACTTCTTGGTTTTTGGAGAAAAATGAAACTTACATGTCTGCCTTGATGGCGAGCTCCTGCCAAGGATAAATATTAAGCATTATTTTGGGTTTCCAAATTCAAAACAAATTGGGACGATACTACTTTACTCTTGATTTGAATTCCTTCTGCATGCCAATGTGCGGATTGTAGAAGCCGGCCCTCAAGCTTGTGGCCATGATTTCTTCGTCTGGTTGGGCAACGAATCCACCTCGAGGATTTACGTCGGAGGAGATTCATTCATCTTTTTGGGCGTGTTTCATGCACTGTTTTGTTATTTGAATGCATGGCTTCTTGGGTGCCTCATCTCTGTTCATCACCTGAGAGGAAAATGAGAGAACATTATCCCCGCATCTGATTGAAAATCATTTAGGAACGATACGTTCTTTTTACCAAATGGGTGGCTCCGCGGCCAAATGTGTTTTACATTGAAAGGATGGATTCCATTACGCTCTGCGGATGATAACTATCGCTTCGGGGACTTGCCCCACGGATCAAACGATGAATTTGATGTCTTCGGCTTCGACATGCTTTCCAGATGTAGGAATGGTTTGCCCCCATTTTCAGTGGAGATGGGTTTTGTCGAGTGGGCAAGATCAAAAACTCATCCTAGATTTGGCTTTAGTCGAAGGTTGAAATCCCAACCTTGGATAAGCGAATCATGATTCATCTCCTTCTGCTTCGGATTTGTCATTTGCGTGCTTCACATTTTACAATACCAACTTCGCCGCTTGATGAAAATGAATTGATGATTTTCGAATTGCCCCAAGTTCTATAGTCATCTGCGTCGAATCTCTTTGAACTTCATCGGGTGATAGACAAACTGATAAAATGATTTTTCAATCCTGAGATCGAACTCCTGACGTTTCGTACCACTTCCAGTTCACTGACTACCAGGACAAAGCACTATTGGCGTCCCTAACTGGTTCGTTTTTTGTTATAAAATTCTTGAAGCAGTTAGCGACCCCCATCGAGAATGAAACAAGCTCAATTTAGAGTTCATAACGACTAAAGGTCCCTTAGAACGATACAGAGCTAACCGTCTTTGAGCTCGCTCGGGCTTTTGCTCGCATTTTCCTATGTGAAGCCTTTAAATGTTTTTCTTCGTGGCGTTCAATTGATTCGCCTCGACTCTAATCTAACAAGGGATTGTTGTACTCAAGCATGATGATGCTCGCAGGTAGTACTGATCGCTGCCCCAGATTAACTCTAGGCATTAAGGAAGATTATCTTGCATGGAAGACTTTATGACAGAAAGATTAATAATACATCCATTCACATGTGCCTAGTTCCCTTGAGGATTCTCGGTGATCAGCCAGCTACACCATGAATCAGACATATAATCGTCATTTTGGATCATAACTTCATAAGTCCATCAGTTTTAAACTGATCGATCCAGATATGGAGCTCCTCATCAAGGAAATCTTTTGATTCTTCGAGCAACTGATATTCGGGTTGACCATCATCGCTTGGCGTTGAAGGATTCCTGTTTCTGTTGTGAGCGATCTGATTCTTCGAGCTAGAACCTTCGTCGTTGCTCGAGATTATAAGAGGATGATTGATCGGTTCACTATCAAAAGCACCTTCCATTTGGGAATGGGAGAAACAAAAATCCTCAAAGCATCCGCCCGCTTGATCTTCCGAAATCATATGCCCAAGCCGGGCAGATCTTTGAACACTAGGCGCAATATGTTGATCGGGGATAGGAAGAGCACTAGCGAAAAGTTGCTGCTCAAACCAAGGAGTTCGTACCTGCTGCACTTGTGGCATATACTCTTGAGGGATGCTGAGATGATTCGGGGGAATATTCTGATTAGCGCCCAAGTAGTCGATGGTGCTGCTACCAGCTTGGTCGGTGCCTAGATTCGGCAGGGTATTTCTTACTTCAGGGGCATTGTAGTTATAGCCATGCCTAGTGTTTAGGCACAAGTTGAGTTCTTTCAGGTTCAGTGCTGTGTGGCGCTGTCTTAGCGCCCTTCTGTAGCTCTTGAGGTGACTCGCGACTCCATCTTTAGTGAGTCCTGGTATGTTCATGATCTCAAGTATGCGCGTTGGATATGCTGAGTTGATCCCTAGTTGCTGAACCGCACTAAGGAACTTGAGATGAAGCTCGGGGGACCAATTGACCCTCGTCTTCTTGCGACCCGGAACAGTGTTGACAACTTGGCTATTGCTCTCTGGCCTATTTCCAGTAGAATTTGATCGAGCCGGAAATTGTTGTGGAGGGAATTCATCAGCTTTGGATTGGTCGATCGTGATAGTAAGCTCATCGTTAAGGAAACTCCAATCATGGTGACGCATATCACATCCTTTAGAAGGCATCGATATTGACTTCGTAGAATTGATTTGTTCATGCATATCTCCAACAAAATCCGATTGTATCGAAGATGGTTCGAGGGAGTAGGGTGGTGAATGAGCATTTTCAATCCTCATATAAGGCTTATCAAGGAACATTTCGCCGAGAGTGATAGGGCCACCGCAATTAAGGCAAGCGATAGTGCTGGGAGCTTTCTTATACCTCATGTTCTCCGCTCGAAGCTTTTCGTTTTCCTCCTTTAGAATCGCAAGTTCTTGACGTCTGTGTTGAGCCCTCAATTTGGCTCGCTTATTTTGAAACCAAAACTTGACCCTCAAAGGTTTCATCCCTAGCTTCTGGCCCAATTCATTTCTTTGTTTCATGTTCGGGAGAGGGCATTCACTAAAGAAAGCTTCAAGCTCTTGGATTTCATTCTGAGTGTGGCACTGGCGACGTTTCCTTTTCCGGGATTGACCATCGCTGCTGCTGTTGTCGTCGCTGCTGAGATCCTGAACTTCGTTGCCGAAAGGGTTGGGTTCTGTGGTTCTGGTACCAGACGCCATCCTGGAATCTTCGAGATCTCTCAGTAGTTCATTTTCTGAG
Source organism: Rhodomyrtus psidioides (assembly GCA_021437785.1). Lineage (NCBI taxonomy): Eukaryota > Viridiplantae > Streptophyta > Magnoliopsida > Myrtales > Myrtaceae > Rhodomyrtus > Rhodomyrtus psidioides. The sequence continues at coordinate 12,509,890 of JAILYB010000004.1, read as the reverse complement.
ATTTTTGGATCAGTCGCCTCTAGCAACTGATGGTAACCCTCAAACATGTTGGATCGAAAAATGTTCGATCAATTTTTGCTCACTCAGGGTTCTCTACTCTCTCATGTATGATCACTCTCTCTAAATTTTCTTTTGAGTGGTTCTGTATGCCCATGAAACGTTCTTTAAACATGGATGAAGATCATCAGGCAAGCGTTGCTCCCAAGATTTCGTATTTCCCGCTTTGTCGTCTTCTTTCTTCTTTTCAACGTGGAGGGACACCAAATCGATTTCCTTTTCTCGATATCCATGTCTGTCTCCCACTTATTTTCAAAAAGGTGGAACTACGCTCGCCTCCTGCTCAGTTTTTTAATATGATGGGACCGCCAAATCCTTTCGCAACTTTTTTCGATAGTTGCGCTTAACTCCCTCTCAATTTTAATATGGTGACACCGACATATCTTTTTACAACTTTTTTAGGTTTATCAAGCCTGAAATCGCGGACTGGGACAGATCTGATGGTTCACCGAAAGAGCCACCACTGCTTTACCCAATTAACTTGGCTCCACGAGCATTATTGCTATGCCTTTCTTCATTCTCGAGTTGCTATAAAAGGAGGAGTTAATGCAGAGAAGATTAACACTCTTACATAATTGCCTTTTCTTATTTTAATCACTCTACCACACTCATCTTCTTCTCCCTCACTCCAACGAAAATGACCTCCTCTCCTATTCGCGCTTTCTCGGCCGAAATTTTGGCCCAGTGGGAAAAACTCTATAACCTCCTCGGTCGAGGCTATGCTCATATAGCCGATCACCCAGAAACTGAAGATGAAATCTGCATTTTGCTCGTGGAAATAGACACCACCTCCATCGAGGGCACTAATTTAGAGAGGGAATATAGAATCTTCCCAACCCTCTTTATAAACTTTTTAGAGACTTACCGTGTCGCTCATCGAAAAGCTACCGTGGCTCACGTTTTGCGAGCTCGCTATGAGGATCGGTCCAACTGCTTGGTGTTGGCCAACCTTGTGGCCGATAGTCACAGAAAGGCTGTTGAGTTCGCCAACAAGCGAGTCTCGATGTTGCTTCGCGAGAGGGGAAATTTGGTGGAGCGCTTGGCCTTATCCCTGACCACCTATGAGCACGACCGTCGTAATGTCGTGTTGAAGTTTCAATGTGAGTGGCAGGAAGAAAGGCTTGACATCATTACCGCGGATATAGCCCATGGAAGAGGACTAGTTCGGGACCTGGAAATAGCCGCCGAAGATCACGGGACCAAGGTTGCCGAGCTTAAAGGGGAATGTAAACGCCTTCTTCTTAAGCTTGCAGATCTCGAGTCTCGAGGTGGTGAGTATAAGCAAAGCATCAATAATATGGAGGGCCAACTTGGTTCCTTTGTGATGCTAATTAGGGCTCATTGCGGTTTTATGTTTCCACCCCGATGATTTGTATGATCTGCTTTTAAGGTCCCTCGATTGAGCGAAATGAATGAAAGCTCTAATGTGTGTGTCTCAACTTCTGTATGGCTGACTTTCTCGAACACCTGACCACTCTCAACCTAGGCAAGCTGCGCTTTGACATTGATGATTCGAGCGTGTACATCTTGATTTTTTAATCTTGCTTATGATCGGATAAAGGAACCTCCCACCACGATTATCCACAAAAAGACTTCTCTTTTCTACTTGTTTTTAACCTGTTTCAAATGAAAAGGCAGAATCAGAAGAAAGAATTTGAAAAATAAAGCATAAATCCTTTCAATTTTATGCTTACTTGTGATTAATAGGGATAAGAGCTTTTACAAGGGTTTTGACCTTGTGCAAAAGCTTTTATCAATATTCCTCAAAGGAAAGCATATCATTGAAAGGAATGTAATTCACGATAATCGCCTTTGATCAATTCCAAGAAAATCAATGGAATGTTCAAAAGTACACAATTACGATGTGTTTTAAATTCAATTGAAGATACGGTATCCAAATTAAAGTCGTTTGCTAAGAACGAGAGTAATTTGGATATCTATCTTTTCATTAAATTTGAAAAACACGAATACTCTTGATCAATTATTGTGGATTATCAATGATGCAAAATATGCATGAACCAATTCAAGTTTATAGTTCCTTCTAGCGAAATTGGGATTGTATTGCCCTATACGGCCAAAAGGTTGTATAAGACTTCCAATTTCAATTTCATCCAAAGGAATTATAAAATTGATTTTGGAGTATTCGAGTGATTAGAAGAAATGCCACTATCACATTCCAATGACAAGTCAATAGAAATACAACAAATTTCAATCTGAATGTATATAAACACAAATAGATCCCTAATACAATCAATCTAAGGGATCAGATAGAGAGGATCTCAGCAAAATAAATCCTATACAAGAAGGCTAGAAATGAAAATTAAAACAAAGGAATGTGATCTTAATACTTAGAGATGCCCCAGTTTCGATCTTTGAGACGTGACTTCAGGATCACCTATTCCAAATCGTCATCTTCATTAGATGATATCTCAATGATGTCCATAGCAGGCTCTTCTTGTCCACTTGGCGCTCGTAATGGGATGACACCATCTTCATCTTCCATCAAGAACATTGGGAGGAAAACATACCTATCTATCCTCAAAATGGCATTTAATCCAATCACCGGAATTATGCAATGAATATAATGATTAAGAGCTGTAACAAGTTCGAGGGATAGAAAAGTCTTACCAACCAAACTTAAGAGAAAATCAAGCTTCTCTGTATTTTTAGCAGTGTTAGGTATACTAACCTTCCATAGACAAACGCATGAGACAAGTGAGGGAAAACTCCTAAAAATCAAAAGAAAGGGCTTGGTACCTAAAGCCAAGGTTCTCACCTCGAATTCTGGGAAGAGCCGATTCCATTGCACAACTATCGTTGCATTGGGACTCAATCCATAGTTCGAAGTGAGCGGAATTGAAAAGTGGATTACCCCATGTTTTTCCTCACGGAGATTCCATTTTCAATTCCTTCTATTGTGTTCCTAAAGAGGGCGCATGGGGTTTTAGGCGCAATTGTGTGTATTCATTGTGTCGTGCTAAAGCAAAAGACATGCATTTTATTTAACAATCACCGCTTCAATATAAACATCCACACAATCATACATCCAAAACTCCTGCCTGCATAAAATAAAGTTAACAAGCACTTCACCCCTTATTTCTCCCGTCTACAAAAACATCTAACACATTCGTTAGCATATACACCTCACTTTCGAGAGCATCTGCATAAAATTAGGTTAGAAGAATCAATCAACTTTATCGGCTCAAGTCCACTAAATGGTTAAGAACCAGTCCCCAGCGGAGTCGCCAGTCTGTCGCGACCCTCTTGAGGTTGTCGGGCTCTCGAGGGCTAATGGACCGTCCTGTCTGGTCGGACGCGGGCCTCTCCCAAGGCCCATTACCCAAATCGCAACGGAGGTATGCGTGATCGACTTTCAGTGTGGTCTAGTGACATGTGCTAAGTGTGCATGCCATGGAGTCGCCACCAATCATTTTTTTAGGGTATGATTGGACCACCCAATCGAATAGTTGGGAGTTTCTATTCAATTCTGCGAGAACCAGAGAAATGGTTTCGGAGACTTAGTTACACCAACTGTCAGAGTTGATGCCCTTTCGGTACCTAAGTTGACTGAATTTTCTAGCCTGAGATTCATGCGGATGAGTAAGGTATGAACCCTAAATCTAGAAATTCATGTAGATAGGAGTGATTATCCTAGCAATCACAATCAGTAATAAAATGCCCAACTCAAGGAATCTAGATATGCAAATAAATCACATGACATTCCTAGTAAGGTCCTATTTATCAATCACAGCTCAAGAATGATTTAGCTGTCCTAGCCATTCTACACACGATCTAACCTAAGAAAAGCATTAGGAAGCATCGAAGGAATTCGAGAGTACTCACATGGGTTCGCCGTGCCCTGGTTTGGTCTTGGACGAGCTATCGAGCTCATGCCGACCCGATTATATTTGGGGATCCACTCGGCGTTTTACACCATGAAATCATGTGAAACAAAAACGAAAATATTCAGCAAGGGGCATTTATTGTAGATGGTGGTCGATCTAATTGGACGTCAAGACTAAAAAAGATGTAGAAATTTACAAATTAAAATACTCGAATGACATTTTTTTTGCCAAATTCAACTCTATGCGTCGTGAAGAAACACATGCAATTGAACTTGAATTTTGACTATTTATGAGTTCAAAATGTAAAAGAAATTAAAATAAAAATATTGACTATTTTTCTATATTTTTATGACATCGAACGCTATTTTTCTTCATTTTTCATGTATTTTTCTATTTTTGGAAAATATTAAAAAATATTTAAAAATATGAAAAATTATTTTTTTTTATCAAAAATGGTTCCTTTAGCTTGGTCAAGGCTACCAAAGATGATTTTTTAATTTTTTTAACTTTTTATAGATTTTTTATGATTTTTTTAAAAATAAACTATGAAAGACTGATCAAAAATCAGGTGTCAACAATATGCCAGGCCTTGATCCTAAAATTGTGGAACACGCGTTGCCCACGGATCCCGGAATCAAACCTGTCAAACAAGGCAGCAGGCGGATGAAAGCCGAATTAGAAGACAAGATTAAAGAAGAAGTCATGAAACTTCTTAGGGTAGGCTTCATTGAAGCTATCCCATACTCAGATTGGATTGCAAATATAGTCCCCGTCATGAAGAAGGATGGTAGAGTTCGGATCTGCGTAGATTACCGAGATCTGAATAGAGCAAGCCCAAAAGATGATTTTCCGCTCCCCCACATTGATGTATTGGTGGACAGTACGGCGGGTTACGAATTATTCTCATTCATGGATGGATTCTCGGGATACAACCAAATCTTCATGAAACAAGAAGACAAACCCAAGACTGCATTTACCACACCATGAGGAAATTTTTGCTACAAAGTCATGCCCTTTGGATTGAAAAACGCCGGGGCCACCTACCAGAAGGCTATGGTCACGTTATTCCATGATATGATCCACAAAGAGATTGAAATATATGTCGATGACATGATCGCTAAATCCAAGAAAGGACAAGATCATATACAGGTGTTAAGGAAGTTGTTTGAGCGCCTGCGCAAATACAAGTTAAAGCTAAACCCTAACAAATGTGTGTTCGGGGCAAGATCCGGGAAACTCCTTGGATTCATAGTCAGCAACAGGGGCATCGAGATTGATCCCTCAAAGATTCAAGCCATCCACGATTTATCAACTCCCTCCACAGTGAGAGAAGTGAGAAGCCTTCTGGGGAGATTGAACTATATTGCCAGATTCATCAATCAGCTGTCTGATGTGGCTAAGCCAATCTTCAAATTGCTTAAGAAAGGCGCAAAAATAACATGGGATGCCGAGTGCAGCATGGCATTCCAAATGATCAAAAACTATTTGATCACACCTCCGGTGCTTATGCCACCAATTCCTGGTCACCCATTGACCTTATACCTGACCATACGACAAGAATCCTTGGGAACCTTGCTTGCCCAAACAAGCCCGATATATGGTAAAGAGAGGGCTATCTATTACCTGAGTAAGAAATTCACGCCATCTGAAGCAAAATATATATCAGTTGAAAGGGCCTGTGTAGCAACGGTATGGGTACTTCGCAGACTGAGGCAGTACACCCTACACCACCATATCCAGCTCGTAACAGAGAACGATCCTGTCAAATACCTCCTGGAGAAACCCGCTCTAATTGGGAAATTAGCAAAGTGGCAAGTGATGTTGTCTGAATTTGACATCAAGTGTTCCCCACAGAAGTCGGTAAAAGGGAAAGCTATAGCTGACATGCTAGCAGAAAGCCCGTCAAACAGTGAGTCCCTTGAAATAACGAACACAGAAGGCCGAATTCTGAACTTAGCAGAGGATAAGTGGATCATGTATTTCGATGGCGCTGTTAACCTATCAGGGGCAGGCACTGGGGCAGTACTGATATCTCCAGATGGTCAACATCACCCTGTCGCGGCAAAAATAACTTTTCCTTGTACCAACAATATTTCGGAATATGAGGCATGCATTCTGGGCCTACGACTGGCCATTTCTATGAAGATACCTAAGTTGCAAGTTTTTGGAGACTCCATGCTTATCATTCTACAGACACAGGGGGAGTGGAAGACGAAAGATGCAAAGCTCATCCCTTATCACGAATACCTTGAAGAATTGATACTCAAATTCGAAGAAGTGTCATTCGAATACCTATCAAGGTCTCACAATCAATTTGCAGATGCATTAGCCACCCTAGCCTCGATGTTACAAACAACTGAAGGGTTGGATGTAGAACCCCTGAGGATCGGTATCGTTGAAAAGCCAGCTTATTGTATGCTAATCGAAGAAGAATTTGACGGAGAGCCATGGTACTATGACATCAAGAATTACCTCTCAAAAGGGGAATTCCCTGAAGGATGCCAGTCAGGAGACCGAAAATACATAACCAAGATGGCCAGCAAGTTCTTCCTCAATGGACAAATTCTATACAAGAGATCGTTCGATTCCACTCTACTGAGATGTGTAGATGCCAAAGAAGCAAATATTCTCATGAAAGAGATTCATGAAGGTGTGTGTGGGCCTCACATGAACGGTCACCTCCTCGCCCGGAAGATCATGCGGCTTGGATATTACTGGATGACCATCGAATCAGACTGCTGTCAGCACGTCCGGTCATGCCACCAATGCCAAATATATGGGGATAAGATTAACGCACCCCCGAACGAACTACACCAAATGTCTGAAGTTTGGCCTTTCTCTATGTGGGGCATAGACATGATAGGGCCTATTAATCCTGTGGCGTCGAATGGTCATCGCTTCATCTTGGTAGCGATTGATTACTTCACCAAATGGGTAGAAGCCAGCTCTTATAAGAATGTCACTGCAAGAAATGTGGCAAGATTTGTCAAAAAGAGATATCATATCCCGATATGGTACCCCTCAAGCGATCATCACAGATAATGGGTCCAACCTGAACAACAAGATTGTCGATGGTCTGCTGGATCACTTTAGCATTCGACATCTGAATTCATCTCCTTACCGCCCACAGATGAATGGGGCAGTGGAAGCAGCCAATAAAAACATCAAGAGAATCTTGGCTAAAACAGCAGAAAACTACAGGGATTGGCACGAAAGGCTGCCCTTCGCCTTGATGGCTTACCGAACGTCGATCAGGACTTCTACAGGGGCAACTCCCTATAGTCTGGTGTATGGGATGGAAGCAGTTCTACCAGTAGAAGTTAAGATTCCCTCTTTGAGAATCTTATCCGAAGATAAACTCTCTGGGTTAGAGTATTTCAAGCACAGATATGAACAGCTGAATTTAATAGACGAGAAACGTCTTAAAGCCATTTGCCATGGACAAACTTACCAGAAGAGGGTAGCCAGGGCGTTCAATCGAAAGGTCAAGACCAGAAACTTCGAAGTAAATGACTTGGTAATTAGGAAAGTTTTGCCGAGTACTACCCATCCAAGGGGAAAATTCACTCCAAATTACGAAGGCCCCAACATTGTTAAGAAGATCCTCACGGGAGGAGCATTAATTCTTGTAAACTCCGAGGGAGAAGAACTCGGGCACCCTGTGAATTCAGATGCTGTGAAGAAATATTACCCTTGAAATAAAATCAGATTCCGGTCATATGCCCTGCCTCGAATTGAGCCTACTCTTCATAATAGTCTTTGCATAAGCATGTCATGCATCTATGCATACATTAGCATGTGTTCAATATTGCAGGATCCAAGGAAGCAGGGTCGCGATAAGTTGGAACGCATGATCAAGGAGACCTAACGTCATGGTGGTCAGGTGCACGTCTTCTTCTCCAAAGACTGAGAATTTCAAGAAATTTTAGAACAACTTAACCATCTTGTGTTGTTAAGAAAAATGCAGATTTTCGTGAATCTATCCACTTCCATTGGAGTGCATGATCAAGGGTAAGGTGTATCGTTCTAATTTTCTGAAATTCGAGAGCATACACTGACATATTCCTTTTATGTTTTGCAGGAATCCCTAGCCGCGCTGGGCAGGTAAGTATTCCTTTCCTAATCTTTTAGGTTTGCAAGACTGTCAGAATCCTTATTGATAGAATTTGAAGGCTTCTTGGAATCTAGCATGCATTCAAATCTCATGTCTAGAAAAACGCAAAATTCTCACAGTCATGTCATTGGCATTCATGTTTAAACTTGGAGGTTATCTGAACATGATTGAAATATGCATTGTGCATCATAAATCCCCTTGGAGGGTAAGTTTTGGAAAAAACGAAATGAACTTTTCCGACAAAAGTTATTTAAACCGTTCAAAAGGATGATTCCTCAGACAAGAGGCAAGCCTGGTCCAAACACGTCCCATACACACTTGAGAGATAAGTGGAGTGGTAAGGATAGCGAGACCTTGACCTACGGACGTAAGGATTATTCGCAGTGATTACATGGATCGAGACGACGGAGGCATTCGTTTCTCTATCATAAACACTACAGGTGATCATTGATAACCCTTTGAACGGCGATTTCATTCCATACCCCTGTCAAGAACCACCCCACATTGGGGCAAACTGGAGGTACGTCCAGCGGTATCAAGAGGTAAATGGTTAGAAATTCTCTTGCTCAGACTTGCATCAATCTTCGTGTGTTGCTTGTCATTTTAACTTCTATGGTAATTCATGTGCTTTAGGATGACGAAAAGCATTCGTTTCTCTATCCTATACACTTTTACCCTTTGTGTAGCCCAATTGAGCCTATAAGTTCATTTCACAAACCCGTTGGTGATCATTGCATATTCCAAGGTGGAAACGACGTCACTTCAAGAGCGGAAGAGTTCAAAACACAGGATTTGTGAAAAATTCCTAGATTAATGTTCGAGTGCTGAGATTCAAGCTATACATCTAGCACATTCATTTGAAAATTCTGATCCCCAAAAGAAAAAAAAAAGATGGGATCTCAAAAAGAAAGAATAGAGAAAAATTTAATCTTGGGCATCAAGAAAAAGCAAAGTGCTTGGTAAAAGCAAGGCCAATGCCCATCCAAATACTTGTACACTTGTGAATCATGTGTTTGATCTTGTAAATGCCAAAAGGTGGCATGATACCTTTGTATAGGTCACTAGTGAGATCTGATTGTAAAAGAAAATCCCAAGGGAGCTGGACAGCAAAGGATGCTCCCAAATCATGTCACACTCAGATGATGTAAGTATAGACAAGATGTTGACACCGTCTCAACATAAGAGAGATATGTTCTCTAAAGACAAACGTGCGCTTCGAAGGCTGACAATGCTCTTCAAAGACTATCAATGCACTTCAAAAACTGAAGACGCTCTTTGAACCAGAAGGGACAAGATCAGCGGCAAACCGGCAGTGATCACCAATGTTTAAACCCTTCGCGTATTCTGAGCCAAAAACAAGCCTTTTTTGGTCCCCAATCATACCTACGTTACAACCCTGAAAAGCCTTTTCTGATTAAGGCACTTGGATTGACATAGGGTTTAATGTCTAAGCTTAGCTCGAAGAAGTTCGAGCAAGATTATTTCTCTCTCATTTTGCAGGTTTCTTGACTTGTAAACCTGGAGCAGACATTGAAGACTTCTCTTCGAAAGCCTTGACTTGCACGCAAGTCCCCTTTGAAAACCGTTGACCAAGCCCAACATTACGGTCCCTTGGAAGTCCTCCTGATCGATCGAGGTGTATTCACTGCGAATGATCCTAAACCCTAGGCGCAGGTTTGATAGGAAATTCGAGTGCATTCTTGATAAAAGACCATTATCTCAGAGCGGTAAGAAGTCCTCTTTGATGAGAATACTCCGTTGAACATTTTAACCAAACTTTTTTGGTAATTTCAGATTGTTTGATTCAAACTTTCCCCACAAGGAATTTTTGATCACTCCCGTATGTTGCAAGGTGTTTTGGATAACCTCCAGCATCGTAATGCATTCATTGAAATTTTTTCATGACTACGATATAAGTCATAAAGTACTGTCAGTTTGACATCGGATATCACTTAAAGACCATTGATGTGCCTTTGGTAAGAAAATTTTCAGATTGGAGCTTCTGCAAGATTCTTGATGACTTCAGCTCCTAAGATGGCTTGTATCACTCTTGGTGAGAAACATTTAACATGTCTAAACTTCTGCAGAATTCCTGGCAAGCCCAGATTTCAGAAGAACACAACCTCTCTTGGTAAGAAAGAGTTTACATGTTCAAGCTTCTGTAGGACCCTTGGTATCTCCAGACCTCAGAATGCTACTTCTTTTGTGAAGAATATATTTCAAGTTTAAACTTCTGCAGGACCCCTGGTAACCCCAGGTCTCAGAATAACACATTTCTCTAAGAATGAGAGTTTATATGCCTGAGCTTCTGACAGATTCTTGGTAGCCCCAGATTCTAGAATGCTATTGTTCTTGGTTAAACTTCTATAGGAATCATGGTAACCCCAGATTCTAGAAGGATGCCTCGCTCTGAGAAGAAGAGCTTTCAAGTTTATTTTCCTGCAAGATCCCTGGATACCCGGAGCTCCCAGGTCCCAGAATGTCACCTTCAATGTCGAAAGGACAACATTCAAGATAGTCTTTCTGCGAGATCTCAGGTAGCCCCTAGATCCTAGAATAATCTTATCAAAGTTTTTACAGGTTTAAGTTTTCTGCAGGATACTTGGAATCCCCAAATCCCAGAATAACGCCTCGCATGTCGAAAGGACAATTTTCAAAATCTGCTTTCTGTGAGGTTCTAGATAACCCATAAACCCAGAATAGCCCATTTGATAAAGCCTCACGGTTAGGCACACCTCATTTGTATAAATCCTAGTTAATTCCTTAGAATATAGGATCAAAATGTTCGACAATCCCTAAGAGACTGGGTGCGTCATCCATAGGTTCCTAGCATAGAGGAATCCTATTCTCGGCCTGATCCCCCTGACGGATCAAAATGTTCGACAATCCCTAAGAGACTGGGTGCGTCATCCATAGGTTCCTAACAGAAAGGAGTCCTATTCATGGTCTGATCCACCATACGGATCAAAACCCTGACAATCCCTAAGAGACTTGGTGCGTCATCCATAGGTTCCTAACAGAAAGGAGTCCTATTCATGGTCTGATCCACCATACGGATCAAAATCCTGACAATCCCTAAGAGACTGGGTGCGTCATCCATAGGTTCCTAACAGAGAGGAGTCCTATTCATGGTCTGATCCACCATACAGATCAAAACCCCGACAATCCCTAAAAGACTGGGTGCGTCATTCACAGGTTCCTGTCAAGTATAGGAATCCCATTCTGGTACGGCCTACCATACAGGCTAGAGTTTAACCGCCCTAGGATACTCAAAAGACGAGTCCCTAGGTATTCACTTGAACCCACTATACACCGCGTATGCCACACGAGCATCAGGCAGGTGATCAACAGGTAAATAGCAGGTGGGTCTCTCTATTTTCTCCCTCACTTCAGCGAAAGAACGAAGAGCAGAACGTTCACCAGCGGCACAAGAAAGATTGAGTGTCAAGATTCGTTTTTCTTTTCCCCAGTCGAGTCGGTCTAGACTCAGGTGTCACATGTCTTTGAGCGAAACCTCTCACGAGATTCCTCTCAAAGAGGGGCAGCTGTTGACACCTGATTTTTGACCAAGTCTTTTTCAATTTTATTTTTGAAAAATCATAAAAAAATTCATAAAAAGCCAAAAAAATTACAAAATCAACTTTGGTGGCCTTGGCCAAGCCCAAGGAACCATTCTTGACCAAAAAATAAATTTTCATTTTTTTCATATTTTTTAATATTTTTTAGAACATAGAAAAATACTTAAAAAATCATTAAAAATAGCATTTGAGGTCACAAAAATATGGAAAAATATCTAATATTTTTATTTTTAATCCCTTGTATTTTTGACCTCACAAAAAATCCAAAATCAGATTCAATTTTAGGTGTTCCTTTGTAACCCGTATTATTGAATTTGAAGAAAAAAATAACAATTGAGTCTTTTAATTTGAAATTTTGGCATTTTTTAAGATCTTGACATTCAATCTAACTATCCCCTATTTCAATTTAGCCCAATTGTTTGCGCAATTTGCTCAATTGCACGGATTTGACAAAATTATATACTAAAATTGCATTTTAGTCCTTGAAATTAAGCATAATTGAAATTACTTTCAATTCAAGGGCTATCATTGCAAATTAAACATGCTACCCAATGGATTTCACCATTTTAAATCAATTGGCATAGGTGGTTTGACCCAATTTGATCATTTGCACCCTCAATTATACAAATCCCCAATTTGCAATTACATGAAAATTTGAGGGTTTTATAGAAATTGATGAAAACTTTTGGGCAAAACCACATTTCTAGATAGAATTCATGCCCTAGATTCGATTATGAGGTTCAACTGCAAAAATTTCCCATTAATTTGGGTTTAATTTCGAAAATGGTGAGTCGGAGCCGGTTCTGACCGGTCAGACCGCCGGTCGGACCGGTCGGACCGGTCTGCTACAGTGTCGTCTTCCCCAAAAGAGCTCGAACAGATGAACAGTGATGGACTGAGTTTCGAACGCCAAATTGAAGGGAAATTCGCGACTAATTGAAAGAGGAATGGTGGGCGTCTTGTTCTTTACCTCAAGACCTACCGATCGAGACCAACTCCGAGACGAATGGCCACCGGAAGAGCTCCGGCAAAGACGGTCAAAACCGGGGTACCTGCGAAAGTCAACAAAAACCAAACACAGCACTAACCCATGCCAAATTCACGCGAAATGAAGCTCGCCACGCAACCAAACAGGGTCGAGTGAAGTGCCCATCAGCCCCGACTTCGTTTTGACCACATTGCACGTGATTACACGTGCCAAACAGAATCAGTTGGAGACCCGTTCGGCGACAGAAAATTGAAAAAGCTATATAAGCTAAAGAAGCCTTCGCGAAGAAAAAAAGGAGGTTGATTCAGTTGTAGAGGGGCGAAACTGAATCGAGAGAGAGAAAGAAAACGAGAGAGAGAGCTCGTTCTCCGACCCTCCGTCGTCGAGAATTTGAGTTCGACTGCAAAGCGCTGGTTAGGCCGTCTCCGGCCAAACCAAAGCTAAAGAAGACCGTCAGAAGTTCGCTTTGAGTGCCAGGAAGCGATCGCCATCAACCGCGCAGCCCAAAATCGCCAGAACAGGTAATCCCGAACTTCGAGCTCAAGCTCAGGTCTTCAATGGCGGACTTTGATTTCGGCTTCAATCTTTGTAATTCCTGTGTGCTTTTCATCCCTTAGACATTACTGACCATGCTCGCATCTCCATTTTGCATCGATTTTGCTCGCATACCCCGAATTGAGTCCTCCGACTTAGCCTCCATAGCCGATTCTTGCCCAGCCAAATCTGGGCCGAGCGAGCTCGATCGGAGCTCGAGGTAAGTCTCCTAAACATTGAATGATGCTTCCCTGTTAATGAGTTGGTTCATTATGCCATGAATCGAGCGATTTGAGTATATGTGTACGTACTGGTTCATGTTCGATCGTGCTCGGCCCCATGAATGGATTCGCGTAATCTTGAGATATGTTAGAATAGAGGCGATTGCGAGTCGATTGCCGTTAGTTTCATGAGGTTTCATCGAGAGTTCATCGTCAGATCATCGTCGGAGAACCACAGCCGTCCATTCTGCCGGAGCCGCGAGGTTGAAGACGAAGCTGACGTGGCGCAGTCAACCGGTCAAAGTCCTAGTTGGCACTCGGCCATTGGTCCACGTGATGCCGAGTCAGCATGGCCGTTGGGTCTGTTATTCGAATAAAAAAAGGATCGGACGGTTCTGATAAATCGAATGTAAATTCTAGTGACCGTCCGATTAGTAATTAGGTTTATCCAAAAATGCTTTAAAACCAGAAAATCAAAATAAGCTGAAACGGTGTCGTGTAGGTTAGTGGCCGTGCGACGTCGTTTAGGTTAGTGTGAATCGACGGTCTAGATCAAGTCTCCGGATCTAATCATGGCCGTAGGTTCAACTAATCTGATCAGACGGCTCTGATCAAGTCTTCATCCAATCCGGACCGTAGGTTTTAGTAATCAGATCCAATGGGCACAGATCAGCCACGCGATTCATTAGGGATCGTAGGATTAAAACCGATTAAAACCAAAAAAAATAAAAAGCATCAAACGGCGTCGTTTTGGTCTTCGGTTTCGCGGATCCGGGTCTGGGCCGGGTTCCGACCCGAGTGGGTCGGGTCAACCCGGTTTGAATCACATTTTTTTAATAAAAAATTCGAAAATGATTTAAAAAATAAAAAAAATCGAAAAAAAATCCTAGAAAATCCAAAAAAATACTAGAAAATGTCAAAAAATTCCAAAAAAATGTGGAAAAATTAGGGAAAAATCCTAGACACTCCAGAAATCCCCAAAAATCGAGGATCGACCACAGACAACTGGTCAACCCTATTTTTAGGGTTTCTCATCTGTTCTTCCAAGAATTGACGACAATGCCCTTTAGGGGTAATTCGTCCCTGCCTTGTGTTTCGAGATTAGTCGAAAATGCCTAGATTAAGATAGGGCCAATTAGGTGGCGAATCCTTTTGCTGGGATTTTCGAATCTTATCATTCCTGCTGAAATGACGATTTTGCCCCCTCATGGGGAAAATCATCTTTCTTATCCCAATTGAGTTCTGAAAATCGCATAAAGTTAGGGTTTGGGTCAGGTGGACGACCAGCCCTAATATTTGAGGTTTTCAGTTCTCATCTTTGTCCAAGTGACGACTTTACCCCTCCAAGGGTAAAATCATTTGAAAATTCCTAAAAAATCCTGAAAATTCCTAAAAAAAATAGGAAATGGATTGGATTGATGACCAATCCTATTTCCTCTGTCTTTTGACTTCCCAATTCGTCTAAAATGACAGATTTACCCTTTTAAGGGTAAATTTTCCCTGAATTATTCAAAATTACAATTCTGCCCCCCTCGTGGACGAATCATGTCCAAATCACTCCTAAGCCTTGATTGATATTTCTCTAGGCTAATAAGGCCTCATTAGGGATGCCATGCTGATTTCATGTGTTTTATCCGCATGTATTGGATCCTTGATTTGCGCACTTATTTCTATTGATTGTGAGTGATAGGGTAGTAATTCCCATCTGCATGAACTCCTAGATTTAGGATCTATACCTTACTCATCTGCATGAAATCATAGGATCAGATAAACCATTCAGCTTAGGTACCGAAAGGGCGTCAACTCTGACAGTTGGCGTAACTAAGTCCCCGAACCCACTTCTCTGGTTTCCGCAGAATCGAATAGACCACTCCCAACTATTCGATAGGGTTTCCGATCGTACCCTCCACGAAACGATTGGTGGCGACTCCTTGGCATGTACACTCATCACATGTCACTAGACCACACTGAAGGTCGACCACGTATATCCAGCAGTTGCGATTTGGGTAATGGACCTTGGGAGAGGCCCGCGTTCGATCCAGCCAGCGATCGGGCGGCCCATTAGCCCGCTCCCGCCTTCCGCGAGCCCGGGAAAGGGTCGCGACAGACTGGCGACTCCGCTGGGGACTATTCTAAACCAGAATCTCTGGTTACGAATTCCAGAGGACTTGAGCCGATTAAAAAGTTGTTTGGTTTATCTGACATTGTTTTCTGCAGATGCTCTCGAAGATGAGGTACGTATGCTGACCATTGTGTTAGATGGGAAGGTAATTACCGTTCATGGTAGGCGTGCCACGTGTCGCGATCTCGCTTTTTCGGAAATAAAAAATGATTTTCGAAAATTAAAAATCCTTTAGATCGGACGGCTGTAGTTCGATCGGGTGTTTCAATCTAGGCCGTTGGCTCATCATGAAGATCAGGCCGTCTGCAGGACCTCCATGTGGCGCAATCAAGGCCGCTCGTTTGGTTTAGGCGGGATTTTAAAATTTAAGCGGGAGTGACCGAGGCGACGTCGTTTTTGGGCGCGGGTCGCGCGGGCCGGATCCGGGCCGGGCCGAGCCGTGGGCCGTGGACCGGGTCACCCGACCCGGCCCGATTTTTTTAAAAAATAAAAAAATAAAAAATGCCGAAATGATTTAAAAAAAATAAAAAAATCAGAAAAATCTTAGAAAATCCAAAAAAATGCTAGAAAATTCCAGAAAATTCCCAAAAAATGTGAAAAATTGTGGAAAATCCTAGACACTCCAGAAACCCCCAAAAATCGAGGGTTGACCACAGACAACTGGTCAACCCTATTTTTGGGGTTTCTTATCCAATTTTTCGAGACTTGACGACATTACCCTTTAGGGGTAAGTCGCCTCTGCTGTGTATGCAAGATAAAATCGATAATGCCAAGGTAAGAATTAGGGTCGGGTAGGTGACCAATTCTTAGGTTTGGATTTTCAAGTCCCGCCTCTTTTCTCAAAAATGACGATTTTGCCCTTTAATGGGAAAATCGTCTTTCTTGTCTCAATCGAGTTCTGAAAATTGCTTGAAGTTAGGGTTTGGGTCAGGTGGACGACCAACCCTAATATTTGAGATTTTCAGTTCTCATCTTTGTCCAAAATGACGACTTTACCTCTCCAAGGGTAAAATCACTTTTAAATTCCAGAAAAATCCTGGAAATTCCAGAAAAATAGGAAATGGATTGGATTGATGGCCAATTCTATTTCCCCTGTCTTTTGACTTCCCAATTCATCTGAAAATGACAGATTCGCCCTTTTGAGGTGAATTGTCCCTGAACCATTCAAAATTACGATTTTGCCCCCCTCATGGGCAAATTATGCCAAAATCATTCATAAGCCTTGATTGATATTTCTCTAGGCTAATATGGCCTCATTAGGGATACCATGCTGATTTCATGTGTTTTATCCGCATGTATTGGATCCTTGATTTGCGCACTTATTTCTATTGATTGTGAGTGATAGGGTAGTAATTCCCATCTGCATGAACTCCTAGATTTAGGATCTGTACCCCACTCGTCTGTATGAAATCCTAGGATCAGATAAACCATTTAGCTTAGGTACCGAAAGGGCGTCAACTCTGACAGTTGGCGTAACTAAGTTCCCGAACCCACTTCTCTGGTTTCCACATAATCGAATAGACCACTCCCAACTATTCGATAGGGTTTCCGATCGTACCCTCCACGAAACGATTGGTGGCGACTCCTTGGCATGTACACTCTTCACATGTCACTAGACCACACTGAAGGTCGACCACGTATATCCAGCAGTTGCGATTTGGGTAATGGACCTTGGGAGAGGCCCGCGTCCGATCCAGCCAACGATCGGGCGGCCCATTAGCCTGCTCCCGCTCCACAGCTCGGGAGAGGGTCGCGACAGACTGGCGACTCCACTGGGGCAGCTGTTTTGTTATGTCTGGAGGTCGACTTCCCCATGTACGGTAATTACCTTCCCATCTACAACAAAACGTACTTTTTGGTGCAAGCTCGAAGGGACAGCTCCTGCCGTATGGATCCAGGGTCTTCCTAGTAAGAACCCAAATGCACTGGGTAGATCCATTACTTGAAAGTTTAAAGAGAACTTTGTCGGGCTGATGAATACGTCAAGCTCGATCTCTCCCTCTACAGTCTTCTTCATGCCATCGAATGCTCTCACAGCTGTCTTGGATGTCTTGATCATCTCTTCCTTGATTCCCAGCCTCCTTATGGTAGCCAGATGGCATATGTTAAATGCTGATCCATTATCGATCAATACATGCGCCACTCTTTTGCCGTTGCATTGGGCGGAGATGTATAAAGCTTTGTTGTGCCCTCTTCCTTCCATGGGGAAGTCTTCGTCAGAGAAGCTCAACTGATCTTTTAAGAGAATTGCCCCTACAAAGTCCCCTAGTTGGACCTCATTAATTGTTTCAGGGACATGTACTTCATTGAGTACCTTCAATAGTGCATTCTTGTGCTTCTCTGAATTGATGAATAGGTCTAACAGGGATATCTGAGCGGGCAACTTCCTCAGCTGTTCTATCACCTCAAACTCGCTGGTTTTGACGATTGATATGAATTTTTCAGCATCTTCTTTTGAGACCTCCCTTTTTTTTCGGATTCACCCTCTTTGGGGGCATAAAATCTTCCAGACCTCATTACTGCATCTACTTGTGTGGTCCCATAGTCCCAATGGGCTGCTTTAGGATCATACTCTTCTACTGGGGGGACTTTTATCGTTACAGTTGTCTGATGAGATATCTCTGGTCCTGACGTGTTGTCTTCTTCCTCTTGAGGCAATTGAATTATGACAGGCCTGACTGGGCAATCTTCTACCTTGTTCAGGCTATCCAGTTCATCCAATCTAATTACCACGGTCGTGGCCACTTCGATCATCGATATGGTGTTGTCAAGTTCTTCTATGCCCTTTGAGGTCTCTAGTTGAGAGAGACTATCCATACCTCCTCATCCGTCCGGTATGATGTCTTCAACCTTCTGATAAAAGCTGGGAGGGGCCGAGTATTTCACCTTGAAATTGTATGCTCCAGAGTCTTGACCCAAATTGTCTATAATTTCCCCCTTTTCAAGCGCATCAGCCATAAATTTGAGGTCAGCTAGACTTCGCCTCTTGGCTTCTAGTTCGTCCTCTTCGAATTCTTCCTCTGACTGAGTAGCTGGCCCCAGGCTGCTTACCAAGTTCTCAGGTGAGGTACCACAGGTGCTACTCTGCCCAGCTGTGATCAAGAAGTGGTTTCTTTTCAAAGATAGAGATGCTTCGATCCCTTCAAATTCTTCATCAGTAATATCGGACACTATCCCCAAGCTCGCCATCCTGTCGATACACAACTTCTTTTGGTCGGTTGATACCTCCCCTTCTTTTGGGTATGATGAAGCGATTGTTAGCAGGGTGTCCAGCTTAGGCATATCTACCTTCAGTTTAAGGTAATCCTCCTCTTCTTCAGTGAATATTGCCCCTACTGCTTGATGATCTGGAAGTGGGTTTTCTTGTACATTTGGGGCTGCATTATCAAATTTCAAAATCTGACCATCGATTAGGGCTTGCACTTTCAGCTTCAGGACATAGCAGTTATCCACATTATGCCCCCTTTCGCCCATATGGTAGGCACAGGTTTGGCTCTCATCAAAGCCGGGATATCTTGGAGGGTTTGCCCTAGGCGGTTCTTTCGCCACCAAGTGTTGCTCCAGCAGCATCGGGAGCAGCTTGGATAAAGGTCTTGGGAGTTGAGAGAATTGCCTCTGGGGTTGCCTTCTTCTAGGCTCTTGTACCTTTGGAGCTGACCAGGATGATCCGCCTTTGGCCTGATTAGAATTGCCAAATGGTTTTGACTTGTGGGGATCTGGTATAAACGCTATGTCTAGTCCGACTTCTCTCTCATTTCTCAGAGGATATTGCTTCCTAGTAGGGGCTTCCTGAGGCCTTCTTTCTCTCAAGGCCCATTCCAGCCTCTCAGCAACGTTAATCATGTGTGCGAATGTCTGACATCCAGAAGTATTCAATCTGTCAAAGTACTCGTAGGGGAGTGCCTTCAGGAATAAATCGATTAGTTCCTCTTCCGGGATTGATGGCTTCACTTGAGTAGCCAAGGCTCGCCACCTCTGGGCATATGTCCTGATTAACTCGCCCCTTGTTTTCGAAGTTCGCAGAAGGTCCTCTCTTGTTGGGGCTGTAGCTGTGTTGAACTTGTATTGTCTGAGGAAATCCTCTGCAAGATCCTCCCATCCGTCGTAATCTTCCAAGTCTAGCTCAATGAACCAGGCTAGAGCGGCGCCAGCCAAGCTCTCTTGGAATGTGTTCATTAACAGTGGAATGTAATCTGAATAGTGCGCCATCTTGCGCAGGTAGTACTTGAGATGGGCACGGGGACAGCCTGTCCCATTGTATTTTCTCACGAACTCTGGCTCCCTGTAGTCTGGAGGAGTCTCTATTTTAGCAAAAGGAGATATTTTGTCGAAGCGGGCTAGCTCATAGCCTTGGCTGCTCAGGCATTCTTCGATCTTGGCCAATCTCTTAGCCTCTGCCTCTGTCTTCACAGTTTGTTTTCCCTTCTCCTCCTTTTAAAGGTTGACGACAACAGGTGAGGCTTTTTGTTGCACCCGGCTATTTGGTTCATGAACGTCTTCCTCTGTACGCTGTGTATCTCTCGTCAACTCTTTATCTGCCGTATCGGGTACGAAAGAAGTACCAGCGTTGTTCTGGTTGTGAGTCGTCGTTTGTGTAGCTTGGGTGACTTCCAACATCGCCTTGATGTCGGCCATCATAGTAGCCAGGGCCGTCATTTGGGATTCTAACATTCCCACGCGCGGAGTCAATTCTTGCTGCTCCATTCTTGTCTTAAAGCGAGTACGGAAACGATGTGTCGGTAGTTCCGTGATGAGAGCGTACCTGTTTAAAAAGATCTCTGTGAGTGCTTTGCTTATTTTAGCCAAAAGAAGTAGTTAATTCTTTCAGTTGCATGCTTCTTGCCAGTAGATGAGGAAAAGGGCTACCTTATGAGCCTTAGCCTCACGTAAGTAGTTCTTTTAATCATTTCTTGACAAGAATTTATGGAATTGAAAGAAGCGTAATTTCTGACGATAGTTTTTATGCATTTGCAAAACATGTTCACATTCATGCTTATGTGTCCAAGATAGTATTCCACAAAAATGAGAATGTATGAAAAAGCATCATAATGTTTGCTTATTTTACACTTGACGGAATAGCCTATTCAAGTCTAGGACGTTTGAGGTATAAGGTATCCTCATCATCCCAACATGGATTCCCCTCTTCAGCCTGGGGTTCCTCGTCTTCTGAACATGACAGTGGTCTCATGTCTTCGGGTATGTAAGGCTCTATTCCTGGTACGTACGGCACGATGTATTCGGGTATGTAGGGTTCGACAAGGCTTCGTCGGATTGCTTTGAAGTGTTGAATGTATTCAGTGGTACCCCTATGGATGTTCTCTTCATGAGTCATGTCTTCTGGCCAACTTATTCCTTCAACCTGGGAATTCTTCAAAGAGCGTGTGATGGATGCGACCTTGGCTTCGAACTGTCTCTTCTCCTCTTCCGTGAGGGTCTTACTTGGTATATCAAAGGAGAAGGTATCAGGTTGCGGTGGAGAAGGAATCTCTTGTAGTGCCCCAAACTGCCAAATCACCCTCCTTGGGTAGTATGCAGTAGCGCCTGTGAATCCTAGCAAGGGAACTGGATTCCCGTCATCGCAGGTCAATCTGACTTTGCTTAGCGTCGGCAACCTTAGCCGCCATCGGAGTTGTTCGGGTTTTAGGACTTTGAGGAAGTTCTTCCATTCTATGAAGTTGAATTTAGGAACACGCGTATGGGTCCTAGCAAATGTTTTAAGAGGGTGTGCATTGGGGCTGATTTCAGTGAAACCCATGCGGATGTGGAATTTTCTGATATGGGATGTGAACCACAGATACAGAAGATCACTAGAGGCTCTAAAGATTCCCTTTTTGTTTTTCTTGAAACGATTTAGGGAGAGGAAGGTTTCGGCAAGGAGGATGTTTGAGTAATCCCACCCACAACAGACTTGCCTAGCTACTATAGCCATGATAGGGTCGAAGGTGACAGTTGAGATTGGGAATAGCACAAAGCTAAAGAATGCCAAGATAAAGGCTCTACCAGATTTGGTTCCTTTAGAAGCAGGAAGGCGGGAAAATCGGTCTATGAGGAAAGACAGGGAAACTCGTCCAGAATTGCTTCTCGCATCTGCTTTGACTTCATTTAGGTTCGTGTCAAGGAATTCAGCCACCTAACTTAGGGGTTCAAGTCCTATGGGGGGTCGGATGAGCGTAGGGGTGAATTCAACTCCGATGACAGCGCTGTATTCCTCGATAGTGGGAGTGATCTCTAATCCTTCCATGCAAAATGTAGCGGTGGTAGGATCCCAGTAGAGCGCCATGGCTTGAATAAAGGTAGGTGGGCACTCAATCTTCAGTAGGTCCAGCAGGTATCCTAGTTGTGACTCCGCATACTTCTGGCTGGCTTCGTCCATGCCATCCCACCATGATTGGAGTTCAGCTCGGGGGATCTTGAACACTTGAATATCATTCTTTCCCATCAAGTCTAAAATATGCAAATGATTTTTGAGAGGTCAATCGCCAGAAATTACTTTAAATGTATGAATATGCAGATGTCATGAAGCATGCATGAGCTAACTTGATTGCATAGTTCAATTTGAAGAAATGGAGATTAGGACCCTTTTTCAGGTCTTGAAAGCCTGACTCAAAGCCTAATTTGCATTTCAGGGAAGTGAATTATGCAATTTAGTCAGGTTTACTCAGTGACTAAAGGGAACAGCAATGTCACATTCCATTGGTCAATACATCAAAAGAACAAAGTGGAATGAACTTTTATTACAATCAGGATGCCTAATGGAAGAAGGGTAAAGAGAAGTTTTTCAAACAAGAAAGCCATAAAAGGCAATGAAATGTGAGGATCTAGATCACTCTCTCTTTTTCTTAGAAGTCTATCCAAATGACAGTCGATCAGGAACTCTCCTTTAATCTAGGGTAGGGGAGTTATCTTCAGTGGTTTGGTCGAGAGGTTGTAGTTCCTCAGGCCACTCTCTAGTCCATGGTGTGATGACTTCGGGAGTTTTCTCGGGTTTCACTTTTTTGAGTGTGATACGCCTTGGCTTGGTCTTGATCGCAGGGCATCTCTTCCTACCCCAATAAGCAATCACAGGTATGTTATCTCTGGCTAGCAATTCAGCCTTCCGACGGGCGTACGCTTCCCTAGCCAGCTGGTTGCGACGTTGTCTCTTCATCTCCAGATAATCCTTCATCATTTTGTCTGCTTGTCGCTTAAATCTGAGGTTATCAGCGTAGTAGCGGGTTTGGCAGTCCTCAGCATACCCCAGCTTACGTCCAGTCAGTTCCCGACCATACACGAATCTAGTGAAGTGTAACCTCGTGTTTGGTCCGGGACGAGTAACTTTTCTCAAGTACTCGAAAGTTACCAACTCTGTTGAACTCTTAGGAAACAGCGACATCCTACCCCACAATCATTGTTGTTTCCATTAGTCACTTGAGTAATAATGTGAATGCATATGGATGTATGCAATGTATGAGTAATATCATGGGGCAAGAAATAAAGAACATTTATAAATAAATATCTTACCAACCACACTTTGGGGGATGTGGAGTGCCCCCTGTATCAATGGGTGGTTTTAGGTATACCAACCATCCACAGACATGCGCATGAGACAAGTGGGTGTACTCTAAAAAAATCGAAAGTCATGTGAGGAACCTACGGTTCAGGCTCCCACGATCCACATGAGGCAGATTCCTCCCCAAGGGTACCTACCCAAGAGGGTTAGATATCGCCAATGCAGATGGTAGGCGGGAACGAATACGAAAGTCTCAAGTGCCATCAAACACAAGATCCTTTTCGCATCCTTTCCCTATCTAAGGTAACCTAGAGGTGGTTTACAGTCGGGGTTTGACCGCCAGTGTGTGCGATGTGTCGTGATCATCACAATGCAAGGTCATGCACAGTAGTTCGTATCAAACACCGCTTCAGTATGCGCGTGAAGTAAACATACATTCCCAACTCCAACCTGCAGGAAAAATGTCAACAATCACTCCACCCCTTATTTCTCCAATCTGCAAAAACATCTAACACAATGGTCAGCATACGTACCTCATCTTCGAGAGCATCTGCAGAAAACAATGTCAGATAAACCAAACAACTTTTTAATCGGCTCAAGTCCTCTGGAATTCGTAACCAGAGATTCTGGTTTAGAATAGTCCCCAGTGGAGTCGCCAGTCTGTCGCGACCCTCTCCCGGGCTCGCGGAAGGCGGGAACGGGCTAATGGGCCGCCCGATCGTTGGCTGGATCGAACGCGGGCCTCTCCCAAGGTCCATTACCCAAATCGCAACTGCTGGATATACGTGGTCGACCTTCAGTGTGGTCTAGTGACATGTGATGAGTGTACATGCCAAGGAGTCGCCACCAATCGTTTCGTGGAAGGTACAATCGGAAACCCTATCGAATAGTTGGGAGTGGTCTATTCGATTCTGCGGAAACCAGAGAAGTGGGTTCGGGGACTTAGTTACGCCAACTGTCAGAGTTGACGCCCTTTCGGTACCTAAGCTGAATGGTTTATCTGATCCTAGGATTTCATTCAGATGAGTAAGGTATAGATCCTAAATCTAGGAGTTCATGCAGATGGGAATTACTACCCTATCACTCACAATCAATAGAAATAAGTGCGCAAATCAAGGATCCAATACATGCGGATAAAACACATGAAATCAGCATGGCATCCCTAATGAGGCCTTATTAGCCTAGAGAAATATCAATCAAGGCTTAGGAGTGATTTGGACATGATTAGTCCATGAGGGGGGGCCGAATCGTAATTTTGAATAATTCAGGGAAAATTTACCCTTAAAAGGGTAAATCTGTCATTTTAGACGAATTGGGAAGTCAAAAGACAGAAGAAATAGGATTGGCCATCAATCCAATCCATTTCCTATTTTTTTAGGAATTTCCAGGATTTTTCTGGAATTTTCAAATGATTTTACCCTTGGAGGGGTAAAGTCGTCATTTGGACAAAGATGAGAACTGAAAACCTCAAATATTAGGGCTGGTCGTCCACCTGACCCAAACCCTAACTTTATGCGATTTTCAGAACTCAATTGGAATAAGAAAGATGATTTTCCCCATGAGGGGGGCAAAATCGTCATTTCAGCAGGAATGATAAGATTCGAAAATCCCAGCAAAAGGATTCGCCACCTAATTGGCCCTATCCTAATCTAGGCATTTTCGACTAATCTCGAAACACAAGGCAGGGACGAATTACCCTTAAAGGGCATTGTCGTCAATTCTTGGAAGAACAGATGAGAAACCCCAAAAATAGGGTTGACCAGTTGTCTGTGGTCGATCCTCGATTTTTGGGGATTTCTGGAGTGTCTAGGATTTTTCCCTAATTTTTCCACATTTTTTTGGAATTTTCTGACATTTTCTAGTATTTTTTTGGATTTTCTAGGATTTGTTTTCGATTTTTTTTATTTTTTAAATCATTTTCGAATTTTTTATTAAAAAAATGTGATTCAAACCGGGTTGACCCGACCCACTCGGGTCGGAACCCGGCCCAGACCCGGATCCGCGAAACCGAAGACCAAAATGACGCCGTTTGATGCTTTTTATTTTTTTGGTTTTAATCGGTTTTAATCCTACGGTCCCTAATGAATCGCGTGGCTGATCTGTGACCATTGGATCTGATTACTAAAACCTACGGTCCGGATTGGATGAAGACTTGATCAGAGCCGTCTGATCAGATTAGTTGAACCTACGGCCATGATTAGATCCGGAGACTTGATCTAGACCGTCGATTCACACTAACCTAAACGACGTCGCACGGCCACTAACCTACACGACACCGTTTCAGCTTATTTTGATTTTCTGGTTTTAAAGCATTTTTGGATAAACCTAATTACTAATCGGACGGTCACTAGAATTTACATTCGATTTATCAGAACCGTCCGATCTTTTTTTTTATTCGAATAACAGACCCAACGGCCATGCTGACTCGGCATCACGTGGACCAATGGCCGAGTGCCAACTAGGACTTTGACCGGTTGACTGCGCCACGTCAGCTTCGTCTTCAACCTCGCGGCTCCGGCAGAATGGACGGCTGTGGTTCTCCGACGATGATCCGACGATGAACTCTCGATGAAACCTCATGAAACTAACGGCAATCGACTCGCAATCGCCTCTATTCTAACATATCTCAAGATTACGCGAATCCATTCACGGGGCCGAGCACGATCGAACATGAACCAGTACGTACACATACACTCAAATCGCTCGATTCATGGCATAATGAACCAACTCATTAACAGGGAAGCATCATTCAATGTTTAGGAGACTTACCTCGAGCTCCGATCGAGCTCGCTCGGCCCAGATTTGGCTGGGCAAGAATCGGCTATGGAGGCTAAGTCGGAGGACTCAATTCGGGGTATGCGAGCAAAATCGATGCAAAATGGAGATGCGAGCATGGTCAGTAATGTCTAAGGGATGAAAAGCACACAGGAATTACAAAGATTGAAGCCGAAATCAAAGTCCGCCATTGAAGACCTGAGCTTGAGCTCGAAGTTCGGGATTACCTGTTCTGGCGATTTTGGGCTGCGCGGTTGATGGCGATCGCTTCCTAGCACTCAAAGCGAACTTCTGACGGTCTTCTTTAGCTTTGGTTTGGCCGGAGACGGCCTAACCAGCGCTTTGCAGTCGAACTCAAATTCTCGACGACGGAGGGTCGGAGAACGAGCTCTCTCTCTCGTTTTCTTTCTCTCTCTCGATTCAGTTTCGCCCCTCTACAACTGAATCAATCTCCTTTTTTTCTTCGCGAAGGTTTCTTTAGCTTATATAGCTTTTTCAATTTTCTGTCGCCGAACGGGTCTCCAACTGATTCTGTTTGGCACGTGTAATCACGTGCAATGTGGTCAAAACGAAGTCGGGGCTGATGGGCACTTCACTCGACCCTGTTTGGTTGCGTGGCGAGCTTCATTTCGCGTGAATTTGGCATGGGTTAGTGCTGTGTTTGGTTTTTGTTGACTTTCGCAGGTACCCCCGGTTTTGACCGTCCTTGCCGGAGCTCTTCCGGTGGCCATTCGTCTCGGAGTTGGTCTCGATCGGTAGGTCTTGAGGTAAAGAACAAGACGCCCACCATTCCTCTTTCAATTAGTCGCGAATTGCCCTTCAATTTGGCGTTCGAAACTCAGTCCATCACTGTTCATCTGTTCGAGCTCTTTTGGGGAAGACGACACTGTAGCAGACCGGTCCGACCAGTCCGACCGGCGGTCTGACCGGTCAGAACCGGCTCCGACTCACCATTTTCGAAATTAAACCCAAATTAATGGGAAATTTTTGCAATTGAACCTCATAATCGAATCTAGGGCATGAATTCTATCTAGAAATGTGGTTTTGCCCAAAAGTTTTCATCAATTTCTATAAAACCCTCAAATTTTCATGTAATTGCAAATTGGGGATTTGTATAATTGAGGGTGCAAATGATCAAATTGGGTCAAACCACCTATGCCAATTGATTTAAAATGGTGAAATCCATTGGGTAGCATGTTTAATTTGCAATGATAGCCCTTGAATTGAAAGTAATTTCAATTATGCTTAATTTCAAGGACTAAAATGCAATTTTAGTATATAATTTTGTCAAATCCGTGCAATTGAGCAAATTGCGCAAACAATTGGGCTAAATTGAAATAGGGGATAGTTAGATTGAATGTCAAGATCTTAAAAAATGCCAAAATTTCAAATTAAAAGACTCAATTGTTATTTTTTTCTTCAAATTTAATAATACGGGTTACAAAGGAACACCTAAAATTGAATCTGATTTTGGATTTTTTGTGAGGTCGAAAATACAAGGGATTAAAAATAAAAATATTAGATATTTTTCCATATTTTTGTGACCTCAAATGCTATTTTTAATGATTTTTTAAGTATTTTTCTATTTTCTAAAAAATATGAAAAATATGAAAAATTATTTTTTGGTCAAGAATGGTTCCTTGGGCTTGGCCAAGGTCACCAAAGTGGATTTTGTAATGTTTTGGCTTTTTATGAATTTTTTTATGATTTTTCAAAAATAAAATTGAAAAAGACTTGGTCAAAAATCAGGTGTCAACAATAGTCATGCATAGTGCTCTTTGAGTGGAAGGAGGAATGAATGAGTATGCTCAGATATTGCTGCCCAGGTGTAGCCTGGATCACCATCCAACTTACTGGAGTTTGGTAGTGAAAGGGACAAAATGAAATTCTAAAAGTTTTAGGTTGGAACGATGTAGCTTCAACTGATGTCTCTAAGTAAGTGTAACCTTATTGCATTTAACTGAATAGGGGAAAATATGATTTTTGCCGTTGCTTTCTCCAAGTACGTGTAATTTTGTTGTGTTTAACTGGTTCCATTGGACCGCCTGAGAACCGGACTGAACCAGTCGGTCAGGATTTTAAAAATTGAGAACCGAGACCACCGGTCCGATTCCCAATTCTTGAGGGGAACTAGATCAAATCGGGAACGTTCACCCCTAGTAATTTGACGCAGCTTGCTACAATCATATGATATCTAATTCTAATTTACTTCGATCAAAATCCTTCCCTTCACATGCATCTACTGTAATATTTAATTATTTATGATCCCACATTAATGATATACCGACATTTAAATTACATTAACGTTATATTATATAAATTATTTACGTGATAACCGTCTAGCCCAATAACCGTCTTGATGGAAGACAGTTATCTATAAGGGGTAAACGCCGGTTTTAAATGGGTCATCTAAGCCAAACCCCCACGTCGGTTTTTTAAAGGGAAGTTACGACGTCAGTTTTTCGTCGTCGGTTTCTCTCGTCAGTTTCCTTCCTAAGAACGTATTTCAAAGTTTACGTTTACAGAAAACACACACCATCAATATCGTGAGGGCAATTGGCTTAGTCGTATCCGTTTCTACAGATCGTTCAACGCCTCGTATCCGCATTCGTCTGGATTTATCAATGGCTGGAGGTATGTAATCCACAATTCACGTTTCCGCTTTACGTTCCCGATATTACACGAGTTTCGTTTCGGGATTAAGGAATCGGGATCAGTTTTCTCTGGTTTTAATTCTTACATTTGGTATCAGAGCATATTAATCTCTGCCTTGATGTTTAACGTATGATTTTGCGTTGAATTATAGTATTACGGATGATTTTCGTGGGAATTTTCGGGTAAATTGTAAATTGGGGTATTCTGACCGCGAGAGGTTTTTTCCAATTCCGGCCAAATTCCGGCAAGTCACGGCTCACATTTGCTACAGTAGAGTCGCTTCGTCATGACTCATGAGGAACAAAAGCCCTAAGGTCTCTCGGCATTTGGTTGTTCGTCGGAAGCGAATTTGGCGTTGGAATTTTGCGGTTAGGGTTTCAATGTCCGAACGGTTTTTGCTCGATTGCGAGCATAATCCTTCACCGTTTCCGTTGATTTTTGGATCCTTGTGGTCGTACCGACCGGAAGAACAAAACCCATCCATTAATTTGGTCTTTGGTGGGCTGTCGGAGAAGAATCGGCCGGTTGAAAACTCGGCGGAACCGAGCGGACGATGGGAAAAACGCTTCTGTTCGCGAAAGGGAAATTCGCGCGAGGAAGAAGATGGGGCGTGCTGTGCACGCGCCCCTGGGGCAGTTTCCCACTGCACTCACGTGGGGTCTCTTTATTTGATTAAAAAAAAATGTTACGGAAAACCGGTTGAGGCAAGCCCACGTGTGTAGAACTTCCCTTTAATCATTAAAAAAAAAAATAGTTTCTTTTGGGAAGATGGCCTGCAGCGTGGAGAAAGTGGGGTATGCCCACGTTGGAATATGCTTTAAAAAAAATGTTTTGTCTTTTATGCCCCCATAAAAATTACGGTTCTGCCCCTCGCTGCCTATTTTACCGTTTTGCCCTCCTAATTGAGTCAGAATTTTCGGATTGAACCCCAATTCGGTTTGTTTACGATTTTACCCCTACAGTTAATTTACATTTCAGTCCTTACCCACGTAAATTTACAGATTTGCCCTTATATGCAATAAAGTACATTTTGCATGAAATTAAATGTTTAGTGATCTGTATATTATTTGATTAATTAGAGCTTAGTCACAGCAACTCTAATTGATTAAATTATACATTAAGAACCTCAAGATCACATATTGCAAATGACATTTACTTGTAATTAATCATATTAATATAGTGAATTTTATCCCACAGGAATTTTCATTATATTAATATGATTAATTAGGTTGAAATATCATATTATTTTTCTTAATTTCCCCACAGGGATTAGGATGAAGGAATATAATGTGATAGTTTCATCATAAAGTTATTATGAATCCATTTAAATTAGAAACTTAGCCCACAGGCAGTTTTTGATGTTATCTGATTCATATTATACGATATGTTTTGCATGGGTGAGACATGTATTAAGTGAATTTGCCTCAAATATTGTGACGTGAGCATGTTATTTTGTTTATTATGCAGTTTTACCACCTGTGAATATCTCTGATATTAATGTTCCCGAGCTGAACGGTGACAACTATAAGTCCTGGAAGGAATTAATTCTCCTTCAATTGGGGTGTATGGACATTGATTATGCTATTTAGAAATATGAACCACCTGCTGTTATAGAAACTAGCACTCCAGCTGAAGTTTCTCTTTATGAACAATGGGAGCGGTCCAACCGCCTTAGTGTGATGTTTATAAGGAGCAAACTATCTGCTAGTATTCGTGGTTCAGTCACTCAGCATAATAATGCTAAGGCTTTGCTAGCGGCCATTGATGCACAATTTGCGTCTTCGGAAAAGGCCCACGCCATGACCCTGATCATGAAGTTTTCATCGTTAAGGCTCACCAGTGTTAGAGGTGTGCGTGAGCACATTATGAAAATGAGGGATATTGTGGCTCAGCTAAAGAACCTTGAGGTTGAGATACCTGAATCCTTCCTTGTATACTATATTCTGAACTCTCTCCCAAAGCAGTATACACCTTTTAAGATCTCCTATAACACACATAAGGAGAAATGGTCAATCAATGAACTCATGACCATGTCTGTTCAAGAGGAAGAAAGGCTGCTTATGGAAGTGGGAGAGAGTGCTCATTTGGCAACACAAGGAAGGAATAAGGGGAAAGGCAAGCATAAGGGAAAGGGTAAAATACCTCCTCAAGCTGACATTAAGAAGGAATCCAAATTCTTCTTCTGTAGAAAGAGAGGGCATATAAAGAAGGATTGCGTCAGATATAAGGCTTGGCTCGAGAAGAAAGGTAATCTAATCTCTTGTGTTTATTATGAATCTAATATGACTGATGTAAGTCACAACACTTGGTGGATTGATTCTGGATCTACAATCCACATTGCGAATTCCTTGCAGGGCTTTCAAAGCCACAGGAAGCCAGTGGGAAGTGAACAGTGCATCTTTTCAGGAAACAAGATGCGTTCGCATGTAGAAGCTATTGGGACATGTAGTTTAGTCCTCAATAGCGGCTTTGTTTTAAATTTGGAAAGGACCTTTTATGTACCCAGTTTCTCTAGAAACTTGATTTCAGTTTCAAGACTTGTACCGTTTGGTTATTCCTTTAACTTTTCAAATTCGACCTTCAGTTTGTCATATAAATCTGAAATTGTTGGGAATGGTATTTTGTCTGATGGTCTTTTTCGAATTAATTTGCAAGACAATGCCCTTTATGGTGCGATGCATGTTCATGATAGCGCTGGTATAAAACGATGTGTTGTGAATGAAGATTCCTCTATATTGTGGCATCAGAGATTAGGTCATATCTCCATAGATAGAATTAAACGATTGGTAAATGATGGAGTACTCAGTGCTTTGGATTTTACTGATTGTGATACTTGCGTGGACTGCATAAAGGGAAAGCAGACCAACAAGTCAAAGAAAGGTGCCAAGAGGAGTATGGAAATATTAGAAATCATACATACAGATATTTGTTGTCCAGATATGGACTCATATGGTTAGAAATATTTCATCACCTTTATAGACGATTACTCACGTTTCATGTATCTCTACATGCTTCATAATAAGCACGAAGCATTAGATGCCTTTAAAGTGTTTAAGGTCGAAGTAGATGTCGCGACCCTCTCGAGGTTCGCCGTGGGCTCTCGAGGGCTAATGGGCCGTCCAGTCTGGTCAGACGCGGGCCTCTCCCAAGGCCCGTTACCCAAATCGCAACGGAGGTATACGTAGTCGACCTTCAGTGTGGTCTAGTGACATGTGTTAAGTGTGCATGCCATGGAGTCGCCACCAATCGTTTTTTGGAGGGTATGATTGGACCACCCTATTGAATAGTCGGGAGTTTCTATTCAATTCTGCGATAACCAGAGAAATGGGTTCGGGGACTTAGTTACGCCAACTGTCAGAGTTGACGCCCTTTCGGTACCTAAATTGACTGAATTTTCTGACCTAAGATTTCATGCAGATGAGTGGAATATGAATCCTAAATCTAGGAATTCATGCAAATAGGAATGACTATCCTGGCAATCACAATCAATAATAAAAGGCGCAAATCAATGAATCCAAGTATGCAAAGTAAACACATCAAATCAACATGACACTCATAAGAAGGCTCTATTAACCTAAATAAGTATCAATCAAGCTTAGGAATGATTTAGACATGATTTTACCCATAAGGGGTAAAGTCGTAATTTTGAGACAAAATGGACGATTTGCCCAAAAAAGGAAAAATCATCATTTCGGAATGAATTCGGAGTAAAACGATGTCAAAAATAGGTTTGGTCACTCAATTGACCCATTTCCTATTTTTTTTTGCAATTTTCATGATTTTCTGGAATTTTAGAAACCGATTTACCATTCGAAGGGGTAAAATCGTCATTTTCTAAAAATGGGAATGAAATGTGGAAATCTTAGACATAAGGTTTAGTCACCTATCTGACCCATTGCCAAATTCTAAGCAATTTCCACAATTCATCGGAATATCAAAGACGATTTACCCTTTGAGGGGTGAAATCGTCATTTTGGATTAAATGGGAGAAAATCCTAAAAAATGAAAACAAATCAATTTTTTGTCATTTTCAGCCTTGGAAAAGTGTTAGAATTTTTTTTAGGAATTTTCTGCAATTTTTCTCAATTTTTATTTGTTTTTCTTTAATTTTTCCATTTTTTTGGCATTTTCTGATTTATTAATATTTTTTTATATTTTCAGAAAATATTTTAACAAAAAGCATATCATTGGCAATAGACAACACTCAACCAGATAAATAAGCTAACTACTGAACTGAGATAAATACATGCAAACCAAATCTATAATGGCGACATTTTAGAAAAATAACCCTAATACACGGATCGGGTACGTAAAACATACCGGATTGGACACCGGCCTTCAATCGCCCAGCCCCAGCCTGCGACCATCTCCATGCACATCACCTGTCGATCACCACATCAAAATGTCAACAATCAATTTTACAAGTTTTAAGACCGGTAATAAATAATAATAATTTAAAAAATAAATAAATCCCGGCTCGGAAACGGGCCAATTCACTCAGCCATGGACCGGCTATGGGCTCACGGCCTCGGCCCAAGATCACGGCCTCGGCCCACGGCTTTGGCCCACGGCCTCGGCCATGGGCTCGGCCTTGGCCCACGGCCTACGGCCTCGGCCCACGGCCTTGGCCCACGGCCTCGGCCATGGGCTCGGCCATGGCCTTGGCCCACGGCCTCGGCCATGGCCGATACGCACGGCCACTCGGCCGACGTCCTCGGCCCACGGCCTCGGCCATAGGCTCGGCCATGGCCGAGGCGCACGGCCACCGGCCTACGGCCTCGGCCATGGCCGAGGCGCATGGCCACCGGCCCACGGGATCGGCCCACGGCCGGGATCGGCCCGAACACGAGGATTCGTGGCCAAGCGGCGACGACGAAGAGCGACGACGTGGCAGGGGGCGAAACAGAGGAGGAAGATGGAGGGGGATTGCGGTATCTAGGAGCTCCACGAGGTCGTGATAAACAGCAAGACGGACGGGATCTCGGCACGGCGTCGGAGGGTGGCGGAGCAAGGTGGCGATGAGGGTGGTCGCCGTAATCTAGGGGAGGATGAAAAAAAAATGAGAAGAAAAGAAAGAAGAGAAGAAGAGAAGAAGAAGGAGGAGGAGGAAGAAGAAGATGAATGCTGCGGGTGATGAAGGAGAGGGGAGGAGAGTAAAGTAATAAAAAAATATAATAATATAATAATATAATAATATAATAATAATATAATAAAATACTAAAAAGTAAAAATAATAATAATAAAATAATCAAAAGCGAAGACAAAATGATTAGTTCCCTTTTCCTTTTAAATGATGATGTTTTCACTCCTTTTCCTTTTAATCATTACTAATATTTTTGTCAAATTCAATTTTACGGTGGTCAGTGAACACCTAAAATGGAACCTGAATTTTACTGTTTTATGAGGTCCTAAAGTAAAGAAAATTAAAAATAAAAATACCTACTATTTGTATATATTTTTGTGACCTCGAATACTACTTTTTTTATTTTATTTTTATTTTTATATTTTTCGAAAATAATAATAATAATAAAATAGGAAAAATATGAAAAAAATATTTTTATCCAAAATGGTCCCTTTAGCTTGGCCAAGGCTACCAAAGTTGGTTTTTGTAATTTTTTAGCTTTTTATGAATTTTCTATGAATTTTTGAAAAATAGAGGAAGAAAAAGGTTGATCAAAATTTAGGTGTCAACAGCTGCCCCTCTTTGAGAGGAATCTCATCAGAGGAATCCCCTCAGAGGTTTCTCTCAAAGACAAGGTGACACCTGAGTCCTGATCGACTCGACTCGTGAAACTAAAGGAAAAGGAGTCATGACATCCGTTTTTTTTATGCTTGTCGATGTATGCTCTTTCTTGAAAGGGGAAACATTTATTTGACATGAGAGAGTGAGATAGTAGAGAGATATACCTGCCACTTACCTATTCGATGTTTGTGCGATTTTCGCAGTGTCTGATGGATTCCAGAGAATTTCTAGGGACTCGTTTCTAGAGTGTCCTAGAGAGGTTAAGCTCTGACCCGTATGGTAGGTTAAACCATAATGAGATTCCTAACTGATAGGAATCTAAGGAAGACGCGCCCCATTTGGGATTTGCCAAGGATTTTGATCCGTATGGTGGATCGGACCATTGAGTTGACCATTTAAGTGATTTTCGCTATTGGATTGACCCTTCAGGCGGTTTCTACCTTTGATTGACCCTTCAGGCGGTTTCTACCATTGTGTTGACCCTTCAAGCGGTTTCTACCTTGGTTTGACCCTTCAGGCGGTTTCTACCTTGAGTTGACCCTTCAGGCGGTTTCTACCTTGGTTTGACCCTTCAGGCGGTTTCTACCTTTGTTTTGACCCTTCGGGCGGTTTCTACCTTAAGATGACCCTTCAGGCGGTATCTACCTTGAGTTTGACCCTTCAGGCGGTTTCTACCTTGAGTTTGACCCTTCAGGCGGTTTCTACCCTCAGTTTGCTTTGAAAATGGGTCTCATGACGAGGGTTCTCCACGTCCGATGAGACTGCCTAATTTTTAAAAAGGGGTCTCATGACGAGGGTTCTCCACGTCCGATGAGACTGTTTGAATTTTGAAAAGGGATCTCATGACGAGGGTTCTCCACGTCCGATGAGACTGCCTAGATTTTTTTTTTTTTTTTTTAAAAAGGGATCTCATGACGAGGGTTCTCCACGTCTGATAGGACTTTTTCTTTTAAAAGAGTTTTTCTTCCCCTCTTTTTTTAGAGATCCCGAAGTTTGTCGGGAATTCAGTTTTTTGAAGTAGTGAAAGATTTTATTTTGACAAAGCTTCACTTGAGTCTGCTGAGGCGACATTCTGGGAGCTGGGTTCTCCAGGTATCCTGCAGAAGTTTGAGCTTGAAAGATTTTTCTTCACCAAGAAAACGTTAGTAATTTTTGGGAAGACCACGGCTGTCCACTTGACAAAAACCGTATGACTTAAGTTTTAATTGTGAAATGTGCATTTTGATGCTGGAGGTTGTCCAAAGCATTCTTGCAACATGCAAACGTGATCACAAATCCCTTGCACGGAAAATCTGGATCAAACAATTTGAAATTTCCAAAAAGAGTTTGTTCAAAACATCTATTGGAGAATTTCTCATCCAAGAGGGCTCCTCACCGCTCTGTGATAATGGTCTTAAGGAATGCGCCAACTTCCTATTAACCTGTGCCTAGGTTTTAGGATCATTCGCAGCGCATACATTTTGATCGGTCGGGAGGTCTTCCATGGGACCGTAATGTTGGGCTTGGTTATTGATCTTCAAGAGGGACTCACTTTTGAGTCAAGGTCGTTTGAATGAAATTCTTCACCATCTGCTCCGGGTTTACAAGTCGAGAACCCTGCAAAATGAGAAAGAAATAGTCTTGCTCGTACTTCTTCGAGCTAAGCTATATGTTAACCCAAATGTCTTAGTCAGAGAAGACTGTTTCAGGGTTATAACATTGGTAAGATTGGGGACCGAAAAAGGCTTGTTTTTGGCCCAGAATTTATGAGGGGATTGACATTGGTGATCATTGCAAATTCGTCACCTGTCTTTTCCATTCTGCATATTCAGTTTTTGAGGTGTGCAACCGCTTTTGAGGTGTGCACAAGTCCTTTAGAGAGCGTCTCTTGTTGCATTCAGAGACCGATAATTCTCTCTATATCTTTGCTCCGCGCTTGACGCCATTTGGGGAGTAGCCCTTTTGATACTACTCTTTTAGGAATTTCCTCTTTTCCCGACCAGACTTTACTGGGGATCAATCAAACAGCTTATGCGAGCATCGGCCTTGCTTTTACCAGGCACTTTGCTTTTTCTTATCTGATGCTGGGGATTTCTTTAATCCCTTGTCGCAAGCGGGATGCTTGGCAATTGTGCTAGATATATGACTTGGCTCTTAGCACGCTTGAGTATCGACTTAGTAGCTTTTTCGTAAACCCTAGGTCTTGAACTCCCTCGTTTCTGAAGTGATGTCGCATCCGTCTTGGAAAGTGCAATGATCACCAACGGGTTTATGAAATGATTTTGCAGGCTCAACTTGGCTATGCAAAGGATTCGGTGTGTGGGATAGAGAAATGAATGCTCCTCATCATCCTATGGCACTTGGATTACCATATAAACAACACACAAAGATTAATGTTAGTCCGAGCAAGAAAATTTCTAACCATTTCCTCCTGATGCTGCTGGACTCACCTCCATTTTGCCCCGATGTGGGGTGGTTCTTGACAGGGTTAAGAATGAAAATCGCCGTTCAAGTGGGTTATCAACGGTCACCTGTAGTGTTTATGATATGAAACGAACGCCTCCGTCGTCCCAATCCATGTAATCGCTGCGAATGGTCCCTACCTCCGTAGGTCCAGATTTTACTATTCGATTCGCTCCACTCATCTCTCAAGTGTATGTAGGATGTGTTTGGATTTGAGCTTGCCTCTCTTTTGAGGAAACATCCTTTTGAGAGTTTTGAACAACTTTTGATTGGAAAAATCTCTTTCGTTTTCCCAAAAATTTTACCCGTCAAGGGGATTTTATGGTGCACAATGCGTGTTCAGACAACCTCATGTTTCAAAACATGAATGCCAATGAAGTTAGAATTCCATGTCTTTTCTAGACATCAGGTTTTGAAAGCTTTTCTTTTTCTCTCTGTTTTTTTATTTAACATCTTCAATGGATTGGGGAAAGGGATACTTACCTGTCCCCCGCGGCTGGAGATCCTGAAAATGCGGAAGAAACATGTTATTGTACGTTCACGAATTTTTCAAAAAATTAGAACGATACAATTTACCCTTGGTCATGTATTCTAACGGGTAATACATGGGATGTGAAAACCTGTTCGTCTGTAAGGCGATTCCCCTGTCAAGGATAAATAACGAGTATCAATTCATATTCTCAAATTCAAGACAAATTGGAACGATACAGCTTTACTCTTGGTTCTCATCCCGTTCTGATATTGCGTATTGATATGAACAACATCTATCAAATCCGCCTATCCATTCTTGGAGTGTTTGCAACATCAATGGTTCATCTGCCCCCAGTTAGGCAACGTCTGTTCTGTTATTCGAACAAATGGCTCCTTGAGTGATTTATCCACGTTTATCACCTGAGAAGGGAAAGAAATGAGACATTACTTCGGTATTCGATTGAAGATCGTTTAGGAACGATACATCGTTTTACCAAATAGGTGGCTTCGCGGCCAAACGTATTTCGTATTGAAGGGGTAGATCCCATTATACTCCGCGGGTGATAGTCATTGTTCGGGGAACTTGCTCCACGGATTAAGCGATTAATCCACGGCCCTCGGCTTGAAGATGCTCAAAGGGTGATGTTGACACTCACGCGCAATTAGTTCTAGACATTAATGAAAGATGTTCCCGTGGGAACCTTACAGTGCGATCAACAACATATTCAATAGGAGTGTTCCACCCCTTTCGTCTAAGCATTTTTCATCGAGTAACCATGCCTTGCATCAGACGTTTGGTCACCTGCCTTGCGTCACCACTGCGATGGCCCTCCGGCTCCAAATTGATCGAGCCAAAGATTGAACTCATCGCCAAGGAAATTGCTCGGGTCTTCGAGCCATTGATGTTCAAGTTGGGTATCAACAATTGTTGGGGGCAGATTTCCTTCATCGCCTTCATTGTGAGGAACTGGAGTCTTTGAGCTGGAACCTTCATCATTGCCCTGTTGGGGTCGAGACATACATTCCTGAAGAGTATTGATCCAAGTGTCCAGCTTCTCCTCAAGGAAATCGTCTGTTCTTTCTAGCCCTTGGTGCCCAGATTGGCTGTCGTCGACTGCAGGCGAGGGATTCCTCTCTTTGCTCTCGCCGTGAGCAACTTGACCCCTCGAATTGGAACTTCCTCCAATGACCGGCAGGTTTATATGTGCACTCTCTACCAATGCCAGATCCGCTTCAGGGACAGCATTAATGACCGAATCGCGCTCAAACTGAGGAATCCCTATGTGCTGGAACTGCGGTATATACTCTTGAGGAGTATTGAGATAGCTCGGCGGAGCATTCTGATTTGGGTTAGAGGAGTCGCTGACACGACTGCTGGTCCCGTCATTGCTGAAACACGGTTGGGTGCTCTCGGCTCTCCAATCATCGTGGTTGTAACTCTGCCCAGCACTTGAGCTCCAACTGGCTTTATGATGGTTTAACGCTATCCTTCCATCCCTTAGCAATCTCCTATAGTACTTGAGGTGAGACTCGACGTTAATTCTAGAGAGCCCCGGCACATTCATAATCTCGAGTATGCGTAGTGGGCTAGCCGAATCAACTCCCAGCTCTCGAATTGCATCAACAAATTTGGTGTGAAGTTCATAGGTCCAGTAAAACCTTGTTCTCTTATCACCCAAAATATCGTCAATACTTCGGTAGCTATTCTCTACGGGATCTAGTCGTTTCAAAAGTTGTCCAGGGAGGGACTCACCGACTTTGGATTGGCTGGCTGCGACAGCGAGTTCGTCATTGAGAGAACTCCCCCTGTGATGATTCATATCCCATTTCTCAGAGGATGTTGGTGTTGCTCCTATGGTGTTGACTTGCTCATGCAGATCTCCGGCGATATCTGGCTGTGTCGGAAAATGCTGTGGAGAATACGGTAACAGCTGAGCGTTATTCGTCAACAGGGACGGTTCATCGAGGAACACTTCGCCGAGGACAACAGGATTACCACAATTAAGGCAGGTGGCCTTGGTCAGAGCTTCCTTATATCTCGCGCTTTCAGCTTGAAGCTTCTCATTCTCCTCCTTCAGGACCAGTAACTCATGGTCTGCGTATTGCTGTTTCACCCGGGTTCGTTTGTTGGCGAACCAAAACTTGACCTTCGAAAGCTCCAATCCTATTTTTCGGCTCAACTCCATTTTCTGTTGTCTGCTTGGAGTGGGGCATTCATTGAAGAAAGCTTCGAGCTCTCGGATTTGGCCTGGAGTGTGGCGTTGTAGTTGCTTCCTTTTCCGACTCCGGTCATCATTGTATATTCCTTCTTCGTAGCTGAAACCTAGAATTTCATCGCTGGAGGAGTCAGTCTCCACGGCCTTCGGGCAGGATTCAGCTCCAGGATCTTCAAAGTCTCCCAGCAGTTCGTGCTCAGAAATGTCCAGGTCGGGCGTTTCTAGCAGATGGGAATAGCTTTTAAACATGATGGATCGAAGTGTCTCGGGCTGATCTAGTTCACTCAGCTTTCTCTATTCGCTCTTACGTGTTTGCTCACTCTAGAAATTTTCTCAAGTGATTGTGCGTGTCCTAGAACCATCCTTCAGGCTGCATATGAAGACCAGCAAGCAAGCGCTCCTCCCGAGATTCTGTAATTACTCATCGTCTGTATTCCCCTTTCTTTTTCCTCGTGATAGGATCACAAACTCTTTTGCATTGATTCGGTTTCATCGAGTATTGCGCTCGTCCCCTAGTTCAGTCTTCAAAGTGGTGGGTCTACAATCTTTCGGCGCCTTTTATGATTTGCTAGGCCCGAGAACGTGGGGAGCAGCGGTGGGCCCGCAATTAATGACTCCGTTTAATTCATTTAGCTCCATGGGAATTAACGCTATGATCTTCTCTCAACCCCTTTTCATCGTTCAAACGAAAGTGGCATTTTCCCTGTGCATGCTGTTACTCTTCATTTCAGCATCCCGGGCGTTTGGTGAGGAATGAGTTCGTGGCCACTCAAAATTTTAAAGACCGTCTCTGGTTTCAGACTTAATCTAACAAGGGATCATCACAACTGAGCATGACGATGTTCGTCGATAGCGTTGGTTTTAATATAGAATTAACTATAGTCATTAAAGAAAAATGTTCCCGTAGGAACTTTACAACGGATAAAATGAGTGATCTACTCGTGAACATGTTCTTCTTTCTATGGGTGTTCGTGGTGACTGACCCATCGTGCCCCGAGTCAAGTGCTAGATCATGGCTGTCCAAGCATGCCAGCTTCCCACTGATTGAACAAGGCATCGAGCCCCTCATCAAAGAAATCGTCTGTCGCGGGTTGACCAGCGGCAGGCAGAGCACCAGCCGACTGCTGCTCGAATGGAGGAGTGCGCACTCGCTGTACTTGTGACACGCGCTCTTGAGAAGTGTTGAGATGGCCCGGGAGGACATTCTGATCAGCTTTCAGTTTGCCGGTGGTCGGGCTGCTAGTTTGATTGATGCTTAGATTTGGCCGGGTATCTCTTGATGCCTGAGCATTATAATGGCGGTCGCCCCTAGCTTTTGAGCTCGAGACGGATTCCTCCCGGTTTAGCTCCGCTCGACGTTGTTTTAATAGCTTTCTGTAGGCAGCAAGGTGATTCCTGACCAGTTCCTTACTAAGCCCCGGTACATTCATGGCCTTAGATATGCGCGTCGGAGTTGCTGAATCGATCCCCATTTGGTGAACCACGTCTAGGAATCTGGAATGCAGTTCAGGGGGCCAAGCGAACCTCCTCTTATCGTGGCCCAAAATTGCATCGATGGCTTGACGACTGATTAACTCATCTCCAGCGGGACCCGACCCTATCGAAAATTGTTGTGCATGAGGCCGATATGCTTTGAGCTGGTCGGCGGTAACATCCAGCTCCTTGAAACTGTAACTCCAATCAAAGCGATGCAAATCCCATCCCCCAGGAGGCATTTGTATCATCTTCGTGGGATCATCCTGCTCATGCGTGACTCCGGCAAAATCTGGTTGAGCAGGAGATGCCCCGAGGGAGTAGGGTGGTAAATGAACGTCTTCAATCATCGCGTGAGGCTTATCGGGGAATATCTTACCGAGGGCGACGAGGTTATCGCAATGAGGGCAAACGGTAATATTGAGAGCTTTTTCATACCTCATGTTTTCTGTTCGCAGCTTTTGGTTTTCTTCCTTTAAAATCTCGACCACCTGACGTTTGCGTTGAGCCCTCGATTTGGATCTCCTATTTTGAAACCAAAACTGGATCCTCGACTGATTAATCCCCAACTCCCGGCTCAATTCAATTCTCCATTTCTTTTTCATGTAATGGCTTTTACTGAAAAGGGTTTCCAGCATTTGGGTTTCCTCCTGAGAGTATTGGTGAGGACGTCTTCTTTTCCCGAGTTGAGCATCGTGGATGTCGTTGTCGTCGTCGCCGTGATCTTGATTTCCATTGCCAGAAGTGTTGGGCTCCATGGTTTTGGCGTTAGACTTGATCTTGGAATCTTCGAGATCCCTCTGTGGTTCAATTTCTGAGATTTTTGAGTCAGTCGCCTCTAGCAGCTGACAGTAACCTCTTAAATATGTTGGATTGAGAAATGTTTGATTGGTTCTTGCCCACTCAGAGTTCTCCACTCTCTCCTGTATGCTCACTCCCTATAAAGTTTTCTTCAAGTGACTTTGCATGTTCAGGAGACGCTCTTCAAGCATCATTAGGCAAACGTTCCCCCTCAAGACCTTGAATTTCTCGCTTAGCTTTTCAACGTGATGGGACTGCCAAACCCTGTTAGGGCTCTCTTCGATAGTTGCGCTTTCCTCCCACCTAACTCTAATAATGGTGATCCCGACAAATCTTTTACATCTTTTAATTGATGAGCCGGAAATCGCGGACCTAAACGAATCCAATGGTTCTCGTGAGGGGACCTCCTGCTTTACCCCCTAACTGGGCTCCACCAGCATTATTACTGAGACCCTTCATCATCCTTGAGTTGCTATAAAATGAGGGATTAACGTATGGCAGATTAGCGTTCTCGCATAATCAGCTTCTTCCTTCTAATCTCTCTATTAGCCTCGTCTTATTCTCAAGCCAACCCAACGCAAATGGCCTCTTCTCCCGTGCGCACTTTTTCGACTGATGTCTTGGCCCAGTGGGAAAAGCTTTATAACCTATTGGGTCGCGGTTACGCGCACATAACCGATCATTCTGCAACCGCGGATGAAATCCGTGTCCTGCTCGAGGACTTAGATACCACTTCCCTCGAAGGTACTACGCTGGGGAGGGAATATAGAACTTTCCCGACCCTCTTTGCACACTCCTTAGAGGCCTACCGTGTTGCTGATCGGGAGGTTCTCGTGGCTCGCGTCTTGCGGGCTCGTTACCAGGATCGGTCTGATCATTTGGTGCTGACCAACTATCTGGCCGATAGTCACAAAAAGGCCGTCGAGTTTGCCAATGAGAGGGTCGCGACGTTGCTTCGCGAGAGGAGAAAACTGGTGGATCAATTGGCCCTATCCCTGACCGCTGGCGAGCACGACCGCCACAATGTCCTATTGAGGCTGCAAAGCGACTGGCAGGAAGAACGGCTCGACAAAATAACCGCAGACATAGCTCACGGGAATGGATTAGTTCGGGACTTGGAAATAATCACTGAAGAACACGAGGTCAAGGTCACTGAGGTTAAGGGAGAATGCAGAAACCTTTTCCTCAAGCTCGCGGACCAGGACATGCGAAGTCGTGAGTACGGGCAGAGCATTAACAACATGGAGGGTCAGTTGGGCTCCTTTGTGTCGTTAATTAGGGCTCACTTTGGCTTTACTTTTCCACCCCGAATTGTATGACCTGCTTCTGAAAACCCTCCGCTGAGCAAAATAAATGAAAGTTCTCGTGTGTGTTTTAACTTCTGCATGGTTCCTTTCTTCGAGCGTTCGAACATCTTCAACTTAGGTGAGCCGAACCGTAATATCAATAAGTCGAGCAAATATGGATTTTATAACTCGCTCATGATCAAATGAAAGAATAGCCTCAGACTTATCCAGGAAAAGATTTCTCTCTGTTACCTATTTTTTACCTGCAAATGAAAAGACAGAATCAGAAGGAATAATTTGAAAAAGAAAGCAAAAACCCCTTTCAATCTTATGCTTACCCATGATTAATAAGGACAAGAACTTTTACAAGGGTTTTAATCTTGCGCGAAAAGTTTTTTATCAATATTCTTCGAAAGAAAGCATACTATTGAAAGGAATGTAATTCACAATAATTGCTTTTGATCAATTTCGAGAGGAGCGAATTACTCAAAAGTACGAGGCATAATAACGTGTTTTAAATTTAATTGAAGATACGACATCCAAATCAAGGCCGTTTTGTTAAGAGCGAGAGTAATTTGGACATCTATCTCGTCATTAAATTCAAAACAACGCCGATATTCTCGGTCAATTATCGTGGATTACCAGCGGCTCACAATCATGCATGAACCAATTCAAGTGTATAATTCCTTCTAGCGAAATTGGGGTTGGATTACCCTATACGACCAAAAAGGTCATGCAAGATTTCCAATTTTGATTTCCTCTAAAGGAATTATAAACTTGACTTGGGAGTATTCGGATGATTAGAGAAAATGCCACTATCACATTCCCATGTCCTGTCAAAAGAGATACAACCAAGTTCCATCTAAATGTATACACCAATAGATCCCTAATACAATCACTCTAAGGGGTGAGATAGAGAAAGCCTCGATAAAAATAAACCCTACACAAGAGGACTAGTAATGGAAAATGAAACAAAGGAATGTGATCCTAACGTTTAAGGATGCCCCAAGTTCGATCTGTGACTTCCGGATCACTTGCCCCAACTCGTCATCTTCATTGGACGATATCTCAATAATGTCCATAGTAGGCTCCTTTGTTGCTCACTCGGTGCTTGTCATGGGATATCATCCTCTTCGTCTTCTATCAAGGACGTTTGGGAAAAACACACACATCTATCCTTGAAATGGCATTTAATCTAATCACCAGAATGCAATGAATGAAATGCCTATATTTATATGAACTGTAATAGATTCGAGGGATAGAGAGTCTTACCAACCAAACTCGTCGACTTATGTGCGGTTTTAGGTGTACCAACCGCCCAAAGACATGCGCATGAGACAAGTGATGGTGAACTTCTAAAAATCAGAGGGTTTGGCACCTAAGGTTAAGGTTC
The DNA here is from genome assembly GCA_021437785.1 of Rhodomyrtus psidioides. Lineage (NCBI taxonomy): Eukaryota > Viridiplantae > Streptophyta > Magnoliopsida > Myrtales > Myrtaceae > Rhodomyrtus > Rhodomyrtus psidioides. The sequence continues at coordinate 12,465,687 of JAILYB010000004.1, read as the reverse complement.
CCACTTCGAGTTCTAGAAAGAGCCGATTCCATTGCACAGCTATCGTTGCATTGGGACTCGATCCATAGTTCGAAGTGAGCGGAATTGAAAAGTGGATTACCCCGTATTTTTCCTCACGGAGATTCCATTTTCAATTCCTTCTATTGTGTTCCTAAAGGCGGCGCCCGGGGTTTTAGGCGCGATCGTGTGTGTTCATGTGTTGTGAGTATCACAATGCAAGTCATGCACGACAGTTTATCAATCAGCACTTCAAATCATCCATACAACATACATTCCTACGCCAACCTGCATAAGACAATGTTAATCACGGACTACACCCCTTATCTCTCCAATCTGCAAAAACATATAACACCTACCATGAGCGGACTTACCTCACCTTCAAGAGCGCCTGCAGGGTTAGAAAAATCAATCAACTTTTTAATCGGCTCAAGTTCTCTAAGTCCCCAGCGGAGTCGCCAGTCTGTCGCGACCCTCTCGAGGTTCGCCGTGGGCTCTCGAGGGCTAATGGGCCGTCCAGTCTGGTCAGACGCGGGCCTCTCCCAAGGCCCGTTACCCAAATCGCAACGGAGGTATACGTAGTCGACCTTCAGTGTGGTCTAGTGACATGTGTTAAGTGTGCATGCCATGGAGTCGCCACCAATCGTTTTTTGGAGGGTATGATTGGACCACCCTATTGAATAGTCGGGAGTTTCTATTCAATTCTGCGATAACCAGAGAAATGGGTTCGGGGACTTAGTTACGCCAACTGTCAGAGTTGACGCCCTTTCGGTACCTAAATTGACTGAATTTTCTGACCTAAGATTTCATGCAGATGAGTGGAATATGAATCCTAAATCTAGGAATTCATGCAAATAGGAATGACTATCCTGGCAATCACAATCAATAATAAAAGGCGCAAATCAATGAATCCAAGTATGCAAAGTAAACACATCAAATCAACATGACACTCATAAGAAGGCTCTATTAACCTAAATAAGTATCAATCAAGCTTAGGAATGATTTAGACATGATTTTACCCATAAGGGGTAAAGTCGTAATTTTGAGACAAAAGGGACGATTTGCCCAAAAAAGGAAAAATCATCATTTCGGAATGAATTCGGAGTAAAACGATGTCAAAAATAGGTTTGGTCACTCAATTGACCCATTTCCTATTTTTTTTTGCAATTTTCATGATTTTCTGGAATTTTAGAAACCGATTTACCATTCGAAGGGGTAAAATCGTCATTTTCTAAAAATGGGAATGAAATGTGGAAATCTTAGACATAAGGTTTAGTCACCTATCTGACCCATTGCCAAATTCTAAGCAATTTCCACAATTCATCGGAATATCAAAGACGATTTACCCTTTGAGGGGTGAAATCGTCATTTTGGATTAAATGGGAGAAAATCCTAAAAAATGAAAACAAATCAATTTTTTGTCATTTTCAGCCTTGGAAAAGTGTTAGAATTTTTTTTAGGAATTTTCTGCAATTTTTCTCAATTTTTATTTGTTTTTCTTTAATTTTTCCATTTTTTTGGCATTTTCTGATTTATTAATATTTTTTTATATTTTCAGAAAATATTTTAACAAAAAGCATATCATTGGCAATAGACAACACTCAACCAGATAAATAAGCTAACTACTGAACTGAGATAAATACATGCAAACCAAATCTATAATGGCGACATTTTAGAAAAATAACCCTAATACACGGATCGGGTACGTAAAACATACCGGATTGGACACCGGCCTTCAATCGCCCAGCCCCAGCCTGCGACCATCTCCATGCACATCACCTGTCGATCACCACATCAAAATGTCAACAATCAATTTTACAAGTTTTAAGACCGGTAATAAATAATAATAATTTAAAAAATAAATAAATCCCGGCTCGGAAACGGGCCAATTCACTCAGCCATGGACCGGCTATGGGCTCACGGCCTCGGCCCAAGATCACGGCCTCGGCCCACGGCTTTGGCCCACGGCCTCGGCCTTGGCCCACGGCCTACGGCCTCGGCCCACGGCCTTGGCCCACGGCCTCGGCCATGGGCTCGGCCATGGCCTTGGCCCACGGCCTCGGCCATGGCCGATACGCACGGCCACTCGGCCGACGTCCTCGGCCCACGGCCTCGGCCATAGGCTCGGCCATGGCCGAGGCGCACGGCCACCGGCCTACGGCCTCGGCCATGGCCGAGGCGCATGGCCACCGGCCCACGGGATCGGCCCACGGCCGGGATCGGCCCGAACACGAGGATTCGTGGCCAAGCGGCGACGACGAAGAGCGACGACGTGGCAGGGGGCGAAACAGAGGAGGAAGATGGAGGGGGATTGCGGTATCTAGGAGCTCCACGAGGTCGTGATAAATAGCAAGACGGACGGGATCTCGGCACGGCGTCGGAGGGTGGCGGAGCAAGGTGGCGATGAGGGTGGTCGCCGTAATCTAGGGGAGGATGAAAAAAAAATGAGAAGAAAAGAAAGAAGAGAAGAAGAGAAGAAGAAGGAGGAGGAGGAAGAAGAAGATGAATGCTGCGGGTGATGAAGGAGAGGGGAGGAGAGTAAAGTAATAAAAAAATATAATAATATAATAATATAATAATATAATAATAATATAATAAAATACTAAAAAGTAAAAAAAATAATAATAAAATAATCAAAAGCGAAGACAAAATGATTAGTTCCCTTTTCCTTTTAAATGATGATGTTTTCACTCCTTTTCCTTTTAATCATTACTAATATTTTTGTCAAATTCAATTTTACGGTGGTCAGTGAACACCTAAAATGGAACCTGAATTTTACTGTTTTATGAGGTCCTAAAGTAAAGAAAATTAAAAATAAAAATACCTACTATTTGTATATATTTTTGTGACCTCGAATACTACTTTTTTTATTTTATTTTTATTTTTATATTTTTCGAAAATAATAATAATAATAAAATAGGAAAAATATGAAAAAAATATTTTTATCCAAAATGGTCCCTTTAGCTTGGCCAAGGCTACCAAAGTTGGTTTTTGTAATTTTTTAGCTTTTTATGAATTTTCTATGAATTTTTGAAAAATAGAGGAAGAAAAAGGTTGATCAAAATTTAGGTGTCAACAGTAGAGAAACAATGCGGTAAGCAAATCAAGATTGTGAGATCAAATAGAGGTGGGGAATACTATGGTAGATACACTGAAGATGGACAAGCACCTGGTCCGTTTGCAAAGTTTCTTCAAGAGCATGGGATAGTTGCTCAATACACTATGCCTGGTTCCCCGGACCAAAATGGTGTGGCAGAAAGAAGAAACCGAACTTTGTTGGACATGGTGCGCAGTATGCTTAGTAACTCAAAACTTCCTAAGTCCTTGTGGGCTGAAGCTCTTAAGACGGCAGTGTACATATTAAATCGAGTTCCGACTAAGGCTGTCCCAAGGACGCCTTTTGAGTTATTTAAAGGTTGGAAACCGAGTTTGCGACATGTACGCGTTTGGGGATGCCCGTCTGAAGTAAGAGTCTACAATCCACTGGAAAAGAAGTTAGACCCAAGGACTATAAGTGGGTATTTCGTTGGATATGCCGAAAGGTCTAAGGGATACAGGTTCTATTGTCCATCTCATACCACTAGGTTTGTGGAATCGAGAAACGCGAAGTTTCTTGAAAATGACTTGATTAGTGGGAGCGATCGATTTCGGGATCCTGTACCTGAGAAAGATCATTTAGATGCTCGACCCTCCACTTCAAGTACCAGACTAATTGTTATTCACAACGCCCCACCAGTTCAAATGGCTGTTGAACAACAAATCATTGAATCTCCACAACCTGTTGATATTGATCTGGTAGATCCAATTGTTCAACACTTACCAGAAACTGTTGAACAATCAGTTGAACAACACACTCCTCAGGAGAATGTTGATGCAACATTGAGGCGATCTACTAGAATGAAGAAGTCAGCAATTCCTAGTGATTATATTATGTACCTGCAAGAATCTGACTATAACATTGGAGCTAAGAATGATCCTGAAACGTTTTTGCAAGCAATGAGTTGCGACAATTCTAATTTGTGGTACAATGCCATGAAGGAAGAGATGAGTTCTATGGCATCTAACGTAGTCTGGGATTTGGTTGAGTTGCCTGAAGGTAAAAAGGCCATTGGCTGTAAATGGGTCTTCAAAACTAAGAAGGACTCATTGGGCAATATAGAGAGATATAAGGCTAGACTTGTTGCCAAAGGATTCACTCAAAAGGAAGGAATCGATTATACAGAGACCTTTTCTCCTGTATCTAAGAAAGATTCTCTCCGTATTGTTTTGGCATTGGTTGCCCATTTTGACATGGAATTGCATCAAATGGATGTGAAAACGGCATTCCTCAGTGGAGAGTTAGAGGAAGAGGTTTATATGAAACAACCAGAAGGATTCCTCTCTAATGATGGTGAGCATTTGGTGTGCAAGCTTAAGAAATCAATTTATGGCTTGAAACAAGCATCCCGCCAATGGTATTTAAGGTTTCATGAAGTTATCTCTTCATTCGGTTTTGTAGAGAATATCATGGATCAATGTATATACCAGAAGGTCAGTGGGAGCAAAATATGTTTTCTTGTCCTATATGTGGATGATATTTTACTTGCAACCAATGATAAGGGGTTGTTGCATGAGGTGAAACGATTTCTCTCTGAAAGTTTTGACATGAAGGATATGGGTGAGGCATCTTATGTCATTGGCATTAAGATCCACAGGGATAGAGCTCGAGGCATTTTGGGATTGTCTCAAGAAACCTATATCAATAAAGTCTTAGAGAGATTTCGAATGAAAGATTGTTCACTAAGTGTAGCACCTATTGTGAAGGGTGACAGGTTCAATTTGAATCAATGCCCCAAGAATACTCTGGAAAGGGAAGAAATGAACAACATCCCATATGCTTCTGCTGTCGGGAGCTTAATGTATGCTCAGGTTTGCACTCGACCTGATATAGCCTTTGCTGTGGGAATGTTGGGAAGATATCAGAGTAATCCAGGTATGGACCATTGGAAAGCTGCAAAGAAAGTGATGAGGTACCTACAAGGTACAAAGGGTTACATGCTTATGTATAGGTGAACTGACAACTTGGAAGTAATTGGATATTCGGATTCGGACTTCGCTGGTTGCGTTGATTCTAGAAAATCAACATATGGATACATTTTTATGCTTGCTAGCGGAGCCGTATCCTGGAGAAGTGCAAAGCAGACTTTGGTCGCTACTTCCACTATGGAGGCTGAGTTCGTTTTCTGTTTTGAGGCCACCTCGCATGGTGTGTGGTTGAAGAGTTTCATTTCAGGGCTTAGAATTATGGATTCCATTGCTAGGCCATTAAGGATGTTTTGTGACAATTCAGCTGCTGTTTTCATGGCTAAAAATCGGAAGAGTGGTAGTCGAAGCAAGCACATCGACATTAAGTATTTAGCCATTAGAGAACGTGTTAAGGAAAAGAAAGTGGTCATAGAACACGTTAGCACTGAATTGATGTTAGCTGATCCTTTAACTAAAGGCATGCCACCAAGGAGTTACAAGGATCGCGTGGATAGAATGGGAATTGGTCCCATCATGTAAATTTTCTTCGTCTGGACGAAGTTGTGGAACTCTTATGTATTTGTGTTAATTTTCTCAATTAAGGTGCACATTCAGTTATTGTGAGAAAATCGGTCATTTTGACCTAGAATAAACTTAAAGGTTTATTCATTAAGTAGACCTAGAATAAACAATGTTTATTCATTAAGTTATGTTATCACATATGGGCTGATTTAGATGGGATAAGATACATTGTGATACATTGAAGATAATACTCGCTCTAAGAGGACTTGTCGCCATGATTCATGTGTTTTATCTTCAGCATGAAGTTAATGTGTATTTGGTTCAATATTTCGTTGATGAATCTTGGGATCAAGTGGGAGAATGTAATATTTAATTATTTATGATCCCACATTAATGATATACCGACATTTAAATTACATTAACGTTATATTATATAAATTATTTACGTGATAATCGTCTAGCCGAATAACCGTCTTGATGGAAGATAGTTATCTATAAGGGGTAAACGCCGGTTTTAAATGGGTCATCTAAGCCAAACCCCCACGTCGGTTTTTTAAAGGGAAGTTACGACGTCAGTTTTTCGTCGTCGGTTTCTCTCGTCAGTTTCCTTCCTAAGAACGTATTTCAGAGCTTACGTTTATAGAAAACACACACCATCAATATCGTGAGGGCAATTGGCTTAGTCGTATCCGTTTCTACAGATCGTTCAACGCCTCGTATCCGCATTCGTCTGGATTTATCAATGGCTGGAGGTATGTAATCCACAATTCACGTTTCCGCTTTACGTTCCCGATATTACACGAGTTTCGTTTCGGGATTAAGGAATCGGGATCAGTTTTCTCTGGTTTTAATTCTTACATCTACTATTCACACATCTGGTAGTTTTTTGATGCATGTTAGTCACACCGGAAATATTGGTACATCCACATTGTCCTCACCGAACACCTATGTGGTACTTGAACTCTCCATAAATTTGGTTTCAGTAGGGCAATTGTGTGACCTTGGCTTTGGTGTTCATTTTTCTTCTTATTATTTTCATGTGCAAGATCCACAGACATAATATACTATCGAAACTAGCCGCAGAGTGGAATGCCTCTTTGAACTCGTTTCCTTAAACATTCCGAACTTTTTTACTGGTTGTGCTCCCACTATGTCATCTGAAACTTGGCAGTCTTGGTTAAGTCACCCTTCTTCTTCTAGATTGAAATTCTTGATTTCAAATGGTCATTTATGCTCTATTGATGACAATCATTCTGATTGTTTGCCTTATCAATTAGGAAAACATCATGCCTCGCAATTTGATCTTAGTGAATCCGTCTCTCATGTTCCTTTTGATCTCATTCACTCTGACATTTGGGGACCTTCTCCAACATCTACCATGGGAGGCTCTCGCTATTTTATCATTTTTGTTGGTGGCTATTCTCATTATACCTGAATTTTTCTTATTAAAAATCTATTAGAGTTGTCGCCAGCTGTCGCGACCCGTCCAAAAGCGGACGCGGCTAATGGATTACCGATCGCGGGTCTTGGATCGGCGCGAGCCCTCCCAGGCCCATACCAAATCGCGACGGGAGTATTTTTCAAAGGATTCGACGTTAAGAGTCGATCGCTTTCGACCTTCAGTGTGGTCGTGGTGGCACGTGCAAATTGTGCATGCATTTGGAGTCGCCACCGGTCTTTCTTGGAGGGTAGACCGGAAACCTTACTGATCGATTGGGAGAGATCGATCAATTCTGCAGAACCAGAGATTTTGGGTTCGGGGACTTGGTTACGCTGGTATCATTACCAACGCCCTTTCGTTACCTAACGCGAGTGATTTTCCTGGATTTTTTGGAATTTATTTTTGGAAGACGGTTTGTTGGAAGGGCAAAACCGTCATTTCTAGAAAGACCGGGGGTCGAAAGGCCCGAAATAGGTCGTGACCAGTTGAATGTGGCCATTTCCCATTTTTGAGAATTTTCTAGAATTTTTAGAATTTTTTTTTTGGAAGACGGTTTGCCGGAAGGGCAAAACCGTCATTTTTGGAAAGACCGAGGGTCGAAAGACCCGGAACAGGTCATGGCCAGTTGAATGTGGCCATTTCCTATTTTCTGGAATTTTTTATAATTTTTCTGAATTTTCCGAATTTTTTTGAATTTTTTATGATTTTTTTATTGATTTTTGAATTTTTTTATTATTTTTTTTATTATTTTCTGAATTTTTTAATATTTAAAATTATTTTCCGGGCCGGGTCAGACCCGGCCCACGCCTCGCGGGCGCTCGGCCCGACCGTACGGGTCGAAACCGGCTTAAAACGACACCGTTTCTGATTTTTTGAGAATTTTCTAATTTTTTAACAATTTTTTATATTATCCGAAAATTCACGGATCGGACGATCCTCAGTGTGCCACGTGGCGCATCCTTAGCCGTTCGATCGATTTATTATCCGAAAATAATTTATTTAATTTAAAAAAAAAACGAGATCGCGACACGTGTCGCAATTGTGACCGTCCGATCTATTTTAATTTTTAATTTCTGCTGCGGCCCCCGCCCGGCTGACGTGGCGCCTACGTGGCCGGCCACGTCAGCCGTTGACTGGTCTTCGGCCGCCGGAGAAGATGACCGGCACCTCGCCGGAACAGTGAAAATTCCGGCGAGGTAGCCGGAAATCTCGCCGGAAAACGCAAATCAACTCCGAAACTTCGAATTTCTCTGTCCAATTTGCATCATTCCACTCCCTAGGTACTCAGAATCCATACACAAACATAAACGCAGCCATGAGCACGTCGAAAACAACCGGGACGAACCCCCAACTCCCCGGTGCCGGCGACGATTTATATAATTCATTCTTTTTACTCAAACTCGATTCCCAGCCATCAAACAACATCCTAGGATGGTCTAGAAACTTACCTGAGTTCGTTTCGAGCTCGGCGACCACGTGAACCTCCCCATCGAGCTCTCGGTCCGAGTCATGGCCGGCGAAGTCTTGGGCTCGATTTCCATCGCGTTTTAATGCAAAATAACGAACGGGCCAAGCTTAGAACAAGTTATAATGAAGCTTAAAGACGAGACTCGCACAAATAGAGCGCGGGAACGGCTCGGCCGAGAGCCCAAAATATCAACCCTCATTTAGGTGTTTCGTCGAGCACGTTATAGGCAAGCGAGAAATGGAAGTCGGGAGAGGATGCAGACCTGTCCGAAGGTCGCCGGCGGCTACGGGGGCCTCGTTGATGATCTGGGGGTGAGCTGAAGGTTCGGGGTCGTCGCCTCTCTCCCGGAGTTCGCCAAAAAAATTCCCCCCATCACTCTCGGCCCTTTTTCTCTTTAAACCCGAGCCCCGCCTCTCTCTCGTGGCCGACCGGCGCGCCTCGGGGGTCCCCGTTCGTGGCGACGCTTTCTTGAGTTTGCTGCTGTCCCCCACCGAGCTTGTCCATGCCATTTTTTAACAAAAACGTCGCCCCCACACGTCCTCTGTTTTCCCCTGCCATTCTGTCCACGGGTCTGCAACATTGTTGCAGACCCGGGTCGGACCGGGTCGGGTCGGGCCTGACCCGACCGGCCTGGTTCGGCCAAATCGCCCAAATTGGGCCCCAAATTGACCTCTTTTCATGAAATTAATGGCAAAATCGGATTCCTTGACATGTTTTATATCAAATATGAGTATTTTCGTGAATCAATTGATTGAAATTCTGTGAAAACCCCAAATTGTCCCTAGGATCCGAAAGTTAATTTCGCCAAATCGAGGGCCTAAACGATCAAATTATTCAAAATTGAGGCCACCAATGTATTCAGCGTGATGAAAACTATTGGGTAGAGGTGTTTAACTTTAATGGGTGTGCCCGTGTGAAATTTAATTTCAAAAAATTATAAAACCGGGGACTAAATTGAAAGATTTTTATACAATTAAGCCCTTTTGGCTAAAATTGATCAAATTGGAGGGCAAATTGACCCAATTGCATTTCAATACTTTAGAGTCCAATGTCATAGCTTATGAAAACCAAGAATTGAAAATTAAAAGACTCGAAAGGGATTTTTTAGGCTCGTTTCGGTTTTAGGTTTGTGAAGGAACCCCATGAATCGAGCGAAATTTCCCTTATAAAAAGTGAAAATATTAAAGAGGGAATTAAAATAAAATTTCTGAATATTTTTGTGTAATTTTCTGACCACGGATGGTATTTTTTTGATTTTTTGGGTATTTTAATAATTAAATAAATTCCAAAAAATATTAAAAAATTCAAAAAATATTTTTTGTTCAAAATTGGTTCCTAAGGCTAGGTTAAGGCTTCCAAAGTTTATTTTGCAATTTTTTGACCTTTTTTGCTATTTTTAATTAATTTTAGAAATACAAATCACAATGATAGATGGTCAAAAATCAAGTGTCAACAGCTGCCCCTCTTTGAGAGTGAGCTCGTCAGAGGTTGCTTTCAAAGACAAAATGACACCTGAACCTTAACCGACTCGACTGGGGAAAAGAAATGCTGTGACATCGGACCCTTAAGTCTTTTAATAAATGCTCAAATTAATCACCGATTTACTCTTGCAATTCGAACATGGGCCGGAGTGAGAGAGGCTCACCTGAAGCTCACCTGTCAGATGCTGCCGGTTGTGACGACTTTCAAGAAGAGACCTAGGACTCGTCATTGAGAATATCCTAGGGAGATTAAGCTCTGACCTGTATGGTAGGTCATACCATTATTGGATTCCTATCTGGCAGGAACCTAAGGAAGGCGCATCCCACGCTTGAGGATTCGCCAGAGATTTTAATCCATATGGTGGATCGGACCTTTGTGTTGATCCTTAAGGCGGTATCTACCTCGTGTTGACCCTTATAGCGGTTTCTACCATGAGTTGACCCTTCAGGCAGTTTCTACCTTTGGTTTGACCCTTCAGGCGGTTTCTACCATTGAGTTGACCCTTCAGGCGGTATCTACCTTGATTTGACCCTTCAGGCGGTGTCTACCATCAGTTTTGACTTTGAAAAGGGGTCTCATGACGAGGGTTCTCCACGTCCGATGAGACTGCCTGATTTTTGAAAAGGGGGGTCTCATGACAAGGGTTCTCCACGTCCGATGAGACTGCCTAAATTATGAAAAGGGGTCTCATGACGAGGGTTCTCCACGTCCGATGAGACTGCCTGAATTATGAAAAGGGGTCTCACGACGAGGCTTCTCCACGTCCGATGAGACTGCCTAAATTATGAAAAGGGGTCTCATGACGAGGGTTCTCCACGTCCGATGAGACTGCCTAATTTTTAAAAAGGGGTCTCATGACGAGGGTTCTCCACGTCTGATGAGACTGTTTGATATTTTGAAAATGTGTCCTAGGACGAGGGTTCTCCACGTCTGCTGGGACTGTTTGATATTTTGAAAAATGGGTCCTGGGACGAGGGTTCTCCACGCCTGATAGGACTTTTTCTTTTAAAAGGGTTTTTTTTTCTTCCCCTCTTTTGAAAGATCCCGAAATTTGCCGGGAATTCAATTTTGAAGCAGTGAAAGATTTTATCTTGACAAAGCTTCACTTGGGTCTATTGAGGCGACATTCTGGGAGCTGGGTTCTCCAGGTATCCTGCAGAAGTTTGAGCCTGAAAGATTTTTCTTCACCAAGAAAACGTTAGTAATCTTTAGGAAGACCACGGCTGTCCATTTTGACAAAACCGTATGATTTAAGTTTTAATCATGAAATGTGCATTTTGATGCTGGAGGTTATCCAAAGCATTCTCGCAACATGCAAATGTGATCACAAATCCCCTGCACGGAAAATATGGATCAACAGTTTGAAAATTTCAAAAAGAGTTTGTTCAAAACATCAATTGGAATATTTCTCGACAATGAGGTCTTCTCACCTGTTTTGCGATAGTCGTTTTTTTTTTTATAGGGGATGCACTCAATTCCCTACTAACCTGTGCCTAGGTTTTAGGCTCATTCGCAGCGCATACATTTTGATCGGTCGGGAGGTCTTCCACGGGACCGTAATGTTGGGCTTGGATATTAGTTTTCAAGGGGGACCCGCTTTGGAGTCGAGGCCATTGTATGAAAGTCTTCACCATCTGCTCCGGGTTTACAAGTCAAGAACCCTGCAAAATGAGAAAGAAATAGTCTTGCTCGTACCTCTTCGAGCTAAGCTATATGTTAACCCAAGTGTCTTAGTCAGAGAAGACTGTTTCAGGGTTATGATGTTGGTAGGATTGGGGACCGAAAAAAGCTTGTTTTTGGCCCAAAATTTATGAGGGGTTTGACATTGGTGATCATTGCAAATTTACCACATGCCCTTTCCTCTCTGTATCTTCGATTTTTGAAGCGTGCAACAGCTTTTGAGGTGTGCGCGAATTCTTTAGAGAGCGTCTCTAGCTGCATTAAGGGATTGACAACTCTGTCTGCGTCTTTCTTCCACGTTTGACATCATTTGGAGGAGCGGTCTTTGATCTGACTCCTTTAGAAATTTTCTCTTCCCAACTAGGTTTCATTGGGGATCGCTCAAACAGTTTATGTGAGCATCGGCCTTGCTTTTACCAGGCACTTTGCTTTTTCTTTTCTGATGCTGGGATTTTTTATTCATTTTTGAAATCCCAATTTTTCTCATCTTCATGGGATCGTGTTAGACCTATGATCAAAGGTCTAACAAGGTTAAACATTAACTTAGGAATTTTTTTGCAAACCCTAAGTCTTGAACTCCTTCGTTTCTGAAATGATGCTGCATACATCTTGGAATGTGCAATGATCACCAACGGGTTTATGAAATGATTTTGCAGGCTCAACTTGGCTATGCAAAGGATTCAGTGTGTGGGATAGAGAAATGAATGCTTCTCATCATCCTATGGCACTTGGATTACCATATAAACAACACACAAAGATTAATGTTAGTCCGAGCAAGAAAATTTCTAACCATTTTCTCCTGATGTTGCTGGACTCACCTCCATTTTGCCCCGATGTGGGGTGGTTCTTGACAGGGTTAAGAATGAAAACCGTCGCTCAAAGGGGTTATCAATGGTCACCTGTAGTGTTTGGGGGATATGAAACGAATGCCTCCGTCATCCCAACCCATGTACTCGCTGCGAATGGTCCCTACTTCCGTAGGTCCAGATTTTGCTGTCTGATTCGCTCCACTTCTCTCTTAAGTATGTATAGGACGTGTTTGGACTAGGCTTTACCTCTCGTCTTTTGAGAAAACGTCCTTTTGAGAGTTTTGAACAATTATTTATTGGAAAAATCTCTTTCATTTTCTCCAGAAATTTTACCCGTCAAAGGGGATTTTATGATGCCCCATGCATGTTCTTATTCATGTTCAGACAACCTCCTGTTTCAAAACGTGAATGCCAATGAAATTTGAATTCTATGTCTTTTCTAGACATTAGAATCTGAAAGCTTTTCTTTTCTTCTCAGTTTTTTTTATTCAACATCTTCAATGGATTGGGGAAATGGATACTTACCTATCCCACGCGGCTGGAGATCCCTGAAAATGCGGAAAAAAAAACATGTTATTGTACGTTCACGAATTTTTCAAAAAATTAGAACGATACATCTTACCCTTGGCCGTGTGCCCCTACGAGTGCACACAGGTTGTGAAAATCTGTCCTCCTTGATGGCGAGTCTCTATCAAGGATAAATAACAAGTGTTAACTCATATTCCCAAATCCAAGATAAATTGGGACGATACGACTTTACTCTTGATTTGCATTCCGTTATGATGTTGCGTATTGATATGAACAACATCTATCAAATCCGCCTATCCATTCTTGGAGTGTTTGCAACATCAATGGTTCATCTGCCCCCAGTTGGGCAACGTCTGTTCTGTTATTCGAACAAATGGCTCCTTGAGTGATTTATCCACGTTTATCACCTGAGAAGGGAAAGAAAGGAGACATTACTTCGGTATTCGATTGAAGATCGTTTAGGAACGATACATCGTTTTACCAAATAGGTGGCTTCGCGGCCAAACGTATTTCGTATTGAAGGGGTAGATCCCATTATGCTCCGCGGGTGATAGTCATTGTTCATGGAACTTGCTCCACGGATTAAGTGATTAATCCACGGCCCTCGGCTTGAAGATGCTCAAAGAGTGATGTTGACACTCACGCGCAATTAGTTCTAGATATTAATGAAAGATGTTCCCATGGGAACCTTACAGTGCGATCAACAACATATTCAATAGGAGTATTCAACCCCTTTCCTCTAAGCATTTTTCATCGAGTAGCCATGCCTTGCATCAGACGTTTGATCACCGGCCTTGCGTCACCACTGCGGTGGTCCTTCGGCTCCAAATTGATCGAGCCAAAGATTGAACTCATCGCCAAGGAAATTGCTCGGGTCTTCGAGCCATTGATGTTCAAGTTGGGTATCAACGATTGTTGGGGGCAGATTTCTTTCATTGCCTTCGTTGTGAGGGATTGGAGTCTTTGAGCTGGAACCTTCATCATTGCCCTGTTGGGGTTGAGACATACATTCCCGAAGAGTATTGATCCAAGTGTCCAGCTCCTCATCAAGGAAATCACCTGTTCTTTTTAGCCCTTGGTGCCCAGATTGGGTGTCGTCGACTGCAGGCGAGGGATTCCTCTCTTTGCTCTCGCCGTGAGCAATTTGACCCCTCGAATTGGAACTTCCTCCGATGACCGGCAGGTTCATATGTGCACTCTCTACCAATGCCAGATCCGCTTCAGGGATAGCATTAATGACTAATTCGCGCTCAAACTGAGGAATCCCTATGTGCTGGAACTGTGGCATATACTCTTGAGGAGTATTGAGATAGCTCGGCGGAGCATTCTATTTGGGTTAGAAGAGTCGCTGACACGACTGCCGGTCCCGTCATTGCTGAAACACGGTTGGGTGCTCTCGGCTTTCCAATCATCGTGGTTGTAATTCTGCCCAGCACTTGAGCTCCAACCGGCTTTATGATGGTTTAACGCTATCCTTCCATCCCTTAGCAATCTCCTATAGTACTTGAGGTGGGACTCAACGTTAATTCTAGAGAGCCCCGGCACATTCATAATCTCGAGTATGCGTAATGGGCTAGCCGAATCAACTCCCAGCTCTCGAATCGCATCAACAAATTTGGTGTGAAGTTCATAGGTCCAGTAAAACCTTGTTCTCTTATCACCCAAAATATCGTCAATACTTCGGTAGCTATTGTCTACGGGATCTAGTCGTTTCAAAAGTTGTCCAGGGAGGGACTCACCGACTTTGGATTGGCTGGCTGCGACAGCGAGTTCGTCATTGGGAGAACTCCACCTGTGATGATTCAGGTCCCATTTCTCAGAGGGTGTTGGTGTTGACCCTATGGTGTTGACTTGCTCATGCAGATCTCCAACGGTATCTGGCTGTGTCGGAAAATGTTGTGGAGAATACGGTAACAGCTGAGCGTTATTTGTCAACAGGGATGGTTCATCGAGGAACACCTCGCCGAGGACAACAAGATTACCACAATTAAGGCAGGTGGCCTTGGTCAGAGCTTCCTTATATCTCGCGCTTTCAGCTTGAAGCTTCTCATTCTCCTCCTTCAGGACCAGTAACTCATGGTCTGCGTATTGCTGTTTCACCCGGGTTCGTTTGTTGGCGAACCAAAACTTGACCTTCGAAAGCTCCAATCCTATCTTTCGGCTCAACTACATTTTCTGTTGTCTGCTTGGAGTGGGGCATTCATTGAAGAAAGCTTCGAGCTCTCGGATTTGGCCTGGAGTGTGGCGTTGTAGTTGCTTCCTTTTCCGACTCCGGTCATCATTGTATACTCCTTCTTCATAGCTGAAACCTAGAATTTCATCGCTGGAGGAGTCAGTCTCTATGGCCTTCGGGCAGGATTCAGCTCCAGGATCTTCAAAGTCTCCCAGCAGTTCGTGCTCGGAAATGTCCAGGTCGGGCGTTTCTAACAGATGGGAATAACTTTTAAACATGATGGATCGGAGTATCTCGGGCTGATCTAGTTCACTCAGCTTTCTCTATTCGCTCTTACGTGTTTGTTCACTCTAGAAATTTTCTCAAGTGATTGTGCGTGTCCTAGAACCATCCTTCAGGCTGCATATGAAGGCCAGCAAGCAGGCGCTCCTCCCGAGACCCTGCAATTACTCCTCGTCTGTATTCCCCCTTTCTTTTTCCTCGTGATAGGATCACAAACTCTCTTGCATTGATTCGGTTTCATCGAGTATTGCGCTTGTCCCCTAGTTCAGTCTTCAAAGTGGTGGGTCTACAATCTTTCGGCGCCCTTTTATGATTTGCTAGGCCTGAGAACGTGGGGAACAACGGTGGACCCGCAATTAATGACTCCTTTTAATTCATTTAGCTCCAAGGGAATTAACGCTATGATCTTCTCTCAACCCCTTTTTCATCGTTCAAACGAAAGTGGCATTTTCCCTGTGCATGCTGTTACTCTTCATTTCAGCATCCCGGGCGCTTGGTGAGGAATGAGTTCGTGGCCACTCAAAATTTTAAAGACCGTCTTTGGTTTCAGACTTAATCTAACAAGGGATCATCGCAACTGAGTATGACGATGTTCGTCGATAGCGTTGGTTTTCACACATAATTAACTATAGCTATTAAAGAAAAATGTTCCCATAGGAACTTTACAATGGATAAAAAGAGTGATCCACTCGTGAACATGTTCTTCTTTCTATGGGTGATCGTAGCGACCAACCCATCGTGCCCCGAGTCAGGTGCTGGATCATGGTTGTCCAAGCATGACAGCTTCCCATTGATTGAACAAGGCATCGAGTCCATCATCAAAGAAATTGTCTGTCGTGGGTTGACCAGCGGCAGGCAGAGCACCAGCCGACTGCTGCTCGAATAGAGGAGTGCGCACTCGCTGTACTTGTGACACGTGCTCTTGAAAAGTGTTGAAATGGCCCGGAAGGACATTCTGATCAGCTTTCAGTTTGCCGGTGGTCGGGTTGCTAGCTTGATTGATGCTTAAATTTGGCCGGGTACCTCCTGATGCCTGAGCATTACAATGGCGGTCCCCCCTAGCTTTTGAGCTCGAGACGGATTCCTCTCGGCTTAGCTCTGCTCGACGCTGTTTTAATAGCTTTCTGTAGGCAGCAAGGTGATTCCTGACCAGTTCCTTACTAAGCCCCGGTACACTCATGGCCTTAAATATGCGTGTCGGAGTTGCTGAATCGATCCCCATTTGGTGAACCACGTCTAGGAATCTGAAATGCAGTTCAGGGGGCCAAGCGAATCTCTTCCTATCGTGGCCCAAAATTGCATCGATGGCTTGACGACTGATTAACTCATCTCTAGCAGGACCCGACCCTATCGAAAATTGTTGTGCATGAGGCTGATATGCTTTGAGCTGGTCGGCGGTAACATCCAGCTCCTTGAAACTGTAGCTCCAATCAAAGCGATGCAAATCCCATCCCCTAGGAGGCATTTGTATCGTCTTCGTAGGATCATCCTGCTCATGCGTGACTCTGGCAAAATCTGGTTGAGCAGGAGATGCCCCGAGGGAGTAGGGTGGTAAATGAACGTCTTCAATCATTGCGTGAGGCTTATCGGGGAATATCTTACCGAGGGCGATGGGGTTATCGCAATGAGGGCAAACGGTAATATTGAGAGCTTTTTCATACCTCATGTTTTCTGTTCGCAGCTTTTGGTTTTCTTCCTTTAAAATCTCGACCACCTGACGTTTGCGTTGAGCCTTCGATTTGGATCTCCTATTTTGAAACCAAAACTGGATCCTCGACTGATTAATCCCCAACTCTCGGCTCAATTCAATTCTCCACTTCTTTTTCATGTGAGGGCTTTTACTGAAGAGGGTTTCCAGCATTTGGGTTTCCTCCTGAGAGTATTGGTGAGGACGTCTTCTTTTCCCGAGTTGAGCATCGTGGATGTCGTTGTCGTCGTCGCCGTGATTTTGATTTCCGTTGCCAAAAGTGTTGGGCTCCATGGTTTTGGTGTTAGACTTGCTCTTGGAATCTTCGAGATCACTCAGTAGTTCAATTTCTGAGATTTTTGAGTCAGTCGCCTCTAGCAGCTGACAGTAACCTCTTAAATATGTTGGATTGAGAAATGTTTGATTGGTTCTTGCCCACTCAGAGTTCTCTACTCTCTCCTGTATGCTCACTCCCTATAAATTTTTCTTCGAGTGACTTTGTATGTTTAGGAGACGCTCTTCAAGCATGAAAGAAAATCATTAGGCAAACGCTCCCCGTCAAGACCTTGAATTTCTCGCTTAGCTTTTCAACATGATGTGAGTGCTGAATCCTGTTAGGGCTTTTTTCGATAGTTGCGCTTACCTCCCACCTAACTCTAATAATGGTGATCCCGACAAATCTTTTACATCTTTTAATTGATAAGCCGGAAATCGTGGACCGAGACGAATCCAATGGTTCACGTGAGGGGACCTTCTGCTTTACCCCCTAACTGGGCTCTACCAGCATTATTACTGAGACCCTTCATCATCCTCGAGTTGCTATAAAATGAGGAATTAATGTATGGAAGGTTAACGTTCTCGCATAATCAGCTTCTTCCTTCTAATCTCTCTGTTAGCCTCGTCTTATTCTCAAGCCAACCCAACGCAAATGGCCTCCTCTCCCGTACGCACTTTTTCAACTGATGTCTTGGCCCAGTGGGAAAAGCTTTATAACCTACTGGGTCGCGGTTACGCACACATAACCGATCATTCTGCGACCGAGGATGAAATCCGTGTCCTGCTCGAGGACCTTGATACCACTTCTCTCGAAGGTACTACACTGGGGAGGGAATATAGAATTTTCCCGACTCTCTTTGCACACTCCTTAGAGGCCTACCGTGCTGCTAATCGGGAGGTTCTCGTGGCTCGCGTCTTGCGAGCTCGTTATGAGGATCGATCTGATCATTTGGTGTTGACCAACTATCTGGCCGATAGTTACAAAAAGGCCGTCGAGTTTGCTAATGAGCGGGTCGCGACGTTGCTTCGCGAGAGGAGAAATCTGGTGGAGCAATTGGCCCTATCCCTGACCACCGGCGAGCATGACCGCCGCAATGTCCTGTTGAGGCTTCAGAGCGACTGGCAGGAAGAACGGCTCGACAAAATAACCGCGGACATAGCTCGCGGGAATGGACTGGTTCGAGACCTGGAAACAATCGCCGAAGAACATGAGGCCAAGGTCGCCGAAGTTAAGGGAGAATGCAAAAGTCTTCTCCTCAGGCTTGCCGACCATGACATGCGGAGTTGGGAGTATGAGCAGAGCATTAATAACATGGAGGGTCAGTTGGGCTCCTTCGTGTCGTTAATTAGGGCTCACTTCGGCTTTACTTTTCTACCCCGAATTGTATGACCTGCTTTTGAAAACCCTCCACTGAGCAAAATAAATGAGAACTCTTGTGTGTGTGTTTTAACTTCTGTATGGTTCATTTCTTCGAGCATCCGAACATCTTCAACTTGGGTGAGCCGAACCATAATATCAATAAGCCGAGCAAATATGTCCTGATTTTATAACTCGCTCATGATCCGATGAGATAATAGCCTTAGACTTGTCCAGGAAAAGATTTCTCTCTATTACCTATTTTTTTACCTGCAAATAAAAAGACAGAATCAGAAGGAATAATTTGAAAAAGAAATCAAAAACCCCTTTCAATCCTATGCTTGCCAATGATTAATAAGGACAAGAACTTTTACAAGGGTTTTAATCTTGCGCGAAAAGTTTTTATCAATATTCCTCGAAAGAAAGCATACTATTGAAAGGAATGTAATTCACAATAATCGCTTTTGATCAATTTCGAGAGGAACGAATTACTCAAAAGTGCGAGGCATGATAACGTGTTTTAAATTTAATTGAAGATACGGCATCCAAATCAAGGCCGTTTTGTTAAGAACGAGAGTAATTTGGACATCTATCTCGTCATTAAATTCAAAACAACGCCGATATTCTCGATCAATTATCGTGGATTACCAGCGACGTAAAACATGCATGGACCAATTCAAGTGTATAATTCCTTCTAGCGAAATTGGGGTTGGATTACCCTATACGACCAAAAAGGTCGTGCAAGATTTCCAATTTTAATTTCCTCTAAAGGAATTATAAACTTGACTTGGGAGTATTCGGATGATTAGAGAAAATGCCACTATCATATTCCCATGACCTGTCAAAAGAAATGCAACCAAGTTCCATCTAAATGTATACACCAATAGATCCCTAATACAATCACTCTAAGGGGTGAGATAGAGAAAGCCTCGATAAAAATAAACCCTATACAAGAGGACTAGTAATGGAAAATGAAACAAAGGAATGTGATCCTAACGTTTAAGGATGCCCCAAGTTCGATCTGTGACTTCCGGATCACTTGCCCCAACTCGTCATCTTCATTGGACGATATCTCAATAATGTCCATAGTAGGCTCCTTTGTTGCTCACTCGGTGCTTGTCATGGGATATCATCCTCTTCGTCTTCTATCAAGGACGTTTGGGAAAAACACACACATCTATCCTTGAAATGGCATTTAATCTAATCACCAGAATGCAATGAATGAAATGCCTATATTTATATCAACTGTAATAGATTCGAGGTATAGAGAGTCTTACCAACCAAACTCGTCGACTTATGTGCGATTTTAGGTGTACCAACCGCCTAAAGACATGCGCATGAGACAAGTTATGGTGAACTTCTAAAAATCAGAGGGTTTGGCACCTAAGGTTAAGGTTCCCACTTCGAGTTCTAGAAAGAGCCGATTCCATTGCACAGCTATCGTTGCATTGGGACTCGATCCATAGTTCGAAGCGAGCGGAATTGAAAAGTGGATTACCCCGCGTTTTTCCTCACGGAGATTCCATTTTCAATTCCTTCTATTGTGTTCCTATAGGCGACGCCCGGGGTTTTAGGCGCGATTGTGTGTGTCCACGTGTTGTGATCATCACAATGCAATTCATGCATAGCAGTTTATCAATCAGCACTTCAAATCATCCACACAACATACATTCCTACGCCCAACCTGCATAAGACAATGTTAATCACGGACTACACCCCTTATTTCTCCAATCTGCAAAAACATATAACCCCTATCATGAGCGGACTTACCTCACCTTCAAGAGCGCCTACAAGGTTAGAAAAATCACTCAACGTTTTAATTACGGCCTAAGTCCACTTGAGGTCTAGAACCATAGGTTCTAGAACAAAGGTCCCCAGTGGAGTCGCCAGCTGTCGCGACCCGTCCGAAAGCGGACGCGGCTAATGGATTACCGATCGCGGGTCTTGGATCGGCGCGAGCCCTCCCAGGCCCATACCAAATCGCGACGGGAGTATTTTTCAAAGGATTCGACGTTATTGATTTTTGAATTTTTTTATTATTTTTTTATTATTTTCTGAATTTTTTAATATTTAAAATTATTTTCCGGGCCGGGTCAGACCCGGCCCACGCCTCGCGGGCGCTCAGCCCGACCGTACGGGTCGAAACCGGCTTAAAACGACACCGTTTCTGATTTTTTGAGAATTTTCTAATTTTTTAACAATTTTTTATATTATCCGAAAATTCACGGATCGGACGATCCTCAGTGTGCCACGTGGCGCATCCTTAGCCGTTCGATCGATTTATTATCCGAAAATAATTTATTTAATTTAAAAAAAAAACGAGATCGCGACACGTGTCGCAATTGTGACCGTCCGATCTATTTTAATTTTTAATTTCTGCTGCGGCCCCCGCCCGGCTGACGTGGCGCCTACGTGGCCGGCCACGTCAGCCGTTGACTGGTCTTCGGCCGCCGGAGAAGATGACCGGCACCTCGCCGGAACAGTGAAAATTCCGGCGAGGTAGCCGGAAATCTCGCCGGAAAACGCAAATCAACTCCGAAACTTCGAATTTCTCTGTCCAATTTGCATCATTCCACTCCCTAGGTACTCAGAATCCATACACAAACATAAACGCAGCCATGAGCACGTCGAAAACAACCGGGACGAACCCCCAACTCCCCGGTGCCGGCGACGATTTATATAATTCATTCTTTTTACTCAAACTCGATTCCCAGCCATCAAACAACATCCTAGGATGGTCTAGAAACTTACCTGAGTTCGTTTCGAGCTCGGCGACCACGTGAACCTCCCCATCGAGCTCTCGGTCCGAGTCATGGCCGGCGAAGTCTTGGGCTCGATTTCCATCGCGTTTTAATGCAAAATAACGAACGGGCCAAGCTTAGAACAAGTTATAATGAAGCTTAAAGACGAGACTCGCACAAATAGAGCGCGGGAACGGCTCGGCCGAGAGCCCAAAATATCAACCCTCATTTAGGTGTTTCGTCGAGCACGTTATAGGCAAGCGAGAAATGGAAGTCGGGAGAGGATGCAGACCTGTCCGAAGGTCGCCGGCGGCTACGGGGGCCTCGTTGATGATCTGGGGGTGAGCTGAAGGTTCGGGGTCGTCGCCTCTCTCCCGGAGTTCGCCAAAAAAATTCCCCCCATCACTCTCGGCCCTTTTTCTCTTTAAACCCGAGCCCCGCCTCTCTCTCGTGGCCGACCGGCGCGCCTCGGGGGTCCCCGTTCGTGGCGACGCTTTCTTGAGTTTGCTGCTGTCCCCCACCGAGCTTGTCCATGCCATTTTTTAACAAAAACGTCGCCCCCACACGTCCTCTGTTTTCCCCTGCCATTCTGTCCACGGGTCTGCAACATTGTTGCAGACCCGGGTCGGACCGGGTCGGGTCGGGCCTGACCCGACCGGCCTGGTTCGGCCAAATCGCCCAAATTGGGCCCCAAATTGACCTCTTTTCATGAAATTAATGGCAAAATCGGATTCCTTGACATGTTTTATATCAAATATGAGTATTTTCGTGAATCAATTGATTGAAATTCTGTGAAAACCCCAAATTGTCCCTAGGATCCGAAAGTTAATTTCGCCAAATCGAGGGCCTAAACGATCAAATTATTCAAAATTGAGGCCACCAATGTATTCAGCGTGATGAAAACTATTGGGTAGAGGTGTTTAACTTTAATGGGTGTGCCCGTGTGAAATTTAATTTCAAAAAATTATAAAACCGGGGACTAAATTGAAAGATTTTTATACAATTAAGCCCTTTTGGCTAAAATTGATCAAATTGGAGGGCAAATTGACCCAATTGCATTTCAATACTTTAGAGTCCAATGTCATAGCTTATGAAAACCAAGAATTGAAAATTAAAAGACTCGAAAGGGATTTTTTAGGCTCGTTTCGGTTTTAGGTTTGTGAAGGAACCCCATGAATCGAGCGAAATTTCCCTTATAAAAAGTGAAAATATTAAAGAGGGAATTAAAATAAAATTTCTGAATATTTTTGTGTAATTTTCTGACCACGGATGGTATTTTTCTGATTTTTTGGGTATTTTAATAATTAAATAAATTCCAAAAAATATTAAAAAATTCAAAACATATTTTTTGTTCAAAATTGGTTCCTAAGGCTAGGTTAAGGCTTCCAAAGTTGATTTTGCAATTTTTTGACCTTTTTTGCTATTTTTAATTAATTTTAGAAATACAAATCACAATGATAGATGATCAAAAATCAGGTGTCAACAAGAGTTAACACGTATCTTCCGTGATTTTGTTACCATGATAAAGACACATTTTTCTAAAAGTATCAACGTTTTTCATACGAAAAATGCCATGGAATATCGAGAAACATAATTTCTTAGAATTCTCTCTCAATGTGGTACTATTATTCAATGTTCATATCCAGGCACTTCCCGACAAAAGACCGCACAAAACGTTAATATAGGCTATCTTGAATGTTATAAGAACTCTTTATTCTTTGCATCTTGTCTAGAAAAATTTTGAGGGGAAGCTTATCTCACTGCTATTTATACCATCAATTGCACCCTGTCTCCTGTCATAGACAACATTTCTCCTTGTGAGCACTTATATTGTGAATTCCCTATTACAATCGTCTTTGAGGTTTTCGTAGTGCTTGTTTTGTATACCTTCTTCCACATGAACGCACAAAGATGGGACCTCATGGTCATTTATGTTGCTTTTGTTGGGTTTCCTGGATTCATAAAACGTAGCGAAACGAAACCCTAAATAGGATCCATGTGTATATCAAATCAAAATAGGTTCAAGACGTACCTTTTGATGTCGGCAATAAACAGACGGTCGGTTGTGTCTGGATTAGAGCCCCAAGTGTTGCGCCTTTACCGGTATCCACACACACGAACTGCAATATCCAACGATCCAAGTGCTAGCTATCAGATCTTGGAGTTCCTCTCACGATTGCCTTGAATAGAGAACCGTTCTCTTTTTTTCTCCTTCGGGATAATCACCAAAAAAACCGTTTGAGGCGTCTCTAGGGTTATTTCTCATAACCCTATACTTCACAGTTTGGGCCCCACGACGTAATGGCCTGGGCCCACGACGTCCTCTAAACCGTCCACTCAATCGTGCGTTTAATCGTTATCTCATAACGCGCCCATTCTCGTAAATATTTGTAATAGGAGAATAAAATAAACTCTACTTCTTAAGTAGATCAAGGCGCAGAGAAACTATTAAATTAGTTCGCTATTATGTGCGACCATGTAGGTTCACTAGATATTAGCAGAGTGCCCAAAACACTTTTGGCCCACAAGTTATAAGCGGTCTCTAGCAAGACATTATAAATACCTAAGTATAGTGAAGGTTGGTTTTCCGACACAACCTAATCCACAACTAATGTTAGAGTACCAACCTTAATTGGTTCTTAGGGCAGACCACTAGCAGCTTCTTTGGTTATGGTACTGAGTACAAGGGGAATAGATGTTGGTACCCTATATCTAATGGTTTTCGTGGTTTTCATTATGTTACATTTTGGGAATATAGGATGTTATCATCCCTTCATCCCTTTGAATAATCTACTCATGTCCCATTCTTTATTGATCTTTTAGTGGATTTAATCCTAGAAGATCTCACACTCACGTCATGTGAATCTTCCTCTCCACGGTGGTCTTATGCTCATTTTGATGTAAGATTGTTTGGCAATCCCATCTCCACAACATCTGACGTATTTGCCCCAACCAAGGATCCTACACCTTCAGCCGTTTCATCTACTACTGTCCGTTGTTCAACCATAGTAAGTCAACCTATGGCTCATCTTCATGATTATCATTGTCACTCCACCATTGCTTCTCTTCACGAACCCACACTTATAAAGAAGCCAATCTAAATGCTCTAGGCAACAAGCTATGGCAAATGAGTTATAGGTCTAGGAAAACTCTCATACATGGGATTTGTTTGGTTTGCCTCCTGATAAGTCTAGTGTTGGCTGTAAATGTGTGTTTAAGATTAAACTCAAGGCAGATGGTACTGTGGATCGCTATGAAGCTCAGCTAGTAGCAAAAGGCTTTACTCGGGGGTACAACATTGATTATGATGAGACCTTCACCCATGTAGCTCATCTTACTTTTGTTCACAGTCTTCTTGTTGTTACTACTGTTAAGAATTGTTCTTTATTTCAAATTGATGTCAAAATTACATTTCTTGATGGCGATCTCACTAAGGAAGTTTATGTGGTAGCTCCTCCAAGATAGACTCATTCATCTAACAAAGTGTGTCGATTACATCGAGCATTATATGAATTGAAGCAGGTTCCTCATGCAGGGTATTCCAAGTTTGACTCAACCGTGGAATCTCTTGGTTCTAAATCATGTCCTTATGACCATGCTCTCTTTGTTTGGTATACACATTGTGGGTACATTATGCTATTACTATATGATATGGTTATACTGGTAATGATCAGACTGGCATTACCACACTATAATAGTATCTTAGTAAACAATTCTAAATGAAAGCTCTCGAGCGGCTCAGCTATTTTCTAAGCTTGGAGTTGCGTCTGATGCTTTTCGTTATTATCGCTCTCAAGCACAATATCCCACTAATCTTATTACTTTAGATGGCCTCGTTGATAACAAGATTGCTGCCACTCCAATTAAGTCGAATGCCAAGTGCAATAAAAAAGATGGAACTCTTCTTCCGAGTCCTACACTCTATTGAAAGTTGGTTGGCAGTATTATATATTTCACTTTATCCACCCCGACATCGCCTATGCTATTCCCATTGTTAGTTAGTACATGATTGCGCTTCGTACGACTCATTTTGCTGCATCCCTTCGAATTCTTCGCTATATCAAGGGTACATTATTTCACGGCCTTCAATTTTTTGCTCATTCTACATTGGAGTAGACAACTTATTCCGATGCTACCTGGGCTTGTGATCCTCAAGATTGTTCTCCATATAGACTATTGTTTATTTTGAGGCGATTCACTTTTCTCATGGCGTAGAAAGAAATGGAGCACAGTTGCTCGCTTTAGTACAAAAGCAGAATATCAAGCTCTTACTGATATCAAAGCTACTATGGTCGTGATAGCTACTAGAAGACATGGGAGTGCATTATCATAGTGGAACAATCATTCATTGTGACAACAGAAGTGCTATACAATTTGTGCACTGTTGAGAAAATTATATTTTATTTTGAAAGAAACAAAACTACCATACTTTGTTAAAAAGGCTGTGATATATATTTTGAGGATGTTTTATAAAGATGTCTCTAAGCCTTTATGTACTTAATATGGGAAAAATGACACATCAAGTGTCAATATTTATATATGGTGCTCACTTTGATGCCAATATTTTTTTGGATCACTTAAATGTCAATTTTTTTAAAAAAAATGATTATTTAAGTGTCAATTCCAGTGAGGTCGCCGGAATTAGCATTAAAGTAATTATTTTTTTTTCTCCAATTTAGCACTAAAGTGATTTTTTTTATAACTTAAATGTCAATTTTTTTAAAACGATTATTTAAGTGCCAACTGCGATGAGGTCGTCGGAGTTTCTCGCTGTTGGCATTAAAGTGATCGTTTTTTCTTCGATTTGACATTTAAGTGATCCCAAAAAAATATTGACACCAAAGTAAGTACCGTACACAAATATTGACACCTGGGTGTCATTCAATATGCTTAACACTTTTATTATGATAGAAATACGAATGGGTCGATAGAGGCAAACTCATACGAGATACTTATGGTGGTATGTATTTTGATATTCATATAATCCTCACTATTGTTATAGTCTTAGTCTTATTTGATTATCAAGAAAATATCCCTCACTAACAGTCTATTATTTGATTAGGATTTCATTCCAAAGTTAATATTCTCGTAACTTTCTATATGAGAACTCTTGATTGATTGGTAATGACTCCGTACTTAATTTCCTTTAGTAGAAGCTTGATTTAAGGATTTGATTATATAGGCGAACAGATCCACATAAATCCCTAATTCCTCTCACCTCAATGCCTACGTGATCTTTATTTGACAATCAAGCAATGACTAGTTTTAGAGATTAATCCTCATAGTGGTTCTATCGAGAGACTATGAGAATATAAATAGCACAAAGGTTGAAGAGAAGAAAGAGAGAACAAGAGATCAACATCCATATATCAAGAGAGTTTCATCTGTTTCAATTATGTACTTGAGCTCAAGTGAGATTTTGTGAGAGGAGTTACACAAAGTCTAAGTGTATAGAATGAGATAGCCTTGGTAGATGCAGCACTCGCTTTTGTAGAAGTGTTTGTGGCAATCACATTTTTTTTTGTAATCTCTCATTTAATTACATAGTGGAATCCAGCCAATATGTTGTTAATGTGGGAGAGTGGACATAGATTTTACCAAAAGCCGAACCACTACAAGTTATTGTGTATTATTTTTTATTCTCTACTTGCCTCTATTAACAGTCTAAGAGAAGCACTACACCAATTCTTTTCACTACATCCACTCCTATCATAATTGAAGTTTTAATTTCCGCATTATTCTATCAAGTTTGATTATATTCAGCTATTCACCCCCTCTATCTGATATCGTTGTTGACACTTGATTTTTAATCATTTTTTCTTTAGAAAGATCTTTAAAAATACCCAATTTTTTTCAAAATTACAAAATCAACTTTAAAAAGCCTTGACCATACCTAAGGAACCAATTTTGGACAAAAAAAATATGTTTCGATATTTTTTGTTTTTTTCGAAAATAGTAAAATACCCAAAAATCTCAAAAATAGCATTTTTTGCCACAAAAATATGGAAAAATATCTAATATTTTAATTTTAATTTCCTTTTCATTTTGGAAATTTAAAATTTGAAAAATTAAATTTGGGATCACATGCTTCTTCACAAACGAGAACCTAAATTGAGCCAAAAAATTCATTTGAGGCCCTTCTAGTCTTTTTCTCACTTGGTTCAAGTTTTGACATTTGATTCTTACACCTTCAATTGCATTTTGGTCCAATCAATTTCAATTTTTGAGCAAATTGCAAAGTGGATCTATTTGCATTTTTCGATTTAGTCCCTATTTTTCAATTAGGGTCAGATTGGTGATTTTAAAAGAGAACCCATGCAGAAACGAACGTTCTGGTTCTACATGAGTTCCAGAAGGCTTTTCACACCAAACCCAAGCTCTGTCGTCGCCATTGTTGTGCAAAGAAGGTCAGTTCTTCTCGTCGCAATATTACTCTATTTATCCTCAGACTGTCTGTCCAAGCTTCGCCGTGAATTACTAGATCTGTTTTCGCGTAGCTTACACTTCAATTAGCATCTAGAATGACTTCTAAGCCTAGCCTTGTCATTTCTTTATGCATCGAATGGTGATCTCCCCATGCTCCCCCCACACCCCTTCCCCCCGGAGCCTCACCTGTCACGCCCCAAATCCTCTGCAAGGCATGACAAGGCCAACTTCTGGTGGAAGAACAGTGAATCAAAAAAGAGTTTGCATTGGAGAAAGTGGGAACTACTAAAAACAAGGAAAGACCAAGGAGGGCTGGGATTCAAAGACATAGCAACATTGAATAAAGCTCTATTCGGCAAGCAAGCCTAGAGACTAATGGAGAAGCCAAATTCCTTATGGAGCAGAATTATCAAAGGCTTGTATTTCCCAAATAGGAGTTTTTTACATGCCGACAAAGGGTCGAGACCGCATTCTATATGGCAGAGAGACTTTCGCACAATCTGTGCGATGGTCCATTGGAACGGGTGATTTAGTAAACATCAAGGAAGACTGCTGGCTGAAGCGGGGGATTATTGGCGGTCCAGAACCCCTTAAGAGTTTCAGAGTTGATCCTACCTGAGAGAGCTGAATGGGATATCGAGAAAGTTGAACTCTCGTTTAACCAAGATATCGTAGTGGAAATCCTTGCCACACCTCTAAATCTATCACCTTGCGAGGACAAGCTTAATTGGACCGGGAATGCAACTGGAGAGTACTCCGGTAAAAGCGCCTATAACTCTACAAGAGAGAGTATCTCCAAACAGAGTATGAATTCAGCTTCATCGTCTTTCCAACCAACGAGGAAGCGTTGGAATTAAATTTAGAAGGCTAACGTCCCTCCCAAAGTTCGGATTTTTCTGTGGAACTCTGCTCAGAACGCCCATCCTACAAGCGACAACCTATTTAGAAGGAACATAATCTCCTACCCACTATGCCCCATACGCAGCCAAGACGCAGAAACAATAGAGCATCTCTTGTTGTCCTGCCCATGGACTGAGCAGATCTGGGCAAAGTTAGACGCACGGAAGAGCTTCCCACCGTACCACCGCATGGACGCATGGCTCCAAGCCAGAATTGAAGACCCCAGCAGCTCAGCAATTTTCAACTTAACGGCAGCCATCCTCTGGTGTATCTGGAAAATAAGGAACAGCTTAGTGTTCCGGGAAGAGACACCTCGTGCAGAAAACTTGATTGAGGAAGCAGAGAAGATCCTTACTAGTTACAGAAAATGGAATACTAAAGATCGAAACTTTTCAAAGGAAGACCCTCGATTACCTCTCGACTGGGTAGCGCCGGCAAATCAAGATCTGAAGCGTCAGTGGGCGGTGCGGATCCGAGAGGTGCGATCGCGGGTCGCCTGCGCGACTCTAGAGGATCGGTGCTCGACGGCTTTAAGGGGACAATCCACTCTTGCCCAGCGCTGGAAGCCGAAGCTCGTGCCTTACTTCGCAGGGTTGAAAATGCTAACAGAGAGAAGAGAGATAAAAGATCAGAAGATTCGTGCAGTTGTGGAGTCTTGACTCACTTTATCTTGTTCGTGCGGTCAACTGAAAGGACAAAGCTCACTGGGAAATTGAAGCTTTTATCAGCCAAGCCCAACAGATTTTAGTCCAATTCCCAAATATCTCAGTGGGCCACTGCAAGAGAGACGCAAATAGGGCCGTCGACTAGATTGCTAAGATGGCTCGATCAAATCTTATTCCGGCAAACTGGGTTGCTTCTCCACCTCAAACCCTGTGGGATTTAATATGTGCTGACGCCCCTCGTTCGGGCCTTTTTGTAGGAAACTCAAAGTTATCAGTAATGCAATTTATCTTCCGACCAAAAAAAAAAATATCGGGATTTTGAAATTGCCCTTTCCAAATTCCCATCTTGAACTAGTCAAAAAACTTAACAAGAAAAGTGGAATTGAGTCCTAAAATTTTCGAAAAATGCAACCAAGTCTTGAATCTTATCAAGTCTTTTCATTGACTCCATTGAACTTGATAAATTACACTTTTCAAAGGTTTATATTTTTAATTGCACTTATTCGTGATAAGTTTATGACTTGGTAAAAAATTTTAGAACTCAATTACACTTTTCTGGCGAGTTTTAGGACTTTCACTGCCCTTGTCCCTCCTCATTGTGCGTCTTTCCTCAAGCTTCTCTTTTCCTTTTCAATATCCTTCACCCGCTTAGAATTCCCCTTTTCAAACTATCCACAACCAATCTCTAATATTCTTTTTTTTTTCCTTTAAGGGTCCACCGATTTTTCCTTCTCTCTTTTGTCGATTCAGTCAAGTGCCCAATATCTTTTACTTGCCAACCACCACATATACTCGGACCACATATTTGCCATGTCTTTTCCTTCTTCTTTTCATGGCCGAGAATTATATATATATATATATATATATATATATATATATATATAGAAAGATGCTGGCCTGACAATACTATCAAAGTTCGATCAAGAATGCGCAATCTTTCGCATTTTTTTGTCATGTGGAGTATTCGATGGGCTTGACCGAATTCTTTACTTATGGGCATAGTCCAGAGATTTAACCTAAATTCAAGGCCTCCCAGTCTATTAACTCCAGCCTAACGTAATTAATGTGGGCTTAATGAAAATGCTCCTAATATGCAGATGCAATCTAAAAATATTTTTGTTTTGTTAAGGGAACGGGGTTGAACCCCGATTTTTTATGCAGTCAATGACAAAATGTGTCGTCAAAATTTGGGTGTCCAATAACTACAGACTTACAAGTAATGTGCTATCGAATACTGATCTACTGAGTTCCTGGATGTGGTTCGGCTGCTTGAATACCACATCGCAATATCGCACACCGCTCAATGAACTAGTTTTGCAGACCCATTTTAGAACTTAAAGAATAGTCTTATCTTATTTATTCAATATCAACAAGAAAATAACAATAATTGATAATTTACCTTGGAGCTCATAGACACATGGAAAACCCAAAATTTGCGACATCTAAATTTATGAAAAATTTACGAAAAACACTAGATCAGTAGATCGGGAAAATTGTCAAAAAAAGTCTTAAACCTATTGCACTTTTACCAATTCAGTCCTAAACTTTTTAATTTTGTGCCAATTCAGTCCTAAACCTTTTTTTGTGCCAATTTAGTCCTAAACCTTTTGCATTTATGTCAATTCAGTCCATCCGGTAACCTTTGGCCGGCCGGCGTTGATGTGTCGCTGACGTGGCGATTTTTAATACTATTTTTTCAATTTTTTCTTTTTTTGTCCTCTTTTTTTTTCTTTTGGTCTCCTTCTTCAAGCCATGGAGTTGCCGACTACCGGAGGACATAGCCGGCGGGGCACTGGAGCAGGCACCGCAGCAACTTGGTGAGGCCGACTGGCCCCTTTCGGCGACGAGAGGGACGACTGTTGATTCCACATGGGACCTTACTGGCTTATTCATGGCGGACGAAGCGGTTTAGTGTGCAGAAGGAAGAAAGAATGAGGATGAATCTTGCAAAGGGAAAAACTCACTTTCCATCCATTTCTCTTTGTTTGGACGCTTGTGGAGAAGAAATTGTTTTGAGAAAGCGAGAAGGAAGCGAACCATAGCCGTCCTTGTCGAACAAGCTGAAGGCTTCCCTGAACTCGGAGATTTTTCAGACACAGAACCCGAACCCACAGACACCCAAATCTGATGAGGCTGAGCCATGGCGTGGCTCGGCCTCACCCAGCGGCACCGATGCCAGTCTATCCCAGCGGCTGTGGCACCGACGCCAGTGGCCCGCCGGCTATGTTCATCACTGGTCGGTGACTCCATTACTGGAGAAAAGAGAAGACCCAAAACAAAAAAAGAAAAATAAAGAAAAGAGAAAAAAAAGCAAAGAAAAATTGAAAACAACATTAAAGTGTTATAAAAAAAATCGCCACGTCAGCGCCGGCCGGCCAAAGGTTACCGGATGGACTGAATTGACATAAATGCAAAAGGTTTCAGACTAAATTGGCACAAAAAAAGATTTAGGACCGAATTGGCACAAAATTAAAAAGTTTAGGACTGAATTGGCAAACTTAAAAGGTTTAGGACTGAATTAGCAAAAGTGTAATATGTTTAGGACTTTTTTTGACAATTTTCCCTTAGTAGATCAGTTAGATCAGTATTCGATATGAAAACATGAGCAAATATCACTAATTGAAGAATATAACCTCGAGTTCGTTTATAACATACGCATGAAAACAAGGAAACCGGCACTTCTAAACTTATGAAAACACGAGAAATGGATCTCCAAATAGTCTGCACAACTATAATACAATTGGATTTATATCGAAATTATGGATTGGATTTATATAGAAATCCATAACTCCTTCCTTCTTTTTTCGCTCAATTGCCTAAACTCATAGACCGCAGGAAGACTTCACTGCATAATACACGCTTCAATTATCATAAACAATTTCTCCTTCTCACTCTCTCTCTCTCCCCCCAATCTCCCCTCTCTTCTTCGTTCACTTCTTCATAGTAATAAGGACGCCTAGGACATATATAGAAGCAATACGCAAACGAACACGGCCATACATTAAAACGTTCAAAGCTTAACTAAAGACTCCATAACCACAACCCCCTGCCGCCTTCAGCCCTTTCCCTCGCCGGCCCGGCTCTCCTCTCGGTCCAGATGTCAGCGGCGGCGGTTGGCAGGCTCCTTCTGGGAGTTGAAGTAGACGGTCGCCACAGGGAGGCCGAGGTCGAGGTGGGCGGCGAAGAGGCGGGTGTTGAAGTTGGCCCGTGAGTTGGGGTGGTCGATGTAGCCGATGGGAGTCTTCTGCTGGAACAGCACCAGGATGAATCGGTGGATCCCCACCGGAGGGCGTGGCCCCACATAGGTTAATATCTCTTTTCCTGCCCAAATGGATGGAATGAGAACAAAAGATTGATGTCATATTATTCGATATTCATCTCTTTAGGGTTCACATCCTTTCCAAATTAGTCTTTATTATTTTCATTTTTGCCCAAGCTTGGTCAATCTCATCATGTGTGTATAACTAGACTTATTCGACCTATGTCATGATATAATCTATCTTTTCTTTTAAAAAGAAAGATAGACCAGTCAATTTCTATTTTATGTAAACGAAAATAAAATTCGTAATTTTCTAGGGAAAGGCTTTCCGTGAATTTATTTGTATTATTAGACTTATATCCTCCATCGTCATAATTGGAGAAAACCTTCTCAAATAAAAAATATAATCAACGATCGTTTTTTAGCTAAATTTTCACGAGACAATAAACATGTCAGAGAAACCATCTTTTAATTAAAAAAAAAAGGTTACCCTTTTGATTGTACAAGAGGTAAAACGTTTCGGACGTGTTTATCAAGAGATGAAGATCGTTGAGTCTAAAGTGAGATTAATTATGTGCACCGTATCGCATACCATGAACCTTTGAATGAACTTGGAAAATTTGATTTAGTGAATATTTTATCGTGTCATTTTCCTAGTAGAAAACAATCAATTTCAGAGTCAAAGATGCACACCCTCGCTCGAACAAAACCTTATGAAATTCAAAGTTCTATGCAAAACTATGTCTATTTACGATCAAAATCAGCAGAAAATCATTCTCTGTGGGGGATGCCATGCTGTGAAACGGATGACAAGTGGCGCACACGTGCCAGATTAGACAGGCCAGCGTGCACGATACTTGGTTCTTCATTCCGCAGCCAAGTGGCTGTTCACTAATTGCAGAGACAACATAAGAAAAAAAAAAGAGAGAAAGAAAGAAAGAATAGGGAGATTTGCAGAGAGACAGGGGAAGAAGCGAAACGAAGAACATGAGTCTGCATACACGACACGTGGTGCATGCGGAAAGTACGCGTGCGCTATAAAACAAAAAGGGCAAAGGAGAAGAACCTGCCTATCTGTATCTGGACGCAGAGGACTGCCTTTTTGAACTTTTCTGTTCTTTTTTCTCCTGTCTTTTTAAATTTTCCACGCGCAAAATGGGGGCATGAGACGATGTGATGTTAATGCAAGACAACAGCGTCGTGAATTCCCACGAACGAAACAGATACCGTCGTGTGAAATGAAGTTACTTCTCTTGGCCGACCACCATATCTTCTTGGTGAAGAAAGGGTTTTACAGCTGACAAACCCTAACTTCCTGCGAAGGAAGGGTCTTTCAAGCTGATGACAGAAGCTGTTTCAGGGGTTTGATTCTGTCTAGTTATGTCCAATAAGAACTTTCGTTACCTTAAATGCAATAAATATTGCATCTTTCGCGGCCTAGATTCATCTTCACGGGACTCTATTTATGACATCACTGTTAACTATGGCCATGGTAGACAGATATAAACCTTACGTTTATCTAACAATCTAAATTTTGGGATAGTTTATCACCGGATATTTCTGAATATTTGTCAAGTTATATCCAAATTAGATCGTTTTGCCTCTAAAATCCATTTCTAATTGCATGTATGGTTAGTTATTGTTCACATATACATATCACCATCACCTGACAATCTAAACTTTCAATTCTGAACTTTTAAGGACATGGTAATGTCACAATTACTTTATTTATGATCAAGTGAGAAGTATGATTTTGAGAAAAATAAGAAATTGACATGGTCGATGTAAAAGTTTGTACCTTACAACTTAAAACTAGAAAGAAGAGAGTTAAGAGATGTTTCAATCAATCTAATCTTCGGCAGCCCACATAAAATCTCATCATCAACACACGCAAGAGCAGATTAGAATGCACGTCCAAATTGTACCGACTTTGACCATAACAAAGACTCTCCAGGAATCAAGAGGGCGTCAAATTCATGCTGATTTCTCATTATTATTATTTTTTTTTCCATTTATGACGACCCAAAAGATTTGAGCTCAAATGAAAGTCCTTTTGTTTTTTTTTTTATTACCTCGGCTAGGGTTTGAGCCTCCAGGGATGTCAACCACGATCCTGATAACCGGAAAACAAGAAAGATAACACAGTCGCACAAAGTCAGTGGAGTGGCAAAAGGAGAAACAGACAAGGCAAAGGGACCAATGACATCATAATTAGGACTTGTGACTCGCAGGTGGGGATTTGGTCCTCCAACACATTTGTCGGAACCACGAGAGAGTTGAATAAACACGCGTTGTATTGTTATTAACGTGAGCAAGTTGGACACACCAGTGAATCCACTCTCGCAGGCTTGGTTCGCTAGGGCTCGGTGCATCAGGATCCACCATCACCTGCGCCGCAGAAGATTGGGAGTAACAAAAATTTAGAAGACGACCCTTAAAGCGATTGGCATGGTTTTAATCAGTTCCGAAGCTAATGTTTTCTCCCATGGCTGAGAATGCATGCGATCAAAGACCCCCCCTCCGGGATGAGAATTCCGTTATCACATGCACCTGCTGCATGCATTCCTGCCGGGGAATTTCGGTCGACAAGGATGCATGCACCCGGTCCATGCGATAACCTACCCTCCAGGGCGCGGCGACCGGGGCTAACACGGGGTCGGGCGGGGGGACGACGTACCAAGGTGTAGAGCTCGTCTGGGTGGCCGGAGATGCTGATCCTGGGGCCGCTGACCGCGATGGAGGGTTTGATGTCGCAGCCGTTGGTGACGTGCTTCGAGCCGTAGCTCACGGACATGTTCACGCTCGGCACGAACATGTCGACCACGTCACCGATCACACGGCCCACCACAAGAGGATCGACGGACGAAGCCATTCGGGTTACCCCACAGGAATGCAGCCCGAATTTTGTGGTCAAAAGAAACTCCAAGAGAACACACACACACACACAAACACTTGAACGCTTTGGGGGTCTATGGATAAATTTGGGCACAAAGGAGTTGGGATATATATAAAAGAATAGCGAGTAGGATCGTGGAATTGTGTAATCTATAAGCCATGCATAGGGCATCAAAGGGCATGGAGGGCCAGAGGGCTCCACGTGTGAGGCTTCCCAGAGAGAGAAAGATCACCATCCCTTTTCTTCCCGGGCAACATGTGGTTCCCTTTCCGCCGTCCGTTAAAGATGATCCTGACCCCTCACTTTTGGACACAGAGAGAGAGAGAGATGGTCCGTTTCACGAAATCGTTGCGACCCTTGAGATAAGCATGAGCATGAGCATGACGACGAGCCCACAAAAAGGGCCTGTGATCGCCCAAAGTCAATGTCATTCGAACTTTGAGTCGGGAATGAAATTTGTTTCTAGCTCGATCAAACTAATATTTTGGAGTTTGAGCTCGACCCGATTAAGCTTTGGCTAACTTCAGTTATCGACTCAACTCATTAGCTAGAGTGTTGAGAGCAGCAGAAGTCTCATATCGTTATTCGGGGAGATAACCAAGAGGAATCACAAGTGTTAGCGCGTCAACACGTTTAGTTGGACTCACATTTGCTAAAAAAACTTAAGTCAATGAGTTATTAGCTAATTAGAATATACTAACTGCTCCAGAACACATCAATTTTTTCGATGTGAAGCTTCTTCACACATACATCCTAACAATCCCACCCTTAATTCAGGTACCCTTCTTCACCAACATTTCTCAACTTGAATCTCCATCAATGCCCAACTTCATCCCTATCTCTTCTACCAGACCAATCCATTAAGGTTGCCATCGGGCCCACATTGCTACACTACAATGCCCACCACCCGAAAATGGCTCTGGCCCGTATATTTTGCCATCAATAATGCCTTGGCTAAACCTTGGATTGTCAACGGTGGTGGCATCTTAACGCTCCATAATCCAAAGTTGTTTCTCCCAACAAAAGGTAAAGCCCATGATTGATTCTGGGCCCTTTGTTTCGATGAAAAAGATTGATAAGGTAGAGTTATCGGAGAAAGCTGGGAGTATAATCCTATTGAATTTGTCGAGTGATGTGTTAACAAAGGTAGGTGAGGCAACCGCACAGTGAAGAGAATACGCCACGCAAGAGAAAAAGAAAAGAAGAGTACGAGATGCTTCTCAATTTAGTCGTTCGGAAAAGTTTTTGGGCTTGAACACGCAGTGATTTGTGCTGTACCGACACTCGAACCGAATCACATAAATCTCCGTCAGCATTCTCGCGTAAATATTTTACAACAATTGGTATTAGAGCTATGAGATGAGATTTCTTAGATTGTGATTTGGGGCTTTTACTTGGGGCTCACCAATCAACCATCGCCAAGAGGGAGATCAAGTCCAAGCCAGCCAATATGCCTAGTTAGATCTACATTTACTCAGAAGTTTAAGTCAATGAATTATGAGCCAATTATGATATATTAGCTGTTCTACACTACATCAATTTTCGATATGAGACTTCTCTAATACAACTAACACGTGCATCTTAATAATCTCACTCTCAAGTGTGAGCTAGTGTTAGGTCTACTCCCTTTTTTGGCCCTTTTTTCAAGTATCATTCTACGCCAACATATCTCAACTTGAATATCAATACTCATCTTCATCTCCAGTCTCTTCCGCCAGACCAAGCCATCAAGGCTGCCATCGAGCTCGCATTGCCACACAACAATGCCTACCACTCGAAAATGGCACTGGCCACCATATCTCTTTTTTTGAAATATTCACCAAACACCAAAATCGATGAAGGGCCCACCAATCAGCAATCGAGACTAAGATATGTGCACTTTTGGATTGTGGTGTGTTAAGATATGTGCACTTTAACAACCCAAGGTTTGGACAAGGCATTGGATTGCAAAAATAAGTTGCAGATTTCGATTAAAGAGGCTGATAATGTAGAGTTATTGGAGAAAGCGATGAGTATAATCCTATTGAATTTTGTTAGATGAGGTGTAAATAGATGTAAGCAAGGCAACCACACAACCAAGATAATAGCGCCGCACAAGGGAAAAAGAAAAGAAGCATATGAGACGCTTCTCGATTCACCCATATGGAAAATATTTTGCTTTGGGCTTGAACACCCAATGATTTATGCTTTATTGGCATTCAGATCGAACGATGTAAATCTCTAGTGTCCTTATTTTTCTCGTATTTTTCTGGTGATTTTACATCGACTTTTTTTGCAAAAAACCATTAGCATTTTCACATTAATATTTTACAATAATTGGATCGAGCTAGGAGATGGGATTTTCCAAATTGTGATTTGGGACTTTTGCTTAGGGGCCCACTAATCAACCATCAGCAAGAGGGAGCCCATGTCCGAGCTTGTCAATATATCTAGTTGGACTCACATTCACTTAAAAACTCAATCTATTGAATTATGTGCTAACTAAGATAAATTAACTACTCTCCCACCACATCAATTTTCGATATGGGACTTCTCTAACACAACTCATGTGTGCATCCTAACAAAAATTCATAGACTAGATTTTTTTTTTCTTTTATGGGAATTTAACTGGTCAAAAAATATTTTTTTTCTTCCAGTTTGTAGCTATTGGGGTTTAAATAGATGGTTTATGGAAAAAGAAAGTTCTTAATCAAGAAACACTAGACAATGACTTCCTTTTTGAAGATTGTG
Organism: Rhodomyrtus psidioides; assembly: GCA_021437785.1. Lineage (NCBI taxonomy): Eukaryota > Viridiplantae > Streptophyta > Magnoliopsida > Myrtales > Myrtaceae > Rhodomyrtus > Rhodomyrtus psidioides. The sequence goes on along the minus strand of JAILYB010000004.1, from coordinate 12,427,364 downwards.
TTTCATTTTCGCAATCTAATATTTATAAATACTAAAACTGCCTCTATCAATTGAACTAATGACTTTAAGGAAAGACTCAGGTTGTTGACTCCGGTGTTTAAAGCACACAGTAGAAGCGCAATACCTTTATCCGGAGAGATCGCTAAAAGTGAAAACCCAAGTCTAAGCCCATCAATATATCCAGTTGGACTCACATTCCCTAAAAAAACTTAGGCCTATGAATTATGAGCCAATTATGATATACTTATTACTCCACATAACACCAATTCACTGATATGAGATTTTTGTAACACAACTCACATGTGTATCTCAACAAGCTCAATATTATGTATCCACCCCTTTTATTTAGGTATCATTTTACAATAACTTATTTTGAGTTGAATCTTCATGTCATTGCAATGCAAAAAAAACCATCATCAACTGTTAAATAGGGATTGCATCATCCATGGTCTTCATGATATATTAATAGCTCCACACCATACTAATTCTCCAATATATGACTTTTCTAACATAATTCACACATATAACTCAACAATTCCCCCTCACATATGAGCTTAGCATTAGGTATGCTCCCACTTAATTTTGATATCCTTCTGCATCAACTTATCTCGTATCGTTTTGCATCCACTTATCTCAAGTTGAATCTCAACATCTTTGCAGTGCACCCATAATTATTTTCACAACCATCATCAACTACTAAATTGGGATTACATCACCTATGTTTTCTATCTCACATCACCAGACCAACTATCCATGGTCTCTTCTTGCTAGACCAACCGAGATGGTACCTTTCACTGCAAAACAAATGTCGATCGTGAGATGAGATATTCACCAAACATCGAAACAGATTGGGGTGGAGTATCAATTAACCTAGCTCTAATATCATTTGTTAGAAGAGCGCATTAGAAGTCCGATACCTCGCTAAGAATGAACCCAAGTCTGAGAATGTCAGTATATCCAACTAGACTCACCTTCACTCAAAAGCTTAAACTTTTAGTGCGAGATTCCGGGATTAATATCAAAGCCAAGTTCCAATGCTGGGGAAGTATGTTAAGCCCCTATGGAAGGGAGTCCCACATCACCTCGATTCTACCATTACCCTCTGTTTAAAAGCTATTGCAGCTATCCTCCTAACTGCTTAAGTTTTTAGTACAAGACCCCACCAAGAGGGAGCTCAAATTCACGCTCGTCAATATATTCAGTTTGAGTTACATTCATTCAAAAGTATAAGCCAATATGTTATTAGCCAATTATGATATATTAATCACTCCACATCACCACTATTTTTTTTTATGTGGAACTTCTCTAACACAACTCAGTCGTCGTGTATCTCGACACTAGAAAATGACTTGCCTATTTTGTTGTTTAGTTAAGACTCAAAAGAAAAATAATGGAACAGACATTCTCTCCAAAAAATTTCATTCAAAATCACAGAGATCTATTTCTTTTCCTAAAAAAAACAAAGAAGTAAATGTTTTTCCATCTTTCATAACTTCACATTTGTTAATTTACTGATCTTGCTCTGTTTTGAGATTAAACAACAGAGATCGGGCCCTGTGGAAATGAACTAATTATCTTTGATCAATGCTAGAAAATGGGTTGGAACCAATTTAACCCCAATTTCTCGACTTGTGAAAAGCTGATACATTAACAACGTTATTCGATACATAAACACACCACACAATTTCTAAATATTTAGTGCCACAACTTCAAGAACAGTCAATTCAGTGTAAAAAATTTATAATTGATTAGTTTAGTGTCAAAGTCATCTATTTAAGCTACCCCGCTAAGCCACGTCGTGTGTTCCAAAGTCGGAGTCACCTAAGGGGTTGATCTTAAAGTGATGGCACTTAAATAATCATTCAAAAAGTTTTGGCACCAAAATGAACTCCATACAGTAGCTATGGTACTGATATTGTGCTTATCTGGCAAATCCAGGCTCTTTGCACTATGGTGAGGACAAGATGAGGGGCTTTCGAATGGAGTAGTACGTTGGCATGGCATGATTGGAGCACTGAAGCAAAGCTCTCTCTTTCCTTTGGCCTTTTGGGTTGGTGCACCATGGGACAAGCATCTTTTGGTTTTCATGGTGTTCTTCTTTTGGACTTAAAGGCAAAGTGCAGGGGAGTGTACAAAAACGAACAAGCCATTTCTGGTCGTGCGACGCACGAATGGGGGCACAAAGAAACGTTGAGAGATTGAGACTGCCTCATGCAAAGAGATTCCAGATTGAAAAGAAGAGTCGTCCCCAATACAGCAGAACGAAAAAAAGAAAAATTGCTTTCTTGTTGTATCCACACCTTATGCGTAAAGTGATATCGTTCACATGAATGGCAAAGAAAGTGGATTCCCATTCTACAAAGCGCTCGAAAAGATCACTATATCATCGTACCATACATACCAATGTAAACAAAGAACTACACACGTTGTGGAATGGAATATATAAAGCTATTGGCGCAAATTTAAGAGATCTTATAATATCTTGCGCAAAAGCTGAAGGACAAACACCGATTTTGGCAAGTGGGTCGTTTCGTTTTCTTGGAGAAAAGGTTAAAGCTTGTCACGTACCGATAGGTTGAGGGAAATCACTGCCTAATGGAACAATGATATTTTGAATCTGCTTTCGAAGAGAATGCAATTTGACCCTTCAAACTAATGATAGTGGAATTCAAACAAGTTAAGCACCGATATCGACCATGAAAACAAACCAAGTAAGTGATAATTTAGAATTCACCGAGGCCAATAAATGAGGCAAATGAACCGTAAAAAAAGCGATGTGAGATATTTTAATATCCCTCTCATGGTCAAGCTGCACATGAATTGTGTTAAAATGTCATATTCAAAAGCTTAAACTGAGAGGAAAAGGAAGATCATTTGGGTATAATGAGTAAATAAATCTTGTAGACAAGAGATGCGAGGTACTTTACAGCATTGCCAATCATCAAGAGTGAAAGGAGGTTCACATAATATGCTTGAAGCTTATTGTAACGTTACAGATGAAGAAGGAAGAAAAGTAATTCTTGCGCCTTTTTATTGCTAGACAGCCTTGATTGTGGAGAAAACCCTAGATCTCTTTATTCACTCCCTTTTCCTTTCTTAAAGTGTCCTCCTCTTCTATATTCCTTGAGACCGTTCAAGAAACCTCTTTATTCACTCCTTTTTGGTATGCCTGGTACGATGAATGGTCAGGAATCATCTTGGGGTATTCATTTTTTAGAATTCTAAGGAGGCATGTTTCTATTTATGGATAGGCATAAAATTTGATGTTCCTCTCACGGTTTGATGATTTTACAATGAAATGACCTTACTTATCTTTAAAAAAAGAAAAAAGCCAAATTATTGTCAAAGAACTGTTTAATAGAAAACAAAAGTTTCATCGTCATATGTAAGATCTAAAAAACTCTATAATTAACAACATTGAATCGATAATAGTACAGAAAACGCTGTAAAAAAGAAGAAGAAGGATGAACTAGATACGGACAAGCTAAATTCCATAGTACATGTTTAACCCCGGGTTTTTTCACATCCAAAGCTTCTTCAACGTAGGTATGGTTTAACATTTAAATATTTTAACTCTCCTTCACATGTAGGTTGGATTTTGGCTTAAATTTAAAAGGGTCTGTAAAAATTTGAACTCAAGTTGTTGTCGCAAAAATTTCTCTTGGTTGGGCCTGCTTAATCTTCTCAGGGCTCGGCCCAAGAGGTTGAAACCCAAAAGGGTTGTTGATGCAGGAAAATCCTTTTATCGAACGTTAGCAGTTCGCTAAGTAAGAAGGGCTCCGTGCAAATTTTAGACAGAGAGTATCAAATGCATGATATCTTATTGATAAAAGCGTGTCTTTCGATAGCTTTGTACAAGATTTCGACGAGACTCCTAGAGACGAATTTCGATGAAACTTGTCGAATTGCTTCAACGAAAATGTAACCGAGATACAGCACCGGAATTAAATCGACGGCGCTAACCTTACTGTAGCACACGGTGACGAAATTTAATCTACGACACCGGAAGGGTGGAAATGTAGGACACAGCACCGAAATTTAATCGACGATATTGGATGGGTGAATAGTAGATCAACCCAACGCCGGAATTTAATCTATGACATTGAACTGGGCGAGTAGACGCCGGAATCGAATCGACTACACCTAACTCTAAATATGAAACACGTCGGAATTGAATCAACGACGAGAATCTGGAAAGTATGGCTAAACTAAGAGCTAATTGAAAAGATAAAGACTTGTTTATTGTGTGTTGTGGGGGGTTTGCTGTTGGATACCCGTTGATATTTATAAGCGTAATCTGGTAACCGTCGATCATCTGCTGCCTTAGGCCCCAAGTACATTCTCTTCGATGACTAGGCCTGTTCTGATAACCCCCGAATTAGCTGCTGCCTTAGGCTCCAAGTACACTCTCTTTCAATGACAGCTGTCTCCTCAACCTTTTAAGCACGTTTTCCTTCGGTGACCTTCATGGATAAGGTTTTTAACAATTTTCGCGCCTTTCGCTGTGCTTGATGGGATTGCCGCCTAATTCTGTAACTGCCCTGATCGTGTCTTCTTTTGCACGCCTTTTCCGTTGACTTTTTGAGATAAATATCGCCAAAATCACACTCTACACGTGGTGGATCTGCAGCTTGACTTTTATCTTGCTCACATACGTCTGTCCGCAACTGATCATTTCTTCTCCATGTGCACATCACATGACCCCTAGGGTAATTTTAGGTGTTAACATAAGCCTTATGCTCTGATATCATGTGAGTTTTTGTGAGACGGCTGCCCCCTATTCTAAAAAGTTAAATTGTTAAGTGATTACGCAATTTCCTATCTAAACATTCTAACATAGTAATTATTGTCTTATTACAATAGTGTACTTCATCATTACAAAAGAATTTCACTTGGCAGCCGAAAGTCTTGATACTATCTTGTAAAGGGGAAATTTGGAATCTAAAAAGAAATCAAGTTGGCAGACTAGAAAACAAAAACAAAAAAAAAATGAAGAGGTGTCATGTCACGAATTCTCAAAGGTAGTTGGCTGTCATGTCACAATAATGGGCGGTCGGTTATTGAGAAAAGTGGCTTGAAGATATCTAATACATAAATGAAGAGGTTGTGGTAGAGATGGATGATTCGACGGAACCGCCGGTTCAGGTTCAGGAACAGGCGGTTTCGGTTCCGAACTTTTAATTTTATTTTTAAAATAATAAAATAAAATAAAATTATTAAATTATTAATTAAAAATTATAATCAAATTGTACATTATAAAAAAAAATTAAAAAAAAGATGAGGAATGGGCTTGAACTTAATGAATTATCATTAAGCGCCTACATATCTTCTTGGGGATAGAAGAATCAAAGGCCATGTAGTTCTCTTACATTTGGTAACCCCAACTTACCTCATCCTCAATCGTCGCTACCAGTTGTTGTGGTGGCGGTAGTATTTCCACAATCATCACTGAAGAATTCGTGTTCTCGATCCAGCTCTTGTTGTAGAAGCCTAGCCTTTGTCCAATCATCGACGCAAGCTTGAAACTCTACACTTTCGGGATTTAATCTTGAACGGCGGAAGTTCAAAATTAATCCTCCAGCACTAAATGCTTGTTCAACTGTCACTGTTGAAGAATGGGTCGCTAATATTTATCTTGCAATGAGGGATAGAACTGGATATTGAATTGAATGGTTCTTCCACCACTCAAGAATCTTGAAATCTGCGCTGTGTTCGAAATCACTAAACTCAAAATAAATTATTAAATCGTTTTCTAATTCGGAAATACTACCTGTTGTCCCTTTTTATTTTATTTTTTGCCTACTCATGCGCATTAATTACTCTCTACCAAGTGAAATACATGTATTGCTTCGTGAGACACTATGCTGGACAGATTCACATCCACTGTCGCTTAAACCATATTTACTACAAAATTCATTATATCATTCTACTATAACTTTTTTTACATCTATTTGTATACTTTGAATATCTATTACTTCATTCAAATGTAAACAATCATAATAATAAGCATTTAAATAATCTAAAAAACCATCTAATTTAGTACGTTGATTGAAAATAATACCAACTAAATAGACAAGAGGAATGTTCAAGTAATAATGCAACCATTTTTCTCGCATTACTAAAATACTCGAAGCTAATTCAGTATCTTTTTCACATTCATTAAAAATACCAGCAATGTTAACACACTCTATTAAAAATAAATGCGTAGTAGGATAATAAACACCAGATAAAATATTAGTAGCATCATTAAAAACTTTCAAAAAATCTAAAAAAAATTTGCAAACTTCCCAATATTGCGGGAGCAAAGCAATATCGGGAACATTATTCGAAATAAAGGAACATAATAAATCTTTGTAATCAAAAGTTTGTAGAATTCCAACGAGTCGGAATATCTTTTGGAAACCTTCTTGCCTTTCTCCCATTTTTTTTACAATATTTTCCCCACTCTTTTATAAGTTGAGGACGGCTTCATAAATATCTAATTGCATTATTTATTGGCTGAAGAGATGTTACAAGAACTCGTAAACCATCTTGAACACATAAATTCAAAACATGGCAAGCACATCTAATGTGAAAAAATTGTCTGCCAAAAGAGGGTTTACAAAATTTTTCTAACTCAGGAATGGAAGCAGTATTTGCGACGGCATTATCAAAACCAACTAAAAAAATTTTATCAATCAAATTAAATTTTTCTAAAACTTGCCTAATTAGTCTATAAATATTATGGGCCGTATGCCTTTCAGGAAAAACTTGAAATGCAAGAAGTCTTTTTTGAATAACACAATCATCACCTATCCAATGGCACGTGGCACCCATATAAGAATTAATATTCCAAGAATCAGTCCAAATATCACTACTTATATGTACACGTCCATTGAATTCTTTAAAAAATCTTAACAATTTCTTTTTTTGTTTTGTATAAACATGTTCAAGTTCGCGTTTAAGAGTATTTCTCGAAACAGATGGTTCTTGCGGAACTAACGCAGTGTTTACCAAATATCTAAAATTAGGATTTTCACCAGTATTAAACGGAGCATGCTCAAGGGCAACATATTCAGCTAATGTTTTTTTGTAAAGTGCATTAGTGAAACGAAATAACGGATGAGCGTTAGGATTGGCGAACCCGAAAATTTGTTGTTGGCTAGTGTCGATCCCCGCTTGCATTGAATGTTTTTTCGTCACATGCCGACGAAATGTTCCATAGCCATCTCATTTACCAAGTTTGTATGTATGCGGACAATATTTACAGCTTATATCAAACTTGCCTTCATTTTCATTCCATACTTTGTTAAAGTGTAGCCATAAATCGGATTCTCGGCTCTTCCATCCCGGCTCCTTTTCTATCAACGATTCTTCGACACCACGAGGACGAAGATTTTCTTGCGTTGGGACGCGCTCGACGTTGGGATTGGAAGCATCGTCGTCTTCCCAACATGCATATTCACGGGGATCATATTCATGAACGGGATAATCGGATTCTCTCTTCTCAATCGGCATCGGGCTCTTTCCCTTTCCAGTATTTCTGCTTCCACTTGCCATTTTTTGAGAAAATTGATTGAAAAATTGAGACGAAATTTAGAGAGAATAGCAGATTGAGAGAATTTGAGAGATTGTGAAACTTGAGAGTTGAGAGTATTCGAGAAAATTGAGAGAACTTGTGAGAAAAATAAATAGGGATTGAGAGGTATTTATAGATTTTTTTTAATTTTTTTTAATTTTTTTAATTTTTTTGCCTTCGGGCCGTTGGCATGGGGGAAGAGCTGTTTGGCTCTTTCCCCAGGGGACAGGCCCACAAGGGGGGGCGTTTTTTTTTTAATGAACGGGTCGGAACCGTGGACCCGGTCAAAGGGCCGATTCTGGGCCGGTCAACAGGTCGGTTCCGGGTCCGGGTCCTATTTGGCCATGTCTAGGTTGTGGCATACACGACCCATGCAAATGTGAAATTCATGTCAAGTATTTGCATTGATTCTACTCACAACGACATTAAACTGTTGTCGCTTGATGTGTTGAGTTTTGGCATTCATTGCTGAGCATTAGAGAACGCCCATACCCTATGCTTACATCGAATTACAAGTAGGTATTTGAAATTTGGGAATCAATGCAAGTCCTAAACTGGTGTCGTCATGACACATTTACCCTCATTTAATTTTCGTCATGACATATATAAATAAAAAAGATTTTAATTTATTATACGTACGCCAATTCAATCCTAAACTTTTTAACAATTTACCAATGCAGTCATTTCGATCAATTTTGATAGAAAATTGCAAATGTCGATGGCAGTCATCTTAAGTGACACAGTCAGTGCTGACATGGACAAATTTTATAACTTTGGTATAAAACAATAGATGTTTGGTTTAATTTTTTTTATTATGCTCTTTTCTTTTTATTTCATTGTGGCTGATGAGGGCCGCCAGCCATTAGACGAGGGCTTGCAATCCCTCACCCAGTCCCTCACCTTTCACAATTAAAAAAAATTGTAAATAGTGTCCACATCAATGCAAGCTTGCCGCATAAGACAGTCGGCATTCATGTCAGCAATTTCCTACCTAAATTGACTAAAAGTTTCTACAAAAATAATTGATCAAATTAAAAGCTTTAGGATAAAATTGCACATTTTATTGCAATTTAGTCCTCGAATTTGGGCGTAATTGAAATTACTTTCGATTCAAGGGCCACATTTACAAATTGAAGTCACTACCCAATGTTTTTCATCATTCTGAGTCGATTGGCAAGGGTAGTTTGGTCCAATTTGATTGTTTAAGCCCTCAATTTCACAAATTTCTGAATTGCGAATAAATGAAAATTTGAGATTTTCATAGAAATTGGCAAGAACTTTAAGGCAAAAACACATTTTTAGATAATATTCATGTCCTAAGTTCGATTCTGAGGTTTAATTGTAAACATTTCCCGTCAAATTGTGATTAATTTTGAAAATCAAGTCAGAACCGGTTCTGACCGGCCAGATAGCCCGGTCAAACCGGTCGAACCAATCCACTACAGTTCTCAAACCGGACGGCTTCTTCCTCAAGCTCCCGCGCGAATGAACAGTTCTTAGGCCAATTTTGGCTGTCAAATTGAAGGGCAATTCGGGAATAATTAGAAGGGAAATGGGGGGGGCATTTTGTTCCTCTCGTCGTCCCCTGTCAATCAACACCGGCGACACCACCTGACGTCGCCGGAACAGGAAGTAATTGACCGGTCAAGGTCGCGATACCTGCAAAAGTCAACAAAATCAAACTCAGATGAGATTTGTCCAAAATTCGCACCAAATGGGGAATGACAGAGATCCAAACGAACATAGACGGAAACCCAATGGATTCCGTCACCGTTCGATGACCAAATGGCGCATGGGAGGCACGTGACAGGGGCAAATGGGAGTTCTCCGCTCGGTGCCAAATTTTCAAAAACAAGTATAAGAGCTAACTGATCTTTCTAGAAGGGGAGGTTGGTTAATTCAGTTTCTGAGGAAGAACAGAGAGAGAGAGAGAGAGAGAGAGAGAGAGAGAGAGAGAGAGAGATCGCCTTCCATCACCATTGTCGAGGGCTTGAGCTCGAACTATCGAAGCACTGGTTGGGCTCCTCTCGGTCAAACCGAAGCTTCTAAGTATCACCAGGAGGTTGCCTGAGCTCCAAGGAAGCGATCGCTTCTGGCCGCGCCGTCTGAAACCGCGAGAACAGGTGAGACGCAGCTTCGAGCTTCTCACTGTGCATCAATGGTGACTCACCTATTTCATGCTCATTCTCGCATTCAGTGTGTGCGTTTTGTTCTTCGAGCATCACTGACCATCATTGCATCTTCATTTTGCATCGGTTTTGCTTTAACACTTTGAATCGAGTCTCCAAACCTTTCGCCTTAAGCCGAGTATTACTAAATCTTGCCTAGCCAAATTTAGGCCGTGCGAGCTCAATCGGAGCCCGAGGTAAGTGTTCTGAACCTCTTATGATGCTTCTGTGTTGATGAATTGACTCAAAATGACATGAATCGCATGATTAGAGTAGTTATACACGTACTGGTTCGAGCTTGCTTGTGCTTGATTCCATGGATGAAATGCTCTAATTCTGACATATGTGAAACTAGAGCATTAGGCGAGTCGAAGGGCACTGGTTTTATGTTAATCGGTCTAGGTTTAGTTGTCCATCGTCGCCGGAGAAGTCTCAGCCGTCCATTCCGTCGGGGTCGAGAGGTTGAAGACGAAGTTGACGTGGCAGAGTCAACGAGTCAAAGGTCTAGGTGGCAGCACGTGATTGGTCCACGTAAGTGCTGAGTTGGTTCGACCGTTAGTCTGTTTAGGCTAAGTCAGTTTAGATCAGACGGTCTAGGTAAATCGAGTTCGATAATTGATTGTCGTTCAATTAGTAATGAGGACTATCCGAAAATGGTTTTATAATTATAAAATCAAAACAGACTGAAACGGTGCTGTTTAGGTTAGTGGTCGAACGGCGTCGTTTAGGTTAGTATAGATGAACGGTCCAGATTGAATCTTGGCTTCTAATCGTGGCCGTAGGTTTAAGTAATCAAATCTGATGGTTGATGAGTAGTCGGCTTTTGAATTGAGTCGTAGGTTTTAGTCAGCCAATCCTAAGGCCGTGGAATAGCCACGTGGTTCAATAGGAGCTGTAGGATTAAACCCAAAAAATTCAAAAAAAAAATAAATAGGGAACGACGTCGTTTTGGGGGGCCGGTTCACGTGGGTTTGGGTCTGGACTAGGTTCCAGTCTGAGTGGATCGAGTCAACCTGGTCCGAATCATTTTTTTAAAATAAAAAAATTCAAAAATGATTTTAAAATATAAAAAAATTGAAAAAAATCTTAGAAAATTCTAAAAAAATGTTAGAAAATCCTAAAAAATTCCAAAAAAATGTAGGAAAATTGTAGAAAATTCCTAGACACTCCAAAAATTACCAAAAATCGAGTAATGACCACAGACAACTGGTCAATCCTATTTTTGAGATTTCTTATCCGTTCTTTTGGAAATTGACGATATTGCCCTTTAGGGGTAAATCGTCCATGTTTTGTATATGAGATAGGTAGAAAATGCCAAGATAAGGATTAGGGTAGTTAGGTGACCAATTCTTTTGCTTGGGTTTCTGAATCTCATTCTTTCTCTAAAAATGACAATTTTACCTCTCAAAGGGTAAACCGTCTTTCCTACTCTAATCGAGTCATGAAAATTGCTCAAAATTAGGATTTTGGGTCTAGTGGTTAGCCAATCCTTCTGTTTGGGATTTTCATTTCTCATTTTACTTTGAAATGACGATTTTACCCCTCAAAGGGTAAATCGCTTCCAAAATTTCAGAAAAATTCTGAAAATTCTCGAAAATATAAAATGGATTGGTTTGATGACAAATCCTATTTCCAACCACTTTGATTCTAGATTTCATCTGAAATGACTATTTTTCCCTTATGGGGCAAATTGTCTCAAGTTCCTTCAAAATTACAATTTTTGCCCCTCATGGGCAAATGATGTCTAAATCACTCATGAGCCGTGATTGACACTTCTTTAGGCTAATAGGGCATTACTAGGGATGCCATGCTATGTTCATGTGATTTATTCGTATGTCTTGGATCCTTGATTTGCGTACTTTCGTTATTGATTATGAGTGTTATGGTAGTCACTCCTATCTACATGAACTCCTAAATTTAGGATGTGTACCTCACTCATCTGCATGAAATCTTAGGGATAGATAATTCATTCAACCTAGGTACCAAAAGGGCGTCAACTCTGGCAGTTGGCATTACTAAGTCCTCGATCCCACTTCTCTGATTCTCACAGAATCGAATAGATCGCTCTTAACTATTCGATAGGATTTACAATCGTACCTTCCACAAAACGATTGGTGACGACTCCTTAGCATGTACACGTATCACATGTCACTAGACCACACTAAAGGCCGACCACGTATACCTCCGTTGCTATTTGGGTAATGAACCTTGGGAGAGGCCCGCGTACAATCAGACATGGATGGCCCATTAGCCCTCGAGAGCATTCAAGCCCGCGAGGCAGCCTCGAAAGGGTCGCGACAATGACGCGTGGCCAAACCCGAGCCATACGATCATAAAAAAGATTTTTTTATTTTTGAAAATGATTTATAATTTCTAAAAATGATTTTTATTTTCTAAAAATTCATGTTCTCGACATGTGGCATGACGATCAATGTCGAATCAGATTTTTATTTTTTATTTAGAAAATCATTTTCATTCCAAAAAATTATTTTTTAATTCCAAAAAAAAAAGATCTTGACACGTGGCCTCCTAATAGCCATCTAATCACTCTTCAGATGTATCTTTTTTCTTTCTTTTTACTACCCCAACGTAGCGCCTACGTAGGCGCCACATGTGCGCCATGTGGACAATTGACCGGTCAGCCCTTCATTGGAGATGATGAATAGTGACCACCGGCAGTTATTGTTTATGCAAAAAATACGGCGACTTCGCCGGAAAAGGCCAAAAATCACTTGAACGATCTGAGTTTTTCATCTAATTGAACCAAATCTGCACGACTAACATCCCTAGATCTAAATTTAACAAAAACACGACTCGCCGGAGCCTCTAAGGCTGCGTATGGATGGTGGCTGGGGAAACTGTTTCTGTTCCAAAAGTGTTCCGGGAACACTTTTGGAGCAGAAACGCGTATGGTTCAAAAATGTTCCGAAAGTGTTCCGCGTAACACTTTTGTGCCAAAGAACACTTTTGAAGGAACAAAAAAAACTTGCTTCTGGGATTTGGGAACACTTTTTGGAACACTTTTGAAACCACCCCATCCATCGTCGCCGACGCGATTACCACTCGCCGCCTCGCTAAAAGCTGACCGTCGACGGTCGCCGGCCGCCGGTCTCCGGCCGCCGTCGCCGGCCGCCGTTGCCGGTCTCCGGCCGCGGTCGCCGGCCGCCGTACGCCGTCGCGGTCGCCAGCCGCAGTCGGTTGCCGCCGCCGGTCGCCGCCGCCGGTCGCCCGCCGCCGCCGCCGGTCGCCCGCTGCCGCCGCCGCCGCCGCCGCCGGTCGCCCGCCGCCGGTCGGCGACTGAAAAAAGTGTTTTTTTTTTAAAATTACCAAACGCATTTTTTTTCCTAAAAATCGTAATTTTGAACAGAAACACAAAAAAATGTTTCTGTTCAAAAAATGCTCCCTAGAACATTCACGCTACCATACGCAGACCCGATCTTCAATTTTCGACGGGTCTTATTTTTGCATTTTCAAATATTTAAACTCGATTCTAAGCATATAACACTCATCTTAAGGAAGATTATAGGCTTACTTAAGCTATTTCGACCTTCGACGATCGTCTATTGAAGGTTTTCACTTCGACTTCGAGGAGGCTCGAGAAAGGCTCGATCAAGTGATTTCCACGTAAATCAATGCACAAAATGTTGGAAATATATGGTAGAATAGGATGAACAACAGAATCAGACTTTGAGATGTGAAATACACTCTCTTTAAGGATTTATTTGCACCACAATATTGCTAATGGTTTCAGTAAATATCTTCCAAGATACAACAAAGTCTCAACGAGAATAGCAAATAGCAATTCTAATTTTTCTCCAGGATCTCTCAATGGAAACAATCGGAAACAATGGCCATGTGTCTTTTGAGAAAAACGAAAATTAAAGTTTAGAAGTTGTGTTTGTAAAAATGAACAAAATCACTCAACACATAAAACTTCAAAGAAGACAACTCTTCATGTCTCAAAAGGTTTCATTTGGTCACAACTATTCGTATCTAAAGAACAGTTAGTTTCGGACACATCATTTCACATCTAAAGAACAGTTAATCCAGACACAACTCTTCGTTGTCCAAAACTGTTTATTCAGACGCAACTCTTCATTGTCTGAAAATTGCCGTTTGAAAGATTGCAACTCTTGAACAGAAATAGATAATTAAAATTCAAAAATAAATTTACTAAAATAATTGCAACTCCTACGTATACAATCGAACTGTTTCGTTAGGAATGAACAATTTATTTTAATTATAATTTCGAAAATAAAAAAATAAAAAATAAATTGATCGTTGATTAGTGCCAATAATTGCTCGTGACCGCGCAAGCGTGCTAAGTGCACCTAATAATCGCGCAATCACAAGCGCACCCGCAGGTGGGTATAGTGGAGACTAGCCCACTTGCCCATTTCTCTTTATCTGAAAGGCTATAGTAGCCTTATAGTTAATAAAGAGACTTTCTCTCTCCCTTCTATCCTAAGTGGTATACAAAAAAAGGCATTATTTTGTTTTGTTTTTCAAACAAACAACAATAATCCCCCACTTTGTTTGTAAAATAAAATCTCTCAAAAGTACAGGCAAAATTTCCATAAGATCAATATATATACGTGAAGGTCTCTTTCGAGTTAAACCTTCATTTAGTGCAAGTATCTCAAAACTCTATCAAAGTAACAAATAGTTGCTGGCTTTAAATTTGCTACTCTATATAATGAAATCGGACATACCGCATATATACGAATCTCTTGTCTCAATGTGAAGTTCATATTTACTCAGCACTACTATGGCCTTGTGCTTGTACCTGTTTCGTGAGCTCTCTAGAAAGCAACCCCAACTTTCGAAAGAAGCGACACCACTTATAAGCCTATATAGGTGAAATATTAAAACGTGCTTTTGTTACTAATAAACACATTACTAAATCGTATTATACTTCATTAAGAGTATAACTCAGCCTCTTAACTATAACAGACGATATTGATTTCTTATGTCCGGGCTAATGTTAGTATAAAACAGTCACTTTCGATAACTTATTTTTACCCATTAAACCTTATAACTAGTGATATGCTTTCGGGTTACCATTATTGGTGATTTTAAGTAAAGGGTTTCAGTCCCATTTCATTTGAGGTCACCTTTACCACATCTCTTAATAGAGCCTTTGTAAAGGGATCGGCCTGATTCTTGCTTGACCTCACGTAAACAATTGCTATGGTCCCATTCTGAATCAATTGTTTCACGTACTCATGTCTAAGACTGATATGTCTAGACTTTCCATTATAAGTGCAACTATAAGCTCTTGCTAATGTAGCCTGACTATCACAATGAACAGAAATCAGAGGCATAGGATTAGGCCACAGTTTAATGTCCAACAGTAAATTTCTAATCCACTCAGCCTCTTTTCTAGTTGCCGCTAAAGCAATGAATTCCGATTCCATAGTTGAGCGAGTTGTGCATGTTTGTTTCTTTCTCGCCCAAGATACATCACATCCACCTAATGTAAAGATCCATCCAGAAGTGGAATATTTATCTCATACACTAGAAATCCAACTAACATCGGTGTATCTTTCTAATACTGCCAGATAATTATTATAGAACAGTCCCAAATTTTTAGTTCTCTTAAGATAACCAAAAATTATGGTAATGGCATTCCAATGTTCTATACTTGGATTACTAGTATATCTCCTCAACTTACATACCGAAAAAGCATTATTAGGTCTAGTACAATGCATCGTATACATCAAAGACCCTATAGTAGTAGCATATTCAAATTGTGCTATTGCTCCACCAATATTGTAATTCAATTTAATAGTGGGATCAAACGGAGTACTCACTTCTTTGAAACCAAGATGTTTAAATTTATTTAACATTTTCTCAATATAATGACATTGGTTCAAAAAATAACCCCCACTATATTTTTTAACTTTAATTCCTAAGATAGTATCTACTTCGCCCAAATTTTTCATTTTAAAATTTGAAGTTAGATACTTCTTAGTCGCAATGACTCCAGTCATATTAATTCCAAAGATAACCATATCATCAACGTATATGCAAACTAGAATACCATAGTCTTTAGTGAATTTAGAATAAATACACTTATCATCACTATTATGCTTGAAACCATTGTACAATATCACTGAATGAAATTTCTCATGCCACTGCTTAGGTGCTTGCTTAAGCCCATAAAGAGATTTAACTAATTTACATACTTCCTTCTCATTTCCAAGAAGAACAAAACCATCTGGTTGTTCCATGTAAATTTCCTCATTTAAATCTCCATTTAAGAAAGCAGTTTTGACATCTATTTGGTGAACACAGAGATCGTAAATGGATGCTAGAGCAAAAAGAATTTGAATAGATGTTATACGTGCTACAGAAGCAAAAGTATCAAAATAATCTATTCCTTCTTTTTATCTATATCCCTTAGCCACTAACCTAGCCTTAAAAGCTTGGATAGTACCATCAGAATTGTATTTTCTTCTGAATACCCAATTGCACCCAATAGGTTTAGATCCTCTTGGTAAGTCTGCTAATACCCAAGTATTGTTGGACATGATTGAGTCCATTTAATCATCTATAGCTTCTTTCCAAAAAGAAGCATCTCTAGAAGACATAGCATCACTAAAAATTTTAGGATCATCTTCTAAATTTAATACTAAAGGATATTTATTTACCACATTATTGTCTCTGTCTCCTTCAACGAGGAAAACATGGATGATAAAGTTTGGACCAAAATCCTTTGATTTTCTTGCTCTAGTACTTCTCCTTGGTTCAATCACGTCCTCAGAATCATTTGTTATTTTCTCATGAGAATCTACATATGTTTCTATAGGTTCTGAATTACTCGTATCTTGCAATTGAGCACTATTCTAAAAATTTCAGAATCCATAGAACATTTAATCTCAAAGAACTCAACGTCTCTTGATTCTACAATGACATTTGAATCTAAATCAAGAAGCCTGTAAGCTTTACTATTTTCAGCATACTCCAGAAATACACTTTTCATGGATCTAGGGCCAAGTTTTGTTCTCTTAGGTTCTGGTACTTGGTAGTATGCCAAATACCTCCACACTTTAAGATGTGACAAGTTTGGTTTTCTACCTTTCCAAACTTCATATGGACTAATGTTATTTTTCTTAAATGGTATTCTGTTATGAATATAACATGCAGTAAGCAATGCTTCATCCCATAAATTAATTGGTAGTTTTGAATTAGAACGCATGCAATTAATCATTTCTCCAAGAGATCTATTTTTTTCTTTCAGCCAAACCATTTTGCTGTGGAGTGTATGGTGCTGAAGTTTGATGAATAATACCATATTCTTCACAAAAAGGCTGAAAAATCATTTAGGAAATATTCTCCGCCTCTATCTGAACATAGAACTTTAATTTTCCTTTCTAATTGATTTTCCACTTCAGCCTTATATTTTTTAAACATAGTAAATGCCTCATCCTTTGATCTTAGGAGATAGACATATAAATATCTATTGTAGTCATCCACAAAGGTAATGAAATACCTTTTACCACCAAGTGTTAACATGCCATTGAATTCACATATATCGCTATGTACCAAATCTAATAAATTCGAATTTCTACTAACACTAGGAAATGGTCTCTTTGTCAACTTAGACTTAGCACAGATTTCACATTTGTCTAATTCGCCATCAAAACTTATCAAATATGATTTTTTTTCATATGCTTTAAATAGCAAAAATTTAAATGCTCTATTCTACTATGCCATAAATGAGGGGAATCAACAACATAAGCAGAAGAGACGATATTATTATTAATACTTAGTTGATACACGCCTTCATTGGAGTAACCCTTTCCCACAAACAACTCATTCTTCGATAGGATAACCTTGTCGGACTGAAATAAAACCCGAAATCCCCTCTTACAAAGCAAATCAATAGAAATTAGATTTCTCTTGATTTCAAGTACAAACAGTACATTGAGAAGGCAAACCTTCTTTCCAAAAGTGAAATCTAAAGTGACTGTGCATTTGCCAGCAACCTTTGCAAGAACTTTATTTGACATCTCGACCTCTTGAAGATGCGCTTCAACAGTCTCATCAAAGTGCCTGAACATTAATCGATCCTTGCATGTGTGCACTATTGCATCAGAATCTATCCACCAAGAAGATTCGATAAAAGCGGAATTATCCTCAGAAATCATGGCCACATAATCCTTAACTTTATCAGAAATATTCAAGTTCAAAAACTTGATTGAAACCATCGCCACGTAGTTCTCTTCAACCATATTTGCGTATGCCTTAACTATTGAAATGTTCTTGTCTTTGGATGTGCTCTTGCGGTGCCTGCACTCTTTTGCATAGTGACATATTTGCCACAAACAAAGAAACAACCCTTTTTCTTCTTCTGTGGCTTTTTAAAATTATGTCCTCTCTTGCGTTTCAAGTTCTAGTGGGTTTTGGATGGAAATCCATTTCCCTCTACATCATTTACTTTGGTATCATACGAAACAGATTTATCACGTAAACGTGACTCTTCCTCAATGCGAAGATGTTTTTGAATTTGATCCAAAGTGATGTTCTCAGATTTATGAGGCATCATTTTTCGATAATCTTTCCAACTTGGAGGCAATTTTACAATAATTGCTCCAACTTGAAAAGCTTCTGGAATATCGATCTTGAGAGCACGAATTTCATTGACCAGTACTTGTAGTTCGTGGACTCGCTCCAACAAGGGTTTATTATCAACGAACTTGAAGTCAAAATACTTTGCAATCAGATATTTGTTCGTACCTTGCTCCTCCTCTTTATACTTGAAATCGAGTGCATTCCATATTTCTCTAGCAGACTTCATCTTAGTGAACAAGTCATAGAGACGATCGGATAATGTGTTTAGTATATGACCTCGATAGAGCAATTCATCCTCTTCACATTTCTTGCTCTCTTTATTGACCTTTTTAACATCTTCTGCACTAGGCTCTTCTCCTTCAGTAGCAAACTGTGGATCTTCTATAGGAGGCAGATTAGGATCGAGGGTGTAGGAAATCTTCAGGACAGTGAGAAGGAACATCATCTTGTCTCTCCAGCGTGTGAAATGTGCCATCGACCCGGTTCAATTTCACCATATCCTGGTTCATAACTTTGATGAATTCTGACTCCACTGTTGTGCGAATAAATCCTTAAAATTGTTGAAAATATATGGTAGAATGGGATGAACAATAGAATTAGACTTTGAGGCATGAAATACACTCTCTTTAAGGATTTATTTGCCCCACACGTTGCTAATGGTTTCAGCAAATATCCTCCAGGATACAACAAAGTCTCAACGAGAATAGTAGATAGCAATTCTGATATTTCTCCAAGACTCTCAAGGGAAACAATGGTCATGTGTCTTTTGAGAAAAATGAAAATTAAGTTCAGAAGTTGTGTTTGTAAAAACGAACAAAATCACTCAATAAATAAAAATTCAATCAAAAGGTATCATTCAATCACAACTATTCATATCAAAAGAACAGTTAGTTTTGGACAGGCCATTTCACGTCTGGAGAACAATTAATCCAGACATAACTCTTCGTTGTCTAAAACTGTTTATTCAGACGCAACTCTTCATTGTCTGAAAACTGCCTTGTCTGAAAGATTGCAACTCTTGAACATAAACAGATAATTAAAATTCAAAAATAAATTTAATAAAATAATTACAACTCCAACATATACAGTCGCATTGTTTCGCTAAGTGCACCAAAATCACGCATCTGCACGCGGGTATTGTGGGGACTAGCCCACCTGCCCATTTCTCTTTATCTGAAAGGCTATCGCAGCCTTCTAATTAATAAAGAGACTTTATCTCTCCCTTCTATCCTATGTGGGATATAAAAAAGGCACTATTTTGTTTTATTTTTCAAACAAACGACAACACAAAAGTGATAGCAATAGGTTTAAAAAAGGTTCTTGGTGTAATTAACGTTGATTCGTAGACCAAATCTAGTGAAACTAGCGCTAGATATACATCATTCATACTCCAATCGACGTTGTAAACTATTTGGTTTGGCTCAGTTTGACTGTTTGCTCAGAGCCAAACCTAGCCAAACAACAACCACAACACAAGGTGATAACAAACGCAAGCACGGCGAGACGCGACGATGACGTACTTGACCTCCTTTCCCTCTCTCTAACTCTCCGTCTAAGCATTTTTTTTCCTCTAAAAGCTAAATCCCCCTGTGCACTTATAGATACGGTCTTTTGTATATCATCTAACATATTTTTTTGCCCTGAGTTTTTTACGCCAGCTGGCCGAGACCAGCGAACAACGTAGGAAAATTCATGGTAGTGTCCTCGGCGACCTCAGTTTGGATGGAGAGGATCGAGCTTAGATGAGGTAATTTTGGGGTCCCCATCGTACGAGAACAGAAGCTGGTGATGCATTTCTATTTGTGTTCTCTAGTCAACGGGTTGATTGTGTCAGGTCACCTGACCGAGGTGATCCGGTTCAATGAAAGAGTTTCAATTGAGATTTAAATTGTATATTTTTTGCAAAAGTAACTCTAAAATTGGGTCTAGAGTGTCGAAACCATCAAGGAATGAAGATTTAGGGTTTTTTTTTTGGTCCAAGAAGATTTAGGGTTTAACTGGTTCAAATTGACGAAAATCTCCTCCCTCAAAGTTTAACCCGAATGTGAAATTTGTCTAATTAGGGCCTTTAATGATCAATTTGTGTCAATTTGACTAGACCAATGTGTTTAGATGCTAAAAAAACTTTGGGTGAAGGTTCATTTGTGCATGGGTTTGTCTTTAAAATGACCAATTTGACCTCAATAGAAAATCGAGGATTGAATTAAAAAATAAAGTGCAATTAAGTCCTTTTCGCTAAAATTGCTCAATTTCATGCATAATTGGACTAAAATGAAATATGAGGCATTAGAGGCAAATGTCACGACTTGGAAAATGTGACAACAGAGAATAAAAAGACTCAAAATATTTTTTTTTTTGCTTAATTCAAGTTTATATTCATGAAGTCTCTTATGGCTCCGAATTGAATTTTCCAAGTTTTAGATAACCAAAATGAAAAGGGAATTAAAAGAAAAATATTCTCTTTTTTTCATATTTTTGCAGCCACAAATGCTATATTTTGTAATTTTTGGGTATTTTTCAATTAATAAAAATTCCAATAATACTGAAAAAAAAATATGTTCAAAACTGGTTTATTAAAATTGGCTAAGGCTTCCAAAGTTGATTTTCAAATGAATTTTTAATTATATTTTTAATGATTTTTTTAAAGAAAAGATGGTTAAAAATCATGTGTCAACAGATACCACTCTTTAGGAATGATCTCATTAGAGGTTATTTCCAAAGACAAGGTGACACATACGATTTAATCGGTTCGACTAGGAAAAAGAAAAAGCTATGTCGTTTGATCTAAACCTTTTCATGTATGTTCAAGTCCAAAACCAAATTCCATGTTGTTGATGAGAGAGAGAGAGAGAGAGAGAGAGAGAGAGAGAGAGAGAGAGAGAGAGAGAGAGAGAGAGAGAGAGAGAGAGAGAGAGAGAGAGAGAGAGAGAGAGAGAGAGAGAGAGAGAGAGAGAGTGTGTGTGTGTGTGTGTGTGTGTGTGTGTGTGTGTGTGTTTGACATGAATGATTTTGAGAAGATTCCTAGGGACCCGGTATGAGAATACCCTAAAAAGGTTAAGTTCTGACCCATATGGTAGGTTGACCCATGATACAATTCATAAGGAAAAGATTCTGAGTATTAAAATGAACCCGAATGGTGGGTTAAACCACGAGAGAATTCCTAATGAAAGGATTTGCATTAAGATGTCCCGTATGGTGGGACAGACCATGCGAATTCATAATGAAATGATTCTAAGTATTAAAATGAATCCTTATGGTGGGTTAAACCCTGAGAGGATTCTTAATGAAAAGATTCTAAAGATGATTTATCCTATCAAAAGAGCTTGTCTAAGTGGATACCTGTAACAAAGGATTTTTGAAACAGTTCACCCGAAAAAGGGTTTACTAAAGAAATGCCTATAAGAAAGGACTTTGGAAATGATTCACCTAATGAAGGGTTTACCAAAGGAATGTTGGATATATTATTGATATAATCCATATAATATATTTACATACAAGCCCAATAGGTGAAAGCATGGTTATTTGGGTTCATATGGGCTGGAGTCCAGTAGCTTGCATATAACTCTAGGGTTTCCTACGCTGGAGGTGACACTGGTGAGCATTCCAAATTTGGCGTCTCTTGGTGTAATACTTCAAGCAAACAAAACCATTTCTACTCTCTCAAACCCTAACCTCCAACAATCTTGAAGTATTATGTTCATGTGTCGGATTTGAGCGAGCAAGGTGTCTACATAAAGATATCGTCGAGACGAACTCGCAGGTATAACTTACTTTCGATTTCGACGTTTGGTTTGGCCGAGATCTGAATTTGAAATTCGGATGGCCAAAATATTTTAATCAAGAACCCAGAAAAATATATCCAATTTTAGATGCTGAGACTACTTGGGTTTCGTTCTACTCGTCGATACGAACGTTTTGAGTGGTCACTCGCGTCAAACGGAGGTCAGAAAAAGGAGATACGGCTGCCGGAAGTTTGCGGTACTGTAGCACGCACGGTACTGTAGCAAGCGCAGTTACTGTAGCACCATATTTCTGGGGTATTTGTTGCGTATTTTTACGTATTTTTGACGTATTTTGGTGAATTTTCAGCAACAAGAGCAGTCCTTCTTAAGGTTTTTGGGTGCTTCGGACTCATTTTTGGGGTATGTTTTGGTAAATTCCATCTCTATAGAGCAGTTAGACCAAGGTTAGAGGCATTATTCGACTTTAGGAGCTTCGAGGACTCCAAGGTACACTCTTTCTAACTCTTTGCTCTGATTGAAATGGCAAAACATAGTTCATATGATATTATAAAGCTGCAATCATTTGATGTTACTAAATTTCATGGTTGGAAATTGTACGTTCAATTTAGCATGAAAGAACATGAAATATTCTATACTGTTTTAAGTGACTTTGTATGTACCACTGAAGATGTGGATGAATATCAATAGATCAAAGATGAAGATTTTTGTAGAGATTACGTGTTGAACTCTCTAAATCCTCGTCTAGCTATGACTTATAGTGAGTATAAGACGGCGAATGAAATATGTGATCACTTGAACGCTCAGTTCCAAAAGTAAGAGGGGCTCTCTAAAACTCTCATAGCGGAGAAGTTCTTTGATTTTAAATTCAATATGAATTCGAGTGTCACCTCATAGTTAGTTGAACTTGAGAACATGAGGAACAAGTTGAAAGATGATAACTTTGATTTGTCCGATAATCTCTTTGTCGGTCTTGTGTTGAGTAAGCTACCTGCTGAATGGAGTTCTTTCAAGATTGAAATGCACAGACAGAAAGAACATATGGGACTTGATGAACTAAAGAATTATATTCATATTGAGGATCAAAACTTTTCTATGAAGAGTTTGGAACAAGTAGGACAACAAAAGTGAGTTGCCAACTTAGTTTCACATTTCTATAAACCTCATAAAAGTTCAAGTCACCAAAAGGTGAATCCACTTCACAGTTAGAGGACAAAAAGACTATCTTCAAAAGCAAGAAGAATGGCAAGTGCCATAACTGTGGAAGGTGGGGTCACTGGGCAGCAGAATGAAAGCTACCAAAGAAGCCAAAGAAAGACACACCACTAAATGAGGCTAATATGCTAGTTAATAAGTATGAGCCTCAAGCCTTCATTGGAATGATGAAGAATGGAAAGGCCAGTGTCTCTTCTGAGTGGTGGTTGGATAGTGGCGATACTTGTCATGCTACAAATGACAAGAACTTACTCACTAAGGTCACAGAAGTGAAAGACACTGTAGAAAATTACAATGGTGGTGAAGCAGAGGTGACTCATGCTGGAACTGCAAATTTAATGCTTTCTTCAGGTAAATTACTAACTCTGAAACATGTCAGAGTAGTACCTTTACTTAAAAAGAATTTAATTTCTATGAGTTTACTTGATAAAGCTGGTATGTCCTTTTCAACTATGAATGGTAGAGCAACTTTATCAGTTAACTCATGTTATTTCGATTGTGCATTCATGGTTAATGGCATGTATAGGTTAGTTTAGATACTGATAGCATAAACCATGTGAGTTCTACTTTGATTGATCCAAAGTTATTACACAATAGACTTGGATATGTGAACTACAGGAAAATGCAATATCTAGCTAAAACTCCCAACATTCCATTGGACACTTCTATTCGATTTGACAATGTGAAGTGTGTGCACAAGCTAAAATCACTAGAAAATCTTTTAAGTTGGTTTCTAGAAGCACACAACTTATTGAGCTAATGTATTCTGATCTCTGTGACTTTAGAAATTGCGTCACAAGAGGTGGTCAGAAGTATTTGATAACATTCATAGACGATTTTTCAAGATATTGTCATGTCTATTTGTTGAAATCGAAAGATGAGGCTTTTGAAAAGTTTAAAATTTTCAAGTCCATAGTAGAAAATCAACTCAACTTAAAAATTAAGAGGTTTAGGAGTGATAGAGGAGGGGAATATACATTGATAGGGTTCAAGGAATTTTGTGTTTCAGAGGGCATAATACTTGAAACTACTGCTCCTTACTCACCCCAATCAAATGGTGTTACTGAGCGTAAGAATAGAACGCTAATTGAAATGCTAAATTCCATGTTACTTACAGCTGGCATGCCTTCCTCCTATTGGGGAGAAGCAGTTCTAACTGCTAATCACATCTTAAACAGGTTGCCGCACTCTAAGTTGTCTATGACATCTTATGAGATATGGCATAAGCATCCTTGTAAATATGATACTCTTAAGACTTGGGGCTGTATTGCTTATGTAAGAATACAAGATCCTAAGAGACCTAATGTGTGACCTAGAACGATTACTTGTATATATCTAGGTAGTGCAGAAGATAGTGCTGCAGACGGGTTTTTGGATCTATCTACTAATGCAGTGATAGAATATAGAGATGCATAATTTTTTTAGAATAAGTTTCTCAGAGATCATGGCTTGAGTATTTCTGGATCTACAGATATGATTACAAAGTCTCCTGTAGAATCTGAAACAGACCCTTTTGACACTAATCCCACACAGCTGGTTGTTGAACCGGATCCAGTTAGAGTATCTACAAGAGAGAGAATTCCCAAAAATTTTGGTGAGGACTTTGTCATTTACCATCTAGGGGATGATCCATTCTCCTATCAGGAAGCAATGAGATCTAGGGAATCCTTACTGTGGACAGAAGCCATAGATGATGAAATGAGCTCTTTGCTGCAGAACCACACTTGGCAGCTAGTCAATTTGCCAAAAGGGGCTAAGGCTATAGGCTGTAAGTAGGTATTGAAAAAGAAACTGAATAGTGATGGATCAATAGCCAGACATAAAGCACGTTTAGTAGCTAAATGCTATAAACAGCAGAGTGGAATAGACTATTTTGATGTTTATTCACCTATGTGTATCTATTAACTATAAGAATTCTTCTTGCTTTGGCATCTGTTGAACACTTTGTGGTTTATCAAATAGATGTAAAGATAGCTTTCATCAATGGAGAGTTAAATGAGAAAATTTACATGGAACAATCGAAAGGGTATGTCATGAAAGGTCATGAGGAAAAAGTTTGTAAATTGAACAAATCTTTGTATGGCCTTAAACAAGCACCTAAGATGTGGCATCTTAAATTTGACAAAGTGGTAAAGAGTTATGGCTTTCGGTCTAGTTATTCGGATAAATGCATTTACCATCGTTCTATGTCAAATAAGATAGTCATCATTTGCTTGTATGTTGATGACATGTTAATTCTTGGCACCGATCATTCTGTAGTGAGTGACGTGAAAGCTACTTTAGCTAAAGAATTTGACATGAAAGATCTTGGTATTGCTAATATCATTCTTGGTATGAAAGTAAGTTTTGAAAGGCAAGTCATCTCCCTTAACCAGACTCATTATATTGAGTAGCTACTTTCTACTTGGGGATACAGTGAATGTAAACCGACTGAGACATCATGTGATTATAATAAAAGACTGAGTCCCAATTAAGGAACCAACGTAGATCAGTTAAAGTACTCGAAACTGATTGGTAGTCTCATATATGCTATGAGTTGCACAAGACAAGACATAGCCTTTACAGTTGGCATGCTGAGTCGTTTCACTAGTAATTCTAGTAAAGAGCATTAGGATGCCCTTAGTAGGCTGATGAGATATATTAAAGGTACTAAAGATTATGCTCTATGTTACTCTGATTTCCCTCCAACTGTGGATGGATATTCTAATTCTTCATGGTGCTCAGAGATTGGAAATAGTAAGTCCACAAGTGGATATGTATTCACGTTGGGTGGAGCTGCTATTACTTGGAAATCCAAAAGACAGACTTGTATTGCATTGTCGTATATGGAATCAGAACTTTTTGCTTTAGCTTCAGCCGACGAAGAGGCAAAATGGATAAAAAAATCTGATTATGGATATTCATTTGACTCGACTAAAGATTAATTCGTTAAGCATGTTCTGTGATAATCAAGCAGCAGTCCAAGTCGTCAAAAATGCTCTCTTTAATTCAAAGAGAAAACATGTGAGACTGAGACATGCGTTGTTGAATTATCTGAGAGAACAAGGAGTTATCACCTTGATTGATGTGAGAGCGAAGGATAACATGGCCGATGCTCTCACAAAAGGTTTGCCTAAAGATCGATTATTCAAAACAGTGAGGGAAATGAGGTTAAAGACTGTGTAGACAAGTCTTAATTACCATTTACTTACATTCTTATTTGTGTGTTTTGAATTATCGAATCTTCTTTTGTTGGCCAAAATGATAAGCTCAGTTTATGTGTTTCATCGATGTTTATGGTTGCTGATAAATCTGAAAATGGTTAATTGTCTCATTCCAAACTTGATGAAGATGACTTTAACGTGATTCAAAGGTTCTATTTGGAAAGCTTGTGTCATTCCAAACTTGATGATACAATCCAACCAGGTTTGGACTATCTTTTGGTTAAATGTTTCCATTCCAAACTTGATGCGAGATTATTTGACTTTAAGAAATCAGTAGTTTTGACATTCCAAATTGGAACACGGAAATAGTTGGTTGCATAAGAAGCCTGTTGGTCTTGTTATTAATTGAAACTTGACATTACATGACTAAGTTATTATAAGTGACTTTACTATTGGTCCGGCTCTTTGAAACTAGACAATGGTTATTCTCTTACGAATAAACTTGGGTTGATAGCTCTTTATAAATCAAACTGTTTAGGCCTTATTCATAATTTATGAAACTGGCTTGATGCTTATGAATATGATATTATGATGCTTTGTGACATCAATATATATTCCTTTCTGCCTGGTATTATGGTGCTAAGTTCTTTTAGTAGAACTAGATACTTTTAGTAGATTATTCAAATGATTGAATTCATGGTAATATGAAATTCATATTTGAGATTTTACACGGGATGATAGAGATGGAGGAGAGCTTATTGAGTGGGATCCTGACTAGGATGACCAACTTGATGAATGAATATGTCATTTAGAGTGTGTGGGGGACTTGACAGTTCACCTGCAAATGCCCATTTTGATAGAGTCTATTTACTTGAGACTTATATTTTCTGTCATGTGTTGTGAACATCATTATGCTTGTTTCTTGTATTTGTAAGGCCTTAGACAATTTTGATTGGCCTACTT